>BQXV01000007.1:0-2400000 GCA_022836555.1 Colletotrichum tofieldiae
CGCGACCCGATTGTCGCTGCTCTTCAGGGTATGTTGGATTGATAATCGCAGGCCTTGGCCCACGTGCAAGATGTGGACTACACTGACATTACGAAATGCGCTAGAGAGGGCTTCCACTGTATTTCCGTTCTCAGCAACGACTCTGCCTTCGTTGGTATTACGATACCAGTAAGTCCCTCTCACAGCTCATTCGAAGTGATTGGCATTCCTATTGAGAGCGCTAGCTTAACTAATGCGTGACGTTGATAGGATGACGGCACTGCCCGGGAGTCCTGGGCGGAGAGCATCACAAACGAGGAGTTCATCAAACTACTCCCAATTACCGGCAATTGTGACCCTTTGGTCCTGGAAATAATCCGCAACATTCCGGAAAACAGCACCACTAAGTGGCAGCTTTGCTGGCGCGACCCGCAGCCCAAATGGACGTCTCCTGAAGGCCGCATTATACAGTTGGGTGACAGTGCTCATGCGTTCATTCCTTCATCCATGTCTGGCGCAACTACTGCGCTAGAGGATGGCCAGTCGCTGGCTGAATGTTTACGACTTGCTGGCAAAGAACACGCCCATCTTGCGACTAAAGCCCACGAGCTGATGCGGTATGCTACAGATTTTACCTAAGGACCGCAGCTACCATGGTTTAAAGCTAATCTATGCCCATAGGCTTCGTCGCGTCTCTATTTTGCAGCGGGTTGGTTTCTCCAACAGGCGGGAGATGCACCAGAAGGATGGGTTCGAGGGAATTGCCAAAAACAAGCTTGACGGCGGATCCATGACGCTTGGGAAGTGGACTTGGACGCATAACGCCGAAAAGTACGCGGTCGAGAACTTTGCCAAAGCGAGACAGTGTCTAGAAACGGGCTCCGAGTTTGAACATACCAATATTCCCAAGGGGTTCAAGTGGGAGGATTGGTCTATGAAGCATGAGCTTGAAAAAGATGAAAAGGGACTCAGTACAGCTGACTTAAAGCTGAACGGTGATTGGGGAATTTATTAGACATTTTCGAGGTATCAAACAGGTTATATCTCAACATAGACATTAGATTACAGGGCATAACAAGTATTTCTTTCTAAACATGGAAATTGTATCAATCTGATGAGTTTTTGATACAAGGGCTAAACTTGGGATTCATTAAATATAAATGAAGGAACTGAAAGAAGTTTAACGAAGAAGACAACAACTTGAAAAGAATATAGATTCAGGTTCGCTAGCCGTTCAGTGTAGTTACATATCAATCAAAGGTGCGGACGCCGACTGCGAACCAAGTCCATGGCTAGGAAATTTTTGATGTAGCCGATGCGAGTGTCAAGAATGGGCTGACGCGACCAGACAATAGCCAGCCAATAGCTGTTGGTTTCCGGCACTGATGATAGTAAGATGTATACAGCGTTACACAATAAACACTTGTGGTAGGTGACCACGGGCTGGCTCTTTTCGCAATGCGATTTTCAAGCTGGCAAAGCTAGGCAACTTCAGAGGCTCTCGCGAAGCCAAGGCTGTGTCAACCAGTCCCATTTTCACCGCGCGGCATCTTTCTTATTGATAAAACTAAACCCTTATCTTTGTAGAACCTACGTGATTTAGGTATGCATCCCAACAAACAGAACTAGCTTGACTCTATTATTTATATTAGGTTAGGGCCATAAAAGCTTGAACGACTCCTTAAACTTTACGGTGCTGTGGCGTTTAGCTACAGTAGGCTTTGTTATATTGCTCTTTTACACTTATGATCATCAGGCCAAGATCCAGCTTCTATTTAAGTAAGCCTTTTGTCACAAGCTAGAGCGCACAGCTGGGCATAGGATTATGATATGTGTAAGTGTTTCAATTAAGAAAGGGCAGATGAGAGCTGACACCTATATAAATAGTGATCTGGTGAGCCACCACGTGATCAGGTACGTGTCGTGGCTGAGCTCGTCAGCCACGATATAACGGACTTCTCGTGATAACTTTTGATTTCCATTGCTTTATTTTTGAAATTCTTAACCACCTCTCTTTTACGCTGACGCCCCAACTATGTTATCATTATTATACTAGTTCAATTCAAGTCTTAATGCATCATACTGCACATAGAGAGCATCTGGCAAGAGAGCTGTCTCCACGCTGCTGGCGTTGTAGGGCAAGCTAAGAGTAAGTTCATTCTGGCCTTCCTTTAGTGCAGATGACGAGAATGCAAACTTGTTTTCAATATTCTGGCACGCAACGGCGCTCCTCACACCACAGGATCCGCTTCGCCAGTAAGGTATTATCCATGTTGACTCGTAGAGCCCATTGAAATTGATAGTCCAAGGCAGGTTACTGTAGGGATGATCCGAAGCTGTCCATTTGGCGTTACCATTAGCAGTCTTGGTTCCGGCAATTTGTACCGTGAATGTGGCCGTCTTGTTTTGGCTAAGCTGGTCCTTGTCGAGATCGAAGATAATAGTCCAGTTGTTTACGTTTGTGTAGTAGTTTTCTTGTCGTAGATGGTTCCCCTTTGCCGGGATAAATGACCAATGGATGTAGTTAATGTCTTGCGCCTCTCGACTTTTACCCACGTAAAACCGTACACCCTCAGGAAAGTCCTCTTGGAAATCATATTTACCCCAATAAACACGATACTGTTCTGGCTGCAAAGGTTTTGAGGCATCAGGTGCATATCCGTGAAGATACTCCCCGGCTGATTTGTCAGGAATCCCGATGCGCCAGACCTCTTCGCCCGCACTTTCCTCGCTCCACTTGACGTTCCATTTGCTCTGACTGCTGAGGGTTTGGGATATTTCGACGTCATCCTGAATGTACCATCCGAAAACCCCGTCGGCGTAGACAGTGACTCTGTATATCCCCTCTACGACACGCGGGATCTTGAATTTCCCGCACCCGCTAATTTCTGCCCAGTATTGTAGAGATTTGGTTTTGAATACGTTGAGTTGGAAGTCTTGCTTGTTCTCGGATAAAACAATTATGGGGCGCTTGGCACCCCTAGGAAGCTCGATTTTGCCCTCGAATGAGGTACGCTGCGTAGACGGGACATAGTTTGGTACATGCTGAGCGACACTGTCGTAGAAATCTGTGTTCCACTCTGGGTCGGCATGTCGAGCAGCGTCAGCTCTTAGTTCTCCAATAGTGGTTGCAGGTGTTCCTCTATTGAAGTAGTAGAATTGTGGCCCAAATGTGCGGTCGAATCCGTGGGTAATATTGGGCATCGGCGCACCATGATGCCCTGACACCATGTAATTGTAAACGATACCGTCAACAACCAGATCCGAATGAAGCGGACCACCGTAGTAGGTTTCCCGTGTGTTGTGAACAAGCCAAGCGCCAAAAGTACTTCCGTCAGCGCTAGTTGAGCCGTCGCTGAAGTGACCATGCACATCGTGGTTGCGCCAGGACTCGGACAAGGTGTACTTGGTGAAGTAATCTGAATATTGTTGCGTATAAGGATCGTTAGCAATGCCCCCCACATACGAGGTGGCATCCTGCACCGTCAAGGCCCTGGAAAATGTGTCTGCGAGTGGCATGGGGCCGAAGTTAACATCGCTTGTTGAAAAATGCGTCCAAAGAGGCGTGTTTGGTCTGAAAAGAGTTCGCAGCTCGCCCAAACTGCGAAGGAAAGGCGTCGTGACATTGAAATAGGTGAGACGGGAAAAAGCGTGCAGTCCCGTTTCCTCCCCGCGGAGAAAGAAATACTGCGACAGTGTCTGGTTTGTCTGCGCAAACTTGTCGGACATAATAAGACCACCATAGGGCGTGCCAGTGGAATCGGTGCCGTTGACAAGACGCAATTCAGCCGTTCCTCCCGGCGTCCAAAATCCGGAAGGGGTACACGAGCAATCAAGGTAGGGTCCCTTGCCCCTGTTGCCGTTCAAAGGCCCAAGTAGATCCTGGCCGTCTAAAACCACGTCGACAATGTGGCCGTTAGACCTGGCTAGAATGACAGAGAGTCGATCGTTCGAAAGTGTTAGGTGGGTTCCATTCTCCCCAGTTACTAGACGCGCCACCGCGTGACAGAGAAACACAACGAGAGCAAGGCTCGTGTTAAGAATGGCCTTCATTTCGTCGAATCTGTGTAGTAAAGGAAGAGTTTGGCAGAATCCCCAAAGAACCGGAGGTTAACAGACTAGTAACTTCAACGTACAATGTAAGCCAAGGTAGATTATGTCAGATAGCAAGCCATCGCAATCGCAGATATAGCTTTCCGTTACAAGGTCATTCAAGAGAGGAGAAGAAAAAAATAGTCGTGAGCCATTTCAGACTGCCTACTGAAACAATAGCCGGCAGCCCGTCATGAAATGTCCCGTAAAGCGATGTGGAAAAATCTCGGGGTAGATGCAGGACCGAGAGCCAAGCCAGATCCGCAAGACCCTGCTAGGATGGCACCAATCCGCTTATCCTAATCCCCAATTGGCGGGGCGTACCCGAAGCATCGTCTGAGGGGTGGTGGCACTTCCGGGTTAACATACTCTATGCCAAGCCCTTGGCATTTTCCCTTCCTCTTGTCATTGATTCAAGGCCAATAGCATAGCCAACAACCTACTTGCTGAAAGTAGGGACAGAGTCATAACGCCTAAGGCTGATTTAGAACAGATGAAGTTAGCCAAATGATCCACTGTCAACTACATTAGGTTTCTAGTAATGCTTGCATTACTAAGTCGGGTCTTGCGAAGAACCTTCTATGGCCTTACGTGTCTCGCATTGAACGGCGTAGGTGGCAGTGGCATCAGCTCACGTGTCCAGATCACCGTCCGCGATTTAGTAAGCCTGAAAGATCGTGGCAAATACCAAGGCATGCTGAGTGCTTCCATCGGACTGGGTACCAGTACCAGACCCTTCATTGCTGCAAGCATGCTCGGCAAATCCGATACTGGCGGAATGGAAGCTTGGCGCTGGATGTTCTGGGTTCCGCCAATTCTTGCTATAGCATACACCATCTTTGTTTGGGTCTGTTTTCCTTTGGAGCCAGTGCAGGGAAGTTGGCTTGGGGAAGTCGGTCAGATTGACTGGTACGGATTTTCTGCAGCTTCAGCAGGTGTGTTGCTGACTCTGATCATTAAATGATCCCTTCGGACTCTCCAAGGCTTTCCGCTAAGACATCTCATATCCCGCTCAACTCAGGTGGCACTATTTGACCGTGGCACAGCGAACAGGTTACATCTATGCTCTTATTGGGGACTTTCTTCTTCGTGCTCTTTATCTTGATTGAGAAGTGCTTTGCCAAGTTCCTGCTCATCCCGCTGCGACCATTCAGTCAAAAGTCAACTGCGGTAATGTACGCCCAGAGCGGATTTCATTACTACATAACCGATTGTTCCAGCTATGCTCGCCCTGCTTTCCGACCTGACCCTGACTGAGCCTCTTCTCATCATAGCTCTCAGCCTAACCCTCAAGGCAGCGTCTCTGAGTGAGCCGTCAGAGATTTGTAAATGTAGAATCCAAGTATTCAGCCGCCATGTCAACCTGTCCTAGGCGAAGTCCCACATCTACCACGTTCCCACGACACGACTGGCGCCCCGAGCAGACGGAATGGAAACTTTTATGGTCCAGAACTCTCAAGTAGCCAGTTGTCTGGCGACTGTTTCCTATTAGCTTGGGAGCAACGAGCTGAAGTTGAGCCTAGGAGACCAGTCTCGGATTTAATGATTGAAGATGTCAACTCTTCATAGCGCCATTCTCATTTTACACGCATGGCTAAATCAGTTGAGACTTTCCCCTGAAAAGCAATATGGAAGCTACGATCTCTTATTTCATTAGACCGTATCTTTCCAGCCTTTAATATACTTAGTCGGCTACATCCATCCCTGACACACGGTTCGAGATGTCGGACACAATACGCCAGCATAGAGGCTAGGGACGGTCCAAATTTGCGACCATGAAACGGAAGTCTGATGCCCACCCTCACAACATCAGAAAATCTCATTAAACTCCTTAACTAGTACGACGATTGTGTATGTCTTTTCCGTTGCAGTGATTATTACGCTTTTCGTTCAGTGTAATTCAGCTTAAGAAGATCTAGCCCCGTCCAACCAATCCCCTCATAATACTCTAAAGTCTGTTGTATTCAATATCCCCAGCCCTTCATTTACAATGCTCCATCCCAAACTTTTTTTAATAGCCTGAGCCGACAATGCTCATAGCCTCCGGAGGCCCCACGGCGCCCTCCACACCTTTGTTTTTTCCAACACCAGGACGATCCTTGGCCCACTCCGCAAGACCGTCCTTGGTCATGCCGGTGTACTTCAGCAAGTCCTCCTTCGAGATCTCAGCCCTCTTCTTACTTTGAAGCCGCTCGAAAAGTGACTGCTTCTTCTTCTTCCGATCAGCTGCATTCTGTGTCGAATCATCTATGTCGTGTCTGATGAGAGACGTTTGGCTGTCGGTTTTGAAAATCTGCTGGAACATATTGCTTTGCTGTAAGGGTTTACTTCGAAAGTTTGGTTGCAAAGCCTTGATGGATGGACCTGTAAGGCAAGCAAAGCGTTAAGCCCAGAAGAGCGCCCTATGTTTTGGGAAAGTTGGAAGTCGAGCCCGCTCAGTCGATCAAGCGGTCTTGAGAGTAAATTTGGGTATTGAATGTCTGTCGCGAGATGTTCATGACTGCCGCACTGGCATCTTGAATGGATGAGCCAAACGACACTAGTCCACTTCAGGCATGAATGCAATAGTGGTTGCGCCAGCCGACATGATTTCAAGCCCCAGTTATTACGGCACATCAAGTACAAGGAGTCATGATGAGGCTGGGGTTTCCAACTATTCAATGGTTGCGTCAGTTGGTCGCGAAGAGAGGGGCTCTTCTGATTGGTTCCATTCTGGTTTCCAAGCCTTTGCGGAGCCACGAAGTGGACCGATTGTCGCACGTGAGCGTGTCGGGCAACGCAACGTTGTCTACGCGTGTCGGCTACGGCACGGCGACACCGAAGAGATTGGTGATAAGACTGAGTCTCAAAGGTGAGCAGCCTAGGCATATCACGTTGTAGGCTTTCGTTTGAATGTTTCATTAACTAGTGATTGCAGAGTTGGATCGAATCAGCGGGACGTGTCAATTCAACTAGTGAGGTTCGAATCTCAGCTCAAATCAAATAGTGCCATATCTTGCATTGGCTATAGTACAGTAATGATGTGGTTGGGAGGAAACGCTGGGAGACCATTGGCCCCCAAAGTGTCTACAATAGAATGCGGTGTTCGAACTCCCGCCGCTCGCTTTCTAATACTAGCGGGCCACCACTGGGACCGCTGGCATCCAGACTCAACGTCACCCGCTGCAAGTCAGCCACTACGCGCACCGTCTCCCCAATGTTCTGGTAATCAATCTCATGATGCCCGGCCGTCTCGTCGTTGTCTTCCTTCTTGACCTCACGAATCTCGACGTTGGGATACGGCAATCTCCCTTCGCGCAGGGGAACAATGAGAACGGGCACATGCAGTTCAGACTCTCCAAACTTGGCATCCGACTTGCCAACGCCCAAACTCCTGAAGTTTCCACGCTTTCGGCCGCCGATGAGCCATGTATCGCCAGGGCCTGTGACATCGTAACTGAACTCATAGTCTCTCTTAATGCCCTTGCCATCGCTCACAGCTGTATCCCAGGTCCTAGTCCATCGCAGCCGGAGATTAGCAGAGAGGAGTTGGTTGACGGCTACTGTCGAGCCAGAAAGTTGCTCCTCAGGAGGAGGAAGCTGGATGTCGACTGAGTGGAAGACAGGAATAGAGGGTACATCGACAGGGATGAGGATCGAGCGGCTCGCCGATTCGATCTCCCGTATGGCTAATTTGGGGTGTGCCAACTGCCAGTCACGGAGGAATTGCTTCAGCATCGTGGAGGCATCGTCGCCGCTTCCGGGGATTATTCCCAGTCCTTGAAATATATGGCGGGAGAGAAGAGCTGAAATAAATGACGTCGGAACCTCTCCCAAAAGAGCGGCGCGTTCTAGATCATAGGCCGACAGGCTGGACTGCACCTCCATAACAACCCGGCTGATCAGTAAGCCTGAAAATGATGATATCGGCGATGGCTGAAGAGCTTCTGTGAGAGATTTCTCGACGAGGGCGATGATTTCGTCCAGAAGGACGCTGTAGTGGAGCTTCAGGTACAACGTTCGTTGTGTCTTTGGCGTGATGGTCCCTGAAGCTTTGCGGGTGATTTTATAGAGCAAGCTGGCAGGTTGTCTCGGAAATACCATGACTGACTTGTTCGCTGGAACCGTAGAATGGGCGGCAAATACCTCTGAGTCAATAAGCTCTGTCTGGAACAATCTCAGTGGGCTCAAAGAGGCAGTCGAGACGCTGAACCGGGAAAACAGTGCCTTATGTTTGAAAACGTCCTGAACGTTAACACCCAAGGCGAGCGCAACAGGAACAGAGAAAACACTAGAGTAGTGATATGTGCCGTCTTCTGTCGTATACGTCATTTCAACTCTGACCGAGATGTTTGGGACGTCTTGCTCGATGGTGTACGGAAAGCGCATTTTCATGGTGGACGATGCATCGATGTCTCCGAAGCGAAAGAGACCTGCTTCTAGGGGCTTTTCATACTCGAATGACGGTCCGAGGAATTCTGCTTCCGTTGAAATGATCCTCATACCGCCAGTTGACGGCTTCACGGAGAGTTCGCAGGACTTAATGGAATTCCAGCCAGTGGAGAGCTCCAAGTCGACCGAGTTGTTCTTGTCGAGCTGGATATTTCTGGCTGGCGTGAGACGACAGCTTAAACCTCCAGCTGGGCGGTAGAGCTCTAAGTCGGGCAAGCGGAAGATGTGGGCTGTCTTGCTTGGTGTCTGGCTGACGTCACGTTCCCAATGCAGGTCAACCTTGTTACATATCAGATCTGCGCGGTCGATTCTGTAATGCCCGGATACATTTGTCTGTCGTAAGTCAGTCATGTGTGCTACACTTCGTTACTGAAAAGTCACCAACCGTGCTAGTGAGGCGGAGCTTGTTAACACCGGGCTTCAGGATATTCGATTCCGAGGTGTGTAACCAGACCTCCTTTGCGCCCCCTGACGTGGTTCTAGACAGACGAATGGCGGTCTTTTCCAAGCTTAAGTCGTCCATGAGCAGACTACGCAGTTTGATGGTAAGAGAGAAGCAGTCCTTTCCGTTGTGGTATTCGGGGGACCCGACCACCTCAACTTGGGTGAAGAGATGACCCAGAGGAACTCTCACTTCGTTGGAAAGTGTCTTGGCCACACTCAGCACATCGTCGAGGAAACCAGCGATGGCACTTTTCTCGGGATACTGAACCTCCGAACGAGCTCCCAAAGATAGTGTCTTTTTGCGCTGCAACTTTTCATTCTCTGCGGCGGCTGCTTTTGTCAAAAGCTTCAGTCCAACACGAACGAACTCATCCTTCCGTTGGAGCTCCTTGAGGCATCGGGAGTACATGACGAGCATCGACAATTCCAGGAGACTCCAGCTGCTCTCTCCAAAAAAAGGCGTGGTCATGTAGAAGAATGATGCCGCGGGCCCGTACTCGCCAAGGTGGTATTTCAATACGGCCAGGTCAGCCATGCTGGTTTTAACAGCGTGAGTATGGTTTGCAACGGTATAATGGCGCAAAGCCTTGTCGGTGAGGGTCTCGTAAAGGCGGTAGAAGTCCTCCCGATTGCCAAGAGCAGCGTGCAATAGGCCGTTCTCGATGCCGGCCAACCCTATGCAGAGTGACCGTGAGTCGTCCGGGGTTGGCCTCTTCTCGTCGTCGCCTTCAAGATTGACGTCTTCGAAGTCATTGCCATCCATCTCCCCAAGCACTGGCGCCGATGTCCATCCAATTTGCCAGCCACGCTTCTTTCCGCTGCCCTGTAGAACATTTCTGGAGAGGGCGTACAACTCGGCACGACGCGCAGCGAGTTCTTCTAAGCCAGGCTTGAGGAAGTGAGCATTGGGCGGTGCTGCGTCTTCGCCATTAGATGAGGGTGCGCCAGGGAAGATGCCGGGGCTAGGCGGTTGTCTTGTGTTTGAGTTCGTCCCTACACGCAGAGAAGAGTTGCGAGCCGGATGCATCATTGTCTTGAGCTCTGGGATCGACGACTTGGGCTCATGGCCGTCGGTAGGATTGAGAGTGGAAGGCGGTATAGGAAGTGCCTTGGTGGAGGTTTGAGCAAGGATCTGTTGCGCAACCGAGAAAGCAAAGGATGCGACAAGGTTGTCGATGGTCTCAGCCAACACGGGATTGAGGATGGGAGAGTCCTCTTCTGTGAGTTTATTCTTCAGTGCCGCCAAAATGTCTGCTCTCATTACTTGTGAAACGGCGGGAACGAATTCCAATGTCCTGCGGCAGATTTCGGCCAGCATTGACAGGTTCTCAGTCTCTTCGGTCTGCTTAGGAGGCGGAGCTCGTGGAGCAACACCATGAAGGACTGACTCCTGTTGCTCCCTAAGCTTTGCTAGGAGTTCCTCTCTAGTGGACCAGGCATTGCCGAGGCGGAGTAACAGAGATATTTGTCTTGCGAAAATGTAACAGCGGAAATCATAGACTGAAACATTGTTGGCAACGATCATCTCGCGATACGGCTTCTTGGTAGAACTGATGGGAATGTCGTCAAATTTGTCGGTTTTCTGGGCCTCGGTCGCCTGAAGATCAACCGGCTGTTCGTCTTCCATAGATCCATCTTCGGCGCCCAGCTCGGCGATGGCAGCTTCAGCACGCTTTACCAGGTCCTCAGTGTGACTCAGTAGTGATCCCCCATGCGTCTGAGGGTCTCCGGATGTGGCCTGTTCCTGGATGACGGTGTCGAGACCAACGCTGAGCTCGTCATAGCCGACAAGAGCATCTTCGACCAAGCCTACGCTCTCGAAACCACGCGCTAGGCCCTCCTTGAGAATGAAAAAGGTACAGAAGTTCCAGCCTGGGAGAACGCGCTGGGCGTCTTTCTCCTTGATGTCTTCTTCGTACTGAGACACCCTCATGTCGAAGGACGACAGAATCAGCTCCTTAAACTTGCCAATCAAATCTTCCCAGGCATTTTCGGCATCTTGCCGCGACTCGGTATAACCAGTTGGTGTGGCAGGCACCACCCGGGGAAGAACGTCATACGGCACATCGTTGATGCCAATCCGGATCTGGGCAACACGGTCAATTGCGCCCTTGCTAGAACTATTAAAGTCGGAACGAAGTTTCTCCAGGAGAGTCGAGGAGCCGGAACCCCATCTTGATGTCCTCGATTTTTCGGTAGCATCGGGCCCTTTGCCACTGACTCTGGGCTGGTTTGCGGCAAAGGTGTTGGGTATCACAACGTGGACGATGAGGAACTCGAAGGCGTCATGGTTTTCTTGTGTATTCAGCTTCCGTGTCGACTGCGATGGGGGCGTGTTCTGCTTGATCCACTCTCGGATTTCGGCTCTCGTCTGGGACTTATACGTGTCGCTGTCGTCGCATCGAACCAGCAGGACCTTGAGGTAGGGTGTCCGTCTCAAGCCTGGAATCTGATGGCGCCGTTCCTTGCCAGGTTGTCGCGTCGCTACTGCCGGCGCGTCGGTGGCATCTGACGATACACCCTTGCCTCCAATCGACTGCGTCTGGAAGCCATCGTCCTTGACGCTGGCACTGACAGAGCGGCGCAGTGAGGGGGAAACGGCGGGTGAGGTCGAGACAGCAGGCTCTCCGCCAGCGGGTGTGAGCTCGACGTGGAGGGTATCGATTGATCGCAGAGGGCCGGCATGCGATTGCCAATGCAGGTTTCGAAGGGGCAGTCGAGGGACGAGACCCGGCGCCACGAGCTTGTAGACGTCGTGGGGATCGAAGTACTCGACTGCGAAGCGCATGCTTTGGTCAGTTGATTCGACACACACGCAAGAAGCGCAAGCAATGCAGTGCAAAAACGGGAGACACGTTAGGGCCGACGGTGCGAGGGACGAACGTACCGGTAACTTTGGAGGTTGAAAAAGGCCGCTCCATCTTTGACCGGCTCCTCCAATTTGGGTGTTAAATTACATGGTCCGTCGCGGCGTCATTTCACAAATTGCGGACGGTGGGTGCTCGCGGTGGCTGTTGCAAGGTGTCTAGGTGTACAACTCGGTGAGGTTCAAGCTTCGGTGGAGCACATCGGCTCCCGTCGCATTCCAGCGACCAACTGGACGTGTGTGAGATGCGCCGGCCGGCGGCAGCCGGAACCATGGTGCCCCCTGTCGCTCCGCGTGTTTCTGCTTCCACTGAAGAGCTCGCTGTCCTCCGACGATTCACCGAAGGCGGTGTATGCCCACCTGCCCAAGTAATTGGCTCCAGATGACGCTAACGTGCACCACAGTTGCTGGGCGCCAATGGAGGGGCACGGCAGAATTTTTTGGGTTTCTTGGAATTGGTTGCCCCTCGTCGGCAACAGCTCGCGGTTGAAGATTGGATTTGTGCCTAATCTTCCTTACTTGAATCACCTGCTTTCTGATACCCTTGTTCTCTCTATATTTTTACTCTCTCTCTCTCTCTCTGAATATCGTACCCAATGTCTGGACTTCAGGCCGTCAAGTACACTCGGGGCCACCTCGAGGTCTTGGACCAACTCAGACTTCCCCACGAATTCCACTATGATAAGGTTTCCACCAGCGAAGAGGCCTTCGACTGCATCAAGTCGATGAGGGTTCGTGGCGCACCCGCCATTGCCATCGTAGCCGCCCTCGCCCATGCGGTCGAACTGCACAACGGAAGCTGCACAGCCTCTTCTTCCCAGGACACCGTCTCTTACATCGACTCACGCTTAGATTACTTGAAGGAGAGCAGACCGACCGCCGTCGATTTGACCAATGCCATCAACCAGCTGAAGGCCCGCATCAGAAGTGCTACACAAGACGATCCCAAGTCCATCATCGCCGCTTACATCGAGGAGGCTGAGAACATCCTGCAAAAGGACCTCCAGACCAACCTGTCCATCGGTGACCATGGCGCTCAGTGGCTGAAGGAAGTCGCTGGCGCATCGCCCGAATCCAAGGTCTCTGTCCTCACTCACTGCAATACCGGCTCGCTGGCGACATCTGGCCACGGAACCGCTCTCGGCATCATTAGGACTCTCTGGTCCAACAACCTCCTTCAGCACGCCTACTGCACCGAGACGCGACCGTATAACCAGGGCAGCAGACTGACGGCTTTCGAACTCGTCTATGAGAAGATCCCCAGCACCCTTGTGACAGACTCCATGGCGGCCGCGCTCTTCAACTTGCAGAAGGAGCAGATGAACATTGCCGCCGTCATTGTCGGTGCCGACCGCGTCGTTCGCAACGGTGACACCGCCAACAAGATTGGAACGTACCAGCTGGCGGTTCTGGCCAAGCATCACGGTGTCAAGTTCATTGTTGCGGCTCCCACCACCAGCATCGATCTCGAGACCGAAACCGGCGCTGGCATCAAGATCGAGGAGCGTAAGAGGGAGGAGCTGACGCAGATCTCTGGCGCTGTCGTTCAGCAGGATGGCAGTGTCGACGTTGCGCAGACCGCTCGCGTTGCGACAGCCGACCAGCGCATCAACGTCTGGAACCCTGCTTTCGATGTGACGCCACACGACCTGATCGATGCCGTTGTCACGGAGAAGGGCGCCGTTGTTAAGAACGCCGAGGGGCACTTCGACTTCCGTCACATCATGCCCGAGAGATGGGCTAAGGTGGTTGGACAGTAGTGGGTTACTGGCCTTAGTTAGAATTGGACAGCCTTGTGCGCTTCAGTTGCGGCCTGAGAGTGGTTCATGATTAGATGATCTATAGAGGATGCGGCGTAATGACAACGGACTACCGAGACCACACTGGGAACCCAGCTCAAGCAGAGTCTTTGAGAGCATGCAAAATCAACTTCTGGTAACCCCCCACGGCCTCCTCGAGTTCGGCGACTGTGATGTTCTCGTCGCGGCCGTGAGCAACTAAGATGCTGCCTGGCCCGTAAAGGTAGCGAGTGTGTGAACCCTTCAAGTTGGGAATGTCGGTGCCATAGTTGGCCACAATCGTCTCAAAGCCTAGGTAGTCATGTCAGCTCATGTGCCTGTTTTAGGCAGACGAATATTTACTTACCAACAACATCACAGTTGGCCTCCACAACGCCATATCCGTGGGTGCACGTCATCTCGAGCGACTCGGAATCAGTCTCATCTAGAATTCTCTGGATTCGATCCTTGACGATGTTGCCGCCGTCCTTTTCAGGGCCGATAGCAACACGGACTGCAATCCTCGCCAAAGCAGCCGCAGGAATGACGTTCTGAGCAACGCCGCCATTGAACTGGCCGACGTTCACCGTGGTGTTACCCCACTTGTCGGTGCTTCCAAGATCGGTCGTGATGATTTTGGCCAGAGCCTTGATCATGATCTCGTTGGCCGATTTGCCCAGCCAGGGATACCCGGAGTGGCCAGCAACACCCTTTGCCGTAATGTCACAGAAAACGCCGCCCTTGTGGCCGCAGGCTAATTTATTCGTCGTCGGTTCCCCAAAAATGACGGAATCGAAGTGCACAGGCGGGTCAGCTTCCTGCAGGGATTCGGAGAAGAAGCGCATTCCGTCGCCAGTGTCCTCCTCGCCGATGACGAACAAGAGCATGACATCGTCGGGGTTGACTTTGTCGGTGCTGAACAGGTCCTCGAGGGCGATGATTTGAGCAGCTACGCTGGCTTTGGCGTCTACGCTTCCTCTGCCACTGATACGTGTGTCGGAAGTGATGTCTTCATCAGAAATGCCATACGGGATGTGCGGCGGCACGACATCGTAGTGAGACGAGATCACAACACGGGGTTTGGGGTTGCGTTGGTTCGTCTTCCAGGCCAACACGTTGAAGCGTGGAGTCTCGTTCGAATTGTTGTTGCGCGGGGGCAGAAATTGAAGAGACGAAACATAACCGCGACCAGTCAGGTAGTCAACCAGAAATTTACCTGCAGCACTTTCATTGCCCGAGATGGAGGGAATTTCGATGAGCGAGCGGTGCAGAGATAGGAGGTCATCCCGCCAAGAGGGTGCGGAGGAGGAGCCCGGGACGGCAGGCGAGCCATGAGGCGTCAGCGGGGAAGAATCGGCGCCGAGGGGTTGCTGGAGACGGGAGGTGGCTGCCAAGGGCAGTAAAGAGCCCAAGGTCAGAAACTGAGAGAGATGCATGGTGCTGGTAGTTTTCGAGCTCAGGTGGGCCACCCAGGAACGTCAATTGAGGGTTGGACACACTTGATTGATGAGATGATGCGCCTCGAGTGAATGGCGGCCGGCGTGAGGGTCAGCCGGAGCTTTGCTTTGTTTGCAAACGGAGCGGTGTCGGAAGAAGAAAGTGGACGGAAGCGCCTTGCATGGAGCGAGTGTGCAGCCAGCCAGATAAGCACTGCGAATGAGGTCATTCTCCCCCAAGCTCCCGCCATTGGTGGCAGCCACATGCACGGACGTAGCATCAGCCACCCCCATATTCCCTCATGTTCGTGAGGTGATCCAAGCTTCCGTTCCTCGTAGCTGAGAGCTGCCGGTGGGGGAAACCTTCACAAGCGTTTCAGACAGATAAACCGAAGTTCGGTTCTTTTGCTGTCGAACAACCATCTTCGAGTGTAACTCTCTGTGCTGGTAACCGCCGATAAGTCTGAAACTCTGGAATCATAGTCGAGACAAACTTCCGTACACTGATGGTGTCCGCGTTTGACACTACAGTGTGAGATATAGCACAGATCTGGAGATCAACTCGGTCTGGTACGCTGTTTAAAGGGCACAGTATCATGACGAGCGAGGTGCAGATCAGGCCTCCATGGTGAGGTTTCGTTACACAAGATGGATGAGTGAAGTTTTGTCGTTTGAGAAGCCCCCGATATCTGACCTGTATCGTCTTGTGACCAAGGGGCCAATGTTCGCGGCTACTGCCATCGTAAAAACTGCACCGTCTATGTGTGCTTACTCGCTCTGTACTACTTGCCACCTCAGAGAGCAAGGAGGAAACAAACACGGGGAGATAGTAGCTTGGAAGTCGAAGGGCATTCGGCCCAGACGGCCCGAGGCACTGCGAGGTCCGGCCAACACAGCACGCAAGGTTTGTTTGACGTTGCGCTGCTGGAAGCCCAAGCGATGCAGCGAACATGCAACCGAACAATTCCAGGCGGTTTCAGTGGGTTCATAGTGTTGCGCCCGTCCATTCTTTCCCCAGACCTGTTGATCTTGGGGCGAGACGTCCAGCTGGAGGGCTGGAATCTGTGGCGGGCCTGGGCCATTTCGTTCACTGAAATCCCACTCGCTCCACTTGACCGCCACTCCTTGCCCGTCTGGGATCGGAGCGCGCTGCGTTGTGGTACCTCCCCAGGTACCTGGCCCTCTCTCCCTCTTTTGGCGTGTCTGTCTGTCTGTCTCTCCGTCCCTCGCCTCGCCTGACTAGGACTCTTTGTGAATTCAGCAACCTCCCCAGCCATCGCTCCGTACGACCCTGGGAGCTGTCTCGACTCGCATCAAACGACAGCTTCAATTGCAACACCGCAGCCCTCGTCACGATCCTCAACGGCGCGCATCCGAGCCCCGATTACACATACTTTCCATCGTCGACCTCCTAGATGCAGCTGGCACCCTTTGCGCGCCACTGTGGGCTTCCGAGACGTCCATCCTAAACCTCCTCACGCCCTCCCGCCCGCCCCGAATCCGACCCCGTGTTCGAGTTGCCGGGTGTCTTGCTCGCGCCCGCCCACTCCGCCGGGCTTCGCTTCGGTCGGCCTTGACGTGCTAGTCATCGCCTTGCGAAGGGATGCAGGCGAATAGAGGGAATGCCGAGGCCCTGGGTCGAAAGGCCAAGGTGCGTCACTACAACCACCCCGTCATGCACTCTTGCGACGCAATGCTTGACTGCCCGCTTGTCTGGGCGGCCAATCCTCCTGCGCCATGGTCCACCTGAACATCTCTCTGATTCTAACATTGTGGCAGCTTGCTCGCTCGTACCAGGAGCTTCTCGAGTAAGTCGCACCACCTCCGTCTCTCCTCTGATGCTCGACTCCGACTAATTCTTTCTTCCTGTAGTGAATTCTCAAACAAGGATCTCAGCTCCGTCGGCAACTACACCCTCGGCCGTCTCATTGGAAAAGGATCCTTCGGCAAAGTATACCTAGCCACCCACAAGCTCACCAATGGCTCCAAGGTATGTCGACCCGCCGGCATCGGGTCGATGGCGAGTCCTCGACCGACTACTAACATGCATCGGCGCAGGTCGTCCTCAAATCCGCGAACAAAGGCGATTCGAACCTCGCACGAGAGATCCACCACCACCGACAATTTGTCCATCCTCACATCGCCCGGTTGTACGAGGTCATAGTCACGGAGAACCTGGTATGGCTGGTACTGGAATATTGCGCCGGTAAGCTATGATCCACCCTTCATGGCGTGAGCGCGACTTATAACAACGCCATAGGCGATGAGCTTTACAACTACCTCCTCGAACACGGCCCTCTGCCTGTGCACAAAGTCCAAAAGATCTTTGCCCAGCTCGTCGGCGCCGTCGCATATGTACATCAACAATCTTGCGTCCACCGCGACCTGAAACTCGAAAACATTCTCTTTGACAAGCACGAGAATGTCAAACTGGTGGATTTCGGCTTCACGAGAGAATACGAGGGCAAGTCCAACTATCTGCAGACGTTTTGCGGCACAATTTGCTACTCCGCGCCTGAAATGCTTAAGGGTGAAAAATATGCTGGGGAAAAGGTCGACGTTTGGAGCCTGGGTGTCATTCTCTACGCCTTGCTGTGTGGAGAGCTGCCTTTCGACGATGACGATGATAACGTCACACGGACGAAGATTCTCAACGAAGAACCGAAATTTCCTGACCACCTGCCCCCCGCCGCCATTCCGTTAATCAAATCACTCCTCTCCAAGCGGCCTTTGCTTCGACCTTCGCTCCCCGACATTCTCACCAATCCATTTCTCGCCGAACATGCACCGGGACAGCAGGCAATTCTGAAACTACAAAGGCCAGCACCGTTTTCGACGCATTTGGAAAAGGAGACGCTTCAGCGCATGCGGAGCGCGGGCGTGGATATTGACTCAGTCATAGAGAGTGTTCTGGCTCAGCGGTGCGATGCTTTGGCTGGCTGGTGGACGCTCCTCATCGAAAAGGAGCAGCGAAAAGTGCGGAGGAGAGAGAAGAAGCGTCGCGAGCGAGAGGCTGAGAACAGGAGCCTGCGTCGCCTGTCTGCCGCTTCAAGTAGACTAGAACGAATCGCACCAGTGTTACAGGAGGTCGACGAGGACGGTGGGCTGACAAACCGTTTCATCAGGCTCGAAGATGCGCCAATAACCCCGAGGACTAGAGGACGGTCAGAGAGGAGGAGTGCTCACTATTCGGATTTCGGAGATTTGCCGGGGCTGCCGGAACACAGCAAGGAGAATGGAAGTCCAAATACGGAGGAACCACCACCTCCAATCGACAAGGACTCGATCCGGTCTGCCAGTACGTCCAGACATCGTCGCCCGGTTCCGCCCCCTAAGGAGGGCGTGATCCGCAGCGCGAGATCTCGGGGTTCGACCCTTCACCTAGTGACCACCTCGGAAGCTTTGGCGGCTAACGGAACGCCAGAGCGACCACCTGAACAGCAACAAAAAGTGCGAAAGAAGCCCTCCCAGGCTATCATTGCCCACTGGAAGCACTGGACACACTGGTTCTTCGAGAACACTCGTAGGGGCAGACACGCAAATAAGAGAGGCAGCCACTCAACGCCCAACCTGGTCGACAAGAACGGCAGTGTTGCGGGTAACAGTAGCAAGCATTCAAAGGACACTAGTCCTCGGCCGCAGACGAGCAAGTATCCGACGACGGACAATGCCGTACCACAGGCCAAGGCCGGCTTGCCTCGCGGAGTGGTGGCCAATGGCCACCTGAACAAGGCCCTGCCAGGTCATGGAGGGTCTGGCGGATTCAGTAGCCCGGCGTCGGGAGGAGGCACGACGCCGTCGCACATGCCGTCTCGGATAACGACGTCTTATAAGCGGCAGTCATTGTCGCCGTCTCCTATGACCCCTCGAACAACAATGCGGCGCTCCTCGGCGGGACTGAGGGGCCGTAAATCAACTTCTTCGTCTGTTTCTTCTATTCGCTCAATGCCCCATCATCATCACTCTCACTCCAAGGCTTCCTCGACAAGCTCGAATGGCTCAGTGTCGACATCAATGTCCAAAAACACTCTTCAGCGCGGGCAGTCACCTCACCATTCCGTCAAGGTCCTTCCCGCCACCCCGACAGCGACGGCATTTCCGTCCAACATCCGCCTTGTTCGGGGACCCGGGCCCCCGGCTCCTCTTGCTTTATTCAATGAGGGCATGCCCCCACCACCAGTATCGGGGATGCAGGCTCCGGGCTCACCGAATCCATTTGCGCAGGGAGGGGGTATTCAATTTGCCAAGCGAAAGCGGAACATTTTCAAGGGCCCGATGCTAGCTTTTGGCAGTGGCGGTAGTGGTGGTGGCAGCAGCGCACGAAGCACGGGGTCCAGCCATTCGCGGAGCGCAAGTGCTTCCGGTATTGGGCGTCGGTCTGGCGAAGTGACTATACAAGAAGAGGAGGAAGGTGAGGAAGCGGAAGAAGACATCGAGGAAGTCGACGTTTTTAGTCCCGTTGTTGGAGGACCGGGCGAGCGCATCGAAGAGCAAATCATTGAAGATGGCGAGACAGAGGCCGCGGGAGACCAAACCAAAGCAGACGCCGACGCCGACGCTGCTCCCGTCACGCCAAAGGCCACGGCCCCGCCAGCTCAAGCATGATTGGCAGCTTCAATACCATTCTGATGGCATCACAGAGGATCGCCACTTTTGTTTTTTCTTTTGTTTTTTTGAGATGAACTGTACAACACAAGTTCCATCATCCACGCTCGATAAAACGAGCCGAGGCACAAGCTCTCATAGTGTTATTTACTACATTCCACCTTCGGCGTCATGTACCATACTTGGAGGATACCTTGTACTAAACAGAGGGCGCTGATGTTTTTTGCACTTAGCAATTGAAAGAGATATCCGGTCAATACTGGCCACCGCCGATTGTAATTGTCGTCATATGGCCTATTGGTCCACTTCGACTCTTACGATCACAAACTCGAAACTGCCACTGTTAAACGCATCCTACCTAGCTCTATCACTCCGTGTAACAAGTCGATATCGATTACCGCTGGCCTGCCTTGGTCGCATGTTTGAGCCCCTCTCTCGCAGCCACAATCTTATCGACAGTCTCCTGGGTCGCACACACGGACGCGTCGAACGGCTTGAGGGCCGAGTCGCCCATGATGGCAAGCGCGGCCAGGCCCAGAAAACCGTGGTAGATGTCCGGCGGGCCGCCGGGATACTTGGAGAAGCCGCCGATAAGATGTTGTGTCTTGCTCATGATGAAACGGCGCGACGGCTCGGCGTCGATGAGATCGACATGGCCCAGCATCTACAGATAATGTCAGACACTGGTACTTACAAAATAACAACTCAGATCGCACCTGTAATGTTCCTCCCACCCACCAACAATAGCACGTATCCGCCACCTTGTTGCACCTCCCGTTGAACCCCACAAAACGCAGGTTCGGGTCTAGCGAGAGCTCTTTCAGTGAATCGGGAAGCGCGAAGTTAGCCGTGTCAGGTTCGTCCGAGTCATCTTCCCGCTCGAGATACTCGAACTGGCGATAGACGAGGAACTTGACCAACAGTGACACATCGGGAATGCCCTGCTTCAGGATCTCGCTGCGGTGAGGGGCAGCGCCCTGCTCGGATGATCGATCAAGGAGAACGAGCGCGCTGACCGCGCACCACGCATAGCCGGCTAGTGTCCCCTCGACTCAGGTTTCATTGTTCAGGATACACTACTGATAGGTGAGGACGTACCGTGGGATTCGTTCTGGTGGGAGCTCTGTGCGAGTCCACCGTCATAAGTCTGGCCCTGGCGGATGTGCTTGACCAGCGCATCGACGTCAAAGTCCTCGACCCAATCCGCGTCACCCTCCTTCGCATCGCCCCTCAGCGCCCATCGTATGGTAGCAGCCAGAAAACACAAGCGCATATCATTGCCGCCCTCTATGCTTCCGTCGTCCAGGACAAGCTCTCCAAAGCTCCCATCCGGTCGCTGTAATCGCTTCAACCACCGCAACGTCGCAACCCTGTCCACGCCGGCAAAGGCATTCTTCGCCGCCTCCGGCCCATCCGCGACGATGGCTAAGATTAACAGCGCAAAGTACGTCGATGCCAAGTTTGCTGAGCTCGAGTTCCTTGTTCGGGGTGTGCCCTTTTCAAAGTCCCAGTTCGCATACAGTTCGGCCGGCAGGGCGTGGTTCGGCGAGCCGCAGAACCCGCCGCCGGGGTGGTAAAGGCCTAGAACGAAGTTGCGCGCGGCGGCTCGGTCGGCGGGCGTGAGGAGGTTCGGGTCCTCTTTAGAGGGCTTGGACGGAGAGAGGATGTCAAGGGCGGCAAGGATGAAGAAGCTCAGGGCGATGCGCGTGCTATCGGAGGAAGTGTACTGATGCGGGAGGAAAGTCTTGTGACAGCGCTGCCAGTACTTGATGTGGCGCGCCTTTTCGAGCGGCACTGTGGTGTCGGCCGCCATCTTTGCCGCAGTTCACTCGGTATTGCAGGCCCAGGGAGAGTGGTGGGATCGCCGAGGTCGAGGTGTTGGCTGAAGGAGAGACACTCCCGGCCGTTGGAAAGGCTTCATTCCAGGAAGGGATACGATCAGACAAAGGAACCCCACCCCCACTCAAGCTGTCTCTTGGTCCCTTCCTTGGCCGAACTCAGCTAAGGAGAGCTGCCATCGCGCTAGCAGGGAAAGTGACCGCTGAAAGGCCGCTGAAGTTCTTATGTTGCTGCGAGGAATGGGCCAATGAGAAGCTCTGTTTCGATAAGCCCACCAGCTGCAGGATTAGCTCACACCTTCCACTCCCCGATAAGACACATGCCGGATTTACCCTCCATTTCATTCTTTTTGCGTAAATCGACTGCGACATTCTACCCCTGAGGACTTGAGCAATACCATCTTGCCGCAACTCCTTTTCTTCACCATCGCCGAACAGGCTCAAAGACCGCAATCATGGCGATCATCTCAGCGAAAACGATCATAACCTCCCTCTCTCTGTTCCACATCACTCTCGCCTACTTCTTCATCACGAGCCCGGCCACCATCGCCGACCAGGCTCTGGTGTACATCCTGGGCGAGTCTATGGGCATGGTAAGTTCCCAAGCTCTCTCCGCCGCGGATCACTCGCATTTTCAGAGTCTAACGTGTCTCCTTTTCTAGCCCTATGCACGAAGCTTCGAAAACAAGTCACCGGCCCTCGCCTTCCTCGCCGCCGTCCTCGGCATGCTGGGACTCAGCGACCTCGTCACCCTGAGCATGCCGGAGGAGGTGTGGCTCATCTACCACTGGGGAACCCAGGGTAAGCTTGCCGTCTTTCTCCTTGCACCAAAATCCCAAGCTCTAGCTAAAGCCTCAAACCTCAGCTCCCGTCCGCCTCTCCCTGTCCATGACCTTCGTCATCTACACGTTTCTCTTCGGCCCCTCGTCGCCCCTCTATGGCAGCTCGACACGCGGCGGCAACCGCTTCGCCCACCCGACGGCGCAGATAAACAACCCGCGCTACACACCCTCGACCTGGGGCGGCGATGGTCTCAAGAACCGTGTGTTCCTGACCTTCGCCTTCCTCGAGATGATCTGCTGGTTCTGGGTGTGGATGACGCTACGCGAGGAGCAGGAGCAGTTTCAGAAGAAGCAGAGAAAGAGAAGGGACAGCCAGTAGAAGGGACACAAACATGACTGGTGTGAAGGGGTTTCGATATTCTGAGTGGACAGTCTGATATTGCAGATGTGTCCTACCCCTTGATGGGATCATCTGCTGGAAAGCGGACCGTTCGGGCCGCCAATGTGGCCCGGCTTGCATCATGTGGAGTTACAGGAAGAATGGTATCATGGAATGGATATACCCGGCGCATTTGTGATTCAATCAAAAGGTGTAGTAGAGGTTATACGAGATTCTCTATTTTTTGGGCTCCTTAGCATGCATGGGTGACGGACTGTCGCGTTTTAGTTGCAAAATGGGGGGGTATGGGCTACATTCATGACCGAAATGAGACGTCTACTCCCACCGCACCAGCTCCCAGCCCTTAACATTTGCCCGCCAGCTGTCGGTCACTCTTTGCGACCAAATACTGACATGTGGCCCGGCCACGTCATGGATTTGCTTCGCCAGCATGTCCTCCGAGTCCGCTGCGAACGTCCAGGAGCTCAGTTTGGCACTCAGGCTGTCGCTTTCTTTCTTCAAGAGGATAACTTGTGCCTTTCCTTCCGTCATGGCGGTGCCAGCGGCAGCCTCCAGAGCCTTGACTTGCGTCATGACGTCCCTGGGCACGTTGCTCTGCCCGGAGCGGTCTCTCTCCTTCTCACGCTCGTTGAACATCACGACGTGGGATGCCGCCAGCTTCACAGCCGCGGCAGCATCGCGAAGAATGGAAAGACCATGCAGCGAGCTCAGCATCAGCAGCGTCTTGGGACTCTCAGCATCAGCCGGCGCCGACAGGGCCTGGGCTCGAAGAATTTCGAGGCCAGACTTGATGCCCGAAACGATGCTTGATAAGAGTTCTGGTGGTGGCGGGCTTCTGCTGGCGGCGACGGCGAGGGGCACTAGGGCGGTAAGTAAAGAGATGATGTTATAATATGTCTCCTCTTGTTGGGTAAGATTGTTTCCTCGAGTGTGCAGGAATTTGCCCAGAGAGTTGCCGAGCCGCTGTAGGGACTCTAAGACAAAGACCTGCTCCGCTGCCGTCGTCTGAGCAATGTTGGTCACTTTGTAAGAGGATGCGGGCTTGAAAGAGAGGATATCGAAGAACCTCTCGGCGGCAAGGGCCAAGTGAGAACGAAGGTTCTGGTTTCTTCAGTTAGTCTGTGCCATTTTTCGTGCGAGTGAACTACAAACCGATGGATCCGGGCCAAGCCGCAAGACGTCGTATATCGGCCGACTCGTTGCCGCCTCCAGGTTAGGAACGGATCCGTAATCAATGACCTCATTCAGTACGGAGTCGTCGGTGATTTCCTCTGGCGATCGTCGTCAGTGTCTCTACGGTGCCTAAAGCCTTCAAGTAGCTCACCAATCGCGGGCTCCTCGAAGATCGAGTCGTTGCGGATGCCAAGAGCTCGGGCAGCTCTAGACTCCTCGACGTAGCCCATGACCAACGTGCAACTCGATCTCAAGCGCTCGATATAGCTCGGGATGTCGAGAATGGCAGTGTAGCTCTCGGCCTCGAAAGCGTCAGCCAGCCTTCTAGGCATTCTCAACTTGAGTGAGGTATTGTAATGTGCCTTCAGGCCTTGCAGCAGACCCCGCTCAGGTCTGTTCGGTGGAAGGACTAGGGTCGGGGCGATACTTGACAGACGATCGAAGAAATAGGGGCCTAGCGAGTCGATGATAGTGCGCTTCACGTCTGCTGTGTCCCAAACCTCACGAGCCCGGGATGCGCAGCCAAGCACGAGATAAATGCGCACCAAAACTAGGGTCAGTCTTGTGTGCTTCGGGGTTCTAGTGAGTTGACTCTCGATGAGAAGGGCAGCCTGGAGCACGCGATCTGTTCGGCTGCCCTTCGTTGATGAGGTGATAGGGTTTCCATTGCCGCGTTGGTGGGCGCCACTCAGCCTTATGCAGCACGTTGCTGCGAGGATAGCGAGTTCCGGTATACAGTCGAGGGAAGGGCTGATTTCAGTAGAGTTGATGAGGGTTGAGTAGAGAGTCAATGTGGACTCCAACAAATTCTTCAAGCATGTCGTGCAGTTAGGTGCCTTGTTAACAGTTGCACACACAATACATCTCCAGTCGTTTGGTTTTCTGGGGTCTTCGTTTAAGACACGGACGACGGTTTTCGACGTAGACAGACCGAAGTACTGCAGTTTGAAAGCCAACGCTCTGACAGATGCTGACCTAGAAGCGTCTTTGGACTCTTCGGCTAGCCGGGTGACATGTTCGTATGCAAGTGCCTTGATCTCGTGTGGTAGGAGGCGCTCGACGAAGCCCCTGACATCGTCGAAACAAGCGGGTGATTCGCACTCGATATCGATGTACCGGCAGAGCTCTCCGAACGTGTTTGACTTGGCTTCGGAGCTAGTAGACTGCGAGAACTGGAAGGCTGCCTCAACCTTGGCCAAACGGATGTTTCGCTTGTAAATCGAGCGGACGTTTTCTTGTGCCAAAAACCGGTTGATGAGGTCGAAAACCTCGATCGGAGCCCTGTGACAGGTCAGATCTAATCAACTCGACAAGGTACCTTTCTGCTTACTCTTGCACCTCTCCCGTTCGACCAGCCGCCTTGAGGAACTTCTTCCAAACAGCCCAGTCGCATGCGAGGAGATTCAGTTGGCCCTTCTCATCAGTAGCCGAAAGGCATTCCCTGCAGAGTTCGTACACCGTTTTCCAGTTTCCTTTTCGCTCAAGAACATCAATGGTCTGCAGAAAGAGATCCTTGCGGCCAGCCTTGAACTGATAGACGGGGTTTAGCGTTGGACCCTTGAGAGCAGCATCCCACTCCGCGTCGGAACCGTGGGCTTCGAGGATGCGGAAGAAAAGAAGAATTTCTTCATCCGTCTTGATCGCTCGGCCGGCTACTTCACCGTTCTTTTCGGTGCCGGTCTAAAACCAAATCAATCATCTTGAAATTTTGCTTCATAGCGCGTATCTTACCTGCTCAGTCAATTGGGCAGCGCGCTGCATCTGCTTCAGCGACAGCATGCCGTAGAGCTGCTTCTTGCCAGCGGGGCACTGGTCGCTGGTCTGTGACTGAATCAGCCAAGTTCTTTGGTGAGTTGGCAGCTGAAGAGACTCACCGCAAGAAGATGTGTGATGGCAATGTTCCAAAACATGAAGCTTCTTTCTTGGGGAAAAGACCTGTCAAGAACAGCCGCGATCTATGTGCGCATGTTAGGGTGTTGTGGCCGCCTTCTATGAGAGTGGCACTTACCTGCTGTGCGCTAACCAAGTCCCAGTGCAACAGACAAGACTCAAGACATCTTGTTCCGCCGTTCTTATCCTTGGGGTTTGCCTTTACATAGCGCAGCTTCAGGGGCCCAAAGGTCTCGGCAAAATCTTGTTCCTCCATGAAGCCCTCAGACGCCCACTCCAGCAGTTCGAGCGAATCAGCATCTCTCACAGCGGACGGGTCCTTGACCAGTTTCTGAATTGCAATGAGGGGCGACGCCTTCTCCAACGGCGACTCCAAGTGGCTCTCGGCGCATATTTTCACGGCCTGTATGGTACGATTAGTTTGACTTGAGCCAAATTGAGCGGTGAGATGAAACAACAAACCTCAAAGTAGGGGTCATTGAAAGTCCGAAATCGCTTTTCGGCAAGACGGATGACGTTGGCCCATTGTCCGTCATTAAAGGCCGACTGCAGCTGCAGATCGGTGCCGCTCCTCAGCTGAGGCCGGTTCCAGGACATGGTGATGCTTCTGATCGGATGGCGGGGCAGAATTGGCTTTGGAGGGGCACTGGGCTGTAAGGTGCAGCAGCACCAAGAGCTGAGGGACGTCAAGGGATGGGCGCCGTGATGACTGATTGGCCGGTCGGGGAAACCCTCATCCGATCTCCGCCGTCCCACTTTCCCGTCTCGAGGACCGATAACAACGGCTGTCCTTCGCGCATTGGACCCCCGCGCCGATCCGGCCCAATTCGACGACGCCGCCGGACGTAAAGATCACGGCTGTCGGAGATGTATGTGAAGAGCAAGCCAGTAGCACTCATAGTTCGCGATTTTGCCACCCTAGAAGACGATATTTCCCAAGACCGAAGGCATACACATGCTCAGCGGTCTCTCAGCGGTCTCTCAGCGGCCCCTCAACGGAGTTCCAGCCGAATCTTCAAATCCAATAGAGGTAGAACTTCTGACATGACCGAATTTACTCATACAACATGATAACTCCTTCCCGTGTATGCAGCATAATACATAGTGTACACTGTCCCTGCGTCATGCTCAACATTCCCTTAGATGGCTTCAAATCGGTTCGGTCCGTCTCGGGGTCGTCGCACTGGCTGCCTGAACACTATTACCACCATCCGCCGTTCTTCTTTCTCTCTTCTTTTCTCTTGTCGAACTTTGGCAAGGTTAGTATCTTGGCATCGGCAGGCGATGGGTGTATGGATACGAACCCAGGCTTTCTTGCAATCTCTATACGCTCTGAGAGGACATCAGTATCATAGGACAGCCAATTGCTTCTCAACCAGGGGACCCGGTGCATAGACACAGCACGAAAGAGTATCCTTACTGGAAGTAGTCACCGCACATGGTTCTGTCGCCACCGTTTCGATGCAGACACTTGATGCTCTTCTGGGCGAGTTCTTGGCAAGGATCAAAGTACTCGCTCTTTGCTTTGCTATTGCCCAGTTTCAATCGGCTTTATCCCATATACATGCCGTGCAGAGGTCCCGCCTACCTTTCGAACTTGGCCTTGCTCTCGGCGTAGGAATCGTCGACCTTTGCCGGTGCGCCAGCTGTAGGCTCTTGCGGGCTTCCGGTAGACATTATCGGGATCGGAGGGAATTGACGGCAGAGGGGTATCGGCAAGGGAGTTGGGTGGGATCCGTTGGGTCAATTAGGGAGTGTTGGCGACGGGTGCGATTTGCTGCTGCTTGTTTAGACTGCAACAAGCATTTGATGCAGTGACGTGACGTGACGATCGCTGCAACTAGAGTCTGCGATAAGATAAGTGCTCGATTGTTGCCTTGACGCTCAGGTAGGTTTTCTCAGGCGCCTATTCTCCAAAGTCTGGCTCACTACCAATCTTTTCCCCGCACTCGCCAAGCCAAAAAAAACACACAGATGTTGTGCAGCAGAACCCAGCACAGGGCAATGCGCAATGGGCAGCGGGCACACGCAACCTCATGATCCGCTTCTATGATTGGCATCTGCCGGCTAAACGGCCTGAAGTTACCGCGCACAAATGGAAGGCAACCCGGAAGGGTGGGAATCCGGCAACTTGTGCCGTCGATGGCCGATTTTGCCGGCGAACTTGAGTTTGTCCTCAATAAAGTTGCAAGGTTTTTACAAACTTTATCCAAGGTAAACGCGACAATGGATATTTCTTGCTAATATGCATAGTCTTTATTTCAACTTCGTCCGTCCTGCTTGTTTCGGCTTTCACTGATTGCATGCTTGATCGCAATCCTGCAGTTATGGCTATATTTCACTCAAAGCCCGTCTTATGTCAACCTCTCAACTGCCCCTTTTCTGTGCTGTATTTTTAGGTTAGAGACCCCTTGCTAGGCCTCCCATCCTCCCACCGGAAAACTCCAGGTGTGCGTCGACCTGTCTATTTGGCACAGGCTGCCGATGCCAAGATCCGCCATGTGGAGGACAACTGTAAAAGAGACACGCCATTGCTTTTGTGAGGACCTAACGGTCGCGAATCTCGTACTCGCACCGACCCGAAGGCTTAGAAACGCTGTCAGCCCCTCATGTCTCATACTGTCACGCATCAAACCTCAACCGCGGGCTCCTTCGTCACCTTGTCGACCACAGCGTCCCGACGACCTGCCATCTTCAGTCACAGAGTACCAACGGACACGGGTGATGAGTCGCGCATGAATTGCAGACGAAACACAATGGCAACCTATCGGATTCTCACTCTTGCCAGCGGCGCTTCGCTCTTCGGGATCCGCGGAAGAGATTTGGGCTGCTGCTGTGCCAGGCGCCTGGAAATTAACGAAATAAGCACACGTCATGCAACCACAGTCACATTTCAACTCTTTTCGATTTCCACCGCAAAAAATAAGTGGTGAACGAGAAGAAAATTACCGATAATAATGTGTCGCGAGCCACTTACTAAACCTGCGTCGCCGGAATCCTGCTTTGCAAGCATCTTCACCAACGCCTCTGCGGACCTGCCAGGTTCTGGTCAAATGAGTTTGCTATGCCCCCCAACTGACCCGTCAACCGAAGCCAAGATGGATTTTGCTCTCGGCCCACCGCCCTAGCAAGGGCCTATTGCACGAACCTAGAGCTGGGCCCCTTTTGTTTTACTGAGTTTGCTCGCTAATCCAAGTGTCACTTTTGCAGTGCATAATTGCTCCAATGCTTGTAGTAAGCCTAGAATACGGGTGAGCAGCACCGAGGTCGAAAAAACGCTGCGATCCTTGGGTCTCTGGAGGCGGTCAGCCTTTTTAACCGCCACCCACGTCTCAGACAGACAGAGTCACAATGACGGGTGGTAATGTAGAGTGACTAGAGTCAGCCGCACCATTTATTTAGGTGGCATTGACAGTCTTGACCAGTTTCTGGTAAAGTCCACAATCTGGATGCTACCAAAACGAAGATCATGCAACTTACGATCGATGGCCGACACCATCATTGTCAACACGCACCCTCACTCTTCGCCCCTACGTACACCAATACATAGTTCACACGACTCTGTCGGACTCGAGGCCCAGCCCTGTTACTTGGTGGGTTGAGCATACAGGATGTGTGGAAGATAAGCGGGATCCAGTGGCTGTGCTTCCCATTCATCTCATATCAGCTTTGATCAACACAGGTCCCCCCAACTTCCCAGTATCGATCTCTGATGATTGATGCGAAAACCCGGGTCTGGGTCCGACATGTTTATCACGCACTCATTTCGGTTCGCTTTTCTTACCGTCTCTCCTTTTCTCTTTTTTCTGTCCCCCCCCTGCTCACGAAAGGTCTCTTTGCGCCTGCAAAGTTCCCTGATGTAGCCGCCGCTGCACAGGCTGCATATTGCAACCCGCGAGCTTTTTGGGAAGCAGCGTTGCAAAAGGCAGGCTGGATGCTCTCCTACGATGGCGTCTTCTCAAAGCATCAGCCCATCGATCACTGAGTTCAGTCATAAATCCGGGTATGCTTAGGCCCAAGCCTATCAGCTATTACCGAGTCGGTCTATGATCTAATTGAGGTTCTCGGGTGCAGGCCTGGCTGTCTTGTGATGGCCAATGCTAGCGTTACGCCTTGCATCAACGACCTGAAACTGTGCGATTAATTTTTTCTTTCCTTCTTTCCTTCTTCGTTCTCTCTAGGATGCCACCTCCTGGATGGCAAAGTTGACAAGCCCACTGGCGAGCAGCAAGCCAACGAGAATTTCTCTAATTGTTCGACCTATCAAGTGCTTAACCAACTTGGGATTGGCCCCACGGCGGTTCTCCCTGCCAGGCCAGGGGCGGGGTGGCCACCCGACAGGGCCATTAACTCATCTCAACCCCGGGAACCAAGGTCCAAGAAGGTTGTTTTGGTTAGCCGCGCCGCTGCAGGGGTTAGGCGAGATCCACCGTCACCTGTTTGCATGTTTCATATCCCCATCCTCACTTTAATCGCAACGGCTTCATTAATTGCACCCATCCTCGGTTGCCGCCGAACCACAAGATTGAACCAGGGCCTGATGTGAGCTAGCCTGTTCCCACAGCCAGACCACCTCATAGGCCCATCAGCCTCATCTCTTCTTGCAGCGTTCCTGCAGTTCTTGGCAGGAGAAAAAGATGAGACGAGAGTCTCCATCGCGGACGACATCCTACCGGGACAGCCCCTTGTCCTCCACGGGTCCACATCAACAGTTTGTATTGCGGATTGCTGCGCAAGTACGGATAGAGTTGCTGGGTGGGATGCTGCTCAGGGGATCCAGGGGCCCTGGCAGGATGGCTTGCTGGGCAAGTGACGGAATCGCCAGCTCTAGCCACGCGATGAGGAGACAAGATGCAGTCCTGGATTGGCTGCGTACCTTGACTTAGTGCGGTGAGAACGGGTCAGGCCCGGAGATGGGCATAGATGGTTCGAGATGGCAGCGAGAGACCACTCTCAGATGGGCATGGCCTAGGAGGTATTGTGGGTGAGGAGGGGGTCGATACCACAGCCTACACATATATTATAAAGTCTCTTTATCCCACAAGCTGACAACCCTTCTTTCTTTCTGCTTTCTCCATCATCACATCGGTGTCATTCTTTCCCTGTACTCAAAGTCTCTCTCTTGTTGGCTGTGCCATACACTCATTTACGAACTAGACGTTCGCCCACGCTCACTAAGCACAACCTCAATCACTTCACTTCTAAATCAAACAACTTTCTTACCCGGAACCCCATCACAACCGTAAAGATGCGTTTCTCTTTCACCGCCGCCGCTCTCTCCGCTCTCGTCGGCTACTCTGCCGCCCACACTCTCGTCCTCGACCTCCACGTCAACGGCAAGAGCACTGGCGACGGTCGTTCCGTCAACGGCAATGGCTCCAAGCAGTACATCCGCAGCCCCCCTTCCAACTCCCCGGTCAAGGACCTCAAGAGCTCCGACATCGTCTGCAACGTCAACGGTGCCAAGGCTGTGACGGACTTCGTCCCTATTGCCGCTGGTGACAAGGTCACCGTTGAGTGGTACCACAACACCCCTGGCGACGACATCATCGACCTTTCCCACAAGGGTCCCATCATCACCTACATCGCCCCCTACAGCGAGACCGCCACTGGCGCTATCTGGACCAAGATTAGCGAGCAAGGCTACAAGAACGGCAAGTGGGCTGTTGAGACTCTCGTTGCCAACGCTGGTGTGTCCGAGGCCGTCCAGATTCCCGCGTCCCTGAAGGCCGGCAAGTACCTCATCCGCCAGGAGATCATTGCCCACCACGAGTCCGACACCACCTACGACGTCAACCCCGCCCGCGGTGCTCAGTTCTACCCCGCCTGCATCCAGGTCGAGGTTACTGGTACCGGTTCCGACGTTCCTCCCCAGAACTTCGACTTCACCACTGGCTACACCTACGCCGACCCCGGTATCCACTACAACCTCTACGGCGCTGACGCCTCCACTTACAAGATCCCCGGCCCTGAGGTCTGGACTGGCGGTGCCGGCTCTGGCTCCGCGCCTGCTCCCTCTTCCTCTGCTGCTGCCGCTCAGCCCACCACCACCGCTGCCCCTGTCGCCTCTAGCGTCGCTGCTAAGCCTACCACTCTGGCCACCTCTGTCGCCTCTGCTGCCCCCGTTGCCAGCTCCAGCTCCGCTGCTGCCCCCGTTGCAACTCCCACCAAGGCTCCCAGCGCCGGCTGCAAGCGTCGCCGCTCCCGCAAGGCCCGCCGCTCGGCGCACTAAGCGTTTGAAGCAAAGTTGTGGGGAGAGAAGAGAGTTCTAAGATGCGATCATTAATGGTACTCTATTGACCGTGTTGGTCACACATCGAGGATGAGAGTTATTTATCAGACACCAGATGCGAAATCCAGGCTTCCTGTTTCCTGCCTGGTGCACCGTTCTAGAGACTCGAGATTCAACTTGAACTCGGTTTCAAATTCTGCATTCCTGTAAATAGTAACTTGAATAGCACTAAGCCTGCATATACCCTGATTTTAGTTTCTTCTACTTTGTGACTTCCAATCGTTTTGCATCGAGTTCAGCTACAATAGTTGAGTGATTATTTCGAGATTATTTCGACCCAGTGCTCAAATTCTGTTCGTGATATCCAGTGTCTAGCTGCCTTCATCACTGGTACGGTAGTGGTTTTTTACCAATACGCGCAGACGCCGTTCGAATCTGCTGCTGCATATACTTTAGGTGGTGTTGGATGGAATATCGGTCGTCTGATATTGGCAATCAAAGGCTGTCGCAGGTTGATGCTGGTGTAAGCGTGCACGAGATCGGGAGACGGGACGATGTCGCAATAAGATCCACAGTGTGTAATCTGGGTTAATATTGAGTCAATATATAATTGCGGCAGTGGATCGGCTATGTCTTCAATACATCCTAAGTCAACTGCTCATCATTTTGTACGTTACTGAGCTGATTCATGATCAGTTTGGTTCCACATGTCTAATTGTAACATGCAGCTAGCCCACTGAGACCAAGATCGTGAAAAGATTTGTTCTCATGGAAGCCGAAACTCACGGTGTAGGTTCTGAGTAATGTAGTGTAGCTGGACCGATCCCACCCCCCCACAAAGAAGTGTCTGGGTGGGAACCTTAACGAAAACATACCTGTTTCATAGCTATAGTTTTGGTTGATGCCATCCCAGTGACAACAAGCAACTTCAGTGCCAAGAATTTCGAGGTCCGACTTGGGATTCACGTGGCGAATCCTTACAGATGTGACTATCTTCGACTCTCCAGCTAATGCTAGTCCAGGTCACGCAAGAAAATCGACTATTCAATTCTTGGTTCGATGGCAAACATCGGCTAATGATAAATAAATGGAGAAAAGCTGCACCCGTTACAGAGCCGCTGCCAGGGCTCTCTCAGCTTTCCCCCTGATTCATACGTCGGCATAGGGAATCCATGCTGATTGTGGCTCTCTAGTGGCGTGCTGACGTTTACCAGCCTCCTTTGCCACATATGTTAACATTCTCCATTGAGGCTGGATATGACGATCAAAGAAACGCCTCGTGGAAGCTCACCCTACCGACTTGTCACCCGCGCCGCCACCATCTCGAAATTCTGTTCACATAAAATACACCAATGGATGCTCCCGATCCCATCAAATGACTACAGCATACAGCCTCAACCGAAAAGTTTCGTGCCCATCAATTGTTGTACGGATAACGGTCAGTGAATGGCAAGCCTTGTCCACGTGTAGTCCGTGCCTGGCACCCGTGTGCTTACTAGGTGAGCGCCTCATGTTTGAAGTCGGCGGTGGCCATTAGGGCTAGAAGGGGGTCAAACCTATCCGCAGATTCTAGACAAATGTTCATCTCAGCCATCTAAATCCTCTAGTGAAAACTATCATCGAGAGGGCTTAAGTGCTCTCCAAGGAATGCATGCAATCACTTCGGCAGCACTGCGCTTGATATGCATTGTCGAGGACTCAAGACATCCTACTCTGGGATTAGTCTGCCATTCCTAACCCGCACATAGTTGCCCGACAGAGAAACTCAATGTCTCACTACGATTCGGTTCAGGTTTTCAGTTGGAGGGTCAATACTCAAATGGCCCCTACTAGCGTGTCAGAGCCCCCCTTCCTCCCGCATATTCCGATTGCTCAGTGCGGGATTGAAGCTCGACTGGAGTCTGACGCTCGAACCACAGCCGCATCAAAGATCGAAGCTTCCCGAGCTGCATAAAGAAACGTGCTTTCCCGGGCGCAGTAGAGCGGACGAACGTACGTCAGACATTCACATGCAAGGAGCTTTGAGCTAAACCTTGGACGAAAATACCGTCTTACGGTCTAGCGTCTTTCCGTTATCTAGTTCCCCTGAGGCTCACCAGAACCCTGAATCCAAGCGGAAGAAGAACGAGCAGAGAAAAGGTCCGTCAGTGCGCCAATCTCTTTTAGGGCTGCAGAGCCAAAGTCTGTTGCTTGGTCCACCGTCCGTCCCAAGATTCCAGCGAAATCCATTTAGCCGCAGCGGGATCGACCCCGGCTTTGGAAGCCGGGCCGCCAGGGTAATCAATGCCCTTTGCGATCTGCCAGAGTACGGGGACGAGAATCGATGGACAGCTGCAAAGTATACTAAGACCTGCTGATTGGGGTGTTGGCGTGCCATTTGTGCATTTAACTTTCATTTGAGACATTAACTAATAAGCTTCCGTGGAAACGACGACTGATCAACCTCAAGTTTACAATTGTCGCTGTCGCCTTGGTGGAGGATGGTTTTGAAGTAAACAAATCAAGTCAGAGGAAACCAAACAAACTTCCCAATTCAATTTCTCACTCTAGGCTGGAATAGGGCACAGTCTATATGGTCAAGGCACGAGGCGAATTTGGCCGCGGAATGCGCCACCAAACAAGCGCTCTGCGCCGGTGTCTGCAACAAGATTGCCCGAGCGGCGAGAGGAATGATAAGGGAGAGTGAGAACCAACGTAGACGACGAGACATCAACAACAACAACGCAACGAAGATTAAAAGATCTCCAATTGCATGTGAATCGTCGCAAATTCGCCCCTCGTACCCTAACTGAACCCATTGCTCTTCGTTCCAAGCTCTAAGGCTCCATAATTTTCTACGCCCTTCTCTCTTTATCCTCTCAACACCCTCCAATATTCTGATTCCCTCTGAAAGTCTGTTCCCGATGCCGTTCATAGCAGCGAAAAGATCTCCAACCTCCTCACCCGTCATGCCTTGGCTTTCAAGGTCACCGTCGTACCAGTCACCTACGAACTCTCCACGCACATCACCAAGGTCGAGCACATGTGGACCAATCAAGACATGCGGTCCCTCGGTGACTTACATCCCGCCACTCATTGATGGCGCCTGCGGAACCGTCCCCCTCGCGCAAAAACCTACGTTGCCAATGCTCCATGAAGATCTACGGGAAATATGGCAGATGATGCCTGGGTTGGTGGCGTCGCTGAGGACTCACATCGCTAACCACCGCCAACACCTCTCCAAAAGTCACCTGAAGGATATTGCTGTCCAGCTCGGTTTGGCCATCGTCGAAATCGGAATGATCACACTTGCCATTCCGCTGTTCGCCCTACTACCTGGTATTTTGTTCGCCGCCTGGTTGGGAATTTCAATGAGCATGGTCCTCGGTCTGAGTTGGTTGATGAACGGAAACGAAATCATGGTAAGCTGTGACGAGTTCGGCAACAGCACCACAGATATCGACGACGACCATGAGAGGTGGATCTTCATCGGTGGCATGGGTACAAGGCAGGCTTTCTTCTCTTCTCTTCAGCCCATGAACCAGGTTGCTTACTCCCATCTAGCTCACTCCACTTAACACAATGTACGATTCCTCGGCTCGCCCGCCTCTTCGGACGCTCCTTCAGCGGCATCCAAATGGCAACCTATGGTCTACCCTTCGACATGCTACTTCTCGCTGTCCAGCGTTGCTTTCCTTTCCAGACGCAAGCCTCGCGGGCCCTCTACACCGAGCTTCGCTCAGCCCTCCTGGATGCCGCTGTACACCGCGTCGCTGTTCTCGCTCACAACAACGGCTCTCTCCCCGTCGCCCATGTTCTCGCTCGCCTCTGCTCCGACATCCAGCCTGAAAAACTCACCAAGCTCGAGATTTATACATTCGGCGCCGCCGCTTCAGAGTTCGTTGTGCCTGTTGGCGAGAATAACCGCAAGCCGGCCCGCTTTGACGACGGCTCTGCTGCTGTTGTCGAGGAGCGTGGCCCTCACATCGAGCACTTCGCCTACGCAAACGATCCCTTCGCACAGATGGGCGTCCTCCGTTCCGTCCACAAGCAGCTCGACGGTCGCTTCTGCGGCGGTGTCTTTGTTATCCATAACCAGGTTCCTCAGCCTTCAGGTCACTGGGTGCCCGATCAGCGCCCGGTGATGCTCCTCACCGACTACCTCTCGGCGCTCTTCCCGGACCCTTCTTCTCCGCAGGCTCCCAGCAGCATCCTCGACCACGTAATGGTGATCGACCGAGACATCGCCGAAAAGCGCGAGCTGGCTGCCATGGCGAACTACGCGCAGACCAGACGCTCTCGCAAGGACAGTCGTCGTCTCAGCTGGACTGGCCTGGGGGCGACGGTTGGCGGCAAGAGTGGTGTCATGGATGGTGTTATGGGACTCGAAATGGCCAGGCGTGGGTGCCGAGACTGCGATGGCCATCGTGGTCGCGAGGTCAGTTGGCTTACCAACTACGTGCAAACTGGCTGGGTTGTGGAGAAAGAGTCGCACGTCGTCGACGCCATGGGCATCGGGGGCAAGCTCTAATGGCATCCTCCGCCTACTGGCTACCCCTAACTCGTAATATTTCACGCCACTTCTGAATTTTTGCTTTCTACAAAAGATGCTTGGATGGGGTCAAATTGGAGGACGGCAGCAGTGTACGGAACTTAGAGGACTGTGTTTTCTCATCAGCATTCGGCGCCGGGGTTCTTGCTTAGGACACTGAAAGAATCATGATGTAACGAATCGATGTATTATGGGACAGACGGGTAGAGATGCGATATCTCACCCTCTTAACAACCCGCTTAGGAAAATGCAGAAAAGGATTGGCGCTTAGGAATGGGCATATAGATAACCTCCGTACTAGTTAGATTAATCAGACACGTACATCTCCCCAATAATATGTCTTAATGCCTATGCCGTGGAAATCGTCATCGTACACACCAGCAACCTCATCCTCAGCCACACCGGCGCATACCAGCAGGGGCATGAAATGCTCGCCTCCGTGGGGAGGGTGCATGTCGTAGCTGTGGGAGAATTTTCGCCAGCCAGATAGCGCCTGTCCGCGGTCATCGCGCTTCTCCTTCTTCACGGCATCCGTCAGCTCCTTGTTCCATTCGCTGACCTGCTTGGCGAGCTTCTTAGCCGCTGCGGGATCTCCCACGAACAGGGACCGCATCTTGCCCAGGTTGTGGAGCGAGGCGAAACCGGAACCGAGAATGGCGACGTTGGAGTCCCGTAACACCGAAAGGGCGCGTCCCATACGGAAGTGCTCTTCAGGATCCTCGGAGGCGAGGACGGAAAGTTGGATAACGGGAACGTTGGCGGCGGGATTGATGAGGAGAAGTGGAATGAAGACACCATGGTCCCAGCCTATTTGCATGTCAGCATCGAAACAAAGTTTGCGTTCTCATGTGTGGTGGCTGAACGCTCAGCGGCTATTACTACCAGACATACCACGTCGTGAGTCCAGTACTGGTGAAAGGCCCTCCTCCTCGAGAGCCTTCTTCACCTCCTGTGCGATGCTTGGTGATCCGGGGGCAGGGTATTTTAGTGAGTACGCCTCCCGTGGGAATCCACCGTAGTCATAGTAGAGATCATGTCGCTCTCCTGATGAAATGGTGGGCCTGCCTTCGGACCAGTGTGCTGTTACAACCACAATCGCCCTGGGGGCTTCTGGAGTGTTGAGCTTGAGGATCTTGGGCACGCGGGTTTTCAGTGAAGCGGTGATGGAAGCGTGGCCAGGGTCTCCCAGGACGGGCATAGGGCCTTGATGTTGTAAGTCAACGCCGGAGTCTTTTGGAGCGCGAGGTCATGCATACATACCTCCGCCGTGTGCAACACAGATGACTGCGCCACGTGTCATGGTGGGCGCTGATGTTCTAAGCTTTCGGGGAAGTGCCAAGATATATCTGGAGGAATTCAGAGTTCGACGCAAAATGAATGAGACCAAGGAGGTTATCGTTGCTGTCGTCCGATGTTGTTCAAACTGTCCTATCATTGGGCCATCGGAATTGGTTTCGGTGGTGGGGGACAAGGGACCTCATATACTAGCTGCATCTGTTCAGTTGGCTTCGTACTGATCCATTCTCATTGGTTGTCGTCTGATATGCACGGGGTCTTCGCCGCCCGGGATCAGATTGGTAATACCCGCGCGGGACCGAATCGACAGTCAGCCATCAGTGCTACCACCAGCAGGTCAAGGCAATGGAGCCGGGTCAACGTTCCATCCATAAGCATACGCAATAGAAAGATCCTTGTAGGATTAGCTGCATTGCCATCAGGCGTAAGATGCATCAATAATGCATTTAGACCTGGTCCGTGCGGGGTTCAGAACCTAGCTCGGAACCAGATTTTGGTGTTTTACCGGCCCTTCGGGTTACAGCTCAGACCGATTGATGCCGGCCGCCTCCACGCTAGATAGCTACACCAATATAGACACCGTATCACGACCACTGCCGACTGCACGGATTCTTCCACCAATTTCAAGGGGATTACCCTCATGTACCACAAAGTGGCGAGCTTTCTTGGACTGTGGATCCTCGATGCCAAGGATCTTGTAAACGTTGGTAGAAACCAAGTCCAACGCCTTCTTCTCGCTCAGCCGGCCATTCCCATTCTTCTGAGCAATGCCAGCAAGTAGCCCCAGATCACGGATAAGCCAGTCCTCCTCCAAACCAATCGCAGTCAAAACCCCAGCGTCGAGAAGAGTGTCAATGGCAGTGCCGTTCGTGAGAGGAGCGCCGGTCAACGAGCGCCTCTGATCCCAGGTGTACGAGTACGACTGGAACGGTGCAAGGACTACACCAACGCCAGCAGAAGCCAGCTCAGAAGCGACGAGATGTGACTCAGCCCCTCCGATGATAGCGATACGAAGCTTGGGAGATTCCGCAGAGTGGCTCTTCGCAGCAAGAGCCTCTTCAACAGTCGCCTTGACTCGCAGTGCAGCCACAATGGCATCGGCACTGTGGATTGTCAGGACCAAGGGAAGCTCCCCGTTGACAACCTTTTTGAGATAGCTCGCTTCCGAGTACGGATCAGAGCCGGTGTCGTTGGTTGCAACTGCCTCCAAGAGGCTGTGTCGGAGTGCTCCAATAGCACTGGAGATGGAGGGGTTGTCACCTCTCTTAGCAGCCAGCGTCAGCGTACGGTGGACAGCAACATCCTCGCTCCATACAGCGCCCTTTTGAAGAGCATGCAGAGCATCAGTGTTGAAACCGACACTAGTGCCAGAGTGTGTCAACCCCCCAGTGAACTTGGGCGCCGAGATGCCCTTGGTGACACCGTACCGCTTGGCCACATGCAGCTTCTTGTTGTCCAGGACAAGTCCATCAAGACCGCGGCTGAATCCAGTGGGGTTGCGGCCATTATCGGTGTCTTCCTCGTTGTCAATCTCGTTGAGACCAATAAGAGAGCCAAAGGCAGTAAAAGACTCGGTAATGTGGCCGTTCGTCAGGTCGATGAAACTCTTCGACGCAGCTTTGGCGATCGCGATGTCTTCAGCGCAGGTGCCGATGCACTTGATAGCGCCGTTGTCGAAGACTACGTTGACAGCCTCGTCGCCAGCCGAGCGAAGATCCTCGCCAGAAAGCCAGACGTTGGAGACACCAGTGAAAACCACTTCCTTTAGGTCTATGGTCTCCTCGGTAGCGTTTGCTAGCTTCGTGTCTGGAGAGATAGGTCCAGTGAGGGGCTTTTTAAGCTCAAAGGGGTCGGAGAACTGGGCGGCTCCATCAATCCAGACTTGCACGGGTGCAGCGCCGACACTCAAAGGATCACTGTCCCAGACAGCAACATCGGCATCGAATCCGGGCTTGATCTTGCCAATGCGCTGGCCAAGACCAAGCAATTCAGCAGGCGCAGATGTAACACTGGACAATGCGGCATGGTAAGGAAGACCATATCTGTAAGCCTTAGCAGCCTCGAAAAGGACATGTTGGGCGTTGAGGACTGGGTTGTCGCTGACGTAGACAGGAGTGAGGCCGTTCTCCCAGAGGATCTTGCCAGCGTACTCAGAGCCGACATATGATTCGGACTTGTAGTACATGTTGTCAGCAAATAACGCAGAGGCGGGCGGGCGGCCTCCCCAAACACGCTTCAGGATCTACATTTCACGTTAGTTGTTAATGCAGCAGAGTCAAGTAGGGTCGGAGCTTACCTCAGGAACCAGAAAAGTCTGGTGAGCGTGGTGGAACGCCCGCACGGGAAACTTAAACTCGTTGGTGTGGTCGACGAATGCCTCTAAATCTGGAATTGTGTAACAGTGGGTGTTGATGTGCACTTGACCGCGCAACGCAGCGCTGAGGCTCTCCCACTTGAGATCCTGCGGCAGATATGAAGTCTGACTTTCAACACCATACTTGTCTGCCGCGTCGCACCAGTCGTCCTGGTCTTGCACAAGCTTCGCGGCTTGCTCGAAAGCATGGCGAAACTCCCAACTCTCGCCAAGTCGAGAGAAAGGGCTGTGGCCAATCTTTCCATAAATGCGCTTTGCGTTCTCTCCACATGCCATCTTCATGTAGCGCCAGTTGCGGTCTGGGTCGGCCAACATGTCTTCCGCCGAGAATTCAGTGCGGCCGTCGGCCTTTCCAACGGCATGCTTGATAACATAGGCTTCGCCTCCGATGTTGTTGCCAGAGCCCGGCAGGACTAGCGATGTAGTGACGCCGCCGGACTTAATGACCTGAATTTGTGGGTCGAGCGGGTTGAGGCCGTCTATCGAACGGACGTACGGGGTGATATCATCAGCAAGCTCGTTGACATCTTGGTTGCCGTTAAGCTCGGGCAGAGCGCCGACGCCAGCGTGGGAGTGCATGTCGATGATGCCGCTGGTCAGCTGGCGGCCCTTAGCATCCCAAACTTGGGTGTCCTTGGGAAGAGAGTCGAGAGAGATATCGGCCTCGACCTTTTGAATGAGACCGTAATCTATGAGAACGTCGGCGGTGATCCACGAGTAACCTTTGCCAGCACGCGCATCTTCTGGGGAAGTTCCCTCGGCGGCCTCGCCAACCCAGATCGTAGCATTTCGAATGAGCGTCGGACGCTGACCGTCAACATAACGGGCGTTCTTCTCACGGCCAAGACCAATTGGGTCTTGTGGCTTGTGTCGTAGCTTGGCACAAGTTGCTAAATCTTGTTGCAGACGGTCCACGGACAAATTACTGGACGGTTGGCGAGTGGGCAGCAGCGATAGCTGCTTCCATTGAGCAAATGCGATGAATGCAAGACATCCGACGATCAGCTTCAAACTGCGGCTGGGGCGCAACCACCGCTTGTGATGGTGTGCTGAGCGGCGTGGGCCCGAATTCGACGGAACGGCTGCGGCGCTGTACGGCGGCAAGAAGCCGCTCTTCTCCGACTCCATTTTAACAATGATTCGGTGTCGGTCGAATGGATTGGGGACGAGAATCCAAGAATGAAGGGTTTAGGATGATGAATTTAAATCAAGGTATGGAATCCAAACCCCGAAGGATGAGGTCGCTTGGCCGAGCCCTTTGCCCAATCAAGAAGGTGGCAGATGGCCCGGATGGATTATCGGCCGACGTTTCAAAGTCAAAGTGCAGACATCACCGTTCGACTGTGAGCTTTGTGTTATCTGGGGGGGCACACGGGCTGTGATCGGTTGCGAACTCGGCGTTGTAACTGGTCAATGACATGGATGGTGGTGAGAGCGTGGAGTCGAATGAGGAGCTCACCCTTGCAAAAGCTTTGCGTGATTACGTAGCTTCAGTGATAAACTCTTGCTTAGCTAACATTTTGGGTTCAAACATGATGAGTCAGCTTCTTTGGAAACGAATGTTTTTATCTGTGCTATCATCTTATCTTCAGGCTGGTCTGTCTCCGACTGCGGGGAAGGTTGACCTTATGAACGTATGTGGCATGGCCTTCGGTTCTACATCGTGAAGTGTCAAATAGTTCGGTTCCTTCTGCGACGCCGAAGGACTTCATCATTGACACTAGGGACGGCTGAGTCCACGATGAAATGCAAACAATATTGCATGCCTACAACAGGTGCACCAACACATACATTGCCAAGCAGATCCAACATCATTTACTTGCCCAGCCAGACAGCACAACTCGACTATCATTACTTATATCGTTACGGTAGGAAAATCTTTTATCGTCTTGTGCAACTGGGCGAGATTTCAACGCCCAGTTGCATAAACATAATAATAAGAATGAAAGGCTCCGTAATAGAATCAACTAGTGAACGAAGGTAATGCGGCAAGGTCATGCGCCGTGCAATGGGCATCTCTCATGACGTATGAACCATTCGGAAGCCTAACACTAGATCTCCACGATGGCGCATCATGAGGCCATCCTTGCTCGCGGTCAGCGTGGCGTGCGGGGAAAGCCTACAGTACTCCTCAAGGACAATGTCTAGGCTTTCCCCGCAAGGGAAATCTACTTTGTGTATATGTCTGCCGTGCTGGATGCGGGATACGCCATTTACGCTGAACATATTTCCACTCAGGTGGATTGGAGGTGAAGGCACTTTTGCATGGGTCTCAGTCATTGCCCGATCACATCGTACATCATCGGTCGATGGACGAATCGATTGGACCGATCACTAGTGGTCTCAATCTATTACCCAAAAGAGGAATCGTTACTCAGACTGCAGTCTTTGGGCTCTGATTGGGAACTAGGTATCTGGCGGAAACCCGAGGTGGGAGCCGACCGGCTGGGCCGATAACGGTCTTGCTTGGGTGGCAGGTTCATATCAGGGACCCTCGCCTTATTGAAGTCAGTCATGGACTTGACTCATGTTGGCAACCAGCCTCTAGACAAAGTGTCTCATTTCATCTCATCTTTTGAACTTTTTGGCAACAACAAAAGCAATCCTGCATTCACCACGATGTATCTCATCGTGTCTTTGGCTGTGGCTTTTGTACTATTCTATGCATGGAGATGGAGGTGGCGATACATCCCAAAGGTCGGTTGCTCACCTTACCATGATATTTCAGCCATTTGATGGGTGTTGCAGGCACGGTCTTCGCCAGAAAATGTCCGAGAAAAGTCAAAGATGGTTGAGATTGAGCCGCTGAAGGAATTTGATTGGCAACAGAATGACCCGGCCAAGCACCGGCCTTTCAAGCCAGTCTATCATATTACGATGGGTAGGTTGAAAGATATACTGAGACTTACGTGTGGAGACTTACAGAACCCTTTGTAGCCATCCAAGCAAGTCCGTCTGAAGATCTTATCATAGTTGACAGCAACTACTTGGACCGGGTCACGAACCGTCGGCAGATCTTGAAGGGGAATATATCAATGGCTGCTGGCGCGCTGCCGGAAGGTATCCCCGCTCTTCACGAGACATGGACTTATCTACTCTCTGAGTATTTGCCAACGCGTTACCCGACCATGTTCTCCCTTTCCGAGAACCAGACTATGTTCCACAACCACGTCACCAATATCTCCTTACCCATAACGCCACCCGAAGACCCGGTCACCGCGCTTCAGGCCCTCGGAGAGACCGTGGAGGACGATATGTTCCTGCTGGTCGAGACTCCAGAAGGTCATCGTACGGTTGCGTTCGTTTGTTGCCATCCTGCTGGATTCGATCCCTCCGATAAGCTGGGGAAACTAATGAAGGACATACACACGCCAGTGCCGTCGTATGACAAGATAGGGGCAAGCATGGAACGTTTCTTCAGTCGACTGCAGGTGGGCAAGAGCGTGAAAAGGATGAATGTGAGTTTAAACGTGTTCCGGTTGCTACACGAGCGAGGAGGATATACTGATGGATGATGCAGTGGTCTATATCAACACACGATAAACTCTTTAGCCCAAGTGACTTGCACATTTACGAAGGTGATAGGATGGAGGAAGACGAGGATGTCGACATTAGCAAGGTGGGCTTCTATGTTGCGACTTGCCGTTATGTCTTCGCGAGCTATTTACTCACATGTCGTAGGCCCGCTTGCGCCAGGAGTTGCAGACCTTGACAAGACTTCCCAAGACTGGCGCGATTCTATTCTCTTTCAAGACGTACCTTACGCCGATAGAAGAAGTTAAGAGGGAGGGGTTCGGACTGCAGCTGGCAGACGCCATAGAGGGACTGAAGAATGGCAACGCACCTGGCATGTGGGTATATAAGGGAGCATCGCGTTGGGGAAAGAGTGTTTGCGAATACCTTCGGTCATGATCAACAACAAAGTCGTACTGGACGAGTAGCTGCACAAGAAGTTAGTGCATCGCACATAGAGAAGGCGTCGACTGGTTAGGTTAGTCGAATATGCTACATACATTGCCCCCTTTTCATTAGCGTGTGGTCTTTGTACCGGACCCGATCTGAAAGTCGCGGCAAATTGTGGAAAGACCGGAGTCTCGGGCCCGGAAATGCCTGTCTCGGCAGGCGATCTCCCGCCTCAGTTCTTGAGCGATAACCGAAGACATATCAGAATCTCGGCTATAGCAACTCACGTCATCGAGAACAGTTCCACGGCCGCTACGTTTTCGTACACCCAGCTCGGCGTTGGCAACCGTGGTCAGCTCGGCAGCGGTTGGCTTCCCCGTCCGTCGCTTATGATTGTGATTTCGGTAACGAACTCGAGCTGTGATAGTCGGCGCCCAGACAGGATGTTCCCGGTCGTGCCGAAAAGGGGCGTTTGCAGTGTTTGGAAGACAGCCCCGATCAAGCCTAGCGGTTCCACTCCGAGCCCCGTGTGAAATTTCCCAGTTGCCAAAAAGCTTCGCACTGGCACGTTCTCTCTTCCGGCTCAGTCAGGTTTGATGACCCCCTGCATTTTCATCCATACAAGATGCAAACGAGATGTGGACTCGCAGGTCATTAACATCAAGCGCCCACCAACCGCCCTGTTCATTTCTCTTTCACTCTGTTGGTCCGCTCTCTCACCCCCCGGTTTTCCGGTATCCCACTCTCCCTGCCGTTCGATGAATCGAGCCCAGGCCCCGTCCCGTTTCCCTGGCCTGACTTGCCTGACTCTTCCCACTGCAAAGTCTCCGCTGTTGCAATGCTTTTCCTTGCCGCTGCCATCTTGAATCCTACTGCCCGCATATGTACCAATATGGCGTAGCCTCATCAATCATGGCCTCACCTGAAGCCAGGGACATCTCCGCAATCTAACGTTCGCGGCCCCGTCTTACGAAAAGAGACTCGCAAATGGCAGGCTTCTGCTGAACCGCTGAACCGGGAAACCTTGCCGTGAAACAAAGTGCCCTCTGCAGGGCCATCTCCCCTAAAGCAGCCTTCTACTATGTACTCTATCCCTCGCAGCTAAGCCTGCGGGGACATCTCCTTTTCCAGGAACCACGGAGCGAGTGTGGAATCCATGTGTCGTTCGTCCCGTCTTCTCAAAGATTCTACATAAAGGAACCGGGTCACCAAGCGGGTGCCAGTCCCTTCTCTCCCCTTGGCTTTTGAGCTTAGCTACATTCTCTCCTCGTACACTGAACTTTCTGAAGCAAGGCCAAGGCATCGATTGCTGCAGCCTGCGTCCTCTCTTTCTATTTTCAAGACCTTTCATTCGTTCCAACCCTTGAATTCAAGCTTTCACCAAGCCGCCCGGTCGGTTTTAGGCACACACTCACTTACACCAACTACACCACAAGTCTTACACGACAACCAAGAAACCCCCGCAAAAATGAAGTTCACCTGGAGCATCGCCAGCGCGGCTCTGCTGGCCACCCGCGCCCAGTGCGAGATTCTCTGGGACGGTCGTTTCAACGACATGACCGCGTCCACCGACCTCGACAAGTGGTCCTTCAGCAGCCCCGTCGGCTCCTACCAGTACTACATCCACGGCCCCGGCAAGACGACCGAGTACGTCAACCTGTCCGAGGATTTCAAGAATCCGGCCGACACGGCCTCTAAGCAGGGCGCCAAGATCTCCCTGACCAGCACCGCCTTCTGGAATGGCCAGAACATGCGTCGCACCGAGCTGATTCCCCAAACCTCGGCCGCCATCGCCAAAGGCAAGGTCTACTACCACTTTTCCCTGAAGCGCACCGACACCAACGCCCCTTCCCTCAACAAGGAGCACCAGATCGCCTTCTTCGAGAGCCACTTTGTCGAGATGAAGTCGGGCTGGCAGAGCGGCGCCACCGGCACCGAGGACCCTCTCCTCCGCTGGGTCGTCGGCGGCAAGACCGAGTGGAGCGTCAACTGGGACGCTGATGTCTGGCACAATGTTGCTTACGAGATCGACTTCGACGCCGGCTCCGTCGGCTTCTGGCACTCCACCGGCTCCGCGGCTCTGACCCAGGTCGTCGCCCCCGTCACCGCCTCCGCCTCTAGCAACGGCGCCGACTGGCACGTCGGTGTTCTTGAGCTCCCCAGAGACGGCTACCCCGATGAGACCGAGGACTTCTACTTCTCCGGCGTCTACATCGAGAGCGGCGAGCTTACCACCTCCGTTGGCTCCGGCTCTGCCGACTCTGGCTCCGCCCCGGTCTCCTCTGCCCCTCCCGCTGCCACCTCGGCCGCTGCATCCTCTGCTCCCGCTGCCGCCGCCCCTACCTCCACCGCTGCCCCTACTACCACGGCCGCTCCCGCTACCAGCGCTGCCCCCGTCTCCTCTGCCGCCCCTGTGTCGTCCGCTGCCCCCGTTGTCTCTGAGGAGCCCTCCGCTCCCGCTGCCACCACCAGCTCTGCCCCCGCTGCTACCGCCAGCGCTAAGCCCGCTTGCCGTCGCCGCCGCCGCCGCAGCCACCAGAAGCGCAACTAAGCGGTCTGGCCATCGACGAACTGGATGTGAGCGCCGGGCTTTTCTGGAGCCGTGTCGGAGCTCGGACCTCAGTCTGAGAGAGAACCACTTCTGTTGTACATATCTTTTTTGCACATAAGACTTGTCACTGTGCCTATTGGACTTAGCTTTGAATACATTCTTCAGTGTACGAACCGAGCTTCCCACTTACATTTAGTGACATCAATGACACGAATAAGTGTCATGCAGCGGCATTATTTGGCTTCGGTCAATAATCTTTTACAGTTCACGTGAGACCAGCCATCTGGGTAGTTGTAAAACCATGATATCATGTTTGGGATCAAACGACGCTGTCTATGTGTTTCCTAAATGGCTCGTTTTTTCAAAGGTACTTTTTTACCTGTTCCTCCGTCCACTTCCAAAAGTCCTCGGCAAGTCCAGTCCCGCCTTCTTCACGGGACTTGGAGCCCTGTACGAGGTCGTCCCTGATGGCGTAAAAACGACCCCAAGGAACGACTGGGACGTTAACAGTTAGCGGCGATGAATCAGAAACCTGTGGTAGAAATTCAACTCACCCCAATCACCCGTCTTCTCGATCGTCACATCGGAAGAGAGCGCTGCAAAGAGCTCAGTATATGCGCCGTAAATGGCGGGGTACGTGGTGGCTTTTCTGAACAATGTCGGTATCAGGGCCGTGATGTGGCGATCCAGCTCCGATGAGAGGTTTCCGGGATTTAGAGCCTAAATGTGTAAGCATCGATCAGAATAATCGGGACTTCAGGTTAGGTGTACCAGACTGATGACACCGTCGGCCTTGTGTCGCTTAGCAAATTCTGTGGAGTGAAAGTAGTTACCCGCCTTGCTGATTCCGTACTTGAACTCCTTGATCCTGTCCCTCTTGGAGTAGTCAAGGTTGTCAATCTCAATAGCAGGGTAAGGCGACAGAACCTCAGCAGCAGAGCTCGAAACCCAGACAACGCGGACACTGTCCTTGGGTGCCGTCTTGGCCGTCTGCACCAACGTGGACGTAAGCAACTTGGTGAAGAGAAAGGGACCGACGCAATTCGTCCCCAGCTGTAGCTCGTAGCCCTGGGCGGTCTTGCTCCCCTGGGGTGGCATCATGACGCCGGCATTGTTGATGAGGAGATGAAGTTGAGACTCTTTGGCCAGGAAAGCATCGGCCGCAGGCTTGATGGTTGTAAGGTCGGCCAGGTCCAGAATCAGAATGTCCAGCTTTCCGGTTGAGCTGGGCACGGCTTCCTTGATGGCGGCGATGGCGGCGTGGCCCTTGTCTTCAGAACGGGAGGTAATGTAGACAGTGGCATTTTTAGAGTAGAGAACCTGCGCGACTTCTTTGCCAACTCCAGTGTTTGCTCCTGTTACGACGCAGACCTGTGAGATATGAGCAATGGGTCACCCGGTTGACTGAAGGGGCGGATATGTGATCAACTGACCCTGCCGGAGAGATCGGGAATCTCTTTCTCCGTGAACTGCGGCCGTGGAGGAAAGGCCTGCGTGAAGATGCTGAAGGGATTGAGCATCTTGTTGTTATCCCTTGAAACCAGGGTTGAAGGCAGGTATCTAAACGGAGGCTCAACGACAGACCCAGACAGAGTGATGAGAGAGAGGTGGATGAGTTGTCAGAGTCGGAAGAAAGCCGACGTCATTAATACACGGGCTAGAAGTATCTGCACATAACAAACCGACAACCTGATGAAGATCACACTGTTGTGGCCGCCGGGGACTTCATTGGCCCGAAGCTAACCAAGAATAGTGGAGTGCCGTGGCGTTTTTTGGGTAGACAGCGAGCAAACTTGCCGATTCTGGAACAGGGTGTGATCTCTTCACCGAGACAGACGGCAAGTAATTGGCTCAACACACCGAAGAAACCAAACTTCCAATGCCGTGACAGCTGGCAACGGCTGGGTCTGCACCTCTTCCTGGGACGACTTGAGCCACGCAGCAATCACCTTCTCTTATTTCTCCCTCCATCAACTCTTCATCCCCATCATACCCAGTCGATTCTGAGTACCACGAAGGTCGCGTCTCTTCATTTCACTAGCTTTATCTCACCGAATTGCATCAACACTGCTCCATCTCCACGACATGCCTCCGTTTGGGCTGGGGAAGTTCTGCATCATGCGAGCCGCTGCATCTAGCTTAGTAATACACGGAATGGCGGTGGCGGCCCCGTCGCACGTGCAAGCGCACTGAAGAAGCCAGGTCTGACTGAGATCCAAAGATTGCGTGAAACCTCTTTACGACCTCCATCAACTAGCTGTGCCTTCCCCGGCCGTGCAAGTCGGGCCACGTGATGCTTGTCAGCCGACCGGTGTGGGGGCTTGCCGAAGGAACATCAGGCCGGGAGTCAATTCGGCGCTCTGATTGGCTCAGAGGGAAGGTCTGGACTGGAAATGGAAGCACGAGCCAACGTCTAATGCAAGACCAGTAATCCACTCTTTTTTCTTTCGGCCTTTCCCTTCCAGCCTCCAGCCACACACACACAATCTGTCCCCTGGGCTCTCTCCATTCGTCGGGTTAGTTGCTAAGGCAAGGTAGAACGGACCCGTCCGCTAGGCACTGACAACAACCCAAACATCAGAAAGTGCGAGCCTCACAACTGCCCGGACCACTCGATCGCACCACCCCCCCTCTGACCTTGACCTCCAACCTGTCGCATCTGGCCGTGCCTGGAAACGAAGTCCGCCCTCTGTTCCGACATCACTTCTACCTTACAAACCCACACCTGCGCAATTCAATACCATCGGGTCCCATCATCACTCTCTTCTTCGCGTCTCCCGCCTTGGCATCCACGCCCCACCAGAGATCGTCCTCCGGTCCTCTTTCAGCCTTGTGTGGGTGCGTGTGCGTCGGCACGTTTGATGCACTCCGCCGGCCGCGATACGACCAGAGGCGTGGATCGCGCTGTCGCTGTTCCACTTTGAACTTTCTTTCCCCAACTTTTACGCTCATCGCGCTTTCTTTCTGAACGCTGCAAGAGACATGCTCTGATTCGAGGCCAAATAAACTCCACCCGACTCTTCTCGCCCTTCCTTCTTTCTCCCCACGCCCTGCCACCGACCTGCAAGCTCCGTCCGCCTCAGCTCTGAACCCTTCGATCGACAGCATCTCGACCGACCGTGCACTCATACTATCGGGCGAACCGGAACCGTCTTCGTTATACCTGCGACTCTTGGTCTATGAGTATACCATAAACCACCGCCGTCATGTCTCTTCCTCGTATGCTCTTGCCTTCTGGGCTTGGCTGCCCGCATCTTCCACTGCTAACTATACCTGCTCAGTAAGCTCAGAGGAGGAAAACAACTACACCTCCATCATCGATGGCATCCTTGCGACTGCAGACTTGACCACCATCACCCGGAAAAAGATCCGTTTGGGATTGGAGAAGGCTCTTGGCGGCAAGGACTTGAGTGACCAAAAAGTACAATTCCCGCGTTACCCTGCATCAGATCGTCGGCACGTGGCTTCGCTTGTCGTCGTCGATCGACAGTGACACTCTCGTGAACCCAGGCTGACTGAACTTGGTACAGGATGCTATCAAGGCCCTGATCGAGGAGCGTTTCGATGCCATCTCCGGATCAGGAGACGCTGCCCCTACTGCCGATTCCTACTCTGCAAGTCCCGCCCCGAAGAGAGAAGCGAACGGTCACGATGAGGATGAAGGCGAAGGCGAGATCGAGGTGTCCGTTGCGCCTGTCAGAAAGAGACAGAAGCGCGAGGACTCGTCCGAAGACGCGGATGCCAAGCTTGCCGCCGAGCTGCAGGCGCAGGAGAACAGAATGGCCAGGGGACGGACAACGCGCGGTGGTAATGGCGCGACCAGCAAAACAACCAAGAAGAAGAAGGCACCACGGAAGAAGAGTGACAAGAAGGTTGACGATAGCGACGCCGAGGACAGTGGGGAGCCGCCGAAGCGCAAGGCCGGAGGTGGTTTCCAAAAACCGTTCAATTTGAGCGAGCCGCTGGCAGAGTTGCTCGGCGAGCCTCAGGTACGTTCCCGTCGCCGTCGGAAATTTCCCTGCATGCCGAGTTAGGTTCACTTGCTAACGCCGCCAAGTTATCTCGCCCACAGGTCGTCAAGAAGCTCTGGCAGCACATCAAGGGCAACGACCTCCAGGACCCTGATAACAAACGACAAATTCGATGCGACGACAAGATGCATGCCATTTTTAAGCAACCTAAGGTGGACATGTTCCAAATGAACAAGATGATCGGCGCCCACCTCTACCCAGTCGAGGAGCAGTAGAGAATATACTCAAGAAGGCCCAGATTTGGTGCGGACGAGCGAAGCGATATAGGCAATGGCGTCTTTCTGGTTTGGGACGGGCAATCAGCAAACTTTCCGGGGGTTTGTTTGGGCATCCATGGACAGGGCAGCAAATGGACGGGACGGATCGCGACATGAGGTGGTTCGTGGGGACATCAGTAGAAGTGAATGGGTTTGTGGTTAGCATGGCTTCTTCACATACCCGGCCATGCTGGCTAGGGCATTGCGCCATTGAGACTGCAGGCTTGGCCCAAGGTACGAGAGACTGGGTTAGCTTGGCCTTTGGAACAGGTCGGCACTAGTCTTTATTTAAACGCACTTGATTAGCATCGTATTCGCTCCACGAATGCCCAGTGATGCAATTCCAGTTAGAAGTATGTGTTGATGTACAGGCTGGGTTGAGGCAAAGTAACGCAGCGCCACCCGTTTTTGACCCTGCTCGTGTCAGGACCTTCTAGAAACGATCCGGAGATGACAAGAATGATTCATAATGATGCGTCCAAGTTTATATAGACAATTTCCAATCGTGAAAGTTAAGAATACAGGTCAGAGCACTTGGATACGCAGCCGCACTTGGCTCACTGGCTAAGCCGCCGGAAAGCGTACGCCATAAGGCTGTACCCAGTGGACTGGGCTGTCCGGTGACTCTTTCGAAGCTCTACTCGCCACCACGGCTGACTCCATGGGCTATGTAAGCATGGGCCGCAACTGAAGCTTCGCGGTGCAGTAGTGGTGGTGGTGGTGGTGGCAGCAGGGTGTGAATGGCAGGGGTGAGTGACGCACACCGAGAGACGGAGAAACCCCGGCACCTGTCCGTCTGCCCCCCGAACAGCGAGGAGCAGATGAAGGTGCAGGGGACTTTTTGCTGGACCCCGCCATGAATTCCTTCGCACCCACCAATGCCAGAGCCAGTCCAACCCACCCGCGGTTCTCTAGGGAGCCACACATAATCACTAATTTCGACCTCTCTCGGTCTTCGCCGCGATCGATTAAAATCACTGGGCTGCCTTCCAGCACCCGGCTCTTCCTTACTCCATACTCATGCACTGCTTCTGCAAAGACAAAATACACGGGTATTCGATTTACAGCTTCCAACTGCAGCTCTCTTTTAAGCCATAACTACCGTTGTCCAGCCTAGGATCAATTTCGCGCATCGAAGCATCGTCAGAACCAGACGCCCAGCCCGCTTCGACCGAACTGTCCTGCCGAGTGGACGAGCGCATTTCTCTCGTCTTAAGCCCACCGTCTGAGCGAGAGACAACTATCCCAATGGCCGACACACAGCCTACGAGCGACTCGAACCCCAGCAGGGGCAATCGCAACCGTGGCAGAGGTCGCGGAGGTGGTGGAGGAGGCGGAGGAGGCGGTAGCTCTGGAACCCGTGGCAGAGGCAGAGGAGGACGCGGCAGAGGTGGTAGCAATGCTGGTGCCGTGCCTCAACCAAACGTCTCGAGCGCACCTCAGCCGGCGCACACCAAGCCAGATAATAAGGTGCTCACCCGTACCGCTACCGAGGGCGACGACACGGCTAGCAGTGACGGCGAGGTGTGCTTCATTTGCGCCGAGCCGATCAAGTTCCATTCGATTGCGCCTTGCAACCACAAGACCTGCCACATCTGCGGTTTGCGCATGAGAGCTTTGTACAAGACCAAGGACTGCCCCCATTGCCGAGTAAGCCCTCACCCCTCTCGCCTCTGGCCATACGCATGAGCTGACCTCGAGCCAGACACCCTCTCCCTTTGTTGTATTCACCGAAGATGCGAACAAACGATATGAAGACTACACAGACGCCGATATTACGAGTTTTGACAACAACATCGGCATTCGATACACCAACGAAGAAATCGTCGGCGATACTGTTGTCCTTCTTCGTTACAACTGCCCGGCAGAAGACTGCGTTTTCGCGGGCTTGGGCTGGCCAGACCTCCACAGGCATGTCCGCTCAACTCACCACATGAAGATGTGCGATCTGTGCACGAGGAACAAGAAGGTATTTACGCACGAGCATGAGCTCTTCGCCGACAAGGAGCTCGAGAAGCACATGAGACATGGCGACGACAGACCTGGCGCGATTGACCAGACTGGCTTCAGGGGTCATCCTCTGTGTGGTTTCTGTGGATCACGCTTCTACGACGACGATAAGCTCTTCGACCATTGCCGCGAGAAACACGAGAGATGTTTCATCTGCGACCGGAGAGACTCGCGACACCCCCACTACTTTGTCAACTACAATGCCTTGGAGAAGCACTTTGAGAAGGACCATTTTCCATGCCTCGACAAGGAATGTTTGGAAAAGAAGTTTGTTGTGTTCGAGTCGGAGATGGACCTGAAGGCCCACCAACTTGCAGAGCATGCCAACTCCTTATCCAAGGATGTACGGAGAGACGCAAGAGTGGTCAACATGTCCGGCTTCGACTACAGGTCACCGTATGAGAACGAGAGACGAGGCGGCGGCGGAGGAGGTGGTGGCGGTGGTAGAGACGGCGGCGGCCCTTCTAGTGGACGGCAAGGGCGTGGACGTGGTCGCGATCCCAATGCTGAACCCATCCCGCAGAGCTCTGCGCAACCTCTTCGTCGCGATGAGATTGCTTTCCAGAGACAGATGGCAATCCATTCGGCGCAATCCGTCTCCAACCGGACCTTTGGCGGTTCGCTCTCTACGCCCTCGGCGACAACACCTTCTGCCTCATCACGCCGAGGTAATGCCACGCCATCAGGATCGTCGCGCCAAGCACCTGCGACCGCACCGAGTGCCGCGCCTGCCCCTGCTCTGCCGACTGCTGAGCTTGAGCAGCTCACCGTCACCGATATCGCGACATTGCCTCCCCAAGAGCGGGCGATGATGTTGCGCCACCAAGGAGTTATTGAGCGCGCCTCAAACCTGCTTGGCCACGACCAGACCAAGATGGCGGCGTTCCGCGAGTACATTTCAAATTTTAGAAAGGGAAAACTCACCGCTCCTCAGCTGGTTGACGCCTTCTTCTCGCTCTTCGCCGACACATCGTCCAACGCTTTGGGCACCCTTGTTCGCGAAGTTGCCGACTTGTTCGAGGACAAGACCAAGGTCACAGCTCTGCACAAAGCCTGGCAGGACTGGAGAGCCATCAATGAGGATTACCCATCTCTGCCTGGCCTGGGCGGCATGCACGGCGCCACCACCGCCTCCAGCGGCTGGGCCAGCGCAGCATCTCCCTCACCCACCGCTCCCGCCGCGGCGCCCAACCAGAAGCATTCGAACCGTGTTCTGCGCCTCAAGAACAGCACTCGCGCCGGCGCCTCGGGACCCAAGCCGGTGACGCCGTCCGCTTCGAACAACTGGGTTGCGTCGTCGCCTGCCGTGCGTCCCCCAGCATCCTCCGCCTTTCCCGCACTCCCTGCCGCCTCCTCGTCGTCGTCTTCGAGCGCGACCCGACCGTCGTGGATCGGCCCGAACAACCCGTCCTCCAACACCAGCAGATCTTCCGGCCCGGCAGGTCCATCACGCACGGCGCCTGGTGGCCGTCCGCCACCGTCGTCTGCTTTCCCCGCCTTGCCCCCGGCCCAGAAGCCTCTTACCACGATCTTCGGCTACGGGTCGGGCAGAGGCGTGCGGCGCGACCTCGGAGGCGCAGCCAGTAACTTCAGCTGGGGTTCGGCTCCCGGCAGCGGCGCGGCGAGCGAGAACGCTTCGGAAAAGGAGGACGAGGAGGCCGGGCAGAGCACCGGCGGCAAGAAGAAGAAGGGAAAGAAGGTGCTTGTCCAGTGGGGTTAAGAAGCAATATCAGTATGGAGTCGTGTGGGGAGAATCGTGGTCCTGTGAGGGAAATCACTTACTTCAGGGAGTTGGTCATACGTGGCCCGGAGTTTTGAGAAGGGAAAAAAGAATAAAAAGGCGGAAGCCACACGAGCAAAAGTAGACCAGAGAAGATGGATTGAGGGAGTATAGCAAATGTGAAAACACACACCGGCCTTCAGGGTCATGGGCAAATTGTCTACCAGAACGAGGACCTGGATGGACTGAACCGGTCTGTCGTGACTCTTCAGTGGACGGACAGTAATGACCCACTCAACCAACAAGCTGCGCACGTTGATATCAGGAATGTAAAAGACGGAGACAATGCTGGCCCAAGGAAGCGGGGCAAGACTCGGATGATGGCAGATGCTTGCGTGTAAGCGTTCTGGTGGCGGCGGAGACGGACGTCTCTTCCTTCACACGCATTCTAGCAATATCATCATCCTTCAAGTCAATCAAGTTGCATCGATCACGGTCACATCGCATGACATCAACATAAGAGGCACATAAAAGACAGTAACAAAAACCAAGATCCGATCGAATCATCATTCCGTATCGAAAAAAAGACTACAGACCTGCCGGCTCATAGTACTCCCGGAAACGATCAGTGCTGTCCCACTCCACCGTCCAAACCACGTTCCAACAGTCCAGCAACAGCCTAGGAAACCTCACTGTCCAAAACGCGAGGTAACCGTCGGGCAAGGGGCCTACTGTCCGCTTCAGAGAGTCGGGCATATCCTCGTAATGGTTCTTCTTGTTGCGCAGCGCCCTCAACAGATCAAGCAGCCTCGAGCCCGTGTACTTTCGCTGCTTGCCTAGAGAATCCACAAACTCGCGGGGCAGCAGGCGGAGGAAGTCACCCTTAGTGATGGCCGGCGCGTGCTTCTCCAAGTACTGGAGGTGGTCGCTGGGAGGATCTCTCGGCTCTTTCTCGAAGTGGTCCGAGACGTCACATAAGAAGGCCAGGCGCTTCTTGGCGGGCCAGAAGAAGGGATGGGCCATGACATCACGAGCCGAAGGGCGTTCCTTGGGGTTCGCGTTCAACATGAGGCCGATGAGATGCTTAGCCTCGTAGGCAAAGTCGCCAAGAGCATCCAGGGGTGTCAAGTTATAGTTGCCCTTACGGATATTCACCTCCCTCATGTAGCGATCGCCACAGTCGAAAGGATGCAAGCCGTTGGTCAGGACATAGAAGAAAACCAATCCCAAGCTGAAGATGTCGATGGAGCGAGTGGCACGACGGTTCGACATCATGTCAGAGCCGACGAGAATGGAGCCCGAGCCGCTGTTGATGCTAACATCCATGGCGGAATCCCTAGCGTCGTCGTCGAGCAGCAGCTCAGGAGCTCGCCAGCCAGACGTTCCTGCGGCGCGGCCAGTGGTCGCACCGAAGGACGACTGGCCACCCTCTAGTTTCTTGCATAGGCCGAAATCGGAAACGAGTAGGCGTGGCCGACCGTCTTTGCCCATGTTGACCAGAATGTTCTGGGGCTTCAAATCGCGGTGAACGATGCGAAGGTTGTGCAAATGGTGGATGCCGTTGGTGATTTGGTACAGGACACCCGGCAGATCCATCTTGCCTGCTTGGGCCAGCCGAGAGAAGTGATGAGGCTTCTCAACAACATCAGCCAGAGAAGCTGCACATCGCTCAAGGGCAATGTATAAGAAACCATCTCGTACTTGTTGGGCGTAGTAGCGAATAACTAGATGGCGTTAGAAGACACATCAGCAGGTGTAGTGATTTATTCTGCTTACCATTGGGATGGTCGTCACTCTCCCGTAGTAACTTCGTCTCCTGGGACGCAATGTCGTAAAACTGAATGAGCATTCGCTTTACAGCGACCTCGCGTCCATCAAACTTGCCGGCGAAGACCAAAGTGCCGTTGCTGCCAGTACCAAGTTGGTTTTCGGTATCCACCTCAATGTTGCCCATTCTGATAATGGGTCCTGTCACGGCTTGCATGTCGTTCGCGACGGTCATGACATCAGGCTCCAGACGAGTTGCCTGCCCGCCGAGCTTCTTGGCTTTGTTGACGGCATCCTCGACAGAGGCAGGCGGTTCATCTTCTCGAGACTGAGACATTTCTTCTCTCTTCTTGCCCTTGCGATGCTTTGTGCCCCCACGGCGGCCACGATGGGCAGGTTTCTTCTTCTTGACCTCGGACGTGCCGGGCTCGGGGGTCGCAGAAGACTCCTTCTCGAGAGGCGCAGTGGGCTGAGCAACGGTGGGTGTCTTCTCGCCCTCCTTTTCGGAGGAGTTCGCCGATACCTCTGGAGTAGCCTCGGGCACTAGCCTGCTGTCGGCCGCGGCCTCTTCGGCCTTGGGCAAAGCGTCGGGTTGAGCGGGTGCGGAAGCCGGAACATGATCATGGATTGTGGGCTCGGGAGTGGCATCGGCCGCCATGTCCTCCGTGTCCGAGGCAGTCTCGTAGCGCATGTTCCATTTTGTCGTCTTCGTCTTATACCATCGGCGTAAGTCCTTCTGATAGAAGAACAGAACAGAGACAATGAGTACGATCAGGACAGGGTTGGAGAAGAAGTCGATGACACTGTTGGAAACATGGTGTGGGATCGACTTGACCTTCTTTACGATGGTTGGCGTCTCGACAGCATCCTCGGGGACTGGGGTTGGCAGCACTGAGTCGTTCTCAGGGTCCAGGACAGCATCGGACGTCTCGGCACGTGCAGGAAGACTGGGAGGTTGGTAGATCTTCTCCCTAATGACGCCGTCCATGTAATGGGTACCGATCATGGCCCCGATTCTCTGCGTCTCGTTCATTTTCTCCCACGGGGTGGCCAGCTGGAGCCAGTCCGGTGACGAAGTCTTGGCCACAGGTGCATCGAGAATGAGGGGGTAGGAACGTCCTGACAAGGCGTACCAATTGCCCGTTTCAGTCTGGTTGACAAAAATGCGTTGGCTTCTGATGCGGGCCGTGCCATCATCTCGAGCAGGCGGAACCGGCTGTGGCAGTACAATCAGGTCCGGGTTGATCAAGGGCTCCAGTCCAACGGGTCTGCAGACGTCGAAAACCTTGACCACAGGAGAGGCAAACTGTGCCTTGCAGAAGACCGGGAGGTCTCCCTTGTTGGTCTTGCCGTAATCAAAGCCATATATCCTACCATCGTGGGTAGAGGTGTGGTAGCGGGCGTCGATGGATTGATGATGTTGGTTGAGAAGGTCGTAGTCGTTGGTGTTGGGAGTCCAATCGAAAAACTTGAGCGTAGCAATCGGACGGCCATCCCTGCGGGCGATGCCGACCTCGTACTCGGTACGGCCAAGCGTGATGGTGCCGATGGAACTGCACTCTTCATTGTTCTGATCGTACAATGCGTTGGGGCGCAAACAGCTCTCGGCCTCGTTGATGTGGGAGCCGCCCGATCCGAACCACTTCAGCACACGGCCAGTGGCAGCATCGAGTGTGATCATGGTTGTCTTCTTGGTGCCCGTGTACACGATGGGTGGGTTTTCCAGAGCCGAGGCGCCCTCGTCCACCATCTGTTTCATGGTCAGGCCTGTGGGCAGGAGCCTGGGCTCGCTGGAGCCAGGGACCCAGTAGTATATGTCTCCGTCGCGGTTGGGCTCGATAGCCCAGACGTAATGGTCGATGAAGTTGTAGTCGTCGTCGAGGTCGGACGCGTTCAGGCGGTAGTGTTTTGTCTCGACCATTGACTGGTCAACCTCGAGGTGCCAGCGTTCTGTGGCGGTGCCGCGGTCGCTGGCGTAGAGGTGTCCATCGACGGTCGCCATAAGAACGAAGTCTTCTACTTCCCAGTCCTTCAGACTCCGCGCATGGTGCTGCGTAGAGATCCCATCGCCTCCGACGCGGGAGGCGATGGGTCGATGTCCAGAAGGAGGTGCTCGCACGGACTGAGCCGGAGCCAAAGTTGCGACGGCGCTCGCATCGTTAGGAATAATGATATTGTCAGGGTTGGACCGACGGTCGTGTTGTTGTCTGTTGGGTTGGTGTTGCTTCGAGGTTACGGAGCTTCGGCGCCTCGGGGGAGACTCGACAGCATTGTCGGCCTTGATGTTGGTAGCGGCCCAGTTGCGGGCGGCAGCGTCCGGGTGGACATCGCGGATGGCTTCATGTTGACTGCTGCCGGCCGCGGGTTGTTGTTGGTGGACTCGGTGTATTTGAGGGACGGGTTCGAATGGTTTTCGTTGTTGTTGTTGGGCGTCGGTCAAGGGGAGGCATGAGATGACGAGGACGGCGAGGGCGAGGAGGTAGGTCCGCTGACGAGCGACGTGCCTCCCTTCGCCTGGAGGCCGTCGCAGCATGGTAGGTGTGTTATGATAGGGGAGGGATTTACATCAACGCTTCCCGAAGATAGTCGCAGAGCAGGCGAGACATGGACGCAGCTGTGGCGGTCGTCGTGGTTGTGATGCTGGAGGTGATGTTGGTGGTTCGACGGTGGGAATCGACCATGTGAATGTGGGTTGGGCTGGCGAACTAAATCGGAGCCCACAGGTGCAAAGGTGGTGCGCACGACAGCGTGGATGGACCGGCTGTGGAGGGAAATGGAGGTGGTGGTGGATGAGTTGCGATGCACCAAAGGAAAGGTGGTGATAGTTGAGGTCGGGGAGGATGGAAAGATGGAAAGATGGAGATGGAGAACGGGAGAGGAGTGGTTCGTCGGGAGGTGGGAAAGCAAAAAGGCAAGTGGTGGTTTTGGATGCTCTCTTCCTCGCCCTCACTCACCCGGCCCTGTCAGCTTTTGGTTTTTTTGGTTTTTTTTTTGGGCTGAAGCACAAGCCCCGGGGAGGGTGGGAGCCAGCCAGCCAGCTCAGCCAGCCAACCCAGTGCCCATGCCAGTGCCAGTGTCAAATGTCAGTTGTGTGCCCGGTGCAGTGCAACGCGCAACACACACACGCAACAATGCCCACCAGGCGGCTTGTGGAAGGAAGGCAAGGGAAGCAGGCGGCCGGGATGGGGGGGTTCGAGCGGTTGTACAGTGCTAGCTTGCCGAGGAGAGAGGGCGTCCGCGGCGGCCTCGTACCACCACGGCCGGCCGGCATCCCCATCCCCCCCTCTACCTGAAAGGGGCCGGCGAAGGACGAGGAAACACAGCTGGGCAGACAAAACCACCGCAGTGAACGCAAGGGTACAGTGCCAGTCCCGGCTCTGGAATTTGATCACTGTGTCGCCCCACCATTCCCGTCAAGCGAACCCCACCAGCTGTCGCCGGGTCGGCCACTCACAGCTCGTGGCTGTTCCCCCAGTTTCGAAAGGGAGGAGAACAACGGGACCACGGCCTCCTCGATGCACATCCCATCCCGTCCGCCCCTTCATGTCCACCGGCACGTCCTGGTCCTCGCCCTCTGGTTGGGACAGGACCGCCCTTGGGAACCTCAAACTGTGGCAAACTAAATCGCGGGGTTTGGCCAGAGCAACCACCACCACCACAGGCGGCATGATGTTCCAAACTCCATCGCCATGGGAAAAGCGGGATTACTGGAGCCCAGGCATCCCGTTGAATGTTTGGGCGCTATCCGGAGCATCGCCATCCAGCCTCAACGACGACTCGCCCGCACACAGATCACAAGCGAAATATTCGTCAGACAATTTCTCAGGGTCCTTGGGGTCCCTCGTCGCATTAGGGCTCCGCGTCCCGAACCCTTGAACCATTGGGACCAGCCCCCTCCCCTACCCGCGCGCCGAGTCCGAATCGACATGCCCATTGCCCGAGTTGCCTAGTGGCCGGTGTCGCAATGTCGCAGTCGCACCGGCGCCCGCAAGGGTGACCGCGTAGTGCGAGTGAGATGGGGCCAGCACAGTGCAATGGGGGCGGCCTTGAGCTTCCGCCGCGGCGACGGCCTGTGCGTGTGGCTGGGCCTGAGATTCTTGAAGACGACGATCCACAAGGACCCGACTAGACTGCAACCCCGACGACCTTGACCTCGTCCTCCTCGTCCTCCCCGAGTCTCGACCAGCCGTGAGGTGGGAGCTACTCTGCAGTAGCCGCAGCGAGTGCCCGACTCCCACAGCCTCCTGCAGAACATGGCTGTCTGAGGTGGGCTGTGGGCTCCTCGCCAATGCCCCTGGTGGGCCGTCGAGTCGGAGCCTATCCACGTTTGTCCAAGGAGACGGTCGAGCAACGGATCTTTGGCCGAGTCTGTCGGTGCGAGTAGTTCGTCATCGTCGGCGGCATCGCTGATCAGGCTGATCTTGCGTATCAGACACAGTGTCCTCAGCCGATGGGCTGCCCTCGGGCGAACCCTGTAGCAGCCGCCGCTATCTGGCGATGATGTCGGGTGTTCCTGCAGCTTCGTCGTCACTGGTCGGAAGAATGAAAGATTTGGGTGGTGCGGGAAGCAGTAAGCAAGCAGCAAGCAGGTTTGGTGCCGCGGGGAGAATACCCGATCTTGGTCTGTCACACTGTGTCATCCGTCTTTGTCGTCGCATGCTCAGTTCTCCTTCTCCTCTATCCTGCGCGAGAGCACATGGGCAGAACGCGGGACCAGAGCAAGCAAAGGTACCAAACCATACCCCACTGGTTAACTCGCCACCCCCTGATACTTGTCCATCGCGCGCTGAACTCACCTCATCCCGGTCCACCGCCATCGACCTCACCCAGACACGCACCACGACACGGCGGGATTGTTGACTTGATCACTACTCGAAGTCATGGCCCAATGATCAACCTTTACGCTGGTGTTTGACCTCGCAGATCGGTCGAACGGTTCGACTTGTCTTGTCGGTCGACACTTTTCAGCTTCGCTGTACTACCATAGTGCTATGTACTTCACTAGGCAGATCAATCATTTCAGTCCTTTGCATCTTCCATTCCATCTGGAACCTAACAAGTGACAAGACGCGACATCCCAGACATCCCGCCATCCCTCACGTCTTGGCTCTCCTCCCGGCGCACTTCATTACCTACGGCCCAGCGGCGGCCTTCCAGCTCTCCCTTTTGTAACCTGCTCGTCTCATATCCCTTGCTTCGGAGCTTCTCTTCACAGGCATTCCAATGCCACCCGCAGTCCGAACGGCGACAGAGAAAAACTCTACTTTTCCATCGTCGGTCCGCAAACCCTCGCGGAACATTCCAGCAAACTTTGCTTCTTTTGAGGTGCAAGCGCCCGCGCGTCAAATGAGAGCACGGACGAGATGCAGCCCGCGACTCGGCATACTTTACGTCCTGCAGTACTAGCACGTATCATATCGTGGACAACCCCATGACGAGAGCCTCAACCACTGCTTCGAAATCCGGTGGGATGCTGGCTTGTCTCGGCGCAAACAACCGTGATGTGATTCTCGACACCGGCCGCCAGTTACGTATGCAATCTCGCGGTATCCACTCCAGAGTCCTCGTCTGCCGGCCGGCCTCCGCCCCTTGGACCGATTGCAAGGGTCACGGAACGAACTGTCCACGGCCCCCGGGCAGGCTCAAATGTCTGCGAAATGGGATCTCAGGTTCAGGCCATCGTCTGGCTCCGACGGCCCCCATGTCCAATGTCCCGCCGGACCACCAAGTCCAGGATCGATACGATGTTATTTCTGAACCTTCCCACCAGCGGCCCCCGACTTCCCCCCTCCGACCTTGAAACTCTTGAAGACTCGCCCAGGCGACCCGTAATTTAGCCCCCACCTCGTGATATCAAGCTACATAGTATGATGAGGCGAGTCGCGCTGTTTTCTCGAAATAAGTTTTACCTCCAACGAGACCGACTTTTCCAATGCTGCGCCATCTCGTTGGGCGACCGGCCGTCCCCACCACCCTCGACTTGACACCATCATTGCATCTTCCGTTCGGAACCAATATCCGAGTCGGCCCACCCCTTTGCAAATTGCGGCTGATGACAGGCATGGGGGGGACTTTCCCACGCGCATCAGTCGTCAGCCAGATAGAAATCTCACGCTGCACGTCACTTGTCTCTGCCGCTTTGCATGTGCCGGACCCCCCTTGATCACCAACGGTCTTAGTTTCGATATAGGCCATGTGTTGGACCGGACATCGCCCTCGGAGGGTTTCGGTTCTGCCATTCGGGCGTTGCGCCACTTCTACCCAAGTTCATGCATTTGATTCACATTTGGCTCGGGCAATCGGCTCCATGTGGACCATTGTCCACGAGGCCCGTCCGGATGTCAGGAATAATCCACAATCCCATCAGCGTGGTTTGCGCCAAGTATCCAAAGCCTAGGGTGAATCATTATTTCGTTTCTATGAATCTGTGTCATCAATGACATCTAAATGCGCCCTGTCCCCCAAACTCCGGCGTCTGAATTAAGTCTTAGTGGTTGTGATGGGCCGGCGCCTATACACGGAGCATTATAGACTCGTGGCGTAATCGGACCCTCCTATTTTCAATATGAACAGTGGAACTCATTACTATCTTTTCCGCGCCTTCTCCATTGTTTTGGGGTCTTCGGCAGTCTCCGGGACTTGCCCCATGGGAAACCTGCTCTCTAGCAGGTCTTGCCGATGTTGATGGCTGGAGAGGTATTAGCAACCATCATCTTCAACGGTGATCAGGACTGGATGGGCTTACCATTGGCAAACAGGCAGTAGGTATCTGCGTGGTTCAAATTTTCGTTTCCTGGGAGCGTCTTGACCGCATCGTAGCCGTAAACGCCATAGTCGAGGGTTCCCTTCATCTGGAGTAAGTGCGTCATCTCGTGAAGGCTGTGCGGCTTGTTAGCGAGACTTCCCCGAGCGGGATCTTCATGTCCTGGAAGATGCTTACGTTGTGGTAGCCTGGTCCTGTCCGTGGCAGGTCGTGGTGAGAGGCGGCAGCGCAGTGAAGTACAGAGGGCAGTTGACCATGTAGTTGAGCGCAGGAACCGTGTAAGCCAGGACGCCGGGCGAGCACGACTTGTAGACGTCGCCGCAGTACTGCATGGACACGCCCTGCCTGCGGCTGTTGCACTCAACCGAGACCTTTTTGAAGACGTCGGTGACATTCTTCTTCGCGGCAGCCGAGGCGTCCTTGAAGTACTCCATCATCCTCGCGTCGTCCTTGGTGGCGTTGGCCGCTTGGCGGGCGAGCCTTGCGCAGGTGATGAGCGCCAGGTTCACCGTTTTGTTCTGGTCGCCCTTGCAGTCGGATTGGACGACGGTTCGCTTGATGGACTGGTGGAAGGCCATGCGGGTGAGGGCCGCCTTCTTGGCGTCGACGTCCTTGATCTTGAGCGTGTTGCTGTTGATCGGGATAGTGCCGGCGATCTCGGTCGTGTCCGCCTTGGCGTAGGGGATGCCGCCGTTGACCATGAGTTCGAAAACGCCGCCGTCGCCGAGGTCGTGCATCTGCCCGAAGTCGAACTTGATCTCAACGGTCTGGCCGCGCTTGATGGTCTGGAAGGCGTCATCCGTGATGAGTTCTGGCGGGGCAATGCGCAGCCGCACGCCATCGAAGGCCAGCCGGGTCTCTGTTTGACGAGGTCAGCGTCGCTACCATTTCATCGGAGGGGGGATAGAACGCACGGTTGGAGTAGACAGCCACCTTTTCAACGGCGGCCTTGTCCAAGATGGTGCCGGGGGTGAAGAGCTTGATGGCCGACTTGCCCGAGTTTGTCAGAGCGATCTTGACCAGCGTGTTACCGGAGCCGCGGATGAGCTTGGCCTGGAGCGGTTCGTCCCTCTTGACGATGTCGAAGGGGCTGGCGCTCACGAGGGAGGCAAGGAGAGTGAGACCAGTGAAGAACTTCATCTTGACTTGCGAAACGGCGACTGTGGGGTGTCGAAGATGAGGAAGTTGAGATATTGCTGGGTGGAGAGTGATAATCCGAAACGAAACCTACCGAGAGGGTGCGATTGGACTCATCTTTATATCGGATGAGACTCCAACTGATGCTACCGCTCAGCCTTCGATGCCAATTTACTTGGCGTAGATCCCGGCTCCCGATCCGGTTGGAGAGAGAACAGAGGAATCGGGAACCAAGCCACGCGAATTGGCAGTCAGAAGCGCCGCGGCAGCAAAGAACGCCCAGCGGCTAGATTCGATTTAAAGAGAGTCCATCAGCCAACCTCAAGGCCATGGCCAATTCCCAACAGCGGGAGGCGCTTGCCATTGTGAGGCCAAAGAATTTGACAGAAGGACGACCACTGTGATCAACAGGGGAAAGTCTAGAGGGGCTGGGTGCATGATACATTCAAGCATATGGTGCTGAAGAGCAACGATAGGTAGACCATACGAGATACGAGGGCCGGGGTCCTCAAATTGGGAAGGGCGTCTAGCCTTGGCTGTTTGGGGGAGCAGCTACGGCCCCGGGGAAGGGGAAAGCCTCTGATTGCAAGCCACAAACAACAGATGCGGACTCTTCATCGAACGCGAAGATGAAATGGTCTCACGCCACAAGACCCAGGCCATACCTTATTCTCTGGCTGCGGCATCCATCGGCAGGAGGCCCTCCGTTCACGCCAAGGGCACTGCACTACGCGTACCACAGGCTCGCGGGGGCACCCAAGCCTAGCTAGTGGGAACGACCCCGTCAAGACCACGAAGCGCGAGTGCCGATACCTGAGTCGCAAGATGATCCTGTGGGGCCAATTCTGGTGCCGGACCTGGTCTTCTGGGCATCCGGCACCACAAAAGAGCCACCCGACCGCAAACGGCTTCCGGAGCTGTGGGGATAAAGCGCAGCGGAAAAGGACGTCTGGACTCGTAGCCTCTTCTACCGCGCTAAGCATAGCATGCTTTGATGCAACTTCATCCTGGACAAGGATTGGGACTGAGACAGGCGCAATGAGAGTTTGCCCTAGGCGAAATGCGAGACACGGTCTGGCTATCGTAGGTAAGACAGAGAACATTCATGTCCATACTGAGAACGCTGCGATGTAAGTACACACTCATCGTGGATCCCGAATGTCTGGCGAATCGAGTGAGATGCCTGTGATGTAAGGGTGTCTGGAAACGTGGTTCACGTTTTGGGGGCTCGACATGACATCGGGTGCAGGCCGGATGCATCACGGAATGCGGTCTCGGCCCCCGGCCGGGAACAAACGCACGAACACCCGCCGGGCGGAGTGGGTCCGCCGAATCAATTGAAGTCTCGGCGCCGATCTTCCGGACCTTTTCCCCCACCACTCACAGTTCGTAGATACAGTCGATTGGCGACCTTCCTTTTTGGTCCATAGACTGTGATTCCTCGCTGCACCACAGCTCGCCGTCGCATTGATTACGTCTCCATTGTGGCCATTTAGCGTCGTCTCATGTCTGCCGCCGCGCAGCCAATTCCGAGCCAAATGTCGAGGAGGGGGGCAGGGATGGAACGGCATAGCGCGTTTTTCTTCAATGCAAAGTGCGGGGTCTCCCGTCGTTCGGCCGAGTTGTTCACAAGTTCATCGCAAATAGTTTAGCTGACGATAGGATCACTGTCGGTCCGTCAGTAGGCCCAAACTGCTCTGCCAAGCTCTGCAGGCGAACTCTGATCTTCCGTGAGCCGCGCTGCAGCCTTCATCGGTGCACCTCACGAACCGCCCTTGCGCCGCCAACAGCTTCAAGAGGATTCAACTCCGAAGCCTACACCTGTAGCTTCGATCCCAAAGAAACGGAATCATTTCTCGCGCGTGGCTTGCGCCAACGAGCATTCCTAGCCCTAGGCTGCACTTGCTCGTTCCAGTGCTAGTCCGCGCGATTTCTTGACAATTCGCCCCATCTACCTTTTCACGTTGATATATCCCCACGAAACACCAGCGACAAAAGGTCGCATCCTCCCATAACGTGGGGAGACCGCATTCATTAAACTGACGTCATCCGGAATCTTCCATGCCACTTGCCGCCTTAGGAAGCTGTTCCGTCCGACGCGCCTGCTGCCTCCTACCAACCTGTCCGACTTGAGCTGCCTCTCAGTGTGGCCTCGTTTCCCCTTCACCCAAACACTTCAGACTAGCTTTCATAGCTACCGGATCCGTGTTCAAATCTTCCTCGCCTGACGCCCTATCCAACAGAAAGATCCATGAGCAACCTGCAAGCTCGCAACCTCTTCCGCCCCATCGTCTTCGTCGTTGTCATCATCCTCGTTCTCGCATCTTGGAACCGCAACGGCGCCCCCCGAGACACCATGACCGAACAAGAGAACCAGTCCACCGGCGCCGCCTTAGCCAACCTCGCCGTCCGCATCCGTCAGATATCCTCCTCTCCTCCCACGCTGGCGCTCTCGGTGACAAACCATCACGACGCCCCGCTCACCATTCTCCGCTGGAAAACCCCCCTCGACCCGCTCGCCATCCAGATGGGACTCGTCTCCATCACTCCCGAGGGAAAGAGCGAGGCGCTCGAGCTCCCCACCATCGAGCTGCGACGGGTAATGCCGCCGCCGCCGGATGACCTCGTCACCCTTCAGCCGGGCGAACGCAGGGAGCAGGAGGTGGTCCTGAAGGAGCCCATCGTGCCGCTCGACCAGCTCGGCAAGACGGCGCGCGTGGCGGTCAAGGGCAAGTGGCAGACTGTGTGGCCCACGACAGCGGACAAGCTAAGCAAGGAGACTATTGAGAAGCTGCAGTTCGGCGACGGCGTTCTGACGGGTGAATTCGAGAGCGAGGCTATCGATGTCATTATTCGGTAGTCGGGGGGAAAGATCAGTCGAGCTTCATTTTGGTTCCTCATAACCTCAGTACACCAACATACATCAGTTTCCAATTTTGCCGCTCTACTGTTTCTGCGAGTTATCCCAACGTACCTCCACGTCGTGATTTCTGTCGGGACTAATCTGACACGTGTGCGAACTGCCTGGAAAACGTGCTTCGAAAACGTGGCCATGGCGTGGTCTTCGCGGAAACTGACCAACCAGCTAGATGTGATGATTTCCAGGTCACATTGTTCTGGAACGGCCCTCAAATGGTGGGCAACGTCAAAATCGTATGTCTTGGACGAATGCGCTGTTGCCAAATGTCTAGGTCTCTCTTTTCCAGCCCCTTTGTTCTCGATTGGGCTGCTATAGTTTTGCCGGCAAACTCGCAGTGTCGAATCCAAATCATAAGAATTGACCTCTGAATGGTGGGACGCAGCCTCGGATCAACTCCAAAATGTCTTGCGTGACCATTGCGGTGAATCATGGAGTTGAGCCAAGAAGCGTTCCATTGTTGCTGTCCAACCTCTACACAGCACTACCAGCTACCAATATCCAAAACACCCGGGGATATGGAACCTTTCCGGGTGGCCTGACTACACTAGTCCACAAACCGGTCCCAATCACACGGGCGCCAGCATCGACACAACCGCCACCCATGCCGCCCGTACGCCGTTCCCTTGCGCTGGTCCTCGACCCATCTTTGCAAACTAATACCTAAAACCTCATAGTCTCCTTGCCACATTGCCACAAGCTCACGATGGTCCAGAACCGACCATTTGCTCGTGCGGGCCACGTTCTCGTCGCGTGAGCAGCGCGTTCTTCAAGTGGCGCACATTTTGTAATTTGCCCTGAGGCTGTGGAATGTGAGAAGCTCACTTCCGCATGCGGAATCTGCCATGCCTTCAATCTTGGGCTGGGAAAACTAGTTTGGCACTAGAGACTAAATATTTAGGCAGACGGGTACTTGGAAAGTCGGGAGCTCTACCCAGATGCCATATTTTACTGGCCCTTTCTCCAAAACACACCCATTCGTCAAGTCGAATACCAATTTTAATGCCTCCATCCATCTTGGATTCCGCATCCGTCCATTTCACACACGGTTTCCACGTTCACGGTGATACTGGCTTGGCAAGAGACCCTGAAAGTCGTTGAAAACGGGAGGAAGACTCTACTCGCGAGCCCACGCCTTCAACTGCCACGCCTGAGACATCTCGAAAACCGCAGTCGAGAACCGCCATGACACAGCATCTGCTGATATTCGAACTCTCGCGTGTCTCGTCGGGGAGTGTCAAGTCCGGAAACGTCTCTGTAGGCTGTGAGGCGAATGGCGTGCCATTATACCGGGGACCTCCTCGGGAGGGGTTCGCTTCAGACCTCGGGAGCCATGTAGGACTCGTGTGCTTAGCACTGGAATTCAAGTGGCACTGGTAGTCCAGTTTTTTCCCATTCTTTCAAACCGCGAGCGTTATAAGTCCTGAACCGAACAAATTGGAGAGAACTCGACGTCTGCCTCTTGTGTCAGGCAAGCTACCGCAGCACTAAGACCCTGCCTCATTCACCACCACCACCGCAATGGCTGCAATCGTGTCTAACGGCAGATTTTGGTCATCTTCCACCGTCTTGTAAAGAAGACAGTCATTTCCGGTTCACGGTACTTCCCCAAGCCAAGACAGAGAGCGATAACAAGCCAGGAAATATTCCCCTGGCTCAAATAGGATTGTCGAAGGGCATTTGGAAAACAACGGCCATCACTGGTTTCCTGCTTGGAAATCTGCAATTCACACCTGATCCAAGCTTTGTGTCGACGTGGGCGAACGGACGTGTTTATCCCAGTGTGCCCAGTGTGCCCAGTAAACAGACTCCCAGCCCCGTGCCGAGCTTCCTTCTAATCATCAGGCTTGAGAGAGTCTCACGAAGAAGCCCAAACATCTCAGCTGTGATTTGTCGTGTACGTTGCATCGATCTCCAAAAATCCGGCAAATATCGTCAGTGGTTTCAAAGAGTAAACCGCCCGTTTTTCTCTTGTGCGCGATCGCAGTACGTAAAACGGGATTGACCGTGAGAAAAATCAGAGAAAAATTGTCTTCCTGGCATTTGGGGATCTGCTCAACGTAGCTTATCAAGGAATACAACTTGAAGCTGTTTGTCCTGTTTACCCTCATTAGCCACTTTCCTCAGCAGAGGAATCGTAGAACGACAGTCCCCCATCAAGGCATCAGTGGCTTTCAAGATTACCAAGGCAGTCATTCCAGCTTGATACGCGGATGTTGATGAAGGGCCGAGGTCGTGCTGGAATGATTGGAGAGGTAGCTGCAACAACGCCCACAATGAACAAGTGCGCAACCTGAAATGGGACCTGTATCCTCGGCGGAGACTTGCTCTACAGTAAACTGTCGCTGTGATCACTCTTATTGTGAACAGAGGTCCCTGTACCTATGATTCGATAAGCACATAAATGACTACGTCTCCTAAGGCCTTGGAGCCTCTCAGCTGCGGGGGAAATAATCGGGTCAAGACGTCGAGAAAAAACGCTGCCGATTTTTGCCTTGAGTTGGCAAATTGCACACAAAGCCTTAAACAATCCCGCGCAAATTTTTGTCGACGTTGTCATGTACATAACAAGCGCAAAGCACCGGGCCGGCCTCGGAGCCAACTTCCGTGATCCGGTCTATTCTATTCGGACTGCAGACCCCCCGGCTCCCGGGGGTCATCTCGGTTAGCAGAAACCCACGAGCCAAGTGCACCACACTAACTCCCTGTACCGGCCGGCGTGACCTCCCCCGTTCCTCCCGTGCATTTTAGCATTGGCTGACTGGCCATTGGTTCGTTGAGGTCGCGTGGGCACCCCGCATTCTACCTTTCCTGCTCCACGATCTGGATTTGGACTCAGCCTGCGATTCTTCAGCTCGCGTGCCGCCTCACTGCCGCTTGGTTTTGCTCTACACTCGGGGGGCTCACGTCTTATTGCAGTACCGGGACGTCGTTGCTCGGTAGTAGCTGCAACGGTCACATCGGGCACATGCACAACATTCCATTTGGGCGATTTCTCATGTCGGCGTGTGGCAGGTCGAGGTGTCTGTGGCCGGAATGCTCGGAAGCTACCGCTCTAAGCTTTCTCTTCTCGTCTACGGATTTTCTATCCATTTCGTACTGGTATAAATATGCTAACGCCTTGCCAGTGTTCAAACCAACGCTCCTAACCGTTTTCGGGTCATGTTGGACGACCGCGTCCTGTACTTGCCTCGACATTACCACGGCATTCTCGAAGGACCGCGCATTAACGAGTCGTAACCACCAGGTCCAGGGCCCGGAGGACTCGACAGTCGTGTGACTGTCTGAATCCTGCACCGATACATGCAAAGAGGGCCATCTCAGACCGGCTCTTGAAACTACGCGACCATTATTTTCTTTCTCTCATCTCATCCTCACAACTTAGGAAACCTCGCCCTTGATGGGAGGAGTGCCAAGACCGTTGTGGTTGCGGAAGAACAAGACGCCCTTCCCCTCGCCCTGAGCCTCTGAGCTGGGCTCGACCCACTGGCACATACGCGCAGACTTGTACAGAGCCTTGATGAAGCCAACGGGGCCATCCTCGACGTCGGCGCGGTAGTGCTTGCCCATGACAGGCTTGATAGCCTCGGAGGCCTCGTCGGCGTTGTAGAAGGGGATGGTGCTGATGTAGTGGTGGAGGACGTGGGTCTCGATGATGCCGTGCAAGAGGTGGCGTCCGATGAAGCCCATCTCGCGGTCGATTGTGGCGGCAGCTCCGCGCACGAAGTTCCACTGGTCAGCAGTGTAGTGAGGCAGGGTGGGGTCGGTGTGCTGCAGGAAGGTGATGGCAACTACAAAAAGGTCAGTACATGGTCACGTGCGTCGAGTCTTGCCTGATGCGACTTACCGAGCCAGTGGTTAACCCAGAGGTAGGGGATGAAGTACCAGACCAAGAGGTTGGACCAGCCGAACTTGTTTCCCAGAAGGGTGAGAACGCTCATGGTGATGCCAACGCCAATGTCAGACATGATGATCAGCTTGGCGTCCTTGGCCTCGAAGATGGGGCTGCTGGGGTCAAAGTGGTTAACACCGCCGCCGAAGCCGTTTTCCTTGCCCTTGCCGCGGCCCTCACGCTGACGCTCGTGGAAGTTGTGGCCGGTGACGTTAGTCATGAGATAGTTGGGCCAGCCAACCAGCTGTTGGGCGATGAGCATCAGCAAGGTGTAGATGGGCGTCTCCTCGGTCAGCTCGCCGACCTCGTAGGCCAAGCGGCCGGCGCGGGTGGCGTGCTGCTCGCGAGTGCGGGGGACGAAGACCATGTCACGCTCCATGTGGCCAGTGGCCTTGTGGTGCTTGCTGTGGGAGATTTGCCAGCTGAAGTAGGGGACCAAGAGAGCCGAATGAAGGACCCATCCAACGGTGTGGTTCAGAGTCTTGGAGGGCGAAAAAGCTTGGTGACCGCACTCGTGGGCAATGACCCAAAGACCGGTGCCGAAGAGACCCTGGAGAACGGTGTAGACGGCCCAGAGACCAGCACGGGCAGCCTTGGAGGGCACATACTCGGGGGTGACGAAGTTGTACCAGATGGCGAAAGTGGTGGCCAGGCAGAGAATGTCCCGAGCGATGTAGGCGAAACCCTTCAGAGCGGAACGCTCGAAGCAGTGCTTGGGGATGGCGTTGTGGATGTCCTTGATGGTGAAATCGGGAGGGGTGAACTCATTGCCGTACGTGTCATACAGCTTGGCGTAGTTGGCCGTCTTGGGAGCGACATCGTCCGAAGCCATGGAGGACAAGGAGGTCGACGAAGCCGAGGGACGAGGAGAGTCCATGGGCGAGGCGACGGCAGTCGAGGGCACCGAGACGTCGGTCTCGGTGGTCGTAGAGGTAACGGTGCGGCGCAGAACGGGGTTTTGAGTCGCCGGCGTCGACGAGGTGGTGGAAGCCATGGCTGGCGTGTGTATGTGTTTGGCCTTGCTGAGAGAAAGAGAAGGCAAGGGCAGCTCGTTGTGGGCGGTGGTGGCCTCGGTGTTGGTAGATGGCACTCAGAGGAACAACGGACAAGTTCCAATGATGGCCCTTGGAGGAAGACAGAAAGGGATACCAATTGGGTCGCGGGGAAGGCAGGACGAAGACAGGAAGAAGAGGAAGGGAGGGGACTATTAAATGAAGCACAGGGGAAAAGGGACGACGGTCGGTATCGGGTCGTGGCGGAGGCGAAAAGACAAAATAGTTAGCAAACGATGGGCGGGACGGGACCCGTTGTCAACTGTCTCTGCACGGGGCGTAGCTGGCGGTGGTACTGGAGGTATCCGTAAAGCTAGTACCTGGCAAGTGGCCGGTCAGGTACCGTAACGGATGGTGAATGGTGTGAAGCGATCCCTGTGACAAGTGGTGTGTAGGTAAAGTCGGGTATGGTGTCTGGTATCTTGTGCGGCGAATATGTGGTGCTGGTACTTGGTGGCGGCCGGTCTTGGCCTTGATGGTGGTGCTTCGTGCGCGGTGGTGGTTGATGGAATTGAGCTGTTCCTCGGTTCCCACGTCTCCGTTTTTGTTGGGGACGAACTGGAGAGAGGGACGACTGTTGCTTGTGCCTACTCTGGTCGCGCGGGGGGGGTTTGCAGGGCACGGTGCAAGGGGAGAGCAGAGGACAGGCAAGACCAGGGACGGGAGGGATGAAGTGCGTGGCAGGGGTGTATGTAGGCGAAAAAAGTGTTGCTTGCTGTGCGGTTGGATTTTTCTGCTGGGCCTCGCTGTTGATCGAGTTACCCACCGGGGAGAAGAGAGGAATGAGGAGGCGACAAATGGAGGTACAAGATTGCAACGTCCACGTTCTACGTGCAACGGAGGTATCTTTTTCTGCGGGGTGATACCCACTGGTGTTTTCTCGAGACTTGCGAGCCGGACGGAAGGGACTACCGGAGCTGGAAGCTGGACGATGGATCTCGCGCTGGGTCCTGTTTGCACGTAGAAGCACCCGAAGACGGCTTTTTGATAACGGCCAATGCCATTGCATATCCATCCATGGCCAAGTGCAAGCATGAGATGTCACGCCCAGTAAACCTCCTCCCGTTATACTCCTCGGCCTATGCGGATAGCGTTTCGAGCAGGCTTTGCTCGAGTACACTAATATTGCAGCCAACGTTTTCCTACCCATCTTCACAAGCCAAAAAACAACACAAGAGGAAGCTGGTCCTACCGTTTTGATGGACAGCAGGGAGATGCCGAAAATGGACAGGGTCTTGGGCCTATGGGGGGGGTTTGGAGAAGGCGGTCTTGCTGAGAGGGAGGGGAAAGACTGGCTGAAAGGATTTTTGGGACGAAGTCGGCGGTCTGAAGGGTCTTGGAGCGGTACGTATCGGAGTCTAGTGTAGGTAGTGTGCCATGTAAGGCGAGGAAGGAGGACACGACTGGAAGTCCGTGTATGAATACCTCGCCAAAGGTTCCTTCCGCCTGACCTTTGCAGCCGTCCCTGCCTCGACTGGATGTACCTGCACATGCACGCGCAGCTGCATCTTTCATCTGGCTGCCCTTGGACTTGGACTCGTCAGTCCCATTCTCTGCATGACCGCACAGACACAGGCAAGGCGACTTGACCTTTGTCCTTCCACCTGAGAGGCCTGGCAAGCCTGGGTGGGATCTTGGGAGCTCCCATCCGCTCGGGGGAGACGTCTTGGCCAACCAGTCTTGATCAGTCTGGATCCTCGCTGGATCTCCGCTGTAGCCAACGCTTGCATTCATGGCCGGATTCCAGGACAAGAAGCCCCTTGAGCTCCTACAGTAGTGGGAGGCAAACCAGCGGCGGCGTGGCAGGCAGAGAGGGCAATACTATGGTATCGACCGCTGCAACGCGAGACAGGCACAGGCACAGACACGCAGCAACAGGGAAGGATCGCCTGGGAAAGGGGGGAGGGGGTTTGCCCACCAGGAAGGAACCTCTTGCTAGCTCTTGCTCTTCCCTGGTACATGTGGTTTCTCTGCTTAAGTAGACGTACCTCTGGACTCTGCTCGCCTCGACGGCTGCCAAGGTACAGGTACCGAGATATCCTGCTTGGATCATTGAATGGGTCTTCGTCGAGTTGTTCGCCTCTCCGTACACCGTACGGTACTTGTACTCTCTCCTTGTCCGGATCAGCTTCCCACAGGGCCACGGCATCCTTTGCCTCCTCGCCAACGACACACGGCTCACGCTCTAATGCATCCTAATCTGCGCAAAACTGCGGGCCAATCTGGGCATGTTGCACCTCACCGCCTTTCGATTCTGGTCTGCCGCCGGGCTCGATCGAACCTGCCAACAGCCCACAGCTCTGTTAGTCCGCCGGTGGCATCGTCTGGTTCGCCCATCGCCCAGACCATTCGGGGTCTCCCAGTTGACAACCGCCTGGGACCGGCGATTGGAAATATCGGTAAGGGATTCGCTCTTGCACACTGAAGGGCCGTCGATCCTGGGATAACCTTCTGCCGCGACCTGACTGGGGCATATCTTGCGCAAGACAAGTCACAGCACATGCACCGATACCACTGGGCAGTCTCCAAGACACCGTCATCCAAGTCCAAGTTGATTTGCCATCCCGCCTGCACCAGGCGTCTTCCCGCTCCCGTGGTCGCTGCCGTGTCACACCTGCGGCTGCTGACGTCTTGTCTCGTAGCGGAAACAATAATCTCTGGCCGTCGATTGGCTTCGTTTCTGGTAGCGGTACAGCCAAAGCTAGTCATCCATCCCCCCAGGCGTCGAAGGCGTGCCTGGCACAAACTGGCGTTCGTCTGTGCATGTGAAAATGGCGCTTGTTCGGGGCGAGATTCAAATCGGACATACTCCGGGTGCAGACGTTGGTGCGGCTGCGTGGTGGAGAGCGAGTCAGATCGACACTCCAAACACTACGGTAGTGACACCACCGTTGTCGGTCGATGCCAACTTGGGCTCCAATGGTAACAGCGCAGGTCCGTCCTTGGACATCCTCGTCGTTCCGCCGATTTCCTCCGATAGGCTCGCGATCAGGAGACATCACTGCATTATGGTATGTCTCTGGGGCGAGGATCGATATATGTACACGGCGGAGAAATGGCCTGTGCCGCAACTGACCAGGGCGAAAAATGTTGGATTTCAATCGTGTTGACGGGATTCAGGAACCATTGGGGACAAGATCGATACTATACAGCTTCAAAGGATGACGATACGTACCCAAATTCCCCACGCTCGCTAGAGGGGGGGACCGACAGGGATGATGGGGGGTTGCTACGGTACGTACCGATGCACGCAAAGAAGTGGCTCTCGTCTGCTTGAACCCCACGAACGAAGCAACAGAAAGGGGACAAGGCACGGCAGACTGGAGCCTCGCAATTGGACGGCGGCGGCTGCAGCCCCTTGCCCCAGCCAATCGGGAGCAGAGCATACCGCTGACGCGGCTAGCCAATCATGGGCCCGCAGCTGGGGAAGGGGGTTGAATCTTGAATTGACGCCCGTAGTCAACGACGTCGCCAAACTGTCAAGAGGATGCGGTTTCCCCGTCAGCAACGCAACTCCTGAATCGAATTCCATCCAAGTCCCCCATGCTGATGGCCGAGTATGCCAATGACCAGCACGCTGGACCGACTCGGGCAAAACCGCGAGACCCTGGATGAAACGACCATGGCAAAGAGTCTGGGTCGAGTCGCGCGCAGAGACCCTGAAACAAGGCGAGGTGGGAACGCCGTTTTCTGGAAGCATTGTGGCATTCCAGGGCCCCCGTTCTTGCCTGCCTCGCTTCTGCAAAGTGGTGATCGTTCACACGCTCACACTCCCATTTCCCCTTCTTTTCTGCTGCCCTTGAAATTTTCTGTTGGGGTGACAATTTTGTTGAGATGGTTGCTGGCCAGGGCCGGCCTTGTCGCGACGGCAGAGCTTCATTGGTACGTACCGCACCCCACCTCCCACTCGCCCACTCAGACGGATGCGAGGCCTGGTCTGTGCCATTGCATCTTCAGTGCGGTAGGCATACATAGTATGTATAGTAGCGGTTCTGCCAGGGATACGTACCCCGGGAACCGCAGGAAAAGACACTTCTTCACGACGGGTATCTTACCTAAAATAACCCGCCTCTCACTCATCAATGCTGGTCATTGAAATGTTATGTGGATTGAGAAACAATGCGCCCATTGACTTTCCAGTCCAGCACCTCGATTCCTCGTGGAGCCTTCGTGCGGTAGGGCCCCAACGCTGAGGCCATCGAGATTCTCGAGGTCCAATCCCAACGCACTTAATCAACCCATTGCAGGGGTTTGCTGAAAAACTCACTGCTGGCAAAGCCACCTCTGCCTGCTCATCCGTATATCCAGTTTGCAATTGTCACATGGTAATTGTTCGACTTTGGGGGGCCTCGTCTTCAGCAGGGAAGGGGGAACCACCCGTCATGGAACAGCAGAGTCAGCATGACAGCTCTGAGGCGCCGACATGCCCACAGGATGCCGGATGTCACAGCAAGCAGCCATGTTTTCACCATCATGGCAATCCTGCCAATGTGTCCACCCCCGTCATGGTGTCGTCTGGTCCGCTGTTCGTCCTACTGCTTCCGAGGCTGGTTCCCCTTCCACGGACGAGAGGAACAGTCTCACATGTGATTTGGATGCACCGAGGAGGCGGGACGACGAGAGGCAGCCATAACATGCACGGCAGGTTGCTTCAAAGTCACAACGCCTCTGTCCACCCCTTGCTAGCACCGACACTGGTTGGCTTTCCCAAGGAATCAGGAAACGGACAGCATTGGCACCTTGCTGATACTTCCCCGTCTCGGCAAGTCTCCTGCGAGTCGACGCACCAAATAGGGCTCGGTTTGTAAATCACCAGACCGGCGGCTGAAGGCGGAACGCATGCATTTGCCCCGCGTTTGTATCGGGGGTGACTAGCTGACAGCATAGCCAGGTCGCCTGCCCTAACCCGTGGCGAGGCGGCTTGAGGTTTGTGTCTTCTGCCCAGGCCACCAACGTCTCCTCGAAGAGGGGTTTGCAGTAGTACCAATCACGCGCACGCTTCTCACGGTCTGCCTATGCCTTGAAGGGCTTGTAGCGGACTCAGCATAGAGAACCATTTGCCAAAACTGTAAGACGAGGAACGATGACAACGGTGACGGGCTTGGTGTGTCATTGGAACAGAGAGAAATGTTGGGGTCCAAACAAAAGCACACGATCGGCTCCTCAAGCCGTCACTTGGAAGGCAAGAAGGGGAGGTCCCACCGACCACAGGGGAATCTAACGCAAACGTGTTGGCTTTTTCACGAGTTGCCACTGCTAGGATCGCGCACTCGGTTCCGACTCCAATACACGCCCCCTTTCTCACCGCCGGGGAAGTAGCGACTCAGGAACGATACCGAGTTTCCTGATCGCCAACTGCGCATATCTCAGATGTTGTTTATCGAATGCAACCGCATCATGTCGACCTGCAGCACCTGATTCCAAGCTCATGTTTTGGTAGGTAGCAGGATCATCGGATCTCCGAGGACTACTCTCCCGTTTTATCTAGATAAACGACCGCGGTTTCTGTGACATGTGGCACAACATGCTAAGTTCTTGTTACTCTACTCACCAGCTTGACATGTGTCTTCTTCCTCTTACATGAGTCTCAACAACGTTCACAAGGCAGACATAGTCGTAGTTGCAGGTGGGACACAAGTGTCTCTGTCGTGCCCCAACCTCGCACCGACGCTACAAACCTTCAATCCCTCCTGGGGTGACTCAAGCCTGCCACACGAGGAAAGATATTTCCGATAATGTTCCCACCTCGTCATTCCAGCGTGCGCGGGGAAGCAGGGTGAATCATCTTCCCCGCCACAACTGCCAACCACCAAACTTGGCCACAGTTCGACAAATTGTCACTGCATTCCCAAAGCCTCCCGCCCTATTCGTTGCAACTGAGACACCCAACAACCCGACCCCGCGTCTCACCAAGTCTTTCCTCATAACGCCAGACATGCTGAAAGAGGGCTCGGGCTGGCTGATACGCCTTGCGCTGTCTCTGTACTCGGCCGATCGATATTCACGTTGGGCTGCGGGCCGAGGTCATCCATCTGAATGAAACGGTGGGAAACGCTCCCTGGCGGACGGGCACACGGTGCGGGAGGCGTGTTGCATGACAGTAGCAGCCCAGAGAAGATAAACAAGGAGCAGGAGGGAACAGCGTCAGCTGGTCAGCATCTTGGATGCTACCGTTTTGTTGCTGACTGGGCCGGAGTCCCCGCTCTCTGTATGTTGGGACGTATGCGAGCTGACAGTCACCTCCACGCCCTCCCAGGTTTGCCTTAGCTCACATGAGCAGTGCCGCGTGACTGCTTCGCATCTCATGAAACGGTGTCTTGGGACCGAGAACAGAGCCGGACGCGTGTGTGAGAGAGTATGGTGGTCACTATGTCGAGAACGAAGCCACGGCAGAGCCCATCTCGGAAGTAGGTTAAGCATAGCACGTATCCTTGGACACTCGAAGAGCGAGATGTATGCGCAAGAGGTAATTGCTATTCATGTCGTGATCTATCCCTACAGCAATAACCCAAGTTGCCACAGCTAGTCTATGGAGCCGTCACCGCCAACGCCGATACTATGCCACACCAAAAACACGCAAGACGTCAAGACCAACCTCTCACATCCAGAGTGGTACAGCAGAAAAGGGGGTATATCAAGCCACCGCGAACCCAAGCTCCTCCCTCCCATCGTCCACAACCCGCCCCCATTCCAGCAACAACCGAAACATGTACACCCTCATATCCTCCCTCCGCAGCGCCTTGGCCGCCCACGCCCTCCCCTCCTCCGCAATCTCCCGCGCCCTCCGCCTCCCCTCGTCCTCGGCCCCGAAATACCACAACAGGCCCCTTAGCTCGTGCAGCCGCGCGTCGACGGGGACGTAGTGCCGCCACGCGTGCACCCGCTCCCCGAACCACGTCCTGAACAGCCCCGCGCGGTAGACGAGGCTGCGGCTCCGCAGGAAGGGGATGAAGCGCCCGCTGAACCCGGCGCCGTCAAGGTCCATCAGGTGCGCGTACCTCCAGTGCTCGCCGAAAGCGACCTTGTTCTTGGGGGACGAGCTCGCGCCGACGCCCCAAAAGGTGTCTCTTTGGCTCGCGCAGTCTTCCCGGTGGCACTTGGCGAAGTCGCCCACGAAGCCGACGTCAAAGTCGGGCTCGTCCTTTGGGTTTGCGAAGGCCGGCTGCTCGTCCTGTCGGACCCTGGAGACGCTCTGGATCGCGTTTGCGGCCTGAACGAACCGTGCTCTGAGAAACCCCTGCCACGACCCCCTTGCCGCGTACCCGTCCGACGACGACCCCCTCCAGAACATGGTATTCTTCTTGCTCTCCCATTCGACGTCTTCGTCCTGGCTGTACGCCGCCTTTTCGTCGTAGTTCCACGGCGACGGGACGAGGATATCCGCGAACCCGGACGTCCTGCTCTGGCTGAACACGGGAAACGGCTCCTTGGTGAAGACGGCCGGCGCGGGAGACATCAGGAACCCGTGCAGGTATGCTAAATCCGGTTGGTGGCAGAGGTCCGTGGCCGCGGTCCAGTTGGAGACGACGGGGTTCTCGAGGTCCTCGAACACGCGGACCCCGTGCGGGACGAGACAGTCACGGCAGGCTTCCTTGCGGCTCCACCACCGCACGTTCCGGGCAGGGGAGCCGGGCGGGCAGGTCGGGGCGATGAAGTCGTAGTAGATCTGGTCTCGGATGCGGTCTACGAAGTACGGCGACCGTTCATGTGGTGAGTTGGGGGTGTCATCGCCGCTCCAGACCGGCGGCGTGGAGCTGCCAAACGGTTGCGGGTAGTTGTTGTGCAGTAACCTCATTCTCGACTTCGCGGCCGCGCTCTGCAGTTGCTGCATCTCCTCAAACGGGATCGTCACGCGAGGCTCGTCGTTCAGGTTGATGGCGAAGTCCAGGTCGGGCAAGTGTTCGGCAAACTCCTTAATCATGTCCTGCATCGAGCGCATCATCCACATGTGTGTCCCCGGTGACCCGGACGTGACCTCGACCTTCCCACTGCGGATCCGGATTCCTCCCATGCCGAGCCACGGCGTCTCCAGCATGTGCCTTGTCCGCTGCCGCAGCACATGCGGCGCGACACCCCAGAATGGTAGCAAGTCGTCGTTGATCTGCGTAAAATCGTCGATGATGGGCGAGCCGTTGGCCACGGCGTACGTGAACCACTTGTCAAAGTTGGGCGGCGGCGCAAGGCCATACCGGCGACGGTACTCACCCACGGCGCCCTCGAGGGTTGTGTTCCGGTTCGCTCGGGCGATCCAAGCGTCGGACTCGGCGCTGGCGACGGACAACAGGTCCGGGAAGGAGAGGGCGTCGGAGGCGTTGAAGTCCGGATAGAAGACGAGGTAGGTGCCGCATAGGAAGCCGACGAGGATCACGTACCACCCCGTAAGGAACCGCACTAGGCGCGGGTCTCCTGTCGATGCGCCGGCGAGATCCTTCTCGTAGCGCAGTAGTAGACCCACGCCGGCTATCGTGAGGCCGCCGGCGATCATGTAGGGCAAGGAGTCATCCACCGGCGCTGCGGTCTGCAACATGCGGAATAGCTGATGGGCATACACCCCCGAGGCCGTAACGATCATCGCCAGCGTGCTGGGGTGTAGGTCGCCCATGATGTAAAACGCCGAGATGATGGCCAGCGAGGCCGCGGTGCTGTCCATCAAGAGATCTCTCACACCAACGTAATGCAGGTCGAAAGCCCATCGTACGTTCCGGGGGTGGTAGAATGAGAAAGTCGCAAGCACAGCCAACACGCCCGCAGATCCCAGGAAGAGTCGCGATGCGAAAGCCCAAGCCTGCGGCGCATCGTCCACCGCATCTTGTCGCCATCTTGAAAGGCAGACTACTAGCAGCGCATCCAGAATGACGGTCAGTACCTGCGCCAGTGGGATCTGTCTTTCCCATCGGAGGAAGCCTGATGGGCAGATTGCGCCGGCGGATTGTGTCGAGAGTGCGAGAGTAGCCCTTGCGGCGCAGGCCCAAATGATGGCGAGGACGGCATAGCGTGCGGCACCTGCATTGAAGCAGCGTCGGGATTGCGGTTGTGCGCCACTGTATTGCTGTAGTTGTATCGCGGTGGGGGATGCTGTCGTGTATAGAGCGACCAGAGCTGGTAAGAACGTCTGAATGCAACGTATTAGTCTTCCACAGACCCATGCCGGATTCTCGTGGACATACCTCGAAACTCTCCCACGAGCAGTGAATCGTGCGAATCGTGCGCCAGAAAAGAAGCGAGCGCAGCACGATGGTGCATCCCAGGAGGAAAGAGGGCGAAGACAGGAACCGTAGGACCCTCGCAATGTCGATGCCCGACTGGAGGCGTCTTTTCCAGTCATATGTTGCGCTGAAAAAGGTTGCGAGTTGGTATCTTTGGCTGGTGGTGGTTGAGCCTTTCCATGGTGATAGCTGCCTGCAACCGATGGCGATGAGGATGCCGGATTCGAGGAGCGTCAGGATGGAGAAATGTATGGGTCGTTCTGGGGACTGTCAGTCATCTTCATCAATACATGGTATTGAGGCATAATGGCAACACATGAGTGTATGGTGTCTTACCAAAGGCAGCGCTCTTGTTGAACCGCGAAGATACCCAGGCGGTGCAGGCAAGTAGCAAGAAGCTGTGAGCGACTCGACTGTCAGCAAGGATTGCAGCACAACAGCTAGCTTTGGTTCGGCATGATCAGGACTGGTCCATAGGGACTCAAGAAAACCGAACAAACTGACCAAACGAAGCCAATCGCAAAGCCATTGGCCCAAGACTTTCTGGCGATGCTGTCTTAGACCGCATGGAAGAAGCAAGGAATGAAAGTGTTCACTCACCATGCCGCCAAGATGCCGTGTCTCTTCAGCGGGGCCGCCATCGGCCTCGACAGCTCCCACCGGCTTGGCACGCGGAGGGACGGAGGGACGGATGCGAAACGGAACGAAACGAACCCCTAAGAGCTGACGGTCGATAGGTCGAGGAAAGAAAAGGAAAAAAGAAGAAGAGACCAATGTCAAACAAGTGAGGGACGAGGGGGAGGGAGCATAAAGAGAACTTGAAAGAAAGTCACAAACGGCTCGATAGTTGCTAGCGTACGCCCGACACACATGATGTTGGTTGGTGGTGCAGCGGCCCTCATCCTTGGCTCCAGTCAAAACCCAGCAAACAAGCACACACGACGTGCAAGCCCGCCCGGCCGCAGTCAGATTCGGAGAAGCGAGCCACCATTGCTGTTTGTGCCTCTTTCGCACTCTCCCCATCTATGACCAGGGTGAGGGACAATGATGTAGGGTGGTCGAGTAGCATTCTACCGTCATTGTGCCGTACTGCCGGTCCACAGATATTCATACACTGCCATGGTCCTTGCTCTGTTCGTGGGCGAAATGGATCTGTCCGGGCCAGACCAGCCCCCCCCCCCCCGGTTTGCAAAAGTCTCTGGAATCCCGTGTTCAATCAAGTGTCCTAGCAAACGGGGGCCGATACATCCGCTAACCGCGGACGGCCGAGGGCTGCTTGCTGTTCCGGGAAAGACAAACGAGACAAGAGAGAAAGAAAGCGAGCGGGCTGTCGTCATGGGCCAGAGCTTGCGACGGCGGCAGGACAAGCCTTTGTGGACCATGCAGCCCGGGTCCGCCCCTGATGGTGCTCCAAGGGCGCGTACAGTAGGCACTGTGGCACTCTTCCAAGGCAGCGGTGCTGTGAAAAGGGGAGATGCTCCGAGCGTGCGGCTTTGCTGCTGCGACTGTATCGTCTGGCGGACGCGTGTACCATGGTATTTGTGCCTGGAATTACATAGTGCCGGCTGTGTTTGTGTGGAGTAAAAGCGTCGATACGATACGATACGACAAACGATTCATGGACAATGCCTGCCGCTCCGGGATCCAATCCACTCAGACATTCCGATCTGCGGGCCTCGGTGGGCCTGACTGGTTTTGGAGTTGGCATATCATGAAAATGCAGGCAAGAAGACGGGACGAGAGATGACGATGTTGAGACGAACGGCGTTGACGCGAGCATCCCAAGATGAAGTTTGCGTGTGCTGTGGCGCAGACGGGGGCGCCCAGTCAAATCCAAAGTTGACTTCACCGTTGGCGTGCGGAGAAGGCAACCCTGGCCTGGCTGGCGTCGTTATTTCGGGTCGATCATCCACCAGCGAATCATCTTGGCGGTCACCAGCCGCGCCCTTCGTCTTGCTTTGCACCACCACGATCCTCCCAATATGAGCCTCATTTTTCCACTTATCAATGCATAACGGTTAACAAGGCGAATACCTTCGTTTCGCCTCGGCTGGAGCCTCCAGACTGGCAAGTTATCTGCCCGGTCGCCGCTAAACACCAATGATCAAACACCAAACACCGTGAGCGACCTGAGCATTGGGTGACATGTGTCAAAACAATCATCCAGGGGAGAGAGAAAAAGAGAAAAAAAGGGACAAAAAAGTCATCAGGAAGGCTGTCAAGCCGTCAACACGTGCAGAGCGATGCGTTGCGAGATTCATTCATGACACTGCCATTGATTCATCCAGCCCAAGATTGATCCCCTTCTCTATGGTATTGACTTTTGTCTTTCACTTTTGATCGTCAACATAAGAATCTGACTTTTCTTCTTCTTGGCCTCCCAATCCCGCCGGGAACTCCTCCTGTGCTGCCGTCATTGCTGTGCCTCGAATCAAGCGCGCTCCCGTCTTCTGGGGGCGGCACGAATGATGTCGTCTACGCGGAGAAGAAGCTGCTCAAAGTTAGTCATCCGTCCCATAAACAGACGCCAAAGGTGTTGAAGCCTGAACGTACCTCTGCTGCCTCACTGGCAGACGAAACAACCGCTCTCTTCAACTTGTAGCTTTCCACAACACCCAGATCCCGCATGTCGGTGATGCCGCCGCCGGGCGTCAGGAGGTCCAAGCCGTAATTCGTCATGCCGTCGTAGATGGCCTTTCTCAGACGCGCGACGAGCTCACCAGAGTCGAGACCGGCGTTGTCAGCCAGAATCGTGGGCAGCTGGCGCAGCGCAATCGCAAAGCTGCTGACGGCCATCTGCTTCTTGCCCTCAACACGAGTGGCGGCACCCTCAACGGCCTTGGCCATGACCATCTCGGCGCATCCACCACCCAGGGTCGTCCACGGCTCCTTCACCGTCTGTGAGAGGACGGCCAAGGCGTCGTGCAGACTGCGCTCCGCCTCGTCCAAGAGCTGATCCGTGGCACCGCGCAGCACAATCGTGCAGGCCTCGCCAGCTGCAACACCAGAGAACTTGATCAGGGTGTCCTCACCGATAATGACCTCCTCGATCACATCGCACTGTCCCAGCTTGACCTGATCGGGGTGGTCGAAGGTCGAGGCGATCTCGCCGCCCGTCACCAGGGCAAGCCTCTCAATGCCATCAAAGTCGGCGTGCTCGATGGACATGATGCCCGCATCCGTGAAGAGCTGCTCGGGCCAGTTGTAGATGAGTTGTCTGTTGATGAAGCAGTTGATGCCGTGCGCCTTGATCTTCTCCACCTTGGCCTTCATCTTCTCCTTCTCCGCCTTCTCGAGGTCGGCCAGCTTGCTGGTCGTTCCCACCTTGACACGGGCGCCAAAGATCTTGATCTTGTCCGTGTCCATCGATGTGTTGGCCACCAGGATCTTGGCCTTCTCCAGACGCTTGGGCTGGTTGACACCGATCTTCTTGTCCAGGATGAAACCCTCGTCGAGGTACGAGTCGCTCAGCTTGCCACCGGCCTTCTTGATGATTTGGATATGGCTCAGGTCCGAGGAGTTCTTGAGACGCAGGACAGCATCGCAAGCGAGCTTGGAGAAGTGGTCACGGTCCTGGGCCAGAACCTTGGAGCTGAGGGTTGTGCGGGCGATGGCCTGCAGGTCTTTCCTAAAAGCCTCGGGGGTGTTGCTGCGGTCGACGGCGGACTCCTTGAGGGCCTTGAGGGCGGCCTGGCTCGCTATCCGGTAACCCTCGATGATGGTCTGGGGGTGGATCTTCTTGTCGACAAGCTTCTCAGCTTCACGGAGGAGCTCCGCTGCAAGGACAGCGACCGATGTGGTGCCGTCGCCGACCTCGTCATCCTGAACCTTGGAGATGTTGACCAGGACCTTGGCGGCCGCGTTGTCGAGGGCAATAGACTTCAGGATGGTAGCGCCGTCGTTCGTGACCATGATCTCGCCGGTTGACCTGGACGTTTGTCAGCTACAGCTATGACGGTGGATCGAAGTGGGAGTATCGGTAGGCGGAGGGGCTCAACATACGCAGACTGCAGAATCTTGTCCATACCCTTGGGACCAAGGGTGCTCTTGACGAGGTCGCCGACGGCAATGGCGCCGACGAAGGCGGAGAGACGGGCATTCTCTCCCTTCTCCTCCGTGGTTCCGTCCTCAAAGATTTGTGTCGGGCTGAAGGACGACTGGCGGGGCACACGGGGTTAGTGACAAGCGCTAGACAGACCGGGGAACAGCATCTCTGTTGAGGACAAACCATGGTGAATGTGATATTATTCAGACACTCTGTTTCGAGATCGAGACGGTGACTGAAATCGGGCGTGTGTGTGTGGGGGGAAAGCAAAAGGTTGTCTGGGTTGTACGGATTCCTCAGCCTTGGGGAAGCTTCACCGAGAAAATCGTCGTCGAAAATTTGGGGGGGTTCAGCCTGGTGAAGTGGGGTGCTGCTGGGCAGGAGCTTCCAGGCAGTCTGATTAGCGAAGCAGAGCTCGCTGTGGTGATTCCAGAGGCGTCCATCCTCCACTGTAGCGGTCGCATGTGGCCAGTGCACGCCGCCTGGGGCATCAAAGTGGCAGGCAGAACGCACTGAGGGAAGGGAGCTTCCCAAGGCGGTGAGTGAATGCCCAAACTCGACCTCCCGCCTCCTACCCCCGCGCTGATGGACGGTCCCTGGCAGAATCCCGTGCCACGTGACCCGGGAGAGGTCAGGTAGCGAGGGGCTTTGTCGCGACTCCGGAGCCGGAACAATGTGATGTTCCAGCCCACACGAATGTCAGTTCGACCGCCGAAAACTTTCCAAATCGACGCCCAAATTGTGCGCGCGATAGTCGTCTGGTCCCCTCCCACCCCCCGGTTATCTCTCCCCCCCTAACGAGGCGCATTTCCAGTTGTCAAGAAAGTCACTGGCCACCTACATCTTCGGAGCTTTCGCGTATTTTTGCACCGATTTTGTCCTCTGAAAAAGGGCCTGCATCCAGAGCCAGCCAAAGAGCGCTCCGCAGCCCGGAAACCCTCATCAAAAACCGAAAAATCGCGGGGCACTTTTCACCCAAAGAAAGCCACCCGGACCCCACACCTCGAGGCACCTCTTTTTTTTCCCACCACAGAAGGGCCATCGCAACGCAGTTCTCACCGAGAGACACGCACCCCCTCCCACCCCTACCGAAAAAAATCACGAAACAACCCGCCAACGCACTTCGACTGCTCACCTGATCAGCCGTCGCAATCATGGCGCCTTCTTTCGACCATCTGCGCGAGGCAGATCTCGACGACGAGGAGTACGATGAGGAGGAGATCGACATCTCCGACCTGCGCGAGAAGTACGAGGTTCAGCTGGAGCAAGGATACGACACCTTTGTGGTCATTGATGGCCTTCCCGAAGTCACCGAGGAGCAGAAGCCCAAGCTGGTCAAGTTCTTGTTGAAGAAGTTGAACTCGGTTGGAAAGACAAGAGAGGACCTGATTTACATGCCCATGGGCGAGAATGGAAAGTCGCTGAGGTACGTTTGGCCGAGTGGATCCGGCCCTGGATCCGACCTTGGATCCGGGTCTTGATCTTGATCTAGGACCACTTCATGGTCGCGCAAGAAAACCAAAGCGGTGATACTGACAGACGGCAGATTCGCCTTCGTCGAGTACTCGTCCCCCAGCGAGGCTGCCGCCGCTGTTCGCGGACTCGACCAGGTCCCTCTCGACAAGAAGCACATCCTCCGCGTTAACAAGCTCACCGATGTCGACCGCTACGGCCGCGAAGGCAAGGTCCAGGAGGAGTACACGCCGCCCTACATCGAGGAGTTCACCGAGAAGGAGCACCTTAGATCATTCATGAAGGACCCCAGCGGCCGTGGCAGAGACCAGTTCGCCATGTACCGTGGCGACACTGTCGGCGTCTTCTGGAACAACGAGAAGGACGTGCCCGAGAACATCGTCGACCGCCAAAACTGGACAGACAGCTTCATCCGGTGGTCGCCGCAGGGAACCTACCTCACCTCGGTCCACGCCCAGGGTGTTCAGATTTGGGGCGGTGCCTCGTGGTCACGGCAGAAGCGTTTCCCCCACCCCTTCGTCACCTTCTGCGACTGGTCCCCCTCCGAGAAGTACCTGGTGACATGGTCTGCCCGTCCCATCTCCATCCCCGACGAGGGCCACCCGGCCTTGTCCGTCGACGACGATGGCAAGAACTATGTCATCTGGAGCGTCGAGTCCGGCAAGCCCATCCGTTCCTTCGCTAACCTCGACATGGCCGGCATGGACGAGGCCAAGCAGCGCAAGCTGCTCTGGCCCGCCTTCAAGTGGTCCGCCGACGACAACTACGTCGCTCGTCTCAACTACCAGACTGGTATCTCCGTCTACGAGCTGCCCCGCATGAACCTCCTCGACAAGACCTCCATCAAGATCGAGGGCATCATGGAGTTCGACTGGGCCCCCGCCACGCCCCAAAGAGAGGGAACCAAGACGTACGAGCAGCTCCTCACCTACTGGACTCCCGAAATCGGCAGCAACCCCGCCAAGGTCGGTCTCATGACCATCCCCAGCAAGGAGGTTGTCCGTCAACTGCCCCTGTTCAGCGTCTCCGACGCCAAGCTCCACTGGCAGTCCGACGCCTCGTACCTCTGCGTCAAGGTCGACCGTCACTCCAAGTCCAAGAAGTCCCAGGCCACGACGCTCGAGATCTTCCGCATCAAGGAGAAGGGCGTCCCCGTCGAGGTTGTCGACACCATCAAGGACACCGTCATCAACTTCGCCTGGGAGCCCAAGGGCGACCGCTTCGTCATCATCACGACGACCGAGCCCGCCGGCGCCGTCGCCGTCGCGCCCAAGACCTCCGTCTCCTTCTTCTGCCCCGAGAAGGCCAAGGGCAACACCGTCGGCAACTTCAAGCACCTCCGCACCCTGGACAAGAAGAACAGCAACGCCATCTACTGGTCCCCGCGCGGCCGCTTCGTCGTCATCGCCACCGTCCACAACCAGCAGAGCTCCGACCTCGACTTCTTCGACCTCGACTTCGAGGGCGAGAAGCCCGAGTCCGACAAGGACCTGACGGCCAACCTGCAGCTCATGAACACGGGTGACCACTACGGCGTCACCGACATCGAGTGGGACCCCTCAGGACGTTTCGTCGCCACCTGGGCCTCCGCCTGGAAGCACTCTGTACGTTGACCCGTGACACAAGCAAACCCTGTCGAACTGATGCTGACCCAACCCACAGATGGAGAACGGATACCACATCTACGACTTCAAGGGCGAGGCGCTGCGCGAGGAGCCTGTCGAAAAGTTCAAGCAGTGGGCCTGGCGCCCGCGCCCCCCCACGCTGCTCTCCAAGGAGGAGCAGAAGCAGATCCGCAAGAACCTGCGCGAGTACAGCCGCGTCTTCGAGCAGGAGGACATGGACCGCGGCGCCTCAGCCGACCGCGAGGTCGTCGAGGCCCGCCGCCGCCAGCTCGCCGAGTGGGTTGCCTGGCGCGAGGATATCGAGGCCGAGGTCGCCGAGGAGCGCAAGGAGCTCGGCCTGCCCCAGGACATCGTCGCCTACCTCCTCTCCAAGAAGACAACGGCCAACGACGGCGAGGAGCAGGTCATTGAGGAGATTGTCGAGGAGGTCCTCGAGGAGACGGAGGAGGTTGTCAACTAAAGGTAGACCGCAGTTGTGTGTGTAGACGAGGCAGCAGCAGCAGCAGCAGCATAAGCAGTCGCAGTTCCTGAAAAAAACGTAGACGACGACGGGCGGGAGTGAAAAAAAGTTTCAAAGGGGGCCCGCTATAAGCCCTTCCCAGTTCACTATGTTTGTTCATTGGGGGCGATCGGGCGAGGTTGGGCATTTCGCAGGAGGGTTAATTCATGGATTTGAAGACACGATTTCGTTCCGTGTGCGCGTGCGATGTGTTCTACTCGTTGAACAGTGCATGTTGTCTTTACTGAGTTGTCTCTCAAACGCTCTCCATTATGAAGCTGGACATGATCTGTAAGGCAGTGGTGATGAAGCATCGATTGGAACGGTATGTCGACCACGTTTTGGTAAATGTCGGCACAAAGTGGATTCTTCTACAATACGACTATGATGCGAATGGGATATCGAAAAGTGATCAACACCTTCAGCTGTACGAACCCCGCCCGGTTCGTAACAAAAATAAGAATGTAAAAATGCGGATCGCAAGCGACGGCAGAAATGTCGCGTCCGACACCAACTCCTTTTGTTTCGTCGACGATGACAAAAGTAGATCTATACAGGTATGTCCTTAATCCGGGACGTCTATCGCCCTAGAAAACAAAGTTTGTTTTGTCCACGAGATGCCAGGCAGGCCATGTTCCGCATGGGCAAGATCCTCGGCGTCCGGCGTCTGTATATCTACAGTCCAACACACTACTGATGAGTGTCTCACGTCCCTGAGATGCCCGCGCACTGCGAAACAACCAGTCGGACGGGCAAAAAGAAAAAGAAAATCAAGTATGTAAAGCCGTGCAATGAAAAGCCAAGCCAGGAGAAAATGCTACAAAACCAGCTCCCCATAAATGTCCATCGCGCCGCAGACGCCGGTGCTCTTTATACACGCCCATCGATCAATAGCTCAAAGCCGTCAAACCGGATTGGGCTTGGTTGGATTTTTTTCCGTGTATGTGATTCCCTCCGATGGAAGGGCCGATAGCACACCGGCCCAGGAGATTAGATATAAACAGTTAGGATCATGTCGTATGTTCCGAAGCCGAAGTATTCATCAAGCGTAATAGGTGGTGTTGAAACGGTCTTTCGGGAAAACTCAGGCCTTACCCGCTTCCCGAACAGCTCGCATCCAGCGGTCTTCGGCGCCGTCATCTCCAACGACAGCCTTGCGGCCATCCTTGTTGACGCCGCCTTCAATCATCTTCTTGGCCTCTCCAGGAGATTTGACGCCCAGGAGCGCCATCTCATTTCTCATGAGTGTGGCGACCGCCGCTCGTACCATCACCGCATCACCTTCAAAGACGTACACATCCCATAACCGGGATGCTTCGTCCATGGCCAGGTGAGTTGTGCCGAGTCCCATGAAGAAGTTGCCAAGGTAGAAATCCGCGTCGCCTTCGGAAATATCCTTCGTCAGATGCTCGTGAAGCCGGGGAGACTTTACGCTCAGAGTTTGCATGACAAGATTGTAGGCCGAAGCTTTCGCGCCGGGGTCTTCGGAGTAGAAGCTCAGTGGCAATGGTCGGTTGAGGACATTGGCGAGAGCGATGAAGGTCACGGATGGCGAGGGAAGATTGAGTAGCAAGAGAGCGGCAAGAGTCTGCGACTTCGTCAGTATGGTTGGGCCCGAAATAGGGGTTCGTGTTTTTGGGGCTAACTCACGTTGCACCCCTTGACGTAGCCGATGTCGCTTCGGTAAAGTGCATAGGCAAATAAGACATCGACCAGAGTTTGATGTAGAGGCCCGCCGACTTGAAAGATCCGAAGATCCTGCCAAGTGTGATCGGCCACGTCTTTGCGGATGGCTGAGAGCCAAGCTGCTCTCCGGATGTCCTCAGAATCGCCCTTGCCAGCATTGACTCTTTCCTCGAGCTCTTGAGCCCGGCCAAGAGCGGCATTGTATGACTTCTCGGACAGGCTCAGTTCGTTGCCGATGGCCTTCGCCCAGACCGTACCTCTACTGCGGGGCGCGATTCCCTTCCACCAGAGCTCGCGAGTGCGACGCTCTCGAACGGCATCAGTCCATCTGGGGATAATGTCATCGTCCCAAATCCGCATCAGGTTATCGGCAGTAGTGTCGCGGGTTGACTTCTTGGCCTGGCGCGAGTCCTCACGACGGCGGTCCGCCTCGGCGCTGCGAGCCATCATTTTCTTGTACTCCCGCAAATGACGCTTTTCCTCTGCGGGGTCCTTGGGCGGAAGCCATGAGGGTCGTGTGCGGCTAAGAACAGCCTCCTTTTCTTTGGAGATTGGAAGTGGGTCAATCATGATGTTGGTCTGGTGCCGGATCGGAGGGAGCTCAGGCAACGCAGACTTGACACGGGGCTTCTGGCTATGTTGCTCGAGGGACTTTCCGTTCCACGTGTGACGACCCGTGGGGTTGGCGTTTTCCGCCGCCTTTTCACGAACATAATCCGAGTGCTCCTCAAGCTTCTCTGTCAACTCCTTGGCGTCTGCGTTGAGCTCGGCCAATGCGAGATTCCAGCTTCTCGCGCGGGTCTTGAGCGGCTCGGGCGCGCCATGCTCTCCAATGGACGACAGAGCGGTATCCGATTTCCAGGACGGAGAACGTAACCATCCCGAGTCAACTGGAACTGGGGGGGTTCCATTGCCAACACTGCGAACTCGTTCCTTTGGCGGTCTGTTGGGCGACGCTCCAGATGAAGTCGGACGGCTGGGTGTACGCTCCTGTCGAGGTCGGGGAGAGATAGGAACGTTGTCGAGAATGAGGCCATCCGGGATATCGTCCGTGTCGTCCTCGTCACACTCTTTTTCCAGCTCCAACGCCGATTTCCTGTCTTGGGTTGACTGCCAGCTTCCGCGGCGGGGTTTCAGGGGTACGTTGGGGTCTCTCGGAAGCAACGAAAAGTTTGGGCTCGGGCTGCGGTTCTTGCGGGGGAAGGGAAGAGAAGTCGTGGAGTGGCTCGCGAAGCCTCGGGGATTCACAGGATTTACTGGACTTCGACGGGAATCGGAAAGGCGGCCAGCGCTTGGGCTTCGGCGGTTGAGAACGTGACCATCGGTCTTCAAGCTCAGAAAGGGAGGCCGTGAAGAAGATCGGGAGTTTGAGCGCGTGTTGGGAGTGAGGTCGGCGGTGCCACTCGTGCTTCTGGGCTTGGCAAGGTCCCGTGTCATCGGCGGAGAGCGAGAGTGCGGCGGCTTCCATGAGATGGGGCGAAAGTCATTGGAATACGATCTCGAGTAGGGCTGTGAAGCCTTGGCGGGGTGTGCGTCGCGGATGCGTTGGGTGTCGTAATGGGAAGCATCGTCGTCAAGACCGATTTCTTCAAAGTGACTCACGTCGTCCAGGACGCTGTTGTCGTCGGAATGGAAGGACTTGAACGAAGACGATTTTGACGACTTGGAGGATGTCATACCTGGCGGCGAACCTGGACTGGGACCTGCGAGATCAACGTCTTGATGCCCGTATATCATCATTGCATCGTCGAGTGTCGAAGGGAACAAAAGGGAAGTACTAAGGAAGGGAGGGAGGAATGGGTAAAGAAAACAACAAAAAGCTTGTTTGACGGCAGCAAAGGTCGATATTGTCGTGGCCAGGCCTTGGGAGGACGGGGCAACAGTCCAGAATAGGGTGAATTGTGTGGAGAGTCGCGGTGGTTTGGTCGGGACCTGGGTGCGTGGAGCAAGGGAAAGGATTAAGAACGGGGGCTAGGCTATGCTGTAATGACTTGCTGGGTTGACGGCTGTTGCGGGTTGGTTTCTCGAGGCGCAATTATGCGTAGCGGGCAGACCCCTGGCAAATGCTTGGCCGGTGCTTGGTCGTCTTGTCTTATTTTCCTGACGAGGGATGGAGGATGAGACGAGACGAAAAGGCAGACCGAGAGATGTCTGTGGGGAGGGGCCCCTTGATGCTCAGAGTGTGGGAAGCCTGGGTGAACTGTCTCGAGATGGCTGGGATGTGCGAGCAGCGGGGTGGCCGGTCCTCCAGGTCACAGGCGGTGGTCGTGTCGAATCAGTGACGGAAGCAGACGTCAGGTTATCGAAAAGATGGGACGAGAGGGCCGCAGATAGCAGAGAGCATATAACGAGCGACGATGTTGGCTTGGCTCTGCAGTAGATCCGTCTTGGGCTTTGGATGGGGGGGGGATAGCGACCGGGTTTTGGGAGGAATGCGTTTGTTGCAGTTGCAAACAAGCGAATGTACAGAAGACGGCGGCCACGAATGTGCCCGTAAGCACCGAAGGTCTAGATCGGATGCAGATGGTATGGGTACGGCGTAACGAGATGTTGGTGAGGTAGCGAGCGACGGTATGTAATAGTGCGTGATAGACCAGGTAATAATAATGCAGAAGTGTCGTCGGTTGACAGGGCGTCTGTCCTGGCCGGGACGGAATAGGGCTGGAGGGGTGGGTGAAACGAGGGAATACCAAGGCAAGGCAAGGCAAGGTGAGTAGCGAGCGATTGGGGAGGACGGAGACGACGAGGACGGAGAAGGAGGCAGAAGATGACAGGAGATGAGGAGGGGTGAAGATGCAATTGGCAATTGGTAGAGCCGAAATGATGGCAGATTGAGCAGAGCTAACCAAGCAACAGTAAATGAAAGACAAATCAGCGACGAGTTACAACAGACAGGGTCAACAAGGACAGGGAAGGTAGGGGACGAGACAGGACGAACAACGTTCCGGCGGTGTCGTCGAAAAAACCAGGGCAAAAACGGGGCAAAGGGGGGAGGGAAAACAGGATCCGATCGGGATGTGCCAGCAGTGGATGGAGAATGAAGGAGAGGAGAAGAGGAGGAGGAGGAGACTGGACTGGGAGAGACGCGGACGACGTGGAGAAGAATTTTCCCTCTCTGATTGGGGGCGCGGAGACGTCGGCGGTACTTCTGCGCAGGTACCTTTTTATTCTATTTTATCTACAGGGCATTTTGCACATTTGGTTTGTTGCGCTAGCAGGTGAGGGAAGGAAAAAAGGACGCAGAGCACAATTCAAGATTCAACGTGAACTGTTGCGCGCTGTTGGCGACGCTGACGCTCAAGCGCTGGACACCTTTGCAGCAAGATGACAGGTGCTTTTGTGATTATGATCGCACTTTCCTTATGCAGGCGGCAGATTGGACGAATGCAGGCTGTGCTGGTGTGGGTGTGTTGGTCTGTTGGTGTGGTGTGGGTGGTGAGGCGTGGTGGAGGTGTTCCCAGTGGCAGCGACAGGCTCTGGCTGCAGAAACTCGAGCGAAACATGGCACTGGCAGCACCGTCGACAGGCACACCCGCAGGAGCAGGATTCCGGGAAAGGGGAGGCTCATCCCAGATGGCCGGCCAGTCAGAGGCCGCCGTGACGACGGGGTGGTAATTGTGCCTGATCCACTCGGACATTGTCCAATATCACCGCCCCCAGCACTTGCAGCTTTGGTGCTCAGGGTTGCTCACTTCCCGACCGAGACTCTCGCGCTGTCTGCCGGCAAGAGGGGAGAGAGAAAGAGAGAGAGAGAGAGGTGGATAGAGCAAGCAAGAGAAAGGAGTTGCGGCCAGACGAGTCGAGACCGCCGAATCCGCCAGCAACTGCAGATGGAATCCTCGCTTAGGTACATGATCGCAAGTACCGCCCACCCGCGCCCCACCATGACAATCTGGCCCGGCTCCACCCCAAACCAGTCCCGCCGGCTGTGCTTCGCTTCAGCACCGCGAGCGGAGTGTTCCTGCCAGCGCTCAGCTGAGATGAGCAGCCGCGGCGTCGAACCAGGCACGGATTTACTATCGCCCGCCTGCTCACTGCCTCACCCGGACCCAGCGGAGGTCCGGTCTCCAGTCCACCGCGCGTCCACTCATCTCCCCGTCTCCAAATGTCATTTCCCCTTCAGCTGCGATTTCCTTGTGATGTTCATGCACCCTGCAGCTTTACCTCATCGCGGGTGCCATCGCGGCTGCTTACCTAAGTCGCTCCTGCTGCAAATCCTTGGACGTCGGTCGAGCACACACCCAATGGACTGGAGGCCGCACATGAATTGAAACGCTCCGGCCGTTTCTGCTTGTTTATCGCAGTGGAAGTCCTGCAAATCAATGATCATCGTGGCACATCATCAACTAACCTTAACAGCCACATGATGCGACGGGTGCTTAGACACGCATCACCGTTGACGACACCGCTGCATCGCGTGTCGCCTCGTCTCGTCTCGTCTCATCTCGTCTCGCTCTCCGCGCGCAAGTGCCTTGAGGTCATAAATACACTACGATGTGTTGCGGCGGTGCGCTGTATGTGTTCCTCCGCGGCTTGCCGTCACGGCTTTTCGCGTGTGATGCGAGGTCGTATTCCTCACAGCCGCCGTCGCGACCTCACCACAGTAAGCGCTTGCATCGACGACAGTCGACCGCCGCCATGGTGACAATTCCTCTTCTTTCGCACAGCCCCTCGTTCAGTACATGAATCAGTCTCATGAACCAGTGTCAGAGTCCTCGGCGGCAGCAAGGGCCAGCGATATTCCCGGCTCGACGTCACCCACCTGACTGCAGCAGCTTCATCCCATCTCGAGCATCCGAGTCATCCATTGTCTTTTCCCCATGCCGTCAACCCGGAAGTCAAGCACGGTTCATCACATGCTGCGAACCACCACAGCATGCATCATCGCAGTCGCCAAACTCGCTGCCGTTGCCTGCGTCCTGACACTCCTCATCTCCGGCTCCAATTTCCTTAGAGGCAGCCATGCCGGCAGAGACGGCCTGCTCGGCAGGCCCTTCTCGATGGTGTCGATAAGCGCTAACTCCCCGCTCGAACCGCCGGGCAGACGCCGCCGTTGGAGGGAACTACTGACGCCAGCGCCACTAAGTTCTTTGGCATCGCCGCTAAAGATGTTGGCGCCGCCCTCCCTTATCTGGCCAAGATGCACTGGTTTATCAACTCTTTTGGCTGGCTGGGAGTGGCTGGAGACGACTACTGAAATCGACAGCGTGGGTTACGTCTTCAACCAGCCTGTCCGCCTGCTACACATGCCCGCTACTCTCCATGATGTGGCTCATTCGCTGCAGCGTGCTGGACACATCACCACCACCCAGTGTCAATCGGCCACCGAAACTTGCATTGGTCTAAGTAGCGCATTCTTTGGGGCCTTCGATGCGGCTTCTTCACTCGCCCTGAACAATGCGCCGGCTTTCGTCTTCTATACCTTGCCCATCATCTTTGACATCATGGCGCCTACAGTCTTCGCCTGAAGACTTTCTTGCTGATACTACCGGTTGTCTTCCACCTCATCGCAGCATCAGTCCTAACGTCCAATGCCACTTTGCTGGTCGCATACCTTCACCAGTTTCCTGATGTGCCAGCAGAAGCGGTCGTCGGACGCTGCTTTCTCGCCGTCGCGTGGTGTGGGTTCGCTGCCGAGGTGGCAGCATCAGCCGCCAGCATTGTGCGCGCCTTTCCGATGCGGCTTCCTCGCGTGACGATGACCCTGAGACTGAGACATCGAGACAGAAAATTCCAATCAAATCTCGGAAGCCAGCCGATCAAGATTGATTGACCGGTCACCTGGAACTCCTATTACCAAAGTGATTGATATTCAATTCCACACATTTCACCTGGCCAACTTGCTGGGCCACTCGTACGAGAAGCAATTACACGCTGGCTATTATGTCACTCCGCCAAAGGCCTAGCCCAGGAGATCTGAATCAAAATCTTAAGTTGAAGAATTCTGGTCCTGTTCGCCAGAGACTCTTTAACCATAATGACGATCTGCAAGACACAATGGGCCGGGTTTCGAATCAAGCTCGTCTGCCACTAAGCTTAATAAAACCAAAGTCTTACACAAAGCGAACCCATATGCAAGGTTTATGTCACTAGCAATTCCAGAACAGGAGAGTAAACCTCCCACTGTCTGGCAATCCAACAAAACAATTCTCTGTCGCGACGAGTGTGGCTGAGGCTTGGCGTCTCAGTCACGGGTTATGGCGTGCCCAGCCTCAATTTGGACATGGGTCGCCGGTAGTGGACCACACGCCATCTTCAGACGACGTTCGCGATGGGATCATTGCGAGATCTGCACACCTTGACCCTGTACTGTGACTCAACCCCGCGGATTGAAAATCTCGAGTCCCGTAACTGCTATTGAAGCTTGATTGAAGAGAGGGGAGTGAGTTGGATCGAACCGCACCTCCGGGTTTCACGCTAGAGCCGCTCAACATGCTCGCCACATCGTGGGAGCACAGCCTGCGGGCGAATGCGGCGCGAGCAGCAGACGTCTTGAGATACAACTGGCATCTGGGTGTCACGGCCTTTGGAGGCCCTCCGGTACACTTCAAAATCGTATGAGCCATATCTCCTGTGTCATTCGAGGTATTGGAGACTTACAAGTGGGCTGTGTTAGTTTCACGATCGCTTCGTCAAACGGCTGCGATGGATCGATGAGGATATGGTATGCACCACGTCCAGATCCCCCTAAAACGAGTTCTTACACAGCCACGACGCTCACACTCCCCCCAAGTTCCAGGAGCTCTTCAGCATCTCCCAGGCCCTCTCGGGGCCCGCGAGCACAAAGATGCTGTATTGCATCAACCTCATCCAGAACGGCCTCTTCGGCGCCATCCTCGCCTTTTTCATCTGGAGGTGGGCAGTCCCTAAATGATCTTGCCTCTCAGATCCGGCAACCTCCCCCCTACCCCAGCTAACACTACCGCTACAGTCTCCCCGGCGCTCTGGGAATGTATGGCCTCTCCGTCGGTGTCTCGGCGATCGGCTCCTCCCTCCCGCGGGCCGTCTATGCCCTCCTCTCGGGCCTCAACGCCGCCACCGTCGGCATCATCGCCCTCGCAGGTGTGGAGCTCTCCAACAAGGCCATCACCGACAAGCTAACCCGCACCCTCGTCTTCCTGTCCGCGGTCGCGGGCATGATGTACAACGCGCTGTGGTATTTCCCCGTGTTGATGTGTGCCGCGGGGTGCGCCGCCGTGGTACACGACTATCGCTGGGTCCATAAGCCCGCGCGGAGGGCCGCGGGGATGGTGAGGGCTCTGCTGGGGAAGAGAAGGGAGAGGTCTTCTGAGGATGAGGGTGTCGGTCGCGGGGTCGAGCTGCAGGCTACTACGACGACGGCCACGGACCGCGGCAAGGATATCGATACCGCGGGGGCCTCGTCCGTCGCCGCCTTGCGGCCTTCGTCGCCGGAACAGCGAGCTACCGCCTCAACGCCCTCCGTACCGCGCTCAGAAACCCCATCGCAGGAAGACGAGGTACGCCGCTCGCTGGCCGACTCTGAGCCCCGCATCATTCCTCAGGGGTTCCGTCTCAACTTCTCCTGGAAAGCCGGCACTGGCATAATCGTCGCTTTCTTCGCCACCTTTGTCGGCGTGATGGTCGCCCGCGGCGTGGTGAAAGACCTCCCGATCTTGTACAACCTGTTCTCGAACCTCTACCTCGCCGGTACGATCATCTTCGGCGGCGGGCCGGTGGTGATTCCGCTGCTTCGGGAGTACATCGTCGCCGAGGGGTGGGTGTCCCCTAGGGATTTCCTCATCGGCCTGGCCATCGCGCAGTCCTTCCCGGGTCCCAACTTCAACTTTGCCGTATTTCTTGGTGGGTTGACGGCGATCAATGCGGGACACTCGGCCATAGTTGGCGCCCTCATCGCTTACGTCGGCATCTTCACCCCCGGCATCGTTCTCGTTCACGGCACGATGGGCGTATGGGGCGCGCTGAGAAGCAGGCCGTGGGTGAAGGCTGTCGTTCGGGGAGTGAATGCCGCGGCCGTGGGTCTGATTTACACTGCCGTGTATCGTATCTGGCAGGTCGGATACCTCGACGAGGGCTTCCAGTCTGGGAGGAGTTTGGGCGATGACCCGTGGTGGGTTGTTGTTACGGCCACCGCGTATGTAGGAGGCAGATACTACGGTATCGCAGCGCCGTTTGCTATCCTGCTGGGCGCTGCGATGGGCCTCATCCGATACGGAGTTGTCTCAGGACAAGAATGATGCCGGAACGCGCAGTGCAGCCCGATGCCCGAAGACGAATGGGGTTCTGTCTTTGAGGGACATGGTGTCAACGCAAATAGTGTTAAGCGCGATATAAAACCGGACGCAAACTCCGCCGTACGGATATATTCTACTTCGTCATATACGTAATACCTTGTGTGAGTAAGATTAATTCAAAGAAATATCCATAAAAGTATCGAAGTTATTATGCGAAGTTTTACAGGGAGTGAGAATTTCGCACGTGGAAGGGACGCATACAGGGACACGAACCTGTTGAAGTCTCTAGTTTGAGTCATCTATGCTTGAAGAGTGAACATCTAGGCACGGGATTACTAGAAATGTCCATTTAGATTAATAGGACGGTCCTTGGTCAGTCATGGAGGATACGCGTAAAGGATATGCCTTTCCAACGTCAAAGCCACCGCATTAAGGCTGATTACATCCTACAGCATGATTGTCCAGGGGTTTCAAGCACGTAATGGAGAGGAGAGATATGTATGAGAGTGTCATGTTGATTATCGGAATGAGAAGCATCATAGATGGAGCTCACCCGAGCAGTCATGTAGTCAGGCGGACCGCCGAGTTCAACTTCTTTCTGTGTGATTTACCCAGCGTGCGTACAAACGACTACTCCTCCTTTACGTTCCCAGGACTAGTGTTTCTCAGAACTACCGTCCACCATTTCATGCCTGCTGTAGATGACTTCATTGTGTCGTATGTTGTCTGGGATTGTTCGCAGCGTCTGTGGTTTCCGCATCGAGTGGGCGAGAACAATCCTCTTAGGCACTGGGAGAGTCTGAATGACGTATCTATCTTCCCGATGAGCAAGAGATGGCGACTATCAACCTCAACGTGGATCATGGCGATGCTGTTTTGGCACCCGTTCCCGTCGCCCGCGCTTTTATCATGAGGCTTCTAACCGTGGGCGTTGGCTACAAGTCAAAAGCGATCAACAGAACGAGAGGCACGGTACATAGACGCATGAAAGCACGTAATGTGTCATTCATTGCAATTGCAAAAGCACCAAAAAAAAAGACCATGGCGTTTCCACATAACATGAGACGGGGAATGGCTGAGATCTCGCCAGGAATGACGCCGTCGCCTCCCATCAACGACAGTTGATCATTCGAGAAGGATGGGTTAGTTTGAAACAAACACCACTCATGGTCACCATGCACCTGTCAAGCACTGTATGATGACAGACCAAGCCTGCCTTGGATAAGGGCGTGGGGGCTTCGCCTTCTCGACGTTGGACGACGACGTCGCCGTCCCAAGCTCGCGGGCCGCCGAGCGGGCGAATGAACGCATATGCGGTGCCATTGACATGCGCCGAGTCGTTAATCTCCTCGAACCACGGCCGCTGTTGACGCGAGAAGGAAAAAATGCAGACGGGGGGGAGGCCTGCATGCATATCCGCACAATAGGAGGTGGCGAAGGCGAGATGGCTTCGATATCAGTGGACGAACCGTGGAATCACAGTGCTGGGAGCGAGGCCTGCGTCGATTTGCTGTCGCATAGATTCGGTCTGGAAGGACCTGGATCGTAGTACACGCCCCTGATCGGGCTGTTCTAGAAAGAAGTCTGATGCTCACATCAGATAACCTTTACCTTCTCTTTCGGCTACCATGAAGCAGACACCCCCATCACAGATAGACTGAACCGAACCAATGCGCCTATCAAGGGCTTAAGTCGAGGAACATAAGCGGGACAAGGACAAGGACCTCGGGGAACATGGCCGTCATGTAGACTGGCTTGAGCGATACTACATGAGTACCAGCTAAACGGATTCCAACTTTCCTATTCTCATGGTCTTCGGACCTGGCTTACGGTCACGAGTGGCACGATATCAACTGGGGTGCTGACTGGGGCAACGCAGTCTCGCAAGACAGACACCCAGTCCAAAGGTATCTGCACTTGTGCTGGCTCTCGTACCCCGCAAACTCGTTGCAGTGATACATGAACCTAAAAGCCCTTGGGCAAGCAATGGCTTTACATCTTGAACCGAGTCGAACCGTCGACGCCACAGACACGGTGGCTGCCATATCTGAGCCCGTCGATGTTTGGTCTGGACGTGGTGTCAAAGGGTCAGCAAAGCTAAGGAAACGTACCGCAAGCTACCCGAGACAAATAAGGCAGCCAGCCATCGCCTACAATTTCGCCAGAGTCCAGGTTCAACCAAGACCGTGCTGTTTTCAAAGGCGGAGCAAAATTTCTGAACCAATATAGATCTTCCAAAGTGCCGCGCCGCAGGTGCAGCTGGAGGCCAGTGTGATGCAGGCTCCAGGGTGGTCTGCCTTGGCTGCCGGAAAAAGAAGTATGCTCCGTCCGTCGAGCAGGATGGCGTATGACTGCTCAAAAAGGATCACAAAGTCGGGATGAACGAAAAGGCCTGGTTAGGTCCCGACCTCATTTTTGCATGCGCAGCCAGCAGGCCTCATGCTGTTCTGTAAGGGCGTTAAACGACCGGCGACGAACGATATCATTGTCTGCTTGCAACGTCGCATCAGAAGATCCCTGTGGCAATTTCAACGCTAATCTCAGGAGTCAGTCACGCACAAGCTGCCATAACTCTGTCTCGAGTGGCGAGGGTTGGAAACCTTCGAGCGTTGCCAGAGGGGACATGATCTTCGGAAGGATCGTGATGATTGGGTTCTGGGATTGACGCCTCGCACCGGGAATCTGTTTGCGCTTCACCACAGGAGGCCAAGCGTCCCCCAGTAATCTTCAGGGTCCCCGTTCCAGACTCAAAAAGGCTCGTCGTCGAAAAACCCAGACGAAGGGCTCAGTCTGTGGGGCGAAGGAGCTGCATTGCTTGTCTAGCAGCGTCGGTGCACTGGCTGCCATGGTTGGGCTGCATGACTTATCTCAAGATGGAAGCTCGAAGAACAGGATGCGAAGAAATGAGACAGGCGGCACCTACCGCGAGGTTGTCGTCGCCTGCGGGGGTTGGGTCGCAACCTGGCAACGTTGCGGACGCGGACCAGGATACGATGGCTCTGGCAAAGGGAAACCCACTCACCCTGGGGTCTTGGTTGCTTGGCGTGATATTGCGATAAGTTCAGGGTGGTTGACGAATGATAAGGCACGCGCAGTCAACAGCCGACCATCAGCTGAACCCTCCCCCTCCTTGATCATGTTTCCGAAGACCTTCCTCTTTCTCTGACGATGCTAAGGAACGCCACCTGCAGCTGGACAAGGCGGGACGTGTCAGCCACCCGGGGACATCGATCGATGGTGTTGTTGCGAGGCGTAACATGTCGCCCGTTGGCACCAAGGCTTGGTTGGTGATGTCGGCGGCGGGCGTTGTGCCCAACGGGTTGGGGAAGGCGGGAATGGCGCTTGAGAGGGTGCGGTGCGGAGGAGAGATAGTTTTGGGCAAGGTGGAGAGAGATAGCAGAAGCGCCAAGAAACCAAGGGCGCGGAGAAAGGTTGATTGCGTGGGCTGGGACAGGATCAATAGCACACGTTGGCTAGTTTCCAAGAAAAGTCCAAGAGAAAACCAAGAAAAGCCAAGAGAGTGGCCACGCCGCCTTTATATAGCGCGGACGATATCCTCCTGCCCGAATGGGACTTCGAGAGCCAGTTGGATATCTTGCAACGCGCCGAAATGATTCGACTGGTTCTGGGCAAGACCCTGGCCAATGCCGATTCCCGCCCATTTATCGAGGTGTGAGGAGAGAAGAGGGGTGGAAGCAGGGGTTCGCCAACGGCCGCTAGATGGGAATCCCACCGAGAGCGAGATATACTTCATCTGAGGAGCGGCATAGCCCTGCCGCGCGACAAGTCGCAACAAGAGGGGATTCGGGAGAGCCTATCGCGTGACGGCAAATGAATCAAACAGTTCGTCCCCCGCTGCTGCATGTGTCCTGTTTGTTGCGAGGGTGACCCTCCTTGACGCCATATTCAGCTTGCAAAAGTTCCAGGCATGACACTTGGCTGGCGATGAAGACCGACATACGACGGGGCTCGATAAAGATATTCGAAAGAAAGCCGCTCGTATCAAAGGTCTGACAGCTGCGATCCTGTCGGGTGCGAGTTGGCCGGGAGAAGATATGGAGTTGAATCTGAGAGAGCGTTGCTCCACAAGGGCCAGTCAGTTAACACTGGAGGCAACGTACCTGGGTGGCTAGTCGAGGACAGAGAGAACCAGCTGGGAACGAAGGCAGCCAGCTGTCAGATGTGGCATCTGCCAGGGGAACTAGCGCGAGGGGCTACTAGGCAAATAATGGTCCGTGTTGGCGCCAATTTAACCTTAATCCGCCCATGCACAACGGCACGTGACTCTTTCACCCCAAAGTCGCATGTCCCACTCGATGTTTGGTTCCCTATCCCCCTCCGCTCCCCTTCCATTGAGATACTCCATCCTTCTTACTCTCATTTTGAGATCTGAAGAAATGTTTTGGCTTCTTACATTCCAAAAACTATTTACTATCATGCAAGTCGTCTTTGCGCGTTTTTTTTAACATCATTGCAACGGAGGTCATCCCTTGAAACCACCCATCTCACAGGGCGCCAACTAGCTGATGGGATACACCAAACCTACATGCAAGGAGCACAAAAGAGCCACGCGGGCCTTTTGTAAAGCTGGGCGCTTCCGCGTCTAACTTAGACTCGATGCCTACCTCCGCGTCTGACGGCTTCATCCCTGCTCTGTTTCTGCATCGAGCTTCTGTTTGCTGCTCACAGACAAATGTGGACCATTCCGGTCCCAGAATCCTCCTTGGTTCCCGATTCTTTAACGTAAGTGGTACCTCAGCATAGAAGATGAGATTACCGTGACCATCGTCTTTCCCTCGTTTTCGAAAATGAGGGTGCAAGCTGGCATCTGGCTTTTTGGTGAGTTGTTTAAGCGTGTTGGAAATGCATGGATAGCTGAAAATCACTTTCCAATCGAAGATGTATTAACTTTTGGCCAAAAACCTACTTCTCAAGGCAATCCCATGCCAACGAAGTCAGTTTTCCTCGCGACATCGAAGCCGATGACAGCATCATATTTCACCATTGTCTTCTGCTAGTCTCTAGCACGCCAACAAGTCACCTCTCAGCCCAGTGGCTGTCAACTCATGCTGGACGCACAGTTGCATTAGTCCCTAGGTCTGCAGAGGGCGCAGGAGACTGGAGTCAATCATCGTTGTACCCGCGATGTCTCTCGCTTACTGGCAATGACCCTCCCCCACGTATCCGATTGTACATGACAACATAGCAAGGATGCTATCACCCTATCCTAGCTTGTGGTGCGTTTTGCGATCCTTGCAAGCCTGGTCCCCGCCTCTCCTCTTTAGCTGTCGTGGCTGCCTACCAATTGGCCAATGTCTCTCCGTCCCAGAGGACACCCGCTCCCCTACATCCCGGGCGTGGTCGCACGGCGCCGAGGCCTCATGGTCGCCGTGTCTCGACTGACGATGGATGCCCCGGTCGTACGGACCAATCCTCGCCCGCTTGCATATCTTCTGTCCACCCCTTGATATCGGCTGCATGCCTGACCGAGAAGGTCGATCCTCTCGAACAGAGAGCCAAGATGTCGCCCAGCCGGCCTAGACTGGGCATGCATCCGAAAATCACCATGGAGACCTTGCCACTTGCCGACCTGTTCGCATCACCCAAAGGTGGCAGCCCATCTCGTGTGTGTGTATGTGTGCGTAAAACACCCGGCTGGCATCTGGGCGCCGTCAATGTGGCACCGCTGATAAGCGACCTTGCCATCCTCCGCATTTCTTTCAAAAAGGTTTAATTATCGCCTTGTCCCACGGACCCAAGTGGCTTCTCATCCCGTGGTCTACAGCTCTCTATCCAAGTCCTATACGAGCACCGTCGTCCAGAGTGCAATGGCGAACGAGAAGAACGACGCGCCTGTCACCCCCATTGATGTGGGGAGGACCCAAGGCGTCTTGACTGACGAGAAGATTACTGCTGTAAGTGCCTCAAGGTCCCGTGGCAGTGTCCCAATGCTATTGTATTGGAGCGCACTTTAACATATCTAAAGGACGCTCACGCCCACGAGCTTCATCGCTTTGACTCTGATGAAGAGGCCTTCGAATCGTAAGTCATGAATTTGGTGTGAACATTCACTGTCCAGGAGATTCTAACCTTGTTACAAGGCACCTCAACGTTACCGAGGATGATCTTATTGAGGCAAAGTCCATTGCCGCTACCCTCACTGTGGAGGGAGTGCGCAAGGTAAGACACTAGCCCCAAAGCGCTGACAATATATGTGGCTGACATAGGGTGCAGATGATGGAGACCGTTCTCAGGATCCACGACCGCGACCCCAATTTCCCTCACAGCGTTCTCATGAAGATCCACGAGTTCCTTGGTGAGTAACTTCAGATACCTGGCGGACGACCGATCAAAGACTAAGACCATGTTAGATAACGAAGATGTGTTTGAAAACCCCGAAAAGCACGAGAAACTCATTTGGGAGATGAAGTTAGAGGCTGCTCTGATCACCAACAACAGCCCGTACGCCGAAGTACGAGCGGTTGTCGACAATAAGGATGACCCCAATCTTCCATGCGGAACCATCAGAGCGTGGACGATTGGTGTCTTTTTCTCGGTTTTCCTGGCTTTCATTAACCAGGTAAGTGAATAAAACGCTGCCAAATATGCAGCGACATGTCTTCGCCCACCGCAGCGCCGCTGGCATAACTGTTACCTTGGTGCTAACTTTATGATTAGCTCTTCAGTATTCGTCAACCACTCATCAGTATCGAATCCAACGTTGCTCAGCTGCTGGCTTACCCCATCGGCAAGGCCTGGGAGAAGACGATGCCGAATGTGGTCTTCACCGTCTTTGGGCACAAGCTGCCGCTCAACCCCGGCCGCTTCAACAAGAAGGAGCACATGCTCATCGCCATCATGGCAAACACGGCCAAGAGTTTGCCGTACACTCAGTACATCGTCTGGACACAGGTGCTGCCCCAGTTCTTCAACCAGCCGTATGCAAAGAGCTTCGCCTACCAGATCCTTATCGCGTTGTCCACCAACTTCATTGGATACGGTTTGGCTGGTGAGTAGAGAGAAAACACTGCCAAAATTCGAGCTTGCAAACTAACACAAAACAGGCCTGACTCGACGATTCATCGTGTACCCCTCCTACTGTGTCTGGCCAGCGTCGCTCGTCACGATCGCTCTCAACTCGGCCCTTCACAACGAGAACAACATTGCGGTGCCTGGACCCTTCAAGAAGCTTTACGCGATGACTCGTTACAATTTCTTCCTGTGGTCTTTCGGTGCTATGTTTATCTACTTCTGGTTCCCGAACTACATCTTCGAGGTTCTCACCTTCTTCAGTTGGATGACCTGGATCTCCCCTAACAACCACACCCTGGAAATTTTGACTGGGTTCCGTAATGGCTTGGGCATGTTTAACATCTGGCCCACCTTCGACTGGAACGTCATGTTGTTTGACAGCGTCGACCCATTGGTAAGCTAATTCGGTCTTTTCGGTGTTTGACATGATCAGAAACACCGTCTATTGTGCCGAGCATTGCTGACCGTTACCAGATGGTTCCGGCCTTCTCCACCTTCAACCGAACTCTTGGTATGTGGCTGCTTGGATTCATCATTATGGGCATCTACTTCACGAACGCCTGGAACACTGCCTACATCCCGATCAACTCCAACCGTGTCTTCGACCACTTTGGCAAGGTCTACAACGTCTCGCGTGCCCTTGACGACCGCGGCATGTATGACCACGAGAAGTACATGGACTACTCGGCCGCCTACCTCGGTGCTGCCAACACTTTGGTCTACGGTTCCTTCTTCGCCATGTACGCTGCTGCTGTCACCCACGTTGCCATCTTCCACCGTTACGAAATCATGATGGGTTTCAAGAACATGTGGGCAAGCATCCGCCGCAAGAAGACTGCCCCCGAGGACGGTGACGATGGCGAGTACAAGGACGTTCACAACCGTCTCATGGCTGCCTACCCTGAAGGTAAGAACACAGACGCGCATAATGATGGCAAAAAAAAAACTGACTCCATCTAGTCTCTGAATGGTGGTACCTGGGAACGCTCATTGTTGCTGCCGGCCTCGGTTTCGCTGGTGTCGCTGCCTGGCCAACTTACACCACCCCAGGTGTTGTCCCTTATGGTATCTTCTTGGCCGTCATCTTTGTTATCCCTATTGGAATCATCAAGGCGATGACCGGTGTTGAGGTTACACTCAACGTCTTGGCCGAGTTCATCGGTGGTATGTGGGTGGAGGGCAATGCCTTGGCGATGAACTTCTTCAAGTCTTTCGGGTAAGTTCACCAAATTATTGAGACACCCAATGTCCGTATTAACTATTTGAACAGGTATGTCACCTGTGCCCACGCCGTTCACTTTGCGAACGATCTGAAAGTTGCCCACTACTTGAAGATTCCTCCCCGTCAGACCTTTGCTTGCCAGATGCTTGCCACCCTCATCTCAACGTTCGTCTGCACTGGTGTGATGAACTTCCAGATACAAATCCCCGACGTTTGCACCCCTAACGCACCCATGCGTTTCTTCTGCCCCGGTCCCACCACCTTCTTCACCGCCGCCGTCCTCTGGGGTACCATTGGTCCCATTAAGGTCTTCGGTCACCAAGGCCAGTACAATTACCTCCTGCTCGGATTCCCCATTGGCATCATCCTGCCCGCCGCTTTCTATTTCCTCATCAAGTACTTCCCGAAGAACCGATACCTACGCCAGTTCCACCCTGTCGCCCTTTTCTACGGAGGTGTCAACTGGGCCCCCTACAGCTTCTCGTACGCCTGGCCCGCCGTCCCCATCGCTTGGCTGTCCTGGATCTACGTCCGAAACCGCTACTTGGCCTTCTGGTCCAAGTATAACTTTGTGCTTTCCGCCTCCTTCTCTGCCGGTATCGCCATCTCGGGTATTCTCATGCTCTTCACCGTACAATGGCTCGGCGCCGAGGTCAACTGGTGGGGCAATACTCAAATCGGCGCCGGCTGCGAGGGCTCCCCGGCGTGTACTCTGAAGACCCTGGCTCCGGGCGAGCGGTTCTTCCCCTGGTGGAACCCGTCTCAGGTCCCAGCTCCCTAATCTGCTTCATCGCTACTTGTCTCACTGGGCTTTTCTGCTTTTGTTGGACATGAAAGGATGCGAGCTTGGCTCGGAAGTTAGCCTACGGCTTGCCAGTTGATCCGACGCTGTTATTCGGACACATTCGTTCATGAATTTTACGAATAAGAGAGAGATAGAAAAGCCGACGGGCTCATCTGCAGTTCTTCGTTGTTGATATCCCCACATGTTTGACGCGGAGGGTCATTCCTCTAGGAATGACATAATACTACCATCATTATCTTTGACTTTGAACTTTTCTTCATGCTTCATACATAAAGCAGGTATAAGAAAACGTAATCTGAGTGAGACTATGTTATGACATCAACGTTCACATTTCAAAATCCAGGTCAGATACTTGACCCCACAAAAACCAAGACCTCTGAGTAGGGTAAACAGCGGTAAATAGCAAATGGCGGATCTTGGTAACACGTCTTGTATGACTAGTCAACTGAAGGAATCATGCCCCCCGTTGGCTTTCAATGATGCTTGTTGTTTGATTCTCTAACTACTTTCCTCAATGTAAAGCCATCCTGGCAAAACCTACCAGATATGCCTAGTTGTGTGAAACGAGATGTTTGCTTAACTTTATAGGGGTCCGACAACACTGAACACAAATCGGCGGCTTTCTCTTTAAGCTACTTTGTGTTCCTAATCGCATTGTCATAAGACGTGATCCGTAAAATCTTTACATTTGATATAGTAGTAGGTTACATAGAATCAGGAAGAGAAATCACATTCCAACAACTTGAATGGCATTCATCAGATCGCTTCGTTGAACAGTAAAAAGACAAGTTGCCTTGATAGTTAGTGCAAATAATGATAGATAATAAAAATGTACCATTCTAGAGTGGCTTGAGCAGAAGCATAGAATGTCCCGTCCAAAATTTGTCTCGGAATTTTGATAGGAATTCGTTACGATGACGCTTGCACCCAAAAGAAACGATTAGAACACCTGAGAAATAGCAAACCGCGTCGCAGTTTGCACCGCATAGTTGTGGCACGCCTAGTCATTGAACTTGAAGTGCTATCCATCGCCTTCCTACATAAGGTGGGCCTTGGTTCCACCGCCGAATCGTCGAGTTGCGACCTTGCGTCCGCAGCGCGTGCAGGTGTGACGAACATTCTTGAATGGTCTCGTGGCATAGGGAATAAACACACCAACGCCAGTGGTGAAGAAGAACATGACAGCCATCCAGCTGAAGGAAACGGTAAGCAGATTGCCAAATGGAAGGAGACAAAGAGTGCGACTTACTGCGTTCCCTTTCCGATGGTATGCTCAGTTCCAGTTGGGGAGACACCTCTGCATGCTGGGCATTCAATTAAGGCCGGCCATCTATCCAACAGGGGAAGAGGCACGACATTTGAATGAGACCCTACTCCAAGGACCTGTTCATGGTGGCATGGATGAGCCACATGGCACTTACTGGCATTACAAGCTCTAACGCTCTGGCAAGCGGTTGTAGAGGCAGGAGTATGCATGGCTTGGTATTGTGGTACAGGAGATCGGATGGCTTGGTCTTCGGGGGACTGACTGCGGTCCATCTCTCCTAGGGATTGTTTAGAGACTATAAAGAAATCGAATGAGTCGAAAGTGCTTACCGAAGTAACTCTTGTTCATACCTGGGCCCAGGGGAAATGAATGTAAGGTTATCTTGGGTCATAAATGGATGCCTGTTTTCCCTCTCGTAAGACCAGGGCAACCATGGGAATAGCGCATTCATATAGAGAAACAAACTCATCGCAAGAGGTGACATACTAGCCAATCAGTCACCAGAGTATACTGTGCTCTCATCATGAAACATCAAGTCCTACCCGGGTCAAATGCATGGAGGCGTGAAGGTACTACTAACAAGGGTTTCTACCTTTGTCTTGTCAACCAATTACGTCGCTGAGGAGATCCCACTATCACGCATGATAGTCGTTCCCCCGCCATTTGTTTTCCTTGTTGTGATGTCTCGATTCCCCTTTCCGGCAGCTGAATCCTTCGGGGGAGAAGTAGTGCTTTAAATGCTGCTGCCTAACCACCTCTAAAATAGCAGCAGAATCTCGTGTTCCCCGCCGATTACCAATCCTCCTGCATCTGCATGCCAAGCACTACGACACACATTTCTCCATAGGCATGCTTGGGAATAACAGTTGAGATACCAAACCTCTCTGGGATATGAGCATTGGTGTGCGATGGCTGGTTAACTAGCGGTGGCTTTCCGGATCAACCCATAAAGGAGTCTCGGGGCGACACTAGCTTGAGGTTCGATATCCACTAGTTGTCTGCTCTCAATAGGGATTCCGTGATGAGATAAGCGTCCTGAAGACAGGAACAAGGACGAGGGGTCGATATATGTAGGTTGACAGTGTCAACCGATGTTATTGAAAGCAAGCTCTTTACATCGGAGCTGCCCGCACTATGAATATAGTGAGCATACAATTAATGATGGCCTTCTAAAAAGCTTGAATTGTTCATTGTGTGACAAACATCTTCGGAAGTAGCATGCTGTTGGATCAAACCCCTTGATATTTTACTCTATCCCCTGAGAGATGACGCGGCAGCCAGCCGCAGCAGCTCCTCTACTGAATTGGGATACGGGCTTGAAGCTCGTATCATTGAAAGGTACATTTATGCAGCCAAGACACTGTCTGGGGTTAAGCTACCCACATTCAAGTTCACAAAAACTAATTATTGGCACTCAGCTTGCCACGCAAACTTGTGGCCAATTTAAGCCACAGTTTATGTGATTGTGGTAAGGGGATCTGCGCTACGTTCTCTCAGTCGAAGTGGCTTATTGTTGTGCAAGTGACGATGGAAACGCTGGCCCTAGACTTGAGCCCAAGTCGAATTGTCAAATGTATCGTAACCTTCGTAGGCCATTACACAAGCTACACGTTCCATTTCACGTCTCGAATATCTTAAGTAAAAGCAGAATCAAACTGTGGCTACAATGACTTAGTCACTCGAAGAGTCATTTGAAGATTCGAAACCTTGTTCATAGGTTCCTGCAGATGATGCAGGTATCTGACAGATTCCATGATTACCAAACTCGCTTACTGGCCCTCTTCTCATTTCAAATTGGGTTTCAGCCGAATCTTGAATTGCAAACCCTGCAAAACATTAGAAAAATTTGTGATTGATAACAATATGGTCATTCAACCCTTCTTCCTCGGGATGCCGGACTTGACATCGACCCTGACCGGAACTAAACCTCAGAAGACGGCATCCCCTCCCATGAAGAGGATATATCCCAGTTATCCCATATCCGCCTCGCTAACTAAAGATTATCTTGATGTTCGAAGCTCACGCACAAACCTGAGAGGATAGCCTGATCGATGAAAAGAAGGCTCACACAAGGATATTCCACAACTTGATGTTGTGGCTTGCGCGTAATACTCCAGCGATTGTTACGCTTACGGAAACACATAGAGGATCTGGCTGATGGAAAAGAAAGACGTGGTACTAATTGGGGCCCGACATGCTGGCTGGAAGGAGACCGCTCATAAAAGTCCCTGGCGTGAAGACGTGCCCGAGCACCGTTGGAAGGAGGGTTAGGTCAGCCCGTGTAAGTTTAAAGTGATATTAGACGTGGACTTGAGTTCATGGCATCCCGTATACTTGTCTATTGCTTGAACTGATGATGGATTTGTAATCAGGAGATGGCTTGAGGAGTCATATGTAGTTGGAGATAATGATTGTGAGTGTACTAACCCTTAGTGATGAGATGGGGTTTCCGATGCGAAGTATTCACACCGAGGCCACCCGATACATTCATGCCATTTTTCATCCGGCACTATAAATCTGGCGGAAGAGAATTATGATGATCTCTTATTTTAATTGTCAGTGCTTTCATATTGTCAGTCGATGGAGCCAAGGCTCAGAAGACCCCTTAATAGCCACTCTCATAGTACGGAAAAGCAGCCCGTAGCCTTAATTCCAAGACTTTCTTTTCCCCAAGACGTTAAACAATGTAGATAAGCAATAGTTCCAATATCAAGAGCAAAGTTCATGTGTGTGAACAATTGTATCCAGTTTTGTGAGGGCAACAACGTTTCTATGTGGAATTCTCCTCGTCAACTGGGCCGCTTCCATCATTGAAAATCCCCTTCCACCATTCTTCGTGCCCCTCTGATTTACACAGATCATCCCACATGGCCTCTGGCAGGCCTTTTGCTTTCAGATCCTCTTTTTTGAATAAGCGAGGTCTCCTCTTCGTGGCGTCCGACTCCGGTGCTTCGTAGATGACGTCCTCGACGTCATCCTGCCCTGGAATCCTGAGTAGTGGTTCCATTGACTTTTTCGGTTGCGCCTGCAACTCTAGTAGCTTTCGAAGGTAGGGGGAAAACCAGTTATTCTTCCACCAGTCTCGTAATCTCTCCTCCTTCAGGCCATTACGATGCGCATTATGGTGCACCATTACAGGCACCGAGGTACTCCAAAGGTCTGTGTACAGTGGGAGTTTATTCCAGCCTAGGTGGGTGTTGATACCAGTCTCCTCAACAGGACTGCGCATTCCGATCATATCTTCCGGAATACCATTGACCCTTGGTGGCTCAATGCCTCTCTCTTCTGCAGCATCTCGAAGTGTAGAACCTTCATCCAGCACGACGTATAGACCGTCATCCTCCTCAAAGACAGTGGGAGTGAAAAGGTCTTGGACATAGTCCAAACCAATGCCAAAGTCGAACTGCCGTGCTTCCTCGGCGGCATATTCTGGATACTCGGTTTGGTTCTTGACCCATTCAAAGTGAGCTTTTCGCTTGGAAGCCCGCCAAATTTCCTGCTCACCGAAAATTTCAGCAAAGACACCCTGGTCACTGAATATGTCGAGGCCAGCGGCATGCTTTTCTACAACCTTTTCTTGGGCGCGACGAAGCATACGTTGCATCTCGCCAACGGGGCCGATGATGCTACCGCTATTGACATAGCGTGGCCGGAGGTCGTGTATTCGCTCTGGGTCTTCGTCCGTATGCGGGCCGTACATGTCTTTCCTTGCGCTAGACTCGGGGAGTTCGTTGCAGTGCGGATCAGAGCCAAGACTGGCATCAGGCCAACATTTCTTCTGGGTCGAGATGATGATGGACTGTCGGGGCGTAGGGTTCGTCTTACTGGCTTCAAAAGAGAACCATGAACGAAACTCACTCCACTCCTTACGAATGCGCTCATCTGCAGCATGGTTTTGAGCCAGATATCGGCGAATGAGAATAGAGGGTGGAAGTTGAAACCAAACATCATAGGCGTCAACGATGAGGACAAGGTCATCTGGCCCAAGGCGCTCGTCTCTAGGGGCGTCGTCAGACGTAATTGCGTCGAGGAAGTCAAGAGCGCCGTCAATTTTGCCTAGATGAGAACCACCAAACCATCCGGGACTTTTGTTGAAATCACGACCCCAATTCACGATGACAGGACTGGGATAACCAGATACAAGGGCCGACATCAGCATCTTGCAGAGGTCAGGTGACGGACTATCTGCAGGGACGATGATTCGGAGGCGCCGGGAGCCGCTCTTTTCTACTGATGAAAGATATGCTAGCCCATCTTCAGGCGATTTAGGGCGGGAGCTTATAATATCTGTTTGAATCTGGTTACGTTAGCAGCGTGTCATTTCGGTTGAGAAGACTTATACTTACGACTGCAAAAAGCAGACCAGAGAAGAGTAACAAGGGGGCAACAAGAGCAAGCATGACCTTAGGCGAGAGCTTTTGGAGTCTTGTTGACAGGCATTTCCTCATGGACGGTGTCGGAGACCGCAAAGCTTCGGTGTCTCCCTCGTTGTCTAGCTTGCTGTAAGCTGGCGAGTGCGGGTTCTGCGCCCATGCCAAGACGTCGGCCACCAAGCCCTTAACGGCAGACATCTTCGACGAAGTAATTGGAGAGAAAGTACTTATTTAATTGGTACGGCTCAACCACCAAGAAGAGGCATGATAACCAGAATTGAAAAGGCGCGAAAACACAAGTCACATAGAAATGCACTTCGCCTCGCTGTGCTGAGCGGGGGAGACGGGATCATCCTCTCTTTATTAGACAAAGCATTGTAGGTAGTGTTTCCCACTGAATAGGTGACAAATACAGATGGTTTTCCGCATAAAAGGCCCTTGTGTAAAAGGTTGGCAGCGGATGTGCAGCTCAGAGAGCTGGCCGAGCAGCCAACTATGCGGCATTTGCCCTGCATCTGAATTTAAGACAAGATGAGCCGAGACAGAAAATGTATGAGTCTATGTGGACGCTGCTTCTTCTCGTAAGACATTTGGTCTTGCCGAGGACGTCTAGTCTGTCTTGGGTAGTGTAGACCTTTTGGGCCATAGCCAACGGATCATGGTGCAGAAACAGGACAAAATCCTAATTTGAATATGATGTCTATTCGGGGCTCAGGGTGCGGCGGCGGACAACGACGGCCCTCAATTCGACAGGGGTAATCTTTTGGGGCGCTTTGGGAAGCCTAGCCTAGGCTAGTATCTTGGCTTGACTTGGATATCGGTTAAATGATATTTCAGCCCGAGTTGGACGAAATCTAACTGAAGATCTCCATTTCAGAAATTGAACTCCACAAACCATATAATGGGTCCGAAATTGACGATGCGAATAACCAAGATTAACGTCGAGGCTTGGTTTATGATATGTAAACTATACTCTATAACTCTAGACCCTAGACTCCTTCCCCAGGCTCCTGCTCCTCTTATCCGGGAACATTCTACCACGCTTCCGAGCAGGTATGCGGCACGTAAGCAGTATCTACCAGCAACCAAAATGGCAAAATATCGCCTTAGTTTTGCTTTTCATTTGACATTGAAAACATCCTGCAACCCTTGCTTGATGGGCTTGTGGCGAATCAGCTTAGCTCAAAACCCCTGCGCCAAATTCCCCAATTTGTGCGACACATATCTTGGCTTTCCCTCAAGGACTCTCCCTCAACTCAGCTCAAAATAATCCAAACTCTTCTCAAAATGTTTCTAAGATTGTATGTTGTTTAAAGAGACGCTATTTAAGCAACCGCCAAGTCCAGACAGTTACCTTCAAACTTAGGACCAGTTTGCCGTTGGGTCGTTGCCAGCTTGACCTTGACCAAAGCCAAAGCCGTAAGTCTCCGGTTGCAAAGGTTGAGATCCAAGAGGACTACCGGGTTTGCCACTCTCAAAGGGAGTGCCGAGAAGGTGAGCGAGTCTCATTATAAGATGTTGGTCTCGGTTCGGTAAATTTCCCATCAGTCCTTGGACAAGATACATAGGGTGGGTCGCGGCACCAAGCAGCGACTGAAGGACCTAGGTTTCCAAGTATTAGCCATGGCTGCGGGATTGCATCTCAGCTGATGTCTCACCTGCGCATCTTCACTGAGACTGAAACCAGGTATCAGCGACACACTACCGCCGTTGTTATTGACCAGGTTCTGGGCACGCATCATGTTTTGGGCATCGTCTACAGCATATTGTGCGGTTCTTTGCAAAAATGCGCATGCCGTCAAGACACGTTTTAGATCACAACCTTCGGACTTTTCGAACTTCTGAAGGAAATGTGCAAAGTTTCTTGTTGCCGCCAAGTCGCCACGGGCACGTGAACAGCCTGGATTCTCAAGCACATCTGTCATGAGAGTCAAGCTAGCGCACAGAGGATAACACAGTATTCGCCTGCCGATGTTAGTCAAGTGTCTTCGAGAACATTTCGCGCAAGACTTACCATAAGTCTGCATATTGCGGTGTGGAGATAGTTCGAAATAGCCCCATGATTGCGTGCGCTGCCATTCGACATCGCTTCTGCGAAAAGGAAAGCTGAATGTAGGGCAGCTCAAAACCAGCTGGTGTTCCCATGAGGACGGCCAAGGTTGCGTACTGGTCATGTCGTCTCGCGGCCCAGTGCACCATCATTGTACACCTATGAAATGCCAAGTGCAGATTCAGGATGTCTGGAGCTATATCCGAACTTGCTGTTGGGGCCTCATAAGATGGCTGTAGTTCTGTGGGCAGACTTGATCTCCACTCTTCGAGAAGAGCATCAAGATCGATGATGGCTTTTGCTAGATCGTCATCTGTGAGTCGAAGACCTTTCGCCGTGTACAGTCGTCTCCGAATGGAAGACTCCACCATGGCGAGCTTCGCTCTCAGATTCAGTACGTCGACGCCACCCCCCCAACCGCTTGGTAACTCTGTCTCAATGTCGTCATCGTCTTGCATTGAGTCTAGTCCATGGTTTAGACCCGTCTCCTTGTCGAGGATATACGCAGCCCAGAAAACCCGACTTCGCGCTTCCACATCCTGTACACACATTGACATCATGGTGCAAGGCTGTCTATGCAGCCCGATGTTCTGCGATAGTCTCACCGCGGCGGATGAGAGCAGAGCCGCCGTTCTTGTACACGTGGTTCCCTGCATGAACACCGCCATGGCGACTATTGCTTGCACTGATAACAAGTCGGTACCCTTGACCGTCAACTCCGCCAGGACAGAGAAAGCATTCTTCAAAAAAGGCCAAGCAAGCTGGCAGACCTCCTGAAATGCGCCATTAATGGTCTTCCACCGGGTCCCGACGGAGATAACGGCATTCATATACGCCCAGCCCGATGTGCTATTAAATGTGTCATTGGCTTCCGGTAGTGTCTCGAAATGGCGGGCAAAATAGTGAAAGTTGAGAAGGGGGTAGTTGCTGATCACGTCATCATATAGAGGCATCAGAATCGTGATGGCTTCTTCCCTTTCGAGGCGAGGGGTGAAGACCTGTCTGTTGAATGTGGAACAGTAAGAGGCAGAGTTGACCTCTCTCATACGGCTTGCAATGATGGCAAACACAGGCATTTTGCCTGTCAGCTGGTTTGGCGGTTCAGGGACATCTCGAGGCCGGGGCGTAGGCGTCTGGCTACCTCGTTGATCTGACTGTTCGCTAGAGTTATGAGACAAACCAGGGGCCGTTGGCCCTGGCTCATCAACCATCGGATGATCTGTTTGCATCTGGGTGACAGATGCTTGGCAAGCGTTGATCTTAGGATTCAGTGCTGGGGTTGTGCCAGGCTGTACGGGTGGCCCGGCGAACACGGACACGGACGCGGCATCAGTTTCTGAAGGAGATACTCGGGTTGGCGGTGCACCCGGCCTTGGAAGTCCAGCCTGGTTGAGAACGGCCTCCATCTTTGAAAGCCGTTCTTCAAGGGCCTGGATGTACATTTTGCTGCGAGCAAATTAGCCTGAGAATACGATGAATTGCACATCATGCAGAGCATGCGGCATGAACAAAAGTTTATACCTCCGGCCGGGACCACGCCGCCTCTGTACCTGCTGGTACACACAGTCATTGTTGCGGTTGACACAGGGAGTGCACGATGGCATCCTTCCATCACATTTAATCTTTTTTGACTGACATCTTAGACAAGCCTAGGTTGCGTTTGCGTCAGTCTCTACGCTGCCATGCGTTCCGTGGATTCGGGGTTCGAAGTCACCTTGGCAATGCGGGATGCCTTATCCCGTGCTTGTCCGCTTTGAACAGACTCTGTATCCATGGTGTCCTTAACGCGTATGCGCGCGTGTGTGGAGAACCCGGAACGAGTGCTCCGGTCCGGTGACTCTGTCTTTCCCGACTGTTTCGGAGAGGTAAACCAACCGGTCAATGAGAGACCCACTCGCGGCCGGTGCGGCGTCACGGTTTGCCAGCAATGATTCGGCCCCGAATAGCAGCCGTAAGTCCGCGTCTGAAAAACTGCGCTGAAAGTCGAACCAACAGTCTCGGATTCAAACGAGGTCACCAGGAAAACTCTCCCCATGGGGATGAAAAGTGAGGAGGAAGTGGTTTCATGATTGGCCCAGTCACGAAAGGTCCCGGGAGCAAATTGCATCCGTGCTGAGCATTAGGTAAGTTTGGAGGCAGTCGGCTGAATCCTCTGACCAGGAACTTCCCGTGAGCAATCTATTCCACGTGGGAAAGTACGCTTTTGGCTACAGCGGCGCTCCACTTGTGGGTCGTTGGCATGTTGGCATGTTGGCGGATGTATTTCGCTGCCGAGAAGACCTGTCTCCCTGGTTTAACTATTGTGTTATGCGGGAAGCGCACTATGTGTTCAGAAAATCGCCAGCGAATATCTCTATCTTTCGTCCTGATTAGCACCGCCTGTTCCTGTCTTGTCTCTTTTAGTCTTTCCGAACCATGAGACGTTGGGGGACCGGGCGAGAACAAAGAAGGCGAAATGATAGCCTGCGCCAGCCTTGTCTGGTCAGTGGCGTGCTTGTCAACAAACCGAAATTGTTTCCGCCATAGATGCCTTTACCTACAGAAAAATATCCGCCTCAATGAAGATTAGGTGATGAAAATTAAAAGTCCGCTGTTGAATTGCTCAGACAGCGGACTTTCTGCACACCTCTCACATTAATGAATTTGGATATATAAATGTTGCGATCGCGACGGGAGAAAATAGATTGCTGAATTTGATTTTATTTCATTCAACGCACTCAGGTCTCGAATCACTTACACTATCTCACAGTTAAACAACACTCAAATATCATCTCATTGTTGTTCTGATAACATCAGACGAAATGGCTGTGATCGCAGTCGCAGGGGGTACCGGAAACGTGGGCCGAACTTTGGTTGAGGCCATCGTTGCCACTGGCAAACACGATGTCAAGATCCTCGCTAGAAAGGTAAGGAATACGCAACCGTAAGAAAACGTGTTTCTACACGATGAATTAACTTGATGCAAGACAAACCCCGAATTGGAGAAGAAACTTGGAGCTTCCATTCTCGTTGTGGACTACGCCAACGTTGAGGCTACGACTAAGGTTCTTGAAGACAACAATATACACACAGTCATTTCCGCCATTACTATGCTGCCCCCACCAGGCGAAGTTCCCCGAGAGCTTGAACTCATTCGCGCCGCCGATGCATCAAAGACAACTAAGCGAATCATCTCGAGCGGTTGGGGTGTACCCCATACTGAGCAGTGAGTTTCGAATCAACCTTTTAGGCAGCAAACCTGTATTGACAGCGATTTCAGACATGCCAGCCAACTAGGTTCTGTTCCTCATAAACTCCGAGCTAAGGCCCTGCTGAAGGAGACCAAGGATCTTGAGTACACAGTTGTCCACAACGGCTTTTTCTTGGACTACTGGGGAACGCCGGCTGTACCGTCCAACATGAGTCCTTTCACACTCGTCATCGACATCCCTAACGACGCTGCAACCATTCCTGGATCCGGTAATACCCCTATCGCATTTACCCACACAACAGACGTGGGTAAGTTTGTGGCGGCCGCTTTGGACCTCGAGAACTGGGAGCCTGAGACATTCATCGTTGGGGATAAGGTGACCTGGAATGAATTCCTTCAGCATGCAGAGGCTGCCAAAGGTACGTACACACCATCTGGCAGGCCTTCGTATCAGTAGCTAATCATACCATGCGTTAGGCTCGAAGTTCAATGTCACCTACGACAGTGTCGATAAGTTGAAGACGGGCCAGGTAACAGAGCTTCCTAGCCATATTCCCGTGTATCCATTTTTCCCCAAAGAGGCTTTACAAGGCATGGCTTCTGTCTTTGGCCTGTGGTTCAACGATGGAACATTTGACGTCCCTCCTAGTGGCACAAAGACCCTCAACGAGATCTTCCCTGGAATCAAGGCTTGGACTGTCAAGGATATTCTCAACACCGCTTGGAAGAAGGCCTGATCTTGATCATTGGAAGAGTTTGAGGCTACTAGCAGAAATAAATGTGTTTTTATCGCAACAGGACCTTGTGTATGGTTTGACGAAGATAACGGAAGTTCAGCTTGCCTAAATATGGCGTCTGATAAATCAACAGTCACTGAGCCTGCGACAAAAAGTAGTCCACACAATATATAGATCTGGTCAGAATATTTGCATGGGGTTTCTCTTTCCACAAACAATGCGAGGGATGCTAAAGGACTGAGGACATAGAGACTCCGGCGAAGCTCCAGAGCGAAACACGATATATCATCTGTTCTCATTTAAGATTTTTTAAAGCCTGTAAGTACCTCTATTCATCACAGCTAATTCCAGTATTTAGACATCATTGCGTTATTGAGGTTCCATCAAGCTGTAAAGTTCGATATTCTTATGGGGGAAAGAAGAAGAAGAAATCACTGCCTGTATCGGCCGGATCAATAGCAATTGGTTCAAAGGCATATTGAATTGAATTATAATTGAATGAGCTCATGCATAGCACAGATTGGTGAATTTTCTGTTACAAGTACAAGGTCTTCCCTCATTTTTATTACGCAAATGTAGTTGTTGGGTTGTTCCGCAGCATGTACAATTATTCGCGACCACACCTATATTCGAGAAATCAGACTACCCTATCGCAAACACCTTTCCGTATGTACTATTACTATTAGTTTAAAGCTGGCTTATATTATCTAAGATACAGTTATAACTCAAGCTTGGCTTTGGCAGCAGGCGCGTGTCGTGGGATGTAGCTTGCGTGGGAAGGCTGTTGATGAAGGAGAAAAGCTACACTGCAGTTGGTGCACGTCGCCCGCAAAGCTGTCGTAGTACAGCCTTTCGAATTGAATAAAGAAGATATGGGGAGAGGATTTAATCTGTTATGTTTGAGAGCACGTTCAAGTATGGGGGATGTCATGCGGCCTTGTATCAAAGATGCTAGCCTGTAAAAGATGTCAAGTCGTGACATCTCCTGAACGCCAGTTCCCCTAATGCCACGTTTAACGATGTGCTTCAAATCTTTACCCTTGGGAGACCAATCCACAGAGAGTCACATGTAGCCAAGTTCAACCCATTCGCATCTTTTATCACCGCCCTGAGGAACATTTTCTTTCCACGAACCTCTTTGATTTGTCCAACCCCCAGCACGACTCCTGGCGTAGTAATCGGCTTGAGATATTTGATGTCCATCGACGAGGTCACCGTGTTCATCTTGAATATTGGGTCATCTCTGTTTGTTTCCATGTTTCTCTGGATTAGGACGCCCAGTACCTCGTCAATGAGCACTGCAATCATGCCGCCTTGAGCGATACCAGGATAGCCGTCGATTCCTCGGGAGAGCGCGAACAGTGTTGATAGTTCAGTGATGACAGATTTTCCTGGGCTCTCGTGGTGGAAGCTGATACATGCTGGTATCCCTTCTGAGTGATTGAGTGTCTTGCCGAAGAGTCTGTCATGAGGATTGGTGTTCTTTGGGTCGCGTGATTGCGGGGTGAAGGATATGATCCCGGGTCTTGTGAGAAGAGCGCGGCACCATGGAACCGCCTCAAGTTCGCCCGCCGTCTGCGGCAAGTGGCCTGCACCCGATGTGTCGCTCATGTTGGTGCTCATTATCGAATGTTTGTGCACAGGCCCGATCTAACGAGCGATTTTGAGCGCTATCAATGATGAATTGATGGTCGCAGAGGTGGATTGAGACGTCGCGCAAGCGAGTTGAACCTCGGTACAAAAGCCCAAGCGCTTTTCTCTATTGGGCGGTTCACGTGAGAGGGGGGATAGGGACACCCCTCGGATCATCCGATTGCACTCCCGTTTTCTTGCGCGGTTGAAACTTTGGTAGCAATAAGTTATTGCAGGAAACAGGCAGATAGCGCTGCGATCATTCCAAACGGCCATGCTAAGAAAATGCAATAGTTGGGCGCTAGGGACTCATAGGCGGACAAAGTTCAGCACATGCTGCCAGTTGGTTAACTTTGCAGGGAGGTGGCCCGCGCAAGCATCAGAACTCCTACTTGGTCAATTCACTGAGTCAAGCGGCGTGCCATAGATAATTACATAGGCTAATTATTTTGTAGCGAGTTACTTTTCCAATCACCCACGTAATCTATGTCTCAATCTTCGATCGGGTAAATGGGTTCATTTCAGGCCGTCGGAGCGGGAACAATAGCCAAGGTAACCTCATAACAGGGACGGTCTGCTCTGAAGACTAGATACCGATCGTTAGTTTTGAATACCATACGAAATTGACAAGTCGGAGAACAAAAAAAATGATAAAGATCTTGGCCCACGCAGTGAGATTACGTGGAGAATCAGGAAACCTACCAGTGTTCCCAGGAGGGGAATATCTGGCCTCGTGTCTCTCCCCAGAGGCGCTTCTGAAGCAAATGAAACCACCTGGAAGAGCTGCTCTGGACACAAAGTCCAATTCGACCTGAACAGCGTCCGTCTCAGGATTACATCCGTAAACTGGTTGAAAGAAGGCTTTGGGGTCTCCGCGCTGCGTCATGAACATCTTGGTGGTGTTGTCATCGGCAGTGTACTACGGCTCTAGATTAGAGGTTGGATTTTCGTCAATATGAGTGGTATTTACCTCGCCATTGATGACTGCGTGAATGATACCCCTGGATACAACGCCGTTCACAAGAGTCAAGTCGAATGCGGAGTCCCCAGCTGGGCTGAGATACAGGTGCTGGTCGCCACCACCTGCCGACCAAAGATTGATGTAGCGGTTGTGGATGATGGGAACCGAGGCATTCTGGATTTGGATGCCAAACCCTTCAGGGATGTTGTTGGAGAGGGGTTCAGTCGGGGGGGTGCACGCCGACACCGCGGCCACCGCTGAGAGAACAGGAAAAATAATCGAGGTGAGCATTGGATCGTCTCTAGGGTTGAGAGCTTCTGCACCACTGAACCATTTCCAATGAGGGAACAAACTTGTGATATATAGTCTGCGCAGCTTGTGCCGCAGGCTGCAGGAAGTGCCAAGACACAAACGAATACGAGATGCTGCAATACCGTTGCATCGCACCGCTGACAGGTTACCAGAGGTGAGTTTAATATGCTTCATGGCGAGAAATACTACTGCAGACAGCTTACAGGTGGCATGGGATGGTCCCATGGCTGACAGAATACAGAGACGTAATCTGCACAGCGGTTCTGCCCTAGCCATTCAGCCCTGTTGATCTTACTTCCAAGACTCAGAGGCCTGTGTATCCTTCCAAATTAGGTAATAGCTCGCTGCGAGTAAGATCAGACCATGCAAAAAACCGCAGACAACAGATGGGGCCTAGAGAAGAGGCAGGCGCAGCCCTAACCAGATCAATACTTGCAAGGTCTTGCATCGGATAAGCGCCATCGAAAGAAGTTGAACAATGGTAGCCTGCTGTGCTGGCAGGGATAAACTAAAAAGGAAACGTGGTGCCGAACTTGCCTGAGTTGGCCTGGGGCTGTGGCGAGGAGAGCTGCGGTCTGCTTTCAGATCATCCCGTCAGTCGTGACGGCTTCATTCAAGGCGTATCCCACCGTCTGTTGATCACGAGATGTCCCAGATGAACATTTTTGGAGCCGCATAGTTGTAACATCAGCAAGCAATGAAGCAATTGAACACATATGTTGATATTCAGAGCTCCAGCATCGCTTTTGATATGACAATTTGTAATAATTTGACACATGGATGCGGAACAAAGTATTGTAGGGCTGAGAGAACGAATAGTTTCGTGAACTTCAAGAAACCGTCTCAAAATAGAAACATGGGCTCTTCCAGCTGCTGTCCACCTATCTCTCTATTACCTAGCCACGACCGGTAAAATATAATACCACCGGAAATGCAAAACAGGCCCTAAGAATAAACCTGCCTTACAATCGTCGAGCTTCGATTAAAGGCTATAACTATCGTAACTTGGGCATTGAAGCAACTCAGCCTGATCACAAGGTTTCGCGTGCCCAATTACAGAAAAGGTCCCTTCAAGGATCGGTACCATTTCGTGATTCTCCAGCAGGCTGGTTTTCTTTTCCCGATTCCTGCCCAGCTATATATACCGAACTCGAATATATGGCCGCTTGTTCGTTGGACCGGTTCTCCGCCCCTGGAGCCTTGCCCTCCTCAGGTATTCACTGTTCGGGACGGTAGGCATTAATGTTCTTACTCTACGTCTCCTGTCGACAGTGGATAACTTACCCGCTACACCTGACGATTGTGCTACCCTTTACGAACATTCCCGTGGTTTCGGCCTCTTGCTCGGACACGATGCGCTCAATGCCCGACCTGCGGCCAGGCGCATGCGGAAGGCGTTCAGCTCGCGCCACCGAGCTCATCCCGGAGTCGCTGAAGCTGCTATTCTTCGCCAAGTCATACGGCTCCTTCCTCAATCGAGCCAACGCCGTGTCGGTTCTCAAGACGTAGTAAAACAGGGCAGCCAGGTTGACGGTCGTCGTCTGGTCGGACGAACGTCATGACCACAACCGTAATCTACACAAGAACGTCGGGCATGAAATCGGGGCGGGCCCCGCGGGCTGTAATGAATTTTATGTGGACTTCAATTTGGCAATTTCGCTTCCCTGGGGCTCTTGGGAACGATATGCCGCACTACCTTGCGCTCGTCCCCAAGGAGACAAGCCTTGTCGACCGACTCTGCCAGATTCTTCATCGCAACAAAGACTGCGGGATACTTAAAATACACCATTGTGGCATTCAGAAACCGAGTTTCACGCGGATCACTTGAAAGGATTAAGATGAACAAGGATATAGTTTTTTAATATGTACTAATACCAAATTCGGTACTTTGTATTATTTCAGTCGCTGAAAATGTCGCTGAAATCATTTCCGCTCGCTAATTCTTGACCTTCCTGGGGCGGCCTGCAAAACCCCAATCACACTCATTACTTCATAACACACAATCAGGCAGAGTCGTCTGTCGCCTTCTCAACGTAGTCGGCCTTCTGACCCGGCTTCTCGCTCTCGAACTCCTGAGGCATAGCAATGGGTCGGTTCTTTGCGAACTTAACTGTCGCGAACACGGAAGGAGATTCCTTGAAAAGCATCTCGATCTCCTCCAAGTTGCGACCCATGGTCTCGGGGAAGAGGAAATAGACGCTGACGGGTATGCAAGCCGAGATGACGGCGTAGACGATGTAGTATCGCCAGCCGATGGTGTTGAGGGCAACAGGGGTAATCATGACAACAACGAAGTTCCTAAGAGGCAAGTTAGTTACTGATCATTGATGAGGGGATTCTTGCATGCGACTTACCAGAGCCAGTGGTTGGCGGTTGAGATGGAAGACATAGCCATGCGGAGACGGATGGGTGCGACCTCAGTGCAATACAAGAAGTTGGCGCCCAAGAAGCCGATGGGGACGAATGTGTTGAACAGGTAGATAAAGCAGCCAGCGGCGATCTGAGCAGCCTGGTTGTCCTTGGGGAAGGACGTCGTAATGGCCAAACAGGACATGCAAATACACATGCCGAAGCCGCTGAAGATGAAGACGGCGCGGCGGCCGAATCGGTCAATGGCGAAGAAGGCCAGAAAGGACGAGAGGAACTTCCAGGTGAGGGCGCCACCAGCCAGGGCCTTGGACGCCTCAGCCTTCATACCAAGGTTCTGCTGGAACAAGATGGGGGCGTAGACAGAAACGAGGTTGCTTCCAGACATCTGCTGGTAGAACTGAAGCAGGATGCAGAGTCCAAATCGGTAGAGCAGTTTGTCGTCGCCCATCTTGAGCATGTCGGTGAGCTTGGCCGCGTTCTGGGTTGTCTCCTCAAGCGAGTGCTCAATGCCAGCAACTTCGGCCATGACCTCCATGGAATCCTCGGGCAGGCCTCTGAACGCGGCAATGATGCTGCGGGCTTGCTCAGAACGTCCCTTCATGACAAGCCAGCGAGGTGACTCGGGGAGAAGATAAATGCTGCCCATCATGATGAGGGAGAAAGCAATGGCAATGGCAATGGGAGGGCGCCACGTGACAGGGCCGGTCTTGAACTCCCAGAAGCCCAAGTTGATCCAGCTCTCCAAGACGTAACCAATACAGGTAAAGAGACCAGTGAGGACGACCTGGCGACCACGGTTGCTAGCTCCGGACGTCTCACTCTGCCAAACGGGCACAATGGAGCTGAGCTGTCCGATACCAAAACCGACGATGATACGTCCAACAATGAGCTGTGCCAGCTGAAAGGAAGCACACTCGAGGACCTCGCCAACAAGGGTGCAGACACCGGCGAAGAAGATGACATTGCGGCGACCGAAGGCGTTACCAGACCAGGAGCAGGAGAGCGAGCCAAAGAGGGCGCCGATGGTGAAGGTAGCCACAACGAAGCCCTGCAGCGTTGAGTTGGCGTTCTTGGTGGAGCCAGTGGTGTTGACCGTGTCGATCTCTGGGAAAGTCTTGACCCAATCCTCCGTAGTGAGCAGGCCACCGAGGCCAGCCTGGTTGTATCCGAAGAGGATGAACGCCGGACAGACAACGAGCGCGAGCTGAAGGACGCTCAGGGCATTGCCCGTGAGGCCAAAGTAGAGTTTCGAACCCATGGTCGAAGGACTGGTGTTTCTACGCACGGAGGTTGCCCGAAGTCTTCAGATGGGAAAGAAGATCAGCCTGGGTGTGTAAGGGTAGGAAGAACAGACAGTTAGTCGGCGTTGGTGGAATGGAGAGTGCCAGAATCAAGTGCCAGACGAGAGGTGAGGCGTCCTCGCTCTTAAGGAAATTCGTCGACTGTCCGCGTTCATCTTATTACTATGACCCTTGTGGGGAAATGTGTGCGGAGACCCCGCGGGATTCTGACCGCAAAGCCAGATTCATAATACCAAACTGCTTACATCCCCGTTCCGTAAGAGTCGCCCATATGGAGAAGCAAAAGATGGAGAAAGGTATGGGAGGAGAATGGCCTGGAGGGGCCTCGACAGACCGTCGGCGGGCCTGTGTCGTCAACGCCGAACGCGCTCCGTTGTGCGTGACCGGGTGAGTCGGGCAGGGCTCACGTCGGAAGTCGACCGAGCCTGCCACACCTGTTCCGTTTTCCCAACGGCGATAACTTCATCAGGTCTACCCCGTGGAGCGCTCAGACGATACAGTGATCCACCCATTCGTCGCCTCTCTCGCGGCGACCCTCCTTGGTCCCGCCCTGCTGCTTAAATCCCTCTTGCTATCGTACAGAGTTGCGGAGTCGGCATTTGCAGGCAGCTAAGGGAGGGGCGGAAAGGCCAATAAAGTTCCATCGTACGAGGCTTGATGCAAGCAGAGCAACGGCCCGGATGCAATGGATGGTTCGGTGAGAAGAACACTCATCCAAGTCCCACTGAGATGCATATCACGCTGCTGCTGAAGTGTCGTTGAACGACGGAAGGTGATCAACCATGCACAGAATCGACGCCATGCAATGAGGCGAAAATTAAGCACAAGAGCCAAGCCGGCAGCATGCGATGCCAAGGCCCCAACGTAGGCCAAGAGTTGGCCGAGTGGTTCGCTAACGGTGGGTGTGCGACCCGAGCAAACCCCCACGTCGCGAACTCCTGCTGACTCGCGGCGATAGCCCTCAACCACGGGAATAACGGCGTAGCTTAGTCAGAGGTGTTATTCCGTCCAAGAGGGCGCAATTAGGACTGCATAATGGTTGGGCCCGTCTTCCCTCCGAAGGCTTCTAGAAAAGGGGATGGCCAGGAGCATATAAGTCTCAGGACGGCCCCGTGTCCTTCAGCTTGCCGGGCGACCCTAGCGGGATTCGCGACAATGCGAGGAGCCGATCGGCTTCGGCCTCCCTTTCGCGGCTAGCATTCCCCCCCATGCAGGGCGATGACCTTTAGTTGCGGCACTTGGGATTGGGCGTTGCCTGCATGCGAGATTCGGTGATCCATCCGCGCCCTCGGAGGTTTACCGAGTCCACCTTTGCATGCATTTCATCAAGCAAACTCTTTATGTTCACATTCCCCAACAAGGAGCAAGCCAAGTGCACAAAAACTTGAAACGTTGAATCCTACCACCGGCAGAATCCTGATCAGGCTGATGTGACTGTAAACGATGTGTCAATTGTCAGTCATGGTTCCACCTTGTTCGGCGACGTCGCTATCATAGCAGGGCAGTAGCCGAGAAAAACTTCTTCGAAAATTCGCGACGTGCCCAGAAAGTTTCCTTCTTCCAACTTCACCAAGGTCATGGCCACGACAGAAGCTACTCCAGCTTTTCCCCAGATGACGCCGTTTCGAAATATCCCTTCTTCACGGTAACAAGCCCGCAATGCGCCAGAACGCGGGGGACGAACCCTGGTCTGTGACGCCTAGGTCAGCTCAAAGCCACATTTTCGGACGGCGGCATTGGGCTGTCCAGTCTTCTAGCGCGACTCACCTTCCGTCTAGTTTTCGTGATGCCCACTTGTCGACGACCAGCAACACGAACATGACGGCCCCGAAGAGAGGAATCCCCGCGGGGTAATCGCCCTCCCACAATGCGAGCGGATGCGAGATGACCACGGAGGCCGTGAAGGCGTCCGCGTAGGCCCGGAATCCCTGGAAATATCCTGCGTATACCCCTATCCACCGGGTCCAGGTGAAGTTGTTCAGGAGCTTGATGGACGCCCGATGCCACCGTGCGTCACCATGCAAGAACCCCAACGTGGAGGCGAGCACCCGCTGCACTGCAGCTCCCTGGAACGTGGTCCTGACAAAGGGGATGTTCCCTTCGTGAACATGCGCGGCCAATTGGAAACTACTCGCCGCCATGACGAGGCAGAGGCCGAGGTCGACCACGTTGGGTTCCGGGGATTCGCCGGTAACGGCAAGCTGGGAGTAATACCGGAACAGCTCGATCGTGCCAGCGACGACATGGGAAATGAGAGGAACCCACGGTAGCTTCGCATACTTGGCGTGTTTCGGAGTTGTTATATTCCGCCAGCTTGGCACAAGGAAGCGTAGGTATGTAGCCGAGATCCAAAGTATCTCCAGAAAGACATGATGCTCTGCGTAAAGCAGCTTTCCGGTTTCCCAGTTGCCATTGATGCTTGCCCAATTCATTGTGGGTCGAGGTCTGAATCCCTGCCGGTTTTCTGTCGTGTAGTTGGACGTTGCGAACGGATTGAAGGCGGCACGAAAGAAACCCGGAATCTTCATCCGGGGCGTTGACGTGGGGTTCAAGGAAGTTGCAGGGCCGACGCTTTGTATTGAGAAACCGGGGTAGGGAGGAAACTGGATGCTGCTGCATTGATGGCGGCTTTATATCTCTTGAGTTCCCATCCTTGTTTGGGTTGGGAAAGTATGCATTCGGCACGTTGACAGATACTTCGAAACCACCCACCCTTTCAACCGTCCTGCAAAACGCCCGTCCTGATTTACCACGAAGGATGTGGATTTTAGTGCTGAGTCATCCTGGGCATTCTGGGCGACAACTTTGACGATAATTGCGGCAGCAAATACGTGATCGGGGAAAATCCGCGCTCGTCAGCCAAGAAACATACGTGCATTCTCCTCGAATTAGGTTGCGTCGTCTACTTCATTTCGGTCACCGAACGTGCGCGCCTGGAACACGGCTTATGCCAAGATTGTGGCAGATGGGGAAATGGAGGAGCCATGTTGTCTGAGGCGGTAATTGCACTTCTCTTCGAGGTCTGGCAGTCCCGTCCCACAATGCGCTGGCATTCACAGACGCCGGATCAAAGGTGCCGTCAGGTTGTCCGTCTCTGCCGTACGACTCGGGCCCCGTCTGGGTCATGATTAACACTGGCGCAAAATTAACACATGTCATGGTAGTGATCCGATTCTGCCCTTGACGTAGACACATGCCAACATTGAAGACTTGACGGTTCTGGTTCAAATGCTTAGGTCGCCGAATTAAACTGCCATAATGTACTGGTGGCATACATTATTCATCACGGAACAACGCCACATGTCGCAGTAAAACATAATATCCCGTACTATGAAGTTCTTCGAGACTTTTACTTTGTGAGGCCGAGAGATTCGTTGGGCCGTAAATCATCTCCTTCACAGGTCGTCAATGAATTTGGGAAAACACCATCACAGGCATGTCTATCATTGTGTTCATCACAGGTACTGTGCAAGACACCGGCTCCCAGACTTTCGAACGTTGGGTAACTAAGACCCAAAAGTATACCAAGCCTATTCCTACATTTCAGCTACTTCACAGCAACTCTAGCGCTGAGGTAACAAACATCATTCAATTATGGAGCCTGAAAATAGCCTCTGTTTTACACATGCAGTGTGTGATGGCAATTCTCTAACTGCTGCTACTGGGCTGCTAGGTCAAGCGCTATGCGGTCAGACTTTGGCACATGCGGTGATTGCTTCAACCGTATTGACCCGTAAGAGATGTCAAACAAAGTCTGGACTCTGACTGTCATGACTTGGGTCCCGGGAGCCAAGAACAATGTTGTCAGCTGACTATTGGTACGACGAGCTCAGATATGTACAACGCTGTATTTGTTTCTAAACTTGACGCTCGCTCGCTCGTTTTGACGTACGAGATGAATGTAATAAAAGTATGCCTCCCCATTGACCCCGCATCGGCTGACTCCAGGGTATACAACCAGCCATCCTTTCCGTGGGTATTCCCGAATGCATAGACCATCCCCAACCAAGCCCCCCGTGTCTAGTAAGACAACCTCCATTTTGATTACCAGGCCGTTTTGGCCGCAAAGCCATTAGGCCACCTCCGCACCGCAAACTTTCTCGCCTCGTCGATAAGAAGAATGCCAAGGCCAAAAGTCATGGGCAGGAACCAGTACTCAACCGGCACCGGGGCCGTGCCAAGCGTCGTCTGGAACTCGGGGACGTAAAGCCAGAAGATTGCCATCAGAAGGGCGAACACGATGGCAGGGAACAGGTACAGGTTCTGCGTCCGCTTGTTGCCGATGGGTGGGTGCTGGAAGAGCGACAAGCGACGGGTACGGATGGCCATGAGGTTGAACCACTGCATGACGACGAGGTTGACAAAGTAAATGGAACTCGCGATGTTGAGCTTCTCTTGGTAGTAATCCTTGTCGATGCTCGAAGGAAGGTTTCCAAAGGAGAACCAGATGTCGGTGAACTTGATCCCGTTACGCTCAAGGTACCAGTACGACATGGCGAATGAGGACAGTGTCTCGAGAACACCAACGAGGCCGTAGGATTGGACGACGAGTTGCCAGTCAACGAGGCGGTCTTTGCCGGGAACACGGGGCTTGCGGAGCAGCACATCCGCCTCGGGCGCCTCGTAGGCCATGGCAATAGCGGCGGCGGCGTCGGTGAAGAGACAGATGATAATCATGAGGAAACTGCTCAGAATCTGAGGGATACCAAACATGACGTTCGTCATGACGGGCCAGAACTCGGAGAAGCTTCCGGCGGGAAGCAGGTAAGCGACAGTCTTCTTCAGGTTGTCGAACATCATGCGGCCGTAGCGCAGCGCCTCGACGACGCTGGAGAAGGAGTCGAGGAGAACCATGTCCGCAGCCTCAATGGCGATGTCACTGCCCGAGCCCAGGGCAATACCGACATCCGCCGCGCGCAGGGAGGGAGCGTCGTTGACGCCGTCGCCGGTCATTCCCACAATCTGGTGGCGGGCCTGTAGCTCGCGGACGATGCGAAGCTTCTGCTCGGGCGTCGTACGCGCGAAGACAATTTCTTGGTATTCTGCCAGTTGATCCCACTGTTCTTCGTTGAGGGTCATCAGTTCGGGGCCGGAGAGGACGAGGGCTTGGCGCGGGGAGGACTCGAGATCGTCCATGACGGGCTTGATCGATGGATCGACGTGGGTCATGCGTTGAAGAGCCGTGATATCGTCGATTTGGGAGCGAGGGACACTGATGATGTTGCACTCGGCCGCGATGGCCTGGGCCGTGAGGGCAAAGTCACCGGTAACCTGTGTTTCGTCAGTATACAAGAACTCCATTTGCATAGGACCAACTAATCTTGGCTCACCATGAAGATGCGAATGCCTGCGCCACGAAGTATGTTCATGACCTCGGGAATCTCAGGGCGAGGCGGGTCGACGATGCCGACAATGCCCACGAGAGTGAGGCCGGCCTTGGCCTGGTTGTTGATCTCCATCTCGTAAGAGCTGTCAGACGGGTTTCCCTTGAGAGCGGATCTCGAGATGGCCTTGCGAGCGAGCAACAGAACGCGACGCCCCTGCGCTGACCATTCATCCTTGATCTGCTCGATGGAAGCACGTGTCGAAGGGTCCAAGGCCGTTGTGTATCCGGAGGGGTTGACATAGTTGCTGAGTCTGGGCATGAGAACATCGGGCGCACCCTTGATGGTCAACAAACTACAAAACACGTCAGCCTCTTCCTTTTTCCAAAAAACACGGCTTCTTTTTAGGAACCCCACTTACACATCGCCGGGCTGGAAGACCGAGGCAGTATCGGAGGGCAGGGCAAATGACAAGCCGTCGGGGTGGGTCAGTCCAAGAACGCGGATCATGTACTTGTTCTTGCTGTTGAACGCAAGCTCGTACTTTGTCTGCCAGCAGCGACGCAGCTCAGTAACCTGGCCTAAACTCTCAGAGAAACGCAGGATGGCCTGGTCTGTAGCATCACCGTGGATGACACGCTCGTGGAGGGGCAGGCGCATGGTGGCAGCATCGAATTGGCCAGCGTTGCAGAGACCCGCGATGGCACGAAGCTGCTCCAGTGAGTTGTTGTTCGGAGCGTTGTGTTTGTTCAGTGTAAGCGCATCCCGGGCACCCTCGGCCGTCATCGTCATTGTGCCGATGGCGCACTCGGTGACAATCATTTTGTTCTTTGCAATCATTAGTGTAGGCTCTTGAAACGTGGCTGCAGTGAGCACTGCGATGGCTTACCTGAGTCAAAGTACCGGTCTTGTCAGAACAAATGATGGAGACGGACCCAAGAGTCTCAACGGTCTTGAGTGACTTGCACAGAATCTTGTTCTTCCGCATCATGTTGGCGCTGATGGTCATGCTAGCCGTCAAAGCAACAGGCAAACCCTCTGGAATGAACGCCACAGCAACAGAGACGCAAGAGATGATCAAGTTCGGAACGTTGATCCAGTCAGGATACTGCTTCCTCAACCAGGTGCCCCTATCCAGCAAACGCCGTCAGTCAGGACTTTTCCAGAAAACGGAGTTGGAGTGAATTGACCGTACCAGACGATCAGAACGATGACAATCATTAGGAACATGATGGAGCAGATGATGAGCACAAAGTGCAGGACCTCGCGCTCGAGAGTGGTCAGCCCCTTCTTGGGCTCATTGGTCAGCTTTGCGATGCGGCCGAAGATGGTGTTGTCGCCCGTGGCCACCACCAACCCTGTGCAAGTACCAGAAACGCAGTGAGTGCCCTGGAGACCGATGCATCGGGTCTCGAGGTAGTTGTTGTCGGTCGAGTCAACCGAAGCAGGCAGAGGAACCGACTCTCCTGTTTGTTTGTACTCTGTCAGTCATGCTCACATCACCACGGACAAAGGGGGATCGAAAAATTTCCAACACATAATCAAAGAGGGAAAAAAAAAAAGGGGGGGCTGAGCTTACCCGTCAAAATGGATCTGTCAAATTTGGCGTCCGAAGAGACCTTGAGGAAGCGCACATCAGCAGGCAACTTGTTTCCCGACTTGACAATGAGAATGTCTCCGGGGACGATCTGGTCAGCCAGGAGCTCGACCTGGTGGCCGTCACGAATCACCATGCAGTTCTCAGGAAGCATAGTCTTGATCGAGTTCATCACCCGCGAAGAAGACCAGTCCTGCCACATGTTGAAGGCGGCCTGGATGAAGAAGACGGCCAGCAGAACAATGGCCAGCGCCAGGTTCGCCACGGCGGGCGGGCTGCCCAGCGGCTTCCACGCGATGAAGACGAGGATCGAGGCCAAGAGCAGGACGGTGCCGAAGCCCTTGAAGAAGTATCCGAAGATGCGCTTCGTGTGGTTTGTCGGCGCGGGCGAGGGCGCGTTCTTGCCGTAGTGCGCCATGCGGCGCTGGATCTGGTCCGGGGAGAGGCCGTCGGCGAGGGAGGACGACTGGCGTCTGAGGATCTCGTCGACGGAGAGGATGTGCCATTCGAGTTCCGAGAGCTCTGGAGGCCACGAAGGCGATGTTAGTTTTCAACCCACTTTGTCGACGTGGCAGTTGCTGTCGGAGTCTTGCGTCTTGTACGAACCGGTTGCGACATTTTTGGCCTTCTTGACGGCTTCTGTTTTCGTCTTGTATTCTTCTATCTCGATGGATCTTTTCGACGAGGACATCAGCACAGAGACGAGGATGGCGATGTTTTGTCGGACAAAGAAGGCTGCACTTACACCGTACGGTACTGGATGGGTAGCTCGGCAGCGGCATCGATGGAATTGCGTCTCGACCGGATCGAGTGAATGGACATGGACGTATTCGACCGGGCATGATGCAGATCAGGCCCCGTACTGGATCGATGCGCCTTCCTGCCGGCCTCCTCGTCGGCGTCCCAGCGGATTCGTTCACCGGCCGCCTGGCTCTGCTGCTTCTCAGACTCGTCCATGACTGGGCTTTCTCGAGGGGGTTCAGGGAGCAAACGTCGCAAAAGCGGTCAAGTAAAGGGTGGTAGGACGGCTTCTCAGGACAAACAGGAGCGACGTGTGTGCAAGTGAGGGCAGGAGGCCTCACAAGGAGGAGGGAAGCAGGAAGAGAAGCCGGGAAGTGAAAAATGAGATAGCGTGAGAGTAGGTCTGCACTACAACGTCCTGCAACACCTTCAGGGTCTTATATACACAACAGCAAACAAGGCCACGAGGTGTGCGACGGGATCCGAATCCGGGAGGGCCAGAAAGGGTGAACCGTCTTAACGGGACGTCTATCACGGGTCTTGGCATTTTTCTCATTGCCAATGTTTACGAGAGACACGCAACAGACACAGACACAGACACAGAATGCACACGCCCAGCCGTACGGGAACCGTCATGCCGGAGATTGCGGCCTCCGCATAATCCCATCACATGGCATGGGCTGGGAGTCGACGCTTTGCTTGACTTGGGGATGGTGTCAAGTAAGAGAAACTGAATGAACCTGTTTTTTTCCCTCCTCCTCCCGGGGGTGTGGTGGTCGGCAGCGGCAAGCGGCGCGGCTCTTTTTCTTCTCACATCTGACTTTTGGGGGTTGGATGGATGGGAAGGGCGTAGAGGGAGGAAGATGGGGATGGGGGTGCAGGTTGAGCTTCAGGCGAGCATCATCGAGTCGGGCAGGCAACAAGGCATGAGACGGCGGCGGTGGCAGCAGCAGCAGCAACAGACGGGAGCCGGCCACGACGTGCGAAGAAGAATGGAGGTCAGTTGCGCATTGTATCTACGGAGCCACGGGGCGGTGGAATGGCACTGCGAGCCCAACGTGCTGGAATACTGTGGCAGACGAAACTCGCACCTCTTTTCGTCTGGAGGCTAAGCCAGGCCGGGGCAAGGCGAATCCGGGCTGTTTTGAAATTGCAAGCGAGCGAGAGGAAAATTCTGGCAAGGCCCAGGGCAAGCATAGAGAGCGAGAGAGTCAGAGGGGGGGGAGAAAAGAGCGTGTCACAGAAACAGCGTTGCGTGCGGCCGCACAAAGGAGGCTGGCTGGCTCGGTTGCGCTTGATGGGGGGCGTTTAGAAAGAAAAATCAAGACGGAGAGAGAGAGAGAGAGAGAGTAACGAACTCTCTGCGGCGGGCAAGTCGAGAGCAAAGTATTGAGGGGGATAAATCGCTCATAGAAAGCGTGTGCGGCGCTGATGCGAAATTACACGCTGGTGAAGTCGAGAGAGTTGGATATCCAAGTATCTCTTGGCGGCGAGGAGGCTCTCCTGGTGACTTGGCCAGTGACAACCAATCAAGGTTTTGGCGCATCCTGCCCCGTGCTGCGGCCCCTAGGCTCGATACCCGTCCCTCGGCGGCCTAGGTACGGCGTGGCACGGCATGGGACGGGCATGGGGATGGGGGTGGTGATGTGAAATGTGAATGTGGAGATGGAGATGGATGCAGAGCCACCTGCGGGAGTCCACGCCGCCCGGTTGGGAGGTCCCTCTGAGGAGCGTGTGAGTGATGATGTGTACGTCTCCCGTGTGCGTTTGGCCAAGGCCCAAGTCTTGTCTCTCGATGCTCCCTCCCTCCAGCCAAGACACAGACGCAGACACGCATACACACACGCATCGAGAAGCTCCCCTAACCCTTCCTCGTCCACGCCCCTCCCTTCCTTCGTCCTTGTCCCCCACCGCTCACGCCGCACGCCTACCTCCTCTCCAGCCCTGCATCGGTCTCTTGCATCCATGCGTCCGTCTACTGGCCGACCCATCGATCCATCCGTCCATCCAAGGACCTTTTTTCGAACCCTAGCTTAGCCCCCCGGGATCAAGCTCCAAGCTCCCAAGCTTCAAGCTCCCAGTCTGCAAGGAGACTGGACAAGCCAGACGATGACGGGTTGGGTTGGGGGTTTCTTGAATCTCCCTCCTCCCCCCGTCGTCTGCGCCGCCTGCTCGCCGCCGTCTTACACCAAGGGGGCGATGGATGGTGTGTTGACTCGCCGATTCTCATGGCACGGCACTGCAGCCGTCCACCGCAAAGAAACAAAGCTGCCCTGGGAATGGGGGGGTTCTCTCTCTCTGGTCCGGCGCCTGGCACTGCCACAATCTGTGTCACTGGCCCAGTCCCCGTCCCAGTCCCGTTCTCCCCCTTTCAATAACACCCTTTTTTCCTCCGCTGCCGCCAGAGGCATTTCACCGCTGCAATGTGGATGGGGGTTTTCCTCGGGTTGCTGCAAGCAGCTAGCGGGGCCGTCCGGGATTCCCACATCAAGACCGCTGCTGCTGTTGTGTGCCCTTCCTTCAGAGCTGCCCTGGCTTGCTGCTTCACTGTTCATTGTCCCATCCATGTAAGAGAGCTGCTGCATCTTCATCTGCATCTGCCACAAGAGCTGGGGGGGACGAGTAGAGAAGCAGCACGAGTCGCATGCCGAATCCAACAGCCATGTCCATGTCCACGTCTCCACGACCATCCCAATCCTATCCCCCAGGCCCCGACGCGGACTCAACCCGCCGCGTCCTCTCCAATCGGAGAGATATTCGCTCTCGTCGCCGTTGCTGTTGCCATGCGCCTTTTTCTTCTTGTCCCGCGACTGTTGTTTACGTAGTGTGGAAAGAAACTCCTAGCTGCATTTCGCGCAGATTTTCCTTTGTGCGACTCCACAGCCACCGGCACCAAACCCCAAAATCCTCTCCCAGGCGGTTCGGCGGTCCCCCCCCATATTCACAAGTCGGACGTCCAATTTTGAAGAAACAGTCAGCCAGGCCCCCTCCCAACGCGGCCACCGCCTTTGTTGCCCAACGATGACTACAAGAGTTGTCTTTTTGTTCGCCTGCCATCGTCAGCGAAAGCCATCCCGCTTGTTCGGCATCGCGCCGCTTGGACTCGGCTTGCTCCCGCTCACTCCCGGGCCCTCTCGTTTTCTCCTTCTGGCATTGTGCTTGTTCCATGGACAGCGCCTGTCTACCCGAGGAAAGTATCGTAGGGTGTATTTCGATGCATCAGAATATCCCTCTCTCAATCTCTCTGTCTATCCTCCCCCCTCCTCTCTCCATTGGTCGCAGCTCCAGCTTGTACGTACTTACACTGCCCACTTTCCCCCTCTCTGCTCGGTGATGCTTCTAGTCATTCAATGGACAATCAACACAGAAACGGGCTCTGCACATGTCGGGTCCAAAAATGGCCTACCTCGCCTGACGATCGGCAATCAACCCCAAATCACCGCAATTCAATGCCGGGCTAGACTGACTGACTGTTCCCTTTGCACCAGCCGGGGCATCAGGGCTGTGCCTTACAACTGAACGGGGCAGCCCGAGCCGAGTTGGGCGAGCGAGTGGGTGAGGGGATTCCAGGCCGGCGCCGAACGAGACAGAGAGGGAGAGGGAGAGAGAACGAGTCCTTGCCAGGCCGCCCTCGCCTCCTCCGCTTGGCTGCTCAATTTGCGTTGTGAGCAGCTCCCTCCCCCCCGTCCCTCCATCCTCGAACAATCAAAGAGAGAGAGAAGGAGAAAGAAGAAGAAAAAAGCTGGGCTAGTGCCGATCCCATCACGCGCCCAGCAGGCCCAGCAGGCGGCCTCCAGGCTTACCACGGCCTATCCTGGCTTCGTGCTCACCTTTCATTGTCCATGTCCACCACCCGTTGAATCCCCCTCCCCTGCTCCCACTCTTCTCCACGATTGCCCTGGTCCCTTACGGCTAGCCGATGCGCGCGCGCATGCCCAGACGAAAATACCGCGGTACCTACCGTTTTCTGAGCCCCCCCGGGCCAAGCTAAGGGGGACCAGAGGAAGTGAGAAAGCTGCAGAGAAAGCTGCTGGGTAGGGGCTCAAACCTCTCCCATGTGGGTGGGATGGACACAATACCATCGTATGTCTCTTTCAGGGATAGTAGTATCGCAGGATGACAGGCACGGGCAACAGACGACTGAAGCGAAGGAGGAACCCCCGGCCGCTTGCTCGCGTGAGTGAGGGGATGGACCCGACAGGCAGGACAGACATGCTTCTACCCAGAAACCAAAACCCCCCAAGACGGACCAGACACACACACACACGCACCACTCACACGCACTCTTCAGGGACCAGAGGTCGTTGCCACTGCTGATTTGCGCACAGCACAGCGCTGCATCCAACACTGGCAACTGCACCACCCGCGGACGTGGACAGTTACGACACCTCGCTGCGTACAATACATACATACTCGACCCAACCAACCCCCGGAACGAGACCCAACGGAGGGCGCAGTCAGACGCAGCCAACGAGCAGCCAGCAGGCGCCGCAGAAAAGGGCACCGTCCCCGACTGGCCTGGACCTGCTTGTCATCATCATCCTCTCTGCATAGTCTGTCAGTCAGTCCATTCTCAGTCAGTCCATTCTGATTCTGGCGTTTCTTTCTTCTCTTGCCTACTAGAAACGGCGGGGGGGCGCAGAGAACGCCAGTCGAGTCCCGCGCTCGCCCACACCGCAAAAACGCCCGCACGCGTACCCCGTAGTTTATTCCCCTTGAATGACTTGGATTTGATTGATGCGTTGATGACTGAGAGGGTGCTTTGTTTTGGCCCTGGGGACTTGACTACATTGGACGCGAGACTTGCCCAAGACTCTTTGCTCCGCGCCACGGGCCACAGCTCTAAATCTGGCCGTCGGTCAGTGCTGCGTGTTATGCCGCGCGCTCGTCGTCGTCCTCGCATGGGCACGGAATCCATTGCAATTCGAGTTCCAGACCAGTCTCCAAGCAAACCCAAGAATATAGCACCGACATCCAACACGCGGGCACATGCGCACACGCACCACGCAACTCTCGTGTGCATCCCCGAATTCCCACCCCCCAAATCCCTAACCCGTACTTACCACCATCCCATCCTGTCCTATCCTCCTGTTCGCCCTCGCCCTCGAATCGAGCCTAAAAAGTCAAAATCCCTCCTCCCCTTGTGGTTCCTCGGTGGCGCACCTGGCGGTGCCATTTATCCGATGCACCCCCAGATGAATGGAATGCCAGCATCGTGCACCGGCCAGATTCCCCTCCATCTGCCCATCTACTCAACCCATTTTCTCTCTTACCTTCCCCGACTACCTTTTTGGCTTTTTGTCGTATCAACACTTTCATTTTTTCTTCCCCTTCCGTTGCTTGCCGCTGCCGGACTGTTTCTTCCCCCAGATGCAAATGCTGCTGCAGCAGCAGCTACTGGCCCGCCTCCTCATCAGTTGAATGACGTCGTTGGTCAAAGGGCCGACTCCGCTGCCGCTGCGAGCTGCGTTGCTGCGCCTCACTCGAAGCTCGAATCGAAACCCCGACTTTCTGTGGTGCTTTGGTGCCATTTCGCTTTTCGGACTAAAATTTCGCCCTCCCACGACTCGACCGGCTTCCGCCTTTTCACTGCTGCAATAGTGGCTGCCCACCGCTGCCACCCGTAGTCTGTCGTCCGTCCGTCGATTTGTCGTTTGGTCGCCCGCACCCGCAGTCCCTCCACCCTCCCCCCCTCTCTGTGCGACACTCACCCAGTGCATTTCTCCGAGTGTATGTGCAGTGCAATTTCTCCTGTTCTCTGCACACATCGCTTGCAATACCAACAATGGCTGTCGGGTTGCTCAGTATCCCGAGGGAGATTCGCGACCTGATACTCGACGAAGTCGTTTTTCTGCCCGACCGCCCACCGCCTCTTAATCCCTCAGTCAGCCAGGACCGCAAGAGGCGCGAGTACAAGGGCAAAGGTTTTTTCGATGGGCACGACATCTGGGTCGAGAAGCAGATTTGCGCACCGCCTTCGGGCTCCCCCAACAACGCGATCCTCCTGGTCAATCGCCAACTGCACGACGAGGCCAAGACGCTTCTTGCGTCAAAAGGAACTCATTGCCGTCTCGATGTCATGTACGTCAAGGAATGTGGCTTGTGGCCGACTTGGCTAGCCGTGCCAAGATCGACCCGCCATGCCGACAGTGTCCACGTCCAGTTCCGCATCTTCGATCCTCCCGCCGACGTCAATCCCGACTGGAAAAACGAGGAACAGTTTCGCGGTGGCGACGGCGGTCCGCCCTTCATCGTCTGGAACTTTTACGCCATGCTCTCCGGGTACCTGCGGTACGGGCCGACCGCCTTCAGCAGTGTCGTCGCCGACCCGTCAAACTTCACCATCAAGAAGCTGGTGCTAGACGTTCTGCCGCCGCCGCCCGAAGAGAAGCACGACCGTCTCGTGTCCGGCGGTGCGCGGCGGCCGCCAGCACATGACATGTTTGAAAGATTCAACACCCTGGTCATGGACGCAGAGAAGCGTGAGCGCAGAGGGATCACTTGGCCCCGTCCGCCAGAAGGCAAGGAGAGCCTCATACCGGCCGAGAAGCTTGCTTTCTTCATGTGCTGCCAGATTGGCGGTCTCCTGTCAATGTATAGGGACTGGGCCGACTTCGGCGCCGTCCTGTACGAAGGCATCGGGAGCATTGAGATCCGCGTCAACGGCGAGCCGCGACGCTACTTTGACCTGGACGAGATGCTCGACAGGTTACCCATCCAGCCGATCGCGGCCTGGAACGAAAAAGAGCAGCAAAAAAGACAAAAACGTTTCGACGACTGGAAAGCCCAGGCGACAGCAACAAGGCGAAGCTGGAAAAAATGAGGCAAAGGAAACTCGGATGATGACATGAAATAAATATCTTGGCTTTGGCTTGGCCGGACTGGCCACAAGAGGGAGGACCCTCCTCTTTTGCATTGGGCGGCGATACCACCGGATGATTGGCTTTTTTTTCTGGAACGGGGGTTTCTTTCCATCGGAGCATGGTGCATGGTGCATGGTGCGGTACAACCAATTCGGAGGCGGTCGGTCTCGGGGCCGGGAATGTTCGGTACGGTACCGGAGGCCGGAGCCGATCCAGAGATAATCGTCTTTTTTTTTCTCTTCTCTTCTTCTCCTTTCAGCGAGATAGGCCTTCCACCGCGGTCCGGAGCCGGGCAATATCAGAATGACTTGCCTTGCAGCATCCGCCCACAATAATCTGTTTCCACAATCCTCGAGTCTCAGCGTTAGCAACCACCTGGGAGAGCTGCGCTTCCCACGACGTGACGGGGTGACGTGATCCCGCGGGAAGTTCCCATTTCTGAGTCGTCGTGTTGTAAACTTCACCGTTGGTCCCATCGGGATAGAGGATCAGGGCCGGGGCCTCGGCGATGGCGCCTTCCTCGATGAGTTCCCGGACAGCCGACTCGTAGCTCCTAATCAGGGACTCCAATTTCCAAACCTTGGTGCAGTTGATGCCGATGCCCCAGGGACGACTTGTCGCAACATCGGGGCTCAGCATGGCCGTCACAGCCTCCTTGATGGATGAGCCGTCCGGCAGGCACTCGTCCTCGCGCGGAAAGAGGGAGGCAATCCAGAAGGGGATGGGATTCCCGGTAGCAAGGACGCCGCTCTTGTCCAGAGCCTGCCTCACAGCCTTGATCTCGTCGGCGCGGGGGATGGTCTCAACTGCGACATAGCTGACGGGGGAGGCGAAGGCGCCGGCGTCTTTGAACAGCTGCAGGCGCTCCAGGTGCCAGTCGCGCAGCTTCTCGAGCGAGTCGTGCTCGGCGTCATAGGCGCCGCTGTACTCTTGTCCAGGAATCATGCAGGCACCGTAGGGACCGATGCTGAGAGCCGTCTTGCTGCCTTGCGCACGTCCAGCCTCATGAGAAATGCGGATGGCGTCCTGGATAAAGTTACCGATTGTGGCTCGGTCGATGCCATTGGGATACTTGGCAGTGCGGGTGTTGGCGAAGCCATGGATAGACAGCTGATAGGTGGCAGTGAGAATAACGTCGACAGGCACGTCGCCGAAATCTTTCTGACAGGCAAGCAAGGTGTCCTGGCCGTCAACAAGAAGATGAGTAGACCAGAGAGGCGTGGTGGCGGACTCAAACTTGATGCCGTACTTGTCCTCGAGCGAGGTGCCTAGGCCTCCGTCGAGAATAAGGACCCTGGGGCGAAGCTCCTCGGCGGCGCCCATTTTTGTTAATGTAGCAATGCGAAAGAGTCCAGGGACGAAGAGGGCTGGGTGAGATGCGCAAGTAAGGTTCGGACCGGGAGGAGATCTCTGACAAGACCAGGCTTCCCCAACCAGAATGGAATTGGAATTCCGGCAGGGCGAGTCGTCGTAGATTGAACGAGTCTGGGGGGGGGGAAACAAGACCAATATGAGATGAGTCGAGAGACTGACGCGCGGCGGGCGTTGGAGGTCTTGGGAGGGGAGGGGGGAGAGGAAAGTCTTGGGTCTTTGTCGGGTCTTGGGAGGAGAATTGGTCTTGGGGTCCTTTTTTGGGGGGAGGGAGCGGAGGAAGAAGCGAGGCCAGACAAGAGCGGCAGCAGCTCAGCACGGCAGCACGGCCAGCTACTGGAGAGGCTTGGTCCGCTTGGAGGGAAGGGACGGGGAGGGGTTCCACCCTGGTGGAAAATTTTGGGAAAGCATTACGACGACTTCCTGATGACTAAGGGAATACGCCCTTTTCCCAGCTGCCAAGAAACCAGCGGCAGCGACTTCCGTTTGTCTGCCTGCATCAATGCACCTTCCTCCTCTCCGAGCCCCCTTCCCTTCCCGTCCGGCGGCCAATGAGCCAAGAACCTGCGAGAAGACGATACGTCACGGGGCGAGGAATGAGGCCACCTTGGACGGAAGGAGGGACGAGCTCGCTGCTGCTGTTCTTTGGAGAGTGAGACCTGCCGCTGTATCGTGAGCGTCGCATGAGAAGAGCGAGGGAGGGGTGCTCTGGCGAGCTGGGTTGACTGACGGGCTCCCTCCCAAGCGCGCCTGCCGATGCCAAGACGGGATGCGACCTGCTCGGATGAGAGTACCCGCATCCCCAATTCCACCTCGGACACGAACAGGAACGGCCAGACAAGTACAGTAGGTACCTTTCACAGAAAGAGAGAGGGGGGAGAGTGGGAGGGAGAGAGAAAAAGGGAGGTGTCAACCGCTTGATTGTGAGTGAGTGTCCTACGAGGCGCTCAACATGGAATGTTGTCCGATACGCAGCGCGCCTGGGTTAAGCTTCCGTCATCCCATATTGATCCGGGGTAACATTTGTGTGAGACGCATGCAGTACATTCAGAATGCACCTCCGGCACCTGACATGCCAGATAGCCTCACGCTCTTGTCGCTTCATCCTTGAGATCATCTCACCAGAGAATCTCACCGACCCGGGAAACCGGCGCCATTCGCGGGGCAGGGGGGACGCCTCCCCTCTTGAATTTTCCACATGGCATTCCGGCTTTAGCGACTGCCAGTGGACGAGATGCGTGGCTGCAGCAGATGTGAGATCGGTGGGGGCGATTTGTGCCTTGACGATCTTGTTGGCTTGCGAAGCAATACCTGTTCTTCCTATTGCCGCAAGCACGCAAATGCCTTCTCATTCCACCACGTTCATCATAACCCCATTCGTACGCTCATTCGTGCAAAGTCCGAACAATGTCTCAACTGTCGTCGAGTTCCAACCCAAACAAGAGCGAGCGGATTGAACGGCTCACTTACACCCAACTGCTTTAGCTCCCGCTCCTGTCGTGTCAGGGGTCCTCCGTGCCCTCCTTCCCTGGCCAACCTACCTCCGAGCGGACTGGGGCCTGCCTTTTCGGGCGGATGCAACGTCATCTAACTTTAATTGGCGACGAATTCGAGACCCCGCCGCCCGCCGTCATCTTCCCCGCAAACGTCAAGTCCGCCGTGTAAGACACCGACCGATCCCAAGCCGAAGCCCCCTCATGCCATCGCCGTAGGATGCGGAAGAAAAGGCCAGACCCGTGAACGACACCATGGCTGTTGTCGACTCTCGAAAGTTCCCATGAATGAGAAAACGGGGCCGGGTTTGTCCCCGTCTAGAATCCCTCTCTGCGAACTCGAGACATTGGAACGTCAACTACGCTGAGCTGGAGCCTGCCGTCAGGGCATGACCGTCTCAGACATATCAACGCCGGCATCCCGGGACGTGGAAAACCCGTCGGCACAGGGCGGGGCACGGCCAAGAACACATCCCGAGTCCCTCCGCCGAGCCGGGCGCTAGTGTGAGAGACGGACCTTGTCAGAGCTTGTCAGCGGAAGGGCGCGATTGACGTTGGTGGGTCCGGCAGGAATACATTTTCTCGCTCCTCTCGCCGCTGAGTCACTCGCCGGAGACACGCAGGATAAAAAGAAAGGGACAAGATCACTTTATTGGTCGACTTGAGCCTTGAGACCGGATACCAAAAAGGCGCCGCCGAACCAAATCACGATCCCACCATGGCCACAACGACCACAACGGCCTCGGCCTCGACGTCCGGCATCGAGCTCCATCCCCTCCCGGCCCAAATCTCCCTCAAGCAATATCCCATCCCGCCAACTCAGCCCGCCGACGACGGCGACCCCATTCTCCGCGCCTCGCGCGAGGCCGACTCCGCCGTGCCCGAGGGCGGCTACGGCTGGGTCGTCGTCGGGGGCTGCTTCGTCATCGCCTGGTGGATCATCGGCACCTCGTACTCGTGGGGCGTGATCCAGAGCGCCCTCATCGACGACGGCCTCGGGACCCCCGCCGTGCTCTCCTTCGTCGGCTCCCTCGCCGCCGCGCTGATCTCGGCGACGGCCATCGTCAACTCGCGCGTCATGCGGCGCATCGGCCCGCGCAAGACGGGGCTGCTGGGGATCGCGCTGCTGGGCGTGAGTGAGCTGCTCAGCAGCTTTGCGGTGAAGAACGTGGGCGCCATGTTTGCGACCAGTGGTGTCATCATGGGGTTGGGCATGAGGTGAGTCCGGGTCACCATCATCTTGCCATATGAGTTCGTTGCGCTGACAGCATTTATCTAGCTTGTGTTTCTCGGTGAGTCTCGGCCATTGCTTCAATGCGCTCGTTTCCGGGGCAAAAGGCGACTGACAAAAGCAGATTGTCTCCGTAATCCCAGCACAGTACTTCAGCCGCAGGCGCGGTCTGGCCAACGGCATCGTGTTCGCCGGCGGCGGTCTCGGCGGCGCAGTTAACAGCTTTGCCCTGGACGCCGTGCTCAACCGCTTGGGCTCGGCATGGGCGTACCGCGTTCTCGCCCTCGTCACTCTGGCCACCGGTCTCCCCGCCGCATGGCTGATCAAGGAGCGCGTGCCCGTCCGCAGCTCCGGCTTCGTTGAATGGTACGTTCACGCACTCATACCACGCCCCCGGCTCCCGGGTATGCCCCGGCTTGCTTACCAGTGAACAGGCGTCTCTTTAAAAACTTCACTTTCCTCCTCGTCTTCCTCGCCGGCGCGGTCGGCACGTTCCCCCTCTTCGTCCCGCCCTTCTTCCTCCCCCTCTACTCCAAGTCCATCGGCCTCTCCTCCTCGACGGGCGCGGGCCTGGTCGCGGGGTTCAACTTCTCCTCGGCCGTCGGCCGCATCTGCTGCGGCGCCCTCTGCGACGCCTTTGGTGCGCTCAACGTGCTCTTCGTCTCCCTGGCGCTGTCGGCCGTCAGCATTCTGGCCATCTGGCCCGCATCGACGACGCTGGGCCCCATGGTCGTCTTCGTCGTCATCAACGGCATCTCCAACGGCGGCTTCTTCTCGACCATGCCCACGGTGGTGGGGAACGTGTTCGGGTCGGCGAGGGTGTCGGTCGCGATGAGCATGATTGTTACCGGCTGGGCCGGGGGTTACCTCATGGTGGGTTTCATTCCACTTCGAGACGGTCCGGGGAAGCTAATGAGATTGTCCAGGGTGCCCCGATTGCTGGCTATCTCCTCGAGGCATACGGGGGCGCGGAGAATGGCCTCCAAGCGTACCGCCCTGCCATGTTCTACGCCGGGTCGCTGTCACTGGCGGCAGCAGGGCTTGTCGCACTGGTCAGGTTCCGGATAAACCACCGAATTCTGGCGAAGATTTGAGACCAGGTGTTATTCATGGAAATATCAAAAGCGAGGAGCGGTCGACCATCAGATGGCATGCCGGAGTACAAGAGTGACTCAGCTATTCGGGTGCTGTAGCCCGCGGCCCCGACAAGCGAGACATTGCTCCTCGAGAGAATAGACCGGATGAATAGTGTATCCAAACACCGGAGACCGGCCGGCGGTGTGCGAAGCAAGGGACAGTCCGTGATGTGGCACCAAGCCCACTTTAGGGATAATTCAAACGTTCCTCCCAAGATTCCTTTCCGGGCTCACGGTCTCATACCAGAAGTCGGTGAGCAGCCGTGAATGCTGACGACGTCTCAGCCTCCCAGGCTTTCCTCGCCGCGCTTATCTCCCCGCATGATCCACCACCCCCATGCACCGGAGCGGCTGCTGCCTACTCGGCAGACTTGGCGTTCCGACCCCGAGTGATTCAGCCCATAACCCCGGTCTTTCAACCCGGCGAGGAAACCGGAGACGCAATGTCAAAGAGCCTCTCGAATGTCACTGCCCTCACGCTTGACCACTCGGAAGACACAGTCCCGCGCCCCCATTCCCCTCCATCGAGCAACGCCCCGTTTGAGTCACGCCGGAGCGCCATCCAGACCCAAAGCCAGCCAAAAAGCCGCTTGCGGCGATCCTTCGTCCCCCCCAAGCACGTGCCGTCGCGCCTCCTTCGCGTCCCCCTCTCCCTGACGGAACTTCCCCCACTGCTGACCGACGCGCGATGACGATCTTGGGCTGGGCGCCATTGCGTATACAAAATACCCCGCGAGTCCCTCTCTCTCTTAGACCCCCTCATCACATCAGGCCCGCCAGTGAATCCGATCCAACCCCACAAAGCACCAATCTTTCTTCACAGACCAACCCTTTTCCGTACGTCGACACACGAACGTCCCACCGCCAACATGTCCATCGACCACATCGGCCTCTTCGTCCCCGCCTCCATCTACAAGGAGACGGTCGACTGGTACCTCACCGTCCTGGCCCCCATCGGCTTCAAGAAGTTCGTCGAGCCCAACGAGTACGCCTGCGGCCTCGGCTCCCAGCGCCCCGACTTCTGGATCGCCTGCCACAGCGTCGACAAGGCCAACATCCCGCTCCACGTGGGCTTCAAGGCGGAGAGTGCGTTTGTTTACCCTGCCCCGTCCAGCGAGGCGAGCGCACATGCTGACGCGGGGGTGGTGGCGGCGGTACAGACCGCAAAGCAGTCGACGAGTTCCACAAGGCCGCCATCGCCGCCGGGGCCAAGGACAACGGCGCGCCCGGGCTGCGGCCGCATTACCACCCCAACTACTACGGCGCCTTTGTCATTGACCCCTCGGGGAACAACGTCGAGGTGGTCTGCCACATGCCCGAGGTTACGGAGTAAACGAATGTGAATTGTCTGGCGTCGTTTTGTCTTGACCTGATTGTATACGCGTCAAAGTCCAGGTTGGACACGGAATAGGAGTCGGTGGGGTTGAGAGAGGCAGCATCTGGTTAAGACCTTTACAAGAGGGCGGTTTGGCGAAAAAACGGCGTGATACTCCAGAGTCTGAAGAGAAGCAGAAAAGAAGAAGAAACGAATAATCCAGGCGCGGCACGCCGTATCGTATTGAGCATCAAGCGACCGCCACCTCGCATGACCACTGCGTTTTGAATCCACCCAAACCCCTTCCCGGAAACACATCAGATGCACAAACATTGAGCGAGACACAACAATCGCCCAGCCAGATGTCGACGGGCCGCAAAGACCCAACCCTGGGCTTCTCGCCCTCGCCCCATCCATCGATTGCCATGCCGCTTCGCCCATCGCTTGCGCGCTCCCGGCCGGCCCAGCCGACCTGCAGCCAACGCCCACGGCCCCTGGGCCCCATGCGAGACCCGCCCCCGACGACGACGACGGGCGTGTAAGCGCGCCCGGACCCGAAAGCACCCCCCTGTCCCGCCTTCTTCCCGCCTGCGCCGCTTGGCAGCCTGTCGTCATGACGGGTAGGTTGCTGACCCTGCACTGCATTTTTAACCCACCCCGAGGCTTCACGGCGCCGCCAAGGGAGAGACGCCCGACAGCAGCCCGGGACGGACGGGCGTGCGCCAGCACGCCAGTGGCTCGCCCCGCGCCATGTACGATGTCCCGGGAGCACGATTCTCACCAGCACGATTCTAGGACGCCTCTTGCGTGGTTGGTTCCGGCTTGCTTCCCGCGTGCCTGTGCCTGCCTCGCATCCTCCAGTCCCGTCCAGAACACACGCGAACCCCGGACTGGACGTCTGCCCTCGTCCGAGTTAAGACAAGCCGCCAAGTTCCGTGGAACCCTCCCGTCACGAGGAGGCATCCCCAGGCCAGGATGGCCGGGCAGGACGCCGCTTCAATCGCAATCTTGGTCTTGGGAGCGTCACCAACGTCCTTCTGCCCTACGACAGCAGACCGCCGCCGTACGTGCAAGCCTCTCTGGGCAGACAGCGCACTGTGATCTTTCCATCCCGAAGAGCCCAGGTAAATGTCAGCGGTCATCACCACTGGTGTCGCTGGTCACATCACTCGCCATCAAACAGCCCAGCAAATCGAAGTCGCGTACTCGGAACATGTCATTATGCTTGCCATCTATGTCAATCTCGGAACACCAAACTCCGCGTCCCAATCATGCATGCGCAAAAGTCTAGAACGTAACGCAACGTGTAACCTAATCCAGCCCCAGCCCGCGTCAAATATACCGGCGTTCCTTTCTCTTCTCTTTCTTACTGATAGTCGTTCCATAGATGCGCGCAAAAGCCATGAGTGCAACGTGCTCGACACATGGGGAGAGTCGCCCTCCCCCCCGCGTCGAATCCGCCACATATTGCACTGCTATATTCCCCAGGCGTAACCAACCCCCCCACCCCCCGGTGAACCCGACACCTCTACCAGGGTATCAAATCCATAAAAAAACCATACAGTTCCTCCGTGCATCGCACCTCCCATGCTCGATTGGCGCTATACCGTAAATCTATCAAAGGTAGGCTCGCGTCGTCCGCCGCAGATGAGTACATTGCTTCGAGACTCCGGTGGCCCGCCCTTCGAAGGTTGTCCAATATTCCTCTTACGGTCTCGGGCCGCAAAGCGAGACCAACGTATTCTAACCGATGCTGCTCGGATCCAATACTAGTATCGATAGCTCCGGCAGACCGTCCCCCAAGCTTGGTGTATATCAGGGTATCAATCTCGTAATATTGCAAAAGAAAAAAGTGCTTTAGGAATCGCCGCCAACAGCAGGACGTGATCGCTGTGCCACCACTTCCCGTGCATAAAACTCCACCAGCATGGTGCCGTATGCCTCTAGGTCCTCAACGGGGACCGCGAGCCGGAAGTCGTTCAACAGAAGGAACTGGAGTTCAAGATGGTTCAGTTCCGCCAACGGAAGCCCGCCGACCTAAGATTGCATTAGCACCTGTTGCTCTGTCATGAAAGCTGGACCGGCATACCTTAGCGTATCTGGAGTTGGTGTAGAAGACATCGGAAAAGAACTTGCTCGCGCATGTCACTCCCGCAATAATCAGTCGATGAATGTTGAAGCTGTCGACCACAAAGTACGTCGCCGGAGTGCCTGGAGGCGTGGGCTGCGGCACGATGCTTCCGGTACTCTCACTCGGCTTCGTGCTCTTCTCGTCCATGTCGTCGTCGTCCGCAAGGTCCGAGTCGCTCTCGTCGTCGTCCCGCATGTCGACATCGGCCGACTGCGATTTGGGTGTTGGCTGCGTGGTCGACACTCTCCGCGCCTCCTCGTGCTTGACGACCATTTCGTTGACACGTTCCGTCATGCGGTCAAAGTACACCAGCAAACTCAGAAAGACCTCGTACGTGGTGGGACAGTACTTGTGGATTCGGGACAAGTAGCTAAGAATGGTGATGGCAGGGATGTTCTTGCCGTGGAATGCCAGCACCGAGGTGCTCAAAGGGCTCATGTGCGAGCCGTTTCCTGACTCGTTGTTCTGGCTCGCTTGCTGCTGGTGCGCGACGTTGCGCTGCATCGCATCATGCTGCAAATCATTGGTGGTTGTAATCTTGGTGAGCAGGGCAGCAACCATCTCGATGATGTCGCCGATGGGCATAGCACTGATCTCATACTTCATCGCCTGCAGAGGTGGGTCGTTGAGGATCCCAGGTCCGTTACCCGACAGAAGGTCTGCCTTGGCGAGACTCTGGATATGGGCCAGATCGCGCACGTGAATCGTCTGGCCCTGGGGCTGCTGGCGGGGGGACGAGGTATCGGAGAGGGGGTATGAGGTCGGGGCGCCGGTCACGCCGTTGCCGTCGGACGCAGGCGACGGTTGCTGCTGCTGGTGGGTTAGCGCCGAGGCGGCCGCCTCCGTGGCCAAAGTGGAACCAGCATGGCCGGTGTCGCGAGAGTCGGTTGCCATGTATGCGGGGCTATCGGCATGCTGAGGCCTCGCTCGGGTGGGTGACGATGATGAAGGAGGCGAGGGGAAGCGAGACGCTCCTCCGCTAGGCGGCGCGTGCTTCTCGGCCGAGTCCCAATCGGATCGCTTCTGGCGCGTTGGTGGAGTACTGGCAGAATGCTGGTACCTTGGGCTCGCGGAGGAGGGATGTGCGGGCACGTCTCTTGATCGACTGGCGGATCGATAATGGGAATCATGCGAGTGCTGGTGGGGAATGCCAGAGGAGGCAATCATAGTGTGGAAACGGGAGGGATCAGAGACGAAGTCACCGATCACAGCTGCCATAGCATGGTATTATTCCCAAACAAGACCGTATTACAATTACGAGGGTTGGAAGCGGCAACTGCGAGGGGCCAAGGTTCAGTTAGCATGTGTCCAAAACCGAGGGTTGCAAACCGTGGGTCAAGGGGAGCGGGAGGTACGAAAAGGAAAACATGTGGGAGGTCGACCACGAGTCGGCTGTGTGACATTGGCAAGCTTGATTGTTGCATGATGACCCTGACGCCCCAAGCCTCCGGTGGCAGCAGCGACGAAGCCGCCCACGACTTCGCAAGCGGGACTTCGTCTGACTGGGTTTCTCGTACGATGCTGGTCTCCTGGGGCAAGGTTGACGGCCTGAGCAAGGCCTTATCTGCGTTGGAGCAAACCCGGATCTCATTGCTGGGGATTGCGCGAGCGCAGCGATACCATGTGCAGCCAAACGCAGGCAAGCAATGGCAAAGCACCAGCAATTGACGAGGCGGTCTAGCAAGTAAAGCTGATGCCCGACGCCGCGGTTCAGCCTCAGGAAGAGAGCTGGTTGCCACTTTGACCACCGGGCGCAGGTACGACCGACGTCACAGATGCGCGCCTCGAGGTGGCCAGGACGGATAAAGGGAATAGGCACGTGTTGAAAATGACAATGGGGACAAGCGAAGAGGGAGGGATGCGCAAACGCACCAGACAATGCTAGCAACTCACCTAAGTCGTCCAACGGATGGAATAGAGTCTATCGGCACAGCGATAGAGGTTGTTGGTAGGCGAAGAAGTAGTAGTCGAGAGTTGCGACGCGAGGGTGCAGCAACTGTGTTTCGGGAGATGTGTAGTCGGAGGAATTACTCGGAGGTGATGCAAACAAGCAGCAACAGGGTGTCCAGGGCAATGTCGTAGGTTAGGTCGAATCGGGTCGAGAGAGGGGCGCTGTTGGCAGTCGAAAACAATGCCGGAAGGGTGAGGGTAAGGAAAAGAGGCGCACAAGAGACGCGCTGGGCCAAACAGGGACGGGAGGGAGGTCGAGGGGGCGGTGATGGCTGCGAGGACGAGCAGGATGGAGGAGAGGAGGCGGACGGGGGGGTGAGAAATATGGTGTCGGTCAAGGTCTCGCCCGACTCGGCAACTCGACAAACTGTTTCTGTTCCGTTTCGCAGGGCGTATGCGATGTAGAGTACCGGCAAGTCAAGACCCTGAGTATCGGGAGGGAGGAAAGAGGAAAAACAGGACGACGACGACGAAGAAAGAAGCCCCCTTGTAGAAAGTCAGGTCTGGAGGAAGACGAGACTGGGCCAGAACAGAAAAAGCAGACTGGGGTGCGAGGAAGAGTCGGTGGGGGAGAAGAGGAGGAGGAGAGTGGAAAGATGAATACCTAGAGGAGGATGTCCCGGTGTGGATGGGGAAGATGGCAGGACGAAAAGCGAGCAAGGCACCGATGGGCAGCGCGAGGGACGTGGGCGTGGTGAATGGAGGGGGAAGGTCGAGGTGGGCAGGCCAAGCAGGCGCGGACGGGGGGGGGGGGGAGGGGGACAGTGAACGGGGCAAGGTCGAGGTACCTAGAGACCCGGGAGCCTGACAGAGGGGCCCGTTGGCCTAGAGGGTGGTGACCCAGTCGGACAGTGGAGAGTGCACCGGAGGATAGACTGGGCTGGAACTCTCTACTACCGCGAGTAAAGAGAGCAACCGCGTGCAGAGGCGAGCGCAGGACCCCGCTGGCAGGTGGGCTGGGCGGTCGCGTTCTGCAGTAGCAGTCCGCTGCTGAGCAAAGGCGCGTCTGGACGGGCTGCCCGGTGCTTGCTGGGATCCGCCTGCTGTCCCAGACTGGACTCTGGCGATGGCGGCGTGGGTTGAGGCGAGGCGAGTTTGAGAGGAGTTGGGTTGACCGAGTGACGACGGGTCGGTTCACTTGTGAGATGGATGCACGTCAGAGGGGGATGGCAGATTTCGACGAGAGAGTTGCTCGAGCACTCACTGGGCGCGAGCGAGCGAGCGAGTGAGTTGAGTGAGCAAGCAAGTGAGGGAGCAGGTGAGAGGGACTGGCTTCAGGGTCCCTGGGTGGGATTGGCGGTCTGGTGGAGACGGATGAGGTAGATGGCGAAAAGATGGCCGCCAAACGGCTCGTCTGGGTAAAGTACCTTGCTGTTGATGTGCAGCCGCGCCGCGAGATGACGGCACAAACGCAAGGCGAGACGATTGATCTCAAGGGACCGAGACGACGGCCGTTCGTGGGCGCGGTGGCTGACGGGTTCAAGCTTCTGTGCTGTGCAGCGACGCTGCTGTCTCACGCACGCTCAGGACGCCCCGCCGCGATGGGATATGCATGCCCCGTCAACGGCGTGCGTGTGCTCTTCCACGCGCTGCGAAGGCTGCTTTGGCCTCGCAGCAGCAGCCTCCGTCCTGCTCTGCGCCCCGTCTGTGAGTCTCTCGGCCGGGTGCGACGATGGCACACCACCTGGGCGCTCGCACACATCCCGGTGGTTTGAATCAGGGCTACACTGCACATTCCGACTCGGTGGGCATCTAGTCATGTTGATCGAGCACCCGTCCGGCTCTCTCCATGTCTCGTGGCGGGATGGCGAAAAAGAGGAGGAGCCCAACCGAAACATGTGATGACATAAACACGGCGCTAGTCAACCGTCCCCCCCGTCCCCCCCGTCGCCCGCCCGCCGGGCAGCCACTCAGAGCTCTCGCAACAGCAACACCCGTCTCCCCCTCCTCCCAAGCCAGAGAATCCCAGGGTCCTTTTTTGCCCTCCTCGTCGTCCCGAATCTGCTCGTGCCATCGTTGCAAGTCCAAAGTGGCTGCAGCCCGCTCCCGGTTCCCTGTCCTACCACGACGTGTCGCCTTCCTACCTAGTTTACGATGCCACGATGCCCAGTTGCGCCCAGTTCCCAGAGGGCGGGCCCAACCGAATCCAGCACAGCCTCATTACGATGCCGTGCTTGCTCGACAGCGCTGCCGTACTTGTACGTCCTCCAAGTGCGCCACGACATGGGTATGTTCGCCGCCGAGGCTCGTAACCAAACCTCCCATCGGGCTTGGGGCCCCCGTCGACCCCGGACCTTGTTTCCCCCGTCCCGTTCCCAACAGCACCGCAGGCAGGCTTTGGTCGTCGACTCTGCCTTCCCCAGACCTGCAGCCGTGCGGCAGGCAGCCCGCACTGCACGCATCTCCCCCGTCCTCACGGAGGCTGACAGCGCGCAGAACGTTCGAGCGGAAAGAGTCAGAGCTGCTGCGTAGAAAAACGCTAATCCACGAAGCACGGGGACTGGCCGGGTCGACAGGGGCGCCGAGAGGAAGCGTCCCGGAGATGCGCGAACGGCCATCCCGGCACATCGCAACGTGCTGCAGTCCAATTTCCAAGGCGTGCGCGCGACTGCAACATGGTAGAATTCAAGGGTTCAGCGACCAAGAAATCTTGACACGAAAAAGCAACCAGCCCAGCGCCTCGACAAGACACGGAGGGAAAACAGGCCACTGGGTAGTGGGCTGGCTGGCGGGAGGTGAGGGTGTGTCCATTCCGCCCTCTCACTGGCTGCGTCGAGAAGCGATAACGCTGATAAGAGACTTGACGGGCGGGGATCAGGCAAGTGCGGCAGGGAAGGCTCGACCTTTGGGGGGCTATCGGATAAGGTACGTACCTCTCGATTGCCAGCTTCTCCCGCCAGCCGCCCTGCCACCTCCCTTTCCGCCTTGGCTGCACCCAGCAGCCCAGCAGCCCAGCACCCGTACTTTGCACATTTCCTGCCGCCAATGTGACTCTAGCCACGGGCCACAGGCCACAATCCACACTCCTCTGAATGTCCGACATTCTCCACCGAAACACGGCGGCATGCAACATTCACGATGGCCGAGATGGATCTCGGGACAATTAAACAAGCTTCTCCCATTCTTACGTACAGTGCTGTACGTACATGGTATCTGGCATTTACGAGCAGCGAACCCACGAGAACACACTGGCCACTTGCTGTGCGTTCTGCCATTTCTGCCCCGGCCATCCCTGCCGCACCGCCGCCCCTGGCCGAATCTGGACCTCGTTTCCGTCCGAATCAAGCAACATCGTCTTCGTGACTTTGTCGGCAGCATTCAGCCACGCTCTTCCCCATCTTTTCCCCCTTTAACTGTCCTGCTTGACGTCGCAGCTCGTCCGGCCCGCTCCATCAACAAACAGGACACGGGACAGATGGGCAAGTTCGCCAACCGGTCTATTCGGGGCTTGGAAATTAGAGTCAGGTACCCGCGCATGCCACGCAAGCACCCATCGCGACGACGCAGAGCCGACGCCTAGTTTGGACGATTTGGACGCCCACCGGCTCGTTGCATCACGGCACAAGGGGCAGCCTCTCTGGTCTGCCAATCGTCAAAGCACAAGAGACGCACCCTACCGCCCTCGCGCTTGGTTCATACAGCGTGCGCTCCAGCTATCCTCCTTCGCGCTGAGCCGACGTCGTCGCTGGCTGCCACCCGTCCAAAAGGGGCAATGAAAAAACAAGCTTTCATCATCAACCCGTCCAATCCATCCCACGCCCAGCTCCTGGCAACCCCAAGTTCCAACCACCACAGCCAACCCCATGCTCGCCTCCCACCCCTCCCTCTCTTTCCCCATCACCCCGGCCAGCGCTGATAGCACCCGGCCAATGCCCGGCGTCCCCTCCGGCACGAGGCCTTTGATCCTAGGGCGCCACTCTACGAGTTAAGATGTGCCCCCCCATCTCATCTTGCCAATCTGTACTACCATGTATGTCGTGCGAGCTTACCTTCACCGCAATCCCTCCCGCTCGGGATGGAAGCCACTCAAAATGTGGAGCAAGCCGTGCCTCGCAATCGCCAGGTGCGAGAGGCATCGTGGCACACCGGATCTCCAACAGCCCGTCCCACGTTTCGCTCCACCGCCGTTCCGTGACTTTTCCTAAACCGTGACCGACGGCCAGCGGCAAACGACCGGCCGCGCCTTCGTTTGTTCCTCCCCCCTCAGCCGCGGTCTCGGGACAGGAGCAGCTTCCAACCACGACGGACGAGCCGGTTTTGAGGACAGCACTCGGATTCAGAGCCGGAGTGCCCCTTGGCACCACTGGCCCGAGGCTGACGAAACCTTGGTCCTGGATGGCGTGCGCTGCTGCCGGCATGGCACCTGGGACGCCGCCCCTTCCCACGCGAACCGTCCGCGGCACCCTCCTCTCGCTGCAGAAGACCTTTCCGCAGGAAAAGGCCGTGGCAGGAAAATCCGACCGGAAGATCACTCCCTCTCCGCATCGCCCTGATTCGCTCCCCGCTCCTCGTCACCCGCAGAGCCGAGTGGCGCTAAATCCTCCCCTTCACCGCCTCCGAACCCGAGGCTTGCCTCGCTCCCCAAGCGGTGGCATGCCTGGGACACGGCGGACGCTTGTTTGGCGTCCTCCCTGCATCGTGCATACGGGTGGGAGCGCTCGCGTGCCCGGCGGCTTGTGTTCCGGGGCCGGGGACCGGGCTCCGGACACTTGGGCCTGGCGTCACGTCGCAGCGCAGCGCGTATCGCACCCTGACCACGCGAGCCGCCCGGGGGGACCTTATCTTGCCATTGCGATCTCACCGAGGGCCGAGGCCATCATCTCTCCCATGCATCATCCTCTTGTCAAGAATCTCTCGTCTTGCGGGTAATCTATTTTATTGTACATTCATTGTTCGTCCGCCAAGCCTTGAGGTGTGCCGTCGCCTCGGCATGAATGCCCTCCGAGGCTCGTTCGTAACTCGTGGCGACCAGCCTGTGTGATGTATCCTCGCCCTCGCGACGGCGAGCCACTTGGGCGACGTATTGCTAACCCCTAGGGACCTTTCCCGTCCCGTTCCTCCCCCTCCACAAACTCTCTCTCTAGTGCTTCACCGTGTAGTCCTCGTCGGGGAGGTACAGATGCCTCTGGGCGCCCTGGGCGGTCAGGACGACCATGCGGATGACACCGCCGGAGCTGCCGTCCCACTTGATGGCCTCCTTGAGCGATCCCTTGACAAACTCGACTGCATCCTTCTCCTCCATGCCCTCCTTCCAGTGCTCGTCGCAGTATCCGTAGATGTAGGTCGAGCCCGAGCCGCCGATGGCGTACGACTGCTTGTGTAGGGAGCCGCCGAGGGGGATCGAGTAGACCTGGCCGCCGTGTCGCTCGTCCCAGCCGGCAATGATGAGACCGGCACTGGGGGAAGACGTCAGTACTGTTGACGCACAAGGCCAGGGGAGAAGACGGTGGGGGGAAGGGAAACGGCAGCGGTGCACAACTCACGTCAGGCGGTCCTTGTTGGCGTAGCAGACCTCTTGGAAGATGGCGGCGGCGGTTTGCGTCATCGGGGGCTTGCCGTTGCGCATGGCGTACAGGCCCAGCTGGTACTGGACAATGTCGGCAACGGCCTGGGTGTCGGCGGCGGAGCCTGACCGGCAGCACCAGATGGTGTCGTGGACTTGTGTGAGCTTGTCGGTGACGCGGTTGGCAATGTACGCGCCCGTCGTTGTCCTGGAATCAGCACCTGCATGTTTTGTCCCGTGTCAGCGAATGTCCCCCAGCATGCGCACCCAAGATCTGGCTCGGCGGCCGCAGACCATCGCAACGAAGGAGGGGGAATAGCATGACGTACCGAGGATGACGCCGTCCTTGAAGGTGACTGCCATACTGTCGTGGGTGTCAGTTGGGTCGAAGAGACGGGGGTTCGAAAGGCGGGCAACCGAGGGGTAGAGCTTACATCGAGGTTCCGAGGCTGCGAACGTCATTAGATTGGCTTCAGAAAGACACAACATGCCGGGCCATCACTCACTTGACCTCGCCCTTCTTTAATCTCTCCATGTCGACGTGGATACCGTCTGTCCGTACGAGAAAGGTTAGCTGACGATGCCCCTTGCTGTATGTGCCCGTGTCCCTCTGGTCCCGGCCAGTACATCATCGAGCGTTCCCGCCAACAGCGGTCGTACCTTCGTTCAGCATTCCGGTGGTGGTGAACTCCATTTTTGCGTGCGTGTGAGATTCGTATGTCAATTAATCCGGGTGTCTATTCTTCTGGGTTGAGAGGATCGCAGGTGGAATTCGGCGGTCGAATGGTGGGGGGTTCGTTTGATGTGTCGTCGGTGGGAAGGCGGCGGCAGGCGGTCGGGAAAGGCTGGAGCTTGACGAAGCTCAGGCAGCTCCAGAACGCGTTGGCCTTGCCCGCCCCGGGAACACTGACCACATCAGTCACGTGATCCATGATTACATAAGACAAGGAACCGGCGCCAGACCTCGATCGCTGCGACGATGGGTGCGGTTCGAGTGCTACGTGAGACACGTTGTTGGAGGAATACGGACAGTCCATTTCGACAGTTACTGTGTCTTGATTCAAGCCGGGATTAGCCAGTCGGCCTGGGAGCGGTTGAACATCACCAACATCAGCGGTGGCATGTCATCGTCCGTTGAGATTGGGAGTCTCCACATTTGAATAGATAGATCCCCACGTGAGCTTCCCAGAGTAGAGCTCCCAAGCGCCGACTCGAGGGTTATCTCGTCGTGGCGAAGACCAAACAGGCTTGCGGCCCTGAAACTTCCGCCTGTATTTCTCTACCCGGTCCGATGCCACCACGAGCGCAGTCTACCCGGCTATCGAGGCTCCGCTGTGTCCGGGTTGCCGGGCCCGGCTGGCAATCCACAACGCCGGCCCAAAGATAAACTCCGTCCTCAACCAAGTCTCGTCGATATGTTTGCTGTGTTACAACGCTGCTATGCACAGAATGTCCAAATACGCTCATCGGCTAGCCCAACATGTCCCGTACATCTCAACCCCCCTTGGTCAGGCTGCAAAATGTCAGCATCACGGCGAGTCCACCCCGCGTCAGGAGCGTGGGCGACCTACCCGTCCTTCTCCAGCTCCAGGCTCGGCTTCTCCTCGCCCTCCTTCTTCTTCTTGTCCTCGTCGCCGCACCCGCAGTCGTAAAAGTCGCCAATCTTGTTGCAGTCGAACTGCTCCTTCTTCAGGCGCGTGTTGACCTCGTTGTGGACGAAACAGGCCCACCCGGCGGCGGCGTTCCGGCTGCTCGTCTGGGGCGGGTACCTTGCCAGCAGGGTGCGGAAGTGCGAGGCGCAGTCGCCGCAAGGGTAGAGGCGGGCGAAGAGCTGGATGTACGTCTTGAGGGCGAGGCTGTCGTCGGGGGTGGGCTTCTCGGGGAAGCGGGCCATCATCGTGTGGAAGAGCTTCCACGAGGCGCGGCCGAGCTCGGCTCTGCGGGAGGGGGGGAGCGTGCGGTTAGTCAATCGTGATCGAGCAACCCTTGCGGCCTTGTTACGCCCACCCGCCGCGACCCGGGGATCTGGTCCGGAGGCGGGCGGGCTGTCGGCACGCGCCGATGGCGGCCATCGGGAGGAGCGGGGCCGGGGAGGAGGAGGGAACGCTTACTTTGCCGTCGCGTTCTCGAGCTTCGGGGCGATGGACTCGCCGGAGAGGATGCTGCTGGAGATGTGGCCCAGGTCGGGGACGTCGGCGCCCGAGGAGGAGTCGCCCTTGGCGGGGGCGGCGGCGGCGGGCGGCGCGGGTGACGAGGGTTCGCTGGTGCCGCTCGAGAAGAGGTACGAGACGCTGAAGAAGGCCACGATGGCCAGCAGGACCATCAACGAGAGGTGTTGTCTTCGCGCCATGGTTGAGACGAGGGGGGTGGGGTATGGCTACTCTCTGCAAAGGAAGAATACGGGAAGAGAGGAAAAAGTGAAAAGGAGGGTTGCGTCCAAAAGACACTGGCGAACGAAAAAGGAGGGACACGAACCGCCTTCAGCAAGGAGGAATCGAATTTCGGACGAATTGTCGCCCTGTTCGCGCCAGCAGCCTTTTTAGTTTCCCGGGGACAGAAACCCCCCAAGACCGAGCAGATGCGCACCGAGAGACATGCATACTTGTACACACGCGCCCGCGCCCGCGCCCGCGCCAGACTGCACCGGCCACTGCACCAAGAGCGGAAGAAGGCGAAGGGGGCGGGCGGAGGAGGGACGGGGGGGGCATAATTTGGCGTCGGCCCACGCTGCAGGGGTCATCAGACGAGGCTATTTTGCAGCGCCGCCAATCCTGTCGCTGCTGAGCTCGCGTAGCACCACTTGTTCGCATGGCCCGGCGCCGTGGTGCGATACGCTGGCCGCGGTCCCTTCCAACGGGATTCCCACTCGCTTCAGTACCGTATCTTCTCAGCAAACCGGACTTCCACTTTTATTTTACACTAGCCTGAGGCAGCTAGTGGTGAGAGGGCCGCTAGGCCTATTACGGAAGGCGGTCAACCCACCGACTACCCCACCATCATCCCTCTATTCACTGACCTCCACAGCAGCCGCCTCCACAATCCACCACTATTATCGTCAACCACCACTATTATCATCAACCACCACTATTATCATCAACCACCACTATTATCATCAACCACCATGCCCAACCGCCAGCCGCTTGGCGAAATCGACCCCAATTCCCTGCAGATATCGCTGCCAAAAAAGAAGCCTCGCGGCAAGAAGCCTATTCCGATTACCAAGCGAAGTTACACTATACCTATACAAATCCAACAGCAGCAACGGTCGTACAGCCAGCGCAAGCGAGTTGACGTGGTAATGTACCTTAAGCACCACCGCTACCCAATTGAGCCTTGGCCAGCTACTCGTCAACGTGCTGGTGATACCCCTCTTGACCCTGCCAATGGTCTACGTCGCCCAACCTTTGATGAGGCTGCCGACTACTTCAAGATCCCTCGTACGACAGTTATACGCTGGTATAACCAGCGAGATACTATTGTCAACCCGTCAACCCGCCCTAGCCAGCCCAACTGGCCCGAGGTAGAGGCTGAACTCTATACCCAGTTTTGCCAGCAACGTGACGAAGCTAAGATTGTCACTACTAGCTGGTTTAGACGTACAGCAAGAGCTCTCTTCCACAACAAATACCCAACTGCAACTACCCTCCGATTCTCTGCTGGCTGGTTCTGCGGCTTCCAGTGCCGTTGGAATCTTTCACATCGTCGGCTTACAAAGCAAGCCACCCAACTGCCAGCTGACTACCTCCGTATTGTCACCAGCTTCCTCCACTTCATCCGACGTGTCAGCCAGCCGGCACTTGCCCGGCAGCCAGTTGGCGGCCTCCGATTTCCACTCGACCGTATCATCAACTTCGACGAGACCCCCATACCTTTTGAATACCTCGATGGGTCAACTTGGGCTGTTAAAGGTAGCCGTACCGTGGCTGGCAAGAGTGACCGCAGTGGCTGGAGCAAGCGGCAAGCTACGCTTATACTCTATATCTTCGCTGACGGCGTCCAACGGCTGCTGCCCAAGCTGATCTTTCACGGCAAGCCAACTAACCAGAGCGGCCAGATTGAAGCAAAAGAAGGCACCTTTTATAGTAACGAGATTACTGTTGAGTATAATGATACTGCTTATAATAACGAGTATCTACTAGAAAAGTGGCTTATTAACGAGTTCTTCCCTCTTACAGCCTGGCAAGAATACCTATTAGTCATGGACGTCGCTACCTTCCACAAGACCCCTGCGATTATTGACCAACTTCGCAGCCACCACATTACCCCTGGCCTTATACCTCCTGGTACAACTGCCCTTCTTCAACCTCTCGATACTGCTATCAACAAGCCCTTTAAGCAGTGGCTAGCAGAGGCGACTGACGATTACGTATACAACGCTGAGCAGCTGGCCCGGGCTGCCGGGCAGCCCATACCACTTGTATGGTCAACTTCAATGAAGCGTATTATGGTCACCCATACTGTGGCAACGGCTGCCCGCTGCCTAGCTAAAAAGGCAGAAATGGTCAGGCAATCTTTCTTACAGTGTGGTATAAGCTGCCAGCCAGATGGCAGCGATATCTCGAAGATCAAGATTAAGGATATACCGATTGAGACTATCTCATGGGATGGTTGGGATACGTTTGACTACGATAAATACGTCAAGCAAGAAATGCTCTCTGATCCAGAGATCCTTGACGTTCATGCTGCTGGGGACAATACAGAGTACATATGTACAGCAGAAGATGTCCAGCGGCACACTCGGCCCTGGGACCTCTAGGTATCTGACTACCCAATAAGCGACGTTTCTGACCCCTGACTCGCATACTGGCTGATCCCTGATTCTGCCAGTTAACTAACCACATTCGGTGGCCGCTTGACCCCATTCCGTTACCCCGAATAAAAGTGGAAGTCCGGTTTGCTGAGAAGATACGGTATGGGCTTTCCCAGGGGACGCCCAGCCCTGTGGGATTGTGGCCCGTGCACGGTGCTGCCCCTTAACTTTGATTCCCTTCCCGCCCCACTTCGGCCCCTGACACGATGAAGCAGAGCGAACCAACCTTGAAGTTGACGGCCGCCCTCAAAGATCCGGAGACCCTTGTCGTAGTGGGCAGTACGAGCATCGAGGGAGCATTCAAGCACACGTCCGTTTCTGTGATGCCTTTAGATTCTCGAATGGTATCCTCTATCCTCTTGGTCCCCGGCCCCATTTGGAGTCTCTGTCGCCATGTTGGCGTTGGTGCACGAAACACCTTGCTCCGGCCGGCTCTTGAGCACGACACCCACCAAACCCACGTTGAACGATCCTTCATATGATGGCCAAGCCGCCGTGTTCGTAGGCAACCTTGGACCCGTTGCTGGCTTGGCTTTGCAAGCAATCGAAGCCATTGTCTTTGCGATGAGCCGTGACAACATTCAACACAGCCCGTCAGCCCGTATTACACAAACGTCAATTTCTTGTTCTTGAACGGAATCAGAGCCAGGATAACGGCATGGTGGTAATACGCGGTCCGGTCAATGACATCGTCGGTCAACAGCCCAACCGACCCTCTGCTGGTCTTCGTGTTCGTCTGCCCAAAGACCAGGTTGTCTGCGTCGCCCAGCTCCATCCCCCGACGCAGGCAGGCCGCCGTCTCCTCGGGGAGGTAATACGCCGCCGTGCGCGCCTTGCCCACGCGGCCCTGGCGGTCGAGAACCACGACCCAGGCAAAGTTCATGATCGGCCCCTCCTGCTTGTCCGCCATGTCGATGCCGCCCTCGATCCCGACCCAGTAGTCCGCGTCCTTCTCGCTCTCCCGCGCACCGCGCGCCCTGTTGAGGGCCCCGCGGAGCGTCTCTTCGTCCGACAGAGGCTGGTCGGGCACGCCGGAGGGGACGCCGACGCCGCGGATGTCGTAGGAGCCCGGCAGGGCCGAGTCGAAGCCGAGCTGTGCTGCTCGGATCTTGGTGGGGTTTTTGGATGCGACCACGATGGAGGTGGTGTTGGCCGCCATGTTGAGATGCGGGGTGCAATTGCTCTTGCTTGCTTGGCTGCACGAAAAGGGGCATACGGTTGGCAAAGACGATGGAGACGACGGACAGTCGCGAAGCTGTTCTGGGTGGCGTACCACGACTTTGAAGGTTGCAAGTCTCCTTCAAGTCGGCTGGCTTCCGGATTTGGGGATGACTCATTCGGTGGAGCGCATTTTCGATTGAGAAGCGGTGTGACACCATCACGTTGTGGCTACCCACGACCTACACTCTGATATCTCCAGCGATGTATTGCAGCCCACCAGGCACGACCGCTTACGGATTTCCGGGGAAAGCTATCACGGGGGCTGAGCGGCGTATGCCCTGCAACTAGAATTACGCTGTTATCAAGCCTAACCATCGTTCCGCAGTGCAGGCGGCGCTTTTTCATATGATGAAGACTGCTTCTGTGTGCAATCACCATGCTCAACCTCGATAAAAAGACTTTTGTTATTCTCTTCCTGCAGGGTCTCTGCGAGCTAGGCTACTTTCTGAGTCACTGCAGCATGTGGCTGTTCAGGGGCAGTCCATCCTGGCCTGCTCCAAGCCCTTCTTGTACACGAAGCCGTTGGGGTACTGGACGGGGTAGTGCTCCTTGCGCAGGTGAGTGCGCGTTTCGTCCTTTCTTGACCAGTTGCGGCCGCACTGGTTGCAGGGCCAGCGGCTCTTCCCATCGTCGTTGGTGAAGGGGAGGCCGGGAGCAAGCCGGAGGGCGCGGACTCTGGCCAGGCCCCGGGTGTCCTCTTCATCCTCGTCCTCGTCATCGTCTTCTTCCTCTTCCTCCTCATCGTCGGCCTCGTCGTTCGCGCTCTCAGTGCAGTACTCCTCTTCATCCTCCTCGCCTTCTGCGTCGGCATCACTGTGATAGTAGTCGACGGCGTTCGGAGCAGCCGCATTGGGGGTGGGGGGAACGCCAGGCGCAGAGGGGACGGGGCGAGGGAAGGGCGAGAGTTGGTTGCCGGGCGCTGCAATGTGACGGAACCGGTTGTTGCCGCCGACGGAGGGAAGGTTGACGGGAAGCGTAGTGAATCCAGAGGGTATGCCGAAGCCAGGGGGCATAGCATGACCGGGCGAGGCGAAAGGGGCCATGGGGTTGGGAGGTGCAGGATTAAGGTATGTGGCAGGAGTAACGGAAGCATTCATAGCAGCCGGGACAATCTGTGGGGTCGGAGCATTGCGATATCTCTGAGAGAGCAAAAACGAGCCCATCAAGTGGTTAGGGACTCGTCGGTTGGGAGGGTTCGATGCCAGGTTTGGGTCCTCGGCGGCGGCGGCGTCGTACTCTGGGCATTCCATCCGAGTCAAACCCTCGGGCACGCCCTGGGGCCTTTGATTCTGGCTGTAGTCGCCGGCGGCAGCGCCCTGTTCCGGGGAAAATGTCCGAGTGAATCCCGTGTGTGTATCGAGGCCGACTTGATGCTGGAAGAAGCGGCCGTGTTCAGGGAGAGCGGCCACGCCGTAGAAGCTGGCAGAATCACGGTGTATGGTGACTTGATAACGGGCAGACTGGTTGCCGCCGTACGGAACGCAGTAGTTGCCGGGGTCGGTGTATGCGTTCGCCGTGTTTGTAAAGGGGTCCCTCGGGGGCGGCTGGGCGATGTTGGTGTGAGGGTCATATTCCTCTCTCCGCTGGATGGCATGGCGGTCCTCCAAGGATTGGCCGGCGGTGTTGTATATATCAAAAGGGTTGATGGGAGGGTAGCCTTCATGTGGCCTATGTTGTTTTGCGTCAGTCGGGCTTGTCATAAGCCTCCGAATGGGGTACGTACGGGAGATATTGATCGGTGCCTCTCATCCGTTGGACCTCCTGCTCATAGAGCTCTGGATACTCTGTAGACATGATTAGTACTTGATATTGCCCTGGAAAGGTTGCCCAGTGGAGAACCACCGCCGCCCGTCAAGGCCAGGGCCTCTCCGAGTTGGGCCAGATAAGAAGAGCAATACTGTAGTCCTAGAGGGTTGGCCTTGGACAAGCCCGGAAGGCCTTGCGTCTTCTCGACCGCCAACAGACGATGCCTTCCGAGGCCGGCACCCTCGAGACTCTTCCAAGGACAAAAAGAACCAACTCGAAACATTAGGGGATAGGCTGGTGACTTACTCGAGTTCTCCATCTCGTTCGCCTTTGTCGTCGACTTTGGGCTGGAAGAGATCGACGACAAAGGGCTTGAGCTGGATGAATGAAGCTGGTGGCGATGAGGAAAAAAAAAGAAGAAGAAAGATTGGAAGGAAGTGAAGAGACTTTTCTGGTGGTTCTCGCCTGTGAAGCTGTCGTAAAGGACGGTCTGGCTTAGTCGCCCTCCATGCGGGCCCGTCAACCTTAGGGCGACGGGCATTGTCCAAGACGGGGAGGGGGAGACTGGAAGAGGCGGGAACTGCTGATGAGCAACAATCTTGAGGGTAGGATGGGGCAGTTTGGGCGGGAACTAACGATGGCAGGCAGTTATTGGGATGGGATCAGGGTGATTCTTATGAGAAATGCTGAGCACATGTATTCATGAAGATTATGGCGGCACAGTCGAGGCGGGAACCACTGAGAACGCAAGCAGTCAAAGATCTGAATGGGACAGTTGAGACGGAAACTACACCAGCCAGCACTCACGAGGGTTGGGACGGAATGACTGAAGTTTGGAATGGACATCTGACGAAACTATGGATACAACACAAAGCCCATCATCTATGGCACAACCAGGTAGTAGCTCGAGACAAGGAGGATGAAGGCGAAAGCAGTTGATGAGCAGGCCCCATATGCCTTGTTGGCTTGGACGTGTTTGTCCTTTGCCCCCAGCCAGACGTCGATATACTGTCCAGGGAGACTTTTAGAGGGAGGGACATGTCGACAAAGCAGGTCACGGGACGCAAATGGTACTGTAGGGTAGCTTGTGGCGCTTCCCACAGTCTCGGGAATCATCCAACCCTCGCTGGGTTCGTAATCAACAACCTCATGGAGGTTTCACTATACAGGAATGACAAAATGTTCAGAATGGTTGAGCGGGGGGGCTCCATTGTGATGGCTTGTCGTCGGCAGGCCTCCAAGACAGGCTCCGGACCGGGCCGGAGGAGCATGCCCGAGTTTCAGTGGGGCCTCACCGATACCAACGGGGCGGAGGGCCGGTGCACAAATGCCAGTGCGAGCTGATGCTCGAGCACCAGCTCCCCACTCAATCTGCCAGACTTGGCAGGGCAGAGACAATAGCCGGCGACCCGGCATCCCTGTGAGACTCGACCAGCAACTAGTGCTCAGCTTAGGTTGACGCCATAACCCCCCCCTCCCGCATCAGGCGGTTGACTTGTTTTACGTACCAGATATCGTTTTCGCATGCCCGGAACTGGGCAAAGTTGGAAAGGCTCGTGATGGTGAAACAACGCGCTGCCGGGCGAGAAGGCAGCCGGATATAACCGGTACGATTCGGGCGTGCCAGGAGCTTAGCTCAGACGGCGTCGTCCATGGAGGGTCTGCCATGTCGCATTGGCTGAAGCTGGCACGAGCTGGCAAGCCAACCCTGGCTTCTCGGCACGGAGTAGCCGCAGCGTGCGCCAGAGCTGGCAAAAGGTTGATGGCGCATGACGTCAGGGGCCGGCGCCAGCTCGTGGTTGCTTGCGACGCTTTGTTGATCGGAGCGTCGAGTTTTTCTGCAGGGCCCTTTTTTCCCAAACCTGGCCGAGCCTGTTGGGCGAGCCCGTGAGCCTGCGAGCCTGTGATCATCTCGGACCCCTTCCCCTTCCCCGTCGCTCTTCGTGGCCCTCTAAGCCCCCCCGCCCAGCCCCTCCGTCCCTCAGCCGGTTCCCTTCCTCACAATTCAATCTCGGAAGAGCCCTTTTCTCTCTCACCCTCTCTCTCTCTGTGTCCCCCTCGCCCTCTCTTTTCTCCCATGAACCTGCCACTTACACATACATGCCGTACCTCGCGCACCCCGCGAGCCCGACCCGATCCCATTGAATCACTTCATCCAGGCCGCCGCCCGGTTCGCATAAGCATCAGCCACCCCGCCCATCAAGCCCGGCCCGTCTTCTCATCAGCCAACACCCGAGCGACGCGCCCGCCAAACAGAAAAAAGCTTCTTTTCCCTCCAGTGGCAGCCACGGACCAACTGCCAAGCTTTTCGTGATCCACCGCCGCCGCCATTGGACACTGCTCCCCCAACCCGGCTCAGCCCAGCAGGGTGCCCCTCCAACAGTGATCGACACGAGAGTCCAACCTGGGCCTGGCAAATCCGGGTCTTGGCAACGGCCACGCCAGCGCGCTGCAGGGTTTCTGACTGGATCTCCCCGCCAGCCATCTGCTCTGCTCCCTCTTCTACCGGCCTGCCTTTTGCCTGAGACGTCGCCAACCCACCCCAGCGTATCGGGGCTTCTTATGCCTCTGGCCAATCGTCCGGGCCCTCCCACCAGCCTGCAAGCGACGTCAGACACGCTGCCGTAGAGCCCCGTCCATCGACGCTGCACTAAGAAAGCCTTCCCTCTGCGTCGCGACGCCGCAGTCAGTTCCGCGGAGATGTCGACCGCCGACGATCCAAGACCCAACGGGCATCCACATCCCGCAGACGGCCCGCCAGACGCCGCAGCCGCCGTCTCCACGGCGACGGCGCCCCCGGCCCAGACCACTGCCGTCCCGCCGCCCACGACCGCTGAACCGAGCGGGGGCGTCAACGGCCACGCAGTCAACGGGACCGCGAACGGCGGCCCATCAACCAACGGCCATCTAACCAACGGCACCTCGGATGCGCCGGAACCCAACGGCCATGCAGTGAATGGCTCGGCACTGGACGGCCACTCGCCAAACGGCGCAACCGCCGAAGACCAGAGCACTGATGGCGCCGTCCCATCTTCAAACGGTGGGCCATCAACCAACGGGGATGACTTGCCGCAGATCAAGGAGGGGGCCCTTGAGAATAAGATCGAGGGCGTGCAGAACCCGGAAGCTAACGGTCACAAGCCACCCGACCAGAAGCCGCACCACCACTCCAGCGACATTAAGGGGCTGTATGCCGAGGGCAAGGAAAAGGTCAAGGACAAGACGAAGCCTTCGGGCGGCTTCGACACCACGCCTCTCCCCGACGCGCCGCCGGGGTACACCGTGAGGTTCATCTTCCACAGAGCAAGCAACCTTCCCGCGGCGGATATCGGCACCAGGTCCTCCGATCCGTTCATCCACGCCACCCTCAGAGCGGCGGTGCCCAAGCGGCACAAGGAGGACCCCGATCTCGTCCATCGCACAGAGACCAAGAGGCGGACCACCGAGCCCGTGTGGAACGACGAGTGGGTTGTCGCCAACATCCCGGCGGCGGGCTTCATCCTCAAATGCCGCATTTACGACGAGGACTGGCCCGACCACGATGACCGCCTCGGCAATGTCACCGTCAAGGTGCCCTACGTCGGCGAGGACTGGGAAGGGTACCCGCAGCCCGGTCACGAGTTCGTGGCGAAGAAGCGCATGGGCAGCAAACGAGCGTACTTCGTCAAGGCCATCACCAGCCACTTCGACCCGCGGACGGACATGTCGCCGAGGCTATGGATCAGCATGGAGGTCTTGGGCAAGTCGGACCCGCCGTATGCGCAGATGTGCACCATCGGGCCCACGTCCTACTTCAAGCACTTCAGCCCCATGATTGGACGCCTCACCGGAATCAAGGTCAACAGAGATGAGGAGGCCGATGCCCGTTCGGACCTGTTCGACGAGCCCCAGCAGGACAAGGACAAAGGCAACAAGAAGACGCAGAAATACGAGTGAGCACGCCGCACCGAGCCCCAGCAAACCCCCCCCACTAACCCGACTCGCAGTTTCCAATCCAACGAGATGCAGCTCTCAGGACCGGTGCCTCCCGAGCTGTACCACCGCTACGTCGAGTTCAGACCCATGATCGGACTGATGTTTGCCAAGAGCGGCTTGAGAGGCAGGATTCTCAACAAGGCGTTGCACAAGCAGCACAGCAGGGTCTACAACTTTGACAGTTCGACCGAGTACGGCGTCTTCAAGGCCCGCTCGGAAGAGGCTGCCCTGCAGTTCCTCAAGCTGGTGCACTTTGACGAAGGCGGCCGCATCTTCACCTACGTGCTGACCCTCGACGGCGTGTTCCGCTTCACCGAGACCGGAAAGGAGTTCAGCATCGACATGTTGAGCAAGCACACCATGCACAGCGACGTCGAGACCTACATTGCCTGCTCGGGCGAGTTTTTCGTCCGCCGGCTCGAGAAACCCGACGCGTCGGACGACCCGGAGCCCAACGAGAAAACGCACCCGGCGGACGATCTCTCCGGCGGCCCCCCGAACGGCCACCCGCCCCACAACCCGTCGTATTACCAACTGTTCATCGACAACGACTCCGGCACGTACCGGCCGGACAAGTCGATCCTCCCCAAGCTCAAAGAGTTTCTGCAAGCCAACTTCCCGGGGCTGGGCATCGTGGCCATGCACTGCGAGGACGAAGAGCTCCAGAAGCTCAAGAAGGAGCAGGTGGAGGCCAAGAAGAAGGAGGGCCGGATGGTCAACATGGTGCTCGCGCGCAGCCCGAGCTCGAGCTCGTTGAGCTCGACCGAGAGCGCGCTGCAGCACATGGACGAGGCGGGCGAGGACGGCCCGCCGGTGAAGAGCACGACGCAGAAGGCGCTAGATGCGTTGGAGGACCCGAGCAGCTTGAAGAAGATGCTGAAGCCGGGCCATCATGGGGACGGACATGGAGGGGGCGAGAGTTCGACTGCACACTGAGAAGGGCCCAGAGTGGTCGGTTTGCTGTTTTTTTCGCGTACTTTGATACCTTTGTTGTTTTGGCTCCTTCCGGAGGCACGGGCGCTTTTCTTTTGACGTGGTTATTCCCCTTTAATTTGGCATCACTCTTACTAGGATCAGCAAGCAGAAAAGTCCTGCGGGATCGACTATAATTGATAGTTCACTAAACCTCGTCTAACTTGTCATTGACGCAGTCGACCCGTACCCTATATCCTGTGACATCCTCTCCGAACAGCCACGAGCGGTGCCGGACCAGACACGCAGCTCTAGTGTGCCGGCCTTAGACCCAGCGCTCCCTGCGGCCCCACGGCCAACCCGGGTTGGGCTTGGGACGGGGGAAATCGGCCGCCATGTTGGTCTCCTTCTGCCGGTCGCCGAAGTAGGTGTTGGCCGGGAACTTGTTCTGCGAGACGCAGTTGGGGTTGCACTTGTCGAGGGGCCCGGACTTGCCGCGGGTGAGGTCGAGGACGTAGGTGTCGTCCTTGCAGTCGGGGAGGACTGGGAGTATGAATCGTCAGCGGAAAGCAAACGGGACCGCGGAGGGCATCGACCCCCCCAGATCTCACGCTCACCCTTGAGGTCGTTGAAGGGCATGGTGTTGAGGTAGCACTCCTTGAACTGCGTCGAGTACGGCGTGTACAGGCCGTTGTAGTTCCAGTACCAGTTCCTTGGGGGGTTTTGTCAGCAGCACTCTTACTGTCAAACGGCCAAAGACGGCCGGGACGTACTTGTTGGTGTTGTCGGCGGCGCAGCCCAGCATGACGAGGGCGCCGGCGGGGCCGGTCTTGACGACCTCGGATTTGGTGTCGGGGCAGCAGTAGGTCTTGATCTCGGCTGTGGCGGTGCAGTTGAGGGAGGCGAGGGCGCCGGAGATGGCGGCTGCGACGATGAGTGACTTCATGGTTTCGGGTGCTTTTTTTCCTTTTTTGGGGTTGGATAGTTGTTGGAGACTCGGTGATGGGGTTCATGAGAATCTTGCTTCAAAGGTTGATACCAAGGATTTATATACTCGCGCGAGCCCGCTACTAGACGAATGGTAAATCAACCATCCCCTTGAAAGGCTCTCAACTTTTCTCAGAAACGTTGGTTTAGCCTACATGGGTCAAAGTGGCCGCATGTGGGCAGCGACAACTACCGATTTGCGGGGTTTAGCCTGTTTCCCAATTCATCCTCGATATTTGACGTGCGGTTCTTGGTTCTTGGTTCTCGTGAGGAGAAGTTCAAAATAGGCAATTGGTGAGAGTTCAATGTGGGCTTTGGGGAAGTTCGATATTGGGCAACCTGCCAAGACGGGTCCTTTGGAGCCGGCCGGGTGTTCAAATGGAGGCATTCCCCGTGGTGCTATGCTATAGCGCGAAACGTGGACCTAGTTTTCGTGATGCATGTAGCTCACACGAAGTTCTCATGCGCCCGCAAATTGGCCATTCTTGGCTTGAGATAGGTTCAACCACTAGGAGGTTTCCTCTTGTTTGCATTTCGGCTATTGTGCAAATGTCGTGGCGCAGAGATCATATACGCAAGAAAGCAAAACCGTGAGTACCCTTGAATTACACGTAGATTTGTATCGACTGTTTTAAGTAATGATACACTGACCTACCGAACCCATTGGATCATCTTTGCATCCACAGGCTTAGAGACCTTTACTGGTCACTTACTACCGTCGCTCATCAAGGCTAATTGGGTAATCGTGATAGCCTCGACTTCCTAGGTGGCAGCCACTTGCTTTGGCTGCCCGCTACCCAGTGTTGAACAAAGGCATTCACATTACGTGATCAGAATAGCATTCGACGTACATGCTCACAGCTACCAGTCTGGCCAGCCCTTCACTTGGGCGTGAAATGTACTACTAATGAGCTTAGTGTCGTGGCTCCGTTCGTTCATTGCGAGCGTATTTGCAGGTCAACCGAATCCAATGCGGGCTGCTTCATCGAGTGTTTGCTTTCGAACAAGCGCCACCATGCTCCTCGCTGTCTTAAGGGGTCAATCAACATCCACCCTCGGTAAAGGTGGACTGACTGATTGAGGCAGTCATCGACCTGAGCCTTGCTACTTGGCCACCGCCGCGTTCCAAGCTTACGCATTTGTGGTGCAGTGCGTCTCCTCGGCTAGGTCTTCGTATTTCGAGAGCCCCAAACGATTCACGCCAAGGGAAGTGAGACTATCTACGCCGCAGGAGCGGATGTACAGATCGCCTCTTTGAGGCCATCCCTTGCCTTGCTCACCAGCGCCAAACACTGTTCTCAGGTTCGGCTGCGCGGCCTGTGTCTAAAGTACAGTTCCTCCACTCAGGTGACCTGATGACGGAAGACAAAGACAGGCAGTGGATTTTGTTAATGTAGATTCCTTCCAACTCGCCAGCATCATTGCTACGCCATTGATTGCATCTATAATCAACGTATACACCCAAAACTGCCCATCATTTGCCTCGGCTTTGTCGAAATCTTCAGGTCGCAAGGGGGCACCACGTGTAAGCAGTCCAAAAACCTGCATAATGCAACCCTTACCGTTAGTTATTACGGAAAATCAGGCAAAATTGGTGCACATTGCCTCTAACGCAACCAGAACTATCAAAAAAGCAATTGATCAAGAGGTAGCCGTCTTCTCTCTATTTATAGGTTAAGAAGCACACTTGGATGTAAAGGATGTTGTTAGTATCACAGGTGGGTGATACGGTTAACCGTACGTATCAGGTGGTAAGTAACGAATAGTGAGAGTAAAGATATCAATTATGCGTAAAGAAGAAGAGTAACTATCGTGGGTTACCGGTTGTTAAAGAGGGAAGGAGGCAAGCCTGTAGGTAGGCCTAAGATTATCTAAGGATAATCTGGGCCGCAGGGATTACCTAGTAATTCCCTTAGTAATTAGAGATATCTTATTAACCTTAATAGTTACAGTAATAACTTACATTATAATACTAGCAACTTTTTACTGTAGTAAAAGCAGCCAAAATAACCCCTTTTTCTTATAGGGCCGTAATAAGCCTAGAAACGTAATAAAAACAAAAGAACAAAAGTATCTAATACTTTTGTAGTTATATAGCTAGTTATATACGTAAAACCTATTTATTTATCTATATCTCTAGTTACCTATTACTAACAAGCTTCTCTAGCGCCTTATTAGGTAATAACTTTATAAACCTATTAGCTAGGTTATTATTACCTTATATCTAGTATATCTTATAAATCTTATAACGCTTATATAACTAGTAAAAAGCCATAATATCTATTATAAGCCTCTTCTCCTTAGTAGTACTAAGTTTTATAAGGTATTTATATAGAGAGTATAAGTTAGTATAGAGAATTATAGATATTTACAGTATCTTAAGGTAGTTAGTAATAATAGCTAGCGTGGTACCTATTGCGTAGGTAACGTTAGCACTAGTAACTATACTGTAGATCTTAAAAATAAAAACGCTTTTAGTAACTCTTTTATACTTTATTAAGCTAAAGTAGATAATATTACTAGTTATCCTAAAGCTATTACTGTTAGCAGTAGCTTAGGCTGTTAGATAGTTATTATCTTACTTATTTACTAAGGTAATAATAAAGCTAAGTTATAAAGTAAGGTTATTGTTATTAGTAAATAAGCTATTAATAAAGATAAAGAGCTTTACAGTCTTAAGGTAGATAGATATAAATTATAAGCTATAGTTAAGGTTATCTATCTACTACGTAATATAGTAATTAAGGGCCTTAATATTCTCTACTGTTAGATTCTAGTGCTGTATAGTAATAAAGTAGTTATAGTATGCTTTAGGCTAGTAGATAGAGGCAATATAGGCTTTATAGGCCTGTTACTAAACGTAATCTTACTAGGCTATAGGTAAATTTATATTAATAATCTATAGCTTTTTTTCTTAGCCTTTTTAGTAAAAGGTAATTTTGCTATTAGTTACTATTATAAGTATGCTACTATTAAATATAATAAGGTTGTTAACAGCTAGTTATTACTTAGGCTTAGCTATAAAAGTAGCCTTTTTTAGCTTTATCTTCTTATAAGTAAAAAATCTTATATCTATTAGGCTAATTATATTATCTATTTACATACTAATAAGGCTAAAATTATTATTATTAGGTAATAATATAAGCAGGTAGAGGTTAAATATTAATATATCTATCTAGAGACTTTTTCTATAGTAATAGTTATATATAGCTTACTAATAGGTACTAGCCTTAGTAATACTGTAAAGAGGCTTAGTAATAGCTATAATAGATTCTATAGGGTAGAGATACTATATTTAGGCTAGTAGATAGGCTAGAATAACGTAGTTAAGCTAGGTTACTAATTAGGTATATGCCTACATAATATTATATAACTAAAGAAGAAATTACTATAAAAGTAGTAATAAGGTAAAGGCTAAGATTAGCTATTAGGCTATTTATTAGATAGTTAGTAACTAAGTAAGAATTACCTTTTTACTATTATCTATATATCTCTAGATAATAAGGCGTAATTTTTTATAAGGCTTCTTATTTTTACTTTTAATCTTATATACTATATATAACTTAAATATCTAGGTACCTTTATACTTCTTTTTATTAAAGGTAATAATACTAAATATGCTATGTTTAATAAGGGCTGTAATCTTAGCCTTATTAGACTTTTTAAACAGTAGCCCTAAGGCTATAATAGTGCTCTTTTTACGTAGCTTAATAGTAAGCTTATAGTTAGCTTCCTCTTTAGTAGTTAAGAAGGCCTTATTTAGATAGATCTTAGTAGTAAAGGTTAGCATAAGGTTTCTCTATAGGCAGCTGTAAGGCTAGCAGGTTAGTACCTCTAGATTTACTATAATAGTATTAAGAATAGGCTTTTTAGTAGTTAGCTTAATTAGCTTAGTAGCTAGACTTAACGCTAATATCTTAGGTAGTAATCTTACCTTAGGCTTCTCCTTAGCTACATAGTATAGCTTAACTATAGTAATACAGAAGTTACGTAGGCTATAAGGTAACTTAATAGTATAAGTAGTACTATTATTAGTAATAAGTCTAAAAAAGCCTTACTAACTATGTTTCTTACGCTATATGCATACTAGTAATTAGAGAGGTAGGGTAACAGTCTTTATTATATTTAGGCTATTATAGATAGCTAAGGCCTTATTAACTTACTTTTTTATATAGATCTAGTATACTACCTCTATAGCCTTTCTTATAACTTTACTACATTTTACTATTATTATTAATAGTAGTAAATTATTAGTTATTTAGGGGTATATACTAAATACTAGTAATGTTAGAATAAGGCTATCTAAGCTAGCTATATTATTAATTAACTTAATAGCTAGTTATAACGCAATCTTAGGCTTAACTTTACTTTTAGTATAAATAATCTTATATATATAGCAAAGGGCTACATAATATTACTTAACTTTACTAATACTATAGTATGCCTTAATTAGTACCTCTTTAACCTTAATAGCTAGTACATAGGCTAATTACTTAAATTTAGCTATATAAAAGTTAAGGCCTACGTTAGTAGTTATTTAGTCTAGTAGGCTAAGGTATACATCTATCTAGTACATACGTAGTACCTCTTATGTATACTTAGTAGTAATAAACAGTAGAAATCTTACTATATTAAACATAGTTACTATATTAATAACGTATAGCACTAGCCTATTACTATTAAGATATATTACGTTAATAACAATCTTATAGTTAAAGTTATAGTTATTATAAAGGGTAAACTTAAACCTTTTAGGGGCTTTTAAGTTTAGCTAGCAGTACTAGTAAAACCTAAAAATCTCCTAAAGAGATATAATTTCTATGTTATAGCTAAAGTGTTTAAGTATTTTATAAAGCCGTTAGACTAATAGGTAGCTAAATTAGCAGTATAGTTAGTATAACTTAGCATCTATAAGGTAGTACTTTATAATACTTAGCTTAGGCTAGTATAGCAGTATCTATAGGTAGCCTTATTTATAAATTACTAGTATAATAATATTACTCTTAATAAGGTAGTTAGTTAGATTGTTAAACTTTACGCTATTAGTATCTATATCCCTAAGGTAGAAAAGAAACAGTATATCTAACGTAACTATATAAAAGGTAAAGTTACCTAGTAAGATAGGCACTATTATTACGCTAAGTAAATTAAACATCTTACTACTACTAAATTTAATAGTTACTTTACTAGTATGTAAAGTATTAATTAGTAGATAGGTATTAAGGTACTTATAAAAAGCTAGATACTGTTACTAGCTAGTAGTAGATATATAGGCTACGCTAGTATCTAGCATAATGCCTTAAAAGACTGTTAAAAAGTATCTATTATTAAAAATAAAGATATTAGCCTTATTAGCTTTAGTTAGGCTATAATTATAAAGGTCCTTTATAACAGTATAGTAAGTTACCTAGTTACGTAGTTATAATAATAAGGCTAGCCTATTAATTAACCTCTTACTAAAGAAGGTAGTAAATATAAAAAACGTAGTATTTTTATATAACTTTTTATCTTCCTTCTTACTAGTTATCTTATTAACATTAAGAGGCTTATTTCCCTTATAGTTAATAAGAAAGTAGTTAAAAGTAGCTTATAAAGTAGTAGTAAAGTAGGTGCTTTTATATTACTAAAAGGCAGCCTAGTAATCCTTCTTTAGATAGTTAGTTAACTAACAGCCTGGCTTATTATAGATAAAGCACTTCTTTACACTATTACTACTCTATAGGTTATTACGTAGGCTGCTATACAGAGGTCTACTACGTAAGAAGTTATAGCTATAGAATAAAGAGACTTAGTAGTAGCTACAAAAGCCATTATACTTATAGTTAACTTAGTATTAGTTATTATAATTATCTAGAGATTCTTTAGTAAAGAATTACCTTTTTAATTTATAGTAAAGTAATATGTTTACTATACTGCTTTATAACTAGGCATAAAGGCCGTTATATATAGCTAGTAGGTTAAGTAAGGCTACTATGCACTTTAGTACCCCTTAGTAATACATAATAAGATATTTATAATAATCTTTATTATAAAGTAGGCTATAGTACGTTATTACCTTAATAAGCTAGTTAACCTTCTTAATTAGTAAATTAAGGATCTTAGGCTAGTTTTTACTATAGTTATTATAAGCTACTATCTTAAAGGTAGTATAGTATAGCTTTATTACATAGGTAAGGTATACCTTATTACCTTTAAATCTTACCTTAATTTAAGCTATAATCTTATTAAAATTACTAGCTAATCTACATAAAGTAGATAAGTAATACTTCTGTAGTTCTCTTATAAGTATTACCTTAATTACTACTTTATAGTTATTAGCTAAGATACTTATACTTACATAAAAATTATAAAAAACAGGCAGCTTTAAGTTAATAGTCTTATATAGTGTTAGAAGTAAGAGTTATTCTAACTCTTAATACTTCTACTTTACGTTATATTTCCTTTATTATAAGGAGTATTACGTAATATATATATATATATATTATCTACTAGTTTAGTAGATTAATATATATATTGATTACGTAATCAGTATGATTACGTAATTAACTGAAAATTCTAGAAGATAGTTAGAGGAGCAAGATTAGCTTTATTTCTCCTCTCTTCTTCTATCTAGGTTAACTCGTTAAGTTAGGGTTATTATCTTACGCAACTAAGGGTTACGCATGATATTCTGATTTATAAGCAGCTTACGCAAGTATGGAATATTCTAGTAAGCTGGATACGGTTATATAAGGGACTGTTTAGTCTAGTTCTATCTTCTGTTTCTTCTCTCTCTAAGTAAGCAACTCCTATAGTTATAATCCAACTATTATACTCTCTTTACTTCTTATATATCCTTATATCTATATTATTACTCTACCTCTATATATCTTATATTCTTGCTTTTATAAGATATATCTTTATATAAGGTTATATTCCTTATATATATTATTATCTCTTTATATCTTTAAGAGAGATAATAAACCTATTATGCTAATAGGTTATAAGCCTAGGTTGTTAACCTGTAGTTTAACTACTTTATTAGTAGCCTATTTTATCTATCTTTATAGTAGCTTTATTATACTATCTTTACTTATAGAAATATTAAGGCAGAAAGAGTAAGCCCTTATTATTCTCTATACTTAAAGGTAGTAATAATATCTACTTAGATAAAGGCAGTATAAGTCCTTAAATATAAGGCTACATAAGATCCTTTATCTAAGAGGCAGTATAAGTCTTAAAAGCATCTATAAGTTCTCTACCTATAAGAGGTAACTTAAGTCCTAAAAAGGTAGTTATAAATCCTCTTTTTATCTGCTTTATATTATCTTTACTAGTTAAAAGATATCTAGTAAAATGGCAGATCTTATTAAGGCTACTATAGGCTGTTTAATGCCTAACGAACAGAAACTCCAGGGTTCTAAAAACTGGAATTCCTGGATTACTTCTATTTATCTCTTCTTTAAGCTTTTAAAGCTAGATATCTATTTTAAAAAAGAAGAGAAATATAAGGATATATCTGAAGACTAAAAAACTTAAGCCTTATTAATTATAAGGCAGAATCTTCTAAAAGAACCCTTATCTTTAGTCTTTAACTTAAAAGATCTAAAACAGACTTTAACTATTTTAAAGTCTTCCTATGAGGGTACTGGCCCTGTTCTAAGGCAACAGTTATACTTAGAATTTCACGCTATTAAACTAGAGTCTTATAACACTTTAAACGAGTTTATTAGCTCTTTTAAAGGTTATATCTCTAAGTTAAATAACGTAGGGGCTAAAATAGAAGATATAGACTAAAAAACGGTCTTTATAGCTGCCTTAAGCAGTTATTTTCTAGTATGGGCTGAAAGGCAAAGAAGTGCCTTAAGAACTAAAGAACCTCCTTCTTTAGAAGCCCTTATAAACGATATATTAGACGAAAATAGGCGGGAAAACGATACCCCTATGTCTAATTATAGTAGAAATAACCCTTAAAATAAGGGTAACTCTACTAAAGAGGTTAAAAGTCCTTTTAATAAGGATAAACCCTATAAATGGTCTAATAAAGGACCTAAAAGACCTAAAGTTAAGGTCTATAACCTAGAATTAAACCCACAGCACTTACAAAAGCCTAAGGCAACTTTTGTAATAAACCACTAAGCTAACAAGCCTCTAAAGGCTGAAAAATCAACAGACCTTTATACTTATAAGGCTTATTCTTAACCCTTTAATAATTAAAGGGATAAATGGCTTTATGACACGGGTTCTACAGTCTATATTGCTAATAATAAGGACTATTTTATATAATTAACTATAGATAAAGATATACCTATAGTTAATACAGGAGCTGGTCCTGTTATACCTAAGGGAATAGGAACTATATTACTTCCTATCTATTTTAGAGGGGAAATTAACTATATAAGGCTAAATAATACCTTATATATACCTAACTTTCCTATCTCTATATTTTTAGGCCTTTTACACTATAAAGGCGGAGGATTCCTAATTAACTAGAATCTATGTGATAGCAATAAGGAACCCTTTGCTAATATTGATATAGCAAAAAGGGGGTTTTACCTTAATATTGCTATAAATACAAAGCCTATAAGAAAACCTCTTAAGTTAAAAAAGGATATAAAGGCTTTATCTTTAGAAGAATCTAAAGATAATTTATCTTCTACTTCTATTATAGAAGAAATTATAAAAGATAATATAGAAGATAATATATCTTCTAATATAGTAGATAATACCTCTAAAGAGGGAGAGGTTTTTACTACTATAACAGAAGAATGGCATTAAAAATTAGGCCATCCTTCTTACCCTTACTTAGTTAAAACTGCTAAGTTAACTAAGGGTATTCCTTTAGAAAAACTAAAGGAAGAGGACCTATATTGTCCTAACTGTATAAGCTCTAAGTTAACTAGGCAACAGCCTAAAGTTAACTATAATAGAGCTAATTTTCCGTTAGAGAGAATCTGTATAGATACTCTTAAAATAACCTCTACTTTTATTAACGGAAATAACTACGCTATACCTTTTACAGACGATTATTCTAGCTTTAGAGATATTAAATTCTCTAAGAATAAAGAGGATATAATTAATATCCTTATTAATAAGCTAGAATACTATAAAAATTAAGGTTTTTGTTACCCTAGAAAACTACGCCTAGATAACGGTACTGAATTTAATATAGGGGAATTAACCTCCTATATTAAAGAAAAAGGCATTATACTAGAGCCTTCTACGCCTTATACACCAGAACAAAACGGTATAGCAGAAAGAACAAATAGGGCTATCCTAGATAAATCTAGGACTATTATAGCAGCAAATAACTTACCTAAGTTCTTATGGGATATTATCCTAAAAGAAACTACTAAGTTATTAAATTATACTGCTATAAAACGCCTAGAAAAGACCCCTATAGAGGCTTTTCTAGACTATTATTATCCTAATAAGGATAATAAACCAGACTTATCTAATATACGTAAAATAGGCTCTAAAGTCTTTATCTATAAGCCTAAAGAAAAGCGTATATAATTAGATAAGTTAAATACCTATACTAAAAAAGGTATTTACCTAGGAAAAGAGGGTAGTAATATATATATAATATATATACCCTCTAGGCCCTATAAGTCCTCTATAATAAGGACTTCTTATATTAAGTTTATAGAAAGTACTATAAGAGAGGGAGAATTACCTAGTCCTTCTAGTACTTCTATAAATCCCTCTTTAAAACCTTTACCTTTTAAAACTACTATAGAGGTTAATATACCTTCTATAAGTAAAGAAGAAAAGGAAAAATATAAGGCCTATAATAATACTATAGATTATAACTATAGTATTTTACCTAAAGAGCCTACTACCTTAAAACAGGCTCTAGAAAGCCCTGAAAAAGAACAGTGGAAAGAAGCTATATTTAAAGAAATATTTACTATTATAAAAAGGGGTACTTTTTAAGCCAAACCAGTAACAGTATTAAAGTCTACCTCTAGGGTACCTTTAACTGTTAAATGGGTCTTTAAGAGAAAAATCAATATTAACGGTAATATTAATAAATATAAGGCTAGACTGGTTGTTAGAGGCTTTGAACAAAAATACGGCCTTGATTATTTCTAGACCTTTGCAGCTGGAAGTAACCCTACTACCTATAGGGTACTTCTTTCTATAGCAGCTGCCTTAGACTGGGAAATCTAACAAATAGATATTGTTGGAGCCTTTTTATATGGTGATTTAGAAGAAGAAGTCTTTATAGACCTTTCTAATATCCCTTTAACTGAATTCTTTATTAAAAATCCCGATTTAAATACTATAGGTTGGGATAATAAAGAAAATTAGATAATATTATTATTAAAAGCCTTATATGGACTAAAACAGAGTCCTAGGTAGTGGCAGTTAAAGATAAAATCTATATTAAAAGAAATAGGTTTTATATCTTTAAAGTCAGATAAAGCCACTTACTATAACTAGGATAAAAATAATTCTTGTTATATTATTACCCACGTTAATGATTTTCTTATACTTAATAAAGACATTAAGTATATAGAAAATATAAAGGGTAAAATCTCTAAATATATAGAGATACAAGACTTAGGCGAAGTTTCTAAGTTTCTAGGGCTTTATATAACTAGAAATAGACCTAATAGGTCTATAACTATATCACAAGCCTATTATATCTAGCAACTATTAGAGAGGTTTAATCTTAAAGATACCTCTATTAATAATATACCTATATTAACAGGTATATTAAACGCTAAGAAAGGGAACGAAATAGAAGGATATAAGCCTTCTAAAGAGCTTATAAAGCAATATTAACGCCTTATAGGTTCCCTTATATACGCTATGTTTATGACTAGGCCGGATATTGCCTATAGTGTATCTTATACCTCCTGTTACCTACATAACCCCTCAGAATTCCTACTTAAACAAGGTATAGGTATATTAAAATACTTAAAAGGGATAATTAACTATAATATTACCTATAAGGGTAATAATAATAGTCCTTATATACCTATATTAGTAGGATATACTGATTCTGACTAGGCTAGTTGTAAAGAAACTAGAAAATCTACTTCTGGTTATCTTTTTACCTTAAACGGAGGTCCTATTAGCTAGAAATCGAAAAAACAGTTAACTATATCTTTATTAACCACAGAAGCCGAATTTAATGGTCTACAAGAAGCCATTAGAGAATCCATATGGTTAAAAGGCTTATTATCTGAAATAGGGTTTAATATAACCCCTATAACTATTAAAACAGATAATAACGGAGCCTTAAGCTTAGCCTATAACCCAGAATTTCATTAAAGGACTAAGCATATAGCCATATATTATTACTATACCTGGCAAGAGGTTGAAAATGGCAATATAGAAGTAGAATATATCCCTACTTCTTTTATGCCTGCAGACGGCTTAACAAAACCCTTAAATAGGGTTAAATTTCAACAATTTGTTAAGCTTATAGGCCTATGTAATGAAAATAAGCCTATATAATTGTTACGACCCAACAAGTTACAGGTGATAACAGCCCCACTAGACGAGCGGGAAAAAGACAAGGCACCGGTACGGACAAGAAGCAGGGTCAGACGGATGACTCCTCAGGAACGGAAGAACTACGGAAGGTCACGTGAAGATAAGAAGGGACCGACATTCGATAAGCGGTCCCACGCCAAGGACCGACATGCCAAGGATCGGTCCATCGCGAGGAGCGACTCCAAGCGAGTCGGTCCCAGAAACGAGATCATGAGATATAAGGACATTCATTCCCAGTAGATAGATTTCCTTCCATAGCTCTTCAGCAATTAACTTTGTGATTCACCCTACCATAAGTGACTCTCAACTATCCATCGGTTGTGAAGCTATACGAGCTACCCCCCCTACGAAGTATACGATTGATCACCGTCTACCCAACAGACCAACAAGATAACCAACAAGCCAACAAGACCAAGACACCGTCATTGAGTATCGAAGCCTCAGCTACCTGTTAGCAGAAAACACCACTGTCGGATATCTGACCGTAACACTTTAATTGCTCCTGTTCAGTAAGTTGACCCTACGATACCACTAACAGTAAAAAACCCGAACAATGGCCCCCAACACTCCTACTCCTACTTCATCTTCTTCTGGAAACAAGGGTAAGGCTACGACTGCCAAACCCCAGAACCTCGACGAAGAAATGAAGGGCGCCGAGTCCTCCAGCGAGGAGGAAGACAGCAACGAGGAGCTAGCCAAGCAACTCAAACGCGCCAACAAGGATATCGCCAATATGCAAGCCTTGTTCAACGAAAACGCGGCAGCCATGGAGCAGCTCCAGGCCCAAGCCCGCCGCACTCAGGCCCTCGAGGAGGAAGTTCGCACCCTCCGAGGCGCCGCCGGAATCATCCAGACTCCCATGGATGGACGAGAGAAGTTGAAACTCAACTCTCCCACCACTTTCGATGGAACCCCAGGACAACTCAAGGGCTATCTGATCCAGATCAGGACCTATCAGGAATTCCACTCGAAGAATTTCAGAACCGAAACCGAGCGAATCATCCACGCGTCGACATTCCTCCGTGGACGAGCCCTCCAATGGTTCGAACCCTACATGGAAGACGTGCTCAACAACGAAACGCTGGAATACTGCAGGACCGAAACTCAAGACATATTCGGCAGCTTCCAAGGATACGAGCAAGCCTTAAAATCACTCTTCCAAGACCCAGATGAGAAACGACAAGCTGAGCGAGATCTGGCTGCCTTGAAACAGACCAAATCTGCGACTCATTACGCCGCAGAGTTCCGAAGAATCTGCGCACGACTCGACTACACCGACGACACTCGAATCTTCATGTTCTACCAAGGACTAAAGGACGAGGTCAAGGACGAGCTATCCAAGATAGATCGACCAGACGACTTCTTGCAGTACGCTGAACTTGCTATTCGAATTGACACACGACTTTACGAACGACGAAAAGAAAAAGGAGAAAGCAAGCGACCCCCGAACTCCAGCAAGAAATACCAATGGCACTCCCAAAAAGGCAACCAGCACCAGTTCACCACTCCTAAGTTCCAAAAAGGAACCTACATGGGACCACCAACCTCTTATGGACAACACACTGGACCTATGGACGTCAGCGTGGCCAGCAAACAGGGACAACGACCACCACGCGACCCCAAGTCCATCAAGTGCTACAACTGCGACAAGCTAGGACACATGGCCAGGGACTGCAAACAACCAAAACGACTCCAGAACAAACCAGTCCCTGAAGGATCCAAGCACGCCAGCATCGCACGAAGAGAAATTCCACACGAGCAACTCACCTGGACTACCTGCTATAATGACGATTGTCTTACCCACCAGGACGGGAAGGAACAAGCAGGATGGTACCCTAAGGCACCAAGAAACAAGACTGTAGCTGTATCCCAGAAGGACACAAGGGAGACAACTCACGAATCTAACCAGCAAGCGCTGACAGTCGACAATGTCACGAACGCACGCGACCAAGTCCCGGGGCCAAGCCGGCAGCTTGCGCCGGAAGAAGTCCGCGAACTAGGGAGAATGGTCGACGAACACCTACGACGAGGAGTTGTCACACCAACCAACGTACCCTACGATGCCGAGTACTTGTACCAAGTACGATACGGACCTAGAATCCAAGGACCATTGACAATCGAAATGCACAACCGAAGGTGCATCAGAAAACTCCAACTAGGATGCAACTTAGCGATCGACCAGCTGCGAGAAAGACCACACATGATGAAGACGTTATACGCTCTCCTACCCCGGCTAGAACAACGCATCAAGGCCCAGGGAAACTCGAAAGAACTCTACCGGCTCGAGCAGCAGATCGAGGAAGGAAGAGAAGAACTTGAAGAAGAGGACCCTACGGAGTACCTCCAGAAACCCACCAAGATAGTTGCGGTAGGACACAAACAGGCGCGAAGACCTAGACACCCACCACCACAACTATCAATCAGAGAACGAACCCCGCAAGACACTATCGAAATGTACGCAGGACATACCAGCTCAGAGGATGAAGAATCGCTGGACGAATTCATCCCTCCCAGCAAACTACAAAGACGAGCGGCAGAACAACTCAGGGATATGCCCAGAGGCAGCCCAAGCGTCACCACAGAAACCCCCAGCAGCAAAGTACGACGATGGGAAGAGGAACTGCTTTCCCCACCGATCGAACAAGACGACGGAGAAGCACCTTATGACTCGGACGAACCACTAGCCAGTCAACGCTACGTGGATTACTCAGACGCAGTACCCGACTTTCGACCCGAAGTCCGCAAGGATAGCAACGACCAATACGCACGCTTCTATGGGACAGAAGAAGCCGTCATTGAACACCGACCTGAGAAACCATTCCTAGAGAACGCACAGTTTGGAGACCACGAATATCTCGATTACACTCACCCACTCCACAGACGAGTGTTTTGGGCAGACTGCATCTATGATGACTGCTCCTACCACGCGCACGAGAAAAGCGACCACACCTTCTACCCAAGAAGACGAGGTCAGATCCCCATTCCGGACGTCTATCTACAATCAGAAGTCGGAACTTGGGAAATCAAGGAATACAACGCCCCCTGGCTGTATTTCCAACCATGCCCCAGACACCCCATGCCTTGTGTCAACAAGATCACCAAACACTGGTCAGACTGCTTGTTCGACAAATGCAAACTCCATTACGAAGGCAAGGCAAGAACGTGGAGGACTCAGATCAAGGAAGCATCTGAACCCGCAACCACGCCACAAGGGAAAGGAAAGAAACCTTCCCGTAAAGGATTAAACCAACAGTCAAAAAACTAGGGACGCCGACTGAAGAGGGACACCCAGCGGCGACAGAACACAAGTCCCTATGCGCAGCAACCAAGGAAGACGACGCACACCTCTTCTTGGAAATCCTAATCGACGGACAGCCCACTCAAGTCATGGTAGACAGTGGCGCACAAGCAAATCTGATATCACCACGGATGGTGAATCAACGAAATATCCCATGGCGAATTAAGGGAGTCCCTTACGACCTCCGAAACGTGGAAGGAGAAACGGTTGAGTATGGCGGAGGCACCATTGACAAGGAGACCGTACAACTCCCTATGGTTACCCATGGCCATCAAGAACAACTGATCTTCGACATCACAGAGATAGGACACTTGAATGTGATCCTTGGAATCCCATGGCTACGAAAGAACAACCCAGACATAGATTGGAAGACTGGCCATCTCCAATGGAGAGATTCGACTGCGAGGCAGCGTTGCATGCAGCAACCCCCGAGTGAATCCAAGCGACAGAAGTACGTCGCCTACATCAGAAGAATCGAACCTACACGAGACAAACGATTCGAGAACTTTGAAGAAAATCAGCGGGAAGAAGAGAGACTCTCCCCTATTCCTCAAGAATACCGCAAGTATCAGAGACTGTTTGCCGAAGAACTGGAAACAGGCCTGCCGGAACACAGCTCGTACGATCACGAGATACCGCTCAAAGAAGGAGCACACCCGAAGTTCCATAAGATATATGGACTCAACGAAACAGAGCGAGAAGCACTAGACAAGTACCTCGCTGAGAACCTCAAGAAAGGTTACATCCGACCATCAACATCCCCAGCAGGATACCCGATCCTGTTCGTACCAAAGAAGAACGGCAAATTACGACTCTGCGTTGACTACCGACAACTCAACGACATCACGATCAAGAACTGCTATCCTCTACCCCTCATTTCGGAACTACGAGACCAACTGTACGAAGCAAAGTGGTTTACGGCCCTGGATCTCAAAGGTGCCTACAACCTTATCCGAATGAAAGATGGCGAAGAATGGAAAACATGTTTTAGGACACGAAAAGGCAACTTCGAGTACCTTGTTATGCCTTTCGGACTTACCAACGCACCCGCCACTTTCCAGACAATGATCAACCACGTACTACGAGAATTCTTAGATGTATTTGTAGTCGTCTACCTTGACGATATACTCATCTACTCTCGCAACCTCGAGGAACACAAAGAGCACGTTCACAAAGTACTTCAGAAGCTACAAGAAGCCAAACTCCTGGTAGAACCTGAGAAAAGCGTATTCCACAGCCAACGAGTCGACTTCTTAGGATTCACCATCACGCCTGGTGAAATCAGAATGGAAAATGGAAAGATCGCGGCAGTAAAAGACTGGCCACGACCCCAGAATGTCAAGGACATTCAGTCATTCCTCGGATTCGTCAACTTCTACCGACGATTCCTCAAGGGATATTCAGGCAAAATCAACCCCCTCATCAAGCTCACACGAAAAGACACTCCTTTCGAATGGACAGAAGAACAAGAAAAAGCCTTCGAGGACATCAAGCAACAAGTCCTCTCGGAACCAGTTTTGGTTATCCCGGACCCTAGAAAACCCTTTGAACTTGAGACCGACGCTTCAGACTACGCCATCGGTGGACAACTCGGGCAACGAGACAACAACGGAAAGCTGCACCCTTGTGCATTCTTCTCTCGAAAACTCAGCGGACCCGAACTCAACTACCAGATCCACGACAAAGAACTCATGGCAATCATCGAAGCATTCAAAGAATGGAAACCTCAACTATCCGGAACCAAGCACGAAGTCAAGGTTTACACCGACCACAAGAACCTAGCCCACTTCACTACTTCGAAAGTCCTCAACAAACGACAGATTCGATGGTCTGAATTCCTCTCTGAATTCAATTTCCGAATCATCTATGTTAAAGGAACAGAAAATGGCAGAGCTGATGCACTAAGCCGACGACCGGACCACGAAGTCCCGGTACCAGACGAAACACTAGTCATCTTGAAGCAAGACGACAAAGGCGACCTTGTGCCAGCACAGAAGCTCATTATGATCGGCACCCGTGTCAATACCAGCACGACTGGCAGAATGACACATGACCAGATCAGAGAAATTCATAGCGCTCGCGCACATGGACACCAGGGTGTTACGAAGACGTTCAAGCGAATTCGACAACATTACGACAAGCGAGTCACGCGACAAGAAGTGGCTTCAGCAATCAAGGACTGCGAAATGTGCAAGAAAAGCAAGAACAGTCCTCACAAGCCATATGGGCAAATACAACCACTACCAGTGCCACCAGAAGCATGGCATTCGATCTCTCTAGACTTTATCGTCAAACTACCAAAGTCAGAGGAACCACTCACGAAAACGGACTACGACAGCATCCTAGCCGTAGTAGACCGACTCACAAAGTACGCTTACTTCATCCCCTACTTAGAGTCAAGTACGGCGGAAGACCTCGCGTACACGTTCTTGAAATACATCGTCAGCAACCACGGATTGCCGAAAGAAATCGTGTCAGACAGGGACAAGCTGTTCACATCCAAGTTTTGGAAATCGCTGATTTCGCAACTCGGAGCTGATCACAAGCTATCAACTGCATTTCACCCGCAAACCGATGGACAGACCGAACGAATCAACCAGATACTGGAACAGTATCTACGATGCTATGTCAACTACGATCAAGACAATTGGGTATCACTGCTACCAATGGCCCAATTCGCCTACAACAGTGCTGTTGGAGAAAGCACTTCGAACTCCCCATTCTACCTGAACTACGGATTCGAGCCTACGGCATACGGAGAGCCCCGACAAGGACCACGAGCACTGAAAGCTGTGGCTAACTTCAACAAATTACGGGAAATCCAAGAGAATGTCACCAAAGACTTGGAATTCGTCAGGACACGAATGAAAAAATACGCCAACACGTCAAGGATGACGGGACCATCCTTCGAAGAGGGAGATAGCGCATATCTCTTGCGACGAAACATCAAAACAAAAAGGCCAAGCGACAAGTTGGACTACAAAAAACTTGGACCTTTCAAAATCATCAAGAAAATCTCAGATGTCAACTTCAAACTCGAACTACCAGACACGATGAAAATACATCCAGTCTTTCACATTGCGCTGCTAGAGCCAGCACCGCGAGGATCAAACACCAATGACTGCATCATCGTGGAATCACCCGAACCAGAATACGAAGTTGAACGCATCATCGATGAACGAGACGAGAACGGAGAAAAACAATATCTCGTCAAATGGAAAAATTACGGACACGAGGATAACTCATGGGAGCCCGTCAAGAACCTCCAGCACTCTCAGCAACTTGTGCAGGACTATCACGACTCTCAGCCGAACCTGACCCCTGGACCAGCGGGCCCAAGTCAGCAAAACCCTCGCCAAGCCCGAAAGAACCCCAGTCAGCGTCGTTAGGAACCCCCAGAGCCTGTAGGTCACTCACGACCCAGGACTCGTGAGAATCCAGAGCCGGAATCAACCCATCCTCCTCATCCATCTCTTGCATCCCCCGACGAAACGTTTCCTGCTGCCTTTCGCGAACCTTCTTACGAATCGTACGAATCCGCGACAAGCGACTCGCCGCCTCAGCCATTTGCGACTGAAGCTGGGCAAACTGAGCGTGAAGAGCAAGGAGCTCCTCACCAGCCTTCTCTTCCTTTTCATCCCATTCCTTCTGCTGCACGTTCAAGCGTTGAACTACAGAAAAATCAGCAAAAGCGCAACCACCAGCGAAGAAGAAGAACTTACGAGTGGAAGCCACCAAAACGCCATCACAAGGCTTCTTCTGCTCGATGCACAAACGACAACGAGAAGAACCCTCACCAAAGCGACATGCGACCTTCGCACGGAAACAACGAGTGCAAGGCATGTCTGGTTCAATCGAACGAGATTCAATATACGCCAAAAGGTTGCGGCGCTCGCGATCTTTAATCTCAGTTCTTCGCGACTTAGATTTTTCTATGCGGCCTGACATGTTGTCAGCATCGTAAGAAAATAAGGACGCAAAACTTGAAGACTCCCCAACCTGGGAGACACGACCTACTTATGCAGGTCTTGAGGTCAAGACCTTTGGAGAGGAGACCTGATGTTACGACCCAACAAGTTACAGGTGATAACAGCCCCACTAGACGAGCGGGAAAAAGACAAGGCACCGGTACGGACAAGAAGCAGGGTCAGACGGATGACTCCTCAGGAACGGAAGAACTACGGAAGGTCACGTGAAGATAAGAAGGGACCGACATTCGATAAGCGGTCCCACGCCAAGGACCGACATGCCAAGGATCGGTCCATCGCGAGGAGCGACTCCAAGCGAGTCGGTCCCAGAAACGAGATCATGAGATATAAGGACATTCATTCCCAGTAGATAGATTTCCTTCCATAGCTCTTCAGCAATTAACTTTGTGATTCACCCTACCATAAGTGACTCTCAACTATCCATCGGTTGTGAAGCTATACGAGCTACCCCCCCTACGAAGTATACGATTGATCACCGTCTACCCAACAGACCAACAAGATAACCAACAAGCCAACAAGACCAAGACACCGTCATTGAGTATCGAAGCCTCAGCTACCTGTTAGCAGAAAACACCACTGTCGGATATCTGACCGTAACAATAATATACCTATATTTAAGGTATATTTTTCCTAATATTATTAGGAATTATTTTAAATAAGTTATCTAAAAAGATAGCTTATTCTATTTTTATCTCTAGAGTACTTATTTCTACTCTAGGGTAATTCTTTTCCTCTAAACTACTTATAATAAAGGAAAAGAGGGAGTGTTAGAAGTAAGAGTTATTCTAACTCTTAATACTTCTACTTTACGTTATATTTCCTTTATTATAAGGAGTATTACGTAATATATATATATATATATTATCTACTAGTTTAGTAGATTAATATATATATTGATTACGTAATCAGTATGATTACGTAATTAACTGAAAATTCTAGAAGATAGTTAGAGGAGTAAGATTAGCTTTATTTCTCCTCTCTTCTTCTATCTAGGTTAACTTGTTAAGTTAGGGTTATTATCTTACGCAACTAAGGGTTACGCATGATATTCTGATTTATAAGCAGCTTACGTAAGTATGGAATATTCTAGTAAGCTGGATACGGTTATATAAGGGACTGTTTAGTCTAGTTCTATCTTCTGTTTCTTCTCTCTCTAAGCAAGCAACTCCTATAGTTATAATCTAACTATTATACTCTCTTTACTTCTTATATATCCTTATATCTATATTATTACTCTACCTCTATATATCTTATATTCTTGCTTTTATAAGATATATCTTTATATAAGGTTATATTCCTTATATATATTATTATCTCTTTATATCTTTAAGAGAGATAATAAACCTATTGTGCTAATATATAGGCTACTACTATATCTTAACTTTAGGCTATTAAAGTATAGCTTAGTAAGATTAGTAAGGTTATAGGTAGTTAGCCTATTAGCTAGGGTAAGCATAGGTTATATCTTACTTTTTACTACCTTTACTATAGTAATCTTAGTAGTTAGACGTAGGTTAGGTAATAGTAAATTTAGCTAGGCTAAAGGCAGAATAAATTATAGGTTATTATAAAAGGTTTTATGTATTACTACTAGTTAGTAGGCTTAATTAACTAAGAGCTAGTACTCTTACGCTTTAGGCAGCAGGATTACCTTAATAGTATCTATAATCTCCTAAAGAAAATACCTTTTAAGTAACCTATTATAGAAGTCTTAATAGGTTTTTATAGCGTAGTTAATTATATCTTAATCCTATTTAATAAAGTCTTCTACTTAAAGGGCTTTATATATCTAGTTAGTAATTATGCTACTAGCTACATTCTTAACCTATATCTCTTAGCTTACTAATATGTTATATAGAAATTAGCATACATTAGTATTAAGAGTAGAAAAGTTAGTAGCTAACTACTACTTAAAGTTATATAAGGCTTATTACTATAGAGGGGTAGTAGTAAGTTTAAATTACTCTTATTTAGTAATATAAAAGGTAGTAATAGTATTTAGCACCTATCTTTATTATTTCTTTATAACATTAGAAAGAATATCTAAAATATCTACTTTTCCTTATAGTTATAGGTTAACATAGGCCTTAAGCCTCTTAGGTAGTAGAAATAGGGAAGTAATTACGTTACTTATAGTAGTTAATAATAGTACTACATATTTATTATCTTAGTTAGCTAAGCTAGTAATTAATAGTAGTAGCATACTCTTAGTTATAGCTTTTAGCCTTAAAGTTACCCTCTGTTAGCCTAACTACCTCTTAAACACATACGTTTTCTTTAGTAGCTAGAAAGTGTATATATTTGTTAGAGAGATTACTACTAGTAATATAAGTAATAACTTAGAAAGAAATAGAAGAAGGGTTACTTATTAAAGTGGCCTTATATATACACACTTATTACTTATTAAATTAGGCCTTTTGCATAGACTTAGAGGTACTTATTAGGTTAGTTAAAAAAGTAGTAAAGAAGAAAGAAAGTTAGATATAATAAAAGGTAGAAAAAAAAGAAGGAGATATAGCCCTTTATATACCCTCTGTAATCTAACTACCTAAAAAGCTAGTTAGAGAGTTACTTTTTAAGAAGGTAAAGTAACTCCTAAGTAACTTCTTATTTATAAAAGTAGTATAAAGCTAAAGTTATAATAGTAACTATATTATAAAGTACTAGTTAGTAACATAATAAGAGATATATAAAAAAGAAATTAACTAGTAATACTATAGTTAGTAGTAGTAGTTAGATATCTTAGCTTACTAGTATGTAAATTAAGGGGTTTTTTATAATTATAAGGACTTCTATTATAATAAAGTAAAGAAAGTTAGAGAAGGTTTTTACATAGTAAATATAACTTCTAAGGTCTTATACTTTTAGGCTAAGGTAACCTAATAAGTTTTCTTAAAAGTAGCTAAGATACCTTTATAAAAGAGTAATAATCTTAGTAAGTAGTATAACAATAGCTACTTTTAGCTACATTCTTAGCCTATTAGTAGTTATTACCTTTTCTAATAATGCCTTACTAATCTAAAGTTAATTACAGTAGTAGTTACTATAAAGATAACTACTAATTAGTGTTAGTATTATAGGTAGGTAATATAGTTAACTATACGTATTAGGTAGTAAGTAATAAATAGTAAGGGTAAAGATATTAATTATGTATAAAAAAGAAGAGTAACTATTGTAGGTTACCAGTTGTTAAAAAGGGAAGGAGGCAAGCCTGTAGGTAGGCCTGAGATTATCTAAGGATAATCCGGGCCGCAGGGATTACCCAGTGATTCCCCTGGCGATCAGAGATATCCTATTAACCCCAATAGTCACGGCAATAACTTGCATTGCAACAGATGTACTTAAGTGAAGTCTAAATGTGAATGCAATATCACCACTATGCATACACAACAGCCGATTAGCATTTAAACCGCCAGACGCGTCTTTTGTGTTACATGAGAAACAAGGTAATGTGCGAGGTTTAGGAGTTTTACGTGACAGCCACTGACTACTCGACTAGATGCGTACCATACGGGTACCGCTCTGTAGGTGGCCTCGTTGAGCAGGATTCCAGAGGCAGCGATAAACAGGGTTGTAATTCTCTTTGATAAAAAGAAATGATACGTTAACTTACACACAAATTAAACTAACTAATGAACGCCAGATTCAATATCTCAATGTCAAGAAGCTACCCGTGATGGCGGTGAGATCGCATCTCAAGGCCAATTGAGTTGGAAATTCTGCGCTTGGCTAGCATAATAGAATTTCTGCAAGCATAAGGATCGTTTTCCCAGGAAATCTGGAAACGTTTTCCCATAGCTTGGCTCGGGTTGGAATTGCGTAGCTTCTCTCGTGCAGGACGGCGACGGTGTGCGCGAGAAATTGAGGCCAAACATTCGTTGATAGAAATAAAGCTTTTTGCTCCGAGTCAAGAACAAAGAGATCGGCAAACACATTACCATAATAGACGTTTGCTGAAAACGACTTGAAGGAGCAGTGATCAACACAGTGTGATGGATTTGTGTTGTAAACATCCATGTGGCATGTGGATCTCTCCCGAGAGACCAGACCAAGTTCTGTCTTGAGCACACTGCACATCTCCGAGGAACGGCACTCAGGCATGATTAAAGTTTGGCTGATCGGCCATAAAGTTTGAGAATGCACAACTTCGGTCTATTGCACGCTTGAGACATCAAAAGCGAGTTCGCGGCTTCGATTCCACATGGTAGCAGAGCAGCGTAACAAATGTTTTCGATAACGACAACACTCACTACTAGAGAAAGTCAGGGTACGACCGTTAATTATACCTTTAGATCAAAACGAAGGCTGCTGCTAGAGTTGATGATAACGAAGCTGCAGCATACACATTCGAAATTTGGTCGGCATTCACATGTTGATTAAGGAAAGTCAAAAGTACGAAAGGACAACTCAGACCCGATATATTCCAAATGGAAAAAAGTAAAAAGGACTAGCTACAAACAGAACAAATCCCAAACTTCCAACAATGGTCGACCAATGAACAGTGCACTCATGAAATTCATAAAGAGGTGGCTGCGCCGTTGATACGCGGCTAAGCGTTGGGAGGTCAAGCCAGAGCCTCGCGGACCTTGCTCTCGAAGCTGCCATCCTTGAAGGGAACGTTGGCCTTTCCAAAGTCGGCATCCTGAAGAGCAGTCTTGGCAGCAGCGGGAAGAGCATCCCAATCAGAGATAGGGTAGGTCTTGCCCGTGGTCTGAGTGAACTGGAGCTCGTGGTTGGTCGGAAAGGTGGTGAAGTATTCGACCTTGGGGCTGTTACCCTCCATGGGAGGGACGCCGTTGGCTTTGCTGTAGCCGCTGTGGCTGGATGCGGCGCCGGCGGTAACCTTGGGAGTGGCTGCATTTGGGTCGTCGATCTGAATGACGATGTTCTCCCAGTCGTGGCGGTGGCCTCCGGCGACGTCACCGCTGGTAGGGTGATCCTTGGGGAAGTACCAAGAGTACATGATGACCGTCTTGCCGTCAACAGTGCCGGCGCGAGCGTAAGTCTGCCCCTTGCTCTGGTCGCGGCAGCCGCCAGTCGAGCTACCGGTGTCCTGGAGACCGCCGCTGGTGTCACCGTTGTCGGCAACGGCGGGGTACGGCTGGCAGCCATGTGCGATATGGAGGAGGGGGTTGAAGGTCTCGATGACCTTTCCGAGACCACCAGTCTGGATCCTTTGGGCAACAGGACTGATGGAATCGTGAGGCACGGTGGCACGAGACTGAAGGAGCTCAGTAGGAGCGGCGGCCACGGCGGCGGCGAGGGCAAGAATGTTGGAAACCTTGAAAGACACCATTGTGAAAGTGGGATTCAAATGAGTGATAAGTGAGTGTGGTTAAGCTTGGAAAGCGAACGAAAGCTGGATCTGAGTAACTGGAATGAAAGTATTGTGATGGTGAGTGAAGAGAAGAAGACCGGTTGTGACAGAAAGAAGTCTTGCACTTTATACTTGGGATTCTGATGATGATGTCGTTCTGCAATGACTTGGAAGCCATTCTGATGTCTGCCAATAACATCTACATTTAGATTGTTGTGTCATGTTGAAAGATCGTAATTGAACATACTTCTAGAGGTCTATAGTCGGCTTGACAAGTTCTTGGGTTGCAAGCAGCATCAAGGCCACTATAGGTGGCAAGGGACGTCGATGACCAAGTCTCTCGATATTGACGCCCGTCTGATCTTGACGCAAGATACTCCATACTGGGGGCTGTGAGTATTCAGGGGAAAAGTTTCTAGGGAGCATTGAGGGTCCTGTGAGGCAAAAATCCAGGGTTCTGTCCCAGGCGGACTTTCGACGTGGTCTTCGATTGCTTGTGACGTTTGAACACCACTGGGCCAGAAGGCTGGCTCCCTTACTCCACGTGGAATACTATGTCCCTACCATCGAGTGTGTGCTGTAATCCCTATAATATCTACTTGCTATAACTTTGAAGTCACCATGTGAACCTGAGTCTTTCAGATCAGTCATTCAATGCGCTCTTGGCTTGGCACCTCGTCCCCATCTACTGTAAGTGTGACGTCCCACACACACCCAGCCCTACTAAGAACATGAGTATTTGGGCCAAGGAAAGCACGCTGCTGGGCTGAGAGTACTTTTTGACAAGACATGAAACGGCCGACCCCTGTTCATCTTTAAACCGTGGCCCCATGTGCACCTATTTTCGGTGCTCATTGTGTGGTTCTGCGTAAACAGCACTGCTTCCAAAGGGTGTACTGAAGCCCTTGATATCAACTAGTATTGAAAAATGCGATTTGGGCTTCTTCTTATCATACCACCACAGACAACTGACCACGCGGTTCAAATGCAACCTACGCTGCGATCAACTGTTCGTCTCTCGAGACCTGACGGGAAAGGCCACCAAAGAAAGAGGGCTGGTTGTTTCCACGGACTTTGTGTTGGGCTGAAACAGCCGAGACCCTCAGTTCCACGCGGAGACTGCAAAAGCCCGGAACCCGGTCCAGACGGAGGTGGTCGACTGACTCAAGCAGCCAGTCTAGACCGCCACCAGCACGACCAAAATAGGCTATGCGGGAGATAGCCAGCCTGTGGATCACGGAACTTTAGCGATGAAGGTTATGGCGGCCCCAAAACTCTTGCAAGGGTCCTTGGTATTCATGTACGTGCAACCTATATAGCCAAAGCATTAAGCACGTTGTTAATGCGCGAAATCAATACAACCTTTGCAAAAACTGACCCATAACTAAGCCATTTACCCATTCATCATGGGATTCAACGTCCCACAACACCTTGTCGGCCGGCTCACGGAGTCCGGCAACAGAGGGCTTTCCATTTTGAAAAGCGCTACGGATTTCTTGCGGAGTACTCCACTGCGCAATTGGCAGCGTGTTGAATGCCTACATTACTCAGTCCCCTGGAATAGCTATCATCTTTCCGAGTGTCCGAAGTTAGGCGAACACTGGAGGTACTTCTTGTCGACCACCCAACACACAGTTAGTGCATTAGAGGGCAACTGAAAGGGTGGCATGTAGGTTGCCTAATTGAGCCGGGCCCGCTTGTCTCAGAACCTAGATCAAGAAGAGCTTGGCATTGGCATCAGTCTTCGGGGTGCTCTTAGTCTCCGGCCAGAATTCGGGTTTTCCGGAAAGGTAATCTTTTGACAAGCTCGAGCAGGACATCATTGATACACATGGACGAGACCATGTATTGGTTGTAAAGCGAGAAAGAATCCTGGGTACCCAATCTAAGGTAATACTGTATGAGACATCGGGCTCTGTATAGCAACCGTTGGTGGTCATGATGAAGACAATCTTTAGTGGAAATAGACTCATCCCGTCATTCTTTTCGTCTCAAACAGTCATCATTGTGTCGTGAAAGTTGGACACAGCCTCCTGACGTGGGTCTATATGCATGTTAACCAAGTACGATAACTAGTCATATGAGACGTTCGTCCAATACTTGCATTCAAGGGGTAGATGATTCTGCCTAAGACTCCCATAATTGTTGGCAGGATGTTCCTTCCTTTCGATCGTTTTCGCTCTCGCTATCGACCAGTGACAATACCAGCAGCAGCTTTTCCAGCTTCTGTGGTTGCCGTAAGTCACCCTTTAAACGTTCTCTTTCTTGTTCATTGGGGGGTTTTTCCAGAAGCTCCCTCTCGAGGTCTCCACTAACCGCGGGAAACCCTTTCAGTTCCTGGAACCGGGAAATTTGGGGAATCAACCCGGCAGCCACAAAATGCATAGATGACTTGCTCCAGTCTGCTCTGGTCGTATTTAGCACTGATGTCACCTCGTCGTTGGCAATTCCACTACTACCACACTGTTAAACACTATGATTCGCGAATTCTATAGTCTCGCAAAGCTTCTCAAAAAGGTTTACTACTTGGAATACCAATGTCAAGGCACACAAATAGCGATGATGTTGTCAATGCAAGTAAGAAATTCAATCTTCCATTATAGCTATATGAAAAGAACTCAGTGGGTACTGTCCCTACTTTCCAAAAAAAAAGAGATTGCAGAGCAATCGGCTAGAATACATACACGGGGGTTGCTTACATTAGTGACGGGAGGAATACAGCCTGAAAAGGCATCATTTGGCGAACAACGAATGAAAGACCTGCTTTAGGGTTGCATGTATTGAACATAATCAGCCGGGTTTCGGAGTTAGCGGACGTTTTTTTCACTCCATAGAGTCTACGTTCAGAGTTTCCTCCACTCAGTTCCGTTTGTCCAATGGGATGAGCTGGGTGAGGCTCACCATTTTATGCTCACCTCCTACGATAAGCTGATCAGTGTCAAGGCGATGTCCACATGACTTGAAATCCCCGAAACGAATCTCCTGAGCACCAGAAACAAGCTTTATGATGGCCATATACTCCATAGACACGCGTAATGCACCGTTGTCGGTGGTTGAAGACTACGGAGGTCACAATGAGTTGTGACATGGGTGATATAGCAACCTCAGTGTACAAACATAAGCAAACAATGCAATAGGGCCACCGGTGCCCATTCACCCCATTCGATAGTTGTTGCCTAAATAACCATACTTGTATCAGCTTTGCATTAATTCAAACTACAGAGAGCCATTATAGTGACAAGAAAATTACGGCAGTACTTCTTAATGGCGATGAGACATCTCAATTACAAAATATGTCGTCGCAACGGCGGTTGGGAGCTGGCATAGACTCTAGCACATTATGTCGCTTCCTCTCAACAAGCGCGGGTACAACATCCAGATCACACCTCTCTTTTCCCAAAGATGTCGTAAATAACTTCTAGCCTTTCCCCTTTCTAATACGTCTGTGGCGGCTTTAATGTTCGCCCTCACTTTCTGGATTCGGGTAGTAGAAAGCTGCTACTCCGATAGCAAGGTAGACGATGACGCAGAGGAAGCCCTCAAGATAGTTGCTTTTCTGGTCGCGCAGAAAGTTTCCAACCGTCAAAATTGCAAGCATAAGCATACAAACGTCAAACACCTCAAAGACAATATCCATATGCTTCTCCAGGCCCCAGGCGACAATAACGACAAGTGGACCGTTAAGCAGTGCCGTCTGCAGCGTGGCACCGAGAACGTGGGAGAGGGCGAAATTCATCTGGTTGTCCCACGCCTCATCAACAGCCGTCAAGTGCTCAGCGGCCTTCTCAACTAGGGGCACAAGAATAAGGCCCATAAAGTGGTCTGAGACGCCGTGCCTCATAACAATAGGGTGGATTTGCTCCACGAGGTAGATCGCCATAAAGGTTACAAGCGTAATAGAGATTATGAGTGCAATAATGCACTCAGTTAGTGTTAGCTTTGGTTTATTAACGTCCTTATGCTTATCGTGATCGCGGTGCTCGTCGTTCTCAAAGATAGCGTCGTAAATACCATGGTGCGTCCGGGCCTGGAACCACACGAAGACGCTGTAGGCTATCACGAGTAGCACAGAGACAATTCGTGAGATGCGGAGCGTCTTATCGTTAAGTTCCTCGACTGTAAGTGATGCGGCCATGGAGTAACTAAAGATGGCAGGGATGGCCAAGGCGACACCTCTGTTCATTGGCAATCAGTATTGATGAAGTTTCATCAGGGATCGTCTACTTACGCTGTGAGTAGAAGACCAGTTCCTGCTTCACTAACAGTCCCGCTGAACTCAGCCTCATCTCGCCGCATACCGCCGGCAATAAAACACAGACCCAGACACAGAAGCATCGTCGCTAATATCGAACCAAGGATAGCGGCTTTAATAACAGTAAACTGGTTACCCTGTAATAACACCATAAAGAGGATGATTTCAACGATAGACCCAAAACTAGAGAAGTAGGTGTTAGCTGTAGACACAACAAGGACGTAGGTAAAAACAGGTGCTTACGTTGTCTCAAACAACACGCCCAAGACATGGCTGACCTTACGGGACAGTTCCTGACCAGCAAAACCGACCATGTTGGCACAGGGGATCATAGACATGTAGGTAAGGATAAATATCAACACATGGTCGTCCGGGCGAGTGTCTATAGATAAGTCGTGTAAGCCTTACTAGTATTTAAAATCATGACTCTAACAGACCGCTTACATCGAACAACAAAGGCGACAGGTACCACAGGCCAAAAGATGTTGCAGAGGAGAGATGCTCGACTTGAGGATTTCCAGGAAATCTTGAGAAATTTCAATGGGTGAAAGCCAGAGCGGCCGCTTTCGCCAGAGGGCTTAACTCTGACTATGCTTCGCCGCGGAGGGGCCCGCTGATGGCGGCCATTATGGTCTGGTAGGTTTTCATGGGATGAGTAAGTCGATGTACGCATCTTTTCGAGCGATATGAAGGGCTGATCTGATTCTCTTTTCCGCGAGCCGGTCGACTGGCGGTAAGCCTGACGGTAGGGAGTTCTAGAGGTTGACATGGCGATGGGTTAGGACGACCAAGTAGATAAGACGGCACATTCAATAAAGTAAAGATTCAATAAAGTGAAGAACAAAACAGCTAAGGGTCGGGTGTTGAGGTCCCGAGGGGGTATATATCCGTGGACAAGTGACCCGAGCGGGTACACAAGTTCGTGTCGCTGAGATAGGAAACGGCGAACACGTGCGGAACAGCCCCAATAGCAAGACTCATGCAATTATGACCGTTTGTTCAAAGAACAGGGGTCAACATACGATGGTTAACAACTGAGGAAGGGATGGTCCATATTCTCCGGTCTTGATCAAAATGGTCCAGTTGGCCGGGTTGAAGCACCAACAGCGGTAATTGACATATCCAGTGCAGGCTTGGCAGGGTTGAGCCGCGTGGGTTTGAAGTGGTGGGCGAGTTTGCTTCAAACTCATCTTTCTCGCTGCTGCCAGGCAGTCGGTGTGAGAGATGACGATTTCTCGTGTTGCTGTTGATGTGGAACAAGATCTGAAAACGGTAAGCCGATCCGTCAATCTGAATTAAGGAAGGCTCCCAACGTGGTAGGCATTGGAACAGTCTAGGTTAAGCGAGAGAGAGAGAGGGGCGTTGGCAATTGTTGAACGTGGGTGAACATGGTGTGCATGAATCAAGTAACAACCAAGCCTGCTATTATGCCAAGACCTCTGAGGATACCCTCCTGTGCATCATTAAACGAGTCGACGAGTCGGATGCTGATATCACATGTATGGGCATGTCTGGTAAGACTAAAGGGATCGCCCGAAAGTCTCGAAGCCTGCGAGTTTATGATAGTTTCTTTGCTCGTGTATGAGATGAGTGCGTTCGTGTATGATACCTAGCCATACACTCTATGTCGTCCCCGCTCATGTTGCGAGGTTAGGAACGGGGCCCCCAGGTTCCACATCGAACGCGAAGACATGTAAAGAGGCCCTGCAGTGTCCGGTTTTTAAAGACAAGAATTTTTCGAGCACAGACATTTGCAGGCACTGTTACGTGCGGAGAATTTTGGTTGCTGACAAGAAGTGCTATTTTGAGATCCAAGTTGGGCTTTTGGTACGGAGTAGGATTACGCTGTTCGGCACTACCAGTCATAGAACACGTGCAGTGTCCCTTGATGGACATTGAGCCCCTTTCATTGGCTATTGCGATTAGTCATACTAGATACTACTTTTGTTCATGTGGCTAATGGCTGCACGAACGACAATTTCACCTCCGCTCACCTTACTTCCCGTCTCACCATGGGAGCCACTTCTCACCCTAGGCCTCATCCTCGAAGCAGAGTGTCTGGGTTAACCTCGTGAGATACCCAATGTAGATTTCATGATACATTTTTATGGACCTTGTATTCTATCTACTGTTGCGGTGACTACATTACAATGCAGACGTTATTGCAAGGGAAAGAAATACAGATTCAAAACGTGGGTGGTATAAGTGAGAAATGGATGCGGTGGTGTCTTGAATTAATAAAATTATGAGATTCCTAGATTTTCTCCTTAAAGAGATGGCAGGATTCTGGTCTCGGTGAACGCCCACAGGAGGGGAGAATAGTCAGAGCACCAAGCATTACCAGTGTAGTAGGTGCTCCTCTTGCCCTGAAGGGCGTAAAGGTCGCGGTAGAAGCCAGCCTTAACTGCCTCCGGCGACACATGAAGCTGAAGGTTTGCGTGCTGCTCCCATGCGCTAAAGTCGCCACCAGTCGTGAACGTTGCGTTGGTGGAGGCTCCAACCTTGCGAATGGCATCACTGACCAAGCCTTGGGCCTTGGAAGAGTCAGGCTCGCCAACAACCTTGACGGTCTGGTACCCTGGCACGCCAACTGTCTCAAGGCGCCAGACAAAGGGCGTCTGGGGAAGGGCATCAGGTGCAGTGATGTCAACGTTGAGGAAGTTGGTCAGGTCGGGCAAGCCACTCTGGGAAACGACTCCGACGTAGTAGGGCACGTCCTGCCATTGCTCGAAGACGGAAATCTCAGAGTCATCAAGGTCGAATGGGGCCAGGTTCTCAACAGTGGGAGGAATGGTGAGAAGAAGCTTCTTGGCTTTGATAAGCTTGCGGCCATTGGCGGTAGCAACAACGGCTGTAACACCATTGTCGGTACGCTTAGAGGTAACCACGACGCTGGAGTAGAGAACATCGCTTCCGAGGAAAGCACCAGCCTTGTCGAAGACCTGTTGGTTGCCACCGGGAGCATACAGGTAGCCGGCGGAGAGTCCCAACAAATGGGGCTGTCCGAAGTTCTGCAGAACGTAGAGAGTCGGCGTCTCCAGAAGATTGCCGACGCCGTGGGCGAAGATCCAGACAACCTGAACAACGTCGGTCAGATTGTACTTCTCGACGAACTGGCCGAAGGGCAAAAGAAGGTCTTCGGGGACATTCTCCGGGATGTCATAAGCACCCTGGGCCAGAAAGTCGAAGTTGAGAGTGGCAAAGAGATAGTTTGCTAGAGGCCCGACCAGAGTGTTAGGGTCGACAGCCGTGGCATTGGGGATAACGAAACCCGTCTTGAAGTCGACAACCCTGCTCGGGAAGGGTGAAAGGGCCGAAGCGTTCAGTTGAACGCCGAAGCGCTCAAAGAACTGGGTCGTCTGGTCGTTCTGAATGTATGCTTGCACGCCATAGTCGATGGGTGCACCGGATGCGGGGTCTCGGAAGGTGTTGACATGGCCTCCGAGCTTGTCGGCTCGCTCCACAACGGCGACGGTCTTGTTCTGGTCCCGAAGACGAACGGCAGCGTAGGCTCCGGTGGCTCCACCTCCAACAATGAGAACGTCGCGCTGGATGATGTCCTCGGGCTTGAAAGCGGACTCGTCGTAGCAGCCAAGCCCGACGGGAGACGCATTGATTAGGGATGCGCCGAGAGCGCAAAGCGACAACAACTGTGAACGCATGGTGATTAGAAGCAGTGGATAACGAATGACGAGTGATCAAAGGAGTGACAGATGAATTGCATCTGTCCATAGACTACGTCTTTAGGAATGGCGATCCATAAGGCCTATATACAGGCTGCAAGAGAAAATGTCGAGTGCGAACTGAGCCCACCGGCCCGGTAGCAAGCCAAGGCCAATAAAGAAGAAGAGTTTGACTCAAACAGGTAATGAAGTCAAATTGATTAAACGGTCACGAACTCTGATTTGACAGGCTCCACCCATGGTAGAAGAAGCGCATCTCACAGGCACAACATCAGACGAGGTTCCCAATCAAGTATTTAATATCGCAAATACGTTTGCGCTACTGCATGCTTTTTGGCAACGTAACTCTTGACCATGGCAAAAAAAAGACCTTTGGCTTTCGAACAGTAGGATCGTCATGCCATCTTTCTTCATTCTAATACCCTGGGATGGGGAGAGAAAGTCCGAGCCATCCGGAAAATTAATTGCGCCCGAGACAGGGATGGGCTTGCACCCGGCTTTGTTAAGGTTTCTCGCATTTACTAATTGGAAAGGAATCCAATGGTAAAGACGGCGGAACCAATCTATCAGCTGGCGTCTGAGGTGGGCTGAGTAAAATGAGCTTGAACTCAGATCAACGCATGTTCAAATACGCCCGCTGCTTCGGCTACCTCATGAAGGCCGGCCGTAGCAACACGCCGGCTTTATGTTGAAACGTTCTTCTCATTACCCATCAATTCGGGCGTCTGTCGTCATCAAAATAGGCGGCCTTTTGCGCCAACGGTGAACACTTCATCGCCAAGCCCACTGTATTCGCCCTGCAACTTTCACGTCTTTTCAACCACCGATGGCAGCGCGGCCAAAATCTCTTGCCGAACGCTTTAGCGATGGAGTCAACGGCAAGTTTGGCTAAGGACACCGAGTCAGCTAATGTTGTGACAAAGCTTGTTTTTCAATCAAGTTGACCGTGGTAACGTGGGCTTCATTTTGTATTTTTATTTGTTTATCGCGCAAACAATCGAGGTGCCTTTCGCCAGATTGTGAACATACTAGTTCAAGTAACCCATTTCTGGCTTCAAGCAACGGCCCAATTCAATAGACGAGAACACAATGCTTTTAGCACACATCCCATGGTCCATTATACTTTTGTCCATCGTCGACAGCAACAAGCGTTTGACCAACTAAGGCGCAAAATGCTAGCCATCCAAGTCACAACGTGCGATAAACCAAGGATGTAAGCTTTCTATATGGTTACTACATTGTTAAAACGGTTGAATTAAGTCTCGGGACTAAGACTTGATGCGGATTATAACATCGTGTCACCGTGATGTTCGCAATACTTTCAGAAACAGGGTGTTTGTTGAGTCGAAGAACGGAAATGCAACCAGGCTAGGAATCCGTCGAACGCTGGACGACGGAAACCTTCACAAACAACCTTTGGATCTTGCATGATTTCAAATACTACCTGGGTGCGAATCTACCAGGCACGGTGAAGAGTCCGACCCTCCCGTTCATCCCTTCGGAAAATGACACTAGCAAGGGTTTGGTGGGTTGGCGCTGGGCAGAGATGGCGTAAGGCGGTGCGAAGACTTTCCGAGAGACTAGAACAGGGCGTGTAATTTGGGGAGATAAACTTTGTAGGCCGCCCTCCTCAGCCCCGAAGACCAGAATCCTGGGTCTCCTTGGCAGGTTTGAGTTGTAGCTGCTCGTACCCACGTGAAGCAGGCTTTCAGCGGTGCGGCAGAGCAAGCGCCCGGCCTAGAGCATAACACCAGTGAGGAACAAAGTCGCTACAGTTTTCAAAGCGTCCCTTGGATCTTCGGCAAAGGGCACGACAAGCAGAGGATGGCCGATTGCAAGACCATCATGTGTGCGCCATGCACAAATCCTCGTCTAACCCTGCTTTGGCGTGCGAAATTTCGCAAACAGAAAGAACGGATCCAGTGTACATTCGAAAGTAAAATAAATAAACATCTCTTCTCTTCTTGCGTCATTCCAACATCTTGAGGTGCGTTGTCGACGCAGAAGTAGACATAGAGGTTGTATTGGTGGGACGCTGTCTACATTGTACTTAAGTCATAACTATCGGGTCGACAGTCCATAAGCGTCCATTGGCAATGAACATTGATCATTTTCCTATAAACAAGATGGGTTCTTAATCTTACTATTACTGGTGTACAGTGCATGCAGTCTTCTCTGAATGCTTTCACTAGAACTCAGTGATCCATGAAAGAAGCTGATGCAGCTCTGCCGTTGAAATTGCTCGAAGTGTGATTATCAGATGAATGAGATGTTGGATTTCATGCGCGATAGTGTCCAAAAGCTCCTGAAAAGCATCTAGTGCAAATTATTCCCCAAAAGGTGCTTGCAAGGTCGAGGCTCGTGCAGGAGGGAGGTTACACCAGCGGAAATGCCGCAGCGCGCGTGGTGCGTGTCGCCCATGGGGCCTCGTGATAAACTGTAATTTGCAGTTTCGTTTCACTTGACGGAAAAGGAGACCAGGGGTTTGAGTGATGTTCCTGTTCGGCTAACAACTACTAACACCAATATTCACAGCTCCTGAAACATACCGCTTGACTTGAAGTAAAACCAGGCCAAGACATGCTTTGAGGACCTAGGACTGTTACTCTCCTTGTTGCAGAGGTATGAACTTCAACAAACACTTCTGCCCGTATGGCTGGGCCGAAATTATCTGATCATGAGATTTCATGCTCTCAGGAGTCATGGAAGGGTCGGGGACGGTGGTATAGCGGCTGTAGATAGTACGAAGCAAGATCTTCATCTCTGCCAATGCCAGGCTGTAGAAATGTCAGTCTCCCGTCTGCTTAACGAATTCTTTTACCGAGTACTCACTGCTTCCCAACACAGCCTCTCCCACCATGAGAGAAGGCAAACATGTGGCGCTTCCTCTCGGCCTCTCCGATTGGCGACATCCAGCGTTCAGGGTTGAAGAAATCAGGATTCGGGAAGACTGCACTATTGTTGCGGTGCACTGAGTAAGCCTGACTACTGACGATACTACCTTCGGGGATGAAATAGCCATCAACCTGCTTGCCGCCATCGGGGATGACTCGAGGCAACGACATAGGAATTGCAGGATAACACCGCAGCCCTTCCTGAACAACAGCGTCCAGGTAAGATAGCTTATCAAATGAAACTTCCGGGGTTTCCAAGACCTCTTTTTGAAGCTTCTTTTGGAATTCAATTGACCCGGGTTGAGATAGCTCCCACATCAGGAAGCATAGTGAATCGCCTGTGGTATCAATTCCCGCAACCATGTGGTCCATGCATTCTGCGGCAATATCGGTGCTATCTAGTTGATTGACGCTGCTAGCTTTTTCGGTCTTGTCTTGGAGGCGATTGAGAAGAGTGAATGGTGCCGCGTCGATCTTTGAAGCAGCATCAGTCACAAAATCCTTAGCTAGCGGTGTAGTGCGTGGGTCGAAGAAGAGATCGAGAAGCTTGGAGAAGTACTGATGGAATACAGGGTAGTGATGCTGAATGAGGCGGTCTTGAGTACGTCAGCAGTGTGGCCAGAACAGAAAAGTGAATACATCTGCTCACTTCGCAGGCTATAGTCGGTCGTGACCTGTTCCATCATCTCAGTGTCTTCTGGCTTTTGGAGGCTATTGGTTCCGTAGGGATGGAACAAGTGATGCGTGATGCAGTCACAGGCATATGAATGAAGCTTGACCTAGCAATTGAAAGGAACGGCGGTCAGTCCCAGCAAAAGACAGTCTAACCCTCAATGCGTATACGTACGTAAACATCAACGCTTCTCTTCGCAGCGTCTGCACATTGCCCTGCAAATAACTCAGCTCTCCTCTCAATGCCGCCCAGTACTATGGGTTTGACGACATTGCTGTTGGCGTAACGATCAGCAATAATACGCTTCCGTTTCGCGTGCTGAGAACATGTCAACTCAAGTTCCCTTGATCTGCCGTTTGGGACATAGACTAACATCACCCTTTTGAAGAGTAGAAAACATAGTTCTGATGGAATCTTAGAGTTAATTTCATATTCGATGGGGAGGAATACGTCTGCCACTTGCCTGCGCTGAAAAACCTTAAAAAGGTTGTAGAAAGAATGCTTATCGTATCCACTCCCTAGTGATCCATAGATCTCTTTGACGGCCTCATACGAAGTAAATGAGACCTCACTGGGTGCAATGCGTACAACTGGACCGTATTTCAAGTGAAGGAAGTGTATGTAATGTGTTCGGTTGCCATTGAACTCGTGCCATCTCAAGACAATGGAAGTGAATTTTGATAGGCCTGGACCTGGTAACTTTGACAGAGGAGACGATAGGCAACGGGTCAAGTACAAGAGTGCTAAGGCCGCAAAGACAGCTGCGCCGAAAAGAGGATTCAGTAACATGATTCGAGCTGCTCCGACAGTCGTTGATGGAACGGCAGGAGATGGAAACGGAACACTGCATATCAGCAGTTGAGCGACCTTGAATATTGGTGCCCCTTGAAGGGTTTACGCGGGGTTAATGGTCTTGTCTCGAATGGTTGGAATGGGGCCGATAAGCAAAGGGAAAGGCGAATCAAATCTTCTGTGATTCTTGTTATTGAGTCATGGGCTGCTTACCCCGCCTATCTAGTCGAAAGCCGTTCCCCTAATGTTAAGAATTGGCGAGTTCCGCCAGACGCTCTCTTCTTGTCGTAGACAAACTAAGTCGGTCCGGGAATCGGCCCCGCAGTTGACCGCTAATGTTAAGAAGACCCGACACCACGGATCAGCTGAGTTCCCCGGAATGCACGTATCGGTCTGCAGACTGCAGTGAAGCACTGTTTTTTCAATGCTGCGCGTAGCTGTGCGACGTCATCCGGGACTCCCCGCTCCGACTGATTAGTTCCTCTCCGCCCGCCTAGCCCTTTCTGAGACAAAACTGTACACATGGTGCAGGAGGGAAAAAGGTCTAGAAGAAGGGCACCTGAGACCATGGGTGGGACTGAATATCAGAGATGTTGACAACATGAAGGCCAATCTGACTGTTTACAACTTCACTGCCTTTATCGGCCTTTCAGAGTGCTGAGCGCCCGGTGAGAAACGCTGTGGCCTTAACTTGTCAGTCGCATGTCGGGTCTTTACACCGTGCCTGTACTTCCGATCGGACCCAACGTAAGCATTTAAAAGCCGAAGGCTGGCAAGACGGCACCGTTTTGGTGAGTCTAGATACTAGGGACCTGTTAATAGCCTAATACTGCTGAGTGCAAGTCGTAAAGCCGCAAGTTTTCAACCGTTAACCCTGTATCTATCAGCAGGAATGGATGGCCCAATGCGAGGGAGATGACGCCTCCACTTGGTAAAATGCCGCTGCAGACCCTGATCCCATCAGAGGATGGCGGGGCTTATCGCACCTTGTAGCGGTACAAAAAGCAAAAGCCAGGCACCGAAGCCACAGTGCCGTAGTCCCGTATTTCATATTGCAAAGAGCGCCGGAGGAAGCGGATGGAGACCCTTTCATTTTGTTGTCGTACTGTCAAAACCTAAGCATACCGAGTCGTTGTCCGACTGGGTCCGCGAAGGTAAAGTTCGCCTAAGGACTGCGTCGGGCGGACTACCGTACCACAAAAGGCTTTTAATTACACGGGCTAACCTTGTCATGTCAGGGTCCCTGACCGGCACGCCGGTTGATACGTGAATTGCCAAAGTCATGCGCGTTTATAACCCGGACCGCAGTCCAACCTGGCGGAAATTCGAGAAGCATGGCAGACTCGATGTCGTCGGCCCTTTCGCACGACCCAGCTCCACGAATTCAAGACTGGCGTAGCCACAGCAGTGACTGCGAAAAGTGATGGCTTCGCTGCCTTTCGAGCTCATTGAGCAGATATGTTCCCTTCTTTGCTTTCATTGTCAAAATCACGGAGTGTTTCCTACGGCAGACTCGAGCGACGCGCGTGTATCAAAGAGAACATTGTCACACCTCTGTCGAGTATCTAGACGTATCTATGCCGTCGCCCAGCCGTTTCTTTTTCATTACTACGCCACAGGGAACTTACCACAAGGACATCATTGTAGCAACCAGATCCACGCTGGAGACATTCCCAGGGAGAATGACAAGCTTCCTGAATTTCTACGTAGCATCATTGAACGTCCAGATCTTGCATCCCAAGTGAGAACGCTTCAGCTTGTGGAGACTGACGAAATCAACGGTTGCACACCAGACTTGGCTTCCTTGCTCAGCAAAGTAACCAAGAGCCTCGGCGCTTCGGAACATGCCCCAACACGAGAGTACCTACAAACGAAGATATGGCAAGACTTCTCCGGTCAACCGCAGACCTTGATGCGCATTCAGCGACGCAAGGTCCACCACTGGCTCGAGGAGCTCGCGGTTCTCCTTTCAACCAACTTAGAGCGGCTATTCATCGCGCGCGACAGCTTCGTTCACTATGAGCACATCAAAGACAGCGGCGCCTCCTTTCCAGCACTCAAAACCATCGCCATCAGAGGCATCAGCAGGAACCAACATGTACACGAAGCCTCGGTTCTTTTCAACGCAGCGCCGAATCTCGAGAGCCTCTTCTCATTGCGATGCAGTCTGTTCGACGGCCTCAGCCCTTGGACCATGGCCAAGCCATGGACTCTGAAACTCCAAGGCGTCCGGAGGTTGGTCCTGAACGACATTGGTCTGGAAGATTTAGGGCTTTTGGTCAGCTGTTGTCCAAAGTTGCAGGAGCTGGAGATCTTAGCAACGAAGATCCATTTGAGTTCAGGCCTCAACTACTGGAACGTCGCAAAGCTCTTGCAGGCTCTCGAGCCCGTACAGCACAAACTGCAAAAGTTGCGTCTTTCCTGTTCGCCAAATCAGAAGCTTGCGGGGGATTCCCGATCGAATACCGGGGATATCTCCCGTTCCTTCCGACTATTTGATCAGTTGAAAGAGCTGGCGTTGGATCAGATTGCTATTGAGAGCCTGTCGCGGACTATACCCGCCCAGGAGAGCACTGCATCTGATTGGAGTTTGGCTGAGGTATTGCCATCGTCAATCTGCAAAATTCAGCTTCTCCATGTGAGCAAGAGGTTCATGGGAGGCTTGAGGCGTCTTGCTGAGGACGCTTACTTCGCATTGCCTTACTTGAGGGCAGTCCACGTCAATTTTGAAGAGGGTATAGACAAGAGAGATGTCGGGTCGAAAAGCATAGACTCTATAGAATCAGCCTTTGAATCAGCAGGCATAGCGATTCATTGGGTTACAAGCCAAACGGGAGAAAATGCCCTAAAAATGGCACCAGGCGTAGCAGCAGAGTCAAGATTAGGATTCTTGCCCAGCATTGGATCAACGATACCAGGTATGAACAGACGGACGGTATAACAATAAGTGCAACTTACCTGGTAGACAGCAACGGGGGCAGGTAGGAACTCGCCTAACTCCAGGGTGGAGAGAGATAGCGGGTTGCGTTATTCGCTAGCCAGCAAGGCGTAGAAACGCCGGCGTCATGTACCCGCGCAAATAATAGTATTTTATTATTATTTAGAAACACTTCTTATAATAGACACTGAATGCGAGGCTGGCAGGGTGCAATCGATGTCGCCCATCTACAGCGCGTTGATTGGTACCGATAGCCTTGATCCTATTCCCAGGTTGCTTTCCAACCCCAGTTCAAGGGTAAGCGAGTTCTTGTCACACTTTAGAACTGCTTTCGAATCAGAGTTGGTAACACTCTAGATCAATTTCCCAGAACCTTGACTTCGGTATACGCGTCTGTTGCTGCTACTGAACAGAACAGGACGGCGAGGCGCGTCGACAACGAGCATGGTATTGGAGATGAATGGACAGAGGGACCAAACAGGCTCCAAGTACGCGCTGCGACTAATGAATTTGTAAGACTCAGCCGGGTCATCCACTTTGCGGCGTTACAAAAGACGACTGACCGTTTCACGTGCATATGTCAGTGCAACCGGCATTGCCAGGTCGGGCCATTTGTTTGCTTGCCTGTCGAAGACATCAGCGGACAATGTTGGCAGCCGAGGCCGATGTCTTCCATGGACCATCAGTCGCTGCTCCCCAATCGCCCACAACGACCGAGCCCATTTCCGGAACTTTCTTGTTGTGGGGTGGATAGCTCGCTTTTGTCGTGAATCGGCCCGTAATCACTCGATTCTACCTGGATCTGGCAGCCTTCACAGGTGTGCTAGGCAAACCCTACTACAGAGAATACTACCCTTCGTTCCAAAACGGTTGTGTCTTCTATCCCTGCATGGTTTTAACGGCTTCATGGGTGGGAGGACAGACAGAGCTAGTGCTATGGAGGGGCGGATGAGCGAGAAGGGAACTTTGAGGGGTTGATAGAGTGGTCGATGATTCTGGAGCATTCGACGGCGCCGATGGCTTTCGACTTCCGAGACATTCTCAATTTGGTACCAAGTGTGCACCAGCAGCCGAAGAAAGTGTGAAAACTAGCGGTTTCAGAGTTCCATTTCAAGGAAGCGCTTGTCATCCAAAGCCGAGTCAGTACACGGCAGCAGCGTGGTGGCGTTTACAAGATGGCATCGACACAGTAAGATGGTACAGAGCCTCGTGGTATACTGCAAGGGCGGATAGAGGTTGCTTGAGCGGAATTCCAGCATAATCATGAAGACATTGGGCCTCTCAGTCTTGTGGAGAAGATCTCTTGTCAGATACTAATACGTCATCGATGATGATAAGGGGCCGGCATTTGGTGGATGTCCACGGGTGATAGACTTCCGCCATGGGCTTCGCAAGAACCCGTCTGCGTTGAACAAATCACAGCGCCGATCCCACATATCTACAAAGATGCGTGGTCAAAGTAGCTATTAGATGCTGAGCCACGTGTTTCCTGGTTAGGGCTTGTGTTGGCCGTCGAAGGCAGGAAATCAAGTCTCCGTCAAGATTACCCGTTAACTCGCATTGGTAGGTGGAGAGAGTAAAGCCTCATACCGATCAATGTGAGTTCTTCATCCCCGGCACTAGAGACCGAAACTTTTAGGCAAACCTATGCAAGATGCTTTGTTCAGGGTATTTTGTTCCGGGGGGGATGAGCAGACATTAGCCGACGGAGGATGCCATGATATTGGTTGCACAGTGCTGTCGTACAGTTGAAACGAATGAAACTTGACCTGAGGTCCCAATCAGCCCAAGACGGGTTGAAAGAGACATCATAGACACAGAAGCACCGCAAAGACAGCGAGGGTTCCGCCGGTAGCGACCACAAAGCTGGAGTACCCAGCAATAGGTGGACAATATCGGATGTCGAGTCTGCTGGTGCGACAAGATCTGACGAGTGACAACAGCGAAGGGCGTGGGTTTAGAATGTCACTTCTACGATGCGAGACTCCATGAAAACTGAAGAACGCAACTGGATATGAGGAAAAGCGAAGCATTTCGATGCTTTGCCACCATATCAATCGCTAGATCATTGCCCCCAATGTGGTATAGATGTGCAGCTCCTTGACAGGCTCTAAGCTATCGCCCTATTCTAACATCTGACGGGTTTGCGCTGACTTCTCTATCGCAATGGGACTGCTGTCATTCGCCCCATTGTCCCAGCAACATCACGAGGAACCGCGACTGATGTGATGGTGCCGGCTAGTATTCAAATTTGTTATGGAAAGCGTTATCAATCTTCTTCCTGCTGGTAATCAATGGCTTAGTACATCGGATAGCAGCATTCAACTTGTGCACTGACAGGCTTAAGGCAGCAAGTGAGGAACACCTCATTCCCCCGAACTGATTGCAGCACCGTGCAGCAGCTGGCTTCCGCCGACGCTTGCGAATTGGGAAATTCCCGTGCAACAGCGGCTAGACGGGCATTTCCAACCACTTTCGAGTCCGGTATTCATTAAGCATCTCAACAAAAACCGTCACCGTCCAGAGTTCGCCAATAGCCACGGTCCCAGATTTGACAGCACACCATGCATGCGTGGTAGAAGCCTCCAAGACAATTAAAACAACACCTGTGTCATCTCCTAAAGCACCCTCTCATGTATGACGTTTGACATTGATAGACCGCCCACCGGCCAGTGACAACATCACCTCCCCCTTGCCGGGAGCGTGTTGCTGTGACGTGGGAGACTAGACAGGTGTCTCGGGGAGTTACTCTCTCTCAAACCGCTCAGAACAACCACTTCCGTCTGCTTCCGACTTCGTGACCCAGGCCCACGGCAAGGGCATTGCCAGGGTCGGATATTATGCATGGCTGACACGTTTTGGAGGCTACATAAGATCTCTGTGGTCTCCTCTTTGATATTCTGTCTTCTCCTCGGGACAGACCAAAGACAAGAGACTAGAGCTCTACCCCTCATTCTCATAGACCCTCCCGTGTCGTGTCACTTCTGATCCCGAGTACCCGTGTCCACTGCAGCCGAAGGCCCAAATCAACGCTTCTGTAATACTGGTCATCTTGTCATCAACATGTTCGACGCTCAGAGAGCTTCGGCATTGTCTCTAGTATCAACTCCGACATTCCTGCAATCGAGGGAATCTACTCTGATACCGAGCGACTCAAGCTACGATGATGTGGAAAAGGAACTGACCATCTCGAGCTCCGCCCCATCAGTTCGGAACATCCACATCCATATTAACTCGCCGAGGTTAGAGGCACGTAGCGATCCCGCTCAGATGCCCCCCACCAAGTCAGAAAAGACAGCAGCAGTGAACGACGAGAGAGGCACGGAATATCCAGGAGGTACGAAGCTGGCATTGATAGTAGCTGCAGCTTGTTTCAGTGTCTTCCTAATGGCTCTTGGTAAGTGACTCCTTCTGAAGCCACTGTAACCTCGCTCACCAATACCTTACAGACAACTGCATCATCGCAACAGCCATCCCGCGCATTACCGAAGAATTCAATAGTCTGAATGATGTCGGCTGGTACGGTAGCGCCTATTTGCTTACCACGGCCTCGCTTCAATTGCTCTTTGGCAAACTGTACACTTTCTTTAGCATTAAGTGGATATACATTTTCACCATCGGCATCTTCGAACTAGGCAGTTTGATCTGCGGGGTCGCGCCGAACAGTATCACCCTCATTATTGGTCGTGCCATCGCGGGCCTTGGCTCAGCAGGCATCTTCGCTGGGGCTCTCATTATCCTCGCCTACAGCGTTCCTCTCGAGAAACGTCCTATCTACACTGGTGTTGTCAGCAGCATGTGGGGCATCTCTTCCGTCGCTGGGCCTCTGCTTGGCGGTTTCTTCACTGACAACTTGACCTGGCGGTGGTGCTTCTACATCAACCTTCCAATCGTGAGTCACGAACCTGTAGCTCCATTAATGATACCTTCTTCCTGACTTAGCCACAGGGAGCAGCAACGGTGCTCGTCATTATACTATTCTTCCCGGACCCCGTACGCTCCATCCGTCAAGAGACTTGGCGTACACGACTCGTCCAAATGGACCCTCTCGGTAACTTCCTCTTTATGCCGTCGGTTATTTGCCTCCTCTTGGCTCTTCATTGGGGTGGTGCTGTGTACTCCTGGACCTCAGCCCGTATCATTGTTTTGTTCGTAACCTTCGCCACAGGCATGTTGGGGTTTCTATACGTGCAATACCTCGGCCAAGAGAACGCCACAGTACCACCTCGCATCTTCAAGAAGCGCACTGTCTGGTCTTCTTCGTTCTTCTCCTTCACCCTGGGCGCTGCGTTTCTCTTGTCAGTCTATTACCTCCCCATCTGGTTCCAGTCTGTCCAGGGTGTTTCTGCCGTTAATTCGGGTGTCAGAAGCCTGCCCATGCTGGTCGGTAATCTCATCTTCTCCATTGTCGCCGGCGCTACAGTCACAATCTGGGGATATTATACGCCTTTCATGCTACTCAGTTCTGTCCTCATGAGTGTCGGTTACGGCCTCATATCCACATTCAGCCCTGAAACATCATCTGCGATGTGGATCGGCTATCAGATCATTGCAGGCGCCGGAGTGGGAGTTGGCATGCAGCAGCCCCTCATCGCGGTGCAAGTTGTGCTCGACATGGCCGATGTGCCAACGGGAACCGCCATAATTATCTTCACTCAGCAAATCGGCGGTGCCATCTTTGTCGCCATTGGGCAGACAGTGTTCACCAATCAGTTAGCAGTGCGCCTGCTGCAGCAAATTCCCAGCATCGACTCGCACTCTATCGTTGCCACTGGGGTCACGGCCATCCACAAGACAATAGATGCGGAGCTTCTTCCTGCTGTTACACGTGCCTACAGCGAGGCTTTGGTACAGACACTCCTTGTCAGTGCCGTGGCGGCCTCTGCTACTATCATAGGCGCGATGTTTGTTGAGTGGAAGAGCGTCAAGGGCAAGACTTTCCCGACCAACATGGCGTAAAATGGGTTGGTCCAGGTCGCACTTTTGATGTGTTTATCTGTTTGCATCGAAGGATCGCTAGTTCACTTAGACTACCTGGTACCGACTGACGTCGTTTAGGGTGTAAAGTTTGGATCGGGAGGAGTTTCCCTGAAATAATACTGCTTAAGCATCAAAGAGTGGTCTTGTCACACGATAACGGAAATTCCAGAACCCCTCCCGCCCCCCTCGGCGCTCCTTTGATCAAATGCGGAAGACAAAGACATGTCAGATTCATCTATGACCACATGGCAAGTCTCATATGCACGTCGTAAGCACTTTAATTACCGGGGCCTCGCTCTAGTCTGCAGGGACTACAACCTCCATCGTACCTCATTAGTTTCCCTCTGCAACCCGAATGACCATCTTCTTTGCACGGACGGTTCCATTCTGCAACCCCTTCAAAGCGCGCTCAACGCCCTGCAAGCCCTCAACTACTTCATACGGGTGTGCCTTCATCCATCCCGTTCTCAATCCCTCGGCAAAAACTCTCGCCCAGATCAATCCAAACAATCGTCCCTCTCCCTCCTCCTCGTGCACGCGTCCAACACTCGTGACGACAATCTCGACGCTCTTGTCAATCGCGCTAAAGTCTTTACCCGGCAATACCGTTGTAACCTTCGGCTTGAAGCCCGTGCCCTCCTCAGGCGGCCCCGCGATCGCCTTGCCAAGCATCTCAAATGACCCGTTCTCGCTGACCGTGTCAAAGACCCGGAAGCACGGCTGTCCGGTCTCCTTGATGACCTCTCTCAGCTTCTCCGCCAGTTTGTCCTGGGACTCGAACTGCGTGTAATCCAAAAACACGTCTCCCTTCTCCTGCTCCAGCAGAGGTGTGACGAAAGCGCTGTTCTTGCTGCCCACGGCGATGAGCGGGTGCACGCCCGCCTTTTTCGCAAGCTTCACGCCAAACGCACCAATTGCCGTGCTCACGCCGTAAATAATAAGCGGTGTCTTCTTCGCTCTCGTGCGATCCCACGGCGAAGGCAGCTCAAGCGAATGGAACAGCGCCGTGGCAGCCGTATACGCCGCCAGCGGCACCGTCGCCGCCTCCTCGTAGCTCACGCTCTTGGGGATGTGGAACGACGAGAAAGCGGGAACGATAGCGTACTCGGCGAAGCTGCCGTGCTCGGTGCGCATGACGTGGAAACCCGCAACGCGATCGCCCTTTGCGAACTCGTAGACCTCGGAGCCGACAGCTTCGACGGTTCCCGCAACGTCATCGCCGGAGTTGGCGGCCGTCTGGAGCCAGTGAGGGAGCTTCCAATCCTTGGGGTTCGTACCGGAAACGAAAACCTTGATGAGGAGCTCGCCGGGCCCCGGGGTGGGGATGGGAGAGTCCTTGACAGTGACGGAAATGTCGGTGTTGACGATTGCTTCCTTCATTTTGGCGTCTTGTTTTGTGTGTCGTCCGACGTAAGATGGTTAGCTTCGTTGTTCAATGGTCGGGTCAGGTTGCTTAATATGTCAGCACTTGACTTTGATATATCAAACTCGATGGCTAGTCTCTGCGCGAAAGTGACGTCAAAGACTTGCCGATGCCTAGGGCCCTCTCTTCTTTATACTTCCACGCGTCGCGCCCGACTTGCCGCATCCTGAAAAGAGGGTTCCATTCTTCTCCACGGATAAGCTAAGACTCTCAAACCGTCTGCCCCCCCGTCTCAATATGCCGTTCTTTGCCAATCAGCTCTCCGTTCGCCTCGGAAAGCTGGGAAGAAACCCAGGTCCGGGCGAACCGCTTTGGAATCCGCCCCGCCTTTTGCCTCCCGGATCCCCGCCCAACGTTGGTGATCGCACCATCACATCAGATGAGGGGCGGCGGACTTGTTTGAAGCTAGAAGCTTACAAATCCAACTTGTGGTTGTTACACCGACCCGGAAAGTTTTGGAAAAGTCCGCTGCTCTAACTCCGGTGGCATCGTCAATTATCATTGACGACGACCTTTGAGCTTGGACCTGCTGATGGTGCTCCAGCTGGGAATTGCTGCACATCAGATGATCAAGTTGTCGTGCGGCGTACCAATTACGAGTTAAGTACGAAAGGTGTTAATTTGTTCTCTTTTTCTAAATGAACAACGAACGCACTGATCAGAAAGAACAATGAATTGCTTTTTTCTTTTCTTTTTCTTCATTTGCAGATTAGACCTAGTACCAACCTAGCGAGTAAAACTTCCGCAAGTCAAATTGATACTGATGTCTCTGTTCAGGCCCTTCACCTCTGGCCTCTAACTTAATTTTGACTTCACTTCCTTCCGTTTGTTTTTCAAAGACAATAGATATTACTTGAAACACTCCAGGATAGTGTTGATCTGATCTAGTAATCAACTCTCTTACTCCCATGTTTGGAGATGTAACAAGCGGCATATACTCGGCCACCATCGCGGGACATAATCTCTATTTCACTAGGGCTATCAGGGGCCTTCCTCAGAATCACCCTTGAATCCGTGCTTTTTAATGATCGTATCCGACCAGGTCAGAAATTCTTGTGGCATCAGGTTAAAGTTGATATTGACTTATTTCGTTAGAGCAGAGATGTCTTATAGGCCATCCGACGGGTTATATCATCTCACTCGACAAATGCCTGCTCTTGACTGTCGCTGGCAACCATCTCAATGTATAGATTTGGTCAGCAGCTGACAGAATCCGTCTTCGCTGGTCATATATGATCGTGGAAAAAGTCAATGTAGTCGAAGAAACTCCTCTTCACCCACCTCCCCAGCTCTGGGTCCGACCGGTTCACCCCATCATTCCATACTGGTGATCAAAGCTCCCAAACTCGTTATTGTCGATCCAGCTCCACGCTAGTGCGCCAATGATATTGACACCATCCAGATGAATCGCCCGCAACGTCTCAGTCAAGAAGTTCTGGTAATACATGGTCCTCTCGAAATCAAATCGCTGCGCGTCAAATGGCGTCTCCGTGTCGGCGTACTGTGGGAACCCAAACTCCGCCACCATGATCCCAGACGGCCGGTACATGTTCCAGACATAGCCAAACTGCTCCCTTACGTACGCGGGCGCAATCAACGCGCCCCCCTCTGAGACGGCGCCCATCTTCCATCCGTTGGCCTGCGTAGTGCTAAGCTCCACACATGACGGCCACAGCGGGTTTGAAACGTTGGCCGCGCATGCATTGTAACCGCCCTCAGGATCAGTGGCGTACTGGGCGCCGTAGGGGTCGAATGCCCAATAGTCCATCGTGCCATTGATGCGGGCTATTTGCTCGTTGGTGAGGGGGTCGAGCGTGGTATTGATGCCGGGCGTGGCGAGGACAACTTCGGGATATTGCTGGCCGAGAAAACGGGGGTTGCTCATGATGCCGAGAATGAATTCCTGGTACCGATATGAAGCGGCGACGTCGGCAGGATTCTCTGGGTTCAGAGGCACGGCAAGGTTGTTGGCGAACTTCATGGTGAGCTTGCCGGTTCCCCCAAGGACGTCATGGTACCAGGAATACACATCTGCGTGCGCGAGGAGAAAGGCTGTCAGCCCGTTGTAGCTGGGCAAGGTGAATTGCACGGCGATGTTCGGCTCGTTGAAGGTGACCCAGTACGGTACCCTATCAGCGTACCGCGTCATGACCTGTTTGGCGTAATACGCAAAATGGCGTGGGAAGTCGTCTAGGTCATCATATATACCCACGGGGTTGTCAATGTGCATCAAAGTTGCAACGGGCGTAACGCCATATTCAAGACAGGTATTGATGACATCGTCATAGTGGTCCAAAGCTTGCTGGTTGATCGGAGAGTCCGCGACACCGAACGGAACTACGCGGGTCCAGGAGATGGAGAAAGAATAGTACGGTACGCCCAGAGCAGCAAGCCTCGCAATGTCCTGTTTATACAGAAAGTAGTGCATATCGGCGACGTTTGAATCGTTGCTGCCCAGAAGCCCTTGACCATTGACCCCAACCGTGTCGAGGATCGCCGGACCGCGACCTTCGATCTGGAGACCGCCCTCGATTTGCCATGCGCTCGCGGCCACGCCCCATACGAAGTCAGCAGGGAACTTGAGTTTTGTGTTGTCGTTCAGGGGTTTGGCTGGTAGCTGAGGGGGGTACACAAGTTCGGTGAACGGAATTGGTGTTGGGGATAGTGTTGTAGTGAAGGGAGGTTCGTGCGTATAAGTGTAATTGGCCCAGAGCGCGCGGTAGGCGCTTTGCCCGTACCGGCCATCCGGAGTCGGTGTTGCTGCAGGAATGAGGGAGTATGTCGTGTAAGTGATATTGTCCGGCAACAACGTAGATGCCTGAGAGAAGTTCGGTGCGTATGGAGTCTCAATAGTAAGAGGCGATGGCAATGGCGTTGGGTACCTGTTTAAGGTCATCTGCTCGTAGGTGAAGGTGCTGTAAGACCAGGTAGCTTCGGCTGCTCCAGAAAGAATGGTAGCATGCGCGGCTGCAGACATCTCAAGGGCCGCAGTAGGCCCGCCAACCAAGATCGACATGCCTATCAGGCGTTTAGACCATGTTCCCATCGTTTTCAATCGGAAGTGTTTATCTCTACGGTGTAAACATTCACAGCAGATGAGCTGCCAAGACAACGCCGTAGAGCTGGAAGAGGCATGGTGTCCCTTTTTGTATGTATCCAATCTAGGCTTCCATCACTCAAAGCCCAATGATATTGAGCAGTCGACGACCGGATAACCCGAAATTGCACTGCTTCTTTTGCTCCTTCACCCCACATATGAAGTTGATTCCCCGAAACCCCGCATGGCGAACGACGATGAGTTGCATTAGTCCCCCAGAACACAAATCAAATGTTACGCTACGCTAATTTATAGATTGCAAAATCCGGGGTTCGGAGATCCCGCGCTCTTGAAATTGTTGCCGTAGACTGACTCGGTCCGGTTCGGCTCGGGAGTTAACTACAACAGCGACAGTGGCACAAATCTGGATCCTTAACAATATCGACTGATTCCTGTTCTTTGCTATCAGTTATGTGAATATACACTTCTCCACCATTTCCAAAACGTCTACAGCTATCGCTGACCTCGGCCCATAACAGTTGTCTCCACGCACATTCTCCAAGCCACCATTGTCTTTAACTGCTCCGAATGGCTTTGCTTCTTGCATGGCGGGTTTTGCCACCCCAAGCGAGCCAATATCCTCAACCCCTTGTCTCTCGACGCACCCTTTCCTCGTGAAAAGGTCGGTAAAAGTCTTTGGCAACGATATGGAAATTCCCCGTGTTTTTTATGGCTTCGTGAACTCTAAGAAGGAAGTTATCGGGGTGCTTCTATGCTCCTCGATCAGCTTGTTTTCCTGGACCGCTGACTTACACTCCAGACGCCGGCGCCACAGCACAAAAATCAACAGTCCGCTCTGGTGCACTGTCAACATATTTTGATACGAGGCAAACTACTAGGAATTTATTTACCCTTGGCGATATCGACCCGAGGCGGCTATGAGCAATGAACATCAATGTAGAAAAAGGACTGGATTATAGATGAGAGATGGCAATCAAACATGGCGCCAGCTGATGAAAGAGAATGGATACAATTGACTGTGAATAAGGAAGGGGATCAGCGCTGGGCGAAAGCCTTGGTTGGAATCGCCGCTGACGTCGTATCTTGGAGTGGCCTATTGTGATATGTTTGAGTACTTGATGTGTCGGTATTTCTATACTGATTGAAAAGTACAAGACTAGCAAGGAAGAATGTGTATCTTTGAGCAGAGCGTAAATGACCTCGACAACTCCTGTAACTGGCTCCCCTTCAGGCATACCTCGAGCGCTTTCTCTTAATAACCAGCACCCGCACCATTCGTACACCTACTCAACTGACCTCATGTATAATTCGAGGAGATACAAAGCAGCTGTATCGAGGTGGGCAGTTGAGTGAATTTAACCACTTACCTAGGTGTCACCCACGACTCTCTCTATGGCAAGCGGTGTGAAGTTTCGGTTACCTTGGTCTCGCTTGGCGAAAAGTTCTGCCTCCTTGTTATGAATGTTGGTCATATTCGTGTCAATTGATCTCGACCGACGAATAGTCTTGGGAATACTGAGGAGGTCCTGAGACTGCATGCACAGTGAAAGGGTGCGGTTGGCAGTATTTGTATTGTCAATCAGGGTGAAGTCAGGTTCCGGTAGCTTCTGCCTCTCGCCTGCCTTGACGGTACTCGTCGCCGGAATAGTCAACGATGGTATCGTTTCAACAGCAGGCTGGCGAGTCCGGCACTCCTTTCGAGACATAACCTCTGGTGCAGGTAACGCAGCTTTGTGCGTTCTCCATAAGCAAGAGTCCAGATGATGAGGGACAGTTTCGGGTCTCGAAGTGCTTATGTTCTGTGACTTTGTGGGGGTAGCGCCTGTCAACAATTAGCTATAACCTAGCCTCTGGCAATGGGAACGGTATCTTGCATGTGAAGGAAGGGTTGGGACCACTGTCTGCAACTGTTGATGTGCTACTTTGAATTTTGGGGAGAACCGCTTGACTGCAGTGCCCTCTGATATCTAGACGATTTGGATCAGCAAGGCTTAGTGGCGCTTTGAAAGTGTCCAATGGCCACTCCAATCCGCCATAACCGCAGGAGCCGCGGTCGACCCTGCTCACATCCTTGAGGAGGTTGCCCGAGTTTCTACGTATAGGTGACCCCGGGATTGTGTTGGCCGCCTTATCGAAAATCTCGGGAAGAGATACGCTGTGACTGGCAGCGAAGTCCTGAACCACGGGGATAATGTTCGAATCATGAGCATAATTGCTAGCCACGCACTGTTGGGCTGAATAAGGGCTATTCTCATCGGGTTTCGTTGACGACTGTAGGCTTGCAAGTGAAGGAAACACCGCATGAGGAGATGTAATATCTTCAGCAATCGTCCACTGAGAAAGGCTAGGATGGCTTTGGGATTTGTACTCCGAGAGCTTTGCTTCTGGAGGCATATTGTTTGGCAGGGCAACCTGCCACATAGTTGGGTTTGGCCAGGCGATGGCAGAAGTCTCAAGAATGTCTGTCATAGCCGAGTTGTCAGATGACCAGCAGAACCACAATGGTTACCATGACTTTTCACGCACCTAGCGGAGCGTGTTGAAACGAAAACACGACAACATTCTTGACACGCTCAAGAGGCATGGTGGTCGAGTCCCGAGGAAAACTCTCCGTCATGGTAACCTTGATGCGGCCGAAATTGTCGCCAGGATTCCAAAACTGTTGTCGCAAAACCTTACTACTATGAAAGGCGGGAAAACGGAGGGAGTCGATTTCACCGTTTTTGGTCAAAACTGCGTTGGGCGAGTCAGCAAGAGACGTCTGAAGACCCGCAGAGGCCACAGGTACGCTTGACGCACCAAAGCTGTGTTGAATTGAGCAAGGGCCCTTCATGTTCTGGTCGAGGATGGCCGTGCTGCAATATAATTAGCAGAGCTTCTCGCCATGTGCGAAGACCATGCGCCTTACGACACCAGGCGCCCATCGATGTAAACGTGGAATTCGAACAAGACCAGCTCGGGATGATTGCTGTATGATCTAGTTGCCTGGGTGACAGGTGGCTTTCCCCATGACAAAATGGAAATAGAGAATGGGCTGTTGAAGTAGAGGCTGGGCACAAAGGTGTTGAGAGTTGGCACTCCGAACCGGCTAAGGGGAAGACATTCTGCCAAGACGTGGTCAGCAAGGTCCGAGACTCAGGCGTCCAGCGCCGACTAACCGGGATCGGGAACCACGTAGCATTCTGTTCTGAACTCCCTCAGCGGCACATGGTCGCTGCCAGGGAACAGGAGCACGTCCCAGTTCTCGTATCGCATGTCGAGAATTGGCTTGGCAATAAGGCACGACGGGGAGAGGGACGCTAGGTAGCCAAGATGCCGCAAGTGGTCGGCTTCAATTATGATGGATCACTTCTGGAGTTCGATGATGTGGTTGCAAACCGCCGAGCGAAAGAGTTGTAACGTGTGAAGAATTCTTTTTCTTGGCTGGTATGGAACGGATTCTCGAAGGACAACAGGTATTTCGGGTGGGAAGCGATGTGCAGTCAAGGGGCCGCCTTCTTTCCGAGCAGTGGAAGACCGGTTTGAGGACGGAGCCAAGGCAAGCAGGCCGGAGCGCTCAGTGGCTCAATGGAACGACGACGGGAGGACTTGGGGTATATGCTGAAGCGTAAGATGTGACGGGTTGGCACAAGTAGAACGGGCCTTTCCCTGGTGCCTGGAATCGTTGGTTTGAAATGAGAAGGCAGACCCGCGCTGTGTAGTCCACACTGTTGCCCCTTGCGGACACCGCTGTCTTTTGGGAAGGGGCCAACCTGCTTTCCTGGATAACTGCGAGGAGCAACAGACACGCATCGACGACGGGCAACGAACGGCAGGTAATGATGAGAATTGCGTCGCCACAGGAAGCACCTCAGAACACATGGAACTTGCCTGCCTGTCTATGAAGCACCTTCGCCGTTCGCCTATTTGCTGCATTGAATGTGGCGGTTCGTAGTTCATGGGAATACAGCTGGCCGTGGATTCGAAATGAGGATTGAAGCAAGTGCAACGCGGTTCATAGCCTTGCTCAGGATGGGGAAATATCCCTAACGTGCGAAATCCGACACTAGTCAGACCCTTTTTCGACGCAACACACTCCGTTTCCTATCGGGCAACGGCACACGCATCTCGATACTCCCGCTCCAGTCCAATAGTCCACTTCTACCACACGATCAAAGTTGAAAACATATGAACTTGTTGCTGGGGGTTGCCCAAAGGATTGCATCTTCTGCTCTAAAATGTACACGTGCTTTCCCGGTCGTAAATCCGTGCTGCCTTGATGTCTTCATGGGTCGGCATCGCCAGCCTTTCTCGCCTTTAATCATGTCAGTTCTGCAAGCAAGCTCCTTTGGTTAAATTGGGACGGAACCTACCCGCACAGCGCTAGCACCTCCCAGCTCTCTCTCGAGTCCGTCGGGGAATTCTCTGGGGTACGAGGGCTTGTCGGGGTAGTTGGCGGCAACGACGCCGCAGAGGCCGAGGAACGTGGCGATGAAGGCTCCGATCTGGAGGAGACCCTTGCCGGTGGTGGTCCAGGTGTACTCGTAGGGCGAGAACATGCCGAGCAGGTCGTGGTCCTCGTGGACAGGCTCGCCGAAGTTGCGGCGCTCCTGCTTGTCCCACCAGTTGGCGTGGGGGTCGCGGAACTGTCGCTTGATGAAGGGAGGGTTGATGTAGCCACCGTTCTGCGCGTCCGAGGGTTAGCCACGGTATCCGGACGTCTCGTCACCAATTGCGGCGTCACTGACCATGCCGGGGTCCTCCGCATCGGAGAGGGTCGGGTAGTCGGGGTACTTCTCCTCAAGCACCTTGCGGTCGTTGAACTGAGGCGGGAAGAAGGTTCGCTGCTGGACAATGGGAGTTCGTCGGGCGGCCTGGGCGGCGACGCGGGTCGTCGAGACCCGTGCGAATCGTTGGGACAGCATCTGCGAGGGCGATTAGGTCAGTCGGTGATTCTTGACGGAGCCAATTGAGTGTGGGAGTGACAGTACCGTGGCCGAATAGGTGGGTTCCGATGCAGCCCAATTTGCTTAATCGTGAATGTGATGTCGTCGCAGGTCAGAGCAAAGGAAGCTGCACTCGGTTGGTGATTGCTAGCCAAATCCCTCGACTCTGGTTGGCTGGTGTGGCCTGGAAAAGGCCTGAGGCAGCCAGGCTTGTCATTTGCTCCGATGGACCGTTTGCCTGAGGGTGCACCTCGTCCGTCCGTCACGAACAATAGGTGGGTCCATCGATCGATCCTTGGTCCTTGATTCGGCGCACTCGGCTGACTGATTCAAGGGACACTGACGGCGCATTCCAGTTGGCAGCAGCACCGCTCCACCACCGTCACCACCTAATTACCTACCTCTGGCGTCCCCGGGGTTCTTTTTTGGAGGAGCCTGAGCACCCGCGCACCACCACCACGTCGACCATCCACCGTGGCACCAACAGGCCCAAGTTCTCTTTTCGGCTAGCCCAGGCAAGGCCGAAGCTGCGTCTTTGCAAAAAAATCTATCATCAAACTTTTTGCTGATGACGCTGGATTTGCACCCTTTTTCCTTCGCAGCCGGCCACCCAGACGTGTCATCATGGTCAAACTTCAAACTAGAATTCACTGAGCATTCACGATTCCGTAGACGTTAATTTGGATGCTTCAGATGCCTTGTTCGTCGAGATCACGGCCCCATCTCGCGTCCGCCCCCCGTTGCTATTATGAACAAGACCGCGTCGCCCGAGCCCGCGCATGCAACTCCCGAGGCCATCGACTCCCAACGCGAAGAGCAAACCGCGCCGCCCACCCAACATGATACCGATCCGCCTTCATCCCCTCTTGAATCCCTCGGATCCGACGACTTCAGGGACCAACTGACGCCCAACGGCAACGACTTCATCGGCTTGGGTCTGCGCTCTCCGACACCACCACCACGATCCTCATCCTCATCTCCCTCACCTTCACCTCCCGCCTCCGCCAACGAAGATGAAGACGAACGCCCCCCGAAACGACGTCGCGTGTCGACGCCACCAGCGCCTGGCTCCGGCCAGAAAAAGAAACATATCTCCCCGCCATGGAAGAAGGTCTCTGCGGACGGCCCGACAACTTTCATCGACAACGGTAGACGGAAGTCTGGTCGCATCAACACGATACCCCTCGAGCTCCATCCGCCATCCGGCAAGCGAATAACACGTAGAGCTCTTAACAGCAGTCCTCCGTCGAAAAACAAGTATGCTTCAACGAACGGTCACGCGACGACACCTATACCAAATGGGACATCAAAGACTCCCTCGCGGAAGCCGTCAGCAACCAAGCCCGCACCGCCGCCCCAAGCCAAATCCTCCGGTCGAAAGTCAACCGCGAACGAGGTCAAGTCAACATCACGATCCACCCGCAAACGAACTCCTTCCCCGCATACTCAGCCAACAAGGCAATCTACACGAACGAGGAGGGGCCGCCGTAGTTCCATCGATGATGCCACGGCGACAGCTTCCCTGGGCAGTCCGAACCGAACTCGAATTAAGCTACGCGTGCGCACAACGGAGCTTCCCGTCGTTCATCCCGAACAAGTCAGCAAGCGGCAAAGGATTGGATCCAGCTTTGAAGAATATTGGGAAAAGGCACAGGCGATACCAGTCGAGGAAGGCGGGGTCTTTGTACCGGAAGATGGGCCCAGCTATACCGACGAGATGGCCCAAAACGATGCGCAGGTCATATTGCGCGTCGAGGAGGCGGTCGAGCCCGGCGGCATACTCTCACAAGAGCGTTGCTCCCTCTTTGTACCCGAGGCCGAAGAGGAACCACCGCGACAGTGGGCTCATGCGGATCATATGACCAAGGCTATGGCCAACTTCCGGAAGCTGATGATCGCAGAGCAGCAGAGGCACCGAGCCCAGGCAAAAAAGATTGCCGAAGCTTGTAGGGATGCCTGGGTTCGGCGTCAACCTAAATCAGCAGAAGAGCTCGAAGCCGAGGCCAGGCTTGTATGGATCGGACGATACAGAGTGGTGGTCAAGAGCATGTTTGGCACATGGGAAAACGTTCGGCACGAGATCAATCGTCGCAGAGTACAGGAATGGGAAGCGGAGGAACAGCGCCGAGTCAAAGCCGCACTCCAGCAGGCAGTTAACTTGTCGGAGCAGAAGCTGCAAGCACGACGAGCGCAAGCCGATTCCGACCTGTCCGATGACGACCTTGATGACGACGAAGACCTCGACCTTGACAGTGATCTGGACAACAGTCAGGCAATGTCGGTGGATGCAGACGACGACGATTCAGGCAATGAAAACGACGACGATATGTCTTCTTCAGAAGAAGAGGAAGGAGGCGAAGATCACCCTGGCGATGCCGGCGACGAAATGCTCACACAAGAGCAACTAATGGCAAAATATGCAAACCTGCCGGACCTGTCCCCTGGCGAACAGACCAAAAGCAAGCTCGTCAATGGTGTGGAGCCAACTACAGACTCCACAACAGTCGTTGCTGGTGCTGGTGAGGACGATACCAGTGACGAGTCTATCGACATGGACGACGATATGGGATCCACAGATATGGATGATACCGATGAAGGTTCCGAAGTGTGCGAAGAGTCTGAAGAGGAAGACGGGGACGAAGAGCCTGCGGGGCTTCTGGGGATGCTCTTTGGGAAGTCCGAGCTGAAGAAGATCAAGGACGAAGCTCCACCCGACAACGGGCAGGTCAACGACAGCGATACTCCACTTCCCACAACGTCTGCGCCGTCTCCGAACGCCGAGGCTTCATCCAATTTCAGAGATGAAGTAGTCGACGACGAAGACGAGGTGTCGCTGATCCAGCACCCGGGTGTTTTCATGAACAGCGATGGCATGGAGATTGATGACTCGACGCAGATGGATGGGTTGGCACTTGGGACTGATGCCATAAGCGGCATGGCCAATGCAGCCGAAGAAGTAATGCCCGAGAAGCAGCCAGATGCTTCATCGTCAACCTCCAACACAGGTCAGGGATGGGTTAACAGCGCGGACGAGACTACAGAAGCTGCCGAGACCGCGGGAACACCTCTTGCTACAAATGTGGCCGACGCACCCAGTGTTGACGAAGACGTTGAAATGGCAGATGCGCCGCCAAAGCCAGCGGATGATCCGGACTCCGCTCCGGTATCTGCTGCGTCTGCAGTTGTAGCCAAACACGCCAGCCCCGACACAGACATCGTCACCGTTCCGCCTAGTCCCGAGCAGAGCCACTCACCACCTACTTCCGATACTAAACCCTCAGAGGTGGACACGATGTCTCTGGCGACACCAGGGGTAAAGGATCTTGTCAGTCGATCAGCCTCGCCACACCATCAACAGGACCAAAAGACGGAGATTCCGTTCCTTCTCCGCGGAACATTACGCGAATACCAACATGACGGTTTAGACTGGCTTGCTGGACTGTATGCAAACAACACCAACGGCATTCTCGCAGATGAAATGGGCCTCGGCAAGACAATTCAGACTATTTCGCTTCTAGCCCACCTTGCGTGCCACCACGAGGTTTGGGGCCCACATCTAGTCATCGTACCCACGAGTGTGATGCTGAACTGGGAGATGGAGTTCAAAAAGTGGTGTCCTGGCTTCAAGATTCTATCCTATTACGGAACACAAGAAGAGAGAAAACGAAAGCGACAGGGCTGGAACAATGACGACGTGTGGAATGTGTGCATCACGTCGTACCAACTTGTCATTCAAGATCAGCAGGTTTTCAAGCGCCGGCGCTGGCACTACATGATCCTTGACGAAGCTCACAACATCAAGAACTTCAAGTCACAACGGTGGCAGACCCTGCTTGGATTCAACACCCACTCCCGGCTTCTTCTGACTGGTACCCCACTTCAGAACAACCTTACCGAGCTCTGGTCGCTTCTATTTTTCTTGATGCCCGCCGAAAATGGCGTGGGTGGGTTCGCAGACCTACAAGAATTCCATGACTGGTTCCACAAACCCGAGTCCCAGATCCTGGAAAACGGCCGTGAGACGATGGACGAGGAAGCCCGTGCCATCATCTCAAAGCTACACAAGGTCCTGAGACCGTATCTTCTCCGACGACTCAAGGCAGACGTCGAGAAGCAAATGCCAGCAAAGTACGAGCACGTAGAGTTTTGTCGCCTATCAAAACGCCAGCGCGAACTCTACGATGGCTTCTTGGCTCGGACCGATACTCGGGAGACACTGTCCTCGGGCAATTACCTCTCCATCATCAACTGTCTTATGCAGTTGCGGAAGGTCTGCAACCACCCTGACCTGTTTGTCGATCGCCCAATCATGACATCTTTTAGGATGCAGAAGTCCGTCCCAGCAGAGTATCAAACTACCGACCAGTTCCTGCAGCGATCTTTGCTTGCAGTAGAGCCAATGTCTATGGTCAGCCTAGGGGTCCTCAACATGATTCCAACGCAGCATGAGAGCATGTCAAACACGACGGCAGAGCGGATTTCGCAGCTCAGTTTGCACAGAGTGCTCATGGAGCTGCGGGAAGCTCAGAACACCCGGGCACACCTCGCCCGCACAAACCTTGACCCATCGACTGTCCAGTCAAACATCATGTACCTGGACAGTCTCGCCCGATGGCGTCGTTTCGAGGAGCTACAGCATAGCGTCTACTTGAACGCCCTTCGCGGCCAACGTCGGCCCATTTACGGCAAGCGGTTGATCGACTTCTTGACACTAGGGCTGGATACTCGACCCCGAAAACCCAAGCCAAGAGTCCCCAACCAGATATTGAACTGGTTCGCCGAAGATTCCGACTTTCTTTGTGCCGTCATACATAATGCGGATGAACGAGCCGATTCGATGCAGACGACCATCCAGAAGTTCGCATGTGTCACCCCAGCTGTCATTACTCGTGACATGAATGAGGTCATATTGGGTAGAAAGGTTGCGCAGGCTTTCACGGAGGAGGATCTAAAGTTGTCCGCGCCAGTCCGATGGGCCCCATTCATACCAAAACAGGCGCCCATCGACCCGTGGCACGAGTCCCGAATGCGTCTCAGCATCCAGTTCCCCGACAAGAGACTGTTGCAATACGACTGTGGAAAACTTCAAGCTTTGGATAAGCTCCTACGTAAACTGCAGGCCGGCGGTCATCGCGCCTTGATCTTCACGCAGATGACCAAAGTGCTGGACATTCTCGAGCAGTTCCTCAACATCCACGGCCACAAGTACCTCCGTCTTGATGGCGCGACAAAGATTGAGCAGCGACAGATTCTCACCGACCGATTCAACCACGACCCAAGAATTCTCTGCTTCATCTTATCGACGCGGTCAGGTGGTTTAGGAATCAACCTAACTGGCGCGGACACAGTCATCTTCTATGACCAAGACTGGAACCCAGCCATGGACAAGCAATGCCAGGATCGATGTCATCGAATCGGCCAGACTAGAGACGTGCACATTTACAGACTTGTCAGCGAGCACACCATCGAAGCCAACATCTTGCGCAAGGCGTCACAAAAGCAGATGCTCGACGACGTCGTCATCCAAGAGGGCAGCTTCACTACGGACTACTTCAATAAGCTATCCGTACGCGATGTTCTCGGCACCGAAGGGAACGACTTGGTCGACGATGCTGCCAATGCCGCCATGGATCGTCTCCTGGGTGGCGTCGACAGCGGGCCTTCGAGAAGCGTGGGCGAGGACCTTAAGCAGGCCGAAGACCAGGAAGATGTGGAAGCCGCCAAGGCCGCGGAGAAGGAACTCCAAGAAGACGACGCCGAGTTCCAAGAAAAGAGTGGAGCGCCTTCGGGAGCCTCCAGCACTCGGCAAGGCACGCCGCGGGACGACATCGCCGGCCAGGCGGGCGGTCCCGGTCCCGGTCCCTCGGGTCTGGGCCGATTCTCGGAGTCTGTTGCGCCGGACGAGGCTGCGGCCGAGCTCGAGTACAACGCTTGGGGCGAGCGCATGTACAATGTTGACGAGTATATGCTGCGGACAATGGCGGAGCAACTCAAGGGCACAGCGCTGGATCTGCCCAAGGACAAGAAGAAGAGCAAGAAGAAGGGTCGGGACACACGCAAGCGGTAGGCTGCGTGTTGTGCCATGACCATGACCACAGTACCCGGTGTGATTTATTTCTTTTCTTTTTGGTGTATTATACGGTGGGTGCGTATCGGAACATAAGACGGTCTCGAGTATGGTTAGACCTTGCATGTATAACGGGAAACGGCGCTTTGGTGGACAGCCGTGGCATGGAGTTTGAAAAGGGGCGTTGATTGGGGAGAGAAGCCCCTATGGAGCATAGACACGGACGAAGCAAAATAAGATCAATCTCCAAGCATCGGCAGTTCTCAGACTCAAACACGTGATTAAAGTAGTTAATTGTTTTTTCGCTCTGTTATCATGTCATTGTTTTCATGTTTTCAGGAACTAGCTGGTCAAACCGATGCCACAGAGTTCGCCGCGCCCTTTCTCGCGGCTTCCTCGGCCCACGCCCTGGCTTCCCTCTTCAGCTCATAGCCCACGTACCAAAACGTCGCCAGCGTCCACACGCCCGCCCACACGAACGGCAGCGACCAGCCGATCGTGTACGCGATATCGCCGCTCATGGTAAAGATCAAAGCCGTACACAACACGGCGCACGCCTCGGCGCCGACGGCCCAGAAGATACCTAGCCGGCGCAGCATCGCGCGGAAGACGTGGCTCGCCTCGTAGCGCCTGTCGAGCGCGACGCGGAACTCGGTGCCGCCCGAGCCGTCGACGGCGCAGACGTCTTCGATGAGGGAGTAGATGCCCGGGCGGAGCTGGGCGCCTTTCGGGATGGAGGAGATGCGGCAGGGGGCGGGGACACGGAAGGCGCGGCTTATGTCGACAAGGAGCAGCTCGGTGCCGAGGACGAAGAGCATCGTGGTGACGGGCATGGAGAGGAGGCGGATCGGGGGGTGTTCCGGGACGGTGCCGCTGGGTGTGACGCATCAGTGGCCGTATGGGAGGCAGGAGGAGGGGTGACTTACACGATGAGCTCGATCATGATGATGATCCACGCAAAGGAGAAGTTCCAGTGAAACCAGTCGAGGTACCACCGGTGGGCGCCGATGACGCGACAGGTGCTGCCCTTGCGCCAGAGACGCCAGAAGCGGAGAAAGTACTCGACGATGCTGGCGCCGCCGACGGCGGCAGTGACGATTGAGAAGACGGCGTTGGGGCTGAGCTTCTGCTTCTTCTCGGTCGGGGTGTTTGTCCCGGGCCCCACGCCGTACCAGAGGCCGAAGTACAGTGCGATGGGCATGGCGATGGAGTCGAAGAGGATGAGGGCCCAGAAGAGGAAGATCGCCATCTTGCGGGTGCGGAGAGTGTAGTTGAGCGGCGGAGGGGTCGGCTGAAATGCCCGCCTGCCGGGGGTGCCGTCCGAGCCTTCTCCCGAGGTGTCGGTTGGCTCGTGAACGGCTTCACCGGCCGTGCCGGGGTGGATGGAGGAACGAGTTGGCGATCGGGAGCTGCGACGGGTCATGGCCAGGCTGGGCCGGCCGAAGGGGCCATCGTAGCGGCGGTCAAAGTCATGGCTTGGGCGGGTGATTCGCTTCGCCGACGGACGCGGAGAGGTCGGGTTGTGGTGCGGTGCCGATTTTAGGCGTTGGGCTGCGTCGAGGTTGTCCGGCATGCTCTGGGACTTCTCGTCCCCGGCGTGGTCTTCCCGAGCGTCGACGTTTGGGGTGTGTCCGAATGGATGTGGTTGTTGGCCAGTGACTTGAGGTGCAGAGGCTGCGGGTCTTTTGGACTGAGTTATCTGCAAGCTGTGACGGCCGAACGTCGTGGGGTCTCTGTGGTGAGTGTCATGGTCTTCACCTTGGGACTCATGAGGTCGCGGAAGGGCCGGGCTCGAGGGGTTGTCGGCGCCAGTAGCATGTTTCTCGTCCATGTTCAGAGACGAGGGGATGAGGGCTCTTAGAGCTCACAATAACAGCGGTAGACCGCGAGTGATTGGGATTAATCAAGTAGAAACTTAAAGAAGCACAAAGTCCATCCCCATAGAAAGACGGGATTATGGACTGGTTCTCCCATGGAGAGAGTTAGTCGAGTATTAAGTCTAACAGGTGTAGCAAGTGTCGCGTCGCCAAGGCCCGAACTGGGAGACGATCATGACTTTCCGGGGCTTCCAGCAAACAGTCGCTCATGGTAGCACAGACCGATCAACAGAGGAACAAATCGAGAAAGGCCAGACAACGGGCCCAGAGCATCATTGTGGAATACGGCGTGTGGTGACATGCGTGGCATGGGTGGTCCTAGGAGCACAAGCTCCGCCGAGCATGATGTCAGAATGAATCCTGTGGCGAACCCCAAGCAGCGCTGTTGATGCGTTTCCCTCCGGGAATGGCACCAATTGTTGGACTCTCAGTCCGGGTCTTTCCAGGAGTCCATGTCCGATGAAATGCGAAGGAGTGGCATGCTGTCTATACGCGGGAAGAAACAGACATCAATGATTTTGACTCTGTGCATGCATCCCAAGAAGCGAGTAAACGTAGGTCGCGTGATAATGCTGGGCAGTGGACATTGATTACTTTGCGTGTGCCAAGCCGATGCGTGGCGTCGCGGGATGAACCCGACAAGAAAATGGAGGGAGAGAGGAAAGAGATCACGGGCGGCGGATAAGATAAGCTCTGGCCAAGCGCCTCGCCAAGGCCCCTTGCTGGTTCCTGAGTCTTCTGAAGTCGCCCGAACCTTCTCCGCTTTGTCATGTTCTGCACCGTTTTAAAGGACGCTCCGCACAGTGCCAAACACCGTGCCCCGGTTTCCATTTGTCTGAAATCATCATCCGACGCGACGAGCTGCAAGACCCCTCATCCCGGACATGGGCCTCCTTTAGGCCATGAGGCTCATGATACCCCTCCTGACACAGCTCAATCACTCTTATTTTGGGCCGAGTTGACGTACCGTGACCGCTCAGCTGATCTAGCGATGCGTCTCATCAACACTAGGACCTTGGAGTTGGAAGACTTTGTTGATCATACCCTCGTTCCGTCATACGCCATCTTATCCCACACTTGGGAGGATGGAGAGATAACCCTCCAGGAATGGCACGACCTTGAATTCAGGGCCAAGAAGAAGAAGGGTTTCTTCAAGATTCAGTCAACTTGTCAGCAGGCACTTCTGGACGGATACAGCCATGCGTGGGTCGACACCAACTGCATCGACAAGAGCAGCTCCGCCGAGCTGTCCGAGTCCATCAACTCCATGTTCAACTGGTATCGAGGAGCGGATATATGCTACGTCTACATGGCTGACGTTCCCCCACATGCCATCAAAGAGGACTACTGCGACCCAGACAGCCACTTTCGCAAGAGCCGATGGTTCACCCGTGGTTGGACCTTGCAGGAGCTGATTGCACCAATCGAAATGAAGTTCTATGCCTTGGACTGGACCACGTTAGGCGTGAAGCGAGACCTTGTTCAAGCTTTACATGAGGCCACCGGAATTGACAATCTCTGTCTAAGCGGCGACCTGAACCCTTCTGACTTTAGCATCGCCGAGGTCATGTCGTGGGCGGCTTACCGCGTCACCACTCGCCTCGAGGACCAGGCGTACTGTCTTCTTGGTCTTTTCGGAGTCAACATGCCCCTTCTCTACGGCGAGGGCCGTAAAGCGTTCTTGAGATTGCAGGAAGAGATCATTAAGACCTCAGATGACCAAAGCATCTTCGTTTGCGACATAGAAGCCTTGGCCATGATTGCTCCTCTTTGCACGAACCCTGCCCTCTTTGCTCGGTCTAGAGGGATCGAACGTTTGTCTCGGGTGGCAGCTCCCATGGCAACGATCCCGCCCTTCTACTCCATTACAAACGCTGGACTTTCAATCACTTTACCACTCATTGAAACGCTTTCCCCTGGGTTCGTCTTGGGCGTTCTGAACTGCCACATCCTTTCAGAGCAGCCAAGCGGCCACATATGTCTTCCGCTGTCATCTCACGTGAGCGATTACCGACATCAGTACACCCGAGTTTCTCTGCCAGCTGCCTGGATCACGTTGAGTTCGGCCTCAATTAGGCCCCTTCTGCCTTGGTATGAAGATAACGCCGCGCACCCTGAAAATTGGTCTTCCAACTTTGTCCCTGAGGAGCCTACAAGCATCATGGTCTCTCAGCCGCACAGATATGATTACGACTACCTAACGCAACGCATACTCGGCCCCGTACAACGAATGGGTGCCAGGGTGTTCTTTTTTGTTATTTTCCCCCACGGGTTTTCTGGGTATCGGCTTTATGCTGCTGATCCGCCCGAGGCTCTAGATGAGCGGACTAGTATGCTCGCAATGGTTGCACAAGGCAGCACAGATAATATGGGCCGTAGTTTACTTGTCTTCAAAGAAAGGGGCTCCGGGCGCGGAAGCGGGAAGTACGTTGGTGTCTACCTAGAAGCTGCACTCAGCCACGAAGGCGCCGCTGGCGAATGGCCCCGAGCATGCCAGACTTACCCAAACTGGCAGATCAGTCAGGGTGTTAGTGCCGTCGCCCCGTCCAACGACCAATTTCCACGGGGCCGCTCAAGCTGGGTCGGGGATGTGCTAGTAGCTGTTAGGACGGCGATGCCGGTGGAGTCCTCATATCTACCAGGCACTTCAATTGTCTTACTGGCAGAAATCATCTTTGACATGGGCCGGTATAGCAACTCACGTGGCCGAAAAGGTTCCATGAATGATTCCAATCTCTCTTTCCAGCAAAGCCTGATGTTGAGAGACTCGGATGACTCAGACAGAGAGTGATGAAGCAGACGATGATATACCGAAATGTTGTTTTTCTTGATATCTCAAAAGACAACAACTATGTCAACACCGAGGTACAGATCAAGTTTGAGAAATCCAAGTTCAATTGAAGAGATTCCGCAGCGCAGCTGCTCTGGCAGCTCAGCTGGCCCTCCGTTCACCGACTATCAATACACTTTACAGAAAAGAACACGCTAATAATCTTCATTTAATCGTCATATGCCCCAGGATGAACCCAATTATTCCCCGTTTATGGCAGAAAACATCTAGGCGATGACCTCGGCGTGGAACTGGTCTGCAGCGCCCGCGGGGGCAGCGGGTGTGGCGGGGGCAGCGGGGGCGGCAGGAGCGGCAGGGGCGCCGGCGCCGGCACCTCCATCGGACAGCCTCTGGATACCGCTATCCAGGGAGGTGGTGACCTGGTCAACGGACTGCTGGGCGATACCCTGGCCGATGGCCGGGATCTTGGAGACGACAGCGGTGCTGAAGTCACCGGCAACAGCCTTCTGCTGCTTGAGCTGGTCAACGGCAATGGAGGTGGCTTGGAGCTTGTCCAGCTCAGGCTTCTTGCTGACGAGGTCGTCGACGGCGGTCTGGACAGCGGTGGTCAGGCCACCGGCGGACTGCTGAAGAGTGAGAGCATCGGTGAGGGAGAGTTCCTGAGCACCCTGGATCTGCGTGGTGCCCTGCTTGAGCTGGGCCTGAACCTTGTTGGAGGCGTCAAGGAGGTTGGCGGCGGTGTTGGGGTCCGCGGCGCTAAGAGCCTGTTGGAAATTGCGTTAGTCTTGAGTCTGAATGCTGGTGTTTGTTCGGGAGTTTACCTTGACGGTGGTGTCGAGCTGGCCAAGAGAGTCCTGAACGTTCTTAAGAGCACCCTGAATGGTATCGAGTTGACGCTTGCTGTTGAGGGAAGCGGGCATGGCGATGGCGGAGCCGGCAAGCAGGGCCTGAACGAAGACGTTGGTGAAATGCATTTTGATTGCGGTTGAGAAGCTGAAGCTTGAGGTGATAGTTTGATTGGTTGCAATGGAGGAGTGAAGTTGTTCTATGGTTGGTGTTCGTTGAGAGTCAGATGCTGATGAGAGGCAAAAGAGACTGACCGATAGCAGGAAAATCATCGACTTAATATACCGGTTTCGCGACATCGTGTATGAGACATAGTAGCTGTCCTTCCTCGACCATACGAACCATTCATCCGAACCGTTCCAGACCACGACCGGGGGGCGTCGGAAACGGTATGACTCGTCACCCTGCATCCTCGGGATCCAGATACGTGATGCGCAAAACCGACACCATCCCCTCACAGCCGTCAGTCCGAAAAGATGTCAGCAGTCGCCTGAGATACCGCTATTGACGCGTTGTGAGCCCTCATCCGGCTCGTGTCGTAATCATGGCGCGAGGGCGTACCCCTGAAACGCGCGCAGACGATTATCCCGTGCGGCGTGCGGTTCGGTCGACTCAAAAGATCACCACGGCTCTTCCCGGTTCAGACGAAACAAAACGCCGAGTCACGGACCCCAGCCGGAGACGTCAGTTCCTCCAGTGTCGACAATAGGGAATACGATTATGAGCCTTTACTACGAGTTTGCAAAGGGACCCTTGGGTTCAGAGAGGTGATCCTTTCTATTTCCGTCTCCCTGAAGTGGTGATGTTCGTCCACAGCGGCATGTGCGCTCGCCATTGCTTGTCCCGGCAGATGGTCGACTGTCGCAATTCACACCGAGGCCGTTCGGATGGCACATGTTTTGATCGGGCTTGAACATTGTATTTGTCAATACTCAACATTAACTGTATTCTTGATACACCAATCGCAATGAATGAAACGGAGTCTGGAAGCCTTGTGTCTCCTCGACGTAAACAGATGCTATATGCATTGCTTCCCCCACCTGCAACCATAGTGCTGTCTGTCACCTGTCGCGCTAGTGTCAAGACCCTCTTCTTCGAAGAATAGCAACAGGCTTATCTGGATTATTTGGCAGATATGCAGGCTAATTCGTGGCGCAGGTTACGTTGACTTCACTCCTGCAGAACTTCAAGCAAACTGGGTGCGGGAACGCTAACACCGAGCAGCTCGGGGTGTTCCGCCTGCACATATGTGTATCATTAGCCATTAGTTCTGAGCTAAACGGAATAGCGCCAGACAGAGCTATCACGGAAACAAGGTCTGTTGCCTGCACGGCAACCGCTAGTGCGGCAATCAGCGACATCGTACGTCTGCGTGTCTACGCCGCAAGCACATCTGACCCCCCACGAGACAGGAACACTAGCAATGACCGTGGCGACAACACCTTCGGGGTTTTCCCAAGCAACCCAAGAAACCGCGCATTCGGATTCGACTCAGCACGCTCCGCAGATTCCTCGCTCATCTGAGACGATGACAGAGTTGGCAAATGGGGCTATTCCAGATGTCAAATCGCCGCAGGTACCATCCATCCTGCAGGGGTCCGTGCTAGCCGCGGCTATGTAGCTTGCTAGGACACCCAGGACTGCAGGCCTGTCACCAATCTGATGCTGGTTCTGGGATAGGGGTGGCTGAGCTGAAAGGAGCATTATCCTGACAATGACAGAAGGGTTGGGTCCGTCATCGTCGCGACGGTGGCACATTGTGGTCCTGCCAGCGGCTCAGGTTCGTCGGATGGATCTAGCTCAGCGTGTGTCATGACAAGAGCCAAGTAATACCGAGGGCCAGATGGTGGTCCTCGGCGCGAATTCAATGCGAGCTAGACAGCTGGCACCTCTCACTCGATGTTCTGGCCTCACTGGGTGTCCGGTGTTGTCAAACAAGATGAAGCGCTGTGCTCACCTCGGCCACTTCACAAACCCTAATGAACGACCGAAACCGGGTTGGCTCAGACATTGGATTTGTCACGTCCCACATCGGGGTGTTTTCCTTTTCTCAAAGGTGCCAGAGTTTGTTGAATTTGTAGTCCGGACCCTGACGAGTTCGGGCCTCACAGAATGAGGCCCTGCACTGAACAGCCAGCTCCAGGGGCGCGATTCGTCCCACAATCGCCATATTCTGGTCCGAGTTCTAAGTTCTGGGGATAGGCAAAATTTTCAAGCCGAGAATTTCCAAGAAGGGTTGTCTGGAACCTGTATTTTCAGATGTCGCCTGATTGAGATGCCTCTCTTTCGCAAAGAGGACGCTTTGAAGCCATGTTGTTCACCATTGCGGGGCGGCGGGGTCTGGGGTATCTCGGGACATCACCCGCTTTGGGTGGAGCGGTGATCCGGGTAGGTCGATCACGGTCCGGTGCGAACCAAGGGCCAGGACTGCTTTGTTGTTGACTTCCACTCTCAAGGGATGATCAAAAACACAGTTTTCTCCTGTCATAAATGTCTAATCTCGAGAAGCTTTGTAAACGAGATAAGTCGACATATCAGTAACAAATTACCTAGGACTTACTACCAGTGAAAACCGGTATCGATTTCGACAACATTCAGACTCATAGGTCGGATCAAAAAAGACACAAGTACAGTATATGTGCATGAATGAATTTAGACCCATGGATTCTCTTCAAAGCTACTTCTTCTGAAGGATTTGTGGTTTCGTCAACCATGTCAACTGTCGGCCACCCCTGCAGCATCCACCACAATCTGACGACGTCCTTCGCGAGGCACTCAAAAGGTCAAATGTCCCCTTCGCAATTTCTACTCTTTCCAGACGAACCCTTCGGCCCATGTTTGTCTTTTACAATGATTCTGCTTACGATGAACCTTGGCCATAGCCTTCGGTCCTTAAAGAGGTGGGTTTTCGCGAGAGTACGGACGGATGCAGGTCCCGGAAGCAAGCGACGGGGAGTTGAACTCAACTGAACAGACATCCCTACGAGTGCGAAAAATTATACTTTAGCTACTGGAACTCACATTCACAGATTCTCTTGTTGAGACCCGCCTCTAGCAGTGCCGTTGGCAAGGCATTTTTGTTCAGTAGATATCCTATAACGTAATGATTATTATGACAGGTGGATAGTCTGGTTTGTGCGGAACTCATTAGTTTTGTTTCCCCTCAAACTAAATCCATATCTAGCACATATCTAGATATTAGTCGATGACAAATTACAGACATTGCTTTGCTCCAGAAGTCATGCCGTGCTAGTCGGTCTTGTCCTGAATCATAGGGTTAAAACTCCCCAACCCATGGGTATGGGTTACGGGTCAAATTCATGAAATGGAGAATTCGGGTTATGGGTATTGGGGGTTTTCATTTTTAGGTATGGGGTTCAAAATACTTATCCTATAGTATAAAAAGACGTCTCCATTGAGAAGTCTTGTAAAGTTCTTAAAATTCAATGAGAAGTGTTGAGATAGCATCTGGCAATGGCCGTACGTAAATACCCGATGGACAAGTGAGGTTATTCAGACGTGGTACGAGTCAGGTCAAGAGCACAGCATAACATCGGGAGAGTAAGGTTTCTGGGCACCGTACGTATAAGTGTCCAGATACTCCTGCTCCCCTTCATCTTAGACTTAGAAAGATAGCCACGAATACAGAGTATATTTGGTCCGCCACCGTTCGTATGTACATACAGAGCCCACCCAACAAGAATTTGAATGGATTTATAAACCAATTGGTCTCTCAGTAAACTAAGAATGATATAGTTTACCTTAAAGAAAAAGGGTAGTATTACAATTGATTATTACAATACAATGCCCAAATCCCCATGACCCATATGTCAGGGTCGCAATACAGAATGATGAGGTCAACAACGAAGATGGGTATGAATGGGTGACTGCATTCATCTCTGACCCCTATCCCTATAGCCAGGGAGAAATGGGCCCTTTTATATACAGGTAGGTAGGGACCAACAGGGTCCCTAGTGGTAATCTGTCCTGTAGACATGTGACACCATAAGGAGGAAAAGCACCCATAACCCATAACCCATATGGGTCCCCAAAAATACTCATGGGTCAAATGGGGGGTTTTAAAGCCTAGGCCTGATAGGGATCAATCGGATTGACTGCCTTGTTCCCTAGAAAGTGAGTTTGCTCGACATTCCAAACCCAACCTACCTGACCGCGCATTAACGCGTTTCGGTAGCACAACCCAGGGCCATATCAATGGCAACAGACTTGTGATGAATTGCTATAGATCCAGACACAGTACCATCTAGGCCAGGTACTTGTCATGAGTAAAACCGAACAGCTTGTCCCTAGTGTACACATTCTAACCCCACAAAGCTCTTAGAATATATTGTCTTGGACAGTTTCAAGTTATATTACTGGGAAACAAAAACTTAGAATGTATGCTGTTGAAGGTTCATAAGAGGTAAGAACCTTGGTTGCTTATACGGAAAGTGACCAGAAGCCTTTCAGCACCGTTTGTTGCATTAAAGGCATGTCCGAAGTCGGCAAAGCTTGTTAGGAGAGATCCTAGTAGTTTTTGATAAATGCACCTCCGACAGACGCTCTTAAAACGGGCAGAGAAAAGGAGGAGTGGACTCCGCTGGGCACAATTCATTGGTCTACCCGTAACCCAATAAAGATCATGTTTTCAAATAGTGAATTATTCCTAAAGGAAATCTGTCTTTCGAGGGTATAATAACCACTTCTCGTGGACACCACGACTTTATACACCTAAATTACAAAGAAACATTACATAACGCCAACGTACCAGAGAAAATGCTACTAATCTCCGTCCACTGACCTTTCAAAGGCAAATGAGGGTTACATTACACCAACTTTTGAGACACCCGAATCTGCCAGCCACAGTCTGGTGACCCATGCAAGTGTTCAAACCCCGACATATCCTCCCGCCAAGCGAGACCTTGTCTCAAAACAGCTTTAGAGCCCGTTGCTGGGCCCGGCGGCGCCAAGGTGCCCGTGATCCCCCTCGTGCTGTCCAGGACGGGCCTTGACCTGTCCCGGCTCGCGAATGTGCAGGCCCAACGCCGCGGGGTCGATGTTCCTGTGTCCCCAGAGCAAGAGGAACCCGAATACGGGCTTGGCCAGCACGTCCAGGATGCCGTAGAAGACGGCCTCCGAGTCCGGGTGGATGATGTTGCCGCCCTCGCTCACGCCCCAGGCGATCGGGTACAGGAACCACAGGAAGATGGTCAGCACGCCGCAGTTGCGGAACGTCTTGCTGACCTGCCCGCCCAGCGCCGCGGCGTGCCGACGGCCGTCGATGACGAGCGCGTAGACGACGTAGAAGAAGGCGAACATGCCGAACACCCAGTAGCCCCACTTGTAGCTCGTGCTCGTGAGGGCGCCGACGAGGCCCGTGACGATCATGATCTCGTCGGCGAGCAGGGCGATGAGGACACTGGGCCAGGGGAGACCGGCCGTGAGGAGCAGGTCGAGCAGCAGCAGCGGCGTGGTGATGAACCAGTCAATGTACCGCACGTAGTAGATCTCGCGGGTGCCGGTGCCGCCGGGGCCGAGTATGTCGTTGCGGCGCGGGAACTCGACCTGGATGGGCACGCGGCCGAGGCCGGCGCCCATGGAGAAGTAGGCGATGCAGGCAACGAAGGTGATGGAGGCCGTGATATAGTGGAATAGGCGGTGCGTCTCGCGCTTGGCGAAGCCCATGCCAAGGAAGGCGAGGGTTGAGACGGCCATGATGGCGCAGACGGCAAAGTACCAATCCGAGGCACGCGCCGAGATGCCCAGGTCGGCCTGCTGGCCGACGCGGGCATTTGTGTTGAGGGCTTGGTTGCCCGACATTTTGGCGGCAGTTTTCTGGCTCGGTCGAGTGTGTCGGAAGCTGACTAGGTGCTCGAACAACGGTTGAAGCAGGGTGCAGCTTTGATATCTGCCAGTCGTTGATGGCAAACTGTGACTGTGATACCTGGGTGAAATGGACCGAGAGAAAGGGGGACCTGCCACTTGCCATATATCTCATCTCTTGTCTCTCGACGACTTCAGACCTAGCCCCAGGCTAACGCGATTTCGACAGCCCCTGCCGACTGATCCGCATCTGGCCCCGTCGCATGACTTCATGGAACTTGTGAGGGGAAAGAAAAAGTAGTCCTGAGATGGCCATGAAATCCGGATGACGTTTAGACTCGAAACAACGACCGACCGTGAGACGCAGACGACAGACGATAGGCCAGCCGACGATGGGGGTAAGGAGTCGGTTACACCACCATCCCGTGGGCAGCAGCAGCTTCGTGGTGGACCGAAACCAACCGCCGACACCCTCTTAGATGAGACTCGACCAAACGCCAGCCAAGACGGACACTGCAGATGGAGTCGAAAGCTTAGCCGGCGCGCGTTCCCTGTCAATCGCCCGGCGTGGTTAACGAAATGTTTGGATCATATTGTAACAACACAAAGGGATTTTCTTGCTCCGCTTCAGCCTGGAAGCGGGGGTCCGGCGAATGGGATGGGTCGAGTCAACTCTCAGACCGTGCAGCTCCGTGATGAATCCATGACGACGAGAGTTAATCTAGACCTCTCCCGTTTCTGGGCACGCGAAGCGGAGAAACAGCAACTGCACAGGCGGCACAAGCGAAAACGACCCGGTTTGGCTGGGTTGTCCGGGCTATTTCCACCATGTAATTGTTTGTAACCCGCTAGTGACATAGGGTAGCAACGACAAAGTTGTATGCGTAGGGTAAGGTGCTCAGAGAGGAAGAAAAAACATTTCATGTCGATGAAGTCACCACTCTCAACCCGGCTTTGCACCGGGGGCTGCCGTGTAGTATTCCCGGCCCCACCTACCCGGATCGAGCGCCGGCAAACGAACATCGAAGAATGGTGTCTGTAACGCAAAGCCCGAACAGCAACTTGGCACCATTGTAGGTAAGACGACAATAGCCGGTCACTAGTCTTTTCCAAAATTATTTTTTTCTGGATCCAACGGCCCAACGGTTGGCTAGACGCGTTCGGACTCTCCTTCGAAGCTGTCGCAGACGCAGAAACACAAAGCTGCCATCTGCATGGTTTGTCGATCGCCAAGCCATGTGCCCGATCTGTCTGTCTCGCATCCACGACTTCTCCCACACTTGTGTCAAAACGGGTCTGGTGACCACACGCTGAGCATTTGCGGCTCGCACTAGGTCGTCGATCCCCTCCAGCCGAACTTGCGCCTGAAAGTTTCACTCTTCGAGCGGGGAGAGTTGGCCAGAGTGTTGCGGCCCATCCTTGCCATCGAATTCCAGATGGCCATCTCCATTGCGGTCGCTTTGGGCCAGGCTTTCCAATCTTCCCCACACGGACAGTCCAAACTGGATCCATTCTGGCCATGCGGGAGCTGTATTGCCACTGGGTTGACCAGGGAGAAATGTGCCTGAGCACCTCCGAACCCCCGAGCGCTGCTTCGTCCCATGTCGTCATACAGCCAACATCAACTGATGAGGAGTTGGCCAAAAGTTCTGGTGTCGTTCCGGTTCGCACTCAAGGTTTCTACGCAACCATGAAATCATCTTGACCAACCGCACAACTAGAGGTTACTGTTCCCCTTGGTTACGTACCTCGGCTTGCAGTGCCGGGCTCCGACATGTCCGCATTGCGCAGCTGCTTCAGAGGGTTAACTAGGCATGCCGGCCTTTAACATTCTTCGCTCGACTTGTCGAAAGGTCGAAGCCGCCCGCTGATCGCCATGAACGAGAGCCTCATGCCGTGAAATAAGTCTCGCGTAACCAGGCAGTATTTTCTCAGCAGCAAAATGGATGTTGATCCTCTCGTAGAAGAGGTAGCATCAGTTGAGAGTCGTCATCCGTAAGTATTCGTCTGTGATCCAAAACCTGGCATCTTCAGCTTTAGCTAACCACCACATTTGGCAGCTACCTGTCTGGCAACTTCGCGCCAATCCAGTCATGCCTACCATTGACACCGTGCTCATATGAGGGCACGATACCAACCGATCTTGCGGGGGCCAGTACGTCCGCAACGGCGGTAATCCTGTGACGAACGACGATCAGAGTCGAGCAGCGCATTGGTTTGATGGTGACGGCATGCTGAGCGGAGTTCTATTCCGCCGCATAGGTGAGAAGAATACGGGAATCCAGCCGGAATTCGTGAACCAATACCTTTTGACCGACGTCTACTGCCATGCGAAGAGCAACAAGTACCTGCGCCGACCTGTGGTGCCAAGTATTGCGACACTGGTAAACCCCGCCGTGAGCATGCTTCGCATCATATTTGAGGTCTTCCGCACCGTGTTTCTGGTTATGATATCCCGTCTTCCGGGATTTGGCCGTCCGATCAAGAAGATCAGCGTCGCGAACACCAGCGTATTATTCCACAACGGACGTGCGCTCGCGACATGCGAGAGTGGGCCGCCCTTGAGATTCGCGTTACCGAGCCTGGAGACTATCGGCTGGTTCCATGGGAGGACGGCAGAAAACGAGCCGAGACACAGCACTGAGAGCGGCTTTGGCGGCACAGGTGTTAAGTCCTTCATGAGGGAGTGGACGACCGCTCACCCCAGAGTCGACCCGGTAACGAAAGAACTCATCACGTTCCACGCGACGTTTGTCAAGCCATTCGTTCGTTGCTCCGTCGTGCCGCCGACGTCAAAGTCGGCCACCGAACGCCAACCCATATTCGACGCGCCAGTTCCGGGAGTCGAATCGCCAAAGATGATGCACGACTTTGGGGTGTCAAGGAATCATACCGTCATCATGGATCTTCCGCTCTCTTTGGATACGATGAACCTGCTTCGCGGCGTTCCCAGCCTATCGTACGATTCCGCTGGCAAGTCGCGCTTCGGAGTGTTCCCACGACATCAACCGGATGCCGTTCAGTGGTTCGAGACAAATCCGTGCACCATTTTCCATACCGCCAACTGCTGGGATACGCTGTTACAAGATACCGATATCAACGCCCCTCGAGCATCAGTAAACCTCGTTGTGTGTCGCCTAACATCAGCGGCCATGGTGTTCAGCGCTGGTAACCTACCGACGCCTGAAGTGAAGCCCGTGCCTCCCGAATACGCCGAAGATGAGCAGTGTCGGCTGTACTATTACAACTTTCCGTTATCAGAAAACGCCGGTATCCAGTACATCCGACACCAATGGGCCTTGTCCGCTGTTTCGCTCGAGTTTCCATCCGTAGCTCCGGCATATTCGATGCAGGAAGCTCGATACGTCTACGGATGCTCGACGGGCGAGGCATCTTACACCGTTGCCCTTGGCAAAGCAGCAAAGATTGACCACTTGGCCAAGTTCGATATCCGGACGCTCATTGCCCGAGGCGTAGCAAATCCCCCACAGCCTGTCAAGGGATGTGTCGACGCGCGGAGTGTTGCCCAAGTACTGGACAGCAAAGACCCCGAAGACCCCATCAAGCTCTTTCGAATGCCCGATGGATGGTACGCTCAAGAGCCGCGCTTCGTTCCTCGCGCAGAACCTCAGTCTGAAGATGATGGGTGGTTGTTGACGTATGCGTTCAATGAGGCTCAACTTGACGTGAAAGGGGAATGCCTCCCGGATGCCGTGAGTGAGCTGTGGGTCATTGATGCAAAAAATATGAATGAAGTGGTCGCGCGGATCAAACTGCCACAGCGGGTGCCATACGGGTTGCACGGGACTTGGTTTAGTGAGGACGAGATCAATGAACAAAAACCATTCGAAAGGGTGAGGACGATGGCACAGTGATAGTATTGTGCACCCTGGCATATAACCAGGCAGTGCCTCGAGGGTCAAGTGGGCTGTTTGCATGTTTGCGCATGATACCATACTATAGTAGTCATTCTAGTAATATATTGATACCAATCATTGTAGTTGGCCACTGTTTTCTGATACACTTGGATGTGGCCGGCTTTCATCAAGTTCGCATGCAAGAGTTCTGATGTGAATCTGAGTTAGTGAAGTCGGAGTACGCTTGCTTTGACACTGTTTTCCGAATCCGGGTGTGTCAAGGTACAAGCCAGGTAATATGCGACGATTCATGATACTCGGGTTTCTTGGTAGGTCAGTCGCTTAGGTCCAGTATGAGTTCTTTTGATCCGAGAGAGAAAGCATGTAGCCTGGACGAAAGCCGTCGACGGGCTCGGTGACAGGATGCTTCGACGCTCCTTGTACTTGCGCCATCACTGGCCGTGAGAAACAATACTGGAAACCAAGGCCGAGGAGCTCGGTTCTCCGACCTATGCTCCAAAATCCGCTCCGACGTTGTAGTAGCTGGCTAATGAAACGGTTGCAATGGCCGACCGCGCTAGCTTGCACCATAAAACCACTAGATGAGGCGGAAATGTGACGTGTCTATCAGCGGAGGCAAGCACAGGAATTCGAATGCCATAGGCGTCGCTTAACAGGCCATTCATCGCGAGGCGTTCGGAAATGTTCGGTCTCATCTCGTCTTCGTTTTGAATGGTTATCCCATGGTTGTCATCATGTGCCGTTGATCTACCGTGGAGATGTGGGCTCAAACCCCTGAGAGCGCGAATCTTTGGTCCGCGGAGACAAGTTCGATGGGACGGAAATGCCAAAGGAAGTTGAGAGACCCATTTGTGTCCCAGGCCCTGTCGGCATCGGCTCGTCTAGTTCTTGCAGTGATGCGAGAACGGCCACTGGTCGGCCTTGGCTCGCCATATGTCGCGGCTATGCCAGCTAGAGGTGTTCGGACGATATGCCGTTCTCTGAGTTGCCGACATCAGCACACACACACAACAACACAAGAAAAAAAGAGGAGGAGAAAAAAAAGGCAGGCTACACCTGAGATGTGGCTGGTGCGTTAATGTTCTTTTAGCAGTCAGTGGGTTGTAAGTCAATGAAGGGAGGGACATAACGGGTGAGGTTTATCGTGTTTTCGCTTCCCACCGCCAACGCCGAGGGTAAACCGACGGCTGTTCTGCGGACTTTCTTCCCGGTGGCAAGTCATCTGGAGCCAAGTTGCCTTACCCATCGACCTTTTGTCCCGCTTTCGCTAAAATGCTATGCTCACAGCGGTCCAAAGGGGGCAAGACTGGGTGGCATTGTCGGTTCGAGTGCGCTGGACTGAGACTTCACGGGAGGGAGGGCCCATTGGAGGCTGGGCCATGCCCCTCACCGCTTCTGCTTGCCGGCAACAGGGCGTGCCAGTTCGCCCAGAGCCCCGGAACCCGCCCCCTCCCTCCCCTTTCCTCCCGCGGCGGCTTGTGCTGCAAACCCCCCTCATCAATAAGACGTTGAGGCTCACGGCCGAACAATCGTCAATCTCAACGACGTCCGTTGTTGTAGCCGCCAGACAGCCTTCGTTACGACTTCTTCCGGCGACTGGGTACAATGTGGTGATGCCCAGACATTTTGCGCGCGCCGAGAAACAACCCCGCAGGGCAGTGCTGGACGGCGGCGACTATCAGTGAAGGGATGGTGAGGTTTCGGCGCCCAGATCTCATCTTTTGGCTTCCGAGACCGTGAAGGTGTGCCCAGACCCGTCTCAGGCCGTCGTGTGGACCGTAGCAAGATGCTCCCCCCGCGTCCTCGCGGACGAGATCCATTTCCCCTCTTCTCCCCCCAGATTCCCCGGGATTGCACTGGGCCCATCGTTCGTGTTGGTGCAGCATCTTGAAGTGCCCAAAACCTCTTTTGGCCTCTTGTTGTGGTTCCAATTCCGGCCATCCGAGACTTTTGGGAAAGGTTGGCAAAATATTGGCGACATGGGGAACCCCCACACTTGTCATCTCGCGGCAAACAGATCTAAGCTCCGGGGACGAGCCGTGGGATTGGCGCAAAACTTTGGGGCAATTAAGCTTAGCAAATGCCAAACGGGGCTGCCGCACGTGCGAATTGTCGATACGTGGCAGTAATTGCCGGGGCGACTCTGACAGTGGGTGCCAAACGTAGTAACACGCTTTGTTGAAAACTTGTCAGCGGCATGCGCCCCTTTGGTCATGAAGTTGCTTCTGCGAGAGCTACATGCTGGTCCCAATCATCAAGCCGAATCGTTGTTGAGTTCGGCCGTTTCTTCGTCGTGTTGGTCGTGGCTGCACAATACTGTGCCAGTGCAGTGCCAAAATGGCCTGTATGACCCTTCGGTTTCGCAGGATTTCTGCAGGGCAAGTCGGCAAGAAGTTGAGGTGGATCAGGTGCAGCAGGTGTCACAGGAGAGCCCTGTGTGATGCCGATTTTAGAGGTCTCCCTCTGGTCGGCCGAGTTGTCTTGGGGGTATCGTATCGACGAATCGAAAGACGGCCAAGATGGATTCCTTAGGCCACTCATGCTTCCCGCCAGTTTCAGGATATTTTGACCTTGCCGAGCAAAGGTGACAAACGGAAAAGCAGCGTCGGTGATGCCTGTGGAAGCCCACATCTAGATGTCTTGGCTGCGTTGCACAATGCGATTCGATGAGAAGGATCACTTTCGCAAAAAAAGGGTCATGTGCCGTGGTGCATTTCTGGGACGATGGTACGCGACTTTTTCCGTTTGATATCTCGCCCAACCTGGCCAAGGCCAAGACTGCACGTTGGGTCTGATGGAGGAGGAATGGAAACAACTGTTGTGGGGTGATTGCGCATCTCTGTGGAACATGGCAGCACCAGATATGCGCCAGCAGTGCCAGAACGCTGCAAACCAGGTACCCGCTGAGCCCCGGGAAAAGCATTAAGGAGGAGGAGGAGGCAGACAGAGAAGACAAGTCAGCCAGCAATGCAATCAATCGATCAATCAATCACGCCGGCGTGGTGTGTGATAGTGCGTCGGGGATGCGCCGTGCTCACCTACCATTTCGGGATGGCGAGTGGGTGCAAGATTGCGCCATTGGCTGCTGCCTCGATGGGCTGGAGTCAATCCCTCAGACTTGAGGCATCCAGGCCGGATCCCTTGGGGTCGTATCTGAATTCCGGTCTGCAGAAAGTATGGCTTTAGGGTTTTCTGATGTTGCTTGCCTGTTGAAACGTGTACAGTTTTGGTATTCGGTGCAAGTGCTGCCGCTGGTGGCGATGCCGACGACGACGAAGCCGATTAGACGCTTGACGACTGCTCGACAATGATGGCAGCCCCTACAGCAAACCGGATGGGAGCGAGGTGAGGCGGTTGCTGGTCATGGAGGATGTGGAAATCAAGGCACGAGGCAGGTCTTGGTATGATGTCGACGTCGGTCTGTGTCCGTCCATCAGAGGAGACGGGCGAGGGAAGGTGAGGGGGAGGTGAGCTTGGCGGGGGCCGGCGGACTGGCCCGGGCAGTCGCAAGGTTCGCAAGGGTCTTTCCTCCGTCCATTGACATCTGGGCGGGCTGTGGGGGGTGGAATGTCATCTGATGTACTTTGTGTAAGGGTACGATATTGAAAACGTGCACCAGTCGCAGGCAGAGTGAGTGCCGGGACTGGGTGTGCGAATTCCGCAGATAAGCGGCACCTGCCAGACCTGGGCTGACTGAGGCGGAAAGCAAGCATTGCGTTGGAAACCGCAGGAGTAAAGTATGTATACAGAGTACCTACAGTGATTGATGTGAGCGCACTTTCCCTCCCATCCATCGCTGCTTCCTTCTCTCTTCTGGAACGGAATCACAGGTGGTGGGGCTGGGGAGGACGCTAGCGCAGCTCGCCAAGAGCCGCGTGCCACCCAGCCAATCAGATGAGCCGGTGTTTGAGGACCAACCTGGCGAATCATCAAACGTCAATGATTGCAAGCAGTGCTCGGAGTGATGCATGGATGGCTGTCGCCGTGGGAAGACGTTGGTAGCTCACTGGTGGCTCGCTGACAGCTGGGCAGCAGCAGGTGTTTCCACCCACCATAGGCGCTTTGGACGGTTTGGACGGCTGGGCTGGACGGTTTAGACGAAGCGTTTGCACAGCCACGGTGGCCGCCCCCCTATCAGCTGGCCAGAAGCGTCCCAACCCCAGCCGTTTCGCGGTCCCATGATTGGACGGCGGATTCCCTCCTTCCCTGATGACGACGACCAGCCCGCTCTCGGCGGACATCGGTGCGTCCTTGGCGGCGCCGCTGGTCTGCATCTCCACCCCGGCCGCCATTCACAGCGACTGTGTCCTCTGATAGAGAGAGGGAGAGAGAGGGACAGAGTGAGAAGATAGTGCAGTGCGGTACAGTAGCAGATGCCACAGCGCTTGTAGGGGGCTGTGGCAGCGATGCGTCACCGTATCGCCCTGCTACGCCGCAGTAATGCGAATTGATTGACACCGTCAGTTGGCCATTGTATGTCGTTGGCAGTGGCGGCACTGCACCAGTTCTCCAGTTTCCTGCGGGCACGAGACCGCTGTAGTGACATGACATGCTTGGTGGCATGCTGCTTTTCGGCCGGTTCGAGGGTTAGTGCTCGGTCCTGTCAGTCTCTAGCTCTTTCCCTTGGGCCTTTCCCTTTTCTTTTTACGGGCGACAATGCCTGGTGTCTGTCTGGCGGGTGCCGCTTGCCAAACCCCGCCACTCCCCGTTGCTGTGCACCTACGGTCTACCTACCTGCCTGGATCGTATTGAAGCGAAGGGAAGGAAGGCACATATCGCACCATACGGCAGGAAGGCAGGCAGGCAGGTACCTTCCCTTCCATGTTTCTGCCTTCCTTCCCTTTACAGATACTACGTGTTTGCCGCTTTTTCTTCGGTATACCCAGCCATACCCACCCCGTTTCGTTACGCCTTTCCCGTTTTCCTTCCTGCCTGCTTGTCAAGCACATCAGCAACCCAAGACACGCCCAGAACAGATCAAAACCTTGAAGCAATCAAGCCCGCCCCTGCTGATTGCCAAGCTTCCCGCCCACTTTGGCAATTTCTCCATACCACCTAGTGTGAGGACGGTACTCCATGCGTACTCCGACAGCAAAGGCACCAGGGTACCTCGCATCTCGTCCCTCAATCACATCGAATCACCGCTTCCCACTCAACATGTAAGTACATCCACTCATTTTCTATCCATCTCGTTCCCTCACTAACAGTTGCGGCCCCAGCCCGGTACGGAGAACGAGCCAAGACAGACAGTCACCCAACGGATAACCTTCGGCCCTCACTTCTTCGGTCCATCCACTCCAAATCCCGTTCGGTCGGAGCTACTTTCCCACCACCGCACCCGCGCCCGCGTCCCTGTATCCTCGCATCCCCCAGACCACACGCCCGTCGACGAGTACGCCCATCTCCCATCCTCCTCGGTCGGTCTCTATTCCTCTGGTCTAGCCGGCTCGTCTGCCCGGGACACACACGCGCTTCCACACTCCCCCTCCCTTGGCACCCATTCCACGCGCCAAAAGTATAACTTTACGCCTTCTTCCTACCACACCTGCATCCCCTTTCTCTTTTTCTTCTTCTTCTTCTTTATCACCACCCCGATCACCCCAAGCTCTTAGCTTGCACGTTCTCTCCCTACCCACCCTTTTAGCTACAAACAGACACTCAGCTGGGCTTTACCAAAAGCACCAACACCCCCTCCAGACCCCCGAGCGCATTCTAGCAGTAACCTACCGATATCCGATGGGAGAACCCGAAGCCGTCAGGCATGGTGAACACAACACAGCTGCCGCGGAAGTCAACCCCGAGCAGGACGAGCCCCCGTCTATACCGCGGCCCCCGCCCATTCCCAACCCCGTCCCTCAGCGGCCTGCCCATACCGTTCCTGTCACGGACTTAGGTCTCCTTTGGCAGACCAATCTTGAAAATGGCCTCTCAAAGGCCGAAGCCTCTGCCCGTCTTGAACGGGACGGGCCTAATCGTATCGAGGGTGCAAAGGGCCTGTCGGTTTGGGAGATTGTCATGAGACAGATCTCCAACAGTCTGACGCTCGTCCTCGTGATCGTCATGATCCTGTCCTTTGCCATCCAAGATTACATTGAAGGAGGTGTCATCACCGCCGTTATCCTTCTCAACATCGTCGTGGGGTGAGTTCCTCTGGCCCCTTCCTCGCACCACTGCTCCCCGATGCCTTGCAAACCCCGCGCTGTCTTGTCTTCGATTTTGCTTCTGCTTCTCCGCATCCAAACTGGCCCTCTCCTCCCTGCACCTCAGCCACTTGCCTGTTTTGTTGAGCCGCTGCTGTGTGTGGTTGGTCAGCGGATTGGTGCGGCCACTGCGCCGGCCACTGGGTTGGGTGACCACTGACCGCCCTCGTGGCGGCGCCGCACCAAGATATCTGCAAGGATCTTGGCGGACGTGGCGCGCACATCATCCCCGATCCCTGCCGCCGTCTCATCATCGCCTCGCTCACCGACTTCACACGCCCCATCATTCACCACAAACAACGACCAATAAATAAACATGACTGACATCGTCGCAGCTTTATCCAGGACTACAATGCCGAACAGACCATCCAGTCTCTGTACGCGCTGTCCGCCCCGACATGCAAGGTCATCCGCGACGGAATCGCGGAGACCATTCAGGCCCAGACCCTCGTCAAGGGTGATCTCGTCATGATCGCTGTTGGCGATGTCGTCCCGGCCGACCTACGTCTCCTCGAGGGAATTAACCTCTCCATCGACGAGGCCCTCCTTACCGGCGAGTCGCTGCCCATTAGCAAGCACCCCGAGGCCATCTTCGAGGAAGCCGATATCCCCCTCGGCGACCGCATCAACATGGTCTACTCCGCCACCACCGTTACTCGAGGACGCGCTCGCGGTATTGTCACCACCACCGGTATGGAGACTGAGGTGGGCAAGATCGCAATGATGCTCCGCACCACCCGCAAGCGGGACGAGAACGCCTCTCTACCCGTCCGCGCGCTCATGCGCGTTAAGGCTGCCGTTAAGAGCATCCTGGGTCTCGAGGGCACTCCCCTGCAGGTCAAGCTTAGCAAGTTCGCCCTCCTGCTGTTCGGTCTGGCTATCCTCCTCGCCATCATCGTCTTCTCCGTCAGCAAGTTCGATATTGATGACCAAGTGCTTATCTACGGTATCTGCGTCGGTGTTGCTGTCATTCCCGAGTCCCTCATTGCGGTCCTGACCATTACCATGGCCGTGGGCACTAAGGCAATGGCGTCTGGTAACGTCATTGTTCGCAAGCTGTCTTCCCTCGAAGCCGTCGGTGGTGTCACCAACATCTGCTCCGACAAGACAGGTACCCTTACCCAGGGACGAATGATCACCCGAAAGATCTGGCTGGCCGAGGATACGACCGCCATCATCGAGGGTACCACGGACCCTTACGACCCTACCAGCGGTAAAGTGCGTTGGCCCGGTTCGGCCGCGTCGAGCTCGGCCTCTAGTGGAGCGTCGACTCCGACGGTTGAGAAGACCGACGACACTATCCAGTCCTCGTCTTTCGGTGCCTTCCTCAAGGCCATTGCCCTTTGCAACAACTCCTCTGTCACCGACGGCAAGACGTCTACCGACACCGAGTCCATGACTACCGCTACCGAGGTGCCCGTTACGTGGTCCGCCATTGGCGAGCCCACTGAGATAGCCCTCCAGGTCTTCGCCATGCGTTACGGAAAGGGAAAGAACGACCTCGTCTCGTCTGAAAAGACGAAGATGTTGTACGAGTTCCCCTTTGATTCGTCTTGCAAGCTCATGAGTGTCGTCTATGAATTCCCCGGTGCCCCCCGTCAGGTCTTTACCAAGGGTGCTGTTGAGGTCATGATTCAGCGATTGGCCGAACCTGAAGACACAAAGGCAAGGATCGCCGCTAAGGCTGATGAGCTCGCTTCTGAGGGTCTTAGAGTCCTCTGTGTCGCCCAAAGATTCCTCGAGGACACCGACAATGCTAGCGAGAGAAACGAGGCCGAATGCAAGCTCCGCTTCCTTGGTCTCGCGGGCTTGTATGACCCTCCTCGTGTTGAGACTCTTGGCGCCGTCAAGCAGTGCAACACTGCTGGCATTTCAGTTCATATGGTTACCGGTGATCATATCAAGACCGCGACAGCCATTGCTCACGAAGTTGGTATCCTTCGTGGCGGCGAGCAGCCGACTGCTGTGATGGCTGCTGGTGTATTCGATGCCATGTCGGATGACGAAGTCGACGCGCTCGATGCTCTTCCCCTGGTCATTGCTCGATGCAGCCCCATGACCAAGGTTAGGATGCTCGAGGCTATGCATCGTCGAAAGGCCTACTGTATTATGACCGGTGACGGTGTCAACGATTCGCCCGCCCTGAAGAAAGCCGATGTTGGTATCGCCATGGGCAAGAGAGGCAGTGACGTTTCCAAGGAGGCTGCGGACATGGTCCTCACCGATGACAACTTTTCGTCCATCGTCACCGCTATCAAGGAGGGTCGTCGTTTGTTTGACAACATTCAGAAGGTATGTCATATCGCCGTTGTTTCTTTTTTACTTCTTTCTACGAATGGTGCTAACCAATGTCTAGTTCCTGCTCCATCTCCTTATTTCCAACATTTCTCAGGTCATCCTTCTCCTTATTGGCCTCTCCTTCAAGGACAGAAGTGGCACCTCCATCTTCCCTCTGTCTCCCTTGGAGATTCTCTGGGTCAATCTCATCACCTCATCGTTCCTGGCTATCGGTCTGGGTCTCGAGGAGGCGCAGCCTGACATTCTCTTGCGTGCACCCCACAGCCTTCGGATCGGTGTCTTCACTTTCGACCTGATCCGGGACAAGATGATTTACGGTTTCTTTATGGGCTCGCTGTGTTTGGCCGCGTTTACGTCCGTCGCGTACGGTCCTGGCGCTGGCGACCTCGGCAGCTTCTGCAATGACGGATGGAACGACACCTGCGGCGTCGTCTTCAGGGCTCGCTCCACTGTTTACGCCACCCTGAGCTTCTTGCTCTTGGTAACTGCCTGGGAGGTCAAGCACTTCCAGCGCAGTCTGTTCAACATGAACCCCGAGTTGTGGACCGGTCCTACCGCCGTGTTCAAGACTATCTTCAAGAACCGTTTCCTCTTCTGGGCTGTTGCCGGTGGCTTCGTCATGACCTTCCCCGTTATCTACCTTCCCGTTGTCAACCGCGCTGTGTTCAAGCACGACATGATCACTTGGGAGTGGGGTATCGTCATCGCCTGTCTGGTTGTCTACATTGCCCTCATCGAATCTTGGAAGGCCGTGAAGCGCCACCTGGGTCTCGGCCTGAATGCACGCATCCCGGATCAACAGGTATAGTCCTACTCGTTAGACTGTCAAAATGGTTCTACTGCAAAGTAGATGCCTATTTGGGCTTTGGACAAAAGAAAATGGTTATGGGGGGGTTTCTCAATGGCGCTTTGGTGTCAGTTATTTGGGATTGTGACCGGATCCAACATTGGTGAATGGAAATCAGATAGGATGGGGCTATTCAACATCAGCCTGGCAGGCTTTCGAGCTTTGGCGGTATTCGTATTCATCACACTCGTTTAGAATCTTTATCTATCAGGCTTAGGCTGTTGAGTATTTACTCCAGCCATGGTAGCAATGAATCGAGCTCGCTCTGCCGAGCTCAACCCACACTTATGGCGTGCTTTCCTCCATCGTGACGTCCTTCCCGTGGTTGTGTCTCAGTTTCCCTCGGCAGCCTCCTGTGCCTTCTTCTCGTTCCTCTCCCTTTCAACCTGTTTCTTATACTCAACCCAATCATCACTTCTTGGAAACGGAACTTCCGGCATCGCGACGCCCAGAAACTCGCACAGCGGCTCCCACCCGTCCCCAGGATGATACTCCAAGAACCTTCTCCCTCCCTTCTTCAAAACGCGCACCTCCTCATGATGCCTTTCATAATACGCCCTCCCGTTCTTTTTAAAGTCGTTATTCCAGCACGCGGCGTGGTAGGCATTCGCCAGTCCTTCCATCGGCGACTTCCGCTCCGGGTCGCGGTGAAGATGCGCGTGTATGAGAGTGTCCCTCATCGACGCGTCCCAAGACTCGAAAGGGCGGGTTGTGTGGATTATGAGGCTATCGGGGTATGCCTCCGCAAGGGCAGTGGGAAAGAGAGAGGGGGGGAAGTCGGAGACTGCGAGGAAGCCGGACAGGAGGGCGTCCCATTGCGATCGGGACCAGGGGCGGGGGGAGATGATTGGGGGAGGTTATCGGCGATGGCGGAGATCCAGAGGTCCTGGTGGGCGTTCTTGGAGACTTCACGCATGTGGTAGACGGGAGAGATGGAGAAGTGGGCCAGGGCGTCGGCGAGGGCTGGCGGGGGGTGACAGGAGAATTAGTTCGTTGCGGGGAGAGTGCGACGAAGGGGGTTTTGTGGGATGCGTACACTGGGTTCCTGTCCGGGGAAGACCGAGGACGAGAACTTTGATTTCGGGCATAATGGTTGAAACGCTTTCGCTTGCGAAGGGCTGATGGCTTACGGATAGATCTGATCGGTGCGATTGGGGGCTTTCTGAGCATAATATAAAGCGGTTTGAACGGATCGAGCTCACGGAACGATGCAGAGTTTACGTGAGCGATAGGTGTCGCGGGAAGCACAACCCCGGTTCCGATCGTCCGACTTGTCCCGTAAGTGGGCGTCACGGGGCCTGCCGTGTTAGGAAGCTGGGACCGGAGCGGGACGGGTCGGAAGGTTGAAGGATTCGGGGTTCGGGGCCGGTCGGGACTCCGCTGCCCGGAATTGTGCCGGATGCACCCGGTCTCTCGCTGACACCACAAGGACCCGTATTGGGTTCATGTTCGAACATTTGATAAGAGTAAGTATACTTGCTCTGCCGCCAAAAAAAATTTGCAGGTCCGAAAGCGATATTTTCCGAGTCTGACATTGCGGACATTGTGCGGATTACGCTATCAGTCTTGGCCGAAGTGTCCGCTGAATATTTAGTTTGGCGTTCCTCAAGTAGTAGTAATCGACGTGGGGTCACAGCCTCCCAAAGTCGCTTTCCAGAACGCATAACGCAGAAGTGCAATCGACTGAAATCAAGCGGCATACTAGCCACTTCGATTGCATGTTTAGTGCGCTCTCATATTTTCCAATTACTGCTCACGAAAAGCCTGAATCGGGGCCGTTTGGCTAATCTTAGCCCCTTTTGCCTTGAGAAACTGACCTCTCCAGGCAGCTAAGACAACATTCATGCCGGCCACCTTTGAGAGAGAAACGGGAGGCCAGCTCGCGATGAGGGGATTGGCGTATGTCGACCACTTGGCTAAGCAATGATGTTACCGTTCTTGTAGACCCGAGTTTCTTGACTGTTTTATTGGCTGCAAGGGCGCTCCAGCAACATATTCTCCTCTAAGACGGGTGTTTGTTTATACACGGGGAACAGCTTATCGTGGCTTCAGATATCGCGTCAGCCCCCCAAGTTCTGCAAACGCGTACAGGAACAACGGCGCAATCTCCCGTCGCGGCCCCGGGCGATATTTAGGTCTAAAGATCGCCCCCATTCCACCGGGTCGAAGACCCGAGAACTCCACCCGTCAAAGGGCCAACCTCTTGGATCATGCATGCCGCGCGGACAAGATCTAAGCCTCCATCTCACAAATGGGCGCTAATGCATACTGCACTTAACCTTAACCTATAAAATTTGCTACGATACAGAATGTGGTGCGGTGGGGCCTTTGGGTTCGTTGTCTGGTGTCTCGTTTTGGGGCGACGCAGGGTCCAGTTTGTCTATACGCGTATACGTTCGACGTCGAATACGTGTATGTGCACCATACGGCTGGTTGCCAAGCAAAATGAATACATGTAAACAGAGAAAATGTCAGCGATGAAGATTGTCATAAATGAGTATTTTCCTCTCCATTCGCTACATCAGAAGGGAAACTGAAATTCAACGATTACACAAACATCCAGCCGCCGACGACTCGACGAAGCCTGTCACCGACCGATTTCTCCCAGTCTCACGTTGCCAACACCAGTATCAGATCTTGCAACAAGGCCGCTTCACTGCTCCAGGCACTATCAACCACAATGGGCATCCGGGAATTTTTTGATGGTCGATTCTTCGACACCAGATACAGGACCAAGGTTCACATCCTCCAGCTCGTCCTCATGACGGTCGCGATCATCCTCACCATTGCGCGAATGTCCATGCCGGTCCCGACAACTCGCGCAAACATGATGGCGTTGACCATGGTACAGAAGCCCATCTTTCACAGGGTCTACTTGGAACTGGAGCTGACCAAATGGTAACACAGGGTCTCAAGTCACTCATCATCATCGGGTACCAACTCCTCACCACCCACAAGGAGCGCTTCAAAAAATGGGCCTCGCTGAAAGCCAACGCCATTCTCAATACCCTCGAGATAGTCTTCTGGTTCGTCGCATTTGGCCTGCTCTGCTCGGCCAACGGCACCTTTTGCACAGGGACCAGCTGTGCGCTGAGCTGGGTCGTGACGCTCCTCGTCATGGTTCTGATGTAAGCCTGCCTCTCGTCCCCTCTTGTCGTTCCCATTCGACACAGATTTCCTCTCTTCAGGATCCTTTACTGACAGCTTTTTGAAACCCCCAGCGTTCTTGCCTTCCAAACCTCCGTCGTCTCCATCAAAGATTACCGCTACTTCAAGAACTACGGCGTCAACCCGGAGACAGAAGCCCGAGCAGCCTACCCGAAGCCTCAAGTATGAAACTTTGGAATTTGATGAGTAATGAAGGATATTTTGCAAAACGTTGGTGGTAGAGAGCCAGTACAATGAAGGCATGGTCGGAAGCTGGTGGCCAAGAGTCGGCCGTGACGACGACCGCGTTGGACAACGTCAACGGAGTTCATTATGGGGGGATGGCATTGGCTTTTTATTTTATCGGTGGTCTTGGAACAGTCTCAAGCATTTTTTGTTGTTATCGCTGACACTGTCTGAATGAATGCACCAGTACAAGTTCTCAATGCAACATCAATTGTGTCTTGACCTCACCAAGAGTGTGTTCCAAGAATCTCTGCTGCTCTTCAAGGAAAGCCCTCATCTCAAGAACATTAAATGGGCGCTTGGCCACTACTCGCTGCCGCTTCTTCTTTAGTCTGTCTCAAATGCGCTCCTCAAGAATCTCCAGGCGATACTCAGAGAACTGGTGACAAAGGTATGACAAGTTGCTCGTCGTGCGCACGCCAGCTAGAACCGTCTCGTCCTTCATGAAAGGTGGCTGGGCCCTGAGTGATGCAACCATCGAGATTCGTTCACGACCACCAAGCGCCTTGAGCGCTTGGTGCTCGATGTACCTTCCTTCCATCACAACAGCGGTTCCCTTCAAGGATGTCAGTGGTGCAGCTGGAGTTGTTGCAGCCGGTCATTTACCATAGCAGGCCCGCGAGCCTTCTTGATAGTGCCGTCAGGAAGTCTCAGGGTTGTCTCGTCGCCAACCATGTCCCAACAGTTCGACAGCATTGTCACGACAACAAAAGGGTAACTATCATAGTGCCAAGCAACAGCGGATGTTTTGTCGTCATCCTCGTACCGCCAATTTTGCACACTATTCTCGTTTTGGTCTTTGATCAAGACGTTGACGTTACCGATGCTAATGTCTACGGCAGGAACGAGGTCGACACCGGCGATTTCGGATATCTTGGCGAGTACTTCCGGGATCTCCAGGCATCGTAGATAAATGGTGCTCAGCTTCAGGCGACTTTGTGAGTTACTCTGACTTGATGCCGTCAAGCAAAAAACGACAACTCAACACATTGGCGCTGCAAGCAAACTAAAATGGTTATGGAAACCATATTTATCGTCGATATTGATAATCGTCAAGAAAGTCTCCCATCTTTTTAACTTGTCTCGAGACTTCACTGGCTCAAAGGCCGATCTTGAGCATCGCCAATCGTTCGGCGCTTGGCAAATGCTTCCAGGAGCAAACATCTCCCGACTTCTGGCGCGTTCAGGTGTCGAGTGGGTGTTGGTCGATTGCAAACGCGGGAACATCGACGGTAGGAGAGACATATGACTCATTGTACAATTCGTGGCGGCAGCACTGAAGGTTTTGTAGATGGAGCGATGCCGGCTAGACTTGTTGAAACTGGTCGTGGTGTCTCATCGAGCGTTGTGTGGCTCGTTTCATTGAGGGTTTCTGGGGCTATGCTCTTTCCTACCCTGGTGCTTGGGTTGTTGTAACACTCTCCAGTAAGTATGCCATGGCCCTACTTGCTATTTGTATAATCTGTGGTTGGAAGATCCTCAGGCGCAATCCTTTTGCGAATCGACGTGGTGTAGACCTAGGCTAGGCTCATCCGGCCACCGATCGTCACGAGAAGAGAGATCCCATACATGAGATTCAGATAATGGTCGAGCCAGTTGTCGCCAAGGACGCCCAGAAAGAAAAGGATAACTGTGAATATTGCTGTTCAAGTCTAACATCTTCAAAGTAAGATTGAAGTAACGTCAGAGTACACTGGTTGTAGTTTACCTGGCCTTATCCTCCGTCGAGAGTTTTGACCTTATGCCGTGGATATTTTCAGCCTGTTATGGATGCGGCTCGTGATTACAGGGAACGATGAAGATGTAAGTTGACACACTGGTAGATGTTTCATGAGCCAGTATCAACACTCGAGCACTCTACAGGCGTATCTCAATACCTATGTCTGAGGCTCGTAGTTGAAGTCAAGGTTCACTCCTGCCCAGAAAGCATCATCCAGGAAAGTTGGTTCGTTTTGTCCGCCACTATCCACAATGGCATCTGCGAGAGCAAACTGCGTATTGAAGGCAGGTTCTGAGCCACCATTGAATCCCTGAAAACCTTGACCTGAACCATCCCACATAAAGTCTTTGTCGATGATATTCATCAGTGGACAGAGGTTCTGTTCAAGGGCCTGCTCTGGTTGCGCCAAGACATTATCCGCATCCCTTCCGGATAGTATTGCCAAGTTCTTTCGGTCGCTCTGTAGCAAGGAGTTCGGGATCCTCTCCGGATACTTTTGGTATAGGTACTTGATGAGGTCGACTCTCATTCTGCAGGCCGGCTTCCATGATGTGGATAGCTCTTTCAAGATCTCCAAGCACGCTTCAATGTATAAGGTGCAACACGGTCTGCCAGTATTTGCGAAGTCTGGATCGGGGCTCGCATACTGGATAAGAACCAGCGTCGCGGTGAGTATGCAGTGCGTAGCCGAAATTGGGCTCTTGCGGAAACTCCCAAAGACCTGCCGATACTTCTTACCGGCGTGACATATCCGTTTCGCTGATTCGACGCAGAGTTCTTCAGCTCGCTTGACTGTCTCAGTCTTCGGTACTGCAGGCGCTTCCTTCGGCCTGATGAGGAAGGGCTTGAAGAGAAGGATGCAGCAGGTATGATAGACCATGTGCAGAGTATAGACCTGCGGCAGATCGTTGGGTTTGTCGATTCTAAGATCGGCCGGGAGCTCGTAAAACCATGTTTTGAGCTCTAGGGTACAGGACTGGAGGAATGATATCCTCTGCGGTCCTTTGTACAATGGTTTGGGGGCATACCTGAGACATTATTAGCCTCTTTGATAGTGAAAAACTGTCAACGACATGAACGTAAGCTACTAACAGAGCGAGCAGAATATTTTCCAGAATGCGGCAGAGTCCAATCAGCCCACGATGTACAAGGATCTTTTTGTTACATCGTATCATGTCGCTCGTGCCGCTGGGCCCGCTACTGATCTGTTCTGGTGTAAGAGGTGATGGAAGATTCACGGCACCCTGAACATCCTGTACAGTCGATCCTGTGTTAGTATCACTGACCCCATCTACCCTCTATGGATTCAGGAGTGGGGCTTACCAGTAGATTACACACTCGCCCAGTATAGATGGCCGCAAGCTTGTCGTCACAATACAACGACCAGTACACCTGCCGCCGCAACTCTATCTCTTCACTAGACATGTGATACGTACCAGGTAAAGATGCGGCATCGAGGTTCAGCCCCATGTCGAGCGCGAGTCGATTTGCCATTCCCTGGTGCAGCCATCCGGCTGCATCACAACCATAGGCCTTGGGTTCATCAGCACATTGCAGTCTACAACTTCACTTGCACTTGACATTATCACATACCACGTAGACTCCAACCAGAATGGACATTGATTGAAGTGTAGTAATGGTCGGATGTTTCATTTCGTAGTGCAACAGCACTTCCGCTTTCTGCATGAAAGGTTTTCCGGCCGTATTTTGGTCAGTAGGGTCCAATCGAATATCAACCCTGTCAGAGTAGCGAGATCCTAGAGCAAGGATGCAGTTAAGCAGTAGCGGGCTATAATAGCGGCCTTGCGTTTTCATGCTTTCTCTGAATAACTTCTCATTGACCACCTGGCACCAGGGGCTCTGATACTCGAAAAATAGGTCGATTAACTCGGTTTGAAGATCTTCCGGATAAACCTCAGCTTCCAGTGGTAGGATGTAGTGATTGGTCTCAATGCATTTCGTGGTTGCGGGGCTACTGCCATGATCGTCGTTCTCGGGTGTGGATTCTTCAAGGTAGTCAATAGCAAGCTCTCGTCAAAATAGACCGAAAGGGGGGAGGGGGGTAGAAGCCGAAGCGTACCACTCTGGAACTCCAACCGACCACTTGAGGGTCCAAAGTACCGCATTTCGCCATCCTGGTCGTAGTTGACGGCCTCATCAATGGAAAGGGCTCCTTCAAAGGTCGCGCAAAGGTCGTCGAAAGCTGAAGGGCTCAAGCCAGCATCACTGCCCCTTGCCAGTGGGTTGATGATGGAGGGCAGGTGAGGCGTTGCCCCTGTGGCTGAGAGCTGGGCAACAGATGCTTCGATGTCGATAGCGTGAGATTGCAGAACGGCCTCTAGCAAGTCGATTCTATTCCTCAACAACTGCACATATGACTTTGAGGCGGGCTTGCGGCCATCCTCTTGGGTTCTGTAAAGGCAGCTGAGGGATCGCTCGGAACACCGAGCGCAGGCAGGTCGTTGGCCATCGCACTAGTTTCATGTAACGTCAACATAAACCAACATTTCAGTGATGAGAGTGCAGGTAATGTGGGCAAAGGAAAATATATTCCACCCACCTTGGCTCTTCGGCGCCGACACTCCTCGCACGCTTTGGAGGTGTACCTGCGCTTCGGAAGGCTTGCGGCCCGCTCCGATGACGGTTGGTGCATAGCGGCGACAGACGAGATGCAAGGGTTTATCCACACGGCTGAGATAATGTTTCTCTGGAGCTTCAGTGTGTGAGTTTGGGGTTCAATTAGGGAAATTGAGGCACGACAGACTGAACACGGCAGTTTGCGGTCTCGTCTGACAAGCAAGACTGGCATATGATGTGGACCAATCACATGGACCAAGACGAATTGCTGACTAAGGAGCGGGGCGGGGGGAGGAATTCATATTCCGTCCTCTGCGTCATTGGCTCGAATCTTTATATTCCTTGCTCGATCAACTGTTGTGAAGTGAAGTGAAGACCAGAGTTCTACGAAAACTCTCACAGCACCGCTAATTACTCTTCATGTGAAGCTGCGATATATACAAATGCTATAAACCCCCCCCCCAACCAAAAAAGGAGGAGGAAAGAAACGAAGAAAAAGAACCTAGAGTAGAGCTCTGCGCGTCAAGAAGCAAGATCCTTCGAATTGTCATCCAGGATGCAGGGTGCAAACTATCCTTCCACAGTGGAACTTATCTTGCTATTTGAGCTTTTAAGGCAGATCAAGCGTGGGCGAGAATGGGAATCGACGAGCACACTCTCTGGCCCTGGAAGTGAGACAACCTCAAGTCTTGGCCCGGAGATCGGACGGTAAACAACCCAAAATAGCAGCCGAAAAGGGATGTCCGTGCGGATTCACTCCGGGTTGGGTTCGTCCTATGCCAGGTAGTCGGGCTTGGTCAAGCCCATTGTGCAAGCCGAGGATTCTATTTATTTTCGGTTGATGGTCCGAAGCAGGTCCGCTGTATCTCGCCATCTGTTTGATTGTATGACTCTCACGCGCTAATATCTAGGAACCTGGACCCTGAAGTCGGAGGGAGATGCATACGCGGCTTAAATGTGCACATGGGTATATGGTGGTGAATCCCCGAAGTTGACATCCGCCATCATAACAAGCGCATCATGCAACGCCATGTCCGAGAGACACGGACGGGCAGCGGGTCTGCATTCTAGCGTGGGGACAACGCACTGGCAACAACAACTGCCGTTCTGGTGAAGTCAGAAAGCCACAGTGTCGAGCAGCACAGCGAAGTGGCCTTGCTTTATGCAGGTACTCAGACAGCTGTGTTGAGACACACGGCTGAATGGCGCTGTCGGCTGACTACCTGTAACTTCTTCGGAGGTTATTTCAAGCTTACGTGGGGGCGAAGCCGTTAATATTAGGCCGCGAGTATTACCTTTTCATGTCTGTCAGCCCCTTCGCGAAATGCACCTGACCTAGGACCAGCAACAGTACAAGGGGGAAGTACACTAGCATCGCGTTGAAAGACGCCCTTTGAGGGACACTTTTAGTGTATTTTTGAGCCTCACCTGGAGACCAGAATAAGTCGCGGTGGTCGGGCCTTAGTCTTGCAGGTCTACCCGCAGAGTGTGGTTGGGACGAAATTTAGGGGTTCCTAGACTTAAAGACTTCAAAGCTTTCGGGCTTGTACATGCACCAAGCAGTCTCTCCCCTCCAGTTTGCAGGTAATGCCATCAATTCTGCAGAGGCCAACAACAAAGACACGCGTTCCTACGGCGCTCATGCGGCGGGATGCATGTCTCGGACGAACGCTGTGGAGTGGATTGTCGTAGCGTTGCTAGAGTGGCACGTCGCATCCAAAACGTTGGGACGCAAGCAGCGGCTTTGAGATAGCACAAGCAAGCAAAGGTCTTGTTTGATGATCTGATTGAAACATTTCCAACCAGCCATGTCTGCCCTCAAAAAGGATTGTTCTGTTCTGCTATTTTAGACAAACACCATAAGCCGGAGCAACCTGTCTTGCCTGCCAACATGCAAATCTCCCCAAATCTTACTGGCGCCGGCTTATTCCTTCGGCGGACTTCTCCACGGACACCCGCCCCCCTCTCACTTTTCCCCTGGGGGACAAACAAAACCGCGCCTGTTAGCGCGCAGCCTCAAGTCTCTTAGTTCGATGCTCCGACGTCCGGCTCGGCGGGAGCACGGTCGGGGCACGGCCGGCCCGGTGCCACTTAGCCTCCCTGCCTGCGTCTCCTGCTACTCCTCCCCACGCACCAAACCGTCCTGAACCGTCAGTGGCGCAACGATCAGTCACCCACTCGAGGGACCTGATGTTGGTAACCAGAGCTGATAGGGGGTAAAGGGGGCCGAGTAGGAGGGGGAAAGCCTCAAAACGTCCGAACTTAGCAGGTCTCTCTGTCTGAGCGAAGGGGGAGAAGAGACATCTATAAGAAGGTCCCAACTGATCTTTGCTCATCGGGCATCATCAGCTTCGTTTCTCTTCGCATACCTACAACCGGTCAATATTCAACCTTCCACACCATCTCCTCTTAAGTTGCCCAACACCGCACACCGCAAAAATGCCTGCCACCGTCGTCTCCACCCCCGTCCCTGCCGGCGTTGACAAGGCCGCCGTCCTCTCCGCCATCCACAACCACGACCTCATGGTCAAGACCCTCTGCCCTTCCCTCATCTCCTACAACCTTGAGTCCGGCTCCGTCGGCCTTGGCCAATCCGCCACCTACTCCGTTACCGACAAGAAGCCCATCGGCCAGACCACCTACCAGCTGACCATCACCAACCTGGAGGACGGTGTCGACACCCTCGTTAACGCCAAGCCCCCTGTTGGCACCCTCGTCATTGCCGGCAAGTGGCGCCTCATCCAGGAGGCCAGCGGCCTCGTCCTCCGCGAGGAGGTCGACATCGACGCCAACATGCTCATGAAGAAGATGGCCAAGGGCAACGTCGAGAAGACCCACCCCGAGCAGCACGCCACTCTCCTCAGCCAGGCCAGCAAGGCATAAATGAGATACAAGCGACTATACCCCACTGGTTGAGTCTTTCACCTTTAGAAAGCGAGCGGTTTGACCGGCGTTCAACGGATACTGGATCTTGCGGATAAAGATATTCAATAATGGGAATTTGACAATTTCGGATACTCACAGACATGACTGCACCCTTGTGAAATCTTTCTGATCGTGGCTCGTCAAGCATTTTCGTGTCCTCTACATACCCAATGCTACGTACGTCCTTATGCCGATGCCCCAGATTCAAGCCTTCGCGGCACCTTCAGGGTCGTGCGCGACAACCTCAATTTCCACGCGCATGTCGTCTTCGCCTAGTCTTGTCACACCCACGCATGTCCAAATAGGCTTGTGGTTCGGCATCCATTTGTTGAAGTTTCTGACCATGGCATCCAGTGCTTCGTTATTGATCGGCACGTGGTATGAATTGACCCTGTACACTTGTTCCCAGCCCTTGCCGCCGGCGTCCTTCAGGTTAAGATCAACGTTGGCAAATGCTTGATCGATCTGCACATTGATCTCCTTGTAGAATTTGCCCGTCTTGGGGTCCCATCCACCTTGGTCTGTTGTCAGCATGTGCTTATGACACATGTGAAGAAAAGAACATACCTTGGCCGGCGCACTCGATCTTGTCACCCACACGTACGGCTTGGTTGTAGCTAAACTGTTTCAGGTTCTTTTGACCGAGCCCTTCGTACGAGTAGTAACGAAGATGAGACATATTTTTGAGTCGTAGGATTGGTTTTAAGTATTTCAGTGTCCGCCGAGTATATTCAAGTGTTGAGTCCTCCAGAAGAGGAAATACGCTCAGTGAGTTGAAGACGGTAAATGAAAAATCGGTAAATCCTGGCGGACAATGGTAGATCATTCAGGGCTTTATAGCTGCTGGTACAACTCACTGTGAGTACGTTTGACGACGTCATGTTGCGGAAACTATATTCCTAAATGTGGGGGTTTACTCGAGTATAAACCGTGGCCAAGCCACTTTCGAACATTTCGAGACGCATAGAGAGCAGTCCGGAACACTGTTTTATTCAATTTACCATCAAATCCCAAGGCCTTTGGCCGACAATATGGGACCTGTGAGCTTCAAACCAGATGCTAACATGCATTTTCTTGTCGCAATGCGAGAAAGCATGACCGTCACAAACTTGCCAGTCTAGAAAACGCTACACGCGCAGAGACAGCAACATGGAATCAGAACAAAAGATGTTCGATCATTCTCAGTATAACTTTTACTATGGCATGGGGGTTGAGCCTCATGTGAGTACAGCGCTGGTTGAACAACGCGATCCGGCCAAAACTCAAGCACGAAACGGAAACCAACACAACCGAAAGCAGAAAAACGAAAGCCAAAACCAACGCATATACAAACGGCCAGTCATGAAAAATAAGAAACGCGATGCGATCATCTTGTTCCTCTGTTTCCATCTCTTTAGCGGGGGTACTCCTCACCGAGCACCCTGCTTTCCTTACCTTCACTCACTCATGCCTCACCCTTTCCCAGCAGAACCAGGTTGGCCACATTCATCGCCGCAATGATGATCCAGACCAAAACCGCGAAGACAGCGGTGTACCACGAATTAGCCATCTTTACCATGCCATTCGTGTTTTCCGACGACTCTTCGTCAGATCGGTTCCGGAACCGAGCCCCGCCATCGCGAACCGTCATGTACTTGTTACGGCACGTAAAGTAGATCAGCGGGGCAGTGACGAACGGCAAGACGACGCTAAGCACGACCTGCGAAGCATTCAGCGCGTCGCTCACGCCCTCCCGACCAATGGCTCCGGCGATTACTATGCTCGGCGTGACGCTGATACTACGAGTCGCGAGGCGCCGCAGCCAGGGACGCATCTTCCAGTTCAGCGCCCCCTCGCTGACCATCTGTCCGGCAATCGTGCAGACTATCCCAGCGGAGATGCCGGAGATGAGCAGGGCCAGGGCGAAGATTGTGCCCGCCGCTTTGGAGATGGAGTTCGTGAGAAGCTGGTGGATGCTGAAGATGTCCGCGTCCGAGGCGTCTTTGTTGCCGAATAGTGAGGCGCCCGCGACGATCAGAATGGCGGAGTTGACGAAGAGGGCGAACGTGAAGAGGGAGAGCCCCAGCTCGGCTGTCGAGGTCTTGAGGCAGTGTTTTATGGCCTTCGCAGATGGGATGTAGTAGCCCTTGTCGATGCCCTCACCGCTGAGATCGACCTCGTCCGTTTCAGGAGGCAGCAGGTCGTGCTTCGTGTCGTAGTCCCGTAGGCGGGCCTGGACTATGCCTGATCCGAGGTACAAGCTATGCGGCATCACGGTTGCACCGAGAATGCCACAGGCCTGGTATAAACTGCGCATCGTCAGAACAGGGCCAGAGGACAGGGAGAGAAAGAGCACTACCCTTGCGACTCAACGATAGCATGCGAAGGCAGATAGCCTTCAAAGACTTCCCCCACCGGCGTGTCTTTGATCAGGGAGAGCTGGATACAGAAGCAGACAACCACAGCCAACACCAGGCCAATAACGAAGTACTCGAATATCCTCAGGCCCCTCATGGATCCATGAGGCCTGTAGAAGACGAGGATGATCATGACGTCCAAGATGGAGATGGCACATCCTGCTACCAGTGGAATTGCGGGAACGAGGAGGTTCAGGCCGATTGCGAAGCCGATCACCTAAAACAACAAGCCATGCTTAGCATTAGGCCGGATCTCCAGAGGACTGCATAGCAAGGACAGGGAAGACACACCTCTGCGATGTCGGTGGCAATAATGGCAACCTCCGCAAAGACATAGAGAACATAGTTCATCCACCGCGGAAGAAAAGCCCGACAAGCCTCGGCCAAGTTGAGCCCGGTGACGGTGCCGAGCTTGGTGCAGAGGCTCTGGAGGAAGATGGCGAACAAGTTGGCCAGCAGGACGATAAAGAGCAGCCTGAAGCGATATGTTGCTCCCGCGGCGACGCCTGTTGCGTAGTTTCCGGGATCAACTGTTTGCACGGACGGTATGTCAGTCAACTTCGTTTCTCACTGGACAGGTCATGCGGCCCTACTGTACGCGACGGAGATCATGAACCCGGGCCCGATGAAGGAACCGAACTTGATGACAGCACTTTTGACACGACCAAGGATCCCTGTCTGCTTTCGGATCTCATCTCTGCCACCAGGGGAGGGTTGCCGTGAGTGAAGGGTAGGGAGAGGGGCCGCAAGGGCCTCCTCTCCCCCGGGTTGACCAAGTCCAACAGACTTGGCCGACGCGGCGCCGCCCGCCGCCGGTCCAACGCCGTCTTTCCCCCAATCAGTATCGGAGTGTAGTATACCAGCATCCCCGGCCCCTTGGAGAGCTTTTCCATCCTGTCCCGGCTCTAGCTCCCTCGCATTGACTGTCCCGTTGAGGTCTTCGTTGGTGGTCAAGTCGTTGGACAGGGGGTTCGGGCTCTGGTTATAGCCCTCCCCCTCGTAAGGCTCGTCTGTTCGAGACGGGCGGTTCATGATTCCTTTGTGATTTGTGAACGGCCGACAACCACGAGTTGCGGAAGAAGTTTGTCACATTACTGCCTGCGCCGTGTCCTCCAAAGTAAGTTTCCGGCTAAGCGGCAGCAGAAGCAGAGCATGACTAATCATACGATAATTTCACGGAACCACCTGACTTCAGCCATGTATACGAAGAAGATGGCAGTTCGGAAAATTCAAGTTGGCCAGCACTTATGTTGCTGTGAGCCTGGGGGTTTAATCGATTTTTGAGAGAGTTGAGAAATCGTGTTTACCTATTACGGCATGTCAGCCAGACTTCAATCCACTTCGCCAAGCTGCCAAGAATGGTTAAGAGCCAGTCAAGTCAACAAACACTGGTCTCTCGTGCGACCATAACCCAGACTCTTTCTAAGCTGTCTCGAGAGTACAAGTTTCGATGACTGTCGGTCCTAGCTAAATGTGCTTCCTATGAGGACTCAACGAGAATTGTCTACAGACAACAGATCCGGGAGAACCTTGAGCGCATCGGCTCGCAGATGTACAACATGACCAAAGGAACAAAGAGAGTCGGCATGGTAAACAAAGACAAAGAGGCTAAGAGATACTGCAAAGGTCAATTTCCACGAAAAACCCGAGGGCGGCTGTCGCTTTTGGGAACTCCGGCGTCAAGAGAGGCTCCAAAACAAGGCTACTTTACAAGGAACTGAGCGCCAAACTAAGACGGAGAATCATACGCCTATTATGTGGGAACCCGTAGTATGAAGACGATTCATCCGAGGGAGAAAGCTAGTGTCCAGTCTAACTTGACGTCTTCCAATCTTTGAACTTTTGCTGGTTATCACGACAGTGTCCACTTGGCGTGGAACACTTGCTATGTAGATGGTACATGGAATGGCCATTTGCAGGAACACTGAGTTATACTACACCGAAATGCGATTTGCCGGACTATCTCGACGTTGAGCATCTATCATCCGAGAACACACATCTACCAAATCAGATGGAAGATATCGTCAAACAGCAGGATCCCAAAACCAATGAGTGATATGCATCGTCAGATTCGTCAAACGTACCGCCACAACCGTTGCAATGACCATTGTCCAAAACACACCAATGCAGGCGAATACAAGCGTGAGGTAATGACCAATGACGACAACAAGTCGCAACTGCGATAAAGTCCTCAGTGTTGGAAAGCCAACGGGCTACCGCGCGTTGGCTGACCTCACGCCGGAATGGTGGTCCCAAGAAGCGAGATACACGTGTGGGCAAGGACGTTAGCATACGGCCGCCTCTAGAGCGTGGGATCGTCTAACCAATGTCTACACAGCAGACCTCGGGCGACAAAGCCTCCGGATCTCAGAACCAACACAGTCAGCTTCGGCAGAGCGCGCAACCCACCCCGAAATCTGCGACACCTCACGCAGCTTGTGTAACCAACCCGACAATATGTAAGCCCACCAAGCAGCCGCGCCTGTAACACCTCATCACAAGCGCGGCACCACGGTAGCACAGGGTAAACGCAGGCGCGCCGATTGGTTCAGACGACCTGGAGCTGTATTGGTGCAGCGAGAGACTCGGGCTTCAGATACGACAAGTGAGTTGTGACAGCCCTCGCTCTCACCTATTGAAGCCAGACCAACACGACTCAACCACCATGATCTCCAGCTGACCACCAGATGGTTCAACTCCCCCTCCTTGTCGGGACCCTCCATCCGGCTCTCGTAGACGTCGGGATCACCTCGTCCCCGTCGGTCAGCATGCCCGGCGCACCCCCCAATCAACTCCCGCGCCCGGCCCGATCACCGCACGCGTCAGACCGATCATCCCTCAACATGTCGTCACACCTCCTCCTTCACGCAAAGCAACAATCCCCTGCTCCTCTCGAATGCAAAGGAGATCCTCGAGTTGATGGACGGGTTCGAACCCCAACGTGCGCCGAGCCTCCTTCAGCCAGCGAGGGGACGCCGAATCAACATCACCACCCCCCATCCAACCCCACTGCCTTCACATGCCCGCCGTCCACTCCACCCAGTCGTCATGCCGGTAAGAGTCGATCGGTCTGCGGTCGGAGTGGATTCGTGTTCATAGCCGTCGTTGCCTATCGACATTGAAACTGCGACATGTGTTGGTATCGATGGGCCCTTGGTCCGTACACCCTCTCGTGCAAGCCGCCTGGGTATGTATTCCCAGAGACAATGGGTGCTCATGCCGACAAACCCCTTCCACCACGTGTTGGCCCTCCAGCGGCATTTCAATCGGTGGTTGGGTCGTGGAAGGAATCGGGAATCGGTGGCAAATGACGTCGGCGTACGTGGTGTAGATCGTAAGCTGTGGATCGTCGAATGTGGCGTGGAACAGGTGGACATACGCCGCATATCGTATTTCGCGCTCGGGAGGGCCCTCATTGGGTAAATGTTTATGTGCATCTCCAGCGTATCGAAGGGTGAGTTGATGGATTCACCTAGTCACAAAAAGACTCCCCTGCTGTAGTCGCGCGGCGGCAACCCAGCCAAGGTGACTGCGATAAAATTCGTGCTTCAATTGTAGGTCGATGCCTTTTCCCCGGCTGTAACGAGGTATATACACAATATGCGAACGTAAGACCAAAGGGCCAAAGCCCTTGCCAGTAACCGAAACGCCCATGCTGTCCAATGCCCAATATGTCATTTGATGGTATGTCAAACCCCCAGAATGATGATGATGATGATCGTTAGTATACAAGTCGCGAACCGATGCAAGTTTGTTTTCCACTCCGAATACCGTGTCCGTGCCGTAAGCCATAAACGAGTCAAGTATAACGCTGTAGGCCAGCTCGGCCACAAGGGGGTATCATGCCCTGCGCGGGCGGTGTCCGATTATGCTGTAAAATGCCCTAGGATCATATCCCAGGAAAAGGTTTGACCCTGATGTCCATCAGGGTGTGTGTGTCCCGGCGGCGGGGTTGATACACGACCGCGATTTGACGGTCATGCTGTCGTAAGCCAGATGCAGAGCGTCGAGCCTGCAACGACACGCGCGGGGTGGTGTCGGTGTGATTTTGGTGATGTCCTCTTCTCGTCAAGCCCCGGGACTCTTCATTTCTTGCCCTTGCTTGGGGCAGCGGTGATTTTGCTCGTAGTCATGAGGTCGCCAATGTACTTTTGGAGGAACTTGTTGTTGTTGTCGAGCTTGTCATGTTCTTCTCTGACGGCCTCGATGCGGTTGAAAATGGTAAGGAGGGAATCTTGGAGAGCCTTTGCGTGTCTGGGACAGGGTTTGTTAACCGGAAGTCGTTTTGCGACGATTGCGGAGTGCTCACCTCTTCAACTCTTCCCGAGCTTCTCTGCCAAGGGCTTCGATGTCCTCGCTGGTCCTCCGCGGGCTCATGGCCCTCACATCGTCAGGCCCAAACTCGGCATCGTTGGGGCCGACAGCCGAGCTGTCCCGCGGCACGACCAGTGGTCCACTGCTCTTCCGGCTGGGCAAACGAGGGCGGATGGGCGTCGGTTGGTGAATCTGGTGCTCGTCGTGCTCGTGATCGACCGATGAGGAGGATGAACTGGACTGGGAGCGCTCGATGTGGGGAGGAAGATGCGACTGTTCGCTATGCTGCGCTTGATGTTCGTTGTCCATGTTTGCGGCGTTGAGAGTTGGTTGCTGCGAGAGCAATATGGGATGTCGAGTGCTGGCTGCCGGTGAAGGGTGTGTGCGTGTTTGTAGAGTTGCAGATGGAATGTGTTGCAGCGCGAATCGGTTCGTGGTGTAAGGGTGCGATGGGAAAACTGCCTGCAGAAGAGCGAAAGGGCGGCTCAAAAGGCAAAAATGGATTGAATTGAATGGGACTCCGTCACCAGGTTGCAGGCTGAGAAACGGGGTCTTGCCACCATGTAGTGTAAACAGGGTCAAGGCTCTCTTGGGAGCTGGCGAGCAGTGGCGGGAGGAGTCGAGGATGGCGGGAGAAAAGAGTCAGGTGGTTGCAAAGGCGGCAGGGCGGTACTGGGAGCGGTGATGGGCGGGTGGTGGTGGTGGTGTATATGGGGGGCGTGGACTATTATGGAATGTAGGGGTACTGGGTAGTTGTATTCCGGAAGCAAGTAGGGTCCTACCGGTCTCAAAGGCAGGGACAGAGCCGGCGAAGCGGGAAGAGGAGGGAAGAAGAGACGTGGGAGAGGGCAGATGGTAAGGAACAGACCGAGTCGAGCAGAGAGTAGGGGAAAAAATAAAAAAAGGCGCGGTGGGCCGGAAGTGGTAGTGTGTACAACTATGAATGGGGGGGAGAGGGGGGATTGGGGGGTAGCAGACGAGGTCTCGTGGGTGTGGGTGGGTTTTCGGGCAGCCTTCTTTTTTTTTTCTCTTCCTCGCTCGGTTTTTTCTTTCTTTCTTGCCTTTCCACTCTCGCTTTTGCTCCGTTCCTTGTCACTTGGCCGTGAGGTGTTCTCGGTCAAGTCGTGTGTCGCGCCGATTACTGCTTTTTGCTGCTCCTTGGAGGTGGGGGCCGTATGGCTATCGGAATTTGATGAGGGAGAAAAGAGAAGAGACCCAGAGAATAGGTGACTGAGAGGGTGGAAATGTCGTGGGAGTAATACGGGATTGCGACGATGCGGTCGGGAAGCCGTGCGTGCGAGCGGTTGCGTCGACGGTCGTGGTCGTCGTAATAGTGATTGCACTCTTGTCTCTATACTGTGCTGTGCTGAACTGTGCTGTACTGTACGTAGTGTACATTGGAATGGGACGAGTGGGATTGGAAGAGAGGGACCTGACGTGAGGGTGGTCGCAAATGGCTGGCTTGGCTGAGTGGGTTTGGGTCGATGTTGACGTTCACAGGCGACCAACTTTGTCGCGATCTGCGGTACTTGGGGATCCGTTGGCAGTTGCACCTCGCAAGGGCTGGGATTGCCTCTCGCTGTGAAAGGTCACCTTGGGCCCTTTGGTGTCGATCCGACTCTCTCTCTTCTCTCGTCCACCGTGGAGGGACGGCGGCAAGGATCGGACGGGGGTGTCGAGGGCTTGGGAGCCTTGGGTCCAAGGGTGGTGGAGGGTAATGATGGGCGCGACAGGGGTGTGGGAGAGGGACAGGGACGGCGTAGGAACCCGTAACAGGTTGCTGACTGGACAGCACGCCGGGTCAGGCTGAAGCGGTGTGGAGAAGAATGATGTTATCGCAACCGTTTGTGTCGCTAGGCCTGTGTCGTCGGCTGTTTTGCCTCTGCAACTCTGCCTCTTGTGGTGCTGGGTTGGGCCGAGTTGCGAGAGTTGTTGCGTAGTGTCGTACATGCGTACGGAGGACGGGCAGCGGGAGGGTCTATTCACACTCACAGACCCGGTTGGTCGGTGCTCCGCAAAGACTTGAGTCTTGTTGGTCTGAACAGTGCTCTGGATAGAGTAGAGCAAAGCCGACGTTGGACAAGCCTAGGCTGAAGACGGGCTGCACTCGGTGTGTGCGTGGATCGAAGCACCGTGTGGATTACGACGGCCATGTGGGAACGGAATGGAGACGCGCCATTTGCGTAGCGTGTGAGACATGGAAACGGCACCGCGCGCGTGGTGGTCGATTGGCCGGATCGAATGTGTTTTGGTTGGCGAGCCGGCGGCGTGGCATAGGATAGGCGGACAGTGTCCCGGGTGGTCCTATGGCCAAAGGCGCGATGCGATGCAGGCAGCAGATCGTCAAGTCTTGGACGAAGATTGGTGGCTGGTGACCCAGGGACAAGAACCGTCTTCCCCATGCAGGCAGAAGACGGGCGGTTTCTGTCGGTGTCGAGCAGACTGCGTCGAGAGCAGAGCTGAGAAGGGTACAGGAATGGGATCCCGGCAGCTGTTCTTCCTGCGTGCGCCGCCGTGTTCGGGGAACCTCCCGTCCATGCCTTGGTGCAGCGAGACACCGAGACACGCCGGCAATGGTACTGCGTAAAACACACAGCAGCAGCACAGCCTGGCTGGAATTGAAGTTGGCGACAACCTCATCTCACTCTCGCAACGCAGTGCGCTGTGGGCGCCAACGCGAGAAGGCGACGGTGAGTGAGTGTGTGAGTGAATGTTTGCGCCTGAGACTGAGACGGACGGATGCCAGACGGCGGGCTTGGGTCCGTATCTGCCAGTACGTACCTTCCGGTCTCTTGCTATGCTGGGAAGACCCGAGTGCGTGAGTGTGTGTGTGTGTCTCCGTCCAAGTGCTTGCCAGGTGCCAGGTTGGGAGAAGACGGACGACGATGGGAGAGCAGGGACGGACCCGACGCTAATTGCACAGGGGACATGCCACTTTGGCCGAGCGCAATCCCAGTCGGGTCTGCCGAACAGATTGGAGCCCTCGGTACGTACCGCTCCGGCGGGTCCTGTAATTCGGTATCCCTGGGGCCAAGAGGCAATTTGGTGCCAGGACCTGAGGCATGCTTTCCCGCCCACATGTCACTCTGCTTTTCCCCATACACCGCAGATTGTGACGCTGAAATGTCGCTGCAAGGGAGTACGTACCTTACCTTCCCTCCCGTCGTGCCTTCCTCACCTCTTCCACCCCACATATCCGGTACGTACTCTCAGCCACAATGTTCCTCCGTTTTCTTCTTCCACGTCTCTTTCCCTCTTGCCCCCAGCTGCTTCCTCGAGCATCGCATCTCACGATGCCAACCACATACCCTCCCCCTCGTGCGCTCATCCACACACTCGGAGGGTGGGAGGAAGACACACACGGATGCGCACACTAAACTAAGGTGGGTGACACGGAGTCTTGCCGACAAGTCTCCATGTGGCATGCGGCTTGCAGAGGCAGAGAAATTTCAGCATTTTCTTTTCTTCCCTCACTTTCCCATCCTCTCTGCTTCTAGTCATGTCGGCACATTGGCAAATTCCCTCCTCACCTCGATCGTCTCTTTTGGCATTGCTGTAGTACACGCAACCATTGATACCGCCGATCCCCCCATTCATGTTTCAATTCAGATGCAACAAACCGCATTGTGCATGACTGGCAAATTGGGAATGGCCTCTGCCAGGAGCGCAAAAGAAATGCCCCGCGCCAGCACCAAAGCAACCATTCCAGCGCTGACCTCACCATTCACACTCTCACCTCTTCTCCACGTGTTGCACAGTTGTACAGATACCGGAGGTCCCTCCCCTCGGCCCCTTGGCTCTTGCATCCTTCCAAAGACCCCTGGATCAAAGTCGTTGGCTTCGGAACCGAGCATGGGCGCGAGGTGCGCCTCCACCTAGCACGCACCAAGGAAGCTGCAGTAACCCTCGACGTCTGCGCCTGCGCCTGCGCCTGCGCCTGCGTCCGCGTCTCTGTGCGGATGCCGCAGGATACCGCAGGATGCATCCATATCCATACCACAGTACGGATACGCATAGTGTGCAATGTTCTGCTGGACAGCGAAAGCACCTTGCCGAGAGAGCCCCATCCCAAGTACAGATACCTCCCCCACTCCTGCAAAGAGCTCATCCCCTGTCGGGGCGACCTCTTTGCTGATCAACGCCTGTGACGCCATACCCTCCAAGGGCAAGACTGGGATCCCCGATCCCCACCACTCACGACAAAACCAGCGGGAACTCGAGAGCTCAGAGGATCGCCTTGTCCCGCCAAGCGCAATGCTCGGCTTCTGACTGGTGCGCGATGCTTTCCGCCGTCCACTCCCGGCAGACACCAGCCGGTTTGGCGGCTTCGGCGCCCCTTTCCCTTCTCCCTTCTCCGCTGCCATATTGCACCCAGCACGAAGCGGATTCCGAATCCCATGCCTTCTTGGACCTTCGTCCGCCAGTTGGTCTGTCGACGTGTCGCCCCTCAGTTTATCGCGCGGGAGGAGCCCTCTTCTCGTCCGTCGGGCATCACAAGGGACCACGCTAATACCTGACGCTACGAAAGAATCGGCCTGATATGGGGGGACGGGGGCCCGGTTCGCTGAGCGAGGTGGGGGTAGCAGTCCCTTTTGACCGCATAAGTCGTCCGTCCCGTTGAATTGTTTCTACCTGTTCCCTTGTCGTGCATCATCTGGTATCTGCTAACCCCAAGTGTAGCGTTCATTCACCCGGCCACCAACATGTCGTGAGCGTGACATGAGGCATCGGCCTGTCCTCTCCACCGCTCGAGCTCGTGTTGCCATACTCGGTGTCCAAGAGGAGGGGCTGAGAATGTGGCTAGGTCAAGCGGTGTTGGGCAGCCATGAGCGTATTCTAGTGCTACAACCAACGTCAATTCACTGGCCACCGCCACGATCTCTCTTGTCTTGTCATATCTTGGGATACCGCTGTCCGCCAAAATGACAGGATCCCCCTCCCTCGCACCGCAGTAGGCCCCCAAAACTCAACCGTCACTTGACGCTCCACTCCTCCAGGACCCTCTCGGCCCCGTTCCTACATTAGAACAACCGCCCGACACAAGTTCTATTCTACGCGAAGTAGTACAAGTTACTTGCTGTATCCGTCCTCTACCGTACATTAGCTTGGCCAGCGCCACGGGTCCGTCTGGGAACGGGACAGGGACATGCAAGGCAGCACGAGGTGGCTTTGGTAGAAAACTGCTATACGGCAGCTCAGCTTAGTGTTCACCGCAACGGGAAAACCAGCAGGCGCAAGGAACCAAAGAAGCATATGTATTGTTGAGTACAAGTATCCGATGCAGGGACCCCGGATCACAACACCGCGATCTCAGGAGTTCGCGAAAACGGCCCCCTCGTCCTCCCTGTCCCCCGGGCCTCAGATTTCAAAGTATCACGCCGTGGATTCCGTCCACCACCAACGACCTCTCGCGTCTTTGCCTTTTGTCTCGAGACTCGCCCTCAAACTCCCCTATCCCTGCGCCTGGAATTGGGGGCCTGAACCCTTCCCATTCGGCCTATCCTTGACGGTTGGCGGTACAATCCGTCGGTCGTTCCCCCGTCATTTATTCCTGCGCCTCCAAGACTGACCCCAGCGCCACAGCCGTCGCATCTTGCACGCTGTACTATGTAGTGTAAACTCTCTTTCCAGGTTAAAAAAAAAAACCTGACACACCGAAAGGGGCGTTCGGGCAAGGTACCCCGGAGCCCCTGACATCGGCCGAGTGATGTCATCGGATCGATGACCGAAACCTGTCTCCCCATCCATCAGCCTCTCAGACCCTGTGTTCCGTCCTCTCCATTTTGCCTCTCGCAATGCAGACAAACCGTCTACCTACCCTCAACGTCAAGTCACGAGTCGCTTCAGACCTTCAATAGGCCTCTCTCTCCCAGCCCCACGGCCCACGGGGTTTCTATCGTCCACGCTACCGTTAGACCGTGCATACCGAATGTCTGTGATTCTGCCACCGGCGCCGTTTCACCACTTCCACCAGAGGCCAACGTTCCTGGACGAGAGACATAGCGGACAGGTATTGTGGGAGCCAACAGGGGAGCATCACCGAATCTCCGCACCATGACAACAGACGATCTCGAGGCAGGAGTAGTGTACAGCCTCCATGTTCTTAGCCCCATCTCTCTCCCATGGTTCGCCCTGTTGCTTCAGGCTGGCTGAAGGCCTTGCATAGCACCGACTTTGTCACCAGAAACATGCCTCCCTCCAGTCTGCCATCATCCTCCCTCGCCCGTCCACCGTCCAGGTGAGAAGCAGATCGTGCCCGCTCGCCCAGGCGGCGTCACTAGTGCCTGGCGGATCGTCGTCCTTAACAACACCCGTTTTCCGATGTCTCCGACACTCGCGTCCGGAACAGCCAGGTTTACCGGAGATGGTGAGCGGGCAGATCATCATCACTACGCCCCATGAAATATGGGCAACCGGTCTGACTGTCGCACTCTCATCTGCATTCGATGGGTCGCCAATGGACAGATGGTTGGACGAACGACCTCCCCCACCGCAAAACCTGAATCCACTTCTCCATCACACAACCTCTGAGCGGTCTCCATCCCGTTCCATTGTTGACTCTTCCAACAAACAGCGGCCAAGCATCCGGTTTTTATTTTATTTTGTCTTTTTGCTTGACCGCACAGCCCTGCCCGTGTTGCAACCCCTCGCCCGGCATTCCCTGGCAACATTCCACGCTCTCTTCCTTTCCATGTGCTCAGCTGTCCCAATCAAGAAGCCAGGAGAAACAAGGACGCATCCTCTCTCTCGACATCCCGCAAGCCATCCCGGCGTACCCTCCGAAAACAGGAACGTGAGAATGCCATTTCGCAAATGCGCAATAGCCCCCGAAACTTCCCCCCATCCTTGGGACTTCTCCCGGGGCCTGTTAGGCTTTCCGTGTTCTTTGACCTTTCGGACGGGAGGGGGCCCCTTCGCCAAATCCATATCTCTCTCTTCCCCCTCACAAGATCCCCAACGGGGCAATGACAACAAGCGATCGGCGGTACCCAGCATGAAGAGCAGTGCCCGGCACTCGCAGACAGCAGGACGACGATCCCACAATAAGCCCGACCGACTCAGCCGATCCGTCTCCCGACCAATAGCATTTCCAAGACGGGGATCGTCATCAAACGGAGAAATCCAGGATTGTCAGTGCTATTTCCTGCAGAGCTGGACTGGCGGACGGCCCAAGAGCCGGCGGGATGCTGCTGCTGCTGCTGCAATTTCGACTGACACGCTGGCCACGCCCTATCACGAGACATTCTCACATATCATGAGCAGGAACATCAGGCACAGCGTGTCTCTGCTTCCACAAATCCCGAGGGATGAACCTCCTTGCTACTCCGTTCCCTCTCGCAACCTCAACCGTTCCATGGCGTCGTGGCCTCCTGCCCCGCCCCCAAGCCGGGGAGAGACTCGGGATATCCTGCGGACAACGTCAGTCTGGCGGTGGGATCATGGCCGTTGCTGTGGCCGCTCCGTGTCGGGCTTCCTCATACTTCCCTGCGTTGTGCCGTATATGCCACGTCTCGTTCCCTCACCCACCCCCCCGCCTGCCTGCCCGCGCAACGCAGGTCCCCTTATCACACGCTCATATTCCCTCCCCATCCCTCCCCCAGCACCCTAAATAGACAGCCAAACACACACATGGTAAGCGCCCTCTTCCGGACGGCATGAACGCCGGGGCCACGGAAAGAGTCAGATGAGACCGGACGGCCATTTTCTACGACCGCAGACGCGCAATCATTCCATGTTTCCTCGGTCTCCACCCGACAACGTCCAAACTTGCTGTCCAGCGACGGCGGTGGCTCGCGGTGGCTCGCGTGTCGTGATTCCCTTCCGCATCACGGCCTGCTCGCCATCCGGTGCCGTGGCGCCGTGTACGTTTTGCTTGGCCTTTTTGCCCCTCCCGGCGCTTTCTTGCTACAACGCAATGATTTGATTTTGCAGTGGCGCTCCCGAGTGATGCCGTGCGCCCACCGCATTGTCCCCGCCTGTCGCCGCTTTCTTTGGCAGGAGTGCTTGTTATCTTCGGACCTTCTCTCGGCGGTCCGGGGTCGCGGTTTGTGATGACGGTTTAACCTCAGCCCACTACCGGATCCTCCCAGTCCCTCCCCCCCGTCCGTGCCGCCTTGGATGGTCGGCCGGGCGGCTCCCCAGAGCGTGTGGTGAACAAAGAAGATAAGCATCGATAAGGAGAAATTTTGCACTTCGATAGCGCGACGGGATTTGGCGTGTTCGATCTGGGAAACCCGTGTCACCGTCGCGATTTAGTGGGGGGACAATGGAGAACAAAGACTGGGAAAGGACGAAGAAAAAATCAATTACTCACGATGACCCACGTGGGATCTTGGGAACATTGGGTCAAGAACCAAGATTCGATACTTGCTTGGTAAATGTGCCCATTTCCAACACAACACAAGTCTCCATGTGTGCTGCAGGCGATGAAAGTTTGTTGCTAGTCAAGGCGCAGTAAACCGGGAACATCGGTGTATTTCGCCGGAATCCCGAGTTGGGAGTCGCCTTGTTCGTGAAGGGAAACCTTGAACGGCGGTGGTACCAATGTTGTGTTGTACCCGGTCGAAAGCTTGACTCAGCTTGCTTCCAAGCAAGCACCACGAGCAGTTCTTCTCCATTCATTCCGATCATCTTATTCGTGCTGGGACGCTGGGACGCCATCGGAGGTTTTCCTCCCCAGCAGATAGTAGTGGAACCAGCCGAAGCCATGGATATGTACTTCGTATGTGTTTTCTGATCAAACGAGCAACTCTGTGCAGTTGACAAGTGATGGTGATGCAGGGGGGAGGCTTCCGCGGTTCTCCAGCGGCGGTGGCCCATGCCATTAGACGGCGTCGACGAGACATAGGACGCACCACTTTCTGAACCCAACCGAGAAGCCTTTGTCTGCGCATATCTCGGCTACCTCCCACAGGAAAGCTACTGCAAGTGGATGGGATAGGCGTGCCCTCTATTCTCGCAGACTCGCACTCCCTCCACGGACATGGACATAGCCGCGCGGCGCTGGACTTTTTTTTTTAAGTTTCGTGGTGAATGGGTTTTGTTGAGACGAGCTGAGACAAGTGCGGCGCCGGAAAAGGGGTCCCAGTGAATGAGGACGATGATAGTTTTCTGGCCGAGGCAGAATGTCTGCGGGAATGCTGGGATGAGACGACGACCGATGATGCCGGGAGAGGGATCGAGGGATCAAAAGGCAAACATGGGGTTGGTACCGGTGCCATCCTATGACGACTACTAGTAGGCTCCTCCCGAGATGGTGAAGTGGGTTGGATGTGGAGGACCATTCTGGCATGCCGTTAGACTTTCGAACTGCATCGCTGGTGGTGTGCCAGAAAAAGTTCGAATGAGGAATTCAATGTTCCCATGAAACCCATTCATCTCCCGCCGGAGTTTACTCCTGAGTTCGACGGTGCGTGGATGTTGGCCCGAGGATGTTTGGGGTAAATGGGCTTCTAGAATACAAGCTGAACGGAAACAGGATGTTGGGTCCGATCCGGGGGCGATGGTTGGTGATGGCAAGTTACGTGACGATCGAAACGGGCACCCTTTTGGATCGGTGATTTCGTTCGAGGTTGGCTTCATGACGGCGGGAGTCGTAGAAGTGGAACTAGTCCAGTGTTTCTGTTCCTTGATTCTGGTAATGGCGGCATACGTGCACATGACGCCAACGCCAACGCTTTCCATGCCCAGCGGAGTGCGTTCCGATGGTGAACGCGAGATTTGTTGCACGAGAATGCCCGGTACTTTGCCTGGACACGATGGTTTCGCTAGAGTTTGCATGCGCATTTGTGAGCCTCGACTTGGGTGCACTCAGATCTCATTACCCCGCCATTGCCTCTGCGCGCGTCTTCGTCGGCCACTCGGCCCATCGAAACACAACAATTGCGCAGAGAGGTTTTGGGTATTGTCTTCCGGCCATCACGTGGGTTGAGAAGTTGGACTCAGACAGTTGTAAACAAGAAACTAGTCTATTGCGAGTATAACTCATGGGCTGAGGACGGACATGAAGGAAAGATTTCTGGAGCGCCCCACAGGTTATCAGGACTTCAAGTCTTGTGTACGTGATCGACTAAGTGAATTCGTTCTTTAATCACAGCGAGTACCGAGAGACCATGACTGGCCGAGAATTTGTCAAAAGTAACAATGAGTTCCAAGACATGTCGTGTAGGATATGGATGGGAAGTTGTAAAAACTAAAGTAGCGATGAGCAGTCCGCTGTTTTGTCTCATCCTAATCTTTTGTGTCACGGATATTCTCTTGAATCTTGAAGAGATCTTTACATCAAGGCTCGTCTTATTTCATGACAACATATGTATCTCACCCATGGGCCATTGCGGCTCTCCTATACCAGCTCATCCGCAGATAACTATCCCCAAGCCATCGTCTATAATATTAAGCTCTAGTAACCGCCACATCTAAATTCTGTGAACACATTACCATGGCAGCTATAGACATTGTCATCGGTTGTTCACCCAGTGCCTACTGACCAGATGGGCTCTCTTTCTAACTCCATAGTTTGAAGTATGGGGTTTCTTAACGTTTCAACGGATTGATACAAGTTGTTTACAAACATAACTTCTACCGCGGAAAGAATAAATCATCCACCAAATAACAGCTCTATGATGCCCCCCAACGCTAACAATTGCCAGCTTCATAGTATTATTTCACCCCCAAGCTTTTGGTCTGAAGGAGCCTGGCGAGTGCTGGAGACTGATTGTTAAGGCCAGTAGTCATAGAAGCCCTATTGTCCCTCTAGCTTCCTTGCATTTGCCATATGTTGCGAATTGGGGCAAGCTAGAACCAGTGATACCAACAACACCGGCGACGGCGACGGTTGTTGAATGTGGAGACGATGCCCCTGAGCTTTTACATGAAGGGGATGGATGTCATTTCTTACAGATTGGAGGTCGTCTGACTTACAGAGCAGCCCAGTCCTGAGTAAATCCAAGCCTCCGAGCAGTCTTCCGAGCAACATACCGATGCCACGTCCATCAAGAGAACCACCATAAGCACATAATGATTCAATCGACATAAATTGGTGAAAATGGGGTTTCAAGCATACTTCCACTTGGTTTTTTATTAAGGTCTTTCCACGACATAGTACAGCGAGAAAACACAAGCCCAAACCAATATCCAGAATTTCGCTTTTGTTTGTCGAACTGACTGGCTTGAATCAGCCTGAACAGAGGTTGAGCAAGCCTAAGCTTGTGTGATGGATCTGCGCAGGGTTCTAGATTTAATCCCCTATGGATCTAGCACTAACCGATGAACATGTCAGTAGAGTTCCTTTTCAAGGGTTATGTTTCGGCCGGCTTCAACTTTCAAGGAGCGATATCTCCATGTAATTCATTGGTTGGTATATCCTTACTGTTATTGTTGTTTTTGCCCATGTCTATGTCTACTTGCTGGCTCCCTGACTTGTGGCATTATGATGCCATAGGTGATCAGCTGCACGAGGCATTCAGTGTGAACTATTTGGGTGACATCCGTTCGTGTTCCTTCATGTAGGTCATACCAAAAGCCATATCATTTGACAATTGCTGCTTTAATGGCGCGGGGTCCCCACGGCCTTTCGGGCAAATGTAATTCTCCTGAAAATGCCGTAGATAGAAAAACTACCTCATTGGGCAGTTGCAGCTTGGACTGCTTCATGCTCAGTGGCCCGTAAGTAAGCATACTAATCATGCCGAGGCTATTGTGTTTACTAAAGTTTGAGCAGTAGCCCACGAAGGTGTGATAGATGGCAGTCTTCGCTTTCTGAATCGTCGTTCGAACTTATAGAGTTCCAGATAGCACCCCACGAGGCAACTTCTGAGCTTATTTCGGTGAAATAGGCCTGCATGTATTCTTCTGGCTGACGTTTGCCATTCGCACTCGCAACGCTTGATAATGGCTCGACCACCTTAAGCAGCCAACCGGTTCCCTAGTAGATAAAAAAAAAAGATACCAAGACATGCAAGTCCCTACAACAAAACACTACGCCCTTGCACTTGCCGCAAGATCTTTAATCCGTCCTCTACTCTGATATCAAGATATAAAGTCTCACCGACCAACCGAACAAAGGGATGACCAGATTTGGTGGGTGCAGCGACACACAACAATGACAATGACAGAAGCTTTTGACATTCTAATCTGGGGCGCTGGAATCTCCGGCATCAACGCTGCCTATCGCGTACGGTCGGAGCTACCAAACTGCACCTTCGCTGTGTTGGAGGCGCGCGATGTCGTCGGCGGGACCTGGTCCTACTGGAAATATCCCGGATTTCGCAGCGACTCGAACATGACCAATTTTGGCTTCCAATGGCATGCGTGGCCCCACGAAAAAAAGATCATGAAGGGTGAGCCGATTGCTACCTACATCAAAGATGCGGCAAAGACCCACGGCATCGACAAGCACATCCGTCTCCGCCACAAAATCCTGGCATCCAGCTGGGACAGCGATGAGTCGCAGTGGACCATCACCGCCGATACACCTGCGGGTCAAAAACAGATCAAAGCCAAGTTTCTGTTCCTGTGTTCTGGCTACTACTCGTACGAGAAAGCACTCAAGGCACACATCCCTGGCATCCACGACTTCCATGGTGAAGTGATTCACCCGCAGTGGTGGCCTGAAGACATTAACTATACCAACAAGAGGGTGGTCATTGTTGGGTCAGGAGCAACGACAATGACGCTCTTCCCAAGCATCGCTCAGACGGCAGGATTTACTACTATTCTCCAACGCAGCCCCTCGTACGTGTTTGCGGTCCCAGCTGAATCGTCCCTAGACAAGGCCCTAAAGAGATTCCTCCCACTGGTTCTGGCTAATTGGATGATCTTCCTGGTGGACCTCCTTATTGAGACCTTTTTCATCCAGTTCCTCTTCAGATTTCCCAACGCAGCTAGAAACTACCTTAGGTCGGAGGCTCAGCGTCGACTGCCAAAGGACTATCCCGTTGACGTTCACTTTAAACCTATACACAACCCATTCCAGCAACGCCTCAATTTGTCCCCAGACGGTGACGTCTTTAAAACCCTACATCAGCCTAATACGGAGATCGTTACCGACCATATCGACACTGTGACCGCTAACGGCATCCTTACAAAATCCGGTCGCCACCTCCCTGCCGATATTATAGTTACTGCAACAGGTCTATACGTGCAGTTCTTAGGCGGCAGCAAAATGACTGTTGACGGCGTCCCCATCAACTTTGGCGGGAAGTATATCTGGCGCGGGTGCATGCTTGACGGCGTGCCTAATGCAGCGGCCATTATGGGCTATGCTACCCAGACTTGGACGCCTGGAGCCGACACGGTGACGCAACTGTTTATCCGTGTCATCAAGCACACTCAATGGGCGGGCGCCATCTCGGCCACGCCCGTGCTGTCTGAGGAAGAGAAGAGGAACAGTCCTCGGTTGCCGTTCGTGAGCGCCACATCCAGCTATTTCAAGAAGGCGTACGACCGAATGCCCCTGGTGACAAACCAGGGCCCTTGGTACGGGAGGACCAATCTTATTGTGGACAAGCTCGCGCTGTGGTTTGGGAGTGTGACTGTGGGTATGGATTACCGCTTGGCAAACAAGTCAAAAGGCATCTAACCAGGAGAACATTGAGGATTGATGTATGTATCATGGATAGGCAAGACTGTCAGAGTTTGGTTGACCGTGAAATGGCTTAGCAACGAGAATCAACTCTTTCAACTTTTCAACAGATATTGTTGCAGTAGATGTGATTTTAGTATGTTGGGCCTGTTTACAAGGGGATACGGGATGTGGCTAATCATGCTGAACTATTTGGGGTTCACTTGCGTCAGCGTTGTCTACCTCAGGCTACGATCTTTGGGAGCATACACGATAGAAATGTTTCATATGATGATTATTGAAGACCGCCCCAGAGGAGATACGAATGTTTACTTGAGTTAACGCTAATTGTCTAGGCGAAGAATACATAGTAGCCCAGCTCGGTGGACGCTGGTACCTCTTTTGCTGCGCTGGCGCCAAATTACCTTAGCTTTTGTGTTGACAGATACCACTTGCAGGCCATGATGTTTAGATTGGGGTCATAGTACAGACATTGATATGACTACATGCCGCACTAAGTCTCTCAAAGTCCAAGTCATAGGAACGCCCCAACAATGTTCACATCGCCCTCTGTTCAAAGGAAATAGCCGTAACCGAGTGTGATGAGAAGTTTGACCTGACAATGTCAATAATATAATCCATTCTAAGCATGGCGAACGTGTCAGAACCCTTGCAATGCGTGACGGTGCGATCTACCCAGGTTTCGCAGGCCGCGGGGGCTATGTCCGAGACGACGAGGTGGTTAAAGAGAAGACCAGGTTGGGGACCAGCAAGTGTGAAGAAAAAGTAACGGTTATGTCCATTTGGGAGAAAAATATTTACCTCGTCGGAAGACCAACGATGGGCAGTATACACAAGAAAAAGTGAAAGTGTGTGCTATGTACAGCCAAGGGGTTCGCCATCAACATGCGGCTCCTTTAACCTTCAGTCCTTCGAAAGGACTATAAATCCATTCCATGATTTCACCACTGCAACAAAATCCCACCAGGCACGTCTAGTAGACAGCCGGGGCGAGCGAATTAACGTAGATCTCGAGGTTCGCATACCCTCCAGCGCCAATCTTCATAGCGTCCGACGCGTCATTAGGGTTCAGGCCATTGGCCGTCTCCCACTCGTCGGGGATGCCGTCGCCGTCCGTGTCCTTCTTGGGCGTGCCAGCCGCGATGGTGCCGGCGCCGCCCATGGAGGCCTCGTCGGAGATGAGCTTGCCAGACTTTCCGTAAGATGTGAGCTCCTTCACCAGGGCGGTGTCGACGGCGTCACGGACGATGGAGGCGCCGACCTTGGAGGAGACATGAGCCACGGCGGCGGCAGGATCGAGGAGCTTCGCGGGAGCCGGGTAGGCGAAGGGGGTGGTCTGGATGGCCATGTTGGAGTAGCACGTAGTGGAGACGCAGAGCGCAGCGCCATTGAGGACACCGTCGCGGTTCGAGTCGTAGAAGTTGTCCTTGACGTAGCCGCGGAAGTTTGCGTTGCCGCGCGTGAAGGCCGTGACGGAGGTGGAGGGTCCGGAGATGAAATAGTTGTTAATGATGTTGGCATAGCTCGCGCCGTCCGAATCGCCCGCAATGTAGCCGCCACCGCCTCCCCAGTTGTAGACGATGTTGTTCTGGAAATCGTTGACGCCCTTGACCTTGGGGTTGCGCGTCTTGTTGTCGATGTAGAGGTTGCGGAAGAGGGAGATGCCGCCGTCGGTCTGCATGAGGCCGCCGCAGGAGTGGGTCTCGAGGCCTTGAGCAATGATGGAATCAGCGATGGTAACGTTTGTAACGTCGCCTGAGATGGAAAAGGTCTCGTCGCGGCCCCAGGAGACGGAGACGTGGTCGAAGATGAGGTTTTTGCCGTCGGCGATGGTGATGGCGTCCTTGCCGCTGTCGCCGGACTTGCCCATGCGGATGCGGATATGGCGAACGATAGCGTCATTGGCGTTGGACCAGGAGAAACCGTTACCGTAGACGGTGATGCCCTGGGGTGGGTGTGTCAGTGATTCTAGACTTCAAGGGGTGGTGGTGGTGGTGGTGGTGGTGGTGGTGGCTTTGTTCTTCTTTTTTGTGGATTTTGTTTTTAGAGGGGAGAGGGCAGTTGACTTACACCTCCGGGTGCGGTCTGACCGGCAATGTAGATGTTCTTGGACACTACAATTCGGGAATCAATCTTGATGACGCCGCCGACGTCGAAGACGACGATGCGATTTGCCTGGGAGACGGCGTCACGGAGGGAGCCCGCGCCAGAGTCGCTGTGTTCAGACGTCAGTAGGACAGCGGATAACGGGGACAGCGTGAAGTACTGACTTGAGGTTAGTAACCTTGTAGACCTTACCGGTCCGGCCGCCGACGGCGTTGCGGCCAAACCCCTCGGCGCCGGGGAAGGCGGAGGGGGCGGCGTCGGCGCGGGCGGCTAGCTTGGCCGGAGTGGCGCCGGTCCAGCCGGCGGCACCGTAGGTCGCGCTGTTCGTTATTTGTTAGTTTAGGCTTGGGAATTGACTCGAAACAATGGATCGTCCAAACTGCTGAGTGTTTGGAAGTATCAGACGAGAAGTACTTACGAAGGTTCCTTGTAGGGCAGAGCCGCGGCGCCGTGGTAAAAGAGGGCGGCCGCGGCCAGGAGTGTCGCGGAGGCCTTCATGATGAGAAACGAAACGAATGTACCAGACAATTTGAAACCAAGGGGTTGTAAGGTGTGAAAAAGAAGCTTAACAATTCAAGGTAACGAAGATCACCTCGAAAGTCAAGGGGACGGAACGGCACGCGTAACAGAAGGCAAATATCCCAGAACCGTGGGAAAAAGGGGACGGGCAAGGAGACGGGGTCCCGGGTTCGGTTTTGTAGGTTTCGTTTTCCCACGCCTGATGTCGCATCCACGACGGATTCTACACTGGGCGCCTTTTCGCGGTGATGATCCACCGGGATGGGTGGTGTGGTGTGGTTCAGGGGGCCACGACCACTTCCACTTCCTATCTAGCCCTGACGAAAAGGGCAATTGGAAGGGGCCAGCACAAAGTAGCTACATGGGAATGAATGAGTGTCGCCGTTGGGGTCGGGGACATGCTCGTTTGGGCATGTTCGGCCGGGTGTATTATTGAGTGAGCTTCGTCTCTTTTTTCCTTCCGTTGCCTTGATGAGATCGCCATCATTTACTCCCATCCTGAATCTGTGTAGCACATTTTCGATTCACAGCTTCCCAATTCGGGAGACATATTCATCTCAGTCGGAGAGATGCTAGGGCGATTGGTGGGATTGGACAGTATTGCTTCGAGCACACCGGGAGGAGACGGTGCTCAGGTGCCATCCGAAAGAGGCATGATGTGTGGGGAACCCCTGGCGGTTGCGCGTGTTTGGGCGATATTGAAGGGGCGCACAACGGGGCCGGGGAACCGGCGGCGGAGGTTTTTTGTGGTTTTCAGGTTGATGATGGCGGCCGGAGAGTTGTTTTGGAGTGCCGCCGCGAACAGGGGAGTTTGCGCAATGCGAAATGCGAGGGATGCATCGAACAGGCGAGGGTCGAATAGGGAATGCTCCTCGACGGATTGCTCCGCACGGCAAAGTGCTGCTCTGTTAAGGTTGGTGACGGTTGCTACTCTGCGTTTCTCGGCCGACTACTTTCCCACCTGTCGGACGTCCTTGTCGATATTTGGGTCCATGGTTCATGTGCATTGTTTGCTCCCGTGACCGTGACGCGAAATCATATGCAAACTCTGTACGTGCATGAGCTGCTTGGAATAGCGTCATCCAAAATAGGAGTACTACGTCCAGTACTTGTCCATCAATCCGGTTCATGAATGCCACGGGGTGCCAATCGCTTGATTCACTCGTGCCCTTGAATCCTGTGGATCGGTGGCTGTCATCCTACGACCTCATCCGTGTACGACAACGTAAGCCCGAAGGGTAGGCCTCGATACCTTACCCACGCTTGTGAGAGTTGAGGTGAAGTCGACCTGCCATCCGATCTCACTTGAGATGCTGTGGCCAGTGGCCAGTGATTTAGGAGCGGTGCAGTGGCTCTGTGCGGCTGAACTGCACAGCCAATCGTCTGGGGAAGACAACGGGTATTACAGCTGGTGGAGTGTTTGCCATCCATCATCCGCTGGACAAAAGGCCGGCAATTGGGCTTTTCGCCGAGTTTGTGTTTCAATCGGCCTGACAGATCGTGCCGGGGGTTTACGCTTCTGGCCCACGCAAGAATGCAGCGGGTAGTGAACCAGTGAACCACGAGGCATCAGGGCGCTAATGAGCTCTCCTGCTCCAACAGAGTGCTGAGGGGAGAGGCGATGTCGGAGCCAAGGGGGGGGGCATGCTGTGGTTGCGGTTTGGGAGGGAGGATGGAAAGCTTCCGGAGCAGCAGGGTCACAGGCCGTTGAGGGGGTCACGTGGACGAGAAGAGAGGCCTCTTGCTGAATGCCTCACCTACTCAACGAAGTGAAGTTAGAGTGAGACAGGTCTGGAAAGCCAAACGTGCGCCGTGACGAATCCTATTTACAGGAGAACTCGGCAAGTCAGTTTCCCAGGGCCCCGGGAGGCCAATGCGCCACATCCCCTCAAGCATCAGCGCCGAACCCAGCAGCAATGCATTGTTGAGGGTTTCAGCAGGCTTTTGGGGGGGTTGAAACACAAACAGACGAGAATGAATCGAACGACGGGAAGAAGCCTGCTACAACTTGCGGCTGAAGAACTGGTGTTCAACGTGACTCGCGTCTGCTGAAGGACCAATGCGGTGTGACTTCCCTCTCATGAGCTTGGGGGTTGGTGAGGTTCCACGAAGCGCAGCTAATCAGCCAGTTCACGCTACTCTAAGCTCTGGGAGCCTTCGGTGTTAAGGGAGGGATGAGTTGGCGCAACGTGCCGCACGCTTCATCCGGTGCTGTCGGCGATTGCCGGCCACACACGGTCGTACCCCTCACTCACCACCTCGGCACTTGCGGCGTCATGTGCATCGTCGGCCTCCGTTTCTCACGCCTGGGCGACTAATCAGGATTATTGAACACTCGACGAGGAATTGAAGTGTCGGCACAGACGGTTACGCGAGTTTCTTAAAGCCAGGCATTGGAGATAGACCTGGGATGGCGCCCCGAAGACGGAGATCGGAGATGCCGCCGGGCCTGGAACTGCAATTCCGCCATTGACCCGGTTTTTCTCCGATGCCCCGATCTTCCATCCCCTCCAATCAGGGCGTGCGCTGCTGCGGATTCTCGCTGACTAACCGCGTCCCCTAGCCCCACCGACCCCTCGATGCGAAGCAAGCTGCGCGCCAAAACGACGTCCGGCACAGAGCGCCGCAACGCAACGCAACGCCGCCCGTCAGATCCACCCCTCACGCACATGCTCCCTTCCCCTCTCTTCCTCTCAACTCAACCACTCACTGGCCAGTGGTCGACCGGCAGAAACTAGGTTAGACCAAACGAGACATTTTACCCCCGAGGAAAGTCTCAGTGTCATTCTTAACATTAGTCACGCAATCCGCCAAACCGAAATCCAGGCCTTCCCGTAACCACACCCTCCAACAAACGACCAGAAACACTTCTCTTTTTGTTGTGTCGTCCCAAGAAGAAAAGTAGACGACCGACGCACCATCGCAGCCATCCCCGATATCTTAAAGGAGAGAAAAAAAAGGTACATCTTATCAAGAACCGTCGCTATCGCTTTTCCTTTATTTCATTTTGGCCACTTCGCACATGACGTACATGGCGTAAGGCTGACGAATCTCGCCTTAGTCTTTTTTTCACACAGAGCACGACGAGATAGCCAGTAGCCCTCCGTCTTTCCCCGTCCCCTCCGCCGCCCGCTGCCTTGTGCCCAGGCACCGACCGCCCGATAGCCGCGTCCCCGAGACAAACCACCTCACACCCATTCTCTCCCCTCCAAGGAAACCTCACGGAGCATCCTCCACCACCTCCCGCTGCCGACCTAACCCCCATTAGCTCCGCAACCGACAACCACTTCCCTCCCCCCCGGTGTTTTTGTCTAGGGAATACCTCAAAAAGACCGAAGCAGCGGCGAACAGTTGATGCGAGCTGGATCGCTCCGGCTTCTGTTGTCGCAAGCGTACCGTCCCCCGACCCCTCCCCTCCGGCGTCTCAGCACGCCGCGCAACCTCACCACCACCACCACCCCCGCACGCCGAAACAACTTCACGATGGTCGCCACCCCCGAGACCATCGAGGCCATGACGCCTCCTGGCTACACTTTCCCGGACCACCGCCTCCGCCTGCAGCAGTCCGAACCCGAGCGTGAGCCCCTCGTCCTCGTCGCCCCGGGCTCCTACAGCCCCATCACCTTCCTCCACCTGCGCATGGCCGTCATGGCCGCCGACTACGTCCGTTACAACACAAACTTCGAACTCATCGGCTCCTACCTCTCCCCCGTCTCCGACGCCTACAAGAAGCGCGGCCTGGCCCCCGCCTGCCACCGCCGCCGAATGTGCGAGATCGCCGCCGAGCAGACCTCGCGCTTCCTCATGGTCGACCCCTGGGAGGCCGAGCAGACGGCCTACGTGCCCACCGCCGTCGTGCTCGACCACTTTGAGCACGAGATCAACGTCAAGCGCGGCGGGTGCAACGGCAAGCGCGTCAAGATTGCCGTGCTCGCCGGTGCCGATCTGATCAACACCATGAGCCAGCCGGGCGTGTGGTCGCCTTCTGATTTGCGCCACATCCTCGGCGACTTTGGCGCCTTTGTGCTGGAGAGGGCCGGCGTCAACATCGACGAGGCCCTAGGCAATCTGAAGGAGTACGAGGATCAGATTTACTACATCCCGCAAGTCGTCCCGAACGATGTGTCGAGCACCAAGATCCGGTTGTTGTTGAGGAGAAATATGAGCATTGACTATGTGAGTTTTCCCTTCCCCTGCCCATTGATATCCCTCGTCCCGTTCCCAATATCCCCTCTAGTATGCTGCTGTAGCCGGTTATGTCCCCTGCCTGCACCCCTCTCTGCTGCACCTCGGTGAGCCAATTGCTGACAAAACACACAGCTCATCCCTGCCGAGGTCATCAAGTACATTGATGAGCACGGTCTGTATCACGAAGACGATGCCGCAACAAATGAGAAGGGAAAGGAGAAGGAGGTGCAATAGGAGCCATCTGCACGAGTTCCCATGTCAAACGACTTGTAGAAAAAGAGGAGAGACGGCCAAACCAAGACGAGAGACAGACAGACAGACAGACAGAAAGAGAGAAAGAGAGAAAGAGAGAGAGAGAGAGATCTCAATAGCAGAATGGAGGGGAACAACTGGCGTGGATATCAGCGTTTGGGTTTTACGAAACGACGGCACAATGTCTTTTCTTTTTTCATTATTTTCAGGGTTTAATTAGGTGCATCGGGCGGGCAATTTCCCCATGAGACATATATCATCCATCTTTCCAACTCTGGACCCCTATACTGATCCAACAGTGGTCTACCAGTCAACCCGGCGACACTTCACTCCCTGATTGGTTTTTTTTGCGTCTTCGAAAAAGTATAGTCCATCCGAGAGAAAGGTGCGATTCTAAGATGCTGCAACAGCGTGTAGGATCTGCGTAGGGGTCTTTCCTCGCCAGTATCATTTATTACAGCCTCTTCCGCGTAAATAGCTCCTCTCGGCAACATCGCTGAGCATCCGGATAATATACAACCAAGAATCCCCCCAAGACATATGAACATGACAGTATTTCCCGCCCAAAATACTTCTGCTGAGCATTTTGCCAACCCCTAAATATAGGTTGTCTTGACATCCTGAGTCATTTCAACTCAGGCAGGCCGCGCCTTTTACAACAAGACGTCACAACTGTTGGATCATACTCTAAACGAGCCTTGCATCGCCCGAACATTACCGCCGCCCGAGGGGGCCGTCAGCTCAAGCTCACTCGCCTGGTCGCTGCCGAGTGCTTTTGTGTGCCCATAGCGGCCACTTTTGAAGCGGTCCTGTTGGTCGCCTCGGAGCAACTCGATCCTGACACCGCCATGTAGTCCATCTTCGCTGCCAAGTCGAATCTGATGACGACCGCGCATGTCTTTCCACTCTTCTTTGAAAACCGTCCAGCTAGTCATGAAGAAGATGACGGCGTTCCAGACCCCCTGCAGTGGCAGAACCGCGGCGCTGGCGACGTTCAGACCAAAGTGAGACTCGTCACGCTTGATCATGTTAAATATTCGATTGATAGAGCTTGGGGTCCAGGTCACCAGCACAGATATGGCGAAGATGAAACTGGTGCGAAGGTATGCAAGTTTAACGGGATCCAGGCGCTGCAGCCTGTTAGAAAACTTGGTTCCAACAGCTCTGATTCGTTGGAAGATGGAACGGCGCGGCTTCAGTGGAGGCGGGTCGGATGTACAAGTGGTCTCGAAGCGTGGACTCGGCGAGCAATCTTCTTCACTCGTACGCCATGATCGTTGATGTCGAGGCTGCTGGTCACCCGCTCCCCTCGTGAGGGCTGTAGGCGGCAACTGGGGTGTCCAAGGTCTCGGAGTCATTGTGGTAATCTGCACCTCCGTTACCGCAGTGCCATAAAACTCGGTACGACCCGTGAGGTTCTGACGAATGTCAACGAGGGGACAGTTATCTCGAGTGGTGTTTCGCGACAGGTCAAATACCTTTTCAGCAGATTCACGGTCGTCCGAACAAGTTAGGTCCTTGCCATCCTGTTCAGTGTTGCTGAAAGTAAGATTGTGCAGTTGATTGCGGTGATGGAAAACGTGATAACCGACGGCGAAGTAGATGACACAGGAACCAAGGACGCAGAACCAGATGGGTATATAGTAGGTGAAAATACGGAGGTCGCCCCATTTCTTGTTGATCCAGCACCACAACTACGCAACGTCAGCATTTGTTCCATGGCGACCTGCTAGCATCGAGGCAGAGATGTGTACGCACTGTCGCATTGCCGTAGATGTAGTCGTTCGGACCGCCAGGGCGGAGAAAAAGACAGACAAGGGCAGGAATCAAGGGGAAGCCGAAGCAGACAACGCAGTAGACCCAGAGATAACGACGAAAGGAGGCGGGGCTGGCGCCGGCAAAGAAGACGAGGTAAACGTTGACGGCCATGGCAAATGACCACCATGGGTCGGATTGCATGAACCTGTTGAGAAAAGCTGTCAGCGGGGGAAGGCGAGCGCAGTGAGACGGGAAAACGCACATTTCAAGCAAGAATGCTTGAGCCTGGCACAAAGCGGAGGTCTCGCCCATGCGGAGTCCGTTATAGCCGATGGCACAAGCTACGCTCGCGCCGACATTGGCGATTGAAGCGAAGACAATGAAGAGGTTTGGCACGCTTCGAATGCGCTTGAACTTCCAGTAGGTGATGAATATCAATGTGACGCCAATCAGCGACAACGCAGACCCGACTCTCTCGAGACCGGTGACGACTTCGATCTCGTATTGGGTAAGAACCATGGTCGCGGCTTGGAGAATGGTCGAGCCGCGGAGCTTCAGGAGACCTGGCGATGAACCGAAGGTGGAGGTAACAACACGATGAAAGTGCGCTGTGAATAAAGGTCAGGGCTCGTCATTCTGGTTTGCTGTGCATTGAAAGGCAGAATCAGAGAGGAGTTGTAAGAATAATTACCTCCGTGTCCCGGAAGCTGGAATGTAGGCCAGAGAACACCAAGACTCGGCCAACTTGATGTATGCCAGATAGGCCCGAAAGGTCAGGCGTGGATACCTATTAACCTGGCGATGGACGTGGCACAGACGGCCGGCGTGGGACAAACAAGGTCCGGAGGCCTAGTCAAGTTGGAACGGCCAAAGAGAAGCAAGGGCTAGAAGAAACGGTGGTCGAGAGGACGGCCCAGGCCTCGAAGGCCAAAGCAGAATGTTGTGTCGCTGGACGGCAGGTTTGTACGACGAGCCGCTGGCCCTTGCAGTGCGGGAGAGGCCGAGAGTTGGAGCGCGTCTCGATGGTTGAGGAGTAGGCGAGAAACCGAGGAACGAGAGGTGAGGAACAAACGGCAGGCGAGGTCATGTATTAATCTCAGGCAGCCCAGGCTGGTAGTCACAGGATATCGAGTAGCGACATGACAGAGGACCGAAACCAACCTTGGAACGAACGGGGGCCAGGGACGGCAACGCAAGGAGGAGGTTACACGAACGAGAACGATTGAAGCAGAGGTTGCATGGGTGGGGTGGGAGTGCGAGGAGTCGATGGTGACTGGGATCCGGATGGGAGGGGATCTTCTGAGGGGCGATGAGGGATGGTCTGGCTGGAAAGAAGTGCTGGGTAGACGGTGGATCGTAGACCAAAAGGACGTGTTGTAGGATGAAAGGAGGCAGGAAGTCTGAACTCGTCAACGGCTATCTGATTCGAGCCAGGCAGTGGAGAGCACCGACCCAAGGCCCTTTCCTTGATTAGAACTGGCGGCAATATGGGAACGGTGTGGCTCCGAAGGCGGTGTTGACACGAGGGATGGGTTACAGGAGAACCGGGGCAGGAGGGGGGTCTGGAGGCAACTGCCAAGAGATGAAGTCAAAACAGAGCACTTCGGAGGAGAAGGCACGGTGGAGAGAGAGGGAGGTGGATTGGGAGGGGAGGCAGGTGGAGGTGGAGAAGGAGGAGACATGGAAGAGAGAAACTGCCACAGTCGAACCAGCTGCGCTTCGCAGATAGAACAGGTGTGCATATGCCTTTCTCGTGGGAGATGGGAGATACCGAGCAAGGTACGGCAAGCTAAACTACTCTACGGTAAGATAGGGCGAGTGGACCATGGAGGAGGAGAGGTGGGGGGCATGGGACGTGGGAGGACATGGTGTGTAATCTGCGGGAGTCTGAGAATAGGATGGAAATGACGGGTTGGTATGGGGGATACATTGATGGTGGGCACACAGGATTGTAAGACGGCAAGAACATCTCGAGCACAGCAAGGCAAGCAAAGGCCAAGCCCATGTACGGCCCCCTCCCCGCAATGATGACTGCCGCACTGTATCTCGGGGCGTGGAGATGGAGGGCCTGATCATCAATCGGGCTCGATGGTTGGTCATTTCCGTATTTGCGACACGCAGCTCGATGCAGGCTGATGCGAGCCTCTTCCGTACAGGGCTGGACAGGGCTGGGCGATGTGGCATCCAGATGGATGTGGCCGAGAGGCAAGCAAACAAAGCAAAGGTCGAGGGAGATGGGCGGATGTTCGTGGCACGGAACTTCGGGAGATGCAGCGAAGATCAACGGGCTAGCTGTTGCCGGGGGGAGAGAGGAGGATGGGTGGCAGATAGAATGCCCGATTTCTCGTGGTTAACCGGCACCATGTTTGACGGAGGGGAAGACGCATCATCATGGGCAAGCAACTCGACGAGAGGAGAAAAAACTTGGGCCTCGAAGTGAGTGAGACGAGGTGAGTGGATGGCATATCATGTCTTACTCATCCGATCGCCGTCGTCCGAGGTGGCAGGAGTTCGTCCGGGGACCTGGGGGTGGGTGTCTGTGTCTTGCTTCCACGCGACAACCTAATTTGCCCGTTGGATGGCCTTTTCCAAAAAAGTGATATTTGCTGCAGTTGCCAGCCTGGATCTCGACCCGACTGACCGTCTATCCGTCCAAAATATGCACAGATGTGGACTGGAGAAAGACTCTTCGCGCCTGCACCTTTATCACAGTGTAAGTGGGCTGGGGCGGTTCAGATGGCAAGGGCCGACCAAACAAAGAAAGGGCGCGAAGGAAATGAGGAGAGGAAAGAACGTCGCACAGAGGCGATATTCTGGGAACGTGCGTTTGCCTGGCAGCGCCTCCTGCCTCGCCTCCTGTATCCCACGCACCGCACCCCACGAAGCCTTTGGAAGGTACTCCCTGCGCCTCGCGTGCCTCCTGCCTCGACCGATATGTTTCGTGGTCCTCCACTTCTTTCCTCGCTCGAGGTGCCGCGGCTGTCTGGCCTTAGGCACCCACGAATACCTACCTCACGGCAGAGTAAGACATGAAGAAACAGAAGACTCGTTGCCGTCTGCCTTACCTAACGTGGGATTTGAGATTGTGTGCTAGGCCGCCTGCAGATGGCTGCCCCAGCTCCACGACCTCTTCTGACCGCCATTTTCGAGGCCGATGCACCGAAGCTGCATTCTCAGTCTGCCTGGCCGCCACATCGTCAAGCCATCGTCCGCCATCCGTCATGCTCACCTCTACCTTGCACTCGCCTACGCAGCCTGCCGTCTCTTCGGTCTCATCCAGACATGCTGGAATGCAGCGCAAAGGCGTCGAACAAACACGGGGTATGTGCCTGTATTCCTTGCTCGGTGGCGGGAGCGGCGGAGTCAAAAAGCCGCTGTTGATCAGCCAGACTCGTTGCGGGTTATCGAGATGCAGACTGCCATCAACGCATGGGATCGGTAGAGCGGTGGAGCTCCAAAGGATCGCATCTACCCGGTTCATGACCAGATCTTCCTTCTCCGTTGTCAACCCTCAGGGTCTCGAACTCCCGTCGTCGTCTTGGCCTGCCTTCGCATCCGGTCCGAAATGAAAATTGACCAAAAACGTTGGCCAAGCCACCCGAAATGGAACATGGAACCCTTGCGCATGGCTTTGCACTCAGGGCTGCATGGATTGTCTTGCCTGACTTACATTGTCTACTCGTCCGTGCCGCAGCTGGGGCTTTAGCCATGGGAAGCCTAGGGCATGAGTCTCCATCCAGTGATAAAAATGATGGTGGGTGATAGTCATTGAACCCGCTCACGTTCATTTCATTTTTGCCAATACGGATGCCAGCGACCCGGCCTGCTAAGGACGGCGAGCAAACAGCCTGCTTATCACCAGCGTTGGTGCTATTGGACTGCAGTGCGAATGCATTGGGCTGCAGACGAGATGGGGGCCGACGGCGCAGCTGCACAAGCAAACAACTTGTCTCTCGCCATATCCAACCAGAGGGCCAGACGCATGACGCTGTCGTTTGCCTATCGCCAGTGCCAATTATCCTTGTCTCTACGAATCGTATCAATCCATAATACGTCTCTTGGGGCCCCCTGTGTGGTTGGTCGACAAACACCTCACCATCCTAGTGACAAACCGCCATCCGAGGACACTCGCATAGGTGGTTCCCGGTCGGCCAGCTGTGCCTCGAGAATATCAGCAAACACTACCCAGGGAGCCGGACTTCCGGATTCTTTGTTTCGGGGTCAACTTTGATAATTTGTCCAAATGCGTGTCGATTGGTCGAGTTCTCCACCAAGTCTATCCTACTTAATTTCGCCCTATTACACTCTTACTTCGAACCCATCTAGACCACTCTTGGAAATGTATTCCAAAACCATCCGCTTGTAATCAAGTGGTCCTGAACCCCACGGTGCATGCCTCGCAAGGGCAATCTTCTGCTCCGGAGTCTTGGCCTGAAGTGCCCCTTCGCCTTCTCCGCTAAACCAGCCGGGCGTGCACGTGGCCATGACACTGAGCCACAAGGCGCGCTTCTGAACCTCGTCCCCATAGCGATCCTCTGCCTCTTTGGTCGGCTCGATGGCGATATTTTCGGCGTCATCAGCCCGCTTATGAGCATCGGCGATCACGTGAGCAATCAATCTAGAAAATACGTCGTATGCCGCGGTCAGGTTGTATGAAATCCCACTGCCGCCGGAAGCACCAGCCCAAAAGAGGTTAGGGAACCCGTTGGTCGCAACGCCATACAGGGTACCATAATTCGGAGACAGGTATTTTTCCGAAATCTGAACCCCGTCTCGTCCGACGACGGGGGCATCTTCTGCGGCTGCTGGAGACCTGTCCCTGACACGGGTGTAAAAGCCCGTGGCCAGGACGAGGACATCCAACTCGTACAGGGTCCCGTTTGCCACCACCCCGGATGCATCGAAACTGTCGACGCCTTTCCCGTCAGTGTCGACGAGTGTAACGTTTGGTCGATTAAAGGCCTGCAGATAGTCGTCGTTGAAGGCCGGCCTCTTGCACCAGCCTCCATACCACGCCTGCAGCTTCTTTGCAGTCTCGGGATCCTTGACGACGTTGGCCACATGAGCGCGCAGCCGCTCTGCTCGAGGGACGTCTAACTGGTACAGCGAGCTGATGTGGTTCTGGACGGCGTCCGGGGTGATGATTGCCGTAGCGCTGCCCAGGAAGCCGGCGATCGAATGGGAGTCCGGGTGGGTCCAGCCATCGTCCACCATGTTTTCGGGGACCGGATCGTTGGTGACGAAGTGATGGAAGTTATCCTGCCTCTCGTACTGCCAGCCCTTCTTGTAGGCCACCTTCTCCCATTCTGCCGGCGTCGTCTCCCGCTGGTTACGCGGTCCTACAAAGGTGGGGGTACGCTGGAAAACGTAGAGGTGATCCGCCCACTTTGCAAGCTCGGGAACTATCTGGATGGCGGTTGCGCCCGTGCCGATAATGCCGACTTTCTTTCCCCTAAGATTGACCATGTTGGGCTCCGCCTGGCTGCCGCCAGTATACTGCCAGTCCCATCGAGCAGAGTGGAACACCTTCTTGTTGTCCACAAGGTCCTTGAAGCCCGGAAGTTTTGGATAATGGGGAATGTTGAGGATGCCGGCCGCGCTAATGAAGAACTGTGTTTCGACAGTAAGGTGGGTAGGGCCGTTCGGCCGGCCCAGGTCCTGAGTCAGACTGATAGTCCACCGGCGACTTGTCTCGTTCCATTGATGGTGGGTGATACGGGTGCAGAATTGAGCCCGAAGCCCATACTGCTTGGCAACGCGTTCGGATTGCCCACGGATTTCGGCTCCGTACGAGTACTTGTGCTTGGGGACGTAGCCGGTCTCCTCCAGCAGCGGCAAGTAGATGTATCCTTCAACATCGCACATGAGACCGGGGTAGCGGTTCCAGTACCACGTGCCGCCATATCCGCCAGCAGTATCAACGATGATAATGTCTTCAGTTTTGAAGCCCGCCTCGATGAGGCGGACGGCATGGAGAAGTCCCGCATGGCCGGCGCCTACAATCATAAACTTTATCGAATCCTTCTCTTTCAACGGGGAGTAGTGAGCTTGGACTTCCTCTTTGTTGACCCAAGGATCCTTTCCTAGCTTGTCGCCGATGTTTGGGTCCCGGAAGTCGGCATACTGTCCGGTGCCTTCAGGCCGCAGTCGTTTCTGGCGTTCCTGCTGGTACTTTTGGAATAATTCTGTTGCGGACATGGTGAAGGCTTGGGGGTTGAGGTGAGCTATATTTAAGTATCAGACGAGCTTCTTGGTGATGGTTGATGCGGTGTGTGGTTGATAATGAATAGTTCTGAATATGGGCCATCTCTCTTATTATAAGTATATGTATCGGGGTTTGCAATTAACATCCAGCCGGATGCCCGGGGTAATCAAATAACTGTTCAAAGTTATGTTTCTCTGTCCAAAATATCAGGGCGGCGTGTCGGAGCTCTTAGGCCGCCGGCTGTAACGGCTACACTACCCACCGTCGGTTCCAGCAAGGATTTCGAACTAACGCGTAGCATCAAGTAACAAGTTAAGGGTGTGAAGACGGAATGTCGGTGATAACTTGCCGACTACGTCCGGCCGCATTCTCAATCAACGCTCTCAACCGGAGTTTTCAACCGGAGTTTTCGATCGGCGTTCGGGCGTTCGGGCCAAAGTGCAGTGATCAGCCCGTAGGATGGTTTATACAATTGAGAGTGCCAGGACGGCCCCTCGGAACAATAGGAAGAAGCCCATGCTTCATAGCGTCGTCATCTTGGCCACTAGAGCGATGATTTGGCTTTTGCCATCCTCCTAGGAACAGCTTTTACTGCTGGTCAGTAAGAGGCCGTATTGGCCACGCTCTGCCGTTTGTGGTTTGCTTTCAAGAAGCAATTGCCTTTTCACTTATAGCCATATAGATTGAAATGTTGATCGCTTTCCTTTATTCGATTATGACTTGTCTCATCCGTTTCCCCTACCATTCAGTTCTCATATCACTTTCGTGCTCCCTTACCGCAGTCCGCCCGTCAAGGCATGTTCTCTAAACTTTTAATTACTCGTATCACTCTTGCAAAACCTACTCAATCGCTAGACCAAGAAGATTGCGGACCTTCTTCAGATTACGGTGTCTCACTGGTTGTCAGTAAATGATCCCTAAGCTTCCTCGTCGTATCTTATCCTTGGATCGACACACGCCCGAAAGTGTGGGTCAGACGCACAAGCCCAGCCCCTCCGTGCTTTCTAGTTTAAAGTTTCGGTGTCATTTTTGATAGGCCTTTTTCAACCGGTTTCCTTGGAGGCTTAAATAATGCATGCAACAATGTCGCTGTAACTCAAACATTCCGATCATGTCAGACTACTGGCCTGGTGGCATCTGTTACATTTCCAGTCTCCAACTCCTTTCGCAGCAAACTGACCTCGAGTCATTCGTTCTCCAAGTTGGATTTTGCTTTGTTTGCCACTTCTTCGACCTTGTTCCTGCAAATCCGTTTCCTCGTGCCGCAATTACGCCATCACAATTTGCCTATACCGTCCTAGACATCTGAAACTGTCTTTCTCCCTCTGACTGGTTTCACTGGCACGTATACTTGACTACCGCGGCCCGCAACATCCAATCCTCGCCTCGAGTGCCGTCATATCTGGCCAACCTTACATTGCTGCTGCCTCGAGCCCCAGCCCAAAGCCTGCGTTGGAACTCAACTCGAGCATTGTCTCCGAAACCCACTTTCCGCTATGAGGGCCTGCAAAGCATGATGTCCGAACCATCACCACCGGCCAGAACATCGTCATGGTGCGGTAGGCTATACCCTCGGCCATTACTTGTTCTCTACCCTCCAAACCAAAGATGGTTCGTATGTCTTCAATAATCTCTTCTACAACTATAACGCCGTCAGACCAAGTCGGCATCGGCCCAAGGTCTTTGGAGACCTTCCCACCAGCTTTTCTGATCCAGCTGAGTAGCTCCATAATTCGCTCGAGAAGATAGATTTTGAGAGCACGATAGTGGCTCCTGGCAATCCCGGCCGACATTTTGTCTGATAGAATGAAGAGCCCATTGAAGACCTTTTGCTCTTGTTCGAAACAGGATGAAACGCTGGAGAATCCAAGGAAGGTAACTGCCGCATCGAGGGCTTTGTTTAAATCGACGCCCTCTCGCAGCAATTGTACCAGCTCTTCCGCTGACACTTTGGCCACCTTCGGCCTTTCTCCCTCAATTTGAGCCAAGAGGTCAAAGGCTCTCTTGAAATCGACGACCTGGCGAACAAGCGGCTCGAGGATTGGACCCTTGCCCCACGGGGTTTCCACCGTTTCGAGGACAGGCCAGAGGGGTGTCAAGCGGTGCCGTTGGATAAACGTCTCCATTAGCTGTTCCTCAATCCGTTAGCTCATGTTTATCCAACGGTATTGGATAGAACTTGCCGCTGCATGACAGAAGTACATGAAGCAGCCTTTGTCTACTTCGTTTGTTAATCCGTGCTCTGCACGATACTTGAAGAGCTCCAAGCCTCCAGCACCATGCGGGTAAACATTCTCCTGCAAATCTACCGCGTTCCCGCCCCGCGGACCATTGATAACCTAGGGTGTGGTAAGAAGCCGTACCAAAATTTATCGTTGATGATTAAACGGATGGCTCACTTCGTACAATCCGAAAAGAAACAGCGTCACGAGGTTGGCGTCATCCCGTACCCCGATCGGATCTTGCAAAGCATGGTTCAAGGTCGAGAGCGCTTTACAGTAATGCCACCTGGCCTGCAGCATAAGCCCAGACTGGCGTAACGACTTGGACGCGCTGAGGAGCGCCACTGCGTGGGTGGCATGCCGTACGTGGCCGGCGTCGGTGAGATCAACTGCGTAGTACGCGGGAAGTCGACTGAAAATAAATACGCTTGCGTGCGTCGTGTAGCTTGTGTAGAAGTGGTTCACTGACGGCAGCTCAGGCCCAACCTGGACAGGTTTGTAGATCAAGGGCTTGGGCTCCTGTTCAGTCTTTTCCTTCTCCTCGACGTCCCGAATTAGTTTTCGTGCGATGGCCATGGGTGTGGGTAAGGTCTCCAGTGTCCGGTTTTCTGCCTCTGGTGGCATGGATTTCTGGCGTATCTTCCATCTTGAGACCCACGAGGCGGGGTATGCGACTGTTCGTCGCCGTTGTGGTACGGGAAAGTACGCTTTGCGTGTCTTGGGCTTGAAGATGTCGCGCTTGTGCTTCGCGGTTAGTATTGACTAGGCTTGCAATCATGACAACGCCTTTACCTTTACGCGTTTCTCTTCCGCCCGCGAATGGGTTTGCAGGGGGTTAGCCACGCTGGCCATGACGATTAGGTCCTGTCGATATTGAGCTATCGTAAGTTTCGCATTCAAATGAAGGTGGTGTTGTTGGAAGTTGGTTTAAGTCGACCGGTAGACCCGGGGGCCTGGCGGGAACTATGTAAGGCAAGTTTTCTGGAAAAGCTTCCCGCCATCAAGCTGGTTTTGGTTAGGCTGATCTTGGTCTAGGTCCATCGGGTTTGCGGCGGCATGTTCCATGCAAATTATCTACTTAATAATGGACACGGAAAACAGGAGGAAAACTTGCTGGCGCATGTACACAGCAGTAGTCTTTCTGGCGAACGGCCTTGGTGAGCTTAGCTGGAAAGCTTAATCGACATCCGTCCGGTGATGGCGGCCGGGCGTGAGACGTCAACTTGACCCCACCCAGGTCTCTTAAACTCTAAATGCGGGCAGGTTGCGCCGTGTCTGCCAGATTGAAAATAGACCACTAACTTGACCGGCTAGTCTAGCTGTCCGGCTGGAGGCCCATTCCCGAGGACTCTTTGTCTCCGTGATCTAATGGTAGACTAATGCTCTCTCGGTTTAGTAGTCTGGTGTTTGAACATGATGGCTAGAGCCCAAGGTGCGAGAATCCAAGACCGTATGATCGATGGACGTATGCGCATTATAGATGTGATGTGTGTTGGAAACAGCCTTGATACGCTTTGCTTCTGATTTTACACTGGAAACTTTGGGCTCAGACTTAGCGGCCGAGGCCTAAGCTGCACAGACGATATCTTTATTCTCCCGGTCAGGGTTGGAGCTTGTTACAGAAGCACCCAGGTAAACCCTCATTTGCCGCTGGCTCATACCCCTCCATCCTCCTGTCTTGGAATTAGACCCTGACAGGAAGCAAATAATCGACGAGCCATTAGGAGTGATCTCAGTGGCAACTCCGAGCTGGTACGAATACGCTTTAATGTACAATTCTGCCGCTGGGGCTAAAGGCAAGCGCCCAGTCTTTTTTCTACCAATCTACTCATTGTGTATGGGCGGACGACAAGTTTTGACGGATACGAGTGACTATGAGGCTGGCCGAACCTTGCCTAATCCAATTTATCTGAAAGGCAGATGAGGCCAACCCTCCCCGGCATTACACCAGAAGACGCACGAGGCCGAAGCTTCACTAGTACAGACTAGATTGCGCAACGCCATGGATGTTGCGCTCAAGATGGTGGATTCATTCGTGTAAGGCCATCAAGATATCGGCTTGTACTCTATCAAACGGACCAGTGATAGAAAACTTTGACTTACTCAAGCGGACAGTGATTCCACATGACAGTTACATGCTTGTTTACATATACTTTTGCGGCGCTTTCTGTGCCGCAAAACAATACCGCCGAGTGCATCGGCTTGGACCATCAGTCTTGACGTCAGACTATTTAAGCTAAGCTTCGTAGTGGCCAAGTGAGGGCGGGGAGGGGCTGCTGTCGCATATGCGACGGACAATAAAAAGGAGCTTGGATCCCTCGACGAGCCCATCGTAATCTTTCTCCCTAACCCACTAGCATCGCCTAGCCTCGGAATACATCCTGCACAGACGACTTCTTCAGATGCCCTCCCCAGATGGGGGTTCCAGCCGCCCCAGCAATTGCTTGGACGGAGAACGCCAAAGTGTTTCTCTAGGGTTTACAGGATGCCATCCCCGACCATTTCCAGTCAATGGCCACATTCTGCATGCAGCGATCCAAACAGACAGCTAACCTTGACCCATATTCTCGGACGGCGGCATAATCGATCTTTTGCTGCCGACGCGATGCTGCTCGGTCTGCCCCGTCATCTTGGCATGCGTGACTGGTCGCAACCGTCCCCCTCTCCTCTCCACATATCACCGTGGTTTGTTGCCGCCGTCTTATTATGGCGCTCCAGCGGCATCTACCGGATGGCACGCTTGCATGGCCGAGATGTGGCCCAGCCCGGTAGCAATCCCCCGATGGACGTTCTGCCCGCACTGAAGTCTATCGCAACTGCCTTTCAGCCAACCCGCCGACAAATCTGTTTTCTGCCCGCTACTAACGACAATCGGCATTGGTCGTGTGTCAAGCCCCGTTCAACACAGATGTCCCCTGTCGATGCTAGGCCGACGACCGGGTTGTGGTTTGGTGTCGTCATTCAATTGCCGAATATATTGACGGCAACCCTGACTAGCTTCCTGAACTACCATCCCGGACAAGAAAACGAAGTTCTTATTGAGAACCAAGACACCGGGCGCTAAGCCAGGATCAAGGATTGAGTTTATGGTTAACAAGGCACCGAACGAATAAATTGTCGCAGCCCGTGCCATTGGGTCCCATACCCATCAATTCCACTACGCCAGTGACACTGACGCTGCCGATGTCTCCTTCACCAGCAGTAGTTGAACCATTCGAACGATTCTAGTCACATTTCAAGTATTTGCCTCCATCTCATCTCGCCTCTGACCAAAAACCCATGTGTCTATTCCGAGATGTCAGTTCTCTACTCAACAGCTGCATTGGCAGGCCCAAATCCATGCATCTCTACCCAACGAAAAATTCTTGAGTTGCCGCTCTAGATCTCCTTTTAGTTTCGCCAGATTGCATTCGGGGGCCGCTATATGTATTCCGGTTGATTCTTGGTGGTCTGTTGCCATTGTGGGCTATTGACTGGGACCGGACGAAGTCTGTCCGCCCTCTTTTTGGTAAACGAGTGATGGAACGTACGAATCCTCGCTGTCCCTCCAATACATGTCTGGCCCCCAATTTAGTGAAAAAAGTGTATGGCCTATGTTAAATGTTACTGACGTCGTCGAATAAAATACTTGAAACATTTAGCGATTGTGGTCAATCCATGGCTCTGCCATGAACGAAAACAAACGCGACGGCACCACTCGAGTATTCACGGGTGGTAAAAGTCGAGTAGTTAGGTATATTACATATATACAAAGGCCACGACTATGGTCGAGACACTTTGTGTGCTGCCAAGGACGATAATGGAATGGAAAGAGTGAGAATTGGACAGTAAACCGCTGCAGTGGCGCGGTTCTGGTCCTACCAAAGCGATTTGGGCATCTGTGACGAGATCATCGTATTGTAAATCTGGCTTGAACATTACTCTGGAGATTTCTCGTCGTCATACATGAAGTATTATTTCTTTACTACTGCTTCCTTTAAGGATCTTCAAATGGCTCACAACCGTCTTCATTGGCAGTTATCATGCCAAACTAGAAAACTGTTCAAGCACCAGCCAATTTGACCCCCCCTGATTTGTGTTCGGAGCGAAATCAAAGGAACGTCAGTATCAAGTTAGTCTTTCGATTGATTGTACTAGTAATAAGAGAAGTTTACAGTGCTGCATAAGTGAAAAAATAGCTAGCGCTGTACATGAAACGAACTCGCTCGCTTGGAGAGGCGAAGAGATAGGCGTAGTTTCCGGGTAATCAACTCACCTCAGTCGCTACCATGGCGCTCAAGGTGCTCAAGACAGTAATTCGCAAAACAGTTCAGGTCAAAAGAATTCGGTTATGCCACAGTACGGTTGTGGTATCACCAAGAACATAGGAAAGAGGATACGAATGAGTGAGCTCAGGTAACTGGCGAAAGTCTTGATAACAGAGTATGATGGCATTAGAAATAGAAGTAAGTACAGAGCCATTTCGATAAGAGGAAATTCGCCAGCGACCGTTATATAACCTGACATAAGACAGGAATCATGTTCTTGTGGTTCCCCACGCCTATCCCCCACCTGGGAGGGACATCCCATACGTTGAGAATGGTAATCGCCTCTACACTGAAATTGAAAATGCATCCTTCCAAATCCTTCTAAAAATTTGTTTCTTATCAGATTGCCATAAGTACTGCTCCTTGAAACAAAACATAATATTTGCAAGATTGGCATGATTACTAACACAACTGGTCAGGAGATACAAAAGCTAGCAGCCGGTTGAGAGCAGTGAGAGTCGAATTCCGAAGGCTAAAACGAATAATGCTGTTCGAAACCAGCAACACATTGTTAAACTACCTTAAAAGAAGATTTAATAGCCAAAATGACAATCTTTTTTCCTACCATCGCACACCCATTACGTCAGTTAAACAGACAATTCAAACACGGTACTATGAAGAGTTTGTTGTTTGCCGCAGAATACCGATCTTAGTAAACCATCTCTCCAAATGACCATTGAACTCCTCACTCTCGAGCTGATGAAACCAGTGTCCTTTTCCTCCAATCACCACGATCTCATCCAGCTCCTCGTCGCCTTTGGGCAGGTGATCGCGATCAGTAGCAACGTACCAGTCATCTGATCCGAACGTCAAGCGGGGGCACCTCAACCTGCCTGCAAATGCCTTGACCGCGTTTTCCCGCCTGCCCAGACTGTGCTCCGGGTCGCCCCATCCGCCCCAGCATTGTGCGAATAGTACAGCCTTGTCAAGTTGGGCCATGCGCCGAAGGTGCCACGTCTTCTGCCAGGCCGGGCACGCGGACGAGTAGCAATTCGCCCCGAAATGCTCAAGCAACAACGGTAAGGCGGCGTCCTGGGCTCCTGGAGCCGTGAAGAAGCTGGCGTCGCGTTCGCGGATAGCGTTTGGGAAAGCGTAAAGGGGGTCTACGCCAATGGAGGCCTTAACAAGGTTCGGACGGGTGGTGGCGATGTAGTATCCCGTGCACTCGCCTAGCGAATGAGCCATTACTATGACGTTCTTGGTGATTTCAAGACTTTCGAGTAGAGCCACCACATCTTCGGCGGTGGACTGGGGGTAGTAGTCGACAATGTCCGGGTCGGCGGACTTCCCTATCCCGGGCCAGCTAATGATATTTGGCGATGGCTGCGGGGCAGAAGATTTGCCTTGGCCACGGCCATCGACAGAGATTACGCGGAAATTATTGCCGAGGAGCAAGGGGACCTGCCAGCTCCAGTCGTGCATTTCGCAAGAAAGTCCTGTGATCAGGAGGACAGTGTACGCAGACTGGGGGTCTCCTTCGTCTAAGTAGAAGAGGTTAAAAGAAGGGTTGCGAGAGAAGTACGGCATGTTCGTGACTCAAGATAGCAGGATTTCAGGAGAGACAAGTTTGCGAGACCGACTGAAGTCCTGAAAATGTTGATCCAGGTGGTGTCAGGGTCGTAAGTATTTATCATTCCACGAAAGCGGTCACTGCAAGTCCCTAGTTATCTGCCTACCACCGATAAGGCAGCTTCGAATTCCAAGTCAACCCCCATGCGACTTGGGCTTACTGCCTTACTGCAGTCACACCGTCGACTGGCCGAGTTGGTACCTGGGTATGTCGTTGAGTTCCTGGTCCAGGCCTAGGCGCTATGCCGGCGCTTGACCTCGATCCGGGTTTATGTAGCTGACGTGAGATGGGCAAGATAGACAGTTTTGTCAATTTTCCTGGGATCTATCTGGAGACGCTTTCATAGAAGGCTGTTCGGGCGATCTTGTTCGGCATTGGTAGTGAGACGGGATGACGAATGATGGGCCTCGCAAGCTGGCATATGTGGGGGCTCTCGGACTAGCAGTCTGGGCGACGGACTCGGAGCTGTGGGTCGATAATGGATGCTACCCACATTCCGGAAGGGGAAGGCAAGATGCGAAGCCCGGACAATGCCCAATAACTCCGGTAATTTTGTCTTATATTTCTAATAATGACTATCAATGTACTAATGGGATTTCTGGCAAATAGGAGTGTTATACAGGCCGTAGAAAGGCTACAGGACGACAAGAAATTCAACATTGACCCAGCGTTGAGGCGAAAATCAATGTGGCATCTGAGTAGAAATTGACGAACACATGTTGAAAATCGCATGGATCAAAAGAAACCATGTGTCACACCTTTGCTTTTTTTTTTTTCCAAACCTATGCTACCGCTACCAAATTGGATTCAGCTACTCAGCCTCAGATCTCAGATAGAGGATCCCCTACGGACTAGAGGCTTTTGCCTCTATGTCGCCTTCAGCTAACTTCTTCCCTTTTTCCTTCAGTGATTTTTGTTTGTTTGTTGGCGAGTGAGCTTCTTCCTCGTTGCCGCTTTATCTCTTTCGCATCGGTCTGTTGCTAGTGAGGAGAGGGACTTCAATCATGGTTTTAAATGCGGCTGACAGTTTCGAGCACCGTATTCCAAAGGCTTTATCTAGACCACGCTATACACACGTCTCCAATATATCTCTCCTGATGACTCGGAATGGTTTAGTAGGTAGAGCATTTCTCCCGCACAGGGACGCAGTAGGAACGAATCCAAAAAGTAGTCTCATCATGTAAAGAGCTTTGATCTCTTAGTGTGGACGAGAACCGGAGATTACAATGGAATAGCACTTATCGTTTTAGGCGGGGATCTAGGTTTAATTTCATTTTATTGAGAGATATGCTTTCCAGTTCGTTTTCTCTAGACTATGGTCATACAATCATGGAGTTGTACAAAGTTTGCAACGGTGTTTATGTGCGACTAGAAAATGTGACTCGCGCACTGTAACAGACGTGTCGTCTATGGTGTTCGTCCTTATCCAATATGGTTTGATAAATAAAGTATCTTTTTGAGTTTCAGTCTTGAGGCCTCTAAGACGTGCCGAGCCATAAGAGGCGTAATCATCCAGACCCACAGAGTCGCTTAAGCATCAACTTCATCAGATGGGTCGCATCATTGCTTTTTTCCAAGGTTTCCCACAACTCTGTATTGATAACGATAGGCTGATAGCCAAAACGTGCTCCTCAGCGTAGGGTTCAGACTGAGATGCATCAAGAAACCTGCTTGAAGATCAACCGGTGTCTTTCTCAGCGGCCATTGGACACTGCAGGGACCTGTCTTCAATCTTAGCGCAGATTTCTACCTCATTCCCACGACAATCGGGCGTGCGAACACGTCTCATTAATCGCGTGCCATGGTAGGCAGACTTTGAATTTGGCCATAACCTTTTGTTAATTCCCCAGCCTCTCAAACCCCTTCCCACAACCATCATTCTGGCTTTAATGGAAATTAAGGCATTCACATCAAAGTCTATTGAGATTTGTGACTGTGTGTCATGAGCTTACGACAAAGGCCGAAAAAACACTGATAGGTTCCAATCCGATTCAATATACAGGACGTCAATCGAATAAGGACTACCCATAGACACCACTCTATACCCTACCTCCCTTATAGTTGAGGAAGAGACACATTCACCGCTTAAACGGCTTCAGCAGCTGCGGCACCAGCACCCGTAGAGAGGTTGGCTTTCTTGGCACCCTCGCCGTTCTTCTTCCCATTTTTGGCACCGTTGTTCTTTGATTTTCCATCATCAGTTGCCGTGCCATTGTTCTTGTTTCCAGTGTTAGCATTTCCATTCTCCTTTCCCTTCTTGTTGTCCTTGTTATTCCCAGCATTCGCGTTTTCGTTTCCCTTTCCATTGTTGTTCTTTCCGCCCTTGTTCTCGTTGTTCTTGCCAGCGTTCGCATTTCCATCTGCCTTCCCATTGTTGTTCTTCTTGCCGTTGTTGTTCTTTTCCCCGCCTTTGTTGTCTTTGTTCTTGCCATTGTTCTTTCCGTTGTCAACCGCAGTCCCGTTGTTCTTGTTGTTTCCAGCGTCTCCATTCTTCTTTTTCCCCTTGCCGTCGTTTTTATTTTTGGCAGCGTCGTTGTTCTTATTGTCCTTTCCGTTATTTTTGCCGTTGTCTTTTCCGTTGTTTCGGCATCGGCAGGACTTGCCCTTTGCATCCTGGCCTCGCTTCTTGCCTTTGGCGCACTGGCAGGTTTGGTTTTCGTTCTTCTTTCCGTTGTTCTTTTTCCCTCCTCCTAAGGCTGCGTTAGCATCGATATCTCCAATGCACTGTGGGTCCGGATATCCTGAGATCCATACCAGCCGTCTCATTCTTAGCTTGACGAGTTATAAGTTCTCCAAGTGACTCTGCTAGTTCGATGTCCCGTGTAGTCAGGCCATCTTCTTCGTCTTCTCCGTCATTCTTATTGAGAGAAATGGCTTCAAGAGTCGCATCGTCATTGTCTCTTTCAACAAGTGCGACGCTATCTGTGGTAGATTCAAGGTCTCGAGTGACCTCGTTCCGGGAAGCGATCAGCCCGGAGTCGGTTATAGCTGCAGCAGCAAGGCCAGCCAAGAAAAGTACGGAAACAGCCTTCATGGTGTTTGGAATGAAAGTGGCGAGGCTAGAACTTGCAAAGATGATATCTGGTAAAGTGCACTGAAGATAAATAGAAGAAAGTAAGTAAATGAGACGAACTTCTCGTGACTCAAGTCAAATGTTGGTAGTAAAGGTCAATAAAAAGAAAGGAAAGCGTCCGGCGCAATGAAGGAATCTGGATGTTGGTGCTGTGGTTTCTGGCTTCAAAGGCGCAAATGGCTCGTGGGATATCAGTCGCTTTATAGGATGGGAAACATCCGGAATCAAGCCACAATCCTATCTGGCAAGACGAAGAGTATCAGGAGGAGGGGCGGTGACCTCTGGCACCCCTGGTCGCTCTCAACTCACCAGACTTCATCCTGCCGGCGATACCGAAAACAGCGAAACAGTCAGGGCGGCATTTTAGGCTCCGTGGGATAATAGAGAAGATGTGAGTGTGCTTCCTCCGAAGTAGGGGCTATAGTCGACTCAGGAGCAGACTTGTGTTCATCTGGTGTCATGGAAAGGCTGCCATCTCTTCGCGAAGAAAGTCTGCACCTCAGCATTGGCCCTCTGGGGTCGGAATCGGCCCCGAACGATCTGCATTGCAACAAATCAGACGAATGGATTCGCCTGGTTGTGCAAGCCACATCCCAGGGCATTTTATGCTTTCACTATTATGGGCAACAGTTGGGGTTCCTGATCAGCAACCCAAGCATTCGATGATCTGCCCTGCCCGCCGGTAACTTGTGCCGAGTTCTGCAGCACCGCCTCAATTGCTTCGAATATTCCATGGAAAACTGGGCGCGTGCGAAGCTTTTTGCCGCAGATCATCGTGGCCGCGGAGAAAATGCACGGAGCCCGACGCCAGCGGTCTGAGACATCAAGAATGACGGGCATACAACCCTGATTGCCTGACTAGGCGGGTGGCTCGTGCTACCTAGCTCTGACAACTCGTGACAAAAGCTTGTAAAAGAAGTCTTTGGTTTCTCATGTGGGATTCCCGATCAGTCATTCTGAGACAGCAACTTGCGCGAACCCCCAAGCAAAGCAAGGCACCCCATTCACCACAACAAGGATGATTTTAGAGTTAAACTTTACCTTGTGTGGAAGAAGTTGTTAGAGTGTGAGTGGAACGATCTAGTCCAGACAGCCGGAAAGGGCTGGAAGATGCTGTCTCGCTTCCTAGTTTCTGACGCTCTTATGATCTTGGTGCAATTGTATTACACTGCTTCAGTCACAAAGATATGTACGGTCCAAAAGTATAGAATAGCATGCATGCCACCCTATCCTTGGACCAATCCCTTCACTGTAACTATAATGGGCTGGGACGGTCATGGGTTGCTGTGGGCCTTTTAGCCGCGGAAACTAGAACCCGTGTGAAGCCCGACAGTTAGTCGGAAACGCACGCGTCTCAAGTTAAAATCGTCACTGAGAAGGTTTTACCGGATGTACCGAATGGGCCGGGTCGCTTGCAGGAAGTTTTTGCATATGATCGTTTGGGTCTATCCTTGCTCAGGAGCCGTTCCGTCGCCGTGGACTTGGGCGATGCTCTGCCGCGAGCCGAGCTGTCCACAAAACAAGGAGCGACTCGGAACAGCAGTCCTTGCTATGGGTCATGTCTACCATTCGAGGAAAAGAACGACGCAATCGTTACTTCCCTACACACTACCTGTCACATTGTGCCCGAACTTCTCTGTGAGCTTCATGGTTCAGGCGTCAACCGTGTCAAGTAGTCTCGAAAACTATCGGTCCGCGTTTGGAAATCCTTCACGAGTAAAGATCATCCTGATCTCTGCCTTGCGTTGGTTTTGATGATCTGTCTTTAGAATTTTGTCGCTCATGCTGCTTCAATTATCCTACTTCTTAAGTTCTCATTGATGATGCGATGCCTCATCAGCTGGTGAGACGCCCACCCCCAAGGAATGATCTGGCCAGCGATCTGTCTACAGAAATTATTATGTTGCCCGAAGTCTTAAACTAAACAAGTGTTGGCACCAGCATCAAAGGGTATCTTGAACATCAATCCAAAAGCCTCTGAAAGAATGAAGCAAGAACAGCAAGCTACACAGGATTCAGAGCCGAAGACCATCGAGCCATTCTCACTTTAGGTGAGGGCCCATAGATTCTATATCTCTATTCTGAACTAGCTGTCAGTGGTCCGGCTGACTATAACACACTTCTAAGCTTTTCTGTCACTCACAGCCACTATGTTCATACCTTGGGTCTGAGGATTCTCTCAGTGAATAGCAAGACCGATAGCTTGATCTATGTCATAAACCGGGTAGCCTGTGCAGCGAGGTTCCTTGATTTCACTGTTACGTAAAGCGTTCAACAACGAAATATTTGCCATCGATGTTTGTGATAGAAATACTGGTCTCTTACGTCATGGCATTGGACTGTTATATAGCTGCCATATTGTCTCACTATTGCCGAGTCCAGAGAGAACATCCTAGTGTCCCATTACAGCTATCTCAACAACTGTAACAATGACAACATGTTCTACCATCACATTCACAACTGTCGTTCTCATTAATAGCCGGCAAAAGTCCCTCGATTGTAAGGATTTGAGGAATGGTGAAGGGGTACAACAGAATAGTCTGTTGGCATAATGGCTGTTCGGCCTCTTACCGAACTTAGACCGAGAGTAATCCATATCACGTTTAATTGAATGGATCGGAGTCAAATATCTTGCTTATCTCCTGGTTTCCCAGTAAATTTCAAGATTGTTGGCCTAGTCGTTCGTGTGCATATTGTAGTTACTTATGTACATAACAGTCCATTTCCCACCTTCAAAGAAGATTCAGAGTCTTTTGACTTCCCCATTCGGAGGATGAAACACTATGGTCTTTTCCACTTAATCATGCAAACCGCCTTATGGGTCTCAAGCCTCACACTTAGTTGGGGTAGTCCTTCAGGAGAATGCCGTATCCCTCCAGCAACGAGGGGCCTCCAGCAACAACAGTGAGATCGTCACTGCCCCCAACCACAACGCCATACAAGTAACGATCGCCATTCTCATTAATCCAGAAGGGGCCACCAGACTGTCCACCGATGACATCGGCATCAACCACAACTGGGGATCCTCTATCGCAGTACGTGGCCGCTGATGCCGTGATGGCTTCCTGGCGATAGGGCTGCCTTCCGCCCTTGTCTTGTGGGTATCCGTAGTGGAAGAACATGGCCCGGTTGAGCTGGGTATCGGGATTCACTGTCTTCAGCCCAAGCCAGCCATTGGCCTGTCCAGCCTTCTCGGCCAGAACAAAAATAGCCCAGTCAAAGGCGTTGGCGCACCAACCTTCCTGGCCGTAATTGGGGCGGAATATGACGGTCACGTCGTACCCTCCCAGAACCTCGCTGTCATAAAACGCCGGCTGGAAACGTGCACTGACGCCTTCAGCAGGGATACAGTGACGGGCCGTAACAACATGGCGAGAGCCAATGAGGGCGCCGCTGCACCATAAACCGTCAGAAAACTGAATTCTGCCCATGGCACGGTATGGGTAGTCTCGGTTTGGCCACAAGACTCGGTTGTCGACGCCGCCGAGGATGGCGCGCTTGGCAGGCTCGGCAGGACCAGTCTCTGAAGGAGGAAAATCCGTGAAGTTGCTATCTTGTCCGGAGAGACTGAGAGTGATAATCTCCGGAATGACTTTGGCAACCTTCTGCTGTTTGGCGGAGGAGACAAAATCAGGATCGAAACCAATGGGTTGCTCAAAGTTGATTGGGGCTGGAATAATGAGTTCTTCGGTTGTAGGGGCAGCGAAGACGCCTGATCCGAAGGAGAGAGCCGCAGAAGCGGCAATGACATTAAGACGGACCATAATGAGTCTGGTGAGATGGAGAAGAATACTACTTGACTGGAAACCCCGTGAAAGTGATTATGAGTCGAGCTTGAGTCTGGTCAAAGTCCTGTGCCCGGAGCTCGTCAATGCTTTATACTCATGCAATTAAATGTTCTGTTGATAGAAGGAGTTGTTCCAGCACCCTTCGTTTAACCATTCGGTCTTCCTTTCTCCCGCATTTTACCCGTCTCGATGAGAAAATTTCGTTGCCTAAACTGCATGCCCCGTCACCTGGCCCCCAATGCACCTTCAAAGCGACAGAATACTTTCGAAAATGGCGCTAAATCTTGCGAATTGGACGGCTCACTAGCCAAGACTTAATCAACGGGCAACAAGCATAAGCGCCCTACCATTGATCCTAGAACATCTGATTTTGGGCTGGATACGGTCAAGAGTGTAAGCAAGCTCATGTCGCCAGTCTGCCATACAATCTGCACTAGAGGTTGAAGCTACCCTTCGTCCTATATTGGCCTAGTGAAGGTTACTTGGCGGATCTGAAGGATGAGGCGTAAGATGTGCATTCCAGGAGGAGTATGCGGGATCCTTGCAAACTACCTTGTGATAGGCGAGATCGGTTTTCTACCCCTGGCCTCTTTGAAATTTTCAAAGTGCGAGATTGGGCTGGGCCGTCCCGATACTACCTTCCGCGGAAGCAGTCAGATGAACTACTGAATCCTCCGGAGGTGACTGTAAGCTCGCACTTGACTAAAATCAAACCCCCACCAACAAGGAAAGGAATGCTGGGCTATGGTAATGAATGGAGAGTTGATTACCTGGGTTATCGCCATGTTCGTGCACTTTTAAGGATTTCAAGTCAACCGTGAGCGCAAGCATATTCTAATCTGGTTTAGAGTTCTATATAGCTGCTATTGTTATGCTACAAGTAAGCGTAGCGTTGCATCTTTATAAGACGAGAAGTTTTTGTAGTTAGTGTTGCAGTTTCCAATTTGGCCTCGCATACGGTGATACCTTCCAGTATTGGCGCCAGAAGGTTCCAAATCTCTTCCCGTCCTCCTCAGGCATTGTGCCAGTATGCTTATTTGTGGATAGTAGGCTGCAGGCCAGTACATCGCCGGTAGAGTGGGATTCAACTTATTTGCGTCGCCACAACTTTGCACCGCTCGGTCTCGGACCTCCCGAAAGTCCGAGGTTCGTGGGGACTTCGATATACAGACTATATTGAATCAGAGCATCATTGGAATTCCAAGAATACTTGGACTACTGCGTTAGATGCATAGCATTTTGGTTTCATTTACAGACATTATCCTTGTCTTGACTGACAGCGCCGTGATGGCACTGGATACTTCTTACTCATGTCCTATTGCCATATCCAAATACACTGTCCGATTCGGACTCTCAATTAAATGAACATCCAAAGCCATATAAAGCGACTCATCATCTTGCCCTCACTCTTTGTACATCAGAGAAAGATACGCGCGGAAGTTTCCTGCATTTGGACCATTGAGTTAATTTGGAAAGATGAACCGAATCACATCAACAGATCGTTGCAATAAGACTTTGGGTTGCTTGAGGTTTCTAGTGTTGAAGACTTTTGCCTGCTTACCGTCCGTTTGTAGACTAACTATTCCACATTGAGGGAGCGGCTGCGGGCAAAAACAGTAATACGTTCAATTCCCTTAAATTGAAGCGTAATAAAATTCCTACGTCGGGAAATTGAATCTTCTCTAGAAACTACTAAGCCGGTAGATCATGCGAGGTACGTGGCTGACTTTCTGGGCCATTTTGTCGCCAATGTGATCTGCAGTTGTCTGCCCATGCTTCGGCCTACCACTCAGAAGATGACAAGATGAGCAGATCCACTGCCATTGCGATGAAAATTTGCTGGAAATCAACATCTCGACTTACACGCACACATACACGATAAGAACCCAAAGTTGTACATCAATAGGTATCACAGATGGCACGCTCACACTCGGCCGTGTCCCCTCACACAAAACTCGATCTCGGATCGCCATCCAGAGAAATCAGACAAACTAGGTTCACAATGTACTTGGCATACTGTCACACGTCATCGAGAAACCACGCCAAACTTCCCTCTAACTCCGCTTCCATCCAGGCACCGTTGAAGAAAACAAGATCCGTAATGTAGCTGTACAACCTCATTGTCGAGCCGACCTCATCCCATGATGCAAGCTTGCTAGCACGAAATGCAACTAGGAAAGGTACCGTGCGCTTATGTGACCCGATGAACTCTTTTCCATATTTTGGATGGTGAGTGATTGTAGACGGGATGCATGAGATGCCGAGGCTGGGGACGCTCTTGGAGCCGGATGACAATGGCCTGGAGTGGTATTAGTCATTACATACAACAGGCGGCTTGCAAAGAGAAAAAGGCACCAGCATTCGAGCACTTCATTCTCGACGGTCAGAAGAACAATGATTTTCACTTGTCGAAAAAGGGAAAAAGGAGAGAGAGAGAGATATTGACAAAAGAACTGGGCCCTAACCAGGGATCGAACCTGGGACCTCTCCCAGATGTGGGGTGTGAGCCCTAAGGGAGAATCATACCGCTAGACCATCAGGGCGATGAACAAAGCTAGTTGCTAGGTTGGTGGTTTCCGCTCGCAATCTCTAACTTGTGTAGGAAGTATAGCAAAATAACATTCCGCTAATTCTTTCCTCTCATCTCTCAAGATATGTTATATCAACAAGGTTTAAAGCCGCCCTCTACTTGATCCAAACTTTGTTGCTTCCTAAATCTTGAATTCTCTTACTGTTTTGGGCGCATCACGCGTATCTTTACCATTGAGGTCTGTAGTAAGAACTGCAAACTCGCCGCTCAGCCGCTAGCAGACAATTTCTAAAGGGTGTACAAGAAATCAGGTCGCTTGTCCCCTAATGCCTCGATTTCCTTCTCTGATCTGTTTTCAGTCCAGCGGTCTCTCTTTCCGTCCCTCCTCTTTTGATTCTCGGCCCTCAGCAATGTTGTCATTAGCACGCTGCCCAGGCACAAAAAGATGGCCATGTAAGCCAGCACGACGCCGTGGCCCTCGGCGAAGCGGGGCTCACGAAAGTAGATGTTGGAGCTGACGATGCCGTTGAGGTTGCCCCATCCGATGACGAATCCCAAAACCACGCCACGCTTGTAAACTCCCTCGACATTGTTCGCGACCCAGGTGATAGTGTTGCTGATGCACGGGTAGATGCCAAGGGCTCCCAAGAACGTACCGGCGTACTTGATTTGAGGGCTCTCGGTGGCGATGAGCATGCTGAAGCCCACCATGCCGACCAAGCTGACAGATATGTTACAAAGGCCACGTTGCTGTGTCTTGTCTGCCACCCAACCGATGAATACGGTGAACAGTGCGGCTACAGCGTAGGGTGGCACGGTCATCAGCTGCGATCGGACAATGCTGGTGTTCCATCCGAGCTCGTTGACAATGGTGGGCAAGAACAAGCTGAAGGCGTAGAGCGGCATGTCGCAGCCCATGTAGATGGCCATGCCTAGCCACATCTTCCAGTCCTTGACGGCTTGCCAGAAGAACGTCATTTTGAACTCCTCGTGGTCGGCCGATGCCTGCTGGTCCATCTTGAGACGGCGGATGATGCGGGCGCGGTCGTCTTCGGAGAGGAACTTGGCGTCGTCGGGGAAGTCGTGCACCATCCAGAAGGACGCGATGCCGAAAGATACGGTGAGGAGGCCTTCAATAATGAAGATCCATGCCCAGCCAGGGCGGCCGCCGACGCCGGCCATTTGCTCGATTGCCGCAGCCAAGGCGCCGCCGAAAGAGCCCGAGATGGCTGCTGCTGAGAAGAAGATAGCCTAAACATGTGAGTTGTAGGATCCGACATGGCTGTCTGCCAAAACGTACAGCACGAATGCCAAACTCCGATCGCTTGTACCAGCAGGACAAGTAGTAGTTGACGCCTGGAAACAGTCCTGCTTCTGTGAGTCCCAGAAACCATCGGGCGGCCATCAGACCGCTCCAGTTGTGAACGAACCCCATGCCGGTCATGGAAGCACCCCAGAGGATCCTGTATGATTAGCATCAAAACTCTCGCAGGCCCAAACGATTGAGTGGCCTCAACTTACATGATGATGGGGATGAAAATGGATGGGCGAAGCTTTTTGAGGAGAATGTTTGTCAACGGCTCGAATACGGCGTATGATACGAAAAATATCGTGAGCGACGAGTTATACTGGGAGTTGCTTAACCCCAGGTCATGGTTCAGGCCTGCGATCTTTGCATTTCCGATGTTCGTTCTGTCGAGGAAAGCCAGGAGGTAGAGTGCGCAAAGCTGCAGCCGAGTCAGTCGGGCTTGTCCAGAGGCGTCAGGTTGAATTTACCCATGGGATAAGAATCCAGTCAAGCCGTCTGATCAACTTCCGCTCCTGCCATTGGCATGTCAGTACTCTGCATATATTCATTCCAGCTCATTACCTGGCTTACTTACCACCTCTAGTCTTTCTTCTTCGCTAAGGTGCGCATCCGGGTCATGTACAGCTACCTGCGAGCCTTGGTCCGACACGCGGGAGGCGTCCGCCTTCTCGGTGTCATTCATTTTGATGTCCTGTCGATGTCCTTGGAAAAAATTTGTTTGGCGTGGTTAAAACTTTTAGACTTGCTAAAGACCGGTGTGTCAAATGCAGAAAGCGCCCATTCACTTGCTGGGAATGGGCCACACGTGGTCAAGAGTTTCGGTTACTCTTGGGCCCGAGACTAGAATGAGTAGTAATGATATCATGACGAAAGCCAGACCAGATCGGCGGGAGATAGGACAATATAAGGAACACCGAACCTGCCCGCAATGGTGACAGGTGGGGACGCAAAGAGCAACCCTCCTCGCGGCAAAGGACTTCGGGATACGCTCGGCAATGAATGGGCCTGTGACCCATAGCCAAACCGCTGCAATGGAACGTGCTGCTTTATTAAACGCATCGAGGTGAAGCTGCATTGAACAGTAAGCAGGTCCCGCCTTCAACAGCCGGTTGGTTCAAATGGTGACGGCGGTACCTACTGTGCGGGGGACCCGTGGTCGGTCCAGATACTTTCAAAGCTTTGCGTTGCTCTAGAGGTCCCAGGCTAGACGAGAGTACCGATACTAACAGGCTAAGATACGAGTGTGGGCAGTCTAGCAACCTTCTTCAATGGTGGGAATTCCAACTTACGGCTTGCTTGTATCGGCTTGTTTCCCCGGCATGGCACCGTTAAAGATGATCGGGCACCAGAAGCACCTTTGGTTCTGCAGTCGGCTTTCGGGGCATCCGGGTTACACCAATGCTGGTTGTGGTTATATGGTAAATCACAGGAAAGCACAGATCGGAAACCTGTCTTAAATCACAGATTGATGGTTTGCGTTCGTAAAAGAACCGTCCTGAAGCGTCGAGTGTACTACGTATCAAGGGAGCTGATGATCAGCAGGCCCACGTTTTCCCATGAGGAGGCATTCCAGGGCGGAATCAATGAGGTAAGAATGCCTAGGGAACCCAACGGTCATAGGTGCATAGAGAACCCACAGCATAGCTTATCCCCCGCAACACCCCGCGGCTGCAAGCTTGATCACTCAGCTACAACGGGCATTGATCTGCAAAGTAGGCGTCCTAGCATGTGTAGATCTAGTGCCAGGCAAGCTTGATTTGACAGCCGGCTTTCTTACGGCAGAAGGTGCCGCCTGATCGACAGTAAGCCCAGCCGGTGTCAAGACTATGATCATCTAGGGTGTGTTTCGCCGATGCCTTCATACTTCGGTTCCTCAACTGGGCTGGTCGTTTCGTGGAACGGCCTGGCAGACTTCCAGTACCGATGGCGCCCACGTGAGGACAAGGGGTGACGCCGTTGTTCGAGATCTGTGCTGCGGTGGTACGGGGACAAAGGTGATCAAGAGCAGCATCCAGCGAGGCTCCTTGGCCAATGGTACGACTCTTTCGGCTGAGACCATACTACTGTGTGCGAGCGGGATAGTCACCATGCAGTTGTCCGTCCCGCAAATGAGTATTGATCATCAGGACTCATTCGTCCTGTCGAAAGGTGTCCGCGATCGACCTGCGTTTGAACGAAGCCAACCATGCCGCAGTTATCCGCGCAGAAAAGTAGTCGGATGCCCGTAGATCGTATATAATAACCAATACGGCAGAACGGATTTGCAACGTCAATAGGCCATCCGGCATGGCTGGGCTTGGCAGGCTTGAGTGATGGCTTCCGTTCTTATATCCATTGAATCAGCAAGCCTGTTGCAGGCCTTGCAACTAGCTTGACCAAGGGGGCGGGGAGGAAAGCTATCACGAAGGTCATGGCTGATGTTGAATTTCGAGAAATTGCCCAAACACCTACGGCGCCGCTGCACGAAGCCGACAAGACCCCGGGTTTGGTCGGTGCGCCTGGGCCCGTACCGGCCGTAAGGGGACCCGAAACTCTGGCTTGGCGACCCGCAAGACTGACGGTGGGATTCTTCTGTCGGGACATGACAGTCAGCACCAATAACCTTCTGCCGCGGGCCGGCTCATCAATGTCGGGGGATAGTGATGGCTGTATATCCCTGCAGCTGTGTCCCAGTTTGCTAGGCGGGTGATAACCTGCGCTTCTTGGCTTTAATGGGGCTGGCCTTCATCTTTGGTATCTCTCTTAATGAGGGCTAGATGCTGTAGAACAGGCCTTGACTACACGACACTGTGCATGTTCATGCCCGGGCCTTAGGCTGATATCCAGCCATCTTCGCCTGCTGGTTTCCGTCCTGTCCGTCAATCTTGGGTCGTTGACGGTAGGTAGGACGACTGTTGCGGCTGTACCACCTCGCTTTTATGAACGGAAACAATGTGGAGTGACTACATCTCCGTACCACGGGAGGCGAAAAATTCGATCCGAGGTGCGTGCTGAACTCGAAGGCCTACAACGTGGGCAGGGAGGTTCCTCGGTCGGGATACCATGTGTGAACTGGGACAGAAAGGAAGAGCACAGATGGTCCACCAGCTGGCACCTGCCCGTCGAAGTTAGCTGACGGACAGGCTGACTCATCGCGCCGGTCTCAATCGGTGACAAGCCCCACAATCACCGCTAATCCCCGACCACGACATGGCGCTTTCGGCGGCGGCGTTCTGACGTGAGAACTTCCTCTCCATCCGTGTGGGTTGATGAGATTCACAAGTGCGGTGTGCTGGCCCTCACCTGACATTGTGGGTTCTGGGCGAGATACTGACTTACTTACAGCTCGTATAACCTTCAACTCCCCCTAGCAGCTCATCCGGCAGGGATTATCTCACAGTGAGGGGCATCTCTCTCTCATCCCACCTCCGTCCCGCATCACCCCCTGTCCGACGCCTCATCATGGCCAAACGCGTCTGCATCGTCGGTGAGAGCCCCCAAATCCTCCGGTATCCATCGTCTGATCCGGTCTGGACTAACCCTCCCCGTTGAGGCGCCGGCCCCTCCGGCCTCGTCGCCGCAAAGACCCTCCTGCACAACGCGCCCGCCGGCGCCTTCACCGTGACAGTCTACGACGCCCAGCGCCGCATCGGCGGCCTTTGGCCCACCCGCGCCACCGACACCGATGGCCTCGTCCATCCGCTCATGGTCGCGAACCAGAGCCGTCACACGGTGCAGTTCAGCGACCTCGCCTGGGCGCCCGAGGACCCCGAGTTCCCGCGCGCCTGGATGATCGGGCGGTACCTCGAGCGGTACCTCGACCGCTACGGGCGCGGCGTGGAGTTGAAGCTGGGCCACCGCGTCGCAAAGACGGATTTGAAGGACGACGGGACGTGGAGCGTCACTGTTGAGTCCGACGGCGGCGAGGAGACGACCGTGTTTGATTACCTGCTCGTCTCGTCTGGGTTCTTTGGGAAGCCAGTTGTCCCGGGTGTCGTATCGGGAGAGACGGGGGTCCCGGTGATTCACAGCAGCAAGTACCGCGACTTGAAAGCATTGTTCCCCAATGGCGTTCAGAACGGCGGCAAGATCCTGGTCGTTGGGGGCCAGATGTCGGGTGTGGAGATTTCGGGAACCATCGCGACGCACATTTCCGCCGCCGTCAACGCGCCGGACCCGAGCCCGTTCGCCGGCGCAGACAAACTCACCGTCGAGCATCTCACCCAGCGCCCAACATGGGTCTTTCCTCTTCACACCACGCCCAAGGTAACCCCCACCGCTTGAACCAAACGCACACATAGCGCTAACCCAGTTCAGCCCGGCTCAACCGCAGCCCCTTTTCTTCCCCTAGACTTCCCATCATACAACCTCAACAACCGCCCCTGCCCCATTGTGAACAGCCAGGGTCACATCACCCCCGACGCCGCGAAGCTGACCCACGGCGTGTACACGACCTCCCTCGGCCAGGACCAATCTGACTTTTCTCCCGCCGTCGCCGTCACCCCGGACTACCACTCGGATCCGGCCTACCTCGCCGTCAGCGAGAACTACATGGAATTCGTCCGCGCCGGCCTCATCACCGTCTCCAAGGGCAAACTCCACTCCGTCACCGGCACCACGGCAACCCTCACGGACTCCTCGTCCCCCAGGATTGAAAACGTCGCCGCCGTCGTCCTGGCCACCGGCTTCGATCCCTCCCCGTGCATCTCCTTCCTCCCGCCCCAGGTCCTCGAGACCCTGAACCACTCCCCTCAACACCGCGACCTCCCTCTCGCCCTCGCCTTCCACGGCACCCACGTCAAGGACTTCCCTTCCCTCGGTTTCGTCGGCTTCTACAGGTCCCCCTATTGGGGCGTCATGGAGATGCAGGCCCGCTTCTTCGCCGCCCTCTGGACGCCGCCCTCCCTCGCCCCGCGACCCCCGAAGCTCTCCGACGCGCTCCTCGACGACGCATCCGACTGGCGCACCGTATCTCTTCGCGACGACCCGCGGGCCTCCCAGTTCCCGATGGGCGACTACTCCTACCTCATGCAGGAGTTTTCTTCCGCTCTCGGCATCCCCATCGCTCCGCCCCTCGAGCCCCCCACCCCCGTCCTGCCGCACAACAACAAGCCCATGGACATCCTCACGCCAGCCCGCTACATCTCGCCCCTCGCCGACGAGACCGCCAAGGCAGAGGCCGCAAAGTCTCTCCAACAAACCCAATCCACCGCCGTCGCGGGCCTGACGACGAGCCGCTTCGTCCCCAAGGCCGTCTTCCGCAGCCTCCTGGGCACGTGGAAACTCGAACGAGACCTGACCAGCAGGCTCCCCAGCCACCCGAGCGGCCACTTCAGCGGAACGGCCCAGTTCCTCCTCCGCGACAAGACCGCCGACGGGCTCAAGTGCGTCTCGGGTTCCGTCCCCGCGGACGAGCCCTCGGACGACGACGGCCTGGCGACGGAGTACCTCTACATCGAGGACGGCGAGTTCCGCGCCGACAACGGGCTGGCTTTCAGGGCCACGCGTCGCTACGTCTGGCGCTATGATGAAAAGAAAGACATCGTGAGCGTCTGGTTCGTCAGGACAGATGATTCCAAGCGGGCGGACTACCTCTTCCACGAGATTGAGTTCCTCCCGCCTCCAGAGGGAGACCGGGAGCCGTGGCAGGCAAAGGCGGGCCACCTCTGCATCGACGACTTCTACGATGTCAAATACGATTTCGCTTTCAAGGCTGTCAATCTCAAAGAGTGGAACATTAGATACACGGTGAGTGGCCCAAAGAAGGATTACACGATACACGGGCTGTATAGACGTTAGAAGCCAGTCAGAGAATACAGAGCTGTAGAAGAGCTGAAGTGCCGAATTTCCTTAAAAGCTGATTCCAGCACCACGATAAAAGTTACTAGGGGTTATGGGTTAGGGTTCCGTTTGCAGGGGTGTGAACTATTGGTGCGTTTAATCATTCTTGTAGGTTCTGCTTATGTATACTCTTGTTCCTTCCATTTCCCTTTCCGCGGACCCTTTTTCTTCAGCGAAGCTCGACATCCAGTCTCGCGACACCCTGAATGTTTTCGAGGCAATTCGCATTCACAACATCTTCCTCCTTTCCACGGGTCGTCAAGCGATAGTACCTATATGACAAAGGACGGTCTGGAGACGGAGAGGCAGACTCGGCCGCGACCTCGTCATCCTTGGTAAGCGGTCTTGTGACAGTCTGTCGACTGTCTTCCAACTGAAGATCCAAATCCACGTCATCCATTACGACATCCCCATCCCCATCCACCTCCCGCATGCTTCCGTCCCTTAGTACCGTGCTTCGTAGCAGTCCTTTTTGGTATCCTGTATTGAGTGCCCAGCAGCGAGCCAAGCCCTCCCCACTGAATGCCCAGACTAACATGTCAGGGCCCGAGTCTAACGAAAGGTCGACGATGCCGGAGCAAACAGCAACGACCTTCCCGTGAATGTCAATCGGATATGATGGTCCGCTTTGGAGGAAGGAGGACTTCTTCAAGCAGCTACCGTGGGCCGCAGCAAAGGCTCGAATTGCAGACATTGGCCACCACGCAGTCCAGTCTGCCATGGGACGATCGAGCATATCAGCCAGGTTGCCAAAGCGGGAGATGTCCTTGAACATGTCTGGAGGCAATGTGTAGAAGACAAGTAGCTGCTTTTCCGACTGGAAGCCAAGTTGATCCACCCATTGTGCGGTTGGGAAGACGGCGGCAACCCTGACTCCGTTGGTCAGGTCGGCTCCCACCGCGCACAAGGTCGGAGCGTTTGAGCAAGCTGTTGAGGGTGGCCAGAATTGCACCTTTCTCTGGAGACGAGTCATTGACCCAATGGGTGAATCAGCGCCCAAGCACAAGTATCCGGTTCTGGGATCCGTGAAGAGGATATGAGAGCCGTCGTTCAGTGGTATGGCTCTGTAGTTGTCCGCAACAGCGGACCTTGGTTTGGTAACCTTTCTCTCCCACCCCCTCCAGGTAGTCCTGCGAAATGGCGGAGGACTGATGGAAGCACTCAGTTGCTGCTCTGTGATTGTGTAGACATTGGACATGTCTGTCTCTGGGCCAGCAGCGGATGTCTCTAGTCGCGAGATGACAGCAGGGATATCCGGAGGATAGCCGCCAAAGCTGCCACCCAGCGCACCCAATATGATCTGCATTGAAGTCGAATTGCAGTCTGTGGCTGCTGCTGAGCTGATGAGACGAAGCTTCTTGGCCGAATCGACGGCGGGCCGAGGCGGGAGAAAGTAGACGAAGTCGCTGCGTGTGGACAATGGGAAACGGCGGACAAGATCTCGGTTGGTTTGGCTGTCAACCCAGTGCAGCTCAACAGCGGACGAGGAACCAAAAGCGACGCATGCCCGTTGGGGGCAAATGGCAACCGAGCGTGGCGGGTTGTCGGCTGTGCAAATATTGCGATAAATGGATCTGGACCCCGTCTCAACAGGAGGGGGGAGAGAAGCTGACCGCGCGCGACACACGCACGATTGACTGCTTTCCTTCAAATCAACGTTAGTATTTCTACTGAAGTGGTTCGAGGATGTCGCGGTCACCTCTTGTTCGGACACGAGCCCTGTGATGTCGTAGATGATGCCATTCCGGCCGTCAAGAACAGCGGCAATGGAGTAACGTCCACAGGACGTGTCCATGGCGCAGCAGAGGACTCTATATGGGCATAGGATGGTTGAAATAGGGCGCAGGAGACCCTTTTGGCGTTGAGATGTCTCCTCCTACGAAGACATCCCCCACCTGTGCGACTTGGCGTTTCCGCACCGATGGTTCAACTCGTAGACATAAATGGTGGCTCCGTAGCTGACCATGAGGAAGCGGCCGCACATGCTTGCGGTGTATTTTGCAGTATACTCGCCAGATCCAGGAGTCGAGGTATCGGAATTGAGGTCGATGAACTGCGTCTGGCTGATTTCGACGAAGGCGGGTTCAGACGCGTAGTGACTTGGACCCAGCGTACACTCTCTCGCGAGCCACTTGGACATGACCCACTCTGTATTCATATCCTGGCCGTGGACCCTAAGCAGAGCATCGTTCTGTTCCAGGTCGAGGATGCCCTCGATGCTGGACCACCATCCTCCTCGCTTGAGCATGCTGGCGAGGACAGTCCGGCTCAACCCAGCCAAGAACCAGGATCGGCAGGTGTGCCGCGCGGCATTGAAGTCGTATGGGTCGAGAAGAGCGTAGATCTGGTGCAAGATCTCGACGGGGAGACGCATGGCTGCTGGAATTGGATGGGATACGTGGTAGCAATGTCCGTCCAAATGCACAACATCGTCGGGATGGGCCTTTACGGCGGCGGCGGTCTGTAGAGCGGGAGACAACATGGGGAAATGATTCTGAAGAGAACGAGATATCCAATGGCTGAATGGAAAAGAGAGTGCTTCGAAATCGAAGTCTTCTTCAGCACTGATTATGATGATGTTGGTGATGGTGCCGACGCAAATGCCGACATCGTATGGAGACGGGAGATGGGCAAAGTGGTGGGAAAAGGACGCGGCAGCCGATAGTCAAGGGGAGATGAAATGACCTCGGAATGGCACAGCCCTTGAATATCCAGGCAAGGACGGTCGGTGGTTGTTGCTCGTACAGGACTTCCTCGACCGGGAACAGCAAGCACCTCCATTGCAGCGGCCCGGGAAAGAAGGAAACGGGGGAAGCAGCAAATGTCCACTCCAGGCAGGGAGGAACGAGTATACGTGGGGAAACAACGGCTGCATGCATCGGCCTTCGACATTTGTAACTCGGTAGGAACGAACAGAAGCGCTTATTCTACGCTTTTCCAAGTCTTTTGGTAGGCTTCGGAACGTTCAAGGGGATGGTGCTGGGAGAAGGCAAACAGAACCAACCGCGATGTGGCGTGAGTGGCTGACGGCCCGACATAATGCGCTAAACTGCCAACGCATTCAACGAAGCGGGTCGGTTAGCTCAGTTGGTTAGAGCGTGGTACTAATATTTCACCTGAAATGTTGCGTAATGCCAAGGCCGGGAGTTCAAGCCTCCCACTGATCAATCCTTTTGCTCGTCGGCACAATTCAACATGACGCTTGGTTTTTGACATTTTGGGTTTCGTTGCACCTGCCTCCCCTCAGCACACACACACACACACACAGCATCCCGGGAGAAAGGTGTCGCTTGCCGTCGCAGCTTCTTTCTTGCCTCAGCGTGCCAACCTTTGTGGTGCTTGCCGCTGGCCTGCGTGGTCATTCTGAGTTTGGTCACCCTCCTGGCCATCTCCAATTGAAGGGTCACCTAGGTAGGTAGGTTTCATTGCCTTTAGCTGGAATCATTCTCGCTTCGGCCGGTATGTGTGATTCACTGACACCTAACCCCGCGGGCCGGCCCCGTTGCGCCGCAAAGTCGCGAGAAGGCGGAGACCCACCACGGCCGCAGCCCAGAATCCCCGCATCTACCCTCCGAGTGGCTTCTTGAACAGACCTTAGGCAGCCTCTCCGCCGCTTCGTTTATCGATTCTGAGACTGTGGGTATCTCGAAAGTGCCTACGAGAGGGAGAGGAGACTTGGAGATGACGCACAGCAAGCGAGTGCGGAAATCATGTTTGGCGTGAAGAATGAGGGCATTTGTTTGAGGAGAGTTGAAGCTGCAGTGCCGCTAGACCTCGTGCACTCACACGCAATCGCCATGGCCTCGGGGCGAACTGAAGATCCCGGGAGGGCCAGAGTCGTCGCTAGAACACCGCAATATGGCATCATCCGCGCATCTCAGTCGGAACGCCAGGCACTGCCTCTTCAGCCCGCCCTACTCAATGGGTAAGCTGGGCGAAGGCCGTTGCTTAGGCAGCACGTTCTCCAGTCGTTTCGGTCTCTGCACAAGAGACCTAGCCCCAGCTGTTTCCGGATGTCCGCAAGCCCATCGGCGACGCAAGGAGCCTCACGTTCGCCGGTGACGGAGAAGCGGCGAACCCACCCATCGTTGGTCGTCATGTTTCTCGAAACGTTCCGTCGCGCCGGGGGTCGGGGATTCTGGAAATCGAGGTCGAGGGGATTCCGGAGCTGTCGCTGTACGTTAGATGAGAATCGGCCACTGCAAAGCTAGACGTTGCCGGCATCTGACAACGGGAATGGTCAGTTGCACCAAAAGTTCTTAGACCCGAGCGTCCCGGTCACGACCCGAGAGCAAGAACGCCAAGATCCAAACACATCAGCCTCCCGGGCGATCTTGGAGGGGCAGGTAAGCTTCTTGAACCTCCTGGGCATCGACGCCCTTAACACGGGGTCGGAAACGCCGACCACAAAGCAGCCCCGGCGGCGGAGACCCAAGTCGCGAGCTCCGACTCTTAAAAGTCTCCGGTCCACCCACCACCACCACCTTAGTCTGCCTGCAGCGATAGTCAACCACACATACCCAAAACTGTTCGTTCCCCGTGGCGCAGTCTCCACGAGTCACCGATTCTCCGGCTGGCAGATCAACATCCGCGAAACATGGTCTCCCGTTGGGCATCAATCAAGACGCAGCAAAGCTGGCGTAACCGAAACCCCCAAAGAGCTGCAAGCATCCCGCCCCATCCACACGCAACCACACACGTCTCTGCTCCCTCTCCTTGTCACACCCACCCGTTGGACTCTCGCTCCCGCTAGCTCGGCTCATCTCGCAGGATACGTCCAAGTCCCCTGGTTAATCGTAAGATACTCTGTCATCGCACTCCCTGACAGATGCAATACCCCCGTACCCACCTGCAATCCCTTTGCTACTCCGGCGATATCGGGGCGTGTGCCAACGCGTTCAAAACTGCAAACCCTCCAAAGTTGTTCCACTAGCCATCCCAGACCCCTCTTATTAACCTCTGCCCGTCTTGTGGACGTGATACCAAGTGGATGTCCGAGCACACGCGCACGAGATTCGGACACCCAAGCGATGGATGGTGATACGCCCAAACACCGAGAGCTCGCTGATAACACGGCGCTGGAGTAAGCGTGCATGTGGTGACAAGCCCCTCCCCCCACTTGGTCCGTCGGGAATAAGCACATCCTGCAAGCGTAATCAAAAAGGTGTGCGCACATCCTTGAAACCTTTTTTTTTTTTCCTGCTCTAACCCCACTAGGTAATCAGGTCTTGCAGCGACAAAAACACGGCGCGCGGTAGCTCCGTCCACGCCTGCTAGCACCTCAGTCGAATACTGTTGCAGCGCTTTGGGGTGCAATCACAGTGAAGAATAAAACCCAGAGAAACACGTCCTGCGAATAGGGCGTATTTCTCAGGTAGTAAGGGGAAGAGTGTCATACGAGAGAAAAATGACGTGAGGTGCGACGGCAAGTTCCATGGCAACGAAACCTCTTCGACCGGCGCGCGGGGCCCTCCGGCCGGAGGCCCGCTGTGGACCCACCAATTCTGCCGGCTTCTGCGGGCCCGTGCGTCCCGGACGAAAGGGGAGCTCGCTCGGCTCAGTCGAGAGCTTTGCCAACCAGGCAGCCGACGCACACAGCGGCATCCCTCCCGTCCACTCCAACTCCAAACATGGACGGGAAATAGACTTTCAGACTTGGGACGAAGGAGGGAAGACGAGGGCCAGGCGTGATGTGAACAAAGGGGTAAACCACCTCGATGCGACCCATGGTAGTCCGTCTGGAGACGAAATTTGGGGAATGATGAGAGGCGTTGGATTGTCTCCCCCAGCGAACAAGAAAACTTGATGGCGAAGAAAAATATGACGACACCCCGAACTCATTCCGAGATTTCTCCCCCCTGTCGCTCAGCCCTGACGGCCTCTCAGACACACCCGGGACCCCCCCCGTCGAACCAGGCGGCCAAGAGACTAGTGCCGCCCAAAAATCATTTCCTCTTATTCCCAGACCCGTACCCGCGACCCCCGTTCGCACCCTCACCACACCTTTCATCGCCGCTCCTCCTCCCTTGGTAGCCCGAGAGTGAACGCCCATCGTCAACCAACCCGGGCCACGCCGCGAAACTCACGAAAACGAACGGGCAAGTAACCCTATCTCAAGCCAGCCGCGCCGGACAGGCTACGCCTCCTCGTCCAGATCCACGGGCGCGCGCATGGCATAACGGTGGTGGCTGCCCCGGCAAACGACGCGATTGGGCTGCGGGCCGCCGACCTTGCAGCCCCCTTGTGCGGGTTTTGGACTGCCAAAGATTGAAGCTTTTCAGAGCCGTCCTAGTCCAACCCAGGAATGGCTTCAGCCCGGCGCCCAGACAAGAGCACCGGGTCGCATCGCGTCAAACAGGCCCCCCCCCCCCCGTGCCACCAACAGGCAGAGAAGCCAGAAAACCCAACAAGCGTCGGTGCTCGTGTCGAACGCGCCCCCGACATCTCTCCCGTCCCTCACGTCCCGATCTCTTGGCTTTGGTTCCATGTGCCGCTGCACCAGCGTCGGTGACATCGCAGGCGACGAGACACGTTTTTTCCCGACCCCCCTCCCGCATGTCTGTCTCATTCTGCTGCTGTCCATTACTCAGTCGCCTTGGGACCGCGGGCCTCACGTTCTCGAAACAAGCCCTGCATGCAACGGTCGCCTCCGTTCTCGCAAACCTCGTCATTGACATTCTGTGGGGACTCGAAATGTCACCAAACAGAGTGGCAGAAGGGGGGAGAAAAAAAACCTGGACATGCGTAGGGACAGTACGTAGCGTTTCCACCATGAACGACTCACGGGCCATGTCGCCATGCTCTGCATCACGAGAGAGTGCAGCGTCTAGACCACCACAAAATCTTTCCTGGCGGTACAGAGGTACTTGCCGTCACGAATCGCAGGGGCAGATTGGTCCAAATCGGACGGGAAAAGCGGGTCGCCCGCGATGGTGGGTACCCCGAATGCCGCGCCGATTTCCCACCCATAGGCCGAGTTGCGACCGGATCCCAGGCCCTGCTTGTGTATTTACCAACAGGCCCGAAAATTGACTCAGGCTCTTTCGTCCAAGACGGGACAAGTATAAAGCCAGGGTGGCGCCCGCCCTTCCTCGAGGCTAAAGCATCTAGAGAGATCCTGTTCTACGACCTCATCCTCAACCAGTCCCGGGCCATCCCCTTGTCCCCTCGCCCTCTACAGTCTACCCCTTTTGTAATTCTTGACCGCTTTAAAGGGGCCCCGTTCCCGCTGGAGCAAATCAACCATCTGGCAGTCACATCCCAAGAAGCCCCCAAACAAATCCCTCAAGATGGACCAACCATCACGAACGTCCTCCCGCACCCTCCCGCCGGGCTCCTCCTCCGACTCGGACGACGCAGCAGCAGAACGCCAGTACGCCCCCGTCGCCGCCACCGCAACCCCCAACTCGCCATCACGCAACCGCCGACGCTCCTCCGTCACGAGCGTCCTCCACCCCGTCGCGACAAAGGAGCAGATGGACCCGGAGCTGGACGTGAACCTCCCCTACCGCACCCTCTCCCCCAACGCCAACCTCGATGAATACCGCGTCGAGACCCGCACGGGCGAGATCCCCGCCACGGCCACGTCGGCCACCGGCCCGGACGCCCCGGCCGGCAACTACAAGCTCGTCACCTTCGTCCCCAACGACCCCGAGAACCCCAAGAACTGGTCCAAGGCCTACAAGTGGTACTGCACAATGGTCGTCGCCATGACCTGCTTCGTCGTCGCCTTCTGCTCCTCCGTCATCACCGCCGACATCGCCGGCGTCGCCGAGGAGTTCAACGTCTCCGAGGAGGCCGCCCTCGTCTCCATCTCCGTCTTCGTCATCGGCTTCGGCGTCGGGCCCATGGCCTTTGCGCCCCTCTCGGAGATCTACGGCCGCCAGGTCATCTACGCCTCCACCCTGCTGCTTGCCGTCGTCTTCATCATCCCCTGCGCCGTCGCAAACAACTTTGCGACCCTCATCGTCTGCCGCACCATCGACGGCATCGCCTTCTCCGCGCCCATGACCCTCGTCGGCGGGACCCTCGCCGACCTCTGGCGCAACGAGGAGCGCGGCGTCCCCATGGCCGCCTTCTCCGCCGCCCCCTTCATCGGCCCCGCCATCGGCCCCCTCGTCGGCGGCTTTCTGTCCGACGCGGCGGGCTGGCGCTGGCTGTACTGGATCCAGCTGATCCTCGCCTTTGTCGTCTGGGTCCTCATCTCCTTCACCGTTCCCGAGACCTACGCGCCCACCATCCTCGCCCGCCGCGCCCGGAAGATGCGCAAGGACACCGGCGACGCGTCCCACGTCACCGAGCAGGACATTGACATGCGGCCCCTCAGCGAGCGCCTCGGCATCTTCCTCATCCGCCCCTTCCAGCTCCTCTTCCGTGAGCTCATCGTCTTCCTCATCTCCATCTACATGTCTGTCCTCTACGGCCTGCTGTACATGTTCTTCGTCGCCTTCCCCATCATCTACCAGAAGCGCAAGGGCTACTCGGCCTCCTCGACCGGTCTGATGTTCATTCCCCTCGCCGTCGGCGTACTCTGCTCGGCCGCCTGCTCCCCTTGGGTGAACAAGCACTACCTCAAGCTGGTCGCAAAGCACAACGGCCACCCGCCCGCCGAGAGCCGCCTCATCCCCATGATGCTGAGCTGCTGGTTCATCCCCATCGGCCTCTTCATCTTCGCCTGGACCTCTTACCCCCGCCTGCACTGGGCCGGCCCCGCTCTCGGCGGTTTCCCCGTCGGCTTCGGCTTCATCTTCCTCTACAACTCGGCCAACAACTACCTCGTCGACTCGTACCAGCACCAGGCCGCCTCCGCGCTCGCCGCCAAGACGTGCATCCGTTCCTTCTGGGGTGCTGGAGTCGTCCTCTTTACTGAGCAGATGTATGATCGCCTCGGCGATCAGTGGGCCTCGTCCCTCCTCGGTTTCCTCGGTCTCGCGTGCTGTGCTATTCCGTTCCTCTTCTGGGTCTACGGAGCAAGGATTCGTGCGAGAAGCAAGTACGCATACTCCGCCGACGACGAGACTTCCGGATCCGATATCGAGAAGGCCAAGCCGCAGAAGAACGTTCTGGCTCCCACCCGTACTTTTGAGCCCGCGTAAGCGACTTAAGTCTTACCTCATAGACCTATCCATTATGGGGCTGCCCTTTATCAACAAAAATCGCATCCAAGCATCTAGGTCTGGAATGCGTAGTCACATTTGGTTCACTCGGCGTAATAGATTGGCGTTGGATGGTAGAGCTCGCGGGCTGGACGCATTAGATCATAAATGCCTATAGATGGAGAACGGCCGGTGCCGTTAATAGTATAATTTCAAACCAAGTTCATTTCATCATCGAATCGTTTTCTGACAATGATTGCGTCTTGATACGCACCTTGGCGACCGTATGGGCTGGTGATCACGTGGCGGTTGTCCTCGATCACACATGACGCAAGTTTGACGGACCGAGTGGGGATGCAGAGAATCGTCTATTCGTGAGTCGTGATGCGTGACTATCTAGTTGTTCCAGGGAATGTTAGGGTATCCACCAACCTGCAGGTGTGCCGTTCGTTTCCCGCAGATTGCCGCCATGCAGGCTCAGGCTCCTTAGACAATGCGCACCGGGAGCGAATCTCTGCGCGACATGGTGAACTCTTCTTTGACCAGAGAGTTGGAGCACTTGCGCCCAAGCATGAAGTCCTCGAGGTTGCGGAAAGTGCACTCTGAAATCTCCTGCAGCGCTTCCTCGGTGAAGAACCCTTGGTGGCCGCAGATGAGAACGTTGGGGAAGGTCATGAGCCGGGTAAGCAGGTCATCGTCGATGATGTGGCCCGAATGGTCGTTGTAGAAGAGATCGCCCTCGCCTTCGTATACATCAAGAGCCAGGCCGCCAAGATGCTTGGTCTTGAGGGCGTGGATGACGGCTTTGGTGTCAACCAGACCGCCTCGGGACGTGTTGATCAGCATGGAGCCGGGCTTCATCTGCTTGAGCGTCTTGTCATTGATGATGTGCTTCGTCTTGTCCATGAGAGGGCAGTGCAAGCTGATGAAGTCGCACTTGGGAAGAAGCTCCTCCAGCGGCAGGTACTCGCCGACCTCCTTGAAAGCATCCGACTCGAAGGGGTCAAAGGCGTAGAGTGTGCAGCCGAAGCCCTTCATGATGCGGGCCATGGACACGCCGATCCTTCCCGTGCCGATGATGCCCACCGTCTTGCCATGTACGGTCTTTCCCAAAAGACCATCGAGGTTAAAGTTGCCTTCGCGTGTCCGGTTGTAGGCTCGATGGGTGCGTCGGTTGAGGGATTGGAGCAGGGCGACGGCGAACTCTGCGACAGCCTCGGGCGAGTACGAGGGGACGTTGGCAACAAAGATGCCCAGCTTCTCGGCGGTCTTGAGGTCGACGTTGTTGAAGCCCGCGCAGCGCAGCAGGATGGCCTTGCAGCCGGCCTTGTGCAGCTCCTCGACAACGTCGGCGGTGAGGGAGTCGTTCACGAAAACGCAGACGGCGTCGACATCCTTCACCAGGGAGACGGTCTCGGACGATAGGGAGAAGTCGTGGTAGATGATACCGAAGTCAGTGTTGTCGTCGGCGAGCTTTGCGTTGTGCTTCTTGAACTCTTCCTTCTTGGCCTCGTGGGCGGCGGAGATGTACTTCTTGTCGTAGGCTTTGGCGCTGAAGACGGCGAGCTTCATGGCGGGCGCTTGAGTGACGATATCAAGGCAATTGAGGCAGAGATGCGCTACCAAAAGCTGTTGTGTCGGGTGGTCAAAGGCAAAAAGACTGAGCTGGAGGATTTCGGCCTACAGAGGATGATGGGAGGTGGGACAGAGGGGACGAGGCCGAGGGATTTGGACGGGAGGAAGAGGAGCAATAAGGAGACGAGGCAGAGGCCAAGCCAAGCCTCAGCTCCCCCTCCCGGGCTGCCTGCCGCCGCATGGTTCTTTCCCTCTGCGATGCCGACGCCGACGCCAACCACAGCAACTGGCAGATGCCAAATCCGGCGCCTTGGTTCTGAGCTCTCCTCCCGCTGAATGACGTGGACGGGCTCTGCTGGGCCTGCCGCGCCTTTTAAGCTTGACGCTTGGGGTACGGAATGGCCTGATCCAAGAGCTACCCCGCCATGCATTTCCCTCTGGAGCTCTGGGCACCCCCCGCTAACCCCAAAGGGAATTCCAACTGGGCCTTGCAGCACGAGCGGTCTTGCGAGCATGCCCCGGGCTTTCAGGGGCAGCCCCGGTAGGCCCATCTCGTCATATCCGACGAGAGCGACGCTGCGAGTTGCAGTTGAAGCCGAAGGAACCAAGTCCCACAACCCGGGGCATTTTAATCAAGTCTTAATATTGCGAACATCGATCAACCATCCGGAACTCCCAAGTGGTATAGTGCTGTTACTCCCGCTCCCCACCCCACCGCCTGCCTTATCATGTTCTGTTCCCGTATGCACTAGAGGGTGATATGTACAAATAGCACCATGCCCAACTAGCTTGGGCATTTGCACGCCCCATCTATCGTTGCTTTACGACTGTTGCCGCCAAATGTGCGTGTCGCCGAGGCTCATCGAACTATCAGATGCAGCCGACGCCGTGTTCGCAGGCGCGTTGGGCGTCTCCGTATCAGGCCCGCTCCCCTCTCCATCGTCCCCGTTCCCATTGTGCGAAGGAGGGTCCTGGTAGATCCATGGCTCTTCGAGACTGTGAATGTTTAGCAAGGATACTTTCCTATCCGAGGGTGGACAGGCCAACATACCGACAAGTCAGGCTGGGGTTCACAAACGTCATGCCCTTCTCTTTGTCCTCGTCGATCGTGCTGCCTCGTCTTAACAAACCCTGCGAAGGTCTAGGTCCCTCAAAGTCTTCATCAAGCACCGCAGCGTCATCCGCATCGATTCCAGCCCGGATGCTCCGCAGCGAAATGTACCGTGTCAGGGGATCAAAGCGGCGCTTGAAGTAGACGCTGTACCAGATGGTGAAGACGATGAGCGGCAGAACGGCGATCGACTGAACAAAGGCCAACCCCAAAGCCATGATGCTGGACAATACAACCTGTGTAACGAACAGACCGAGTATGACGCGGTAGCTGATGATCCGCCACGCTCCGCCTGTCGCATGCTGGGGCTGATCCATGGCATACAAGAGCTGGTACTTGTACGTGAAGTAACCGAGGATGAAGTAGATGAGCCCTACCGTCAAGATCCTATACCCATATTCTAGAGTGCTGTACACGAGGCACAGTATAAAGATGAGCATGGCTGTTGGGAGATAGAAGCCGTAGCTGAAGACGGTCGGCTGCATGATCTCGGCAAAGTCCCGAGGCGTCTTGGTCCCCATGCGATAGATCGGATAGAGAACGACGCTGCCGACTTGGAGAAGCCTGAAGGGAAATAGACCGACGCCTTGAAGCATGATGAAGTTGGTGTAGAAAACGGCCAGCTTCCGGATCTGCTCGGCAATCGTTTTTGTCAATGTCGCCGGGTTCTTCAACCCGTCTTGGATCTGCTTGAACAGATTGTTGACGGTGAATGCCGTGTCTGAAGTAGCAAAGACGACAAAAATATTGAAAAAGGTGAAGAAGAAGTTTTTGGACACGATCGACAGCTCCACGTCGCCCTTGGAAATCATGCCTTGCTCATACGAGAGGTACTCGTAGATGTACGGCACGGCAACGTTGAGCAACGAAACAAGGAGTGTCGGCAAGCCTGTCTCAATCAAGGCACGCAATGTTGGCCATTCGTTCAAGAACGTAACCAGGGGCGGGAACCACGTCTTAAAGTTACAAATGCTCAACAAACTCGCAATGGAAGCCACGATGGCCAGCCAAATAACCGACAGGAAGGCGACGAAGATGGAAACCGACCAAGACCGAAGGCGACGTACCCCGCGAGGCGTGTATGTATTGGCCCACATCACATCCGATGGCGATGGCGCGGGCTTGGTCAGAAGTTGTCCAGGTCGAGGGTCGATGCGGGCCTGGATCGCCATCTGGCATGCGGCAATCGAGTCCATTGTGACGAAAGCAAGGTCAGTCGGTGTAAAGTCCTTGGCTCTGGCCTCGCGGATTCTCTCGTCGAGTCGGCGTAGCTTCTCCTCGTAGTAATCGATAGCGTCTGTCTTGCGATTCTGGAGCTTCAGAAAGCCGTACCAGAGTCTCACCCTGGGACGTGACCTCTCAACAAACTCGGGGTTGATGTGGTTGTGGCTTAGCAAGCGGCCATTCTCCCCGGCCTCCTCATCGACTTCATCCTCCCGAGGCTCCAGGACGGAGGGCTCGGCCTGCGGATCGCGCAAGCGCTGCACGGACTTGGGGAGAGCAACCTGTTTTCCAAGGTAGACGCTCCAAGTCTCCTCCAACTTGGCCAGAACCTGCGCGCGTTGCGCAATCAAGGAATCGAGCTCTCTCCAGTCCCGGCACAAACTGACACTATCCACCTGCCCAATCTCGAGCCTTTCAATGAGCTGCTTGATCTTGTCTTCGGAGCGCAGCTTCTGAGGAATGCCCGTCAAACGAAATGTCCTGTCTGTAATGGTAGACTGAGTTCCCAGGTACTCTTGACGAACATGGATAACACCGAAAGTCGTCTTATTCAAGACGTAGAGGGTGACGCCCGAAAAGACGTAAACAAACACCAGGTATGCCCAGAGGCCACGGTTATCGCTGTCGAAACTTTTGTCGCCATCGTCGGCGTCCCTTTTGGGGTTCTCGACTGGGAATTTGACCGGGAATTCAAGGTTGATGGGTAGCAAAACGACGTAGGCGAAAAAAGCCAAGATTGCAAGAATCCGGATCGCCATCTTGAAGAAGGAAAGGAACTATTCCAGTCAGAACAACTCGCCCAGGCAACCGGGCAGTTTGCGACTCACAACAAAGGCATCGAGGCCAGCGGAGGCGAGGACCTGTTCCTCCGTGACGCGGTACAGCGCCGGTATCCATCCAAAAAAGGTGTTCGGCAGCGTAGGCAACCCAATGCTAGGATCAAGTCGGCGCTTGCGCGCGGCGTACAGGGTCGGCCATCGTGGGCGCAATATGCAAAAGGTGACAAAGGCTGAGATGCCGAGGATCAGGGACAGGCCGAGTTGGACCCAGACGTCACGGCTGGTCGGTTGAATGGCATTTTTGCCTTCGCAGACATTTGGTTCGTCGGGTTTGAAGATTAACGCGTCCATGTCGCGTGCAGCATGTCTTCGGGCTACAGTTCGACGTGTGTAAAGCTGCTGGTGAGTCGCGAGCAGTCGGGTTCGATCTGATGATGCGACGGGACAAGACTTGAAGTGGGTTGAGACAGAAGCTGGAAGAGAGCTCCAGGCACATGGGAAGGAAGGTCCCCACTTTCATCCGAACCTGTGACGTGATGATGCGTCGGGTGACTCCTGCCGGTGGATCGCTGAGCTTGTACATTGCACCGCCACAAAAGGTGACTGTGGCTAGAATGCTTCCGCCACGCAGCCATAGGTACAGCAATGGAAACAACCCCATCTCGAATTGTAGTGGATTCCGATCAACGGAACAGGCTTGATTTCCTTCTAGATTTCCTGTGGTAACACATTCGTGTGGCATTTTCAAAGGTGTAGTTGTTGTCTAATATTATGCTGGCCTCTACCTGAGATGGCTTGTCGGAAAGGTATGGCGCCGTGTGATCAGTCACGGCCCAGCCTGTTATGGTCTCTGAATACTTTTGAGGTTGTCACCTGATCTGTCCCGTAGGAGACGATGGATATCCTTGATGGCAACTAGCAACCTTATCCCGCACTGGTTGAATATTTCCTAAATGGTCCACAGATCCCGGCCCCGTTGTTGCTGGCAACAAGGTACCGGCGGTGACCCACTTCCCGGCGGTGTTGGCTCGGGCCGTCACGGGATCTCCGTATCACTTTTTCGAGCCCCTCAGCTGGGAGAGCACTTGGCTAGATGCGTCGTTCCCGGCAACTTGAGACCAGGATGCAATCGACAGGCGCCATGTGAGTCCCAGGGCGACGTGGGTTTCTTACCGTACTCGTCGCCGCTCCAGACGACGTTAGAATAGTCCATCCGGCACTGGTTAGTGGAGCAAGAGCACTTGGTCGGTCCCGGGCTCGACCAAGTCTCGGATTCGGCGCACGTGAAATGGCCTTGCAACAACAGGGCTAACACAGCCACCCGGCGCTCTGGCTCGCTGGTTTCGAGGCCCAGGCGTGCAGCTGAGCTGCAGGCCAGGCAAGCTCACCTAAGGCTTCACCGTGAGACAGCACAGCCTCGATCACGGAGCCATTGATGGGATAGAGAATATCGAGAATCCAATTCCCTCGGAGGACATGGGCGGGCAACAGTGATAACTCGGACGGCGAGGTTGAGATGAATGGGAAATTCCGCCTCCTATAGTTACTCGAGAGGTTTCAAGGCCTGTGTGGCGCCGATTCAGTCAGTGCCCGTGGAAGACTCGCGCACTGACTCCGACGGGCACTGACAAGAGATGTTTGAAATCGGGCATGCCACAGTCGGTCACACATGTGCCAACATCATCGGCTGCTTCAGAAAGGCGGCAGGCGCATGATATCGCGGATTGGCTGTACGGACTTCGTGGAGTAGGAGACAAAGACCAAGGCAATCGCCCTCAGTGGCTGCACCTACTTGGCGTTGCTGGACGCCACTGGCTGCCGCCGTTTGCGGTTGGGGTTGGACAGACACGACGCCCCCATGCAATGGCGGGGGAAGAGAGACAGAGAGAGAAAAGACGATGGACGCCTTTCATGTGCACCGTCAGATCTGAAGTCTGCAAAGAACAACCTTCCTTCTCCGAGGCTCGCTCGGAATTAAGCGACAGCGGCAGAGAGCAACTCGCTCATTCGTCGGAGCAAAGCAGAGCGCAGAAGCAGCAGGCGGACTAAAACGTTGTGCCAACTGTTGAGACCGAGCCGAAACAATGTGCATCCATAGCACCTCTCTCTCGTGCCAAGGTGCGGCCCGGCTGGAGACGAGCAGCGAGAAACCCGCGGGACTCTCAGATCGAAGACGACGAGCGAGCCGTCCGTCGTCTGATGGCTTCCCGGTGGGTACCAGAGAGACAGAAAGCGAAAAGGAGGCTTCGGGCCAAGTCGTTCTGGCCCACCTTGCGTCGATGAACTTTGCTGAAGTCTTGGTGATGTTGCAGAGGGAGAGGATCGCTGCCAAGGGGCCATCGTCTTTGTTATCGACGGGTCTGGAGAGGCTTTTTCCTGCTGGCGCCACTCGAGCGTCCAAACCGAGAGTGTCGGCCCCGGCCTTCACTATCTGCTCAGCTCCTCATTTCTCCTCTCTCCCTCTCCCTCTCCCTCGCGTTGATGTGGGATTCAAAAGCGCAGCTGCGTCCGGGGAACGGGGCATTCCTGAACGGGACCGGCCACATCCCATCCTGCCTTGAATAGGTACTAATTGTTGATACCTTCCTAGGACGTCCCCTGCCACATTCCACATTCTCACTTGCCTAGCGCCCCTCCTTCCCGTCTTCCTTCCCTCCCCCCCACCCCGCTCCCTGCCTCCTTCCCTTCTCCCCGCCCTTACCGGCACTCTGGGATCCGTCGTACAAGGTACATCTGCCTTTGCCTCCATCGACGAGGTTCTGTTCTTTTCTTTTTTACGGAGAGTTTTCTTTTCTCTGCCACATGCGCCACGGCTTTCGTCGGCCCACACAATCGATCAAGCAAGCGACATAGAAGCCACGAGGTGCACACGACGACCGGGAAGCAGAAAAAATCCCCCCGGTTCCCGTTCACGGCCCCCAACTTCGCCAATTGAACCACGAAAATTTCGGCAATTTCCAATCTGCTACTCCATCGTCGAACCCCTCCCTCCGTGCCCCTCACCTCCACCGACTGACGGCTCCCCGACGACGAGAATCAATCGGCCGCCATTGAGCAACAGGGACATGCTAGACGCGAGCAACATGGCCGACACACCAGTGACCTTTGGTCGTACGGACGACTACATCATCATTTCCAAGCCCAAGAAGGGCATTGCCTACGTCGAGGCCCGCTTCAAGGGCGACAGAATTGTACGTCATGCCATCGCGAAGCTCTGATCTATGAGCGTCTTCCCCAACTTTGCGATCCTCCCGCTCACGCTTCAAACAGCCCTCGCACACCGACAGAGGCTGCCAACTGGTCCGTCTTTCCCCAATGGCATCTTAGTCCGCTCATTGTCTAACTTTCGGCAGCTGCTCTCCAGGCTCGAACAAGAATGGAGTCCGCCCAAGCTCAAGGACGACACCGTCATCTCCCTCGAGGCAGACCTCTTGAAGGAGCCCGTCTGTCAGTATTGCTGTTCTCGTGCCAGTCCCCTAAGCTAATCGGTCCCTAGTTCACAAAGGTGTCCCCAGCGATATGTTCCACTCCCTCCGCGTGGTTGAGTTCCAGGGTCTTGATCCGACCACTCGCGTCGTCTCCATGCGCGATGTCGCCATCAAAGTCAACCTGTATGGCTGCACCCCGGAGTCGCCATCTGTGTCCGATGATGAGATTGTGACCATGCTGCCCAACTCCACACTCGACGGCCTTTGGGAACTGTGAGAATGCCCGCCCACATTATAGTATGAATGCATTATTAACACCACGAACCCTCTAGATGCTGATTCAGACCTCTATGCAGCTTGGTCGTTGGCCATGCTCTTTGATACCCACTCTTGCGATGGGTTGGCAACTACAGTAGGCTCCACCGTCTACTGCGAATCCCCGCACCGTGGCTGACTTCTCTCAGTCGGTAGTAGCTCGCCTCGTCCAGCCGCCTATTCCTACGGCTGCTGCAGGCCCCATCATCCTTTGCTCGATTGCAATGAGTCTAGCAAAAGAACAATGACTCTGGCCCAAATGTGGCCACCCGTCTATACGCAAGGCGCCAGCGCATCCGCCTCATCGAAATTCGCCCACGGCAACTGTGCAACTTCAACCATCTTGCCAGGGAAGCTCTTCAACGTCCATCTCACCATGCTCTCATCATCAATGATGTTGAGATCATTGCTCAGTCCCGCAAGTACGAAGACACCGAGAAGTGACTAAGCCTGACTATGCGAATCATGAACATCGACCTCGCCGGCCTCGATGCTCTAATGAGCCATATGTATCATTCGGTTTGCGACATGGACACGGCCGTCTACGCCGTTGCGCGGTTGATCAAGAAGCACATACTCGATAGAATAAGGAACTGTGTCAAACAATGTTAGTCTTGTCACCTTGTGGTTCTATGAACTGTCCACTGACTAGACACGGCAGCCCCCAAGAATGAAATCAAGCCCTCTGTGGAAGTCATGTCATGGTCAAGGTTGAGAAGGAATCTTGGTTTCGGCTTGAGGAGCATGAGCTTTTGTCAGGGTTGAGAGCAAGGACCCTCGATCCAATACTGGGAAAGAGCACACTCCGAAATCTCGTGAGACGGTCGGACGAGAACCCTCTCCAGTGTTGTTGGATTACAACGACCTGGCCGATGGGTACTCTCCGGTAAATTGCCGTCGTTTGAAGGAACCCAAGCGCAAGGATTACGAGTCTCATGATTCATCACGGCGTTTCGCATGGCCAATATCAGAACCGCCCGCCTCCCGCCGCGCTGCGATATTGTTGTTACTTCCGGCATCAGAACATTTGTATCCCCGATGACTGGGTGTTGAGACATAGCAGAATGCTACAGCACGAAAATTGCAATCCCAGTAGCAGGAAATCTCGGTGTTCTGTGCTAAATTTGATTTGAAGATTTTTGTTATTCCAGCCAAGAAACGGAATGGATCACTCCATCATAAGCTCAGATTCATTCCAGCAATATACTATTAATGCCTTGTCATCTCACCTTTGCTCAGGTTCTACCTTCAAGACTGCTCCAGGTCGGTATACAAGACTGGATTTCCACGTAATTAAGACTTTGGGAAGATTACCCTCAGAAGCCGTCACTTCCCTGAATCTGGATCGCAAGCCGCGATAGCCTAAGATGAAACCCTATATTCTGACAACAACCCGCTATCAGCGAAGGAAGTTGTTATCCCTCTCAGGTTACCGACGACAATGGAACAAACAAACAAGCAGCTGAGCGCAGAAGCTCATCTCAATCCTGCCCCGCAACGATGCTGTTGTGCAACCAGTCATGTCTCGTGCAACCAAACCCCAAGGATCCCTTCCCACGTCCCATTTCGAAAACCTCCAAGGTACGAGCTACACAGCTGGTGGCGGACATGAACCTCACTACGATATCTTGTCGACAAAAGTCGCCCATACCGGGATCAACAGCTTGGGGCCTAACGAGACAGAGCGGGCAACTGCCACTATTGCTATATTGGACGATGGCTGTGGAAAGAAACGCGGTACCGAGTTTTCCCGGATCCGCGTCGATTGGGGGAAGGAGGACAAGCAATGGTGTACGTATGTTGATTGCGACGCTGAGAGGCTTACTTTCCAGCCGAGAGTTGGTAACGCCTTCTTCTGGAAGAACCTGAGGGAGGGTGGCTCACTCGACGAGAATACTCTTCGCGCCGGGTTGCCATTACTTAAGGGAATAAAAGTCGGTATCAACATCTGGGCTAGGACAGGACAGCATGTAAGCAAAAGCATATAAAGGGCAGAGAAGTGATGTCGTAATCTCAGTTTTAGCCTACTGACGGTGCTAATAATGTAACCTGAGGGAGTTGGCATGCGTCAAAAAGGCTAAGCCAACCAACTGAACACACGGGAAGCGGCACTTTTTGATAGTGTCTTCTTATCCATTACGCAAAGCCGGTCCTTCACCAGCAGCAATACTCTAAATCTCTTTGACAAAACCAACCTCGACGACCCTCTCCATGGCCAACCTGAGATTCGCAATCTTGGCGCGGGTGTTATCCCGAATCCACAAAAACGTACCCAAGGTAAGCCTCCTCACGATACCCGTACCCGTTCGGATATGCATCTGCCCCTTGCCGACAATGTACAAGACCTTGTGCGCATAAGCCCGATCCAGCCTGGCCAACTCCGCTGCGAGCCTCTCATCCCTCAGCTCAGGCGGCCCATCCATGTCCTCCCACGTCGTGGTGGTCTCCTGCTCGCAAGCAGCTGCCGCCTTCGCAGTGGCCTGTCTGACCATGAACTTCCGCACCTGCTCGTACACCAACGCGCCCAGATCGGGACTGACGACCTCGTCCATGAAGCCGTGGCGCACGACGAGGCGGTAGCACCCCGGGATGTTGGCAAAGCGCGAGATGTGGTAGCGCTCGGCGGCCGGGACAGTGGGCAACTCGACGGGGTGCAGATGGAAGAAGACCGACACGTCCGGGAGGGCGCCAAGCTTGGACGCGAAGTGTGTGAAGACGCTGGGCGTCTGGACACCGGTCTTGTCGAAGAAGATGCCAAACCCGTTGACGGGGGAGAGCACGTCGCCGCCCCAGCGCTGGGCGAGCGCCAACATGCCCTCCTTGTTTTTGGCGACGAGGGTGCTGGGCTGGAAACGGTCCTCGGCCTCGGCGCGCCATTGGTTCTCTTTACCGAACCGCCAGAGGAGGAACATGCCCGCCATGAGGGCCGATATCAGCAACGTGAACCAGGCGCCGTCAGGGACCTTGTTCAGGGCCGAGGAGAGATATAGGCCATCGAGCGTGGCGAAAGCAAAGGCCGGGAGGGCGACGAGCCAGACCGGCAGGCCCCAGACGAGGATCGCAACCAACGTAACCATGAGGGTGTCGAAGAACGTGACGAAGATGACGCAGACGCCGTATGCGTGACCGAGGCTGGTTGTGTTGTTGTACACGACAGTGACGAGGATCGTGCCGAGCATAAGAAGCCAGTTGAGAAGGGGGACGTAGACTTGGCCGTGAAAGGTCTCCGAGGTGTGGACGACTTTCATCTGGGGGCAATAGGAAAGCTTCATGATTTGACTCGAAAGCTGCAGAGATGTTAGCTCGTCTGACGTTGGGTTGAGGGAAACGGTACCAAAAACCGACCTGGAAGGTTGCCGTAATAATGGCCTGCGAGGCGACGATGGCAGCCAACACAGCCAGAATCAAACTGGGGTACAGCATTCCCGGGGGGACCGTGTTGAAGAAGGGGTTGGTGTACTTCTCCGGCATGACGGCGAGATGCGCAGCCTGTCCGCTGTACGCGAGCAGAAGGCAAGGATACGTCCACAGCAGCCAGCTCATCTGCACGGCGCGCATGCTGAACGCGCCCAAATCCGCAAACAACGCCTCGACGCCAGTGAAGCAGAGCAGCACGCCGCCGAGCATCTTCCACCCCTCCGTCTTCTTCTCCATGAAAAAGTGGATCGCGTAGTAGGGGCTGAACGCCTTGAGGACGGTGTAGTCGAACTTGACGAGGTTGTAGATGCCGAAAGCGCCGTTGAAGCCCAGCCAGACGATGACGATGGGCGCAAAGGTGCTGGCGAGCTTGGTCGTCCCCAGGGGCTGGATGAGGAAGAGCAGGACGAGGATGCCGCACGTCGTGCCCACAATCGTGGAGGTGTTGATGTCGGGCTTGACGACCGAGAGTCCCTGGATGGCGCCCAGAACGGACTGCGCGGGGGTCAGGATACCGTCGGCGATGACCATGGATACCGCCAGGACCCCGATGGTCTTGAGGAACCCTCTCGTGACTCTGCTCTTTTCGATGACGGCGCGGATGCCGCGGGTCACGGGGCGCACGTCTTGGGTGTTGTGGCGTTCCATGCGGACGGTGGCCTCCTCGCGGGGGTCGAAGTTGGTGATGTTTGCCTCGTGGTCTGTTAGGTGGACGTGCCGTAGAGCATCCGAGATGGGCAACTTACATATCGAGTCAGGAGCGAGTAGCAAGAAAAGGTGCCACCTTCGCCCTCGTTGTCCGCATGCAAGACGATGAAAACATATTTTACCGTGACCATGAGGGTGAGGGACCAGATGATGAGAGACAGGACTTGGGTGAGGTCGTTCTTCGTGGGGAGGTCTACAAAGGTGGACGAGAAGACGTAAAGGGGACTGGAGGTTCGTCAACGCCAAACGTTCAATACAGCCCGAGTTTGACCGCGAAGCTCACCTTGTTCCGATGTCACCATAGATGACGCCAATCGACTGGTACGCAAGCCTGAGGAGTGTCAGCGGGGCAAAGGCCAAATAGAGCATCGTAACGCACCAAATCAGGGTTGTCCCAGTGAAGACCTGCTTTTTCCTTCCATCGTCGCGACGCCAGTCGTCACCACCCTCGTCAGCCTCGGCAGCGGACTCTCTGGTAATGGCGCGCGAAAGACGGTTCGAAGCGACGCGGTTCAGGTCACGGCTCGAGTACACCCCGCCGGCGATGCCAATGCCGGAGCTGGAGCCGACGTCAGGACGCTGCCATTGTGCCCACTCATCAACGGTCGATCCCGACTTGTGCCTCTCGAGCTTCTCCTCGATTGTGATTTTGGGAGCAGTGGGGGACGTGGCATTCGTTGAATCGTCCATACCAGGCGGGTTGAACTAGTCGAGGCTGTCGTTTGGGTATTGCGCCGGCGTAGAGCACAGCGTGTGGAAAGGTCGACGTGGCAAAATGGCAAGACGATGTTGTGACGAGCAGGTAAAGAATCAAAGAGAAGGAACTCGAGCGGTCACAGGAATGGGAAACGTTAGTCTACACTAAGGAGGCTACGGAGGATGGCTGGTTTCTTTATATTCCCAGCATTTGGAATGGAAACCACCTGTTGGGTGCCCTACCCTAATCTCACGATGAATCTGTCTCAAGAGAACGATCGAAAAGTTGGACGACAGAGAGTGGGGGTCCCATGGGGATCTGGGTTCATCTTGCCCGGCTTGGGGCCCTGGAACCAGGCGGTCAGGGCAGGCTTGACTGGTTAGCGCAACGGGCATTCTACGCATCCTTGAGCCCACGGCAGACGCGGTCTCTGTCTCGCAGACTTAGTGCGGGAAGCCAGTGTCATCTGGGACAAGAGAGCGGCCAGCCCCGGCACCCAGCCCCTCCTTCTTCACATCGGGGTCTACTGGACGCCTTGTGGTGGTGCAGCTTTGCACATGCCATGCATGGTTATCTGCACGACTGGGATCATGGGGATCTATCAGACGCTCTGACTCTGATGACAGAAACTTGCCTGTCACAGGCTCGACATTGGCTTAGCCCGGAGGCGAGCGGCTAACGGATCCATGGAGCGGTTCAAATCTGTTCGGGTTTGACGTGTGTGTGTGTGTCTGCCGGGTGGGAGGCACGCCGGAGGATGCAGCGAGCAACGAGCGCCCGCTACGTGCCGACATGCTGGTGATGGTGGATGTGCGATGCCGGGGATGACAGGGGTAGCTAGAGTAAGGTAGGGGTAAAGCGGCTCCTCCAGTGGGAAGATGGTGGGAGGGCACGAGACGACGGAGTAAGGGGGGGTTGTTTGCCGGGAGGGGTGATGAAGGTGAGCCTGTCGAGACGCCGAGCTCATTGGCAAAGCTTGAAATGATGACAGCAAACGAGTCGCAGCACCCGGCGTCTGACTTGTTGTCTCTTACTCAAATTCCTTAGTGTCGTCTTCTCTCGACTTGGGTACACCCTCCTGTCCACGCTGTCCTATTGCCATTGCTTTGATCTGGGATGGCCAGATGTTGCCAAGGGATGGCTGGACGATGCCCCTACCCTCGGCTCCTCTCGTCCACGTTGGGTGAAGGGAGTCAAGTTGCGGGCGTTGGGGAGACGATGGTGATGGATGCGGAGATCCGAAGAGGCTGTTTGCCTTGGGGTGTTGGACCAGGCCCTCTCCACTCGAAGGAGCAAGCAACATAATGCCTCATTGTGCCACTGGCCGTCTGCCGTTCGTTGCCGTAGGTGGCCCGGGCTGTGCTCAGCATGACTAGGGGTCGACGGGCAGAAAGATGGGCGAGGTTGGTCGAAGGGCAGAGACGAGAGGGATGACGGGCGAGAGAGGACGGCAGTCGGGAGGCAGCCCATCCCCATCCCGGCCAGCCCAAGAGTGCAAGTCCAGTCCAGTCCAGTCCAGCCCAGTGGGAGCGATCAAGTCCACCACGTTGGAGACAAGACAAAAGGCACAGGGCGTCATGCAAGCGGCACGCCCACGCCCGCAGCTACCCCTGCCCTCCCCGGAGCCCGTCTGTGGAGAAGGACGGACAGCAGCCCCGCTTTCCGCCGTGTTTGGGTTGTTTAGCGCTGCTAAGCTTCTGCTAGCGGCCGCCAAGGTCGCCGCATCCATTTCCTTAACAATTCTCCCGAGCTTGGCTATCCGCCCTAAGAAAAGGCGACTTTCTCTCACCACTTTTCTCGTCCAAAAAAGCCTCTTTCTTCGGCCCTCCTCCCTGCCTCAGTCTCCGATATGAGTGATTTTTGAGCAGATGGTCCCATTGGGCCGCCAAGACATTGTTCACTCTCTCGTGCCAAGCTTTTTTATGGGAGACGTCTATTTGGCACAGCCACGCTGCATGCAGCAGCCGTATCCGAACTCTGCTCGCGCTGTACAGGGAGAAGTATGCCCATGGGCAGTGGGCGCCAGCAAATGAACGGGCCAGTGCTGGCGTATCGCGCTTGTCGACGAGCACCTGTTTTGCTTGACGACGTCGCGTGCGTTGTCGTCCCAGACTGCTGGAATCCCATCGAGGGGTGCTGCACTGGCTTGGTCCATGACAAGGGCCAGGGAGAAAGTCGTCCGGAACTCTCATCTCCTTGTACGCTCGCCCACTCGGGCTCGGACTTATTGTGACGTCTCGAATGGTGAGCCCGTCATCTCACCACATGGTCGTCTCGTTAGACCACTACACCACAGGCCTCCGTGGTAGTTTGGAGCCTCTCCTCCATGCAGACACGGAAGGCTGCTCGAACGTCGTGTGGACGGAGCAGCTGGTGTTCCCCCACCCAACGGACATAGGTGCCAGATGATTGCTTTTTCACATTCCCATTTTTACTATTTTACTTTATTCAGCCCATCCCGGGCGCGCCCACCCAACGGGACCAAGCCAACCGTGGCGGGTCCAGCCGACAAGGGCCCTCTTGCGATGGGACAGGGTCCGGACTGCAGAGTCTGCGGCCTTGGACGACACGAACCTTTGCGACTCTAGTCCATCTCGTCGACCGTCTGCGCCGACCCGTTCGTCTTCTGCTCCCCCACGACGGCCTTGCCGTCCGCCTCGCTGACGGCAAAGTTCCACTTGAACTGGTCGTCGAGCTTGCCGAGCTGGATGCCCTTGAGCGTCGACAGCAGCTTCAGGCAGATGTCGCCCGCGTCCTCCTGGCTCGCGGGGATGTACGTCACCGTCTCCTCGCCGGCCTTGGCGCTGCTGACGCGCTCCTGGGCGCCGGCCGCGGCGAGGGACTGCGGGGACGACGCGTCGACGCGTCGCGTGATGGAGCGGATGGGCACCAGCGCCGCCGCCGTGCCGGCCGCCATGACCTCGGAAAAGGCGGGGAGCTCGCTGTACTTGATCTACGTCGGCCGCCAGTCAGTTATGTGCAACGAGGTCTGTGGGGTGGTGAAGCCGCTGCCCCGGTAGACCTACCACTCGCTTCTCCGTCTTCCAGCCGAAGCTGCGCGCAATGTGCTGGATGCTGTCGCTCGTCACGCTGTCAATGACGCACTTGGAGTCGGGCACCACCAGCGTGACGTCCTCGCCCTCCCTCTTGACGCCGATGAAGCCGCTCGTGCTGAACTCGTCAATCTCCTCGTGCCTGACGCTGTCCAGGTGCAGCGTGATGCCGTAGCCCTCGTTCCGCGCGCGGTCGCTGAAGCGCAGCACGGGCGCGTAGTTGCCGCCCACCTTGGCGTGGCCGGTGCCGTTGGGCGCCGCGCGGTCAAAATCGTCCAGGATCAGGGCCTTGACGGGGTGCGTGCCGTGGTAGACGCCCGTGGGGATCACGAAGACGGCAAAGATGTACTCCTCGGGCGGGTTCAGGCCGAGCTGGGCGGAGGAGCCGTACAGCTGGGGGCGGATGTACATGGCGGCGCCGGTCTCGTGCGGCGGGACGTAGCCGGCGTTGAGGGAGACGGCGGCCTTGCAGGCGGCGAGGAAGAGGTCCTCGGGCACGCGGGGCATGGACACGACGTCGGCCGAGTGCTGCAGGCGCACGGCGTTCTTGTCCGGGCGGAAGATGTTGATGGTCTGGTCGCCGGGCGCGCGGAAGGCCTTGAGGCCCTCGTAGGCCTGCTGGCCGTAGTTGAGGGCCGGGGCCATGCCGTGGATGCGCATGAAGGGGTCGGCGACGAACTTGAGGGGCGTCCATTCGCCGGTCGAGACGGAGTAGGTGGACTCGATGTGGCCGTTGACTGAGGAGGGAAGGGGTGTTTAGCGTCGCGGCCCTGGCGGCCTCTGTTGCCGGAGCCATCACGGGTATCTCAGCAGCTCACCTTCGCGGACTTTGAAGCCGACGTTGGACCAGTCAATGGTGTTGACCGGAGGGGGCGGGAAGGCTGCCATCGTGACTGTCGTGTGTGGGTTCGTCTGGTCGACAGCTTGGTGTGTGTGTGTGGTCGTGCCGTGGCGGGGTAAAGTTGAAGGAGTCGTTTGCTGCGACTTTAACGTCAATTGAGTTGAGAAACCGTGCGCTGGGAAGATGCCCACCTGGATGACTCGGACGACGATGGAGCTCTCGCTTTCTCTCTCTCTCACGTAATAGCCCACGTTGTGCCCACACTGAATTTTTCCCTCTCTTCAATTTGCTTGGGGAGGAGTCATTCCCGCCTGCTCCCAAAGTTTTGGAGGGGCGCCGATCTCGGGACTGCGGGGTGGCCGGCTCCGTCGTCCGACTGCCCCTTTTGGCCCCCTCCCATTGGCTCCTTGCTTACTGAGGCGGCGGGGCACCCCTGTCCGCCTCCGCCTGCCGGAGCGTGCAGGTGCGAGGTGCACACTGGGAAAAGGGGTCCAGGGGCATGATGTCATGTGCCATTGGCTGGGCAGTTGATGCAGAAAGAGCCGTATGTTGTCGAGTCTCGATGGGACGTGTAGACATCAAAACGAGTGAAGGACCAGAGACTCAGGGGAACGGTGTGGGCTTCCTGGATTTGTCGACTTGTCATGAAACGGGGATATTGTCCATTCCTCGACCGTAACAACATGCCTACTAGCCCCGCGGAATTCCACAGTCCTCTGCAATCATGACGAGAAACGGTGGCCCCCGATCGTTGGAACCGGCAGCACGGCCACTCACCCCGGCGCCACACATGGTCGACCCGGCGTGTTGAGTTCGTGACGGAGCGGCCCGGCTGCCGGGACCACGGTGCCGATGTGGGCCCCGAACACGAGGCTTCAACGGAAAGGGAAAGAGGGTTGGATGACAGACTGGACGGAGTAGGGTTCGAAATGCCTGCCTCTGAAGGCAGCCATGAACTGAGCATGTGTGAACCAACCAAGGCTTTCAGAAATTACCTTTTGTTTCTGGCGGGCCTTGGGCTTGCCACTTGGCCCGCCGAGCCGGGTTGGGGTGTGCTGTTAGAAATGCCTTGCGAGCATCGCGCCACTGGTCCTCGGACATGTCGACACGAGACACGGTAAAAGACGAAGATGGATGGATCTAAAAAGTCAACGGGGAATGGAATGGCAGCGCAGCACTGACCTATGCACGTGTGGGTCCTCCCCACGGCCGGGATGTGTCATCCGGGCCGTTCGTTCATCTTTCCCTGTGCACCTGCGGGGACCTCCATACTCACGTTCAATGTCTTACCCTCGCAGCGCCCAATGCTTCCGACATGGTGCGGTAGCCGGTCCAGTCATTGCTAACGGCATAGAAAGTGGCTTGTTATCTAGTCTCTGCGAGTGGTCCAACTGTTCCGAGTCCAAAGAATCGCAGCGTACCCGACCAAGAAAGACACTCGCATCTCCCAGGATAGACTTATACGCCAGGAGCCCCGGCAATCCCTTCTTCCAAAGCGTAATCTGGTACATTGCATTCTCATATGCACGCTTTTGAGGGCCCATGAGACATCTGTTCCTTCGTCATGGATGATGCTCGGTACGCCAAGAGAGCACGTCAGGCCTGCGAGCCATGTCGGTACGGACTGCCCAACCCCCGGTTTTTGATCGCATTCGAAGAACCGACAGTCTCACGAAGCACAATGACAGCCGCAAGAAATCGAAGTGCCCGGGCGAGAGACCAACATGCTCCTTCTGCGAGCGTCTCGGCCAACACTGCGTCTACAACACACCGGGCGAGGCTTCCGACTCGCAGCAGACGCCCCGCAACAGCGACGCGGTGCGTGACTGGCTTATCCTCAGCACGAGACACAAAGCCCGAGCTGACCACTTTTTCCACCCGATAGGAAAGCCGGCTACGTAGCCTTGAACACAAGATGGACCTTCTGATCCAGCATTTGATGTTTGCCGTGGCAACCTCTGGGGTTATGCTGATAGCATCGCTGACTTACTGCCAGTCCCGAAGCACGCCCCCCTCAGCCATCGACGTCGACTCGCCATGCAACATCACCAAAAAGGGCGGCACCTATGGACTCTGGCCCGGTCGACGATACCGGTGCTGTCCCTCGAGGCCCCAGGTGAGCAGGCATCTCTTCGCTCCCAGCATTCACGCGAGAGAGTAGCTTACAGCAGCTTCGGCAGCCCCTCGGATCCAGCCGAAGCCCAGTTGATGGAAATGGGGCGCCGGTATCTGCTCTGGCTCCACGGCCAGCCCATCACGCTCTTTGACGAGGACACGTTCCTCCAGTCCCTCTCCTCGCGAGACCCCGAGCTGATCCTCTCATTGCAGGCGCTGGCCCTGAGGTTTCCCCCGGGGGCCCTCACAAACGAGGTCAAGCACCAGCTCGACGAGAAGGCGCGGACATCACGCCGAACGGTCATGAACAGAGTGACCGAAGGGCGGGTCGAGCTCTCGACTTTGCAATCTCTTTGTCTGCTCAACATGTTCGATTTCGCGTGTACGTGGCAAAGCTCGCTAAACAAAAGCGCCCCCTCCAATCTTGTGACTAACGCGTTGCCGCACGGCAGCCGGGAACACCACGCAGTCCGGGCTTCACCTGGCCATCGCCAGCCATCTCGCCCACAGCGTCCCGCCGGCCGCCAACCCGGCCAACGCCAGGGAGAGAAACTACTGCCTACGCAGCATCTTCGTCCTCCAGCACCTCCAAGGCTGCATCGTCCCAGCCTCGGGGCCAGCGCCCTCCCTCCTCCCAGGCTCGTCCACCGCCAGCCCAGCCCCCCTCGGGTCGGTGCCCTGCTGCCACGTCCCGGAACCCCGCCCGGACGACCCCGCGGAGAAGAACATCTCGACAGTCGCCGCGGACTTCTGCGTCGTCTGGCGCATGGCGCGCGCCTACGCCGCGTCCCCCGTCTCCCCCGACGCCCCGCCCCCCTGGGACTCGCGCTCCGACTACTCCCGGGTGCTCCAGGCCCACCACGACATGGACTGCCGCGCCCCCCAGAAGTTCCGGTTCGCCACCAACCGGGTCGACAAGCAAGCCCCCGAGGCCCTGCAGGCGCAGCGGCGGTACTGGATGCCGTTCCTCTTCATCCAGTTCGTCCACGAGACGATCCCGTGCCTGCTGAACCACCCGTTCCTGCTGTCGATGCGGCTGCGCCATTTCCGGCACACGATGCCGGTGCACTTCATCCAGCAGTCGTTCGAGAGCATGAACCGGACGGCCGGGTGGGTCATTTTCTTCCTGGACGTGCTGGAGAAGAAGTCCCTCGCCGTGTCGGACCCCGTGGTGGCGCACTGCGTCGTCGTCGTGGCGACGATCCACCTGCAGCACAGCTTCGTGCAGGACCCCGTCCTCCGCAGCAAGGCGAAGACGGGGTTCGACAAGTGCATGGGCTTCCTGAGGAAGACGGGCGCCGTCTGGCCGTGCGTTGCGAACATGGTACGCACCCCATCCCCGTCTTGTGTTTGACCGCGCACCCCAGCCGGACTGAAGGGGGTTCTCATCTAGGCAAGCAACCTGAGAAAACTCCAAGACAGCGTCGTCATCAGACCCCCGCCAGACCGGGGCGACCACGCCGCCAACCCGAACCGCTCCTTCTCCATCGACGCCCAGCTCCTCTGGGACCTGCTCGTCTACGACCGCGCCGGACGGCCCGACGCCGGCCGGGACCAGTCCCTGTTCGGCCCGACGCTGCGATCCGACGCAGACGACCTCGCCCCGGCGACCGACGCCGCGGACTTTGACCTCGTGGGCTCCGCGGGCATCTCGGCCCACAAGGCGGTGCCGAACCAGGCGGCCGTCTACGCCCCGGACGAGGACATCGCGCCCGTGGCCGTCCCGGAGAGCGCGACACCCGCCGGGCAGAGTCTCGGGGACGCGGGGCCTTCGTTTGAGGACATCTTCTTCGAGGGCGCGGGGCCGTTCGGGGACCAGGCCAACAGGTTCATCGAGGCGAACGACTACGGCAGGGCGATTGACGATTGGTTGAATCTCGACAGCTGACGCCTTACAAGACGAGAAAGGCAGAGCAATCGTGGCTGCTGGCTTGGGGTTCGTGAGATGGACGGTTCAAACGGCGATGTCTAGTCTCAGGCCCGAGCAACACCTCAAAAGAGAGTGGGAAAAAGGCGAGATGAAGCAAGCTGGAACCATCGTCCGGCGGGTGCGATGGCCAGGGCCATAAACAGACTCCCCACGAGGTCAGGTCTCAAGCAAAGGCTTCGTAGCAAGATAGCCCAAGCCGCATCGGAATTCACAAACGCTTCCCGAAGAGATGGAACCCATTGATAGTTTCAGACACCGAATAACAGGCCTCGCAGGTGCAGGTCAATGTCGATGGTATGGCCCCTCTTGGTTCTAAACTACGCGTCTCGGCTCCTCCCCCCACTATCGTACAAATACACGGATGCCCTCTCGGCATCCGACTAGGCCCTATTACATGCGGCAGAAAAGGGAAGAAAAAAAGGGTATGCTTCAATGCTTAAGCGATGCAGTCCAAAACCTGGTAATAATACAGGGAAGTAGGGAGGGTTGTTTGTGTACTGGCCATGTACAGCTTTCGGGTATCAGCGTCATCACAAGCTTTCACGTTGAGTTCCGCAGCCGGTAGCAAGCGAACAAAACTAAAGCGTTCTAGACTCGTGAGGTGTTGCAGTACTGAGAAGACGGATAAAAAGACGCATAAAAGAGCAAATGGTAATGGGAAAAGGAAGGAAAAAAAAAAAAAACCATTAGGAAATATTCCTTTGAGCGAGGGTCGCCCCTCAATGCATAATGCATGCCAATGCAGAGTCGTCATCGTTTCCTGAAATACCCGCGCGTTCATGATCCTTCGTCGACGGGACCGAGAAGAGAAAAGAGACCAAACGAAACCCTGGCTTCCTGTTTTATACGCCATCGCACTCCGTCGTCCCACCCCGTACTGCTCCACTGTGGTATCACTTGCCTGGTGTTACGGCCAGGTCAACAACAATCAAATGTGTGGCGCCAAACGCTGGCAACTCCAGGCCGCGGCATAGCGCTGTTTGGCTGTCCGAAAGGACGATAAGCTCACTGCGAGAGCTCACTGAGTGGTGGCGAGTTTCTGAAGAGCCAGCAAGACACCTGTACCGTCATTAGCACCGCCACATAACTCGGGGCCAGGATTTGACCTACCGCTCACACCCTGTGTTAGGGTAAACCCGGCCTCGGTGTTGCGGCTGTGCAAGCTGACAGTCACCACATCCTTAACCACCGTCTCATTACCAAGGACGTTGGCCCACTTGAACACCTTCTCATCCTCGCGTCCGTCTCCCACAACCATGAGGAAATCAACCGGGCTCTGGTGTTCCGAATCGGGCTCCATGTGGATGCGAAGGTCCTCAAAGATCTTCTCGGCCGCGGTGCTCTTGGTCCAGTCGATAGGCTCGACGACGATGGAGCCGTCGAGAGGGATGGCGTGGACACGCTGCTCCTCGCAAGCATCGTTGACGTGGCTGGCGCAGTCCGAAGCCTGGCGGGCCGCGGACTCGTAGTCCTCGGCGCTCTTGTAGTGGAAAATCAGACTGCAACGGCGCTCCTCGATCTCGGCACCAGGGGTACGCTCGAGGTAGTAGGTCATGATGGACTTGACCGACTCCTTCCAGCTGGAAATCTGATCTCGGTCGGCCATCTCTTGCCATGTGTTCTTGCCACAGTCCTTGAGGAAGCAGCCGTTCTCGGCAATGAGGCCAAGGTTCGGGACGCGGCGGAACAGTCGGTCAAGCTCTTCGGGGCGGCGGCCGGACATGATGTAAACGGTGTTGCGCTCGTCGAGCAACAGTTCATTAAGCACGTCCAAGGTGCGCTGTTCCGATTAGCATCGTCAACACTCGCCGGGACTCCTGGGGGTTCTTACCTGGGGGCTGACGGGAATGATCTGGTTCATCGGGCCCCAGCTGACCAAGGTGCCCTCGTAGTCCAGAATGAACAGCCGGCGGTTGCTGCGCTTGTATCTCGAGGCCAGGGTGTTGATGTTGAGGCGCGGGACCGAGGTCTGGTCGTGCTTGTGCTGCTCGTCGTACACGCGATCCAAGCGGGACAAGAACTCGCTGAACCAGTGCGAACCGGTGTGGTGCATGACGGCCGAGTACAGGGCGCTCCACCGACGCTCCTTCTCTTCGTCTCCCATCTCGAGCGCCTTCTTGATGGCGTCGGCGCATTGCCGGTAGTCCCAGGGGTTGACGGCAAGCTCGTTGCCGCCAAAGAGCGACGATGTGCCGGTGAACTCGGACAGAATGAGGGAGCCGTGCTTCTTCTCGGGGAAGACCTCGCCGTCCTGGCAGAAGAGGTACTCGTGCGAGGTCAGGTTCATGCCCTCACGCTGACTGGTGATCATCAGCGCGTCGGCCATGGTCAGCAGAGCAAGGTATTGGGGGTAGTCGATGTCCTGCTTGAGGTAGACGACAGGCTGGTAGGCCAGGTTCGCCCAGGAGGAGTTGACTCGGGTGACGATGTCGCTAACAGTCGCGTCCAAGTCCGACTTCTCGCTGCTAGACAGCGCCACCTGGATGAGGACAATCTTGTCACGCCATTCCGGGTTCTTGTTGAGGAACAGCTCGTACGACAGCAGTTTCTGGCGAACGCCGCGGACGTGGTCGAGCTTGTCGCGAGCCACAATGAGCTTCTTGCCCTGGTAACGCTCCTTCATGATCTCAACCCATCTCTTGACGTCGTTGTCGCCGCGGTGGTCGCTGAGGTTGACGGGGTCGATGCCGATGGGCAGGTTGACGACATCGACAAAGCGGTCCTCCAGCTGGAGGCCGTCGGTGGTGGCCTCGACGTTCAGCAGCCTGCTGCAGGTCTGGAGGAAGTGGCGGGTGTACTCGTGGATCTGGAAGCCGATCAGGTTGGCCCCCAGCATGCCCTCGAGGAGCTGCTTGCGCACGGCCAAACATCTGAACACCTCGGACGAGGGAAAGGCGACGTGCAGGAAGAAGCCAATCTTGGCGTCGGGCAGCTTCTTGCGGACCATGCCGGGGACGAGCAGCAGGTGGTAGTCGTGCACCCAGATGACGTCGCCGCGTTTCCAGTTCTTGACAATCTTGTCGGCGAAGGCCTGGTTGACGTTGACGTAGTACTTCCACGAGTGGTCCTCGAAGGCCTTGCTCTTGGGGTTGTCGGGGATCTGGTAGTGGAAGACGGGCCACAGGATCTGCTTGCAAAAGTGGGAGTAGTGGCCGTCAAAGTCCTTGTCGGAGGTGAAGACGGTGAGCATGTCATGCTCGGTGGCGAGCCTGTCCTCGATGTCCTGCTTCTGCTGCGAGCCCTCGAGGGCGTCGGTGGGCATGCCGAGGGTGCCGACCCAGGTGTACTCTCCAAGCTTGCCGTCGCGAGCGGCGGCCTCGGCGGCGTTGCGCAGGCCGCCGTTGCCCTGGTCGGCGTTCATGATGCGCCAGTTGGCGTGGGCAAAGACACGGTCGTGGCTGTCGCTTCTGACGAGCGGCCGGGGCTGGGTGACGCCCTGGCGACCCAGCTCCCTGGCCTTCTCGAGGGTACGGCTGTGCTCGGCGATGATGGCGGGCGGGGGCGAGCTCGCGCGCGACTTGGGCTGGGTTGCTCGAGCACCCCACTTGGGAGAGCCCTTGTCGACGGGGGCCCCGAGCTTGCGCTCCTCCTCGGGGAATATGCGGAAGCCATCCTCGTTCGTGAAGGGGTCCTTGGCGACGACTTCCTCGGTCGGTGTGATCGGGGGCGTGATGTCGCGGATCGGGTTGAAGAGACTCGGCTGGCGGTCGGGCTCGGGGCGTTGGGGCTTGTCTGTCCTGGCGCGGCGCAAAGGGTCGCCGCGCTGGGGGGTGCCGGGCAGAGCGAAGTGGACGGTTTTGGGGAGAAATCTGGAGTCGCCAAAGTCAGACTGCTGGCTCGCAAGGGAATGCGATCAAGATTCCAAGGCCCATCCGGCCGGGTGGGAAGCGCAGCTGCTGGCAAATTGTGCGCAGAGCGGGGTCATCCCGGAAGCTTCTTCGCGGTCGAGGGTGGTGGCGGAGGGGCAGGGCAGAGGGGACTGGGGCCACAACTCACAATGATGCGATGAAGACCGTCATCTTGGGCAACCAGGCTGCTGTCTAGCCTTGTGGACTGCTTCGGTAGGGAAGAAGAAAACAAATCGAAGGCAAAGGGCCAACGGTGGGTGGGTGGGCGGGCGGTTCAAATCCGACAGACCGCAGGGCGCGAGGTCGCAGAGGCCGAGCGAGCTTGGATGCAAAGCGGGTGCGGCAGGAGCTACGAGCAGCTTTTCGGAGGCCACAACATGTGCGAGGAGTCGGACTCTGAAAGGGGGCGGTTGAGCTGCGGCCTAGTTCGAGTTTGGGGAGGGATCGCCGGTGTCAAGACGAGGGAGGGAGGCCGGAAGGGAGCAGTGCGAGGGGAGGTGCTGCTCGTTTGTCGTTGTACCGGAGAAACGGGCCAAGGTACGATTCCCACTCTGTGGTCGACGAGGGAAAAAAAAAAAAAAAAAAAAAAAAGATGGAGAGAGATGGATGGGGTGGGAGGACGGCAGCGCGTGGCTGAGGGTGAGTGTGCGGGAGAGGCGAGATATGATTGGATTTATGTCTGTCTCAGACACAGCCTGGCGTGAGGTAAGGCCGTGGGCGAGTGAGTGAGAGGGGGGACAGGGTGAGTGAGACGAGTGTCCGACTGTCGCCAAGCGTAGGTGCCGGGAGCTGTGCTTGTTTGTAGCTGTTGCTGTAGCTGCTGCTGTTGCTGTTGCTGGGAGCTGCGCCAAAATATGCCGTCAGCTTGAGCTTTTTTGTTTTTTTGTAAGCTCCTTGTCCGGGACGAGCCAGAGTCTGAGCCTTGCGTAATGATGTGCAAAGAGGACGGGCGAGGCGCATGCGGCAGGGGGAAGAAGGCTTGCAATAGGGCAGAGATACAAAATACAAAAATAAAAAGGGCGAAAAACGGTTGGGCCACTGGGCGATGCAGCTGCGAGGGATCGATCGGAGAAAAGGGAGCGCTGCTTGTCTTTCCCCCCGCGTCCCCGTGATGTGATTGCGTCCTTCTCTTCTTTTCTCGGCCTGTCTTTCTGCAGTGAGGTTTTCTCGAGAATATTCCAAAGTGGATCTCTCCGTCCTTTTTTCTCCCCCTCCTGGGCGGCGATGGGAGGGGGGGGGATGGGACGGGATGGGACGGGGATGATTGACTTTGAGCGAGCCGGAAAGCAAAGTGGGCAGTGAATGTGACGGGACTGTCACTGAGCGCAAAAGGCAATGTGCCTACGGACGGGACTGAGCGAGAGGGTGAGGCGGGATTGGTTCGCGCACGATGGGACGGGGCTTGGCCTGCTGGGCTGCCCAGAACGAGATGGGAATGGAACGGAATGCTCGAAATGCCACTGCAAGGGGAGGCCGCTCATTCAACGAGAAAGAGTGAGATGGCGAGGGGAGGACAGCCGCACCGGACGGGTGCCTTCACTGTGACGCCATTCGTGGGACAGCCCACCGCGCTCTCGCCTCGCTCTGCTCTCACGCCCGTCACTCACGCTCTCTCTCAACTCACCTCGGGCTTCAGACGGCGACTGGAGGCTGGCCCCCCGCGACAGGAAAGAACACGACAAAACGTACCCGAGCTCTTGTTTCTTTCCCCTGCGCAACGGCAAGGAACGTCACTGACGTAATGAGGAAACCCCGTTACGTACCGCGAGGCGTCGGCGAGGGAGCTAACGCGGCGCAGGCGTGGATGGGTGAGTGGTGGAATCGACGAGCTAATGCACGCCCGCCCAGGGAACGGAACCGGAGCGAAGCCTGCGAGTCGACGGCACTGGACGCTGCCAGATGCACCGGGCTGGGGGCTGGGCGAGGCCCTCTGGGGCGACGAGGACAAGGCGGAGGAGGGCGAGGACGACGAGGACGACGAGGACGACGAGGACGCGGAGGCTGCCGCTAGCACGACGGCCTAGTGTGATTCGACCGTTTGATTCGCTCCCTGTATCCGGGTGGTCTAGTGTGGTCGGATGGATTTCTGTTGGCTTTTTCGCGGCTTGGAGCTGTTGAGGACCTGGCTGGACGTCTGGAGACGACCGATGGATTCGATTCTCGATCCAAGGCTCCTATCCCTGATCTGCTCTCGCTATGTTTCGGATCCAATCACCGGCGCCCTCTCGCTTTTTTCGGTGTTGATGTCGTTTTAGGTTGGCGCCCAAAGCAGGGTGTCCCACGTTGCCGCACGCTCGACCGCTGTGGACCGGGGGGAGAAGGACAGCTGCAGCCCAGGCGGCCGACAGAAAGTGACGGAACCGACGGGGGGGCAGAGACGGAGCAGACGTCCGGGGGGGGGGGGGGGGGCGTGACGACCAACACCCGGCGAGAGGATGGAGAATGGCAACTGGAGACGCCCCGTGCTGTTGGGCCGTGAGATCGACCGAGGGCGGAGGTTGAACAGTGGGTAGCCTCAGGAGGGTTTGGTCCGCAGACGCTCCAACGGGGTGATGGATGGTTTGGCCTCCAGAGGGTGACGGGCGACGGGCGGGAAACACCCAGGATAAATCAAGGAAGAGCCGAGGAGCCAGAGAGCTTGTGTGGGGACCGCGAGGACGAGGGACGGGAGGGAAATCGAAGATCGGGGATGGCATGAGACTTTTAACTAGCCAGAGCCAACAGCGGCGATACTGCGTACTATGTACACCAGAACAAACAACGACAGGGGCGCGCCAGCTGTGGAGGCCGGGATGGAGGGCCATGGGACGGAGGCAGAGCCCGAACCACGGGCAACAGGATGGATGGGCTCGTTGCGATATGGAACGGGCCCGCCGTCATCAGGCGCAGGACGGCAGCGGCAAGTAATCGCTCACCCAAACTCGACCCCCCCCCCCCCGATGGATGGCATGCACCGCCATGCAACGAGCAGTTCCTGGACTGGACCCGACGAGGTGCGAAGTGAGCCGGGGCCCAGCGTTGCCGTCGTCTCGTCTTGGACAAGCTCAGAGTAAGAAATGCGACGTTTCTCCCTGCTCGGGGGGAGGCACCTCGGCCGTGTCGAGCGACTACGAAGTACTTCGTGATCTGACGAGCGCCGCCGTCGGGGCTAGGTATCACATGTGTCCAGGCGCATTGTACCTCTCCCACCGGTGACGGGAGCGCGCGAGTCCATGTACTATGTATCATCCCGAGCTGCGCGGCGACTGAATCCCACCTCATGCGGGAAGAATGGGAAGAAGCCAGCTCTTGCGGTGCTGGCGGTGCTGCTTTCTCGCAAATGGCTTGCGGCAAGCGATGCCCCCAGCCCAGGGTGCGTAAGACTCTTGGGATGTTGGGCCGGCAGGGGTGTCGGACCTGTCCATCATCCCGCCAAGACGAGCACATCAAGGATCCTTCGGGAACGACTGGACAGAGGCCGCAGCCGAGAGACGGCGGGCTGGTTACGGGGGCTGGCTGGATGGTCAGGAATCCGAATGTGCCCCCCCCCGGCCAGACACGGACAGACACAGGTGCCGATGAAGAAACGCTGGGCCGGCGGCGAGTGAGCGCACGAGAGCCAAATGTGATTGATGATGGACTAATAACATCTCGCGTCCTCATGGCCGACACCAGCCGTCCCGTCGTGACGCTCTTGTCCCTCGCTGCCGCGCACTCCAATGGCCCGTTTCTCTCATTTGTGACCAAAACTTACTTTGGACAAGCTTCTCGCTGTCATGGTGTACCAAACCAAGACCGGGCCAGGCTTCTCACGCATTGCGACCACGATGGGGTACACGGGCTACTGGATGACTGTGTGTCGCGGTTCGCCGTCTCGGTAGGATGCTGGCCCCCTCATGTAGGAGGACAGAGGACAAGCTGTTGGTACATCGTCACCTCAACTCGTCCGCCCCATCAGCGGGAGAGCCAGGTAAGCCAGGTAAGCGTATGCAACGATGCAGCCCTCTTTCACCTGCGGCCTCCTTCTGCTGTGTGCCTATGTCGCAGATGGCGGGCGAGTGCCACATGGCGCAAGCCACTGATGTCGGCGTTGGACAGACACACGGGCGAGAGGAGGGAATTGCCGCCCCAAAGTCTAACGGCCGTGGGTAGGGGCAACAGCGTGGAGGAAGCATCGTGGCTCCGGGCCCGGGACATCATGTGGCCTCCTCCCTTTCAACAACAGTCTGTCATCGTCGTCCCGTCTTGCCTCGTCAACCCCTCTTTTGCATCTTCACTCCTCTTTTCTCCTCCTGGATGAATGAGGGGAAACGCAAACACTAACACTAAACAACAACAACACCACCACCACCACCACCCACCACATCCCCATCCTCACTCACCACCAACAAATCACCACAGCCACCACCACCACCACCACCACCACCACCTCGCTTGTTTGCCCGACGAGATTCGGCAAAAGCATCGACCACCACCCAATGACTGGGTGATGCCACCATGCCAGCAGCATGTCCCCTTCTGTCAGATTGCCGCCGCCGACTGCGCGGAGACGCACCGGACATGGACGTTGTATATGCACCTCATTCTACCCTCCCACCAACACAGCCCAGGCGCTGGAGCCCAGAGGCATCTGGCGTCGCCTTACGATGAACACCCTCCGACATGCTAGGACACCAGCAAAGCCGTCCACTCGCGGTCGGTTGCGTGGCCCTCCCCTGGCCACACGCCCGGACACGCCTCGCTGACGAGCCCTCAAAGACCGACGACTACGATTGCTCTGGTCAATTGTTTGCCGCTTGCCGCGTCTCCGGGTGACGACGGAGACGTCCCGTCATCGTCGTGGGCCTCGGGTTTGACTTTGGGTCGTCGCTGAACCCTCGCTGCACTCCGCTCCAAAGCCTCGACCGGCACCAACCCCACGTTCTCGGATCATCACCACATCATTGCCCACTAGGCATACCCAAAACGGACCCAGCTCGGCGACGCCATTCTAGGAGCTTGTTTCTTCACCCAACTACACACCTCGAATTGGGCCGGTGTGTCATGTCGATCCCCAAAGTTACTACCCCAGGCAGTAACACGCCCCATCTCCGACGTTCCAGGCTTGGAGGTAACCAGCTAGCTTCTTGACAACCTTGAACATTGGAGTGTTCGGCAAGAAGCTTGCCACGACAGCTGGAAACGCCAGGGTCCTGGATGGAGCCTCCAGAGTTTGGCCGGGCGGCCAAAGCAACCTTCCAAACACTTTTTGTTCTTCTTGCAATGCCCATGCCATGCCAAGGCACCCCTGGCAGAAACGCCGGCTCTGGCCGGGCCCATGGCCCCATGCGGGTTCGGGCTCCTGTTCCACGTTTCTCCTTCTTCACTTTCTTTGGCGTCGTTGTCCGAGATCAGATCCCCTGTCGGCGCGATGGACACCTCAGGCCTTGTGAGTTGCAACAAGTGAGTCTTCCTCTGGAGACGTGAATGGGGAACACCCGCCATTCTGTCACCATCACGCAAGTCGTTCAGTCAATCAGCCGGCTGGTTCGGCCCAGTTTCCCATCCACCCCTTCACCCACTTGGACGGGAGGGGTAGCTCGGCAGCGCCCACCAGCAGACAGGCCTCGACGTTCGGAGGACGGAGGTCACGGGGCGGGGAAACCTCGCCCTCTGGGTTTCCGGCCAGGGCGTGTCTGATGAAGAAGTTCTACAAGACTCCGTGCCTCATCCGCTGGCCCTATCAACACCCCAACTACTCCCCGCCCGCAATCAAACCAGTTCTACTGCGGACGTAGTAGAAGCATGTGCTTCCTGCATGGGCCCCGAAAGAGATGCTCACCACCACCAGACGTGTTCTCGCAAGATATTTTTGCCCTCCACCAATCCCGCCGAGGGTGTGAGGGGCTGGCAATGACAAGAGGAGACTGAGGGGGCCGAACCATGACCTGGACGCGTATTGCCAACCTCTGGGCTGCTGGGCATGGAGATGGGAACAGTGCGTCGACTCATAGCACCTCGTTATCTGGTATGGGAGGCCTCGGGTGAAGTGAGGGGGGCCCGGTCCTGATCCCATCCTCGCCCCTCCCAGGCGGTTTCTCACGATGCAGCCGTCCGTTGAAGTCTACCCAGGACATTGAACAGCCATATTGATGACAATGTCACCCCTCGGCCTTGCCTTTCGGCCCCCTTGGGCGCTGCATCGACGATCGATGCACTCGCCAGGGTGGTTACGGGAAAACTGGTCGGCAAGTGCGGCGGCAAAGACATTGCGGGTTATCGAGTGAATCATCACCAACTACACCTCTTGGTGTTTGTTGGGCATCGCGACAGCACGACATGGCCCATCTGGAAATGCCTCATTCACAGCCACGAACCCCAACGGCCGCAACTCTGGTCGCCATCGCGGCCCAATCAGCCCCGGAAGACGCATCTGGCCTCGCATTTGGAATCTTCCCTCCAGTCACGACTATCGCATCCGCCCCGTGGCATCTGTGAGAATGCTGAGAATGCAAACCAGACGGAAAACCCCACAGCCAGGCCCAGTTGATGTCCCGTCCCATGTCTCCCCGCACACGAACAGAACCCCGGCCCAGGCCACCCCCCCTTCTTCAACTGACAACCCCAGCCGCACCGCGATGTTGCATGCACACTCGATGGTTCGCGTTTGTCAATTCTCACCTCGATCACCGAGTCCCTCTCTGCACTTTCGCCATTTCCATCCCGTCAACCGCGCGGACGGCACGCGCCCGACATCTCCCGATGGTGCAGTGGGCTCTCAGCTCTGGCAACCTCCATAGGCTAAATGTCGATTGACAAACAGCCCTTCTCCAGATACGCAAGCGCGTCGGAGCCAGCCAGCAGATGCGTCTACCAAGGCCCAGCCCTGACGTTAACCGATAGCGAATTAGGCCCGGCCTTATTTCCCCCTAGGCGCCGGCTGCGAACCAGCCGCTTTGCATGTGTCCGGCAGCTTGGATGCGGAAAAAGAACCATCATTTGTGACACAATTTCCACGCCCATCTTGTTCCAACCCGCTCTTCCAAGCTTCGGCTCAAGACAGGATGCATCTAGCCACACTTTCAAACGCACTGCCTGTTCTAATTCCCACAACCCTGACACGGTGCCTCGGCGGCGGGTGCGCAACTATTCACTCGAGGCCCCGACGTGAGCAGCCACACTAGCGCTCGGTCTTTCGGCCCAGGAGGCCAAATGGTCGGCTTGAATCGACAACGGCCTCAGCAACATGGCTTACTAGGGGCGGCCCGGCCCTGTCGTTCCGCTACAGCGCTGTTTTATCGCTCCCTGCAACACTATGCCCTCGCGGTCATGTCAGAACTGGTGTGTCCGCACCAGTGCACATTCCCGCCAGCAGAGCGGAATTTGTAGCCTAATCCAGACCGCTACCCTTGATGCGGGGAGATACCGAGCGTGATAAGCCGTCGTTGGGGGAGAGGCGCTGATGGGATGATCGGGTTTGACGGACGAACGCCAAGGATGCGCTGCAGAAGATCATGCAGAACTCGACTTGCGGCGAGCATCTCCACTCGGCCGCTGCCCTTTCAGCCTCTCCGGCCTGGCAGGCATTTCGGAGCACGCTGGTTCGTTCGTCCCGCATCCGGGACGCACGAAGACGCCCTCATCCCACGAACGCGTGACCCCGCGGCTTTCGTGGCAGCCGGCGCGGCCACTTTGCCTCTTGCCCTCGGGATCGGCGACTCCTGCAAGGGATCGAGAGGCACGGGCGACGATCAGGCTTGTTTTGCGTGCATGTCGCCCAGTATTTGATCCTCGTTGACGCCTTGTGCGAGCGTGGTGACTGTGGTGGCTAGTTTGATGCATGCTATCGAATCGCCCCGAGATGCCCCGGCACGGGGAAGCACCGCCGCAGATTTACCTACCACGGCAAAACCGAAGCGATCTCCACATTGTAGACCTGGCGTTCTGGGGGGCGGGGGAGGTACCGATGGGTATCATGGTGTGACGCGACCTGCCGAACACCTGATGCGAATGCCAGCATTCCGTCACATCCTGTCCGACATGCCGCGGGGGGGGGGCCCGATGCCACTCCGTTCGTCCGCGAGCGGGGCCGAAGTCGAAAGGTGGACCGGGCCGGTAACGATCGGCCGCCCATGCTGGAGGCATACCGAGGACTCATGGGTGGCTAAAAGATGCATAGCGGCCTCGGCTGACCGGTTGACGGGCGGGAACATCGGGGCGGTCGAGTATGCGATCACGGCTTGGCTGTTACGTATCGTGTGATGGGAAGGCCCGCCGCTTGACGACGTATTGCGGCGGCGTGTCTTTGGCAATCTCAGCGGCAGGCATACACGGTGTCCTTCCGGGCGTCCCGGTGGGCCGGTGGCTTTCCCCAAGGGATGTCGGGTCTTTTCCTGGGCCGGTCTTGGTCACATGACGCCCGTCACAGGGTAGGTTGCATGTGGTCGTTGGGAAGCACAACTTCACGGCGGTTCCGCAGCGTCTACTGACGCCATCTCGGGAAATGCTGACCGGGCGCGCCCCAGCATTTGTCTCACATGTGCGGCTGGTAGGTGCACAGCTGGCCGTCGAGTTACGAGCGCATACAACAGAGGGGACGTCCCGCATGGAGCGGCGCCTGGGAACGGGCTGGGTGCATCGCAGAGAGATAGTCATGCCCGGGAATGCTCCGCAGCGACGAGTCAAGGTTGCACACGCACGGAATGACACACGGTCGGTCAGGGGCATTTGCTGTTCGTCCACTGGGGGGGAAAAAAGGGGGTATATTCTCTTTTATGTATCCGTATTCTAGCTGCCGAAAACCCATCATCACCGCGTCGCACGCGCCTCTAGTGACACCACAGCCGAACGGCCTTGTCCTTCCCGCCGCTGCCCACGCGCATGCCGTCCCTCGGGCTCCAGTCGACGGCGTACACCTCGTCCTGGTGGCCCGGAAGGTCGACCTGCAGCTTACACGTCGCCATGGACCACACCTTGAGCGTGGTGTCCTTGGACGCCGTGACGAGCAGCCGCGAGTCGGCCGAGAAGGCGCACTGGTACACGGGCGCGACGTGCCCGCGCAGCGTGTTGATGAACTTGCCGTCGCGCGCGCTCCAGATCTTGGTGTGGTTGTCCCAGCCCGCGCTGGCAATGAGCGTGCCGTCGGGGGAGAAGGTGACGTGGTTCACCTGCTTCTGGTGGCCCAGCATGCGCGCCACGGGCTTGGTGCCCTGCGACGGGTCCCACAGGTACATGGTGAAGTCGTCGCTGGCCGACACGAGGCGCTCGGCGACCTTCCCCTGGAGCTTGGCCGCCTTCTCGAAGCGCTCCTTGGCCTTGGCGCGGCGGGCCTCTTCGCCGTCGGGGGTGGGGGTGTGGTCGAAGAAGCCCGTCCGGAGGGCGAACTCGGTCGACAGCGCGAGGTGGTTGACCCAGTGGGCGTGCGACGAGAGGGTGTGCACGAGGGTTCCCTTGACGGCGTCCCAGACCTTGACCGTCTTGTCGTGGCTGCCCGTGTAGATGAGCCCGGTGCCGCCCCATTTCACGCAGCTGACGCTGCTCTTGTGGCCCGACAGGACGTGCTCCGTCCGACCCGTGTTGACGACCCAGATGCGCACCGTCGCGTCCTTGCTGGCACTGGCGAGGCGCGGGGTGTCGTCGCGCCAGAGGTGGTAGGGCTCCCAGGCGATGTTGGTGACCCATTTCGCGTGGCCCGTCAGGGGCTGCCCGACGGCGACGCCTTTGTCCGCGTCCCAGAGGCGGACCGTCTTGTCCATGCTCCCCGTGGCCAGGCGGCGGCCGTCGGCGGACCATGCGACGCAGAGGACCCAGCCGGCGTGGCCTGCGAGCGTGAACTTGGGAGTGCCCGTCTCCGTGTCCCATATCCTGGCGGTCTTGTCGCCGCCGCCCGTCGCTAGCCTCTTGCTCGTCTCGGGGGAGAACTGGGCGGCGAGGATGGCCTCGCCGTGGCCGGGGATGCGGTGGGCCATGCGCGTGACCGCCTGCACCTTGAACACGGCCTGCGGCTCGGCGCTGAGGGTGACGGTGGTCTCGAAGGGGTTCGCGACGCCATGGCTGCGGAGGAGCTCGAGGAGGTTCGTGGGGTATTGGTCAACGACGATGTCGGTATCGGGGATGTGGATGCGGAACTTGTACGGGAGGAATTCTTCTCTCTCCTGTCCTTGGTGTTAGATGAGAGAGATAGTGTGGTTGAGGATCGAGGCGTGACTTGCCTTCCCTTGCAGGGTGTTGAGGAGGAGCGTGAGGTTCTTCTCAGAGGCGTCGGCGAGCGGCACCTCAATCACCTCGGCCAGCTGCTGCCCGTCGCCGTCGACGAAGCGGGCCTTGAACGAGCCCTCGAGCCCGGGCGCGATGGCGGTAACATCTTGCTGCGTCTGGGTCCTGGCGAGGGTTTCGCGCTTTTGGCGCTTCGAGGGCGGGGGTAACACCGTCGACATTTCGTTGTGATGCTTCTTTTTGACCGCCTTGGGTCGGTCGTTGAGCGGTTGTTGGAAAGATTTCAAGCACGGCGAAGCGGGATGGTGGGGCAGAAATTTTGTAAGGACGGGACGCACCCGGTGGACCAGGGACCATCGGCCAAAATCTGCCCGTGGTTGCGACGGTTCCCAATTGCCCCACTGCCAGGGGGGGAAATGTCATCGCTAGCAGGTGCAGGTGGGGTTCATAGGGAATCTCTGTTAGTGAGAGCACACTGGTAGATGAGATAGGAAACCCCCCATGGTTCAGACGACGATAAACTCCGAGAGCCAGCCATCCTTGCAGCTCATCCTCCCAAATATGTGCTTTTCCAGCAAGAAGAAAGAAAGCGTGCCCAGTCAGCCTACTGCGCTGATTTCCTTATAAACGCCTTCCCCCGAGCCCTCCGTCCGGTATAGGGCATAGCCGCCCACTCATGTTACACGCCGAGTCTGTCTACCTCGGGCCCATTACTCTCTTCTCGGCCCGTCACCACTCAGTAATACTACCTCGCCATGTGGAGACTGGCGTCGAGGCCCTGGTCCATTGTTGTCTTCTTGGGCCGGCCGCGCCGCTTCGGCCCCGTCGCCGGCGATCCTCCGGCGGCCCCCTGCGGAACAGCGTTGTTGGTGGGCGTCCCCGCGTAGTGGCGGAACACAGCCGCGTTGGGCGGTGCCGACTGCATGCCGGACTGTAGGCCGAACTGGGGCACGGGGATGGGCGTCTGCTGGACGGCATTCTGCTGGAACGCATTGTTCATTTGCTGCCCGCGCATCTGCATTGTCCTCTGGTTCCTTTCCTCCATCTCAGCTTGGCGGTCTCTATACTGCGCATGCTCGTCGTGAGCACTCTGCTCGAACGGGTGTTTCGACATCCCTGTCATCCCGTCCCGAGACATCTGGTTCATCTGCTGCTGGACGTGGTTGTGGTTGTGGTTATGATTATGATTCTGTACTTGTGGCTGTTGATGTTGTTGGCGCTGCTGGTGTTGCTGTTGTTGTTGGTGCTGCTGATGTTGCACCTGTTGATGCTGAAGCTGATGCTGTTGTTGAGGCATTGCTTGTTGTTGCTGCGGCTGCGGCTGCTGTGGTTGCTGCTGCTGCTGTGGCGGTTGCTGTTGCTGTGGCTGTTGTGCGCTTTGCGATTTGCGTCGGTTCTCTTCAATTTCTTGATGTTTCTTCTCCTGCCTGGCCTGCCTTTCTTGTCTCTGCATATCTTCGTTCTCGACGGCGTAGATGGCTGCGATGCGTAGTTGCATTTGTGCGAGTATGCCTAGGCGCTCCGGCTTCGCCATTTTCCGGTATTCTGTTTTGAAGTTGTGGAAGACGTCCCCGGTAAGTCGCATCGTGTTGGGCGTGACACCGACAACGGCGAGAAGGGCAGCTGTCGTAGGATCTGGCGCCGGGCCAGAGCTCTGTACTTCGGGGACTACTCGCATTAGTATATGGCGACAGCTTGACGACCTCAAGGAAAAGCTTACTAGCTGGCGCATCCTGTACAATGTCGGCGTCTCCCTCTGCGTCGGCATCTTCCTCGTCCGTCGGCGGATCAGGGGTCCGCGCCTCATGATTGTGTTCGCTGCAAATAATTGTCAAGATCCACTTGCCCAGGGTCTTGCGATTCACGGCTTTGGCCTTCCAGGGGCAGTTGGTCTTCTTCGTCGATGTCTTGAGCTGCGTTGCGGTGCACTTGTAAGGCTGCCCACCGCGGTCGCACACGAGATCGCATCGGACGACCTCACTGCCCTTCTCGTAGGTGCCGCCGACCTTGTTGCGATGGGTGCGCGACTTGACGACCTTGTAGCCGTCCTTCTGCATGCGCGACTTAAGCGCGGCGAAGAGCTCGTCGAACGAGGCATATTCCTCGGTGCCGTCGCTGCGGTCGCGGGCGCCCAGGATGCCAAACATATTGGCGACGAGCGGCGGCGACTGGAAACCAGTGTCGCGATGACTTCGGCTCGTGCTCCCAAACTCGATTCGGTCGAGATGGGGGTTTCGAGTCGAGGTGTCGCGGCGCGACGCGGTTCGGCTTCGCAGAGCTGTGCGGATTGCTGGAACAGCCTGTAGCAAACTCTTCCAAACGTGTCGGATGACGAGTTGACTCCACCACCCTCGACATCGCATTGGTGGCTGGAGTGTTTCTTGGGGACAGATGTGATCTGTGCGGCATGTGGCTTGTGCCTGTGGCTCCACCCCCAGACTCGGTCGGGACAACCCCGGTTCGTCCGTGTAAGTCGGGCAGGAGAGTGCTGGTTCGTGACTGTCGATTCGGCGGCGGTGTTCGATCTTCTTCCAACAACATCCCGTTTACTCGACGTTCTACATACAGCGAGGAGCCCTATACCGAAGACCGAACCTCTTCACCCGACTATTGGAGGCTTCCACTACATACCGAATGCGTAGAGTTATGGGCTAGCTGGGTCTTTCTGGCAACATGAACCGTCGACACGTACAGCCCTCAAGGGCATCTCGGGCTTCGGAAGCGACTTCTTTTGCCACGGCACCTTCACAGACTCCGGTTCGCTACGGACGAGCTTCCCCCTACTTCTCCCAAGCCACTTCGAGGGAAGATGGTCTTTCAGCAACTTCGGCAAGGAACGTTTCTTTCACAAGAACATCGGCGCCATCGTCTCCAAAGGGGCACATTCCTGGAACAATCTACACCACAAGTGACGACTACCATGGGGATACCAGCCAGACGAGAAGTCAATTGAACGTAACTCGACCGACCACTTCCTACACCAGTCGCACCTCGCAAACCCCTTTCCTCCCCCACAGTGAGAAACACACCATCGTGTGCGCACTAAACGAAGGCCGTGGGATCACTCCTGCCGTTGGTGCTGCATTCTTGAATGTCGATACTGGTGAGGCTATCCTCAGTCAAATCTCTGACAACAGATTCTTCGTTCGGACTCTACACAAACTCCAGATCATGGAACCATCATATCTTCTGATCGTCAGTTCCTGCTGTCCGCCAAACCCAAAATCTCGGCTCTACAGCCACGTTGAAGAGCATATGCCAGATGTCAAGATCATCCCTTTCGACCGGAAGCATTGGTCAGAGGTGGAAGGGCTCGACCGAATCCAGACCCTCGCTTTCCGAGAGGATGCAGAGGCCGTCAAAGTGGCTATTAGAGGGAGCTTCTTTGCTACCTGTTCTTTTTCAGCGGTGAGCAGCTCTCAATTACATACCTTCACAAATTTCTGACCGTCAAAAAGGCCATGAAGTTTGTAGAAGCCGAGCTATCCTTACACATCATCCCTCACTCTCTTCGCATACGATACCAGCCGTCTGAGGATACTATGATGATCGACGTATCCGCCATCATTTCACTTGAAATCCTGCAGAACCTTCGCAAGTCAAAGTCCAAAGACACTCTATTCGGTATTCTGAAACACACGCGAACGTCAATGGGCAGTCGAGTGCTTCGCAGCAATCTTCTCCAGCCATCGACTCTCAAAGACTCGTACCTCGAGCCACGTTACGATGCCTTGGAAGAGCTTCTTAAGAACCATGACATGTTTTTAAGGGTTCGAGAAGGTTTTATGACGTTTAATCCATCTACCACGCTCATTGTTAACTGGTTAAAGCGCTGAAATCTGTCCCGGACATCGAAAGTGTGTTGACTCGGGTAAACGAAGGCTCTCATATTCCCCCAATAGGCTAGGCTAACCGCATCAGCTCGTCATTATACCAAACAAGCCATCCGTCGAGGCATCCGAGAGAGCTATGAATCATGTTTTGCTGGTAAAAACATTTCTGGACGCTGTACCGACGATCTTCCAGGCACTAGGGCCTGCTACAAGCCCCCTCTTGATCAAGATACGAGATCTCTGTCGGCCCGAGCTTACGGAAACAGTCAGAAACCTTGTCTACGGGGGCATCATCGAAGACGTCACGTACGTGAAGTCAGCTCTTGATCTCAGGAATCAGAGGACCTTTGCAGTGAAGGTAGGTGGAATCTCTTCCTTATCACGGTGATAACACTGACCTATCATCAGCCCGGAGTCAATGGTCTCCTCGATGTTGCTCGACAGGCATATAAAGAAAATACCAACGACGTACATAGCCATTTGGAGGAGCTAAACAGTGATTACCCAGTCGCGCTTTCGTTTTTCATCTCCTGCTGACGCTCATCAACTTTTAGAACAATACAGCATTGAAGCCGACCTCCGATATGACATGGGTCGCAAGTACTGGATTCGGCTACGAGCGGTTGATTTTGAGGACCGTCAAGTACCCCCAGTGCTTGTCAATCAGACGCGGAAGGGCCGCTACATCGAATGCTTGACTATGCAACTGAAGAAACTCAACCAAAGGATTGCCGATTCCGTCGCCGAGGTTGTTATGTTGAGCGACAAGGTGATCCAAGACCTCATAGACAGCATTCGAACCCAGCTGCAGCCCCTTTACCGCGTCTGCGACAGCATCGCTCTACTTGACATGATCGCATCATTCGCCCAAGCAAGTTCCACTCACGACTGGAAGAGGCCCGAGATATCAGACACTCTGGCACTCAAAGCGGCCAGACATCCAATTCTGGACAAGGTTTGGCCATCCACCAGCTTCCCCATCCTAGCTGACAAGAGAATAGACCTTGAAGAACCCTTTTGTTCCCAATGATTACTACGCTACCGATGATTATCGTTTCCAAGTCGTCACCGGATGTAACATGAGTGGGAAAACTACGTACATCCGAAGTATTACCTTGCTGCAGATAATGGCACAGATCGGTTGTTTTGTGCCAGCCGAGTATGCCAGCTTCCCTATTGCCCACAACATCTTTGCGCGGGTAACAACAGACGACAGCATCGAGTCCAACATGTCGACATTTTCCCTGGAAATGCGCGAGATGGCATTCATTCTTAGGTTTATCTCGATCTAGGCAACGTTCTGACCCGGTGCTAACAACCGCCAGAAACGTCACTGACAGAAGCATTGTCATCATCGATGAACTGGGTCGAGCCACAAGCACCCGGGATGGCCTTGCTATTGCGATTGCCATGTCCGAAGCCCTTATCCAAAGTCGTGCAATAGTGTGGTTCGCAACGCACTTTACAGAGCTCGGTGAGAAATTCCAAGGACCCCGCCAATGGTTTAGCTAGGAGTTGACCTCAAGCAGCCGATGTTCTTGCCGATCGCCCCGGAGTGCTAAACCTCCGCCTCGCTACGCACATGTCGACAACAGCCAACGACGTGCCCAAGATGACGATGCTTTACAAAGTGGAGTCTGGAAAGTCTGAGGAGTCGATGTATGGGATCACGCTTGCGAAGGCCATGCAGTTTCCGAAACGGTTTCTCGAAGTGGCGGAACAAGTCGCCATCTCTTTGTGCCAGCGAAGAGAGCGAAACAAGCAAGGGTCTGAGGCGAGGAAGATGCTCAGCCGGCGTAAGCTTATCCTCAATCTGCATGAGCACCTGAAGCAGGTCAGTCAATCAGAGATGGATGATTCTTCCATGAGAAGCTACCTGATTCGTCTCCGCGAGGAGTTCATATTGCGTATGGAAACCATCGAGAATGGAGGCAACGAAGGAACGGTCAACGACAGCGAGGCGGGACCAGATGACGAAGATGAAATTTTCGATAATGACGATATTTTTGACGTTGTTGATGTAGAGTCCCTCCAGAGTAGCTGAACGTTCAGCCAGCATGTTGTGGACGTTTTGGGCTCATTGCTGGCCGGGTGAGGCGGGACCGTGACTGAGGCACCGCGAAACATAGGCAGGCAGTATATGGCATGAACGGTTCTAGAACTGCTCGCGAAATATTGTAGCTCAAGAGATGATCCAAACAGCCCTGCTTAGGAATCTATTTCCGATGCGAGGGGTAACATAAAGGCCATTCTCACATTGTGCCCCTCAAACAGCCTAATTATACGTGGGCCCTTCGCCCCTCACAGCAGCCCAAAAAGAACCTATACCTCGTCGGCTGCCGCCTCGCAAACCAATCACTCGCAGTTGGGAAGATACTCGCTTGTCCTTGCTGGCGAGAATGTGAACTATGCAAGGATATGGCGGACTGATAGAGAATTTCAGAGAAGTGATAACCCCTTTTGGGTTTATGAAAGCCTGTGGCTTCGTGCTGGTTGCTGCATGGGGGAATTTGGAGGAAGGCTCTGACGGCAAGCGCTCCTACCACTTTGAAGTTGCTGCACCGCAACACATGGGCAGGAAGGGTTCACCTCGCTCCTGCCTCTTGCCTCCTTCCTCCGCCCGCAATTTCTTGTGCTCGTTTTTCACACATCACGCCCAGAGCCGGTCAAGAGCAAATCTTTTCTTCCACTCCCGGTCTGATATCACCGACTCTACCCATCAAACTCACCTCCGCTCACCTCCACCCTTAGCAACGTTGCGTTGCTACCCATTCGTTCACAACCAGATCGCGTAGCCGTTCGTTTTGTTGCCTGAAAGACGATGGCAGAGCCTGAACTACGCTCGTGAGCATATTGTACTGTTGAAAGTAATGATCATTCCGATAACAGCGCCACAGCCTCTGGGAGACCAAGAAAGACACAGACATCCTACTCACAATGGGCACGAACAAGTGGCAGCTTCACGAAAAGGTTATGCGCGGCAAGAGCGGCCTCATTGATCATATCTTCGACATCACCGGTGAGGTAAGAATACGTGCCTGTCTCGTACCATGCTCTCGCGGCGGTGATACTGCAGGAAGAGTTGACCACAGAGCAATTAAAGAAAGACGGTTTCCGAAAGATCGCACTGAAGGAGCATGCCTTCACGGCCTCAGCTCTCGGAGCCACTTTGAGGTACTTTTACGTAGGAGGTTCGCTTGTACGCAGTATATAAAGTGATAAACATTTACTGACTTCCAACAGACGGTGCTTTCGACGGGAAGACGGTTGTGGAGCTTCTTGCGGTTTATGACGTGTCGGCTACTCTCGCAGTACCAGCACTCCAACAATTCATCGCTTCTCGTATCGGCGAACTTCTCTGCGGTATCCTTACAAGCCGCATCGATCTGATCGAAGACTTCATGATCGCAACCGATATCATTGCCGGTGAAGAAGCAGGGTCATGGGAAATTATGCGTCAAGAGCTTCAAAAAGCCATCGGGCCACATCTCGGTATGCTTTTCTCGCAGCAAGAGTTTATGAATCTGGTGAAGAGTAGTCCGACCTTTTGCTTCAAGATACTCTCTACTGCAGTGGTACGGATGGAGGTTCTTGAGAAGGGCGTTGAGGAATCCAATGATTCGAAGAATGTACGAGACAACGGCACTGGAGTCGAGTCCGTGTCTGCTCCCAAGAGGGTCTCTTGCACTGGTGAGCATTAGGCAAGGGCACATAAGACCAAGTGTCATACTAACAGAGGGAGCAGATAGAGCGACACAAACCGACGATCTACCAGCTGCCACTCCGAAGGGTTTTGATTTCACGTTTGCGGCGAACGTTACCAAAGACACTGCTGCGCAACACGACATCACGCCCCGGCCAGTCAAAGTCAAATCACTGTTGCAACCACCCAATGGAGCAAAGGCCTATTCAGACCAGTCCATATCGGTAATGGAGACGATATCAGGAACTCTGAGCAGTGCTATTCCAGCGGTAGTTTTTAAATCTTCGTCCAATGACAACAAAGGCAACTTCTCCCTCCTCCCAAACACCATTCCTTCCCGCCATTACCCCCGACTCACTTTCGATCAGCAGCAAATTGCGGTTTTCCAGCTTGAGTCAATTCCATACTACTTTTGGGCTAACTGATTGGATGTAGAATCCAAAATCTCCGAGCCACTCACGTTGAACTTCAAAGACAAGGAACACAGCTCCCGGGTATCCTCTACGACCTATACTACCTCCTGTCCACAGGCTATTTCAGGGGCACTCAAGTCACCCTGGGCGGGATCAATTCTCCCTCCCGCCAGCGACAATATGTCCAACTCGGATGCTTCGATCAACTGGGAATCTTGCAGCGAGGGTGGCATAGCCTTTGCCTCTCATGATAACAGGTTACAAGCTGCAGGAGCATTGAACTCACTAGTCAAACAGACGAGCACTTCAATGTCCTCAACAGCCCCCGAACACAGAATTAAGGGGACATCTCCAGCCTCTCGAGTTTTTGAGCGGACACGAACAGCGTTCGCTATGCGTGGATCCGACGTCCCCCATGGAGAGCAACCGACTGCCCCGGGCCCGCTTGAGCGGACCATTCACACTTATACCTTCACCGGCACCAGTGACCATCAGGACTTCCACTTTTCCACTACGGCCGAGGCGGAGCAGCCCAAGTTCGCAAATACCGGGAGCGCTCCTATCTGTGCGCGGGACCGTGATCCCTCACGGGGTTCTTCTCGACATAAGCTAGCACGTAGTCCTTCGCCTCGTAAACTCGGTGTGAAGAATGCAGTTCAACTTGACCCTGTTACCGCCAAGCAGGTCAAAAAGGGCAAACTTATAGTTGAATCTACTCGTGAGTCATCCAAACCGGTTTGCTTTTGGTGTTGTGTAGCCCCCTTTTCCAGATTTTCTTGAAATCTTCGTCATCATTGCCTGGAATACACTGACTCGCGTATCACAGACAACCTTGTCTCTTCAGCGTCTAGGGTTGACCTTGACGGACCAAACATCGAATGTAACCCTTCTTGAACCATGGACGAGAGTGGATGGCACCGGCCATTGTCGTGCGGCAACGATGACGCGAGACTCTCCGCGGACACTTGTCTTGACGTACAGCAAACCACCAGTGACAAATGTCTGGGTATAGTCGCCTCCTCAAGCGGAATACGCAGAAGAAATCGATGTTTCTCATGGTCCTAGCCAGGTCCATCGCTGGCCCAGCATTGGTGCTGGAGATGTAGACCTTTGTTGGCAGGCCTGGCTAAACATTATGTTACTTTGACGACCTGATAGACCTACATCGCAAGGCAAACAAGCAGTGAGCGAGACAAAACCATGTATAACCAGAGATGGTACACGAGGGAAATAAGCAATGCTCGAGAAGGAGAAAATATTGTCCATAGTCAGACAAGAGGCTCGATTTTGGCGTGTTCCCGCGGAAGACCAACGACTTCGTAAACGAGCCGAGCTAGTCACAGACTAACTACAATTGTGCTCTATCTGTACGATTTCCTTGTTCATCAAACCATATTTTGGTGCCTTTAACCATAGACTCTTGAAGTGCAGCACCGATCTTGACTGCAGATACCGCAGATGCCAACTTGATCGGCACTGGATTATCCTCCAAAACGCTATCCGTGAACTCGATCGCCTCCGTTGTGAAAGCAGCCTTGAATCGGTCCCAGTACGTCTGGGGCAACTCCTGGCGAATACCTCCCGGCTGATAGATCCTCACATGGTTATCCGCCGGCAGGATGTTCACCGACAGCTTGCCCTTGGTTCCAATAATCTCCGTCGAATCCTCCTGGCCCGCAGCCATCATGCGCGAAGCATACAAGTACGCGATGCGGCCATCGTAAAACTCTACCGTGCCTACGGCGTTATCACGATCGTTGTGTTTTCGCAGGTCGGGCTCAACGGCCGTGATGCCGACAGCGTGGACGGACTTGACCTTGCTCTTCTCCTCGTCGAAGAACCAGAGGGCGAGGTCAATGTCGTGGATGCTGCAGTCGACGAAGATGCCGCCCGAGAACTCTGCGTAGGCGACGAAAAAGCCCGAGGGGTCGAGCACGTCGCAGGTCTGGCTGCGCAGCACGGCGGGGCGGCCGATGAGGCCTTGTTGCATCTTGGCGTGGGCGTCGCGGTACGAGGCGTCGAAGCGGCGAGAGAAGCCGCACATTACCTTGAGTTCGGGGCGTTTCGAGGCCGCGTCGACTACGGTTTGTGACTGCGCCGTTGTGTGTTAGTTGCCAGAGCCTACAAGGTGGCAACATCCCAGCCGTTGCCAGGCAGACAGAGACTTACAACTTCGACCGTGGTGCCCAGCGGCTTCTCGCAGAGGACATGCTTCCCCTTCTCAACGGCCTTGATGGCCTGTTCTGCGTGTACAGACGTCGCGGACGCAACACAAACGGCCTCGAGCCCGTTGTGAGAGAGCATGTCGTCGTAGGATTCGTAGACGGCGACGCCGTGGGGTGCGAGGTTCTCTGCTGCCCATTGACGCTCTGCGGCGTCAGGGGAGCTTACGGCGATGAGAGTCGCGCGGGGGACGTTCTGGTGGAAATTGAGAGCGTGACGCTTGCCCATGCGGCCGAGGCCGGCAACGCCTACTTGGAGCTTCTTCGTTGACATTTCGAGATCTGATCCGATTCTGGAAGAGGGGGAAACTCGGGCCTGGAGGTGACTGGAAGGGCTCGGGAGGTCGTGCCCAAGGTCGTTGTCTATGCGATCGGACGAGGACCGAACGAGTGGGGGATATCACTGCGCGTAACAGAAAGGACGGGAAACGACAGAAACCGCACCTCTGTGTGTACGGGCACAAGTGACGCGACTGGACGAAAGATTGACGATATGCCCTGGGAGTAAAAGGCACCGGCGCCTCCAACCGCTTTATGTACCATCTCCAACATCGACAGAGCTCACCGGTCTTTGATCGGAAACCATTTCCCGACACGATGCATGGCTGCTCGCCCGTGGGGCGCCACTGACGCGGTTGAGGATATTCCTGACCAGCAAAGCGTCATTCATTGACCAGTGAACAGCAGTATCGTATCACGAATCCCACAAAATCGCGTCGCCGACGCGGAGAGAAGCCCACTCGTGAGTTGTGCCCCTGTAGCACGTGCGGTTGGAGAGAGGCTTAAATTGGGCTGAGGCGAAACTTCGAAACCTGGACGGACGGTGTTGTAAGACATGATTCCGGACCAACGCTCCCAAAGTTGCCGAAGAGGTAAGTGGGGTGTTGGGGACGTTTAATGGAGAGACTCGGATTGGCCAATGACTGAATCGGGGCAACTTGCCCCGATGCTCAACCCGGAAGGCCAGGCAGCTCGGCCCGGCCTGGAGGCTCGTAAACGGCACAGCTTTACCCCAACAACCAGGGACTAGCAGGCACCTGTTGAATCCGGGGTAGTTGTTAGATTATTAGATTAGCGATATGCCATGCAACCTACACAGTGTTGAGTCTACCTGATCCTCCGCATCACCTAGATCCGCTCAGCTGGAACGCGGCCCCCCGCCTTTAGCCCGGCCGTCTGGGGTATGGGGTACAAGATCTGGGGCAAGGTATATGGCCGAAGTGCATGGCCGAAGTGCATATATTTTGCCCGCTAGTCACAGAGACGGCCTGTGTTCGTAGTTGTTACGGAGTTACCGTCATGGGTATTGGGGAAGGACACGTAAAGAATTCCCATGCCGGTCGGCAAAGGATGAGGGACAAAGCCCACTGGCCGTGTTCTGGAATGCGAGGGAACCAGCATCTGTACGTGAAGTACTTTTACGATTGGACCTCTGCAGAGCCTAGCCGCCAGGAAGCCCCAGCTGTTCAAGAGTCGTCTTCCCATCCCCATGCCCGCTTCAGATGAGATTGCGCAGAAGCAGTCGGCCAGCTGTGTTCGACGTCCGTCTTTACCAGGATGTCTAGGAGAGCCCTCTGCTCCGCGTGGTCCGCGAACCTGTCACCGCACGCAGTGACGCCCATACACGCCGTAATCATGGCGGGTATAGTTGACTTGTTGGAAAGAGCTGCACCACACAACTCCCGTATTTGCATGCGGATGTCGTCCTATGAGCTTTGGTTAAAAGGATCCCGAAAGCGGTTGGCAGAAGGAGGCTTACATCTAGCTTCTTCCTGGCCATGATTCGGCCAGGTCCGATCTTGGGGATGCTCTCGTCGTGGCACATCAACAAGGCTCGAGCTAGAGCCGCGTGCACGTTTCCGATAACTGCAGGGCGTTAGCACATCGTGCTGCATGTAACTGTCTCATCCATGACCGGAGAGACGACATCGTACAAGGCGCTCACCGACGGCGTGGTTGATGTAGAAGATCTGTGGAAACACCATGCTTGATGACGGGCCCGGTTCCGAGTATGCGATAGGCAACCATGACAGCGGCCTCGCTCTCAACCAATTGAAGTCGTATTCTACCAAGCGTTTGTACTCGCTCTTTCTGTCCATGACCTCGCCGAAGCAGAACTGGACGACCTCGGCGCAGTGCACCACGATCCGGTTCGCCCAGCAGTCGTCGTCCGCCGGCGAGAAGGCCCGGTCAATGAACAAGTGGTCGAGCTTGACCTTGATCGGTCGCTGGGTCGCGAATGCCATGGTGATTTCCTGCCTAAGCCCGACCCAAAAGGACGCCTGCCGGAGAGGGCTTGGAGGCGTCGAAGAGGCATTTTGGGTGTTCATGAAGAGCTGGATGCCAAGCAGATGGCCCTCGTGGTCCGTTCCGATCAAGGGCACGTCGAGCTCTTCGAGGGTGCGGAGGAGGATTGTGGCGGCGAGGAGGTCATCGTTGGTAAGGGCCGACGAGTCGTTGGAGATGGCGGTGAGGTGTTTGAGACATTCCTGGTGATAACGGTCCGAGGCGTAGGGGTCGTATTGTCCATTTAGACTGAGATGACGGGAGGAGAGGGCGAAAATCGCGTTGAGGAGGGTAGGGCACGTTATTGCTCGCCGAGGAACAACGATGGCAAAGTGTCGTCTTGCATCACAGAGGTCAAACTAGGGGACGTGGTCAGAACAATACCACATAGCAGCGACTCTCGGCACAGTGAACAACACGACTAACCCAGGTGCACATGTACTCTAAATAATACTTCATCAACCGCACCTCATGCGGCTGGGTGAAGGGGAAGACAACATCATGATGATGCTCGAAGTTGGCCAACCCGAGAGTCGATCCTGCGGGTATTGCGCTGTAGGTGGAGGGCAACGGGATTGCTGTCCGCGCCTCTTTCCAGCTCGCTGCGGGCGTGGATGTGGGCTGGCTGAATGGACTCGGGATCGCAATTTGGGCCTCACGATAATCTCGGCTACTCTCATCGGTGATCGGAGCCAGGTCATCGGACGCTTGTCCCACCACGGGTGGATCTGGACGTCTCGTCTCCGCCGATGACAGCGGCGGCGGGCTGCCGTGTTCAGACCAGTAGAGAGCCTCAAGTTCCTGGGTTTCATCGACAAAGTGTACTGGCATCCGAATTAGGCAATTTTCGAGGAAACAAGGACCGATAAGCTTTGTCCAAGAGGAGCAAAAATCGCCGTTTCGGCCAGCGTTTGCGCCGCCGTGTGTGATGTGCCAAGCTTGTTGGTCTGTGGGACTGCAACACTTACATCGCCGAGGGTAGTGCACCCACGTCTGCTCCGTAGCGCTCGGCGTCCTAGATTCAGCGAAACAAAACCCATAGTAAGTGATCAGCGTTCCCGCAGAGGTGCATTACGGAGCACCGCCGCTCCCCGTGACGAGAACGAAGCGGTGGGCTTCGGTTCCGCTTTGTGCAACAGCAACGTCGCAAGTCGCAGCCGGCATCGGGTACATGCCGGCGGAAACCCCAGGCGCGTCCAAGAAGGATAGAATAGCAAGACGAAAAGAAAGTCAGATGGCCGCGACTTACTCGGTGGAATACTTGAACCGGACAGTGGGGGCCGGTACGCATTCCTTGCCAGTCGCTCTGCATCGAATACACGAGGCTTCGGGCCGAGAAGACGGCGGGCCAGCGGCAGGAGCGTCATCAGAGCTCCACGCGCATTTGAGGTGCTGCTTTTTGCAAGTCTATCATCGTGCTTGGAGTTGCAGGTATGTCGACGTGGGACGCAGTGGGATTGTCAAGTCCGAGGGGCTGTCATCCCGCACATCGTCCCGCGTTCCACATCACCAACCCCAGAAATAAGTCAGCGAGCCATTCCCACAACTTCTGGTTGCTCGAGGCGAAATCTGGGGTGTCACACAGCACGGGGTGGTGGGAAAATCCGGGGAAACTGAGAAACACAGCCGGGGACAGCTTACCAGGCATGTCGTCGACATGATTTGCCTTTCGCCTCCTCGTGTCTTGTTGCAATCTTGCTTTTTTCGTGTAATTGGGACGATCGCAGCGAAGCCATGGACGTTGGTGGGATAAAAGCATTTCCCGGTTGGTGAGAAGGGGAAATGTGTGCATCGGGGCGAATTCCTGTGAGCTGTGGAAGGGGAAGAAAGCTCCTGGCTCCCCTCGCGTTACGGCGAGGCTCCTTCGGCTCGAATTGCCACATCAAGCCGCTCTGGGCTTGGGCTCCCCAAGCTATGACGAAAGGTGTTAATGCACGCTCGAGATGCCCCCTGACTCGCGCCCAACAGGCCAGCCACCCGCACCCCCCAGGTCCTGTCAAACCTCCAAATCCCTATGGAGCCAACGAGCCTCAGCGCTGCCAATCCGCGGCCAGATCCCGGAGCAATTCGATGCCCAGGTGTGGTGAGGAAAAAAAACTACTCCACTGAGCCCATCCGTCCCCACGGGCAGGCCGTTGCGAGAATCTTCCAACAACCACGCCCCCGTTGTGCGTGGAATAGTTTCCCATCTGCTTCGAAGGCCCAGAAGCAAGTGGAAGACTCGAATCACACCAACCAGACCGTTTCCCCTTTCGAAGCTCTTCTGTAGTCCCGCCCGGGTGCTCGATTATCGGCCGTCTTCCGAGGCGGCAAGCATCGTCCGCCGAACACTGTCATCGAGGCTCCAACTTGGTCAAATCCAACTGCCAGGCTCTCTGCAAGTGCCGCGGGGCGGGCATTACCCCGGCCCTAGCTTTTCCTTCAATACCTGAACTCTCACCCGGAGTACTATGTAGTGGCCGAAGGGTGCCCCTGGCGATGACCATGGCGTCTCCGAATAAGGCACGCTGACACGGCTTCCCCATCCCCCCCCCCCCCCCCCCCAGTATCCCCAGAAACCCATCTTTAAAGCGCCCCCGCGATTTAGCAACCCCTCGTCTTTCTTGACCAACTAGCGCCCGGCCATTGGTCGCTATGGCTATTGCACAAGCCGCACCCTCCCTTCCCCGTCCTAGGCGTGAGCAGGTAGTCTACCACTTTCCAAGGTGGACCCCCTTGTTAGATGTTGTGAATCTTGACGGGCGCAGTCGGGACGGCTTGGCCATAAGGTGGCTCCCCAATGTCAGAGCTCTTTCTATAAAGACGACGTTGCGTGCCATGTTTGAGATTGACCTGCTGTTCGTGCGACTCAGGCGGGTTCGACCAAAGCTTCTTTTACTCTCTCTTTAGTGATACCCCGAAGCTGTCTTTCTGGTTCATCAGACTGAACAGGCCCCTTGGAACCCTGCAACGTAGACACTCATTGACCTCCGAGCGTGTAGCTCATCCCACGTGAGTTCGTCCCAGACCGTACTCTCTGCTCTTCGGCTTCGTCACCAAGTTGTTTCACGACAACACTTACCTCACCTCCAAAGCTTCGCAGTGCCTCAAGCTAACACCTGTTCTACAACACCAGCTTGACACGATGGGCCATCGTTCACCGTCCGCCTCCGAGGTGGAGAAAACCTCTACCAACTACCCAGGCGTCTCAACAGAGCAGCAGGAGACCGTCCTCTCTGATGCCTCCCTTGAGCCTTACGGACCTTCAGGTATACACACACACACGTCCTCGATCATGTCTATGCCGAGTACTGACTCTCATGGCAGGCTTCCGCGGCATCTTCGTCTCCCACTATGTCGCGATGTGTGCAGCCTTCTCCGCCATCGGTGGACTCCTTTTTGGTTATGACCAAGGTGTCATCTCCGTCACCCTGGTCATGGATCAGTTCCTTGAACGCTTCCCCGAGGTCTCGGATCACGCTGCTGGGTCTGGCTTCAAGAAGGGTCTCATGACTGCAATGATCACCTTGGGTGCCTTTATCGGCGCCATGAACCAGGGTTGGATTGCCGACATGATCTCTCGGAAGCGTTCCATCATGGTTGCCGTTGTTATCTTCACCATTGGCTCATCCATCCAGACTGCGGCTCTCAACTACAACATGCTGGTCGGTGGTCGGTTCATCGGAGGCTTGGGTATTGGCATGTAAGCTCGGCACCCTCGTGATATATACCTAGCCCCTTCAGATGCTAACGTTGACAGGCTTTCCATGGTTGTTCCGTTGTACATCTCTGAAATCTCGCCTCCGGAGATTCGTGGATCTCTGCTCGTATTCGAGCAGCTCTCCATCGTTTTTGGAATCGTCGTTTCCTTCTGGATTACTTTCGGTACAAAGGATATCCCTAACCACTGGTCGTGGCAACTGCCCTTCCTCATTCAGATCCTCCCTGGCCTTCTCCTTGGTTTCGGCGCCGTCTTCCTCCCTTACTCTCCTAGATGGCTGGCGTCCAAAGGCCGTGAAACAGAAGCCCTCGCCAACCTCTGCAAGCTCCGCGTCCTCCCGGATACCGACCCGCGAGTCCGTCGCGAATGGATGGAGATCATTGCTGAGGCACGGTTCCAAATCTCAGTTCTCGCTGATCGTCACCCAACTCTCGTCGGTAAAGGAGATATAGCAAGCACCCTAAAGCTCGAAGCCGTGTCCTGGACCGACTGCTTCAAAAAGGGATGCTTTAAGCGCACGCAAGTGGGAGTTTTCCTAATGTTTTTCCAACAATTTGTTGGAATCAATGCGCTTATTTACTACTCTCCTACCCTATTTGCGACTATGGGCCTCGATCATAACATGCAGCTCATCATGTCCGGTGTTCTGAACTGTGTTCAGTTGATTGGTGTTATCCCCAGCTTGTGGACCATGGACCGCTTCGGACGCCGGTGGATCTTGCTTGTGGGCAGTGTGGGCATGACAATTTCACACACTGTCATTGCCATTCTGGTTGGGCTTTACTCGAACGACTGGCCGAGCCATACCACCCAGGGTTGGGTCAGTGTGGCCTTCTTGCTGCTGTGTAAGTTATTTTTACCCCTCTCCCTGCAGCATGATCCCTCTTAGTTTCCATTGATCTTTCGCAACCATCAAAACTAATTACCATTTGTTAATAGACATGCTTGTATTTGGGGCTACATGGGGCCCGGTGCCATGGGCCATGCCGTCTGAGGTCTTCCCTTCCTCCCTCAGAGCCAAGGGTGTTGCTATTTCCACTTGTTCCAGTAAGTTCCATACCCATGAAATCCGATGAAGTACAAGACACTGACTTTAGACAGACTGGATAAACAACTTTATCATCGGTCTTATAACTCCTCCCATGGTCCAAGGAACTGGTTTTGGCGCGTACGTCTTTTTCGCCGCTTTTTGTTTGCTGTCCGGTATTTGGACTTGGTTCTGCGTACCTGAGACCAATGGAAAGACACTTGAGCAGATGGACGAGGTGTTTGGTGATCGTACTGGGCTCGACGATGTTGCAAAGAAGAACCAAATTTTCCGCGAGGTCGTGGATGAACAGACTCACTCTACGGTAACTTTGCCGGCGTAGATAGGCTGAGATAGTCTTATCTTGATGTTAAGATTGAAGTGCCTCCAAGAAGCTTCGAAATTGCGACACATCTCCGTGAGCGACCCGAACTTATGCTCAGTTAACCCTCAGTTAACCTAAGAGCTAAACTGTTGCTGCATACTCTCGAAGTATGGATCAATCATAAGTATCATTCATTCGCCACGAGATTTTCCAGGCCTTGCTTATATACTGTCTTGCTGGCGTGGTGTTGTATAGCAGCCACACCGATTCCAGTAACCAGTAACAAAGCTCACTACAACCTTTCATTTGCTTTGGGTCGGATGATTAGTTCCAAGGACTAAAAGTGAGCAATGCCCGCTTTCTCCGTTCGTGCTGACTGGTGTCCTTTTGATAATTTGTTCCCTTTCCCTTCCGTTAGCCGACTCTCTGGGTTCCGAGGCTGCAGGAACGAATAGTCGACACAGGCCTAACGCTAGTTGGGCAACTCCATCCTCTAATGTTTTTACTGTTTAACTAGATAACTCAAACACATCCCGCGCACCTTGAAACCAAATCATTACTGCCGATACCAATTATTTCTGACTGTTCTCTATTTTACATGGGATAACCCTATTCTCGGATTCATGTCAACATAACATAGATTAGTGTATTAACTATCAGTTTCATTAATATATAGAGTATGATTGTTCGAATATGGTCAACTATGAAGCAATTTGTGATAGAGATGTCCAAAGGCCACCAGCCACGCAAGGGCGAAGTGGAATCGCCCACTCAACCACAACGAGGGGCAGTCATCTCCCACTTCACCTGGTCGCTGGCCGTTGGATGAATATCAGAATAACACACGAAACATCACCACTATCCTCACGAGCAATTATTGCCCGTTGATGCGGTATATTCCGCAGGCTGTGGTACCAAAGAATCCTAGTCAAATAATCCTTACCTCGTAGCTTGGAAATAGAGAACCCCTAAAGTGCTATAATCAAGCATTTTCTTTTCCAAAGGGTAAACTAAACTACAATAATTACACGGGCTAGAATGATGACCTGCACCAAATAATCACATACTAGGGGATCGCGGGGTAATCCGCCTCTTAAAACGGCCTCCCGTTAGAAAAAAGACAGCTAGGCGTAGGCTATTTCATGGTTTAGAAGGACTTTATGGATACAGTCCTTCTGACAGCCGTTCTGGGTCTGACAGAAGGAATTGACTGTGGTGTTACAGGGCCAGTTGCAAGGCAGTGTCGCAAAGTAGTACATGTCGCGGTGAGGTAGACCAGCGAAAGTACAGCTGCAGAAATAAGATAACAGCGAAATAGAACAGTCAAGAAGTGTAACTTAATGAGCAAAATGTGAAACAGACAGGTGAGAATGATGGTAGGTCAAGCTAGGAATAATTACGTAGTCTACGGATAAGTGTAATCTCACTTGCCGGCAGTCGAGGGTTATGAACCTCACAGTGGCTTGTGACAATTGAATCGCTCACAACTTGTTATTACTTAAAAGTTAATCAAAGGAGGACTAACTTCAATAATAATGACCGTGGGGGGATCGATCTGAGTACAAGTTGATGCACCAAGACTTTCAGCGTCGGAGCCTTTATCATCACAGGATACAGGGATATCACTATAGCCCCAGAAGCCAAAACTGTAGAGCCTTGTTAGTGCTCTGCGCGAAAGTATACCTATTCCTTTTAGAGAACATACCCAGGAGCAAGTTGGTGGAAAAAGGCCAGAGCAAACTGAGTTTTGATGCCCTTTCTCAGTTTGAATCTGTAATAGGATTGACCGCAAGTAATGACCGTGGAGGGGAATCCAGGATTAATGCCCTCGCAGTCCAGAGCCTTGTCGTCTTCACTACTAATGAAACTGAAGTTGACGTTGGTAATGGTGCTATTCTGCAGCTGGCGGACGGAGAAGTTAGATATCTCGATAGTCTCAGAAGGTGATTTGGGGCGGTCGGTGGCCTGAGGGGCCGGGACAGCGAGAGCAGAGGACCCAAAGAGGGCTGTGACGGTGGCGAGAATGAGCTGCATGTCGACGATGGTCCTTGGCTTGATCTTGTGATTTAAAGCTAAATTAGGTGTTATAAGTGTGTCGAGAGCGTATGTGGTAGTGCAAGTGTTTGACCGTGGAGACGAGACAGCCATGTTTATACTCAGAAGTTGCTGGCTCTGACGAACGGGCATCGCGCCAAGTCGGTCAACTCGGGCGCCGGCCAAGTGGGGTTGATAGATTCGTCATCACTGGCACTTAGATAAATATAATCTGTGGGAAATGGTTGTCAGGTAATGCCTCAGGAAAGCCAACCTTGCTACTCCGGATATGGCCAAGGGAGCCAAAACAGCCCCTTGATAATGAGGCCAAAACGACTTTCGAATCAACTAGTTAGGCCTCTAAGGGTGCCATTGCATGGTGGTCAATCAGAAATAGCAGACGAAACGAATAGAATGATGCATTTCAATACTAGTCGCTAGCTATTCCAAGCGTGCCCAGCCAGACGATATCCCGGAACTGCATGGAGCAAAACGATGGCGCGGAGGTAAATGGAACAGGGATTGTTATTAGAGCTAAAAGAAAAAATCAGCTGAACGAAGCAAATTGCTGCGATAGAATTTTGAAAGAACCGACGATTTACCCTTAGGGCAGACATGATACCAGCTAGATAGGGGCGTGTGTGAAAATGCGCTAACATTCTCGTATTGCTTCTAGCCTTTTATACTAGATGATTAATATAATAGTTTTTTCTGCGGCGGGGGATATGGAATCACCACTGGCAAAGCCCGCTTGTCCTTTATCGTAAACTAACCGCCAAGAGCATTTGACCTTTGCTAATTGCGCAGTCCACGGATTGACCTAACGACTGGTATTCATCTAGCCATTTCTTCTCCGAAAACCCCAAACTGTTTTAGATGGTGATGAACTAGCATCGATGGCACTTGATCCTCGATTAGTGCTATTGTTTGTGAAAGTGAAAAGTAGGGTATTTTGCCTCTCTTAGCCAATATTATAGCAATCGCGACAGCGCTATTCACATTCCTGAAGTTAGGGTGCTGAGTTGTCCAGGCACAGAAAAATGCACCAGTTATAGTCACCAGTAGCAACAGAGACACAGCTGGGTCGAATCTGGCCACCCAAATAGGCCAATTTCAATGTCACGTGCATCCTGGCCCTCATGGCGGGATAATGCTAAAAGTTTGGATGCTCAGAAAACAATTTGTTGTGTTTAATGAAGTAGATTATCTTTGTTATTAAAGTTCAAAACTGTAACAGGCTGAGCCCGTATAAGGCTTCACTAGACATCATGACCAGGATCGCGCAACGAATTCTTAAGTGACAAATCTGATTGGACCCACCACGGAAGCCACGGTTCCAATCATGTTTCACGCGGCATGGCCCTGATCAGGCTACCAACAGGGCAAAGATTCCTGTTTTCTCCCTTTCTTTTCTTTACTTATGTTAAGATACTTGTACTAGTTGCTATAGCTAGTTATAAATACACTTATTGTGGCCCAATGCCTCAAATCGCTCAAAAAGTTGTATGCCAGTATATCATTCGCGTTCGATATATGAGTAGTATTAAGTCCTCGGCATACTTCAGCTTATTCGGTGAAGTACCAACTACAGTACTAGGTCATAAGCCTGGCAACAGCGAAAAGGATTTCTCTGTCAACTATATGCCATCACCACCACTTTAGAGGGTAAGATTCCAATCATTGATTTTTGGTGGTCTTGTGCGTGGTAATCATTATTGCTGTTGCCACACTTATTATCTAGTAGTGTAGGAAATGTGCTGTAGGTACCGATGTGAAAACCTCCATCCGACTTCAGATCAAGAAACATCTTCCTCTTGCGGTTCCTGGACAGCTTGTTGATTACAAGGTTTCGGAATTAATTGAGTCCCTTGAAATCCTGAAGAGTTGCGGTTCATAAGACGAAGAGAGAAGGTAGAGTAGCGGCGCAGGTAGGGCCATTCAACAAAATGATGTCAAAGGTCTCATCCTTGAAGTAACTTCGTTATTTACCTCATGAAACTTCGAAAAGCGGGTGTTATTCGAAAGTGAATAAAAGGGTTGGAGAGCGAGATGCCAGTACATTGTGTAGCCAGCAACTTCAATCACTGCTTCCGTACCAGTTTCTTCTATTGAAGTATTACTCCAGCCTAGAGAAAACAGTATCATGTTGTGCCTTCTCTCAAATATCTGTGCTGTTAGATAGGCATTTGGTCTATGTTTTGGACAATCTTTTCGGCCTTGAACTGGAAACCACCATGTTGATGCTTGCACTAAATTCTGGACCAGATAGATCTGAGAAGGAGCCTTCTTTAGCGGGGCCGAGATGCCTGGGAATGCCAGGTGGGTTTCATGTCAACAAATCAAATTGAGGAGACGCAGTGAGGATAAATTCAGTGTTTGGCCAGGCGGCATCCAGCATCAGCGATCATCGACGAAGCACGAGTTCCGAAGGCAATTTTCTATCTCTACAATTGTTCGCAATAGTCAGCATAGGCAAGAACAACCTTGAAGAGAGTAACACAGTATGAAAGAGAAATATCCCGTTCAACTTATAATCATCTTAACGCTTCCATCAAAAGCATCAAATGTCATGAAGATGCAATCTTGTATCCGTAATCAGAGCGGCTGCGCTCACCACCCCTTGGCTCAAAAGTTGAAAGCATGGTTGTCTTGTTGGCTTCGGGTATCCTTAAGAACCCTGAGGCCTTCTTTTTGAAGAGTGTTGATAATGACATGACGAGAAGCTATGGGGACCTGGCGCGCACACGTCCCGAGTGGGAAGCCTGACTAGGCAGCTTGTCAGTGACATGTCGTGCCCTCACTCGTCGTTTATAACTTTCATTGCGACGTTTCACGCATCTCTACGTCGTATCAACGTTCTTCTTTCCCCATGGGGTCTGCAACAGTTGACGGCCAGATGGATCCAACCAGATCCCAGTCTTGCGCATTGGCCCCAAGGACAAATGGTTGCGGAAAATCGGCTATAACTAAGCGGTTGGAAAGGGGTTAACGCGGAGGTTTAGTTAGGGACGTGCCGTTGGGCCGGCCGAAAGGCTTGAATGGGCGGCTGCACATTCCCGTCCGGGTTTCCGAATGAGGCAACCCGGAGCTGAGACAAAGTGCAGATTCGCTTTGATGCCAGCTGATGTATGGTGAAGGTTGGGCCCAGTTGCATTGCAAAAGGCCTTTCTGGCTTCAGGGGGAATCGATCTTGACCCGATGGGAGGGTGGCATACTGGGGAATGTGCGGGGTAGCGTCCATGGGGGAACCATGGGGTGATGTGAGGCTCATCCGCGGGCTCCGCTGGACTCTCGGTCGGAGCATACATGGTCTTGGTGTCCCAACCTGTTGAACGGCTGAAAATCGTTCTTGGCCAACGCTGGGGGGAAAAGTGTAAAATTGAGTTGCCTCCCGAGCTGCCTCCGAGGCGGGAAACATTAAGCGCCCGTCGGGAATAGGGCGTTTGGTAGTCAAAAAGTATCCCGCGAAATCACCGACTATTGAGAACATCATTATAGTCATTTAACAAATTGTTGTGGTATCTAATGCTCGAAATCTAGACAATCTAGTGGTATCTCAACAATGATCGAGGTCTGCAGACCTCACAAGAGAATAGGAATTAATGACAGTGGAGGTCAATCCATGCCCAAGTGAGAAAGCCAGAATATGGGCGGAGGACATAATTCGTAGCGATCGAAATCGCTTCAAGGCCCCCCCTGTGGCCAGTGAATCTCCCAACCAGGGGGGCCACATCTTTAACGCTAGAGAATTAAACCCTTTAGGACTTCTCCGACTTCTCGACGTTCTGCGTCTCCTCGTCTTGGCGGGCCCACAAGCCGTTGGGCTCGCTGCTGCTGGTACTGCCCTCGCGGCGGTTCTCGCGGGTGGTTGCGTGGCCGGTTTCCTTAACATCATCGTAGTGAATGAGAAGCTCGCCATTCTTGCCGTAGCGGTGTGGCTCATTGCGGGCAACATGGACGACGTCGAAGGCACCCTTGACACCAGGGGAGGACTTGGCGAAGATGGAGTCCATCTCCTCCAGGGAGCGGTAGGCGGTCTCAGGGAAGAAGAAGTAGGTGACGGGAACGATGATGGCGTTGATAATGGCAAAGATGGTGTAGGTGTGGTGCTTGATGGAGTCGAAGGCGACGGGAGTGATCATGACGACCTTTGCTTTGTTAGTACTGGAACGTTACGGGCCCGACATTAAAGCTACTTACCATGAAGTTGAAGATCCAGTTGGCAGATGTAGAGAGAGCGTTGGCGGGAGCGCGGATACGCAGGGGGACGATCTCGGCGGGGTAGAGCCAAGTCATACCAAGCCAGCCAACGGCGAAGAAAGTGTTGAAGACGAAGAGGAACACAATGCCAGTGATCTGACACGCATAAGTCTTTTGAGAGTTGACACCAGCAAGGATAGCCATGGTGATAGCCTGTCCGACAGCGCCGAAAAGCATGAGCTTGCGGCGGCCGACACGCTCAACCAAAAAGACAGCGGGCCAAGAAGCAATGAAGTACTCGGTACCGTTGAGAGCAGCCAACAAGTGGGACATGAAGCGGGTCATTCCCAGACCAGAGTAAATGACTGCGGCGTAGTAGGTGATGAGGTTGATACCGCAGATCTGCTGGAACATCTGGTTGACATAGGCGATGCAAGTGCGGTGGAAGTTCCGGTTCTTGTCCATGGTGAAAAGATCCTTGAAGCTACCCTTGGACATCTCCTCGACAGTCTCCTTCATGACGACGTATTCGTTCTTGCAGTAGTCATCATCCTCAGGCAAGTCGGCGATAGCAGCAATGACCTCCTTGGCCTCCTGGTCACGGCCCTTGAGAATGAGCCAGCGGGGCGACTCGGGAAGATTCCAGACGAAGGCCAGAATGAAGACGCAGAAGAGAATCTGCAGAGCCAAAGGGAAACGCCACGAGACAGAGCCTGGCGCGAAGGACATGCCGAGGTCGATCCAGTAGGAAATCATGATGCCACCGCTAATGAGGGCACCCTCAATCATGACGAGCTTGCCGCGCTTGTGAGAGCTGCACGTCTCGGACTGCCAGGTAGGGACTGTCGATGTGTTGCCGCCATTTCCGAGACCAGTGATGATACGTCCGATGATGAGGTGTTCGATAGAAAATGCAGAGGCTTGAAGAGCAGCCCCGATGACCATGATGGCAGTGCCGAGGATGATCATGCGCTTGCGACCGAGGGGGTTTCCGATGAAGATGGTGATGATGGCGCCGAGGAAGCAGCCCAAGTTGTATGAGGCGACGGCGATACCCTGGTTGGTAGAGCGCTGACTTTTGGTAAGGCCTTCAATGAGGCCTGTAGGCTCAGAGTCGATAGTAGGGAACTGAGATTGGAAAGCAGGGAGGGTAAGGATACCACCAGTGACGCCCTGGTCTGTAGAGAAAGTCGGGTCAGTCAGGCTGTCGCCACGGGATCGGGTGCGTTTTGCCCGTAGGAAACCTACCGTATCCAAAAAGCAAGAAGTCGCATCCTGCGATGATACTGATGGCCCAGTTAAGGCTCTTGCCTCGAAGGCCGAAGTAGTTGAGCTTGCCCATCTCGAAGACTCTTTCACAGCGGACAGTATCTGATCTGTGTGTTCCAGACAATGTCGAGGGCTGTAGGTCGTAGATCGATCGAAGGGGGAGGTGAGATGGTCGAGATGAGTAGGAAGCAGCAGGAAGATCAGATGCGAATTAAGACGGCGAGCGTCGACCTTATAGATGAAATCCCAAACACACAGCGACAGGGTAAAGATCGGCAACGTCAGCGCCAGATGTTGAACTCTTTTTCTCCTCACCCTGTTCTGCCTCCTCACTCATACCGCAGGCAACGCGCAGTAGTACATGCCTGACCTGCACTGGCATGGTAACACGGCTACTCGTGCCAGCCTCGGGCCCTGGCGTTTGCTGTTTACACCCAACCCAGAAAACCCCAAATAGCCAATCCCCAGTCGTCCCCGAAAGGCTGCCCCAATTTCCCCCAATCCCCGTACGATCCAAGATCCCTCTGGAGGGGGGTCCTCCGACCCGGAGGGGCTGAAAATTACCCACTCGGATCCACGGGCATGGGTAATAAGACTACGAGGGACGGTGACATGTCGTCAGGCCGGCCAAGACGCCGTCATGAGACGCGTGGGAACCTCTCAGCCAATACGGCGCCTAGAAGGGAAATAATTTTGCGGGTTCGCGATTGCGGGACGTTGCAACACGGTGGCTTCACCGCTCTAAGACGCGAGCTCGTGGAGACTCCGTCCTTCGCGCGGCAGAATTCGGAGAGAAACCGACGCAGAAATGGTACCTCAGGTAAGACAAGGCAGCATTGTTCTGTAAAGGCGGAGAAAATGGACTCAAAGGAGCCGCAATTGTGTCCATTACCACACATTATGGGTGGGGTTATGATGGAGACATGTTGGAGACTACGACGTCATATCGTTGAAATTTGATAGGGACCGATAAGTCGAGCAGCCGAAAAGTACGAAAAAGTACCTTGCGGTGCCCTTTGTGCATACCACCCGGCCCAATATCGTTGGTTCAGTTACACATGGTTGGTTTATCCCCGTCCGGGCGGCGCCATCTGCGAGTCAGGGGGCCCTGCGCGAACCTTGCGGCAAACCCTGAGCGAACTTGTGCTCAAAGGCAGAGAAGCGCCGAGGAGATCGGGCTCTGCGGCCGGTGGGCGGCATTGTAGCCGCTCAGAGCGCTTGCAGCTGCGGATTCTGACTCTCTCTCGCCCGACCGTTTTGGTGTCTGTTTGGCTCTCCCTCAGTTTAAGCTGGGCCTGCGTCGTGGGGACAACGGTGCCAGAACCAGGTTTCATGTTTAGAATACTCGCACACGATTTGTCAACGTCGGCAGTTGTTGGTGACAATGTGTCGACGGCGGTGGACCACATGACGTATAGTTTCGCATGACGGTTGTTTTGGCGAAGACTCGATTTTAGTCTTGTGTTCTCCGACTCGAGTGGCCCATCTCGCCCGGCGATTCAATGTTGACCGGAAGACATGTCGTTCGCCGTCAAAAAGCTTAACCACGTGCTAAGACAAAGTCCAAGAACGACAAGCCATGACAAGACTATTCACTGGAGCTGGCGCTTCGCCAAATCTCTTGTCGATTGCTTGTTCGTTGCCTATCCCTTGGTATTGTGAATCCCCTTTTCTTGTCCTCAAAGGTCCAACATCTGCTGCGGTTAATTATGGAGTGTGCTATAGCGAAAGTGGGATCTCAATTTACGACCCATCCTCTTGTGCACCAACCTTCGGGATGACGTCGTCTGCGAAGAACTTTTCGCGTGCTCGGCCTTACTGTATTAGGCAATCCGAAGACGCGCGCCAGGCGTTCATCAGGCGAGCCAAGCCCATGGTAAAAGGATTGCAACTCGCATTGTAACCAATAAGAGGTAGCAAAAAGCCCCGACCGCTGGTCTGGCGCGCGGAAAAATTGACGGGCCTTTGAGTCTTGGTGTCTGTTTTCCATCCGCATTCCCGCAGAAACTGGAGAAGCACCAGTCAACCCTCCAGTCAAGTTCCCCCAACCCCAGAATGAACTGACTCGGGGGCCGCAACAATCTGCTGGTTGATACTGTACAAAACGGCAATGAAGCCGATGTTGGACCTTCTTGGCGTACAAAGCCCTGCCGGTTTCGCCAGGCATCAGATGTACGATGACGTACTGGACAACTTGGTTCACCTCGTCCGGAGTCTCATCAACTTCTGGGTGTAGGTATTTCACAATCAACCTCCACGACTTACACGACGAGAAAGCTTACCGCTGATCGTTTCCCAGCAACTCGGTTTGCCAACGGTGTCAAATCTCATGCTCCCTGATGAAACGTGGTTTCGATTGCTCGTGTTGTTGTGAAAGCCACTAATTCCCCTTTGTTGGCAAACGCGCAGTGCCAATCACTGGGACTATCCAGAGATCTTCACTACAGAGCATCCATTCAGGGTACCAAACCGTTTACCAAAGAAGGCAGGACCCTGACTCTGCATGTCCTGGACGGTTTGTCTGGTCCGGGTGCCCCCACAGCTCAAGCGAAAGATGCCTGGCGCAAGGGGAAAACCGGGGAACGTCTGCTACGTATCCCAAAGAAAAGAGAAGGTGGGTTGACAAAAAGAAGGAAAATCGACTCATCGGCAGAATTCAACACCGGAGAAACGGTCTCACATGTCGGGCAAACTCGTGTGTACAATGAATGGGAGATTACGGCTCATAACGTAAGCTCCACCACATAACGACGGGCAATAGTTGAAGATGGGCATATCCCGGGCTCAAAAGCAGATCGACCATATCATCGAGGAACACTCGATTCAATCGATCGCAACTTTTCTGTGTGCTTGGAAGAATCACGGGAGGCGGCAATGCCAAGCTAACGATATCGCCGATTCACCGACCCGGAAAATTCTGCACCCTTGGCCCCATACCGAGGAACCAAGTTTTTTGGACTTGGTGTGGATCCGGACCCTGGCAACAAAGAGCTTCGAGCTTGCAACAATTAGAGGAAGTAAACCGGGCTCAGAATCCGATTGAGGCAGCCCACGTTGAAATCTGACTGTCAGCAAGAAAACCGGAGAAGAGGGGGAAGGGCCCAGGAGAGGAGAGACCAGGAGCAGGAGGGGCAAGCACCGGGTTACGGAAAGGATCACAGACTGGGTGACAAGTTGAACAAACCTATGGTTCTCCAGTATGGCTCTGGTCCGAAACAATGGAGCCCGTCTTCAGTCTGGAGCCACTGATGATGCCTAGAGGAACTATCATGTGACGCAGTGGCAAGCTGCCTAAATCGACCTCAGCGCTTCGCGACAACCGCGCGGTGACGATCTCAAATCGGCCCTTTCGTGCTTAAGCCAACCTGCAAACTTGGCCTAGGAAAATCCCATGATAGGGGTCCTAGGGGTCGAGGGACACCAGCTGCAGGAGCCACACATGCGGCAAACGATCAGGGGGGGGGGGGGGGGGGGGGGGGGGGAGCCCTAGATTGCGATGAAGGGCCTTGGTTCAAGATTACTCATGACGTCTTTGTTCTGTCCCCACACTGCCGTTCCGCTCGTAGGTTGGTCGACTCGGATTCTATCTGCTTGCGACAACGTGATAGCAGCACCGGAATCATTCCGAAGGTATCGCGAGGATTGTGTTCGGACACTTTTCGTCATCAGTGAGGAAGTTTTCCAAAAATGAAACGCAAGCTCATTAAGCAGGTTGCCAGACTTGACAGCAAGTGATATGAGCGATGACCGGGCAGATGGCAACTGTTATCCCTGTTCTTCCCGTCGAACGCTTACACAACGATATACCGCGACAAGATCCGGCTAAAGAAGCTATGAAACTGTCTTCAAATGTTAGAAATGATTCCTGTCTGACGGAAGCGACGGTATTGCAAGTAGTCGTGCTGAGCAGAAAGGTTCTACTTTCCAGAAATGCTTGTTAGAATGTAGATATCGTCGAAGCTTATCCAGCTGGTCGCTCATTGTCACTATCCACACCGACATTCCGGAATATCCCTGATCTGCGTGATCATCAACTGCTCCCTCTTTTTGAACAATTCGAATTGGTGGCCGAGCACTTCAGCTTGATTCCGTAAAATCAGCCCCCAGCGGAGGTAAGTACGGACCATGGCTCCGTTGAATAAGGTCGTTGTGGGCCTTCCACCCCGAAGCTCCCGGGGAGATACGTACTATTGTCCGGAGAAAGTGGATCCGGTCTCGACTACTAATCGACGAGACCGCCGAGCGAGGTCATCGCATCTCAGGTTAGAACTGATTCCTTCCGAAAGGCTTGAGATAGGAAAGTAATTCTTCAAACTTGCCTATAGACTCCAGCAAACCACTGTGTCAGTGCTGCTCAAATCCCTTCCGGTCCATCGTTGTATTGAGCAAAGGGCTGTCAGCTTCGTTGTGAACAACAGACGCGCGGTCACATCAGATACAATTTCACTGAGGCACATTACAGGCAACATGCAGCAGGCTTTCTAGCGAGCCATGGCGGGTGTTGAAGCGTAGTTCAAACATGGAAATTCAAAGCTTTGAGTGCGACAGGCCTTGTTGCCAACTCAAGGCAACCTCCCAGTTGGTGGGTTACGGTGGCGACGGGAAGTACATAAATGTTGAACGATTGGGCATGTGGGTTTGTAAAAATATGCCGCACTGTCTTGAGCCCTTGATACCACAACGGAGGATGCACAATCTCTCGCTTCAATTCTTGCAAACGTGCTTTGCTCCAGTCATCCTCAGACGGCTAGTTAGATGGGTATGACAACCCGCGTATTGAAGCCTCGCCACATCTGAAGTCTATCACAGGCCAGAGGTGCTACTTATGGGGTTATAAGCACTGGTGATTTTCCTTCTTTGCAGGATTAACCGTTTTAGACCGCTTTACATGGGGCTAGAACTAGTATCAACACAGAATAAAATGGATGCCGATCTAGTCCCACTGATTCAGTTATGCAATTCATGAGAAAGTACGGTCTTGATTTTCAAGTAAGATACCTCTCGTTAGTCGACATGGCAAAAACACATAGAACTTTCTGAAAGCTCACAACCGAGCCACTGTCAGAGGCTGGGCTCGCACAGAATGTCGAAGTCAACGAAGGTTACAATTGGGGTCGGTTTTGGCGAGCGTTCGAGCCCGCTCCTCTGCCTGATACTGGCGCTGGCCGGGCTCCCTTACTTGCTGCCCCCGGTTTAACGGTGTTCCGCTTGAGTTGGGCCCATGCTGATACTCCCCCTCCCCTCGGTGCTCCGCCTAGTTCCTGATAGCCACTTTGACTAGCGTCACCGCGTTGAGACAAAATCAATCTCCTATCTTTGCGTCTTCCTATCGACTGATACGAGGAATAGAGTTCCGATTTGACACCAACGTGCAGTCATTACTTCAGGGTTCAATACCTATCATCGTACAGTTTTGTCCCTAAAGCTCATCTCTACATCGAGTCACTGGCAGTCCTAAGTATACTAATGTAATATTAAGGCTGTACTAAACTATTCCGTTTCTTCGTGGAGCTCTTAGAAATGAAAAGTATTGAGCATTGACTGTGCGCTACAACTATATGCAGTAGACCAGGATTACCATACTTCGATTTCAAATGCAAACTGGAAACGACACTGGTCAATCTCTGATTGCTCCTAGCCTCTCATTGAGAAAATAACAATGGAACCTGAATGGAAATAAATGAGAGAACTATTCCGGCAACAATACGTCATGCATAGATTGCAGCAATAAATCCTGGACCTACAGCTACGTCGATAACCTGAGACTCCGGTCACTGGCTCTGTGTTATAAGGCATAAAGAAATACAAGGAAGCAATAAATGGCCATCAAGTGAATGTATTCACAAGCTCTTTCCATCAAATTCTAGCAGAGATAGGGGAACTACCCCTCCTCCGAGGGATGATGTAAACCAGATCGATGATAATTGAGCAGTCAACTTCCTCTTTACTTTTACCTTAAATAGCATATAGCATAGTACTTGCGTTGGCTCTGAGATGTAGAACAACGTGTCTTTGCAGCTGATTCAATTACAGCACGTTAGTAATCCCGCCATATGCTTTTACTAGATGCAGACAGATACAAAGCATTGGGACAACGTCGTATCAACCCAAACCAAAGTCAATAATAGCCTTATTGTCGGAATTGGCGATTAATTGAGGCAAAGGTGAGATAGGTCACGGATGAGTTAGCCACAGCAAAGGTCGCGGCCCAGCCACAAGTGGGTTATTCCCACTTCACTTCGGAGCTGCCCAACTGACCTTCTCCATACTTAATTCACAAGAACAAGAGCGATAACATCATCACAATGGGTGGTTGTTGCTGATACTCGAGTATCATTTTCCCTCGCTGTACAACCAACACTTATGAATAACGGCAGGGCTGCTTTCACGTAGCCGTTGTATCGGCAATGTCTCGAGCGTCCATTAGTCAGGCAAGTCAGATTATCACGCGGGTCCCATACCATACCATCATGGGATACTTAAATCACTGGCCAAGGAGTTATGTTGTGGTTTTTTGGACCATGAGAGTCCATTCTCAGTATTTGAGGCTTTGGTCATACTCAAAGAAAGCATGAGAACATATGTGTTTGAGTAAAGAGCGATATATCAATTGAGCCTGCCGCGTTCTATGCTAGAAAACTGTTGGTATTCAAGGGAATATAAAGAACGGTGAACTTGCTTACTTTTGGTATTGTCGCAAAAACGACGCCGTTAATTACGGGCAGCAATTAACGCCTTACATCCCTTGTGACAGCTATTGATTAGTTGGCCTGGTTCTCAAAGGGCTAGCAGTTCAATTCGGATCCGGGCTTACGCCTAGAAGTTTCGCCAATAGAACACCACGACGATCGAACAGCCTGAAGCCCAACAGGCTAATGTCCTTTTCTTTAGGCAAAATGCGGACATAGAGTCCGAGCCGGTATGTCTAGAGAGGCCATCCCAACTTTCGACTGAGCAAGTTTTACATGCTCGATGAGACGGTGGTGGAGCGTGCGGCGCTGTAAGTGGATATTCATCTACCGAAAACCGGATATGATCGGTATCATCTTCCAAACACTTTCCAAAAGCCTGGGAACCATTGAGCTGCCGGGAGACCCCTAGATAGATTGCAGCGTCCCTGTCTCATATCCACGGGGTTTTTATGGAACTTCCCTGTTTGTCGCTGCAACAAGCTTAATTGACTCTTGAGTACCACCACTCATTCCGCCAATGTGTTTCGGAAAGTGATACGCTGGGCCCGTGATGAGCTCTGGATGACAGCTGACAAGAGGCCCCTCGCTTCTGTCAAGCCGGAAAGCGGAAAGAACTGACCTTATTGTTGTTGGAGAGTCGACGTTGGCGGGTATCATGAGGTTGCAAGCGATGTCGCTGGCGTTAGAATGCAACAGCTGAAACGATGCCTCTGCCCATTGGCGGCGATTGGGGCTCGGATTCCAATAATACAAGTATTAAGACCTTCAGCTGATTATCAATCCTCAAACCATACATTTGGGTCGTGATCTACAGCTTAAATAACCTTTCGAAACCATCCACGACCAGCCCAATGCTTGCTTTGCTGGACGAGTTCCTTAATTGAAGAATTACATCACCATGACTGGACTGGCACTTGTTTTTTAGTATTAAGCGTCGACGACCTAGGCAGCCACTAAGAGACAATGGCAATGGCTAGAGACATCCTCGTTTTCGGTGTTCTGAGAGCTCACGGCTGGACATGCAGATAAGTTACCCTTGTTGGCAGATTAATGACGTGCAGACTAGAAATAGGCACGGGCCGCGAGGAGTTATAGCATTATGATCTTCGTGAGACAATAATACAGATGACCACTCACATAATTTATCGTCGATTTTGACTTCTTTATTGCTCAGTTACCATGATCTACTGCAATGTGGAGAAATCAGTCCGGCCCAGTCGAGGAGAAAACGTGCACTAACCGATAGTGGCAACACATCCCAGTGGGATTTCAACACTGTAGTCAAGTCGCTCCAAGTGGCCATCAAAAAGAGGCCTCAACCACATGATAGGAATGGTCTAGAAGTTCAAGTATCATTCGACCGTCTCAGTTTGATTCATCCCAAGTCGATAGATTGACACTTGGCTACTTGTCACAAGACGTCACTTGTCGCAGATGGCACGAATGTCTGTGCCAACCCCGCTGTTGGTAACATGGGCACGGTGGGAATTCTCTTCTGAGGTTCGAACTCAGCGGTACAAGCAGAGCTTAGGGCTGTGTCTTTTCCGTCAGCATGTACCAGAACAGTAGCGGGGTAGTCCCTGATCCTAGCGAACATGTTTGTTTTCCGAGGCCCACCTCCACTAGGCTGTGGTGTAAGGGCAGTTTCAACGAGGAATAGTCAGGGGACAGAAAAGACTCATCTGAAGTTTTCGACATGTAACCAGTATCACAGCGAGGGGTTGGGTATCATCCCGCAGAAATTACCACAGAGATAATACATGACCTGATAAAACAACAGTCCCACCCGGAATAGTAAGAGCCGGAACATGCCCCATGGAAGTCTGAGCTTTTAATCAGCTTGAAAAATGATGTTTGGAACAGCCTGGAATCCAAGAATCAGCTGCACTTATTATCAACAATGTCGGCACTTCTGCAAGTGAGATTAAGTGAAGATCGTCATACTGATATCCAAAGCATTGATTTTGAATACTGCGAACATGTCGGGTATGAAGAAATCGGAAAGTCCTCAAAGCAGCCCAGCTCCAAAGTCATCAACAAGAGGCGTCATGAACTGCAAGCCATGCCAGATTCGCAAAGTAAGTAGTTTCTACACCACAAGTTAAGCATATTTTCTGATCGACATTTCGCATTTGCGTAGATCAAATGCGACAGGGCATTACCCGCATGTGGAGTATGCCAACTCTATCAAAGATCGTGCTTCTATGGTATCTCTCTTTCCTTCCAGAACAATCTCTAGGTTGTAAAAGGCTAAATAAAGTTTCAGAGGGTGTTCCAAAGAAACGCGGACCAAAGAAAGAATCCATCAGTGCTCTGATAAAACGAATCGATGGTCTCGAGGAACTTCTTAAGTCAGAAAAGATACCCACCCCACCTGGATCTGATGTTGTCGCCACCGAAATCAACGGAAATCATGCAAATAACAATGCGAATTGCGAAACTTGCGGCTCCGCATCGTCAGACGTGTCGCCTTTCAGCTCGTTCCACGAAGGAAGCTTTCCAATAAATTCGTATGTGCTAAGCAATATATTATTCATCAATACTCTTGTCGCTAATTCAGTAGCAGTGACTTTCCGCCAGTCATAAACGGGGAAGGCCTAGTTGACATATACTTCACATACTTCCATCGTAATCCGTATGAGATTCTGAATGAAGAAAGTACCAAGCACAAATTGAGCAACAATCGGCTTCCTAAGTCAGTCTTATACGCTGTCTGTGCTGTAGCCACAAGGTATATTCACGAGGTTTGTTAAACAGTTGGAGCAAAGCTTACAAGATGTCAGGTACTCAAAGCAGCCAGGGAAAGGGCCAAGTAGCCATGTTTCCGCAGAGACCTATATCTCTTGGGCCCAGAAGGAAATCGAAATGGCGGACAATTCGGTCGATATTTGCCAGGCGCTGCTTCTTCTGGTGACAGCCTTCGTGGCAATGGGTGATGGAAGAAAGGCGTACAGTACTCTCTGTAAGTTCGAAAACGGCCCAAATCCACGGGTTGTATTGCTAATAGATGTCAATAGCACAGGCAGTTGGCACAGCTATGGCCCTGGAGTTATACCAATGCCCCGTCGAAAATGACGACAGTAACCGACTAGAAAACCAGATGAGAAAGCGACTTTTCTGGACTTGCTACGTCATGAATGTATTTGTATCAGCATGGCTCGAGCGGCCGTCAATGATGGACGATGCTGTAGTCAAAGCATCCATTTCACCTCCTAAACAACACCCTCACTCCGGATGGCAGTCGAAGAACGGCTACAGCGCGACGACCGATTCCGAGCAGAATTGTGACGAAACGAAAGACCCGGATTATGGGCTTCAAAAGCTTGTTAGGGTTACTTGCATTCTTTCTGACGCCAACAGGTATCTACTTGTTACCGAACCCACTACGCAGGAGGCTTATGGCCATCGGCACAGAATCCGCCGTAATCTGGATCTTTGGGCAGCCGATATAAGTCGCAACCCAGACCATTCAAATCAGCTATTCGATGGCCCCGAGGCAAATGTTCTACTCCAATGTCGGATCGTTTATCACTTGATTCACTGTCTCATTTATCGTCCGCTTCTGCCGTTGCATCTTGGCGAGCCTGCCGGAGCAATGATAATCCAACACTGGGTGGCCGAAGCCACGAAAATTGGGTTTCGTCACGCAACGGCTATTCTTGAGCTAGTTGAACAGACTCTGCAAACCAAATCTCCACACCTACCACCTTCCATATCTTATTGTATCTTCACGGCCGGAACCATCCACGCTCACGGTGTGCATTACGCCAACGATCACAAGAATCAGGGACTAGGAATCGGGCTTACCTCGTTTGCCAGTTCTCCGTTGGAAGCAGAATCGTTCGCCACCTCTTCTGAGCTTCTCAGTAAGGGCGTGCAGCAACTTTCTGCTATTGGGAACGAGTTTGAATCCGCGCGGCTGTACAAGCAGCGGCTTGATGAGCTCACAAAGGAGCATATTCAACTATCTAGCAAAAATGGAGTTGGCTACTTGCCTTCTCGGACCAACAAGTTTTTCCATCGATACTCCGTCGAACTCCGCCAGAAAATTCAAGGGTTCCAAGCAATTGAGGTGCCTCCCAGGAATCCGAACAACTCGCAGCCACCAGAATCTCCAGAAGAAAGTTTTGGAAAGATGGGATTCCCGGCAGTAGCATGGAATACAACTCATGGTCGTGTTGCTGCAAAAATACCTTTCGCACCGTCTAGGTTGAGCATCGGTAACCCAGCAGCCCACAGTATGGGCCATTCCAGATCGTTCTCAGACAGCACGTCTCTGAATCAATCCTACTCATTCGCAACAACCAACCATTTATCACAGAGGCCACTCCCAATTTGGCCAGACTTTCAGGATGCTACACCCAGGCAAATAATTACCCATGACACGCCGATGCTGGGCCCCTCTTCACAGCTAACATCCCCTATCCAGCAACAAGAACAGGCACCGGCTGCAAACCAAAGTGAATGGGGCGGGGTTAAGAATTTTGCCTACGAGGTTATTCCAGGCTCTATTACGGCAGGTGTTCCAACTTGCCAGCCGGGAGAAGAACTGCAGAGTTCATTTGTACAATTCCAGAATTTCTCTGTACTATAGTTTGATCAACTCGAAACTTCCCCAGTTCTATCATTTCGGCCAAAAGAGCTCATCTGTCCTGGACATAGCCCGTGAAAGTTCGGCGGACTTAGAGCTTTCTGAAAACCGAAGCTTAAATCACTGTCAATTACCCGCTGAGATAGAGATGCCATATATTCTCTTCGTGCTAAGATATGTTTGGTCTAATGTGAAGTGAGGCTCGAAATCACGTAGGAAGAGACTTCCAATTTGAGCTTGGCAAACACAAGGAGTTGGGGTTATGACCGCTTAACTTGTTGCCTTTCTATTATCATGACTCAAATTAAGTCTTATTTGCCAGGTGCTTGCTTGAAATTCTTTTCTGCCAGCCGTCACTATGTTCGATGCAACATGAAGTAAATGGCCGTTTAGGTGAATTTCAATAAATTTGATACACGCTTTAGGTTGATACGAAGAGAGCACTGTTTTGTGACAGTCTTTTGCAACGCCAATCCAAAGCTTCACGTCGTTAGAGGAGTAAGCTGTTCACAGACAAGGTTATCTCGCCGTCTCATTTAGACCGAGAGAAAACGGCGCAAATAGTTTTGTACGACATGAAGCCTTCAACAACATAGTTAAAGTTTGAACCCCTCAACCTCTCATGTTTCTTGAGTGCAGACGTCACCAACTAATACAGACAGTCATCGCACAGCCGTTGCTCAAACCTGTCCAAAGGTTTTGTGATCGAAGTAAGATAACGGAGACAAGATCGCGATTGAGGACCCTGGTCGCCAACAACATCCAGAAGACGTGGTATTCACACTTTTATAGAGGTTTATGGTTGTTTGTAGATAATTTGAATATGAAAGAAAATAGACAGAATGCATGTATGTACCTGTGGAAAGAAACGTGCTACACAGGACGCTCGGAAAACCTCGCCCGGATGGCACCCATCACGACAGAAGATGTTAAAAGATCGAGGTGTCAAGCATTCCACAAACAAAGCCCACATATGAATGACGGCAAAAGTTCCAATATACTTTGGCATCAGCCTGGTTCCAAACCTGGCTTTTCCGTAAGTGATTGGTCCCCTAGCAAAATTTTAGTCAGTGTTTGACTACTATAAGTTCACACACACGACGCCAGAAGAGGACATTTGCAATGTAACTCATCCATCTTGGCCGCTACCTCGCCGGTCTATGAGACTAAATCAATTTCATCCGGATTTCATTTCTTTCCACGCCCGTGAATGAACCCAAACTGGCCACATACTATGCACGGCTCGATGGTCTTTCGAGAACCGGCATGATCCCTGTGGTGTGGACGGAAAGTCAAAAGCCTTTTCCGTGTGCTTGTTTGATCTACGTTAGAATAAAAGCCTCAATTGAACAACTTAAATCACATTTTTTGCTACCGGCTATAACCATTTCAAAAATTTATGATATAATACAAAGATAGACCACAATTGTATACAGTGGTTCCTTTCAGTGTCAAGTAACACGATTGACAGCAAGGGCAGGCGAAAATTGCCAACATTTTACCATGAGGCCCAACCTTGAGGCCAGCAATCGACAAACTCATGGCGAAAGATGTGCTGTGAATTCGTTTCTCCAAGGAATAAGGAGTGTTAATCCAGAGGATTTTCAAAATGAGGGCGAGCGCATGGAAGCGTTGCTGGAGGTATACGCCCTGATGGCCCGGCTCGAGTCTCCATGGGAAACACTAGTGAGACTGTGCATGGCTCAGGTAACGTAACTAGACCATGAGTCACGATTCGGAAAACTAAATAATCTATCAGCCGGCGCTTGGTGCAGCTTTGAAGATGTGTAAAGACTTGAAGCTATTCGAAAAGTGGCAAGAGCAAGGGGCAGAAGCAATGACAAGTGGACAACTCGCAGAAGTCATCGGAGGAGTATGTGATCCTAGTCTTCTCTGTAAGTACTTGCATTAAGCTCTTCAAGAGCGCCGGAAGCTTACTACAACAGATCGGGTACTGCGTCTTTTGGCCTCGAACCATTTGCTAGAAGAGATCTCGATAGGGACTTTCGAGCCGACACAATTCAGCATTGCAATTACTGCACCAGTCTTCGATGGTCTAATTCACAGCTTGTAAGCCTTGTCGTTGTTTTTACCTAGGGAATTACTCTAGTATCTGACTGGGTGAACGTGCTCCTAGTTACGATATGAGCCTTCCTCTATACGCTAAGATGCCAGAGTTCTTTGCTGAGACTGGGTACAGAAATCCGCAAGACTCTAAAAATACTATCTTTCAGCACGTTCATGAGTGGAATGGCAGCCTTTGGTCTTACTACGAGGCCCACCCAGAAAAGCAGGAGCAGTTCAACACTATACAGCAGACAATATCTGCGCAACAGCCTGCGTGGACCGACATATTTTCAGCCCATACCCTGCTCGATGCAGATCCTGGTGTTCCGCTCCTTGTCGATGTAGGAGGTAGTACAGGGCATGATCTCCTCAAATTTTACGAAGCGCATCCGGAAAAGGCCTCCCAGTTATACCTTGAAGATTTAGGGTCTGTGATCCACAGCGCTGTGTTACCAGAGGAAATCAACAAGATCGAGTACGACTTCTTCAGCAAGCAGCCAATAAAAGGTAATCTAATGACTGGAATGAAGCAAGCTATTTGCATTTTGGAACGTGATGAGGCTGACCCTGCTTCAGGTGCCCGAGCGTATTACATGCACTCTATACTACACGACTGGTCTGATGGGCCGGCTCGAAAAATCTTAGAGAAGCAGAAAGACGCCATGACCCCAGGCTACAGCAAGCTACTCATTCATGATCACATTGTGGTCGAAGGATTTGCACATCCACAAACTACAGCATTTGATATTCAGATGATGGTAATGGTGGCTGGTCAGGAACGGTCTGAGAGACACTGGCGTGACCTACTCGAGTCGGCTGGGTTACGTGTTGTTCGGATCTGGACACTGGAGTCTGCAGTACATAGTGTTATAGAGGCCGAGGTTTCAATGTAGTTTAGAAATAGCAATGATGAATCTGGAGCACTGCAAAGGACATGTTTGGCTGATACAAATCTCAAGAGATCGTACAACGATAGTTGGTGGATAATGACATGAAATCTGCCCAAGAGACAAGAAGAAACATACAGGTAGTCTCCCAAAGCAAAATTAAACGATGAAGAAAAAAAAAACCATGAATCCATGCAAAATGGCATGACTTGTACAGCGGCTGGTGTCTTGAATGCATTTACCAACAAGATATTGTTCAAACAAGACGAGAAAACAAATCTTTTACACAGGCTGGAGCTCTTCATATATCTACAAGACATCTCGTCTGAATTCTAGCCTTCTCAGCAATCTCATGCGCGGCCTTCAGCTTGTCGATGATGCTGTCGAAGTGTGCACGTTTGTTCAAAGTCTCCTCGTCCTCCCGTGCCATCTTTTCAACTTCTTCTTCGCTCAGCGTGAACACCCAGTCAGTCGAGAGTCCCATAAGAGGTCCCTCCGAATAAGATACGAAGTCTTCAACAATATCATTGTTGACATATCTGATGAAAGCCTCCAGGGACAACTGAAGAACAAGTTAGCGAATTGTAGAAACGTGTAGACTGTAAGGGCAGAAACATACCTCGTAATAAACTTTGACTACATCGTGCACATCGTAGATCATGTTACCTTCACTAGAATGGTGGAAATGTTGGAACAACATTTTCGAGTGGCCCATGTCGAAAGCGCCAGATGGGAAACTAGGGATTGACCCAAGAGCTCCGAGAAGTCTAACAGTTCGCAGCGCTTGCAACCTTTCCTGGAACCGAGAATCGGTTGTTTGTAGGTGGGATTCTCGCTCCCGGCGGCAGTGCTCCTTCAGCTCTTGAATGGCCTTCCTTTTGGCTTGTTGCTGAAATTGAGTTAGAACCCGAGACAGCTCCTCGTAAAGGATACTGGAACAACTATCGGGTGAGCAAATGTCTTCGAGGATCCAGTTCGAAGCGACCTCGACGTCGTTAGCAATGTTGTCAATGTGCCGTTCTGCGATATGCTGCCAATGCTCTGACTGTTTCTTAAAGAGCACCTGAATGACTTCCGTATTCACAAGCCCTGGTAATTCAGTTGTCTGCCAGATACGAAGCTGGTGTTGAATCTCCGCAACAAGTGGTGTATGGAACTGGTGGGTTGCTGTTGACTTTTTACGTTTGATTTGCTGTTTTTTGGGTGGGGTCAAAGGAGGTGTAGTGACCTGCTCTTGTTGAAGAGACTCGTTGTCTTGGCTCCGTGCAGGCATGTGTCCTGCCAGTCTAGCCGAGTAGAAGGATACGGCTTCTACGAGTTGAGCCATTGGGTCGATACTTGGATCTTCAAATATATGAGTATGCCCATGATCTCGCATCTCTGCTGTGAAGCTCTCGTTAGATTCTCGTACTAGTCCTCTGACGCGAAGAGTCTCATCAGACAAGGATCCGGGGCTTTTTAGCGTTTTAACAGCAACTGTGTGGTATCTTTCGATCACACTTCTGATGTACTGCTGGCGAAGGCTGTGGGTAGGGCGAGGGTCTCCGAGGTCCCTTCTGGATTCTTCAGCTTCCGAGAGGAGCCTTCGAACGGATTCCTGGATTGCAGGGAAATTGCCACGGATCTGGGCACAGAGAAGATTTCCAAGATATTCCTGTAGCTTGACCGAGCCTCGTCGATCTTCTCGTATCTTGTTCCAAGGTACCTGGCTGAAGAGTTTCCGTTCGGCCTCTTTGATGTCGAACTCGTCACCATCAACTTCAGACCGGTTTCGTACTACGAACCAGCCATCTTGCATTGAATTGCCAGAGTCTTTTCCTCGTCCACTTGCAATCTCGATCACCTGGGAAATTTCAGCATCTAGCTATAATGAGTTTCGGAGTTTTTGTACCTCGGTTGGATTTTCCAGCCTGTCACACTTGGTGAAAACACCAACAAGACGTTTTTTGTCGACCAAATTGGCAGCCATCTTGAAAATACCCTGAGTCGACAGATCTGCAGTAGCAGCAGCCACGCAACTGAGTATTGTTATAATCAAATGACAAACACGAGTCGTCCAAGAGCATTGGATTTACTCACATAACAATGTTGGCTGATTGCTTCATGTACTCCTCAACCATTAGTCTGACACCGCCTTCCTCATGCTCATTGACATCATGTGCATAAGAGAAGATACCAGGGACATCAAGAATACTGAAGTGGGAGCGTGTTGGGCCGGAAAGCTCGATACGAAGGACCTGGGTTGCAAAGTTCTTCGTGTGGAGTCCTTGGCCTCTTCTGATCCCCATGTACTTGGTCGATATCTGGAGATGATGTGAGAAAGATACCAAAGCTGGATCTGAGAAATTGGTATAAATAGCAACCATACCTCTTCCATGATATCTTTGAAGTCTTCAACTCCCAAATGATCATTTGTATAAACATAGTCTTTGTAAGCATCGTTAGGTGGGTAGTCGAAAACATCAGCCACTTCAGGATCAACGATTGTGATTTTGACGGCATTTCCACTACCAGGCGCAGTTCTTCGAGATACAATCCGTGTAGCAAAGCGAGTGCAACAACCAGTACCGACGGGGAACGGAATATCGGTCAGGCTTTGTAGCAACGAGGATTTGCCAGTAGATTGGCCTCCGACGATGACCAACTGCATTGAATTATGATTAGTTTAAGACTGTTCGAAGAGATTGTAGGTTATCTGCACAAACCTGAGGTATGGCCACCTCTTGGCTGACGCCGCAAGATTGGAGTCGATCAATGGAGTCAAACAAGATCCTGCTACTCTCGCTATCGAATGGGTTCTCGGGAATAGGGTTCCCTCCTTTGGATATCTCAGTATCCGAGCAGGGGAAGTAAGCCATAGATTCGACAGCAGAGTCGACCTGCGACTCGTTATCTTGTGGTTCGCGGTAGCTGTTGGTTCGTGGCATAGTGAGACTGGGTGGTCTTTGCTCAAAGTCAATAAGTCTGGACGACATGACAACGGGCTGAGCCATGTTTGCGAAGGTACAGCAAGTATTTGACGTAAGATAAAAGAAATAAGATATAGAATGAATCAGATGGAGTAATTTCCGTAAAGTGAGATGATAAGATGAGGAAATCCTGTTGACACCAAAGTGCTTGTGTATAAGGCTATATATAAGTATTGAGATGTTGGCAGCACGGCACCACAGACAATGATGATACCACCTTTGGAAAAGAAAAGAAAATGGGTCTTGATTGTCTTTCGCTGGAATTATCAGAAAAACCCTGTGTCCAACTTTCAGAATTGAGATTCATGTGTGTAAGCGCCGTCCACCATCCATATTGTAGCCACCAGGTTGCAACTACCCCTACAGCCCCTATTTTAATAATTAAAAACATAGGCAAAAAACCAGGTGTCAGGCACCTAAAAAGGACTAGAGTCAATTGCCTTTATTTTCCTGCGGCAAACTGATATGCTTGACAAGGCAGACATGGTCACTTCGGCGTTGGTGGATGTAAGAGGCTTGGAAAGTAGACCGCGTATGAAGTGAAGAAAGGGGCCCTACCAACAAAGTTTCAAAGCATCAGTGGGCTGGTGCTTTTGCCTATCTTGGGAAGCGTTGGCCGGTTTAAATGCAGGGGACGTTTGAAGTCGAGTTCATTTGAGCTGTTGGTAGCAGATTAGACATGGGGCCTACGAGGAGGCCATGTGCGAACCAATCCGGTGCATCGACCATCACACACCGACCCGAGACAGTGGTCACGAAACGGGCTGAGCCTTCCGGGCTAACGGCCACACTGATGTGAGTTTGTATGGAATTAATCAATAGAAATCGGTGCTTACCGCCACCACGGGCCGTCTCGGACTAGGCCACAGCTGGAAGACCACTCCGCTAAGGCCGGGTCCATTAGAAGAGACCGCTGATGATCTGAGTGAGATGCTAAAATAAAGCATAGCTTCAGGGGCCTGCAAGGTCAAGGTAGGATTGTACTCTCTACCTAAGCGCGCTTCCATTTCCTGCAGCCGTGTTCGGAACAATACCTATGGTAGGTGAGCTAGGATATGTCTAGAAACAACCCCCGGAATGTTGGCAAGGACACGTCAAGGCCGAAAACCCCACGACAAAAGGCAGGCATAGCCATCAAGGCGCAGTTGGTTGCCCTGCATAACACGAGTCGATGCAACATTGAATTTCTCCGAGTCAAACTAGACATACGTAGGCCTCAGTCGGGGACTGTTACATGCAGCAACTCCGTGGGCGCTACGCCTCCTCCTCCTGCCGTGCTGTGACAATGCCACCCTTTTCCCCATCATCCATCGAGCTCTGGAACAAGTCCTCCGCCTTGTACTTGCCGAACTGACGTAGAGGAACACCCTCGTTAAACATCCGGTCGATTTGCTCAAGAGATTTGCCCTTGCATTCGGGGATGCAAAACCAAGTGAAAACAAGAGCGAATACCAGGATACCTGCAAAGATGAAACCAACCTTTGACCCCAAACCTGCACCGGGCGTGTAAAGCAGATACGGGATGCTGAAATTGACGAGAAAATTGGCCAGGACATTGACCATTGAGGCTGTTCTTTGGGACGCATCGCGGAGTCTGAGGGCGGGGATCTCGGTCGTGACGACGTAGTTGAGAGGCGCCTAGACAATAGTTCGTTAAAATACCCCGAGTTCGACCAAAAGTGTAGTCACATACCCACGCAAAAACATAGCCAGCAGCAAAGACTGTCAACATGGCGACAATGCTCGTCTTCACTGCAAACGATGGATCCGCCACGGTGCCTAACGAACCCATTGTCACGATGGCCACAAACTGCCAGATGGCCCCAATAATAAGAAGTGGCCTGGAAACAGAAGAAATTAGCATACGACCTGTCACACAAACGGTAATTTTCTATGAGAGCTGTACACATACCGACGTCCCACACGGTCGTTCAGGTACAAGCCCAAAAACACCATGCACAGATTCACGATAGCATTGATGATGGTCATCGTAAACGGGTTCACGGTGCCGATGTCCTTGATGAATATAGCTCCGTAAGTCGAGGCGAAAGCTTGCCCCGTAGCTTGTTGAAGAAAGTTCATCGTAACCACGATGGCCGTTCGCCTTAAGTTGATTCCCTTAAACAATTCCATGTAGTTTCCTTGCTCAACTTCCTCTTTCAATGCATATTGGAGGGAGGCGAATTGTTCGTCAATTTCAGTGTCGGAGATGGTGTTGGCTCGGAGTTTCTTGAGGGACGCTTGGGCTTCCTCGACTCTTTCCTGGGTCAGAAGCCAACGCGGCGACTTAGTTCGATGTTAGCGGACAGTCCCGACCTAACAAGAGCAATTTGAGGTAGCCAACCTCCGGAATGAAAAAGATTAAGCCCATGACGGTGACAGGAATTACGTAGAACAAGCCCATCGGGATTTTCCAAGAGGCGTTTCCGTCCAGTGTGCTGGTGCCTCTGCAGACAGAGTTGACGATGAGCGTACCGAACTATGTTACAACTGCGTCAGTTCACCTCAAATAATCCAACGCTCGCCTGACACCTACCATGAGACTGAATTGATAGGATCCGACCGCAAAACCTCGGATTTCGGAAGGCACAATCTCGGATTGGTATACAGGAACTACGGCCAGCTCCATGCCAACATAGATGTCTTCGTAAACGCGTTAACAATGCAACCAATCGATCAGAAAATTGGTTATCCAAACAATTGAGAATGCGAGCGGCCATAATTTGCTCGCGAGTGCTGGATGTTATGGCAATCGTCGCAGGAATTACCGCCCATGCGCTCATCACAAACATGCACCACCGGCGGCCCCAACGCGCGCTCACAAGGCTTCCTATGATGACACCGGCCGCGAACCCGATGTAGTTGAGACTGTTGAACAGCGCCAGCCAGCCGGTCGGCAGCTTCCACTTGCCGGTTGTGGGATTCTGTTCACCGAATTGACGCTGAAACGCGTCCATTGCCTGCGTGGTTGAGTAGCCCGCATTGTCGAAGCCGTAGTTGAAGGTCGAGATGGCAATGACCGTAAAGGCCGCAGCCAGGGGGCCATTGAAGTGCTTGAGGATCCTATTCGGGGCCATTGTGTTCAGCTTGTCTGTCTGGGTTGGATGTCCCGAGGATCTTCAACTCCTAGCCTCAGAACGCAGGGTCCTCGGGGTTATTTTCGTGATGCATCTTCGTTTTAAGTATTCAGACTCGTCTGCAGAATTCTTACCTGCCTGCCGCCTCGTCGATATTACGTTACTACGTTGTCCCTTGTCAAGTGGAGCCGAAAGTCCCTTGGCCCAAAGCTAATGTCCCCTCTAGCTAGCAAAAAAATCATCTTCACTGACGCACGGGACGAACCAACACGCGGCCACATGGCGGATAAGGCTTCCCCCAGTTGGAGCACATTGGGGAAGCAAATCACCCCGGGGGCTAAGAAACCATTTCCTGGAGATGAGTGGAGGTTGGAGAAGCCACATGGCAACGGGAGGGCTCAGCCGAGTCCAGAACGAGTTATCTTGCGGTTAGGAAGCCCGGCGACTGCCCACCTAGGTTTCGGCGTCGACTGGGGTGGCCGGGTTCGGAACTCGGGCGGAGAGCAGAAAGTGTAAATAAATGCGGAACTCGGGCGGAGCAAACATCATTTCATCTGCTCCCCGACTTCCAACCTTTCCCCGACCTCCTGCATCTTCACCCTTTTGATCAAGAAACTACGGGATAGGCTAAGACAATGGAGACGGTTGACACCCCATACCGAGCATCGGGTCGGCCTCGAAAGGGGTTGCAGATATGTTTTCAGTGCCGCAACCGAAAAGTGAGTTGATTGTTGTCTTCCGATTGTCGCGCCTCGGATCAAGGTCTCCTAACCCGTAGCCGATAGGTCCGGTGTGATGGCACAGCAGGAGGTTGCGAGAACTGTCGACGTCTGAAGTTCCATTGCTCCTTCGCCGTTCCCGACCAGTTGCCTGATGGTAGAAATTCTTCAGCGCCTCGTAGCGATCCGAGTCACCTGAGGTTGGAGAAGCGTCGTGTGCGCACTGCCTGCATTCAATGTCGAGACAAAAAGACCAAGTGCTGTGGCACGCAACCGTCATGTCGGCGATGTTCACATCGGGGAATCGATTGCCAGTATCCTGACTTGTCTAAATCGTCATCGTCAATGGCTTCGGCCAAGGATTTCCGTGTCCCATCATCCACCTCCGTGAGAGCGAACTCGGGAAATAGCGCAGAACTTAAGAACTCGATTCTCAATCGCGATGTCTCGCTTACGCACTCGCCAGCTTCATCACTCAGCTTGTAAGTCCACAAACCTTGGCAAATTCCAATACGCTGACATAACCTACATAGTGAGTTAAACTCCAACAAGACAATAGTTAAACAGCACATCGACGCATTCTTCGACTTCGTCTATCCAATACCATGTTATGCCTTCGTTCACAAGGCAACATTCTGTCAGAGTTGGGCGCAAGGGACACACAACCCACGTCTTCTCAAGGCAATGTGCGGATTGACTGCACGCTACATTGCCTCGGGTGACACTGAACGCCTCCAGCAAGCAACACGATGGATTCAGGAGACAGAGATGCAGTTGTTAGTGCGATTGAGTGAGCCTTCCATGTCGGATATTGAGGCTTTAATGCTCACTACACTGGATCATATAATTGCTCGTCGGTTCAGCAAGATGCTAGTATCAGCTTGTCTTGCGGCGAGATTGGCTTTCATGATGCGACTCAACTACGATGATAGCCGCCTAAGCTTTCTGACGCAGGAGCGACGTAGACGTCTTATGTGGGCAATATTCACGACGGAGACGCTATACTCGAGTGGAAGGATGGAGTTCACCGGCTGTCCAAAAGATACAATACATCTACAGCTCCCTTGCAACGAGAACTCTTTCACTCTAGATATGCCTGTCACAACGGAGCCTCTGAAGCCTGCCGGAATACCGAACGCTTCACATCTGGGTCTAATGGCTTACAACATCCGTGTTCTCGACATACGCGACCGGATTCAAAGGTGAGGACTTTGACTCAACCACACGATGCATCTACATCAACTAAGCATCGCGTCAGATTGTCTCATACCATTACTCACCGGCAGAAACCTCTGGTAGAGTGCGTCACACTGATCAAGGGGCTCGTTGACGAACTTCATGTCCTTCGTCATTCCTTGCCCCCGCAATTCACATTCGATAAGAAGAACCTCTTCTTGCGAGCCTATACTCCTCAACGTACTCCGTATGTCATGTTTCACACATGGTGGCATCAATGCCAATGCGACATGTATCGATTTACGATACCTGGTTTCCGGGAAGGCCTCCCTGTCGAAGAGCTGCAAAGCCTCCCTTTGGATTTCGTTGCCTATTGTCGGGACAAATGTCTGGAACATGCCCTCGCCGTCGCAAACATTATGGTCACGGTCATTGAAATGGGAAAAGACATCTTCATTACTGATCCAGCTCTTGTGATGTGCACCTTTCACTCCGCCCGTGTCATCTCGCGACTTGGTTCGGCGCAGTTTGCCAATTTACCCAAGGACGTTCTGATTACCAAACTGAAGGCATGCTCGGATATTCTCGAGACACCAGCTGAGATCTACCCGACAACAAAGCTCCTCCGAGGCGGAATCTTCGACCTAATTCATGATGCGGAGCGCAACTCCGGGGACTCAAGTCCGTTGAGGTCGAACTGGGAAACAGAACAATCAGGGTCTGAGACGGATGCATCTGGAACCCAGCAACGTGGTATCCAAGGAAGCACGCAGAGTTTAGTACCCGAAGTGTACTCGAAATACAGCGTTACGGATGAGATCCGAAAGCTCAAGTTTCATCAAGATGATGGAGAAGTAGCCCAAGAATATCAGACTGGGGAACGGGATACTGAGGGAAACGCCACTGTTAGTGCCTCTCAACAGTTCATGATGCCTGGCACGTCGAAAGAATATGGTTCGCAGCCTTATTTGCCAATACCACAGGACATGCCAGTAAACGGCGGCTTTGTTTTCTCGGAGCATGAATCAGGCCCCACAACAACGCCCTACGATGTGTCGATGACGCTGGGATTCGAGCCCAGTTACGGGGAATGTCAACCAGACATGTTCTTGGACTCCTTCATGCCTCTTCAAAACGACTGGAATATGGCTGATTCGGGATGCTTTTAGATTTTACTCGGTAAAAGTTTTACTCGCTTCAAGTCGTTTCATGTTGCTGTTCATGCAGGTATGCTCAGCATGTACTTTAAAGTAGCCAAAAGGAGCCAAGCAGCAGAACTCCGAAAGCATAGCGGCAATTATATGCCGCTATGTGCATCTCCTACAATTCAACGCAGCAATCTATGGGCAGCTCAAGCTACTTTTAAAGTCCACTCCAGAAAATATCTCTCGTTACTTCAAAATTACCTTCCAGCGTCATATCCCCTGCCACAACCGAGGCCGTATAGGTGCCTTCCTCACAGCACCAACTATTCCGCTTCTCGTCCCAGGTAGCTGTGCTGTATCTGTCGATCGATAGTGTGATTTGTTTTGCCTCACCCGGCCCCAAGAAGACCTTCCTAAATCCCACCAGTGAACGGAGTGGTCGGGCAAAGCGTGACTTTGGCGCCTTAGTGGAATAACTGATGTACAAGGAAACAACTTCGGCACCCGCCACCTTTCCAGTGTTCTTGATGCTGACCTCAGCCCGGGATGAACTCAATCGCAAATTCGAAATGTGAAAGATTGTGTAGCTGAGTCCATGACTACGCGCACAGATTAGCCAGATCGCATTTTCGGCAAAATCAATGTAATTTTACTCACCCAAATGGAAACGCAACCTCAATTTTCCGCTTTTCGTACCACTTGTAGCCAACAAAAACATCTTCAGAGTAGTGCACCTTTCCGTTGTCACTGCCAAAGCTGAGGAAGGCAGGATTGTCTTCTAGCCGAGCAGGGAAGGTCATTGGTAGCTTTCCACTGGGATTGATGCGCCCGAAAACAACGTCAGCCACTGCATTGCCAGCTTCATTTCCGCCGTACCAGCTATGAAGGATTGTATTGGCACTGTGTCTCCATGGCATGCTGACGGGATTTCCGGCTTGAGTTACGACAATGGCATTGGGCTGTGCCGAGAGAACGGCTTCGATGAGATCGTCGACATATGGGGGCATATCCATGGACTCTCTGTCTTTGCCCTCTTTTTCTAAGTCTGCCTTTCGATGCATTAGTTGGCCTTTCAGGGATGTGTCAAGAGACTGACTCACATTCAGCCCAGCTACAACGAAAGTGTATTTGCACTTCTTTGCCAAGTCGACAGCTCTCCGAATACCCTCTTTGGGATTGATCTTGCGACATCCACCCAAACGGCATGCACCTCCTGGTATGGCCAACAGCGAGCCGCCTTTGACTTTCGATGTCGAAGCGCTACCAGCCTCAACACGCAGAGAGTACCGCTCTCCTGCCCTCATTTCGTACGTTGCCCGCTTCTCAGCCGACCCCTTTCCAAAGAACATGCCTCCAGGGGTTTGTTCTGTCGAGTTGTTGATGACAGGCTCATCATTTATGTACAGATCACTGACTCCGTAGGTGGCCAAGCCAAATTCGTACTTGTCGGTGTATTCTGGAACAAAGTGTGCGCGCATTGACAGGAAGAACGTTTCTTTCATCTCAGGGTGGTTGTAGTCCATGAGCTGATAACTTGTATCAGGTAGCGTGAGACAGTCAAACGCCTTCCTGTTCTCGACTGTATGCGGCTCATTGAACAGTTCGATGGTAATCCCCGGCTGTTCTCCATCGATGCACAAATTATCCCCAGAGAAGACAGGAAGCAGTACATGTCCATGAACACCAGGCTCGTGGTAAATCCTAGCTGTGGTTGGTAGCGAGTCTCGAAGACCATCAAGCACAGAGCTGGTGTAATAAGGTCGAAGGCTTGCACTTCCTCCTCCGCAAGCGGCTGGAAGATCTGCATTTGGACCTATGATGGCGACTTCATCACAAGTCATAGAGTTTAGTGGGAGAAGTCCCATCGAGTTTTTCAACAACACGATGCTTTCGCCAGCTAAGCGGCGGTTCAACGTCCTGTCCTCAGGAACATCCCGCATAGTCTCTTCTTTTCCAACATGAGCTGAAGCGGCATCGTTGACGAACTGCAAGACTTTCCGAGCACGATCATCAATCGTATGGGAGTGCACTTTGCCCGAAAAGACTGCTGCCAAAGCTTCTTTTTCCCTGTAGCGACTAGGGCCAGGCATCTCGATGTCAACCCCAGCATTCAGAGATGCCTCGCACGAGTAAGTGCCATACCTGGAACGGTCAATCAGCAGTGTTGTGCAGCTCGCATGACCTAGACATACCAATCACTCATAATGAGGCCATCAAATCCCCACTCGTTTCTCAAAATATCTTGCAGAATCTTTGGATTCTCTGACACATGTAGACCACCAATCTTGTTGTATGATGACATTACAACTCGGGGGTTACTGTCACGCAATGCAATCTGGAATGGCAGAAGATAGATCTCGCGAAGGGCTCTGTCAGACATGCAAACGTCGATCGCCATTTTTTCCGTCTCCTGGTCATTGGCCACAAAATGCTTGAGAGCTGCCAAAGTCCCCCTGGACTGAACGCCTCTGATTATGGCTGCAGCAAGCATCCCACTCAAATGCGGGTCCTCGGAGAAAGACTCGAATCCACGGCCGTTCAATGGTGAACGGATTATATTTACTGTTGGGCCCAGCCAAACATGAGCCCCTTTCGCATCGCATTCTTTGGAGAGAAGTTGGCCAGCTTGTTCAATCAGCTCAGGATTCCATGTCGCTCCCAGACCGCTTCCACAGGGAATGCAAAGAGCAGGCACGGGATTGAAAAATCTCGAGCCGCGGACGCCGTTGGGCCCGTCTGTGCATTTGATGGCTGGAACGTTATGTTGAGGGAGAGAGGTGGAATGCCAGAAATCCGAACCTTTTTCCAAGGTAGACGTGTTAGCTGAACGTGAACCATCGGCCTTTAAGGATGTCTTGAAGTATCAAACCATACCAGCAAGTAGCGAAATCTTCTCCGCCAGAGTGGCATCTTCGATGACTTGATCGATATCGACCGGTTTTCGTGATGGGGGCTGCATGGTAGTGGGTCCAACTAATACTTTGCCATTGAGAACCATGTTGACAGTTAACAAGTGCTTCTGCAAGTGAACCGAAAAAACAAGTCTGAAAAAGGAATATATATCAGCCTCGAAAGCCAAAGTGAACGGGGAACGAGAGTAATCCGGAGATGATCTGGGCACCCGGTCCGGATGTCGGGAGCGGGATGCGCGCGGAAGTCGCCACATGTGAGGGTAATCCATGCTGCATGCCATGTGGAGGGCACTAAAATAGGTCGCATAAGCAGTGGGCACACTGGGGGGCTTCGACCCGAAGTTCGACGATCTCTGGGTTGCATGTGAACTGGGGGTCGTGCTGGACGTCAACTCGTTCACGCAAGGTCTTGTGTAGTAGTGGCCGACATTGTTGTAACGAGTGGCTGACGACGTCGTACTAAATCAGCAGGGCTTAATTACGTGACGATGACGAGTAAATATTAAGACAAGCATATTCTTGCTTGAAGTCCGTCTTGATGCTCTTTTGAGGGCTCTCGTACCTCGCAGTCTCATATTGTCGCCGAGTCGTTCGGAAGTGAAACCAGCAAGGCTACGTATGATTACCTCGGCATCCGCTCTTGGGGCAGGAATATGACATGAGAGGCGTAAGCATCATTGCCATCAAAATGTGAAGGAAGCAATTGTGGCATGCAGATTTAACTCAATGGAACTCTCATTCTTGACATAGAATTTCTAGAGCCAGTCCGATTTAACCAAATAGCGCAAGAGTCTGTCGGTGTCCTCCATTGGCGCTAACCGCGGCACCATTTACCCATCTTCCCTCCTCGCTCGCTAGGAACCCGACGATGTACGCAATGTCATCTGTGTTTCCAATACGAGGAGCCGCGGAAATCATCTCAATCTGCTTATTGATAAAGTCTGGGATGAGCTCCCTTGCCGTAGCCAATGAATCCGTCTCAGTCGGCCCAACAGCCACACTGTTGAAAGTGATGCCTGTGGTGGAGGCGAATGTATCCGCGAAAGACCTTGTGAAACTGTCAAGCGCGGCTTTCGTGGCACCGTATGTAATGATTGGATCGGGGTTGCCCGTCTTGCCGGCGATGCTGGAGATGTTGATGACACGTCCTCCGTACTTCGGCGCATGCTCCATAAAAGCGACCGTTAGGCTGACAGGAGAGTAGACGTTGGCAATCATCATCTCGTTAAAGTCCTTGGCCTGGAGCGTTTTGACATCAGACGCTCTGCTGATGTCTGCGAGAAGAGCGTTGTTGACGAGGATGTCGATTGTGGTTACGTTGAGTCCGCTAAGCGCATCTTTGATGATCTTCGGCCCAATCGTGGCATCTGACACATCCGCCTGGATAGCGATGGCATTCTCAACCCCCAACTCGCGGCACTTTTCCAACGTCTTATCTGCTGCAGTCTTGTTGGCCACGTATGTGATGGCAAGATTGCGCAGACCCTTGCGTGCGAAATGGATGGCGATTCCACTGCCAATTCCACGCGATCCACCGGTAACAATTGCAGTCTTGCCTTGGAGAGACGATGTCTCGGACGGTGAGGTTGAGCTCGACATATTTGGGGGTACTGATCAGATGATGCTGCTAGTGGCGGCACTGTATAATATTGGGTTGGGAGAAAATGTGATGTGAGAATGAAGCAAAAACTGCAAAGACCTTCTGCGAGTGCCCATTTTATCATATGCTCACAGACTCTATCATTACAAATATAACACGACATCAGACGGTGATATCATGCATATTTCGGTTTGTAATCTCGTCCGAACATTGAGCGGGTTGAGAGCTTTGATTCCGCAAGCAATGCAAACATCCGGAGTGTGTCGTAACTCCGCAGCATAAAGTTAAGATAGCTAGACCAGGCCGTTTATAAAGCGCCATGCTGCGGAGATCAGGGTTCTGCTTGTAACAAAAGCATTTATGTGATTGGTAGAAGATGAGGACCTTAAATACGGAATATGGCACTGTTAACGTAACACAGCTGGGGCGGGCATTGGACCTGCAAAGCTTCCCCCCACGCTCTGGGATGAAGTGATAACTGTCATACCAGCATACGTGCTCTGTTTTGGGGCACGTCCACAGCCATCGCTGCATTTAGCGCACCCCTTACCAAGTTAACGCAGGAAAGACGTCAGTTCCTTGAGTTGCTTTGCACATGAGGCACCAGAAGAGAGCCTCAGCAACAGCGGTGAGGCGGTCCGTAAGCTCATCGCCGCTCGCTAGCCACTGATCAACCTGGCCCAACTTCACTACGTTGTTGCCAATCGTTCACACTTCTACGGCAATCAAAGCACTACATGTCCGAGCTGTAAGTTCGTGCGAAGTCGGCTTGGTGGGTTGCTGGGTTGATGGGGAACCGCGGATACAGACGGACTTAGCTGAACCTTAATTATTGGGAAGCATGCATGGATAGTTTGAGCCATTGACGGACTACTCCATACAATGTGCCTCCAACGATTGATAAGCAATATGAGAATTATGGAAGGCTCTGAGTCCATCTTAGGCAGCTTACACCAGTCTAGCCGTGGGCTTCAATATTTCGCTGAATGGTAGTTTGGTTACATGTATTTCTTACCGCCCATAAATGGAGTATGCAGATCTTATTATGCTATCGGCCCACAAAATCACGGACGACTCGACCGAACTTGCGAGGGAAGCGGAGTTTACGGATGTATCGGCCGGCCTACCCTCACTGGCTGACTGAGGTGCTGAGCCGCTTTGTAATGTGTAGAGCCGCTTGCATTTTCCACACACAATGCACGTTACCACAAACACAGGAAGCCTAGATGGTCAAGCCCAAACAGGATAACCTATTACTACCTTGTTGTCTAACGATGCATTGTCTGACATAACGCTCATCTGCCTGGTCGAAAAACTCGGACCGAATCTACAGCTGCCAGTGATACTAATTACTATGGCACATGCAGTCTAGAGGGCCTTTCCTAGCTTTGCTGACAATTTTATTTTATCAAAAGGACAGTCGTCGTATACATCGATGTCGAGTTCTACGACAGGACTACTTCTTCGTCTGGCTAAGGCCGAAACTCGTCAGATGAGGCCAGTCTGTAATATGTTAGTACGTTCCACACGCTGGAGGACACCCACAGCCAAGCTTACCAAAGGTGGTCCTGGTAGGATTGACTTGAGTAACTTTTACTTTGCCTCCAACAGTCAAGCTTTTCTCAATAGCTGATCCGAAGCAATATCCGTAGCGTCCAAATACTGGGCTGTATTTGGCGCCTTTGTCGACTCGACGGTCCTTGTTCAATTTCTTCCATACCAAGCCGCAATCATCGGTCGCTGCCTTTCCAGTCTCATAGTCAACTGTAATGCTCTGACAACGGTAGCAGTTGGCAGTCAGCGGCATCTGGACGCTGCCCTCAAATGTGAGCTCGCCCCAAAAATCCTCCACAAACGGCCCAGATGCACCCTTAACGACGATGTTGGGCCGGAATTTCCGGACATCCATCTCAAGATTGCCCTCAAGACGAGAGGAAACCTGCGCGGTGCTCTCTTCGGTTACCACGAGGTAGTGTGCTAGGTCGTTGAAGACAAGACGCTCCTCCGGGAATGCGAGAAACGGCACGAGTGCTCGAAGACGGGTTGACCACCTGACCTTCTTCAGCCCTTCTCGACTGTTCGGGGCGAGGGAGCCGAGGACAGCTCGCGAACCGTTTCCAATATAAACCAGCCTCGTTTCGAAGCCCAGACGATCCGAGAACCAAGAAGCTAACTCGTTACCCATGTCGTACGCCTTTGCCTGGCTCCCGTGGAGGCTTACATCGTGTATTTCGCGTCCCTCCAATACAGGCAACAAGGGAAATTGGATTTCGTCGGCAGTATTGCAATTTCCGCTTTTTACCGCCTTGCCGAAATCCGTTTCGCGTCCTTGCCACTTCACTATCACGTCGCCGGTCTTATTGTTTTTATCCTGACTCTGAAAACTGACCGAGGCTTGGAAAAGCGAAAGCTGAAGATGGTAGCCTACGAGCATGGTTTCGAACATCATCTTAGATGGGTCTTCCGTATCGCGGTGCACTTTCTGCAGAGAGAATGTTCGGTCCCCTACGAGACCATATTTTCCCAGATATGCTTCTTGCAGGGCGCAACCCCTTAGCCCCTTCACGGGGTACAGGTAAAGCTGTGTCAATGGAGAACAGGAATCAGTTGAGTTGCATCGTGTTTGACCATATCGGGAAACTTGACGATACCTGCGAGATTTGCAGATCATTACCGGTGGTCTGTGATCGGGAGAATCGAATTCCCAAGAACAGAGCTAAGATTGTTGCGGCCACCAAAGCAGCGACAGTATTGGCATTTGTCAGTGGGCTGGCTGCAACTTGGACATCAGTCCATATTGTGTTCGTCGACGCGTTCATGATACGTTGGGCTTGTATCTGTCAAAGGTCATTGGTAGGCAAGAACGAGGCTTGCGAAGTCATCAACATCCGGACTTTCTGGCATTTTATGAACGGACTTCGATGTGGTGCTGTCTGATCTGCAAAGTCAGGGTTGGACCCTGGGCGACGAATCCAACTATCATGGTAAATATGCAGGCTGGACACCAGCTAAACCACTTCAGGAAACAAGATGGACCAAATCTTGCATAGTCTCGAGTTTCTGTCGAGTAAGCCGGGCCCGATTGAATGCGAGCTTCATCTCTTTCCCCGCACGTTTCCCCCATATACCGGAATCCCTATCGGGGGCCATGGATGCGAAGATCCGAACCCTGATAGCAGACAACTCTTATCGTGTCGAACTTATCTATCCCAATACTCTCGGAATGATGGGTAACTTGGCACCAACACCATAAGAATTATCAACCAAGCATCTCAGTCAGACAACCACAAACCAAGATGGTGACCAGTAGAATCAGAATCGTTGAGGGGTCCTGCTGGCCCTGCAAAAAACGCCGCATCAAATGCGACCTCACCAAGCCGCGCTGCCAACGCTGCTGCCAGATCGGTGCAGATTGCGACTTCAATGCCCGCCGCTTGAAATGGAGCACGCGCCCAACGATCAAAGCACCAGCTATCTACCAGATCACGACTCGAGACGAACGGCTCGCCGCTTCCCTGGCATCCGACGAAAAACGCGCCCTCGACTACTTTCATCACCGTCTCTGGCCACTCCTCACCACAGCCGCGGAGCCATGCGCCGCCCCGATTCTGCAAGCACTTGAGCATCGCGTGGTGCTCCTGGCGACTTGCGTCATTGCAGACGCCCATCGTGTCCTCCAAGACGGGAGAAACAGTCGCAACCTCCTCCGGATGAAGCGGCTCGAATGTCTTGCCGCAGTGAGGGGAGAGATATGCGGGGCACAGATAGAGACGGTCGACAAGAACTCCTTGATGACCCTCTTACTGGCGGTTCTGCTACTCTATTTCCATGATGGCTTTCTCGAGTGCGCCCAGGCCTCCGCGTCAACTTCCAGTCATCATGGGGGCGTGCGGGCGATCGTGGACAGGCTGGGAGGCATCCAATCGGTTCTGGAGACAAGTCACGAATCTGTTCACATGCTGCTGTCCGAGTTCGCATCTACGGATCTAACAGGCATCATGCTCAAGGGCGGTAAGCCGTCATTTCCCTCCGAGATCTGGGATACAATCGACAAAAGGTCAGTGTGGTGGGGCAGAGATATTCTGGGACGCTCATCCTTGGCTTCAGTTTTCCAGCAGACTTCTCGTCTGGCGTGGTATCTCGATGCACTAAACATGGGGAGAGAACAACTTTCGATGCAAATCATTCGCGACTTTGAGACAGGTTTATCTCCAATGTATGCAAGAATTACCGACACATGTACAGATGTCGCAAACGGAGAAGCCGACCCAGAGGCGAATCATGCCTTCACCCTGATTCGCGCTTTTCAACATACGGCACTCATCTACATGTACCGAGCCATATGCGGCTTACCAGTCTCCCATTCACTCGTACAACAGCATGTGTTGCCATGCTTAGAGTGCATCCTTGATATCAAACAGCCATCCAAGGTTCTCAACTGCGTCATCTTTCCTCTGCTTGTCGCCGGGGCACACGTACAGTCCCCGAGACATCGGAAGGCAGTCTTGGGGTTGGTTCACATTATTCGAGACGAGATACGCTTTGCGTCATTTCATTCTGTAGGCGATGTGCTCAGTGCAATTTGGAAATCAGACGAGGAGGAAGTGTCTTGGTTTGCGATGTTTTCGGAGCTGGGCTCGGATGCTATTGTGCTGTGAGAGGAAATTGAAGTCGTAGGCGTAACTCATGGCTTTACCTAATGATTTAAATATACCCGACTTTAAGCGCTCATAGTACAAGGCCCATGTTGACATGCACAGCTTTTGTCTGCGAGTAGGCGGCAAGGCCGGCCTCTCCCAGTTCCCGGCCGATACCACTCTGCTTGACACCACCAAATGGAACACGGATATCAGAGTCGTTGGAGCTGTTAATCCAGACCATGCCCGACTCGAGGCGGGCGGCAACGCGATGGCATCGCTCGATATCCCTGGAGAACAGCGCAGCGCCAAGCCCATAGGACGTGTTATTTGCCAATGAAACAGCCTCTTCTTCCGTCTTAAAGGGGGTAATAGCGACGAATGGTCCGAATACTTCTTCTTGGAAGATTCTCATATCTTTCTTTACATCAGAAAAGACGGTCGGTTCGATGAAGAAGCCCTTGCCGTCACCAACGTTCTTGTACGGAACACCACCAGTCACCAGACTAGCACCTTCATCCTTGCCGGCTTGGATGTATCCAAGAATCTTGTCGTACTGAGCCTTGGTGATCTGAGGACCCTGGAATGTGTCGTCGTCGAAAGGGTTGCCAACCTTGTTTTCAAGGCAAATATTCTTGAAGCGAGCCACGTAGTCCTGGTAGACCTCTTCTTGAACCAGGATTCTGGACGTGGATGTGCAAATCTGGCCCTGATTGCTCATGATTCCAACATGTCCCCATTTTGCAGCTTGATCAAGATCAGCGTCCTTGAACACTAAGAGAGGCGACTTTCCGCCCGTCTCGAGGGTGATGTTCTTGATGTTAACGCTGGCTGCCTTCATTATCTGACGTCCAGTTGCTGTAGAGCCAGTGAAGGCAACCTTATCGACATCGGGGTGAGAAACTAGGGCGTTACCAGCTTCCCTTCCGAGACCGTTCACAATGTTGATGACACCAGGAGGAAAGCCGGCTTCCTTCACCAGGTTTGCGAAGTACAGGATCGATAAGGGCGTTTGTTCAGCAGGCTTCAGAACGACAGTGTTGCCGCACGCTAACGCTGGACCAAGCTTCCTAAAAGTCGGTTGGCTATGACTCTGGCAGGATAGATCAAATGTGCACTTACCATGCCGCCATCATGATGGGGTAGTTCCAGGGGATGATTGAAGCGCATACTCCAATCGGCTGTTTCAACGTATAGGCGAACTTCTGAGGGGTAGTTGGGATCGTCTCTCCGTGGATCTTGTCGGCCCAGCCAGCGTAGTAGCGAAGCGTGGCGATGGTCTCAGCCACGTCCTCGCCAAGAGCAACATTGTAGGGCTTGCCACCATTCCAAGTCTCAAGAGTCGCCAGAGCCGCTTCGTGTGCTTCGACAAGATCAGCAAGTTTGAACATAAGCCGGCCGCGATCGGTGTTGGAGACGTCCCCCCATCCGGGACCGTTGAGTGCTGCGCGGGCTGCTTTCACGGCCTTGTCGACGTCGTCAGCGGATGCTGCTTCGACTAAGGCGATTGTGGACTCGTCGCTATCGGGCAGTCAGTGACAGCAGCTAGATGCATGACCAATGTAGTCGCACCTTGGGTTGATCGCCGTAATCTTAGCGTCACTATTTCCTTCCACAAATTCGTTGTTGATAAAGAGACCAGTAGGGAGACTGATCTTGGTGCCGTTCGGGGCTGTAAGATCCAAGGTAGGAGCAGACATCTTGAGGAGGACAGCTAGATATCGAGGATGAATCCTTCGAAAACAAGAAGATTATTGGAGATGAGATGGTAGGAGGCAAAATATTAGAGTGCTCCAGGGTGGGAGACAAGTCGCCATTCTTATCTAAGCTTCGGTTGGAACAGGGCGATAGCGTCCCGACAAATGTGGTAATCATTCTGATAACAACCACCCAGCCATCGAACTGATAGGTGTGGTGGGTATCGACGGATCCGTTCGAGCGGGGTTATCAATATTGACTCGGTATCTCTCGAAGAAGACAAAAGATGGGCAATGGATAAGCAGCCAAGGGCGACTTTGGAACAGACAAATTCTGGAACTGTCCAGCATAGCTTCCCCGCACTCTACAACCCGCAGGGAGTTGACTAATGAAATCTAGATGCAGAGCCGAACCCTCCTTACTTACACCAATAATTAGTTGCACGCAACGGGGCCAATCACAAGTGCGGAGATCATGCAGAAGCTAAGTGATCTCCAACTGGAGCTGTCCTAATCAGGCAATAATTTGGACCACTTGCGCGGGGTTTCAGAGATGCATCGTTTGACTGCGCATATGCCACACTAGCTAGATGGAGAAAAGTGATCCAAGAAAATTACAAAGACGTACGTTGAATCATTCACCTATCTTGAGGAAGAGAACGGCCCCGACCGAAGCCATATTAAAAGACTGAGATTGACAAGACGAGTAATGCCGCCGCATAATTCGATGAGCTTCGGTGAATTGGCCGTAAGAGAATACTGTGAGAAGCGGATGTAGTATTCGCCTGATGCCCGGGGAAACAGTGATCACAACTACACTCAAAGTTGTGTTGCGGTAATATCTGACCGCTTCGAGTCGTTCAGTTCTCCGCCCAGTTATACACGGACATTTATTTTGGGATGAGCGAGTCAACAGTGGCTGAACCACTGAAGGCGTCGTGTGAAGTTCCCTATCAATTACAAGCAGTATAATTACGACTGGTTCCAAATGAGAACTCGGGTTTTGACACAGGCAACACTAGCTAAATCAAAGGTTTTGGTTCTCTGGAAGACATTATTTAGAAGACAATGTCTCTACGCCTAGGATGGCTTTGATTGCATGGGGATAATCAGACATCAGGTATTCTCAGGGAGTTGCTTCATCATCAGGTTGGGAAGGAAACTGAATGCCACTTATAGCTTGTAGAGAGGCGCGCACCCAGAGTGGCATGATGTACATGTCAAAAAAGGTTTATGTGCCAATTGTTGACTATGATGCTGGTAAAACCACCTTCAAAATCACCCCTTAAGCAGGAAGTGACGCCTCAACCTCAATCTCAACCTGCATGCCTTCCAGACCAAGTTTTCCGATCTGAATACATGTCCATATAGGACGGTGGTTGGGGAATAACTTTTTGAACTGCACAGTCATCGCATCGAAGCTTTTGTCCATATCGATGTGATAAGAGCGGATCGCGTAAATGTCGTTGAACGATAAACGAGAGTCAACAGCTTTGAGTGCCTTAAGAACGTTGTCAAAAGCGACGCTGATCTGCTTCTCGAGGTCGGATGTGATGTTGCCCTTCTCGTCCCAGCCGCCCTGACCCGAAGTGCGAACTACGTTGCCAAGCTTGACGGCTTGAGAGTAATGGTACTGCTCGGCATTGGTTTCGGTCCCAGGGTAGTTGAAGAACTGAGCGGAAGACATAATTCGGGATTGGGCGAGATGCCAATATGCGTCGGTCGTGTGTTAAGAGTGTGTTGAAGTCAGTTTAAAAGGGCGGGATCGTACAAGCAGGGTTCTGGTGAAAACTGCGTCCACTACTTATTTGCGAGTCCCGTGTTAATCCGGCAACAGGCAAGCGTGTTGCGCTCATTACTCCACAAGCCCCATGCGGGGGTTTTCACTCCAGATCGGGGGACTGGCTGGGGACCGGATGCGGGCAACACCTTCGATTGACCGTTCTGGCCGATCTTCCTGCTCATAATGCGCTAGCATGTGTTGTTTTCTTGGTGTCACATGCAGTCGTGACCATTTAGGGTCTTGTTTAGTTCTCTTCCACTCGCTAGAATGTGATGAGAATGCGGGTTGGTATCCAAGTCCTTGTAGCATCTTACATATAGCGCAGAGTTTCGACTGGCCTATCTAGTTGCCTGAGTCGGAATAGCGTCCTGCAAGAAAATGAGACGACTAAGTCCATGAGCACATTATTTCTAAAAGTGCACTGTTCAGGTGGAGCTCCACCCAGCGTCTCCACGGGTAAGAGCTCCACGCCGCCAGTCACCTATCTTGAGCGCGAATGTATCAGTGGATGGGGGATTATCTAAGAGCATAGTGAACACCCTATCAGAGCTGCAGTGGAAGGAAATGAGGCCTTATCCGGGAGAAGGGGCCAGACAGTCCGGATCTAAAAAGTTGTAATTGCTTTCTATGTGTGCTCATGCAGTCTCGGTAATGTCATGGAGAAGATTGAAGAACACGAGGTAGCCTTTCAGCACGTCTTCAGTAAAACCAGCTTGTTTTTTTATGTTGGCGACAAAACGGGTTCTCTACTTGCCTGGGCAAAGCAAGTGTTTCTGGCGTTTTGTGTGGTCCTCAATGTCCTGCCACACATGCTCGATTCATTGGACGATCATGTCACCTCTGACATCAAAGTCAAAGTCTATCCAGCCTTAGCTGAGCCAGTCTAATCAATTGGAGCAATGAGATTTTGGGCAATGGGGCTTATACACAGGTACACTCGCCAACACCCTGAGACATCTGAGCTTTCATCGTGTACTAAATTCGTCCGGGCAGCTCTCACGCCGAAGCATTTGAAATGAGGCAAAACTTTTACAGGATAGCGTTAGAGGTCGCAAAGTTTCTTAGGATTTACGGTTTGAACTCAGTCAGATAGCAACATGAAGAAGATCGTTGGATCATACACCCAATTTTACAGGTGAGACATTTCGACTCTCACATCAAGACATATACTCAAGGCAGAGATGCTCAAGGCAACAGTTCCCGATACGTTGCATCTTTTTTTTACCTGGCGAATGGTTTCGGGTACGTAGGCCCGAGGAGCTTCGTCCATTGTACAAATTAATCAGTAATTTTGGCATGATTTCTGGGGGTACTGGGGCTACACTGACGTTACAGGTCATTCTGTCATCGTCCAGGAACAAGCAACGAGAAACAGAAATCGGATGAATCTTGATTTCGTTAACATTACTGTCAACCGTATCCTTATATATAGGTGTTGGATGAAAAGGCTGTTCTTGTTCAATATTTCCGCGTGCATTACGTCGTCGGCAAGCCGCCCAAGGACTGGACGACATTTATAACAGGTGCCCAAGATCTTGTCAGTGCCCAAAGACACCATCGCCCTCTACCAACTTCCAGTATTGCTGAGCCGCGCTGCGACGCAAATGCTTACCGAAGTAGATCATGGTCAAACACAGCGCCCAAAATGCTACTCCGAGAGCGGCCGTCAAGATAAATGAGTCGCGGAGGCCGATGCTGTTGATCATCGGTACAACCGCATAACTGAAAGCAAAACCTGCAAAGTATTGATAAGTGTTTCAAACGATATCAAGCAATCTCAATTTTTGACTGACCCATTGAGTTCCGAATCATAATTGCCGACACAAAACCTTCGCCAGCAACTTCCTTGAAGCTGTCGAGGATGTACGTGAACGCTAAGCTGGTACCCAGCGGGAGGGTTGCGGAAATGATACCAAGACCAAAGGCAATGCCAGTCCAGTGGATACCGTACGACGCCCCTACACCATATAAGATGCAACCGGCCGGGTGGGCAACAATAGCCACAAAGCCGAGCCACAGGCGATGCTCAGGCTCCATGACACCCCTATTTCTGCTAGCCATCCAGACTGATAAAGCATCGCTTGCCCAGCTGGATATCAGACAGCCAACAGAGACTCCAATAACAGATGCCAGGTAGAAGAGTCCAATGACACTAGACCCGAAGTTGTAAGGCGCGTTTCCGAGAATGAGGGCTAACGACCCGCCGACGACATTGTACCAAGAGAGGATGCCCCCAACGAGGACACCGGCGAACAAAATGGATGGAAAGCGGAGAAGCTCGAATGGAAGGAGGGCGTGCTTGAATCGGTTGGATTTTCGACTATTATGATAACCCCACAACTTAAGTTTCGACCGAAAAGTTTTGTCTGCCGACTGTTCGGCACACTGGGGCGCCGGAGCTGTGATAACTTCCGAATTGATAGTATTGAGGCCTTCGAGATTCGCCTCTTCGGGCCCAGGATTTTTGATTTCCGATGGCGGGGTGTCCAGGGCAATATTGCTGCTCTCAAAACACCTGTGCCCTGTAGTGACTATGCCCGTAATCTCAGCTTGGATGATTGACCTATGGAACATGGTCTCTTCGAAAAATAAAAAGGTGGCGACGCTTATAGCTCCTCCCAAAATGGAGAGGATATACTGGATCCAACGCCAACCCAGGGTTTCGGCAACAAAACCGGCTGCCACCGGGCAAAGCAAGGCACCACACCATAGGGTCCAGCTGTATAAGCCCATGTAGAAACCTCTTTGGTGAACGAAAAAGAGGTCATCAATGACAACTTCGATAAGGGTTTCCATAGGCGACGAGACGATGCCCATGACTATACGGTTAATAAAGAAGTCGGCGCGAGATTTCGTGTATGCAGACCACAGGTTGATGAACGTCATTGCAACCATAGAAAGTACCAATGTCGGGCGGCGTCCATAGTTAAGAGCAAGGTTTTGGGTGAGTAGTGTTCCCCAGCCCAGGAAAAGGAAGAGCAGGCCATTTCCGGTGCTCAAGTCTGCCACAGATATTCCCGTGTCTGCTTCAATCTGGAGGTAAGCGGGGGATAAACCAGAGATGATGGCCGCGGCGAAGAAGCACCAAGTCATGGCCCAAAAAATGTTGACCGTCTTGCGCTTTTGCATCCATGATAGCGGGTCGTTGGGGTCGCCACTGGGCCGAGGCACGAGAACAATGTTGACCTGTCCCCTTCTGTGCTGCAGGGCGCCTTGTGTGTTGACTAGTTGCACCGTGCCAGGAGTGTCAAATACAATAGTTGTGTTGGCCATGATTTTAATTTTGAGAGCAGTTCTGGTTCAACCACCTTCTTTCAAACTCATAAAGTCGGGTGGTTCGAACATGATATATACTAGAATCGTACGTTGCTCTATCTTCTTACATGTACAGCCGTGAAGCGCTATTCGTCCGCGGGAAAGAGGACTTGGTTCTTGCGCCAAGTTCGGGACCTCATCCATGACTACACTAAGCCACTAAAGGGAAAGAGATGGGCCAGTACCAGTTGGCCAGGCCCCCTCACGAATCGTGTCAAAAAGCTGATATCTTGGCCCCCTGACGGCTCTTATCATGGATTTGTCTCGGTCTGAAAATGCGTAACAAGAGACAAGCACAAAATGCCTGTTGACACCTGAACAAAAACAGTAGAAGAGATCAGTGTGATCCGGGAGTTGCGGGCGCGTTATGGAAGGAACTCACGCTAGCCGTTTCTGGGAAACCCCCGGGAACGGATAGGATACCTGCGGTCAACCAAATCTCACTTGGTCTTGTCTCCTTCGAAGCAAAAACAACCGTTCCCATATTAACACTGATCACCGTGAGTAGCTTATCTTGACGACTTGGCGTTTTGTCTGATTCCAGTAGCTACCAGGGCCTCTGTTTCTATATGATAGCTGCCACGTGAGATGGTCTTTTGGTAAAGAGGCGGTAAATCTGGACGGGAAGGTTCTGGCCTAAATCTTGTTTGAGCTGGCGATTGATAATAAGATAAATGAGAAATGGCGTTTTTTTTTGCATGCTTGGAGCTCTAGGAGCTCTGATATCACAAAGCGAAACCCTGCATTTCCCAAACCTAGGTCAGGCTTCTCGCAGATATCGGCATATGATGGGTAAATTATCCCGCGTATGGAATTTGTTGCATATCGAGTTTTTCTTGAATGTCTTCAAATTGACCATTGACGGTTCTGGTCTGAAGTCATTGTATACAGTTCTTCAATCTGAGTAAAATCCCAGCACTCCGTCTTACCTACAGGTCCCCCCGATCCCGTCAACGCCCTGCAGACCTCGGCATGCCCTTCTGAACTTCTGAACAGGCAATCTCTTAGTACAACAGACTAAGACGAGAGTGCTGCACTCAATTGACATCAATGACGACCTTCAACGCCCCGTACCTGGAAGCTTGGCCAAAGGTATCGTAGGCCATTTCCATGTCATCCAGTTTGAAATCTGTGTAGTCTGTCAGCCTCCGGAAAATTTACAAAACAGAGCATGCTTAGATGACTGACGATGAGTTATCAGCTGTGAAGGCTTCAGTTTGCCGGATTGAACCAACTTCAACAACATGGGCGTTGTAGTGGTATCCACAAGTCTGGTTGTGATTGCTGCATGATGGCATCAGTTCCGACTCATGATCACAGGTTTCCCCATGTTTGAATGGATCTTACCAATGTTCTTATCCCATAGATTCTGAAGATGAAGGTCAACCTTGGTCCCGTGAACACCCACATTGGCCAGAACACCACCAGGAGCAAGCAAGCTTTGACAGAGATCGAAAGTCGCAGGTATTCCCACAGCTTCAATGACTGAATCGGCACCCTTTCCCTCCGTCAAAGATTTGATCTTGGCAACGGCATCGGTTTTCGCACTATTGATGGTCTCGGTGGCACCAAATTTCCGGGCCATCTCAAGCCTCTTTGCATCCATATCAATGGCAATGATCTGAGATGGGGAGTACATCTGCGCTGTGATGATGGCCGCCAGACCAACAGGCCCGGATCCTACAATAGCTACAGTACTACCAGGCTGCACCTTGCCATTGAGGACTCCGCATTCAAGCCCGGTAGGGAAGATGTCGCTCAGCATCACCAACGATGCATCATCAGCGCCGTCAGGGATTGAGTGGAGGCTCGATTCTGCATGGGGGATGCGAACGTATTCAGCCTGAGTGCCATCAATAGTGTTGCCGAGAATCCATCCACCTGATGTACAGTGGCTGTACATGCCTCTACGGCAATACTCACAAGTCGCGCAGCTGGAGATGCAAGAGATCAAGACGCGGTCGCCTGCTTTGAAACGGGACACAGAAGCGCCAGTCGAGTGGATCACACCAACACCCTCATGTCCCAAAGTTGTTCCTGGTTGGCATGTTGATACGTCGCCTTTGCGAATATGAAGGTCTGTGCCACAGATGGTTGTTTTGGTAACTTTGATGATGGCATCAGTAGGGGATGAGATTGATGGAAGTGGCTTGTCCTGAAGAGATACAGAATTAGAGCCGTTGTATACTAGGGCCTTCATCGTTGAAAGTGATCGCATTGATAGCGAGCTGCTCGTGGTTAGCCCCGTGCCTTTCAAAGGCGTGAAGAAAGCTGAGACCCTGCCTGTGGCTGTCAGGGCAGGGAGCGAGGATTTCGATGCGCGAATCAGGAATGTCTTCGCTGCTTTTGACGTCGCGGTCATGTTGTAAACTGGAAGTTCAGTCGATGCCAAGCTCAGTACAAAGATAGTTCACAGTGTGAAGTTGTAAAATCAAGACAATGGGGGATGCTCGCTACTGGGGCGGAAAACAGCATCATAAATACGGTTAGAGGTGACCCGAAAGGCCCCAATGACTGGGATAGCAGTTTTCAGATCATGTTAGTGACGAGACAACTGGAAGCTATGGTCTGACGTGCCGTGATGCTGGGAGTTCTTTGTGGGGATGTTGCCTGTAGGTGAGGGGAAACACCTGATTGAGTGCATGGTCCTTCTCGGCATGTTCGGGGAAAGGTGCCAACGATACCAACACCGGCCAATACATGATGGCCGTTTGGTTTTAGTTGATCGGCCGAGCAATTCTATTGATCACGGGGGATAGCACTTTGAGAAACGTTCGAAATCATGCCGCCAGGGGAGTTGCGGATCCGCTCAAGTCATGCGATGCGGATCCGCTCCCAATGAATTATCGCCGTGCCGTTTCCTTTGGCCGAACCTCAATTAACTTCCCTGCCACTATCAAAAAGTCTCTACAAGGCACAGCTTTAGCTACATAGTACGGAGGTCAGATTAAGGCAGTAGCAGCAGCACTGCAGTCTCCTCAGCCCTCCAGAGGCTTAGATCAGTGCTCCGATTGCACGCCCCGTATCGATTTCGTGCGGTCACAACGGTTGCTCCTGGACTAGCTATTACCACAATTCACGCTTTCGTAGATAGCTTTGAAAATATCTAGAATCAGCTACTGGCAATTTTCTTGTCAAGTTGAGTCTTAGCGTCTGTCGTCAACATTGTCTTAACCTTTCGTTTCGATATGTAACACCATACGTGAATCCCTGCGAGGAGACGGTAAGGGGTAAAGGCAACCCAACAATCAACTCAGTTGTATAATATTTCTAGATACAGTTAGACGTGCGAGCCTTAAACCTTTACTCTCGTATGTAGGTCGTCATTGTTGTCATAACTTTGAGCGGACGTGGTGCCACAGCGCCTGATTAGCAGTTGGATTCTACTCTTGCAAAATGCCATTTCGGATGCATATCTGAAGCTTGGGAAGGTATTGTGGCGCTCACAATCGTAGAGTTTTCCGCCAAGGACTTCACACCATAGATGCAATCATTCCGCTGATCTCTCTGTCAGATACAGACGAAATACATCTCCAGATAGCCCCTACGAGATATCTGTATGTAGCCTGGAACCACTGGAAGAACAATTTAACCGTAGTCAACTAGCAAATATACACACATCTTAGTTTCTCTTGTTATGGCCAAATACACTAAATAACGCCTATATGTGACTTTTGTCGTAGTTAGGTCGCGGGCAACCCAGCCACCCAGACAGTAGAGCGGACATACACAGTGTTACGAAGCGGCCTAGGAACTCAATAGCGAAGTCATTGCTGTCAAGGCACATTGTTGTCAAGGCACATTGTTGTCAAGGCTGTGGCTGACACTGTCTACGACCACGGTTGAAGTGACGTCTGGGCCAGCAATCGCTCTACACTATTGGGTATTTTGTACTGCATTGAGATATTGAGATCTAGCACAGGCCAGAAGTGCTGCATTATTGGGTTATGCGTACTGTGATGTCCATCTCTACAGGTTGAACTGTACTAGACCGCTTAAGGAAGGGGGGGGGGGGGGTAGAACAACGATTTACGAGAAACTAAATTACTCGATATACACAACAATGGTATATTCATGCGGTATGCTACAGTCAAACTTCAATCACATCTTCGCGTCTCTTCCGAGACCTGTCTGACCGATTGCAAATTCCTTCCTCTCGTCGACGGACAATCTTGTCTCAGCAATTTCGCCCGTCTGTGACTGCTCTTCAACGGTCGCAAGCTTGTCTTCCTCGATGGGAACATGGTCTCTAACAACCAGCCAAGTAGGGTACACGGCCAGGCCTGCGCTGAGTTAGCAAACACTTTTAACAGTATCCAGAGACCGAATAGACTTACCCAAAAGGATGGTGTTGACAGCCAACGGCACTCGCCCTCCCGTCCACTTTCTGGTATTCAAGCCGAACGAGATGGCCTGGGAGAAGCTCTCCTGTCCTCGCAGAATGCCAGAGAATCGCGCAAGCTCAGAGATGTTGTCTGTCTTGGTAGCGAGGAGATAGTAAAGCCAGTTCTGAAGTGCCTGACGGGCAAAGTCCCAAAGCAAAAGCACAAAGAAGCCCTCGGTGAAGCCTTTATCCTCCCAGTCGTACGCCGGAGGGTTGCGGGTGTACTTTTCCTGGATGACCCATCCGTAAACCCAAGCGATGATGTGCCATACGATGACGTAGTAGAAGCCATAGTTGATGCGCTTCTTCACACTCAACTTCTTGTAGTCGAGAAGCGTGCTGATGATTTGCGACGAGAGAAGGGTGCCGAAATTACTGACGAAGCCGATCAGCGCGCGAGCGCGAACGCCGAAGTAGTACGACTGGAAGTTCCCGCTGTACTGATTGAAATAGGCAGCCCAGAAAATTGGCAGCAGCAAAAGAACATCCTTTCTCTTGGAAACGCGGAGCAGCGCCTGGAACTCTGCCTTGAGAGACTTCTCGGCCTTGATGACCACTTTGCTGCCATCGGATCGTTGAACCTTCTCGGGCGGCGAGAGAGCGAGGGCGAGAGGGACGCTCAGGCATTGCAGAGCAACGAAGACCAAGTAAGTTTGGGATCCGACCTTGCCCTTCGACTTCGCAGCGGCATTGTTGTTCAGCGCTAAAACGATTGCACCACCAACGAGAGGACCACCGGTTCTGAACCAGAGCCAGACTATCACACGCAGTTAGTCTCTGTCTCGGCCCAACTTCATTCCCTTGGGGGCCTTACTGTTCATGTACTTGCCGCGCTTTGATGGCTCCGGGTAACCCAGAGCAACAGCACCTTCAGACGCCCAGAACAGACCTGCAGATATGCCACAAGCGGCTGCTCCAACAAGGACGAACCACACGTTGCCGAAGCGGTTGTTGGTGTAGAGGCCGGCCGAGTAAAGTGGATAGCCAATGGCGCCCAATAGAAGTGTCCATGAGAGTCCGATGCGGTTTGCAATGGGTCCACCAAAAAGGCAGAGGAAGCCCATGAGCCCGAATACAAGCGCGTTGGCGGCGTTGACTAGGAATGGTTCCTGGGCACCACCTGCGCCGAGAGCGTTCATCGCATTCCAAAGGCCAGGCGCCATGAAACCTACGTTGCGTTAGCTAAGATGCACAACCTGACTGCCTGGGAGGCAACATACCAACTCCTCCAATGACGAAGGCATTGAAGAGGGTGCTGTGATACCACACACGCTTGACAGGCACGTCTGAAGCCTCATCCTGGACGTTGGCTGGCGCAGACTTGGGTGCTTCTTCGGCCATGTTGGACAATGGTCAATCTGGAGATGACTTGGAGGCGCAAAGTCGGGTAGCATCGAAGAAGGATTCTATTCAACTATATAGCGTCCTTTTCTTCGGCTTCCATCGCCATAACAACTGGCATTGAGCCATCCCAACACCACAAAAGTTCCTCGAAATTGCCTCCATAGGATGAACTCCTCATTCTGCAACAAAATGACGAATATGCTAGTGCAACATTGAATCCACCACTTGCACGGAAAACGTGCAGCTTATTCGGCAGTTGATAACTCGGGCCCACTAAACAGCGGGCGGGTTGCCGACCCTCGGTCGCCCTCCGTCGGGAAATTAGCCACAAGAGGGAAGTTTGTCGCCAATTCGGCTAGGAGTAACATACAGAATCGTTAATAGATCTCGCGTAAGAATCTGGTATCTTGGCGTTGAGCTTGAAGCGAAAAGCTTTTTCAGTGAATGCGCTTACGGACGGGCCATGCCACGCCATCGCCAACTTATTCCATGGCATTGTCTTGTGTCTTCTCGGTTCTGGATTCTACCAAAACGGATTTTTCACAGCCTTGAACCTACGCCTTGTAATCACAGCTTGGCCTGGATCGCCTTCTTTTGTTCCCTTTCCTTCAACTCCTTCCACCACTTCTGCTTCAGTGCTAACACGCCGAAACCGAGCAACGCCCACTCATCCTGCCACGCCGGCAACTCATACGCATCAGTACCCGGCGCTGGCTTTCCAGCAACTCCTCGCAAGAATTCAAAGTACTCCTTATAATCCGGCTTGATCTCGTGGAATTGAGACGTGGGCCCCTTGTACTGTAACCGTTTCACCTCCCACTCGTCTTGGTCCCGAGGCGAAGGCAGTCCACCGCCTCGATTGGCGAAGTACCTCGCCACTGCAACCGCTTGGTACTCATAGACCCGGAACGAGACGGCCGCCTTGACTTGTCCGACAACCGTGAGTGAGGGGTCCGCAATGTTAAAGACGTGCTGGTAGAACCCGGAGAGGCGACCGCTGGGTGTCACGGGGTCCGGACGCAGGAACGGGTAAGACAGCCGGTAGCCTGTGCCGAAGTGGACCTTCTCGATGCCGTCGACCTCGGTGCCGTCTGCAAAGCCCACTTTGATGAGGCTGTCCGATCCTACGGAAACTTGTGTGATCTGGGGCTTTCGGACCACGTTGGGGAGCTCCCATGCGTCCTTCAGAACCTCATTGTAACCCCGTTGTGAGACGTAAAGGGGGCCAGAGACAATGCTGTGAATTTCGGAGACAGTGTCGGAAGCAGAGACGTTCCCACCAACCACCACGACTTTCTGGGAAACGTTAATAATTGTTCCGCCACTTGGGTACGGTCTGTGGCGAGAAAGCTCACCTTGTCAACGTAATCTTCGGGGGACCTGTATGCTTTGGAATGCTCAAAGCGTTGCGGCAAGGCAGCAGATGTCTCCTCCAGCCCCTTGATGTTGGGCACATATGGCACTCCATAGTGCCCTGTAGCGACGACAACCGCGTCGAACGTGTCTTGCCACCAATAGTCTCTCTTCTCATGTTTGAGGTAATGCTGAGTCTTCCTCAGCGTCAGTTGCCACTTTTTGCCAACTTTTTCAACACGCTCAACGTGAGTGTTGAAAGTAAACAAGTGCGAGAAGGGCTCAGCAATTTCCTCGAGGTACCCTGCGACCTTCACGTAAGGATGCGTCGGGTTCTCCTTGCCAAAGCGGTTGATGGATGTCGCGGAGTTGACAGACGGAAATGGCTTGTAAGTGAAGGCCATGACCTGAGAGCCGACGTTGCTGTCTAGAGAAGGATAGAGGCCAGTCCGAGCGGTGACGTTCTCCGAAGCGGGTGGCAGCGACTGCGGGAGCTTCGCTGGTATTTCCCTGACGGGTTGGCTCGAGAAAGCCGAGAAGGGCTCTGGTTCCTCGTCGTATATCCTGCAGTTCCGCGTCAACAACGGTTCAGAGTCCGAGCCATTACTTTCTTACCATGTGCCACCAATGTGATCTCTTCTATCAAACACTTGTATTCTATCAAACGCCTGTTCTTCGCTGAGTGCCTTGACAGCTGAAATGCCAGATGGCCCAGCGCCAATCACGGCAACACTAGAGTATCGGGGGGCCATGGTTTCGACAAAAAGCACTAGGCAGAACTTGGGCAATGCGATAGACACATGAATCACTGTTCTTCAAACCTCGCCAAGGTGAGAAGCATATATAAACCAGATGTCTCTGACGAATCGGTACTGCAGATGACGTGCTTGCACGATATGCTGGACGAGAACGAGCTATCGGCAGTCCCACCAGAGCGCTTATCTGTGTCCCTGCATTCAACCGAAGTCGTTGGGGATTTCGGTAATGATACTGCCGTGTCAGCTAGAGTTTCGCGAGTTCGCTTCATTGACAGAGCCTGTGCCACCTAAAAAGTCCAAACGCACCAAACCATCGCATAACACATTCGCATGGATTTGAAATCTCCAAAAGCAGGGTATTTTCACGGAACCATACGGGCGTCATTCTTGATTTCGAGGCGAAGTTCGAATTTCGGTGCCAAGGTGCATGTTCACCGATGCACTTTGCGCGATCCTACCCGCCGATGGCGCCACAGGGACCAGGCGAGCGCTTTCTGGGACACTCCACCAAGATCTCCGTCATGTCGCCGCGTAACTGAGAAAGAGTAGGGGTGCCCGGAGAACCGTTTTGGCCTTCAACAAGGCAATGATGGGCCTTCCTTCCTAGGATATATCTCATGGGCAATGGCCAAAGAGTATGGCGGCAAGCAGCTCTAGTTGCACTGATTATGTAATGCCACAGTCGCAGAAATGGTGCTATCGAGAATATGATGGTGCCCCATGCAAGTACTTTTCTTCTTATATATTTACTGGACCAATCGAATTGATCTCAATATGATGCTTGATGAAGACAGTAATTGAAACTTGGCCCCGTCGTAGCTGGCGCCGCGTGTAGATGACCTAGGTCTTTCTTACTGGGAGACTTTAGTTACGGGCGATTTACATATGCAGTTGCCAACGATACCCTGTATGAAGACATGCTTTCGCCTGTAAACAATATAAACATCGTCTGGTAGTGACAGTGTAAAAGTCTTACAAAATGCATCACACTCAATTCACAACGGTTTACTAACTCGGTTACCTCTCGAAAAACCACGGTGATCTGCTCCATACCTGGCAGACTATAGATTCCATCATTGCCTGCTCTTATCAAATTGTTTCAAATAGTCATAAACCTTCTTCACTATTGTTTTAAAACAGTCACAGTCAGTGCATAAGAGAGTAGCCCATTCAGCCTGACATGTTTAATCTTCAAAGCGGTCGGCCGTCTGCTTTCAGCGTACTCAAACACGGAAACGAAATGACGGGCCCCCGAATGGGGTTATCTTACGATTTGATATTCGTCTAACACGATCAATGATCAATGGAGGGCAGTGCTGCTGGTACAAGTTGTCATCAGCGCAGCGTTGCAGAAGCAACGGTGCCTGCGTCGTGCCAGTCAGCTCGGGAGCAATTTTGCCCAATCATCCTCGGCGGTGGCTGGGAATAGACAATGAACTAGTAGGGAAACAAAATGTCAGTGAATCCTGAACATCGGAATCGGCAACGCAACGTTGTCGGGCCGGCGGGCCCGTCCATCGGTAGCTTTCGGAGCAGCGATGCTCCATCAACACGTGGCCGCCCGAACTCAAATGACCCGCTTCAGGTCTCGTTACCGACACCGACCGGGGCTTGCGGTAGGCGGGGTGCCGCCGCTGTCATTCTTCAACAGGTGATGGAGACGGTGGGCTCGCGGGACTCGAAGGCCCTCGTCCATGTTATATACGGACGGTACGGATATCGCTTGTGCTCATTCGAAGCGATGGAGTCGAGCGAGGCAACGAATCTCACCAGACCGGTCGTCCCCCGCGGGAAACCGTGGCGTAACCGAAGGTCCAGAAGGGCCAAGGTACGTGGCGGTTGCAGCGTTGCGTCTAGGGGGGGCTCGCTCTATCGAAACCGACCCCAAAAGTCAATAACGAACGATGCGGTCTATCGTCGCCGGTTTTGCTGTCTATCAGTAGTCAGATTGCTTCTAGTGGCCTCTGCGGGCGACTTCCCGTCGCAGTTGGGCCGTTCGTGCAAGGGAACGACTTTCACATGCGCCACTCGCCCCCTCCCCTATACATAGACGCATGCTCTCCTCCCCATCAACCCCATCAAACCCACATCATCAATCCTCCAAGACAACACCAACAACCCTAGTAGACCAAACAGAGCCCAGAGCCAAGCAGAGGTCCAAGACTGGTGTTCTTGGGAATGCCACATTGTCACGCGTGTGGTCTTGAGAGTTGGAGAAACCTGAAAGGCCGTAGTGCGAGGACCAGTCGGAGAGGCCCATCCTCGGGCTGCCGGCTCCACCCCGGGAAGTTCTCTAGTTTTCATTAGGCAGTTCTCACGGCAAAGTCGGGGCTCCATAAAAGTCAGGCCACCTTGGACGGCCGGCCCCATCCATTCTTGAATCATCCCTCCTTTCTCGGGGCCCTTCAGCCCCATGACTTGACACGATGAGCACCGCGGCGGGATTGCACATGGTAGCCAGGCTGCAGCAGAGGGCGCCGGTGGCGATGTTGGTCCTGCTTCCACAGCTGGCGGGCTCTGTCCGCAGCTAGAGACACACGTCGACGAGCGGGAGCCGACGGTCGCACCCCTATCCGCACGTACGGAGTCCATGCCGGCTTGGACGAGTGACTCGGCGAGATCCTTCGAGGCCCTGCTGCCTTTGTCGAACCAACCCGTACCTGTCCGAGCGTGGGTGTGTCGTCGGAGCGTGCCCACCTTGCCGCCGGGCCGCTGTCGGTGAGGTAATCCGACCTGGGGAGGTTCCCAAAAGGGTCTTTCAGGTATCATCCCCGGGTTCCCTCTTTGCTTGATTATTTGTACCCGTTTTCTTCCCGCCTTGCCCAGACTTCCCTCCCACAACCTGTTTTACTTTGCATCGTTTGTTTTTTTTTTCCGTTTCCCCAGTAGACATTTCTCCCCTGTTTTCCTTTTTCTTTGCGACGGATCGACCGAATAAACTCAGGCTACCGTACACACGCTACACAGTAAACAAATGTAAGTCGCCGCCACCCCGCGGGCCTCATTCCGGCCAGGATACCCCGCGATGTTTGCCCACGCGCTCACCGAGCCAGCGTTCCTCCAGCTCTCGCACACGCCGAAGAATCTACATGAAGAGGAAAAGAAACAACAGAGAATAAATCAGAGCCAAGACCAAGCAACCGCCCAACATGGTCCTCATCACGCGCGCCATCTCCCTCACCAACTTCCTCGTCGCCTCCTCCGCCCTCGGCTTCCAGGTCTTCGTCCTGTACCCCTGGCACGAGCAGCTGTCCCACGACTTCGACGAGCTCAAAAAGGAGCACCTCCGCGTCCTCGACTACGTCAAGGGCGTCGACGCCGGCCTGAGAAAGGGACAGGGCGGCGCTCCCAAGGGGGAGTCGCTCCTGGAGCGATTGGGCTACAAGCGGTAAATCCGTCGTCGTCCTGGTGGTTCGTTCGCCAAGGGGGGTCTCGTTGCTTTTGGGGGGTTTTGTTCCGGGTCGGTCTGTCCCGTCCACACTTGTCCTTCGTTTGTTCGATTGCATGCGATACTCCCGAGATGCGAAAATAAAACAGCTTAATACCCCCAACGTGCCACAGCATCGCCTCCTGTCCGTCGGCTCCCTATCTGTGCTCAATCACATCGTCTGTCGCAAGACATGGCCGTCGGACACCGGCGGGCTGTCTTTACTCACAGCCATGCTGTCCGAGACGGGGTTGAACGTGCAATGTGATGTCGGCGGCCTGGCCGACGGCGTGAAGCACTACGTAGATGAAGCGATCCGAGGCGGTCTGTACGAATTTTCATGACAGCCCGTGGTCCTCGTGGAACCATGGACTCGAAAGTAGCCTTCCCGGTAGCCATGGCCGACCTATGATGCTGGGCTTAGGGGACACGGTACGTACTACGTCGCGTAGAGAGAGACCCGCTTCACCGCCGACAGGCTGCAGCATCGGAGCCCGCTCCGAACCTGATATAGCGATATCGGGATGGGGATGGGGATGGGGATGAGGATGGGGATCTGCGCAACTCGCCATCGCACGTCGCGTGGTTGCGGCAAGTCGTCCAATGATTGTGATGAACCTAACGCCTTCCTACTCAGCAGTCCTCCGGGCGCCCGACTGCCACATGCACGTGGCTCGAAGGACCTCGTCATCGTGGCTCTCACCTCACTACAAACGATACTTGAGCGCTTCATCGAAGGCGACTGTTCCGCTTTGGACGGCATTGAACACTGGCCTTCGACGTCTACCAGAGAGCAGCACCAAAGTCTGGGGGTGGTCCACACTCATATAGCCTCACATCAGTCGGCCATCGCAAAGATGATGCCCCGTCGGCCTTCCTTCACAGCAGTTGTCACTTGGACGGCAGTCGAGGAGGTAGACTAGAATTTATCTCATTTGGCAATGGCTGACTGTGCCTCGGCATCTTCACCGAGGTCGCAGATAGAAGCCATGCAGGGTATCGTGAATTCCAAATGCCCGCCTTCGTCCCCGTTGGGCCGCTTCGCTCTGTTCCACCACATGCCCTTTCTTCATAATCACTGCTGGGTCGTCCGATTCGTGCCCTTGCCAACTGCGTACCGACCGATGCTCATCCGTCTCAGCGAACCAGGTGCTGCTTCTCGCCCGTAACTACGAGGCCCGTTTCATGCCGTATGACTGCAGAAAGAGGACGTTGCGATGAGAAGAGCTCAGACGTGGCTCTCTTGCTCGGCAGGCCAGGTTCCGATCCAGGCGACGAGGAAGATGAGCAGCCACATGATGAGCCAGGTCGCGTGGCCACCGGCGCTGCCGAGGCCGAAGAAGCTTCCGACGAGGAGCGCGGCATGGATGAAGGCCGTTACCAGCAGGAATATGTCGAAATGCCATCGTCCCTACAAGCGCAAAGCAGAATGGGTCAGCAAAGACTGTGACGCCTCAACCCGCGGCAGGGAAAAACGGTCTTCAACCCTCCGTCAAAAGGCCACTTACCACCATGATTCCGAGGACCTTGCGGCGACCCTCGGCCTGGCCAATGACGGCAAGACACCAAGCGATGAAGAAGAACCCGATGACGCCGAGGATGATGCCCAGGATGAAGCTGGCGACCTGGGCGTGCACGATGTCGCGGACGACGCCGATGACGGACATGGCGGTGCGGATGCCGAGGATAACGTACATGCAGATGCGGCGGAAGAGGACGGCCTTGTCGGAGGTCTTGAGGCTGTATGCCTCCCACGAGAAGGACCAGCAGCCGCGCATGTTGGGACACATGCGGTCCTTCATGCTGCCGCCCGGGGCCTGGCCGGCGGCGGCGGCGCCCTGCTGATCACCGTGCTCCATGGTCTGGTATCCGCTGATGGGCTGGTATCCGAGGATAGGCGCGGCACTGTCGCTGTCGGAGGAGGAGGAGGAGGAGGAGGAGATGGAGTGCGTGTCGTAGGTTCGAACCAGGTCTCTGGTCGCACCGAAGAAGAGCAAGCTGGGATCGGTGCCAGGGACGGGGGGCATCATGAGCTGCGAGGGATGGGGCGACATGACGGGGTTCTTATATGCCGGTCGCCCGACAAGCGAAATGGGCCGTCTTGGTGTTTTCTCGTGGGGCGTGGCACAGCCAAGAGGTTTGGGGGGCACTCGGCTGCTTGTGTTGGTGGAAGGAGGATCGTGGTTTCACGACAGGGGGCGGCTTGCTAGCTTTGCCCAGGAAGGCCATGGGGGTGTTGTTTTTATTTTATTTTTTGTTATTTCATTTTCCGTGTTTCTGTTTCTTTCTCTGGCGGCAGTAGCCCTGGTGATGTGTCTGAAAAAGTGGCCACAAAAGCCCGACTGGCCGGCTGCTCCCGCTGTTCTGAATAGTCTGGCGATGTCATCGTGGCTAAGCAGTGCGGTGCGCTGAGAGAGAGTTGATGGCAGGTTGCTGGGTCTGAGAGGCGACGGCGTGAGTTGTGAGCTGGCGGGGCGTCAAAGAAATTCTCTTGCAGAGCCAAGAGCCATTGGCGCCAACGGTGAACGGATTTCAGACAAATTCACAAAGGCACTCATGAGGCAGCAGGGACATCACAGGGCAAAGATAGATACAGTCTCTGCTGGTACATCTTGGGGGCTGAAATATCATATTGGCTCTCTGTTGTTGCCAAAACCCCCAAACTGCATCCACACCAGCCAACACCACAACATGGATCACCATCAGCGGGCGTTTAAGCTTAATCCAGTTGGGTATCAACCTGTTCTCCCACGGCGACGGGTCGGTTGCAGCCCAGCATCGAGGCACCCGGCAGCATCGGTCAACTGTCCAATGCCAATGTCAACGCCAGGACAGTATGGATCCGTGGGCGCTTTGATTTCAGGGGACTGGCCCGGCCCGTTTTGTTCATATCAGCCCTGTCCGATGTGGAGATGCTCATCAGGCACCGGCTCTCGGATGCTGTGGCGTCTTGGCAGACAGGGCCCTTGGCCCAGACAGCGAAAGGTGCGCATACGAAGTAGGTGTTCGAATTCGGCCACATCCTGCATCCTTCTGTATGGCCTTGAGGCCAGGGCATGGAAAGTGAAAGAACGATACTGATTATACGAGAGAACCTCTACCCCGTATTCCCTCCCAAGTTCATCGACTCGCAACTCCCCGAGCCCTACCAGCAACGCGCTCAAGTCCAAAACTCCTGCTGTAGATCCGCCGGCAATGCCTGTCTGTCGCTCGTCAAGCCAAAGGTCCGAATGGCCCCCGAGCCCCGCTCAAAAACCGCTGCGCTGTGCCGGCCCCCGTTCTTCCGGACCGCATCCCGGAGCTCGACGAGCACAGTCACCAGCTTCTGCAGCGCTATCTGGTGCGCCGTCTCCCAGTCGGCGAACTTGGCCGCCGCGTCGGTCATTCTCGTCTTGTCAAACGTCCCTTCCGAGTGATGGCCGACGATGAGCCAGCGGGTTCTGCCGAACCAGAGCTGCGGCATGCACTGGCTGGGGGCTTTTCTGTTGCTCGTCGATTTGATCTCCGCAGCCGTCGACTGGCGCATCACTCTTGCCTCGACATAGGCCGTCTCGACTTGCAAGCCGTTTGGTGGCGCCCTGGCCTCGCCTGGCTGGGCACCCTGGATGGACAGTTTCTCCATGGGGAGAGCCAGGGTGTCCGGGTGCGCGGCGCCTTCGTCGTCGGGGTCGTAGCTGGCATCCACTTCGAACTGCACCGCGCAGCGCAAGGCCCCAAGAGAGTAGCGTAACGTGCGGTGGTGTCCGGTGCTGTTTTCCAGGCCGAGGGGGAACTTGGCCGAGGCTTTCTCGTAGTTCCTGCCCCAGCCAGAGTTTCGCGACCCGTCGATCAGCTCGTGGGTACGCTTGTCGCAGCGCTCGATGATCAGAGTGTTGCGCACCAGATGGAGGTTCAGTCGGAAGCTTTCCTGATACCGGCCTGCGCAGAATTCAAGCAGCTTCCGGAGGCTGTTACGGTTTGTGACGATGTCGATGTCGTCGAAGGACATGCCTTGGCTCATGGACGCTGCTGCGCGGAACATTGGCTCAAACGGGTACTGGAGCGACAACTCGGTGTTCTGGTCGACGAAGTAGGTTCCCCGGTCGGGTGGGAGTGCCAACGGCAGAACCACATCCTGCCAGATCGCCGCGTGTCCTGTTCATGGTCAGCCCCGATCTGCAAAGCTTGAAGGCGTCGCGACATGCCTGGGACTCTGATCGTGAGCGGTTTCCCTTTCTGCCAGTTGTAGCTGCACACAAGCTGGCAGCCGGCCTTGCTGCTGACTTCTTTTGCCGAGGGCACGATTGCTGTCTGGACGATGGCGTAGACGGGCTCAATCGGCCTCCGGACCTGCTTCCACAGCCATGCTTGCTGCGGCACTTTCGCAAGCGCAGAACTTCGGTTGGTCGGTCCAGGTCCAGTTTGAACCGCGGCACCTGGGGCTTCGGTCTTCATCTGTGACGAGACTGCGCTGCAAGGCAGACGGCAAGAAGCGCGTCCTTTGTGAGCTCGGTTCTTGTCGGTTTGATGCTGCGCCAATGCTGCATCCGATTTGAAGCTGCGGCCACAGGAGCAGGAACTCATCATGGCGTCGTGCTCGATGGTGTGATGAGAAGAGGTCTCTCTCGTTGACACGGATCCTTGTTATCAGATGAGATGTCGATGTACGTGTCGATCGATATACGGAATTTCCAAGCCCACGGAAAGACAGGCAGGCAAAACAATGCGATCGCAAGGAAGGAGCACCCATCCGTTGGTTACGGATCGTCTATAAATGTCGGTCTCCTTGATGGGCACCAACGATTGGCGCCAACAATGTCCGCATGGCGGGGTAGCATGTGGGAACTCTCCCTTTGCGAGCCTTGCATTGGCAGCGGTTGGCTGCTAAGCTTCAGCTTCTCCAAGTGGAGGGAAAACTGTGACAGCAATGGCTACGCCTTACACGCACGATGCATGTTTCGGACTCTTTGCACAGTCAAAGGGCATGCTTCGATTGGAATCTAAGGCTGTAATGTAACCAATGCTTGCCTTGGGATTATCGTGTAATAACACGAGAGAGAAATACATGCTGCGATCCAATGGTATTATGCTGATCCTCCTCACCGCAGAACAATGCCCTACGATCCTCCCGCTCTATGACGAAGCCGTCTTCTCGATCTCGCTGACACCTGCTTCAGCCTCCTTCTCCGACAGCTTATCGCTGTGGTGCGCTCCTCGCGTCAACCCGGCAACTTCCGTCTTGCTGAACTTCCTCGCCGGCAGACCTTGCTCGAACAACACTTCAAGCTCGCCGTAGGTACGACCTCTGGGCTCAGGCAGGCGGAACCATGTCCAGACGAAGCAGATGAGGCAGCTGGCGGCCCAGAAGAGGCCGCTCTTGGCGCCCCAGTTCCACGCAGAGGGGTTGAGCATCAGGGGCGTCAGGATGTTGGTCGTGATACCGGTGATGTTGTACAGGTTGCGCGCCAACACCACCGTCTTGGTCCTGAGGCGGGTCGAGCTGAGCTCGGAGACCAGGGAGTAGCACACCGGGCCGACGGTGCAGTCGTAAAAGAAGGTGTAGACGAGGAGCAGGCTGCCGATGGCCCACTGCGCGGCAACATTCTCCTTGCCGGCGAAGGAGACGAAGCCAATGGTGCCGAGCACGACGCACATGATGGCCTGGCCCGTGAGATAGAGAGTCCGGCGACCAAAGTGCTGCATCAAAAACCACGAGAAGACCGTGCCGACGGCACCGATGGCGTACTGGCCGAGCGACATGCTGAAGGAGTTTTCCTTTGCCATGCCGGCTTGCTGGTAGAAGTAGGTCGAGTATCCCATAAAGGTCGAGCCGCAGAGGGTCTGGATGGCCCAGACACAGCAGACGATCTCGGTGCGGCGGAGGTCGATGCCCTTGAAGCAGTCCATGTACGTCGTTCCGCTCTGCGCGGCCTTTTCGAGCGCGTTGGTGTGGACCATCATGGAAACCGTCTCGTCGGGGTTGAAGTTGTGCTGCTTGTTACGGCTCGTGAGACGCAAGAGGGAGGCCTTGGCGTCCTCGAGGCGCTCCTTGCGGACGAGCCACCATGGGGACTCGGGGGCGAGGAAGATGCCGATGATGAGCGGGATGGGCCACATCCACTGCAGCGCGAAGGGGATCTTGTAGCCCCATTCGTCGGTGCGCTGGATCATTGCTCGGAGGACACCGCTGGCAATCAATTGGCCCATGACCCAGCAAAGATTCACGTAGGTCGTCTAATGAAGGCAAATCGTTAGCCAACGGTACCCTGTTTCGGGGTTGTGGACGGATCTTACAAGGTATGCTCGCAGATGCGTGGGGCAGACTTCGGAGGCGTAGGTCACAGTCAAGGTCTGGAAGATGCCCCACGGGATCCCGATGAGAATCTCGCCGACCAGGAGCTGGATAAGAGTCTCGGAGAAGAAGATGATGAAAACGAAGGCTGTGACGGCGATGAGACCACCGATCATGGTCTTGCGGTACCCGAACTTGTCCGCGATGATGCCGTTAATGAAGAGGCCCGTGATCTCGCCCACGAGGGCGCCGTTGCTGAGACCGGCCTGCCATGCGGCCGTCAGCTCGTAGGAGCCGTTGGGCTGGCGCTCGCCGAACTTGCGCTGGAAGACGTCGTAGGCGTAGAGGTTTCCGATGAGCGTCTTGTCAAAGCCCTCCATGACGACGGCGGTGCTGAAGAAGAGGGACCAGAACACGGCCTTGGGATACAGCTTGATGGACTGCATGAGGCCCATGCTAAGCTCGGCCTCGGTCGCGTTCGCAGCCTCGGTGGCGAGGCCGGCGGCGTGGACGTCGCCGATGGACATGCGGCGGGTGACCTCGGGGTCGATGGCGACGGCGGCGATCGGCGCCTTGGGCGCAGGTGAGCCGAAGTGCACCATGGTTGCGGCTCGATGCTTGATTGTGCGGAGGATGTGGGGGAGAAAGTTGGTATGATGCCGAGCTCGGTCTCGAAATGATACAAGCTGGCAAGTCTGAGACGATGCAAAGGAGGTGACGCTGTGCTCGACCTATGGCTGATGTCGACGGTCCCGATCTGATGAGCCTGCCGAAGTTGCTGCTGCTGCTGAGAAGTCAAGTTGAGACGGGACAACAAGTCATCTTATATCCTCCCGTTCGCCTCAATCAACCTGATGCCTCGCGCCAAGGGATGATGGTGATGCTCCCTTCAGGAGGAGCAAGGTAGTCGACAGAGCGGCGCGCCTTCTCACTGGCTCGCTCAAATTCAATCCAGAAGTGGCGGGGGGAGAACGTGTGATGTTGACCTCATGGACCACTCGTGTCTTGAGTTGCTCAATGCAAGAAAAGGACGACCCGAAGAACCCCAAGCATCCAAGTTGGAACCCCCCAAACCCACGCATGAACCCGGGACTAAGGACACACGCTACGCTCCACTTTCTCCACGACCCATTGGCTCGCGCGGGGAAGGCTGCGTCTAGGAATGGATGGTCTGGGGTCGATGTTGCAGCGTACCGAGTACGTAGAGTGTGTATGGGTTGCGGTTGGGTTGGATGGGACAGAGGCCGGTGAGATGTCTCGAACGGCTGGGTCGCATATGGGGGCAAAGATCAAGCGATCAAGAAAGGGGGGGCGAAGAGGAAGAAACCCACATCTTTTTACCTGGAGACTTTAGCGGCACTCGCCTCAGCCAGGTGAGAACCCGGAACAACTGCCACGAAAACTCAAAAAGCAACAGTGAGACCAACAGCACGAAGCCTGGCTGTGTGTGCCGGAGACACCGTGGGCATCCCTGCGCCATGTGGCGTGCACAAAGGCTACTCTGAGCCTACGAGCCTTTCCCCCAGGGAAAAGCCTAGGAGGTTGTCAGGCCCCGGCACATGGCTGTCGAATCACAGCAGAGAGAATGCTCGGTGTTTCCACCCACCGGCTAATAGAGCGAAGGTTTCTGCGAAATTTCCAGTGCGGATTGGCCAATGGAGGTTTCCGGTCTGACGTCGCTGAAACTAGGGCCCCCGGCTTCCGCTCAGCGAGCTGCAGATGGGACGACTGTTGCTTGTGGGTGTTGTGGGGTTGTCGACGGTTGCGCTCGTTGGTTCATTTGTCTCCGTCTGGCAGTTGGGGGCTGGAAAGACGGACAGACAAGGGATCTTCCGCAGGACGTTCATCGAAGAGACCGCGGCTCTTTCTTAGCAGCTGCCTGAACCAGTCTTGCTAGTCACCGGAAGAGTGCATGATCGAACGCAACGCTTGTTTTCCCCCGTGGAGACTCCGCACGCCTGTTGAAAGCTGCGGAGCTCGACGCGGGGGGTTGTCGCCAGAGTTACAGCGATTGGCCCTTATTCTCGGACCGCGTTGGAGGTTTGTTGGTCTGCCGGTGAGGTTTGGCGTGAGAGCCGGTCGACTGGTGGACGCCTCCGACACGGCCCCAGACTGAAGGAGTTCCAGGTCGGCGAAACTCTGAAGCGTTACTTATCACGCGCGGCCCGGCCATGTTGGCTGGAGGTTGGCAGCAACACATGGATCGTGATCATAGGTAGTCTTGGAAACTTTGCAGAGTCTCCCCATGGGGCATTCAATCTGGGGTAACGGCTTGGGCAAAGTCTGTCTTCGGACAACCTCGCCTCGTGTAGGGATGAAGCAGGAGCCCGCTGCAGCCCAAGTCTCATTCACCTTTCCCAGCCGCCATACTTTCGTCATTGCCTCACGGCCGCCTGACTCTTCCCCGCACTCGCCTCTGATCCTCCTGGATACGGGGCCTGGCTGCCCAGCCCCAATGCGGAAGCTAAGCCAAAGGCACGTTTGTTCCCGTCCGCTGCCGTCTCCCCGGAGTATGTGCTGCGCGTGTGACCACGAAGATCTGCCCGGGTGCTACATTTTTGTGACGCCATAGGAGACACGCTGGTTTCTCCCCCGCTAATACGGCATGCCCTGCTGTCAGCCACAACGTCCACTTGTGGTAGAGTAGACGCAGGAAACACGCAGAACCGCAGCTAGAGATCTGGGATGAGTCAGCGCTGCTGCGAAGGACCATATTTGGTTGCTGCGACTGATGCACGACGCCGCCAAGATCCGGCAGGGATGGTGAAGCAGTCGCGAGTGGGGGGCTACATGACTCCGCCCGCTTCCTCATCTCATGGGGGCGGGAGCGGCTCGTGGGCTCGTGTGGGTCAAGTAGACTACGGGGTTAAGGCCGGGCGCTCTTCGGTGCGCCTGCAAGCCCGGGCCTGGAACAGATCCACACTGCCGAAGATGGGTCGCCGGTTCTCCGGCTCTATCACCGCCGTCCTTGGAGATACTTGGTAGCCGATTTTTCGAGCTCATTTAAACCCCGTTGTCAAACAACGACGGCAAAAAATGAGCAGCAATTTTGGAAACATTCCCTTCTCAGTTTCTCCCCTGAAACTCCCTTTTCGTTAGACATGATGTCGACAAGGAAACGTTCTCTCAATAATATCTGTGTCTCGCTAACATCTACAGTAAAATCTCGTTCCCTTCAAAAAGTGCAATGCATACCATGCAATTTTCTTAGATGATTTGAATTGCACATGCCTTATGCTCATTCGGAAGTAAAAGTGTCGATGAAGGAAAGAAAAGACAGGATGCCGAGCCCGATGTCTCTGCGACGTCACCGTCCTTTCCATGTCAATTGCCTAGTTTCGCAAGACACCCACACTTGGAAATAGATACTACAACTACGCGGTAGTCAAGCTACTTTCTTCGTGGCTGCTCGGCGTTATAAGGTATTGGTATGGACCTCTGCGGAATTGGCAATTGCCTGGTGCTCTGCCTCCAGAGATAAGTAAGCAAGAAGGCACTCTTGTCAGCTTCATTTTCTTTGATGCGGAACGGAACCGCAAAGCCTGCGCAAATCTGGCTTTCGTATTCGTGTTCACACTCACTGGACCGAGTAGACATGGACTGAGTCGACGCTTTTCCTCATCGGTCCGAAAACCGGGTCTCAGTTCGGCTCGAGGCACCATCGAGTATGAGAACAACTTCGGTGCACTGCTTTGGCACAATACTCTTTGCTGGGGTTGGAATCTGGGAGAAATCTACGGCTATCAAGACCTTGTAGTGCTGGTAGAACCGAAATTCCGGAAGCAAGCGGGTGGATGATTTTGCTTATTTTGTTATCCACAATGCTTCCCGTTTCGGTAGTGTCGACGAATCACGACGCTGAATTCCCACGAAGTGCTCGCACACCAACAGGGGCCTGAGCGCATTCGTATTCGGGTCTAGCGATTATCGCAAGGCTTATCACGTATTCGTTTTGTTAGTATGTGGTTTTCGAGGAAAGTAGACTCCGAGTTTTGTTGTAAGTCGAAGGCCGGTTATCTTGGAAGTACTATAAGAAGAGGGATTGGCTTGATAAAATGAAGGACAACAAGTCACCAAGACGCAGCTGCGCTCACATTTCTGTTGTCTTTGCCGCCGCCCTTGAAAGCCGTGCTACAATCTCCCCCGTACTTTTGTCATACTCAAAACCTGCCGATTCTATCCATTACAATGGTCGGAACCATTCCCGAAGAGGGCCAAATGCTCTTGGCCAGAGACGCTACGTTCGAGAAAATTCTGCACAAAGGCTCGTCGAAGACCATGGGTATGTCGGCGATGTTGAAAAAGGACCACGAGGCACAGAAAGCGGCCACAGACGAATACTTCAGTCATTGGGACAACAAGAGCGCACAGAAGGAAACCAAGGAAGACCGAGATGTAAGCTGAAACTTCTGTGGGGTGCAATACTATTTCACGAACTGATGCCCCTATCCTGACAGGCTCGGGCAGCAGACTACGCTTCCCTAACAAGACAGTTAGTGTTTGAAACCCCTTTGGAAATGGTTATCTCGGCTGACAATATGAACAACAGATATTACAACCTTGCCACGGACTTCTACGAATATGGCTTCGGTCAAAGCTTCCACTTTTGCCGCGCAGCAGCCGGCGAATCTTTCAAACAAGGCACCGCAAGACACGAACACTACCTGGCCCACGTGATCGACATCAAGAAGGACATGAAGGTGTTGGATGTCGGTTGTGGGGTGGGTGGGCCGGCTCGCGAGATTGCCAAGTTCACGGGTGCCTATGTCACTGGTCTCAATATCAACGAGTACCAGGTGGAACGAGCGACAAGATATGCTGTGAAAGAAAAGATGGACAAGCAAGTTCAATTTGTACAGGCTGACTTCATGGTATGTTTTGCAGACGTCGTGTATCCGGGTTTATGGACGCTCTGCTGACAACAGATGTCTTTTAGAACATCCCATTCGAAGACAACACTTTCGACGCTGTCTACGCCATCGAAGCAACCGTCCACGCCCCCTCTCTCGAAGCCGTATACTCGGAAATCTTTCGCGTCCTCAAGCCCGGCGGCGTCTTCGGCGTCTACGAATGGGTCATGACGGAAAATTACGACGACGCCGACCTCCGCTTGCGCAAGATCCGCATTGATATAGAGCAAGGGGACGGCATTGCCAACATGGTCAAGGTTACAGAGGCGCTCCGAGCGTTCGGGGCCGCCGGCTTCAACATCATCCAGCACGAAGACATGGCGGAACGTCCGGACCCGAGCCCGTGGTACTGGCCCCTGGACGCCGGCAGCTGGAGACACGCGCAAACGATGGGCGACTTGCTGTACACTTTCCGCATGACGGGCCTCGGACGGGCTGTCACGCACGGGTTCCTTGGGCTCATGGAAACGTTGAAGCTTGCACCACCGGGCATGATGAAGATGTCCGACAGCTTGTGTGTTGCTGCCGATGCGCTGGTGTTGGGCGGCAAGGAGAAGATTTTCACGCCAATGTATCTCATGGTCGGTCGGAAGCCAGCGAGAGAGGAATAAGCAAGGCTCCCACACCATGGCCGAAAGCTGCTATAGACATGGCACTTTCCTTCCTACATAACTCAAGGGCTGTTTTACAAGCCATTACACCAACAAGACATAATTAGAAAGAAAAAATTGAAAGGAACATGTGTGAGATAATAATTAGGGAGGGCAATGCCTTTCAGTCATTGCAAAAAGATGGACGATCTGGGAATCGAACCCAGGACCTACCGCATGCTAAGCGGTCATTATACCACTAAACCAATCGCCCAAGTGGATGATCTAGCCCGGACTTGAACCGGAGACCTTCAGTGTTCTCAGTCGAGTGGTTTCGAGCTGTTAGACTGACGTGATAACCAACTACACCACCAGACCATTGATGTTGAAGATCGGCGCTCAAAAAGGAGACCATGAATCTAACGCAATATGAAACAGTGGAGAAGATGAGTCGTGGGGCGAGGTGAGGAAGCCCTGGTGGGGCCGATCCGGGCGGTGGTGGTCTGGACCGGTATGTGGGCCGGAGCTAATGTCCAGTCGCACACGGGCTTGACTGGTGGGCTGAGGCGTGACAGTCAGCACTCAAAAAGTCCTTGTGAGTGGTGTCGAGGACATTCTTGGGACCATCTCCTGGGACAAGGCTCCAACATGGGTTTCTTCCGACGTCCGAAGCGTGCCATGTCTTGGAATGGATGTGTACGATAATCATGACCCGATGTCGCGTCTGCAGATGAACGGTCACTCGACGCCGTGGTTCACGGAAGAACCTGAATAGTTCTCCGTGTGGCTTGCAAGCCCAAGTGGGAACTGCAGCATGGCAGGCCAATCCGGACGCAATCCAGGATATTGCACACGCAGGTCCTGATGGCCAGTTAATATGTTTCACAGGTAGACGTAGCTTTGTGCCTCACAGCGTGCGTCGCCCACGCTACCATAAGGGCACAGTTGGACGAAGGGGATCATATCCCCAATCTCGCAACAAGATTATCCAGAGGCACCATGTTCTTAACGAGTCGGAAATAAAGCTTCTCACTTCAGTATTGATCTTCTATTTCATTGTCATCCTGATTTTGTCATGGTTAAACTCCGATTCTGAACCAAGGTCTTCGAGCGGCTGTAGTTGAGATTGAGCCTCGAATGTTTATTTGAGTTCCGGGGGATGTAGGGTAGCCCCCATTAGCTTATCCCACCGGCCCAACCATCGTCGACCTTCAATACGTCGTGGACCCATCTACCCCAATTTGCAGCTGGCCAAGATCACTTCTAGCGTGGCTTTTTTCTTTTTTATGGCTGTTTTTGTCGGTCAAGCGTGCTGTCCGCAGCTTGACCCCAGTCTCCATCTCAGGGTGAACTGGATCGCTTGTCCACATTCTGAAAATGTCTTCCAATGATCCGGATGTCTTGCAATTAAACCACCCGTGCACGCGGAACGCCTTCCATCTCGCTACCATTCCGTCAACGAAAAGCGTCTCTTGGCTGCGTCCACCATATCTTACCCCAAGGAAACCGCTGTTGCCCTGTCTGTGATATTTCCCCGTGGCCTACTGTAGTTCGGACTGCCAAAATTCCACCACTGAAAGCAGAGCGTCCCTCATTAGCCGGCTCTTGGCGCAGACGCGGAGTAGCGATGGCTGGACCAAGGGTCCCGACCCGGCAGGCTGGATGACTATCATTGGCAGTGGTATCTGCAAGGCAGGCAGGGTTCTCCGCATGGGGCCATTGAGATTGATCATGACGTGAAAAATTACACGGCTGAAGGCTGTATCTTGGAGGCTGAAGCTCGCTTCGAGCGAGGTCGGAATGTGAGGTTCTTGGGCGGCCATGGGCGATGGTGGACGTGTATAAGTAGATCCAGGCTGGCTCCTAAGTGAATGACTTCATGTCGTGAACCATCCTGATTTCTGTCTTCTTTGGTCCTCCCTCATCCTTCGTAGGCATTGCTCATCATGAGAATCAACGCTCCCGCCATTTTCTGCGCTTTTGCGAGTCTAGCCACGGCTAACCCTCTCGATTGGCTCGGCATTGCCTCCTGGGACGTGGAGGGCTTTGCCAAAGACAACCCAATTGGCAAGACCACAGGTGGCAAAGGAGGCCCGACCGTTACCGTGACGAGCGTCCCCGAGCTTCAAACCGCCGTCGTCGGCAGTGAACCCAAGACCATCGTCCTCAAGGGCGAGTTCGTTCTGCCTGCACGTCTTAACATCGGCTCCAACAAGAGTCTCATTGGCTTTAGAAACCAGGCGCACATTACCGGCAAGGGCCTCAACGTCTACAATGCGACCAATGTCATTCTGCAGAACCTCAAGATTAGCTACATCTTGGACAACGACTGTATCACTATCCGCAACTCTACCAGGGTTTGGGTTGACCACAACGAGTTCACCTCAGACATATCTCAGGGCCCGGATTTCTATGTATGCCCACATATGGCGAACCAGACTCGGCAGGACGTCGCTAATTTTCAATAGGACGGCCAAGTCGACATCATTCGCGCCTCAGATTGGATCACCGTCTCCTGGAACTACTTCCACGACCACTGGAAGTCCTCCCTCGTCGGAAACGACGCCACCTTCCGCGACCTTGACTCCGGTCATCTCCACGTCAGCTACCATCACAACTACTGGAAAAACATGGGCACTCGTGGTCCTGCCGGCCGTTTTGGCACCCAGCATATATACAACAACCTCTATGAGGACTTCCTCTACCAGGCCATCCACTCCCGTTCTGACAATCAGGTTCTGGTTGAGGGCAACATCTTCCGCGGTAAGACGCGCGAGGCGCTGAGTACCTATGGTCTTGTCATCCCCGAGGATTCGCCCAACACTTGCGTCTGTGGTGATGAGGAGCTGGACGGATTCGCCAACCTTGGTTCTCGTAAGTCAAGTCCCAAATTTGGTATTCACATGAAGGCACAAAGCTAACAACACTATAGCCAACGACTGGGGCAAGGCTGGTGTCAACATCACCCAGAAGGGTACTTTCTACAAGGCACCATATAAGTTCAAGCTCACCCCTTTGCCCCTTCTGGCTCCGATCATCAAGCTTGGCGCCGGCGTCGGTCGTGTCTAAGTCGTCTTTGTTGAAGTTAGTTGTAATAGACTTTGCTTGATTTTGGATGATATGGTCTTCGATGTGTGAACTTCACGTCGGTGTTTCCAAACCTCAATGTGTTTCGACCTACTCACGTTTGGAGCTCTTCAATTTGCCGCCAGAGGCTAAAGTGGTTGCCTTATGAGTTGACGTGGCGGCTAGGATATTATTGCATGCTTTTACCTGTTTAATAGCGACTACTGCGTCGTTCTTTTCGCTCAACTCTATGCGTATGTGGTTTTGACGAAACCTTTAAGGCAAGAATTCCTGCATTTTGACATCATCCGAAACTTTTGTCATGTCGAGGTCTTCCAGAAACAAAGAAGGCCTGTCGAAGAAGATTGATCAGACAGATCGCATCGGCAAGCTATTTCGAGACTAGTCGGAGTCGTGTGCCATCGCAAGTCATCGTCAGACGAAGACTATCCGAACATTGGGCACAACGCCCATTGCACAATCAGTGCAACTTCACTACACTGCAAAAGAAAGTCTGGAATAGTGCAAGACGATGAAAAATGGGTTAAGTTAAAGGATACTTAGTACGCTATAGCCTCCGGGTAAGTTGCTGTTGAACCTTGGGAGCAGTTTCAAGAGTCCAGCTCAATTTTCCCTTCTGCCTTCTGAAGGCCAACAAACAGCTGCAGCTAAACTTCTAGAAACGCAACTTCTCTACGTTGTTTAACAAAAAGTTGAAGCTGTCTTGACGGAAATCATCGTCTATGAGATCAGCCTCGTTGGCCTTCATGTGCAGCAGCTTATTGCCGTCTTTCCACTTTGGCCAGTCAATTAATTTCACTTTGGCGGTGCCTGTGCCGCCGGAGGAGTCGTTCGGATCTAGGTTATAAGCGAAGTTGAAGTAATACGCCCGCGTCGCGGCCGCGGCGTAGTTGGGCTTGATTCCGTAAAAGACTTGGAGGAGGTCGGAACCATGGAAAGTGCCAAGAACCGGGGTGCCGTAGTCGTAGCTAGCCAAGTAGCTCCAGTTGTTGACCTCTGGCTGAACAGCCTGAGAAATGTTGAACACTGCCCTGCGGGTAAGAGTGAAGACGGCATCTCCGAGTATAGCAGCAAGACGCTTGAATTGGGGACGGACTTCGTTGAAGATGGCCGTTCTGAATGGAGACCCTTCGGATGGTCTTGGGTCGTAAGTTCCTACCAGCTCTTTAACTTGCTGGGGCGATGCGTTATTGAAGTAGAGTGTCGAGAGGTACTCTTCAACTTCTCGGGTGGTGGTAATATTAGGTTGAAAGAGAGCGAAAAGAGTGCCTTCATCTTCTTGATCCCCCAGAATGAACGGTATTTTGGGCAACTTGCCCGATGTCGCGAATAGTTCGGGGCTTGAAGGAACATTTTTGCCATCTGGTCGCGGAAGGTATGACAAGGCGACGGAACTGTAACTCAGTAAACCCGGTACGGAGTTCGCAGCCTTTCGCATGTCCTGCAAGTATCGAGTCAGTAGAGTGAGAGAGGTATTAGCACATTGGAGACGGCTTACATCAAACGGGAGGTCGCGGAGACACTTCAATCGGTCCTTCGCACCTCCACAACCTGCAGCCGATAGTATCTGTTCATATACCTTAGTAGCTTTGGGAGAATCCATTGGGTCCGTAGGGACGGCAGATCCGGAGTTCATGATGGCGCCGCGGAAGAGGTTCTTCCCGTTCCTGGTAATGTTGCCATTGAATAGAGTGTACTGGCTAAAAATCGAGATGGCTCCAGCAGATTCTCCCCAAAGGGTAACTTTGTCAGGATCGCCGCTAAAACACGTCTAGAGTCAGTGTTGTGAACAAAAGCCTACGAAAGCTAATATGACTTGCCCAAAGCTAGCGATGTTATCTTGAACCCATTCGAGTCCCATCCGCTGATCGAGCAGACCGGCATTTGAACTGCCTTCTTCCATAAGGTCTTTGCCTGGCAAAAAACCCCAGGCTCCGACACGGTAATTGACGGCCACAAAAATGAAAGGCTTGCCTGTTGACATGCCTTCAGCCACGAGGCCTGCTCCATTATACATCGACGTGCTTCCCAACTCGAAGCCTCCGCCAAAGATCCAGTACATCACTGGGAGTTTGTCTCCTTCTTTCGTTCCGGACGGCCGCTGAACGTTGATCGTCAGGCAATCCTCTTGTCCAACGGCAAGGCTTTTGAGAATTGGAAGGTTGAGAACTTGGTCGAGAAGGTCTGGGGGAATCAGGGGCGAGCCAAAATTGGTGTTCAATGCAAATTGCGGGCATGCCTCCGGTTGCTCTGTGGTAGCGTCAACCTCCCCCATGGCCTCTGTTAGGCGAACCGGAGGCTTAAATCGCAACTCCCCGATGGGTGGCTTTGCAAATGGGATTCCCATAAACGATTCGACCTCGCCAGCTTTGGCTCCGAGGAAGCCTTTGGTGCTGCCCTTGATGTTCGCTTGGGGCGCCTTAATGGTGACTTGAGGGGTCCCGTCACCTCCTCTTTTCTGTGGCGCGGCGCATGCCAGAGCAACTAGGGAGACAAACGCGAGTGCCGAGGGAATCATAATTAGAGACGGTTTGTGAGAAAGAAGGCGTCCAATGCCCAGAGTGTTGTTCTCACTGTATCATGAACACGATGAGAGTCAACGACGAGCAAGAGGTTATAGAAGCGGCCTTGCGCCGACTTATGAGATCAGAGCCATTCCGCTCGTCTTCGGAATCGATGGGAAGACAATGATATCATAAGCTTGTAGAGTCACGATCCCATCGCTTTTGCCCAAGGTTACCAAGCTAGCCTAATAACGGATGAACCAGGTTATGGCGTGCGAATGCTCGTGCAGATCCCGGAAACTCATGGGAAGTCTTCGCATCGCATCTCCCAAAGCAGATGTGTTCCTATATTTTGACAGTAGTCAAGGTCGTAAAAGGTAACAAGGGCCACTCGACAGGCATCGATCGGGGGCTCACATGAGGGTTCGGTCGGGGTGTCCTTCTGGGCCTCGGCAACGACGTCTCAAGTGATGGGCCGGCAGGTGTCATGCACCAAATGCATTCAGATGGCTGCGGCTCAGGGTATCCCTCTTACCACATGGGAAGCGTAGCTCATGCGGGGAAACGAAAGCAACTTGCAATCGGCCTCGTGTGGATGAATCGGCTACCCTCGATGTTTAACGAGCATGTTATCGTCAGACCAAGTTAAAAGCTTGTCCTGCGACACTCCATGTTGCGAGGAATATCAGACGGAAGGCGCTTCAGCCAACTCATGATCCATTATTCAGCCCTTCGAACTCGTGTTCGGCATAGCAAGTCAAAGGATATCCCCGGACGAAACCCTTCCAGGGAGCTTGGGTACATTGGCGAAGCTTCCACAACGCCTTGGAAGAGTTTATCTATGACAACTTCCAGTGAAGCCGGGCTAAATCGTGCTGCAGGTACGCACGGAATGAAAAAGACTCGTGAAAAGAAATTTCCGGTTGGCTCTACCATGTTCTTCTAGAGTTACCTAGATCCTTGCCCTTACCAGCGGCATCGCCCGGCGGCATTACGTATGGCCAGAGATAGCCTTGGGCTGGTAAAGTTCCTCCAGGTATTTCTCTTCCTCATCAGTTAGAGTCTTGCCGTCTGCAGTAATTGCTTGGTCGATCCGGTCGACGCTGCTGAAGCCAATGATGGGGCTCGTGATGCGTTTGTTGATCCATGCAAGCGCCACGTGAGCCATGGGCCAGTCGCGTTTGTCCGCGATCTCTTGCACACGCTTTATGATGGTAAGGTCCGGCTCGACCGTCCCATGGCTACCGGGTTGGCTCTCCTTTTCGCTCTTGCTACGAGAGGTGGATCCGAAGTCCTTTGGAGGTCGGGCCAAGTGGCCGCGGCCTAATTGATGCGCCGATTAGCATGACCTAGGAATGGGATTTGGCAGGTATGTACTTACACAGGGGGGCCCAAGGTATCAGGCCTACTCCCGTATCATTGCAGAACCGGTTCATCTCCCGCTCTTCCTCGCGATACAGGAGGTTGTACTGATTCTGCATACTCACGAATTTGGTCCATCCATTTTTCTCGGCTACGAATTGCATCTGGGCGAACTGTGTCCCCCACATGCTGCTTGCACCGATATATCGCACCTTTCCTGTCTGGACGAGGTCGTGCAGTGCCTTCATCGTCTCCTCAATGGGAGTATTGGGGTCGAATCGGTGGATCTGGAGGAGGTCGATGTACGGGGTATCGAGTCGCTTCAGGGACGCCTCAACCTGATTGAAAATGGCACCTCGGGATAAACCCCATTGGTTCTGGTAATCTTTCGACTTGTTGACCTCTTCGCGGTAGTTGAAGTGCCTAGTCTCTGCATTTCAACCGTTTAGTAACTAGAACTCATGTTACAATGCCTTGGCAGACCTACCAGGCTCCTCGCCGACAGCAAAGAAACACTTGGTCAAGATGACAACCTTTTCGCGTGGAATGTTGTACTTCTTGAGGGCCTTGCCAATAGTCACCTCCGACGCACCGTTGGAGTAGACATTGGCCGTGTCCCAGGTGTTCAATCCGCGATCGTACGCCGCCTTTAGAAGGGGAAGGGCCTAGGTAGCAACACCATTAGTGAAATTCATCATTGGCATCGGCGTCGAGCAGTCCAGGTATACCTCATCTTCATTCAAGGCCCAGCCTAGCGTGCGGGAGTCACCAAAGCTCATACAGCCAAAGATCGGGACTGAAACACGTAGTCCGGACTTGCCGAGCCGACGGTACTCCACTTTGGTGTTCTCGAGTCCCTCCTTGAGGCGCGCAGGGAGCTCCTTGGACGCCATTACTGCTGCTGTTTGATGATTAGGCGTAGTATCACGGTGACAAGATTGGTGAAATACGACAATGGGCTGTCACGGATGACGAGCAAGCTGTTGAGGGGCTTTTGAACGTGTGCAAAGAGAAGAAAAACAGCAGAAAGATGGGCTTATAATCTAGCCACCCTGAGAGCTCACGTCATTAGACCCGATCGCGACATGACAAGGAGGGGTCACAGCGCGGGTCGTCACTGGAACCGAAAGGCGACAGAGCTACCCCGCACTATGCTGATCGTTTCGACCCCTCCAATGCTAAGAGTCCACCAACCGAAGATGTAGTTTGCTGACGTCCAGCGGATTTAAGTTCAGAGTTGGCTACAACGGCAATGCCTTTTGCGAGAATGAGGACGCTGATTGGTGGTGTCGTCGATTCACTTGCTTTGGTTATGTTTGCGGACTTAAGAGGCACAAACTCCGCCCAGCAATGTCACACTTGATTTAGAACAGTTCCAACACCATTGAACTGAGAAATGAATCGAGTGGCTCCCCCGTTTGGAAAAGGGGTCGAAGAATCGCACTGAAACATGTTTTCTTTAAAGTACTCGTCTGAGGTTCCCACAAACGTATTTGTAATTACCGCTGGGGTTGTTGTTTAGTTCGGAAGCTCCTCCTGCACTGCGGGTGCTTTGTCTATTGCGTCGCGCCTTGATTTACGTTAGAGGTCACAGTAGTGAAGACCCTAGCTATTGTTGCAGCCCTTTACGGGAACAGTCTACCATTATGGTAACGAAAGTAACATATCTTGAGAACGATACGTGAACTAACCACCAGCGCCAGATAAATTACTCAGGGCCTCAAGTACTGAAGAACGAGGAAAAGAAGTAACAGCTTTTCAGTGAACTGACGATTTGTAAAATGAAGGCTCAGGCAAGCATTGACCAGAGAAAGAAAGTAGTTAACAATCTGTCCGCACAGACTGCTGTTGTGGGTAGAGAAGTCAACGGGATTGAAGGTGAAAAATAATGATAGCAGGATGCCCAGAAGTGTATGAACGAAGGCTTAGTCTGTAGGTTTGTCCTGTTTATCCGAGACATTGATTATATCTTCTCGAGCCAAACGCCTTGTCTTCCGATGTACTGCCCTGCGCGTGGGAAGGGGAAATTATTAACAGTGAGAATCGAGCTAGCGCAAAGGCATCCTGCGGTCTGGGTGGCTGCGCAGGCGATGCTTCGGTTTTGTTTTGTATTTCAACACCACTTACCAGCGTGCAACTGCAGGGGGAATGACTTGAAGTTTTAGACAGCAATTCACGTAGGTCTAGTAGTCGTCCGTATTGGGCGTAGGGCTGATATCCGGCGAGCTGAAAAAGGCCGTGAAAAAGGGGAGACAAACCCGGCTAACCCCCCGAACAAGAACTTGATCCTCTGCACCAATGGCCAATCGACGGTAACGGGCTCAGGCGGTGTGTGCCAGTCGCCCGGAGGTGTGCCAGTTTTTTTAGTCGGGGTCACCCCGGCAAGCATCGCTGACAACGGTGGGACTTGGTGGGCGCCATGACACGTTAGAGGTTGGCGGGAATACCAATTAATGCATTGGGCGAACGGACTGGGTGTCTGAGTTTTTCGGTGGGAACGGCCGTGGAGGTCCCAGGCGTAAATCTTATCATGCAGATCGAACCCTAACGTTCGGGACGACGACACACAACAGACGACTGGCCCTGCCTCTCCAGGACTTCGATCTCGATAACTTCACTTAATGCAATTAGAGCGGGCTGCAATACGCATCATTGAAGTCTCCGAAACCGATGCTTTGATAGGCAGACGTTTTCATCCCTTCGCCTGCCGCGACCGTGCCAACCCTTAAGCTACGAGCCGACTGCAGCCCAAAATGACGCACCAGAACGGCGGAAACACGGTCTTGCTCACCGAACAAGAGGCACAACGCATTCGGGCCACTGTGCAAGAGACTCGGAAACAATGTTCGGAACGCAAGGGAAACGCCAGAGAATCCATAGATGCTCACGCCACAGTCAGCCAGGCAACTGGCACTTCTCTCATGATGGACATGGGCAGCATGACTGGACAAGGTCAGAGGGACTCATTGCCAGCTCTTGGCGTTGGTCAGACCTACCCGCCGAGCACTGCATCCCTCCAGGACTTGAAGCCCATGGAGTTCACTGAACTCCAGATGGACACTCACCACCGCGGCCGTTCGCTCGCCGTCAAGCGGGCCAAACGTTGTCCGGTAGTGGCCCTGGCAGCCCGCTCATGGACCGTAGTGCAAGATGAGGAGGAAAAGGAGACTGAGCGGTTGGAAATATGCCTGCACAAGACCACCGATGGCGAAGACACATTGGAATCAGCACGTCGCTACATCATCAAGGAGCCTTACTTTACCCTGACCGAGGATGGTGAAGCCACACTCCGAGTCGACCATCCCTCAGACCTGGTGGTGTGCCAGGATGAGATCGTGAAGGGCAGCTCCACTCAGATGGAGGACGCAGCCAAGGCAGAAGAGTTGGCAAAAAAGTGCAAAGACAAGGGCAATGCAGCACTACAGAAAAAGGATCTGCCACTCACTCGCGAAAGCTACAGCCAAGGTCTTAAGCTTGCCAGACAAGAAGCTGTTCAGAAGACAAATTCTGATTTGGCACGAGACATCGCTCGCAACCGGGCTCATGTCCATCTTCTACTCGACCGACAAGATGAAGCTATTGCCGACGCAAAAGCATCTCTGATCGGCGCAGGTGACCAACGATCAAAAGAGCTCGATAGCAAAGCTTATTTCCGTGCCGGTAGCGGTGCGTACAACTTGGGCCAATACCAGGAGGCCAAAGAGTATTTTGAGCTGGCTAAAAAGCTTGCGCCCGAAGAGAAAGGCGCAATAATCTATCTGCGAAAGGTTGAGATGCGCATCCGCGAGCAGGTGAAAGGAGATTATGACTTGCAGAAAATCAGGGCCAATCTCTCTCGGGCTTCCCCGCGGGCTGATGCTGCTAGCTTCACCAGCAAGACCGAGGTCAAAGATAGCACAGGACGAGGCCGAGGCTTATTTGCAAGTCGCGACATCGCCGCTGGCGAGGTCGTCATGGTTGAGAAGGCTTTCTGTGTGGTATGGGGTCACGAAAGCGAGGTCTTGACGGCGATGACATACGACGTGCGCGATGACAGAATCAGAGTGGCGCCAGTTGGCTTGACCAAGGCTATCACACAAAAGCTCTTGAGGAATCCTTCTCAGATCGAAAGGGTTATGGATCTCTACGGCGACTACCAAGGCAAAGGCAAAGCGGCGGTCAAGACTCAGGAGGGCCCTGTTGTCGACGTCTTCCGAGTTCACGACATCGTATCACGCAATGCATTTGGCCCTGGCGGCCAGTATGGCGAAGAGGGCGTCCGCAATGCGAGCACTGGTCTTTGGGTTTGGGCCGCTTACATCAATCACTCCTGCATCGCCAACGCTAAGAAGGAGTATGTCGGCGACCTGATGGTGCTACGCGCCCTCCGCCCCATCAAGAAGGGCGAGGAGATTTTCCACAGCTACGACGAGTCGGCCGACTACGAAGCAAGACAAAGGGCATTGATGACGACATGGGGCTTCGAATGCAGCTGTGCGCTTTGTGCAGCCGAGAAGACGGATGACGACAAGTTGCGGAAGAAGCGCTACAGCCTGGCGAACGATGCGGACGATTTCGTCAACACCACGCATTGGACAAATGCTAAGAGGATTGCCATTGCGCAGGCTCGACGCCTTGCGCGGGAGATCGATGCCACGTACGAAGAAAAAAAGTACGAGGGTGTGCCTCGTCTGGCTTCAGAGAGAATCCGGGAATGGCTTGCGAAAGCAACTCCTCTTAGGTCAGGAGACATTAGACATAGATCTACTTTTTAAACCACTTAATGAAACCATGCGGTACGACAAGATCCAAGAACCGATACCTGCTTGCTCGATTACAACCCGCAGAAAACTGTTCAATGGCGAAGCGGTTATCGCAACTTGGCATAAACTTTTGACCAGCCAAGGTAACCAGCCTGTTAAACCCCGGTACTGTATGTTTCACACCGGGCTCTGTCGCTTTTCCTGAGCATCTTCAGGCAGAACATATCGATCGGGTCTTACTCAACATGTATGGTCCACCACACTACCAAAGGATTAGCCCATGTCAAGTAACTCATCCAGAAAACTCACCATTGTCTAGCTTGACACTTTCCGGTTACAGAACTAGGGTATTGTCCCGACTTGGGATCGCACACTACAGTCTTTCCTCCGGTACAAGTAGCACCTAAGAAATTACCCCATTGTGCGAACGTAGCTGAGTAGTCGTCTCCCCAAGCAGTCCAAGCTCGCCATATATCAAAACTGCCGCTAAAGGTTTTCAACCCATTTCCACAATGTCCCTGACCATTGTCTGTAGGCGAGCCGACCTGCCAGCTCGCGCAGTCAGGCCCCATTATGCCCACGAGCCCGAGGCTGGCTACATTGAACGCTTCATCAGCATTAGGAGCGCATACGGAGACTTGGCAGTGCACTTGGGTACAGCCTGATGCTAATACTTCCTGACACTGGAACAAGACTGGAAGGAGGAGAGCGAGCCTTGATCCGTAATCAGTAAAGTGGTCAAGTTGAGAGAAAGTGATTGACGAAGTTACCTACATCTTATAGGTTGCCGTGCCTGAAGCCATGTCGTGTTCGAATAGACGTTAATCAGAGGCAAGCATTCAGCTATTTGGATATCGAGGCTTGAATTCAATCACCCTGTTCCTCGTGTGAAAGATGATTACTATGGGCGAGATATTCATCCGGTGGTGAAGTCTAGCTCAAATCTGTGGCTCGCAAGTTTAAGGGCTACTGTAAGGTTGACTGTGTTTGTCTCTTTGGTTGAGGGAGGGGTGGGTGCGGTCAAGTTCATGTGGCACGGGCCTGTCATTGCTGATATCCCAGCATCTTGCAACAACGTTGGAGCTGCAGCCGCGTTAAATGTTGAGCAGCATAAGCGTTCAAGCAACAGAAATGATTCATCTTTGCCGAAGTGCTTTGCTCAGTAGGCAGAAAAGTCCTTTGCCAGCATCGGATTTTTCAGTGCTGGCCACTAACAGAGCCACGTGCGTGCCGATCCTGTTCGTGTTACCGACATTAATGACTCGTTTAAAGAAGCGCATTGCACTTACATGCTGATCCTACAACTCTGATAGATTAAAGCAGATTGGCATACCAGGAACACATCGCTATCCTCACAAACTATGGCAGCCAAGTTATAACATATGCTCTTGTTCTCCAGCAATGGTCCAGTGCACGTTCCGCGTTGTGATTTGCGCCTCTGAACGACGCCAATGTTGTCGCACATGCTGCACACGTGGCTACCAACTTTGGTATTGTGGCAGACTTCCTAGGTTATCCGTGGGTCAAGACGATCGATCTAGCAGTCTCTATCATGGGGAAAACTGGTTCAACACTCTAGGTGGCTGTCATAATAAGTCTTATTTCTTATTCTACGGAATCTTCTATTGAAGCCAGCGACATTCATCAATTCCGAACCATCCTCACCTACGTTCTCGCCCATTTGAGCGCGATGCACCTCTTCGTATTGCTGTTGCTTGTATCCAGCGCGTTTGCGTCCCCAGCCAAGCTTTGGATCCGACGGGACGATAAGAGTTGGGATGAAGTAACTTGTTCCGACCCCAACATCACCGACGCAAAAGCTGCAGCCAACGTGCGATGGGAATCAGCGGACACGAATAGCTCTTGGAAGGCCGCCTTGAGCTCATGGCAGAACTACAAACCTGAGGGAGATGCGGTCAAACTCGAATTTCCTGCCTTTATCAGCGACTTCTACGGCGGACCAGAGGGATGGGACTGCCAAGATCCCGTCAATACCCCATGTTCAACAACAGTGCAGTGCGATGAAACCAAACATCCAGCGGGGTAGGTCAAGCTCAGGGAGTCAATCAATGGCGATGGTACGTGGGATTGGATCTAACCGGGTCAGGTTCCTCATCCTTAACTCATTTTCAAAATTACACGACGTGAGATACCAATCAGAGCTTCTCGATGCTGCCGCAACTGACATAAAAAATAAGGTCTACCAGAAATATCATGAAGCGCTTCAAGATGCACAACTCAGCATTTCGGCTGCGATGGGGGATTTCACTTCTGTCTTTGCCCCTCAGCTGAAAGCAAATGACGAATCAACTCTTGTGAAGACGGTATTGGATGTTTTATCATTCGGCATAGGGCTCGCATCGGCTGGGCTGTGGAACATTGGTAAATATAGCTGGTTACTTCTTGACGAGAAATCAAATCACTGACTTGAGACAGTCCTCAGAGATGCAGCGATATTTGCTACCTCCCACTTCCGCGGTTTCGCTAAAGACAGCTTCAACAGCGCGATTGCAACATCTTTCGCTCTAGGCAAGGACAACACGAAGGCGTGAGTAACTCTTCACTCACTAAATATGATAGATCAATGGAAATGTTCGAGGACAAAAAAAGAAAACTAATTATGGGAGGTACAGTGCCAAGGATTCTGCGAGTGTCCAGAACGACCTTACTTCAGCTATGGGCGCCTTGTTCGACGTATGGAAGAAAACGCAAGCTGATTATTTGTCGGAAATATTCTCTGGATCAAACCAGACAACTCTACAAATGCTTGACTCTTTGATCCGGGACGGCATGATGAATATGGTGCCGGTCGACATCAATTTATCAGAGATGGTGAAACTCGTCCAGACCATCATGTTTGGGCAGATGATTCCCATAGCATGGGCCGTTGCGCCGGCTGCGTTTACCCCTTTCGTCCTGTAAGTAAAGGGCTCTTCACTTCATCTTTTACTCAATTTCATCTTGTGAAGCCAACTGACGTTATCGTGTCTGTAGCAAAACTGGCGATGCGTGCTCAGACACCATGCCCAAGACATTGCATCCATACATGACACAAGAAACACACAATAAGACAGGTGTCTGCTGGAATGGAAACCAGTTCTATGTGCTGACTGTTGGAACGTATCGAGTTGATGTGCAAGATGACACGCCTGGTCTCCCCGACTCAGAGCCACCCTTCCAACCGATGTCAGGAGGCACGCACGACGTACTCGACGGGAAGAGTTGGGGTGGTATTACCCTGGAAGATATTGTTATCAGCTCTTACAGTGGTTACCTGAATAACGGCAACCGAAATGGCTTCAACTTGTCACTTGACGACAGTGGTGGGGCGGTTGACCAGCTGATATTGGCGGGAGGCATACAGACACCAGGATTCTTTTCACTTCCAGTCTGCACGAGTCTTTGGAATACGTTGATGCAAATAGCTGGAAGCCCAACGGACAAGAATTATTATCCTTGCGGCGTTGAGGTCGAGAAAACCTACCCCGCAAATTGATGGTTTGGGAGCTGGCTCACGATCATCAATGGTGGGCTCTGGTGTACTTTTTGAGAGATAAAGCCAGGAGTTCGAATATTGAAACCACAAAATGCATTTAATTAAATACATAAATGTTCCCAGTTTCCACATATGTATCACTCTTCCCTTCACAAAATGAATTCTCATCCATCTTTCAAGACTTCGGTCGAACAATACTTGAGACCACGATAAAAATACACTATACCTGCATTTCCGCCGTTGAAACCGCTAGTCTCGGTTTCTAACAAACTTTAAGCACTAGCGTAGGTCATAAGACCGGGCTCAGCGATTAGTTTGGGGCCGTATGCCAGGAGGCGAATCGCCGCAGCAACAATTGAGCCAGCAGTAGCGACCCCGTCTTTGAGAGACAGACCAGGCGCAATGATGTCTTTACAAATACCATTCAGGTCGATGTTGCTAATCTGTGCTGGGCCCTGACCTCTTTGAAGAACGTCTTTGATCAATGCTACCGTCAAGGGATTGAAGAGCATAGTGGCATGACCATAAATGCTGCCGGCAGGTCGACCAGGGCAGACGGATTGGACTTCGATGTTGGTGACGCCGACATTACGGGCATCATTCAGATACGCAGAAGCAGCTCTTCCTTTCTGGGGCTCGACAACTTCATCAAGCAAGGCACTGTAGAAAGTTGTCGTCGGTACATAAGCATCGGCTCCACCATGAGCGCGGAGAGTGTTGACGAAGACAGATGTATACTGCTGTTGGATGACAGATGGATCGCACGGAGCGTTCAGGGCGCCATTGCCAGGCGAGAGGCAAAGAACATTGGCAAGGACGGTGCCGTGAAAATCAGGGGAGACAGGGAAGAAGTTCGAGACGGCGCTGCGAGTAGAGGGCCAAAATGTGAAAGCCCATTGGGTGTCCAGTCCTCCCTGAGACCAGGAGATGATGCTCGAGGTCTTGTTGCTTATGCCGCTAATGTAGTTGATAGCGTATGCGACGTATTCCGAGTTGACTTGGGCGTCTCCAAGAAGAGCGCCGGGAATGTTCAGCCAGACTGGATCGGCATAGGGAACGTTTGAAAGGACCTTCAGCAAGTTCGGGCTGAAATTCTCTCCGCCGTAGACTCCAGTTCCAGGAACAAAAATAACCGGTGGTTTCTGGCCGTACGTAAAAGTCTGCGGAATGAAGATGGCCTGTCGCAACTGGGTTTCTGAGAGCGAGTAAGGGGCATCGGCAGCATCTTTCCTTGGCCAGATGGGTATGTCTGGGTTACGAGGATTGTTGTTTTTGGTAGAGTCGATAGCATTGATGGGAGCAATGAGCTTGTTTGCATTGTTGGCAAGGTCCAAACTACCCAAGAGGCCTGTGCCAAGAACGCCTTGAAAGTTGGAAAGAAGGTTGGCTGGAATGATGCCCTGGGTAATTTGCTTCTGCACTTTGTTGAAAAAGTCTCCAGTCCCTCCCGTGTTCCAGATAGATCCTAGCTTTGATTGAAGATCAGCCATGTTGAGATCCCCGCCGTCAGACAAAGGTTTCGTCCCAAGGACGCCAGTCAGGAGTTGAACGTAGTTGGTGGGGAGAGGCAAAAGCTTTGTGACGGCACCGACGTTGTCGAAGAGACCGGCTGGAGCGGCATCTGCGGACCGCAGGCAGAGCACAGTCAGCACAAGCCATTGGAGTGATGTAAGCATTTTGTTTGAATAACTGATAAAGGGAATCAAGATCAGCAATTATAAGAGAACCGAAGAGTGAAGAAGTTGACCAAGCGAATGAACAGAACCAACGATGAAGTATTGTAAAGGCCCCAGCGAGCATTTCAAAGCTGAACCCCAAAGCTATTTATATTCTCCAGAAATTGATGATCAATTTTGTTTCCCTTAGCGTCAGACGATGCGACAGTTGTGCGCCAGCACGTCGTCGAAGCTCCTGGCAGTCTAGATGCCGGAGCGGATCTGTGTCTGCGAGCATCTTACGGAATCGGGCCTGGTGTTGTGAGCGAGCTCTTCCCAGAAGGCCTGTCGATCCTGAAGCTAAAACTAGCTAAATGCCGATCCTAAAGGCCAAAAGACCAATAAGATCCCTCAAATCAAGGCGCTATTTCTACCTGCTTGTCATAGAGTTCAGTAGTGCTGCTCGCGTTACTGTGCTAGGAATCGCGAAGACTCTAGCACGGGAACCAAGAGCTTCCCGTCTTAACCGTCCCAAAGCGCCGCGCATAGACGACACTTTTCTAGTCCCTGGTACTTCACCGTTGAAAATTTTCGAAAAATGTCTAGAGCGGCCTTTGTTGTCGCTGCCCTCGACAACGGGTGTTCGTGGTGTAAAGATTGACTTGTGTTAGGCAACGACTAACAGATAAGGATGACTTGTGTGAATCAATGAGTATGTATGCCTAATGAGTGACTGTGGACGTAAACCGTCTATCTATGCGAATGGATGATACAGCTCGTGCAAGCATAACCTTGACAGACTAAGTTAGTCATGATCGTGTAAGGTGAAGCTTATTTTGTACAGTTGCCATAGTGCGGCTATTGTTGTAATAAAGGTGCTGGGTTGGGCCTGATAATTAGCATTGTCAAAGCGCCACAGCCGAGCGCTCAGGGTTAGCGGCGCTGCCAGCAACCGTCGGTGTCGACCAGTTCCCTCGGCATGACTTGTTGGTATGTTCCTGCTCTCAATAGTTTATTCGACGCCTGATAATGTAAAATAAATTCTTCAACAAGTTGTTGATCTCATGCGCTGACTAATGTACGTACTTGTAGATGAGCCCAAACTGTCGGTAAGCTCCGTTCTATCGACTACCTGCGTAGATGCACACAAAGCAGACACGTCGGTGTCCTTACAACCTGGAATAACCATAATGATTGTGATAGTTAGACAGATGCAGTTAATCACTCTCCACAGACACTTTGGTGGCTTGCTCGGACGACAGTGACAATGTTCATCAAGGTTCACAAAAGGGTAAGCAGAGCGCCGGGCTGAAGTGTTGAACGGCTCGGGCTTTCTGCTAATGCTTGAATACGACGGTCCCAACAATATCCTGAATTGGCACTACGTGCAGTCAATGCAACGGACCGATAGCAGGTCGATGCAAAGCCTACTAGGTCAATTGTTTGTCTGCCCACCAGGCATTTGATGATGTTGTCACTTTCTGCAATTGCTGTGGAGTGTGAAAAATTATTGGGCAGGACTGAGGTGTTAGTTAGTTCATACACGTTTGCTAATTCTACAGTCGTAAGGGTTGGAACCAGGTTCGGAGCGTACTGTGTACCCTTGAAAGGCCTGATCTCAACAATTCCAGCTCAAACTTGAAAGTTTGAGGTTTCAGATAGAAACGGACATCAAAACACACGACGACGACCCGGGGTGCTCTGGCTACCTACATCATCAGAGCTGAAGTTGTTAACTTACTGACGACTTCTCAGGAATACGATCAATCAGCGCCGATTGACCTCAGCCGCGCTTCTGTGGTTGTTACTGTTAGTGTCGAAGCTACAACTAGATGGAGATCTAACTAACTCTCGGCCATTCGCGTCAAAGAATACACCATCCCCAGTTGAAAGCGGCAAGAACAGCAATATATTAGTGAGGGATGGGGCCTCTGATGCATGCGAAAGTGTTTCTCTTTTTTTTTCTTGGGGGGGGGGGGGTTAGGCACGTCGCTTTTTCAATATTGGTTGATTGTCGCCCAATTGTTAATTTCACGGATGATATGCTTTCTATCTGATTTAAGTCCCTAGTCAAAGATGTGCTACTATAGGTTATGCCGCTTGACTGTAATAATTCGTCATATCATCCTATTCTACTTAGAAAGGCGCATGCAATCCCTGTCCGACTTGCTCAAATTTTCAGGGAAGCGATGCAATTGAGCATCAGTTCGCCAATTGGACAACAAAGTTCGATGTAGTTCGCTTACAGGTTTTCTTTCCACCTTGTCTTTTTCCTTTCACATCAAATTACAAGACATTTCAGCCCGCTCATTGAGTTATACGACAACACGAAGTGTCTGAGTGATGAGAGCCTGCGCTACATGATGTGTCAGAAACTCAGCAACCGTGGGGAAACCGCTTCAATTGTGTTTTACATCTATTTTACATGCCATTTCATGCAATCTTAATCTCATATGAACGTGTGGTCGCACCAGCCCGTCAAGTCCAGGTAATTCCCTGTAGTTCACACATCCAGTCCGTGTAATCAGGCATATATACGTCGGTTTGCCCATACTCATTGCCCTCCGCCGCATCAAAGTTACAGACGTTGATGTTGAAGTTGCACAACTGTATGGGCTCTAAGCCGACTCCCTTTTCCGACACAGTTTCCCAGGGATTCGTTAGCTGCTCATAATCGTGCAAGTCGAAACAGTCAGTTGGGCCCTTCAAGATTTCTTCTTTGCTCATGCCGTAAGTTTGGACCAGCTTCTTTGCTAGTCGGTTCTCTGGTACCTCATCGTCGCTTTCTCTCCTCTGGAAACGCCGCTCGGTCCATTTGTTGTTGGGCTGCAGCTCGCACAGGATCGCATCCGACTTGTCCTCACAATCGGTCTTGTTGAAAGTCCTGATGATGTAGACGTTCTGGGCTTGCATGAGCAGTGCCATGGCGTTGATGCTGACGGTTTTGTACATCCATGAGTCGAAGTCGTCTTGGGTGATGTTCTTGTCGCGGGTGAGGAACGCGCCACCGTGCAAGACTTTGTTGATGCCCCACTGTGAGTCGGAAATAGGGGCGTCAATCACATTTTTAGCATAAGTTCCTATGGCTTGCTTGTACTCGTCGACCTTGGAGCCCATCTGACTAGACAGGTCGCTCCATCGGAGGAACTGATCGCCTGCACTCGGTGGCATCATCATACCGCCGGCGATGATGTTGCCGCCCTGAACAGCGCTCGCAATGCCGCCCGCAGTGGCGCCAAACACAGCTGTAGTTGGAAATGCATTCAGCATACCATTAACCCATGCTAGGAATTGCTTCATTGGTGTGACGTTATCTTTCTTTGCCGGCCAAAGGTCATCAACAACTTTTGCAAGCTTGAGGCTCAAAATTGTGGCGGCATATGTTACGGCGAGATTCAGATTGTTGACGTAGTTGTTCCAGCCCTGGATGGCCATCAATGCGTACCTTTCGTGAAGTTAGCTTCCATTATGAAAACGGGAACCCAGCCGCGTAAAACCACCTACCAGCCAGGAAGGGTCACCGGAGAACAAGGCTGGCCGGCATTACACCAGGCATTGACGCCGCAAAAAAAGTTCGGGGCACCCAGATAGGCTCCCAAGGCTTGGACATTGTCGTATGAATACTCCGTGTAATGCTGCGAGGCATTTGCCAGAAACGCATCAACATTCTGCTCAATCCATGTGCGGTTGGAGAGCTGTCCTGGTTCGCAATCTTGATCTCGGGAGTCTAAGATGGGAACAACAGTAGGGTCGGTAATATCGGAAGTCAAAGGAGCTGCTTCCACATGACAAAATACTACCACAACACATGCGACTAGGAGCGACTGAGACCGCATGATGCCTGTGTGCGAAATAAGACAAAAATTGTAAGCCCAGAGTCGCAAAACCGATACAAAGGAAGGATATAGAGATAACTGTTGCACGGTAGCTCCGTTCGGACATGGCAAAATCGAAGCTTCCTGCAAATTTGACAATTTATTGATCCCCAAGTCACGTATAAGTATTTAGGAGTAAAGGTTGTTATCGTCATTTTCAGCGTTTCAGTATTCAGTGATGAGGCATGCGATCTAACTGGTAGACACAATGACGTGATAAGGCATACGGGTCCGGAATTTGGTTTCGCTCAAACTGAATGACTCGGAAAAGGAATCAAACCATTGTGTAGTGGCGCAACCCTTTGTAGTATAATGAATTGCATGGCGTGCTTGAAGTAGTTCCACGCGTATGAGCCAAACATGCTTAAAACTGGTCTGAACATTAGATAGCCCATGCACAATTGTTTGATAATAGGATGAACGCTTATCTTAGGACTGGCTGAAAATAGGATTACCCCGGCCCTGCCGGAGCCGCCGTCGGCAGATGCTTGGATAGATAAATTTGATGGGCACCTTTCGAGCATGATCAGCGTCGATCCTCGATTTAGAGTTGAACGTAACTTACTCGGTAGTCGAGGAAAAAGATTCAGTCAGGCGACTCCGCTATGGCGATAGTTACCAAACAAAAACTGTAAATTTTCTGATTTGTCCTAAAAATCGAGCGAATTAAACGTTGGCCGCCTGATTTAGCATATCGTGTTGCCATTCCATTATCAGAAACCTATTCTTGACATCGTAGAATGAAAGTGTACCCACTGGGCCCCCACTACGTGATGTTGAATTCCAGCCACAGCCGTGTTCTGAAGCCTTCTTATAAGTAAATGTGCACCTCTTCCTAAGATCGAAATTGTCTCAAGACAGGCTCATCGCTTTTTGCTGGTGCACTGTTTCACCCTGCTTTATATCACTTTTACCCACACACTCGTTAAATATGAAGTTCACAGCTTTCTTACTCTCCGGAATCTTTACTTTGCCAGCCCTTGGCGACAGGCATCACTTTTGCTGGTGCGAAAGTGACCAAGCACGGGAGGTTGACACCTGTCTTACCCAAGCCGCTTGTGAAAGATACCCGCAGGACAAGTTCTTTGGTGTCAAAGGAGGCGATGCCGGAGCGCCGACGATATCCAAGATGAGCCATAAAAAGCAGAAGTGCTTCAGTACACGAGCCTGGCCCATCATACCTCATCCCTTCTTAGGTGGTAACGAATTCGAAGACGCTTGTTTTGCGGCAGCTGCAGATAAAGCTGTTCTTGAAGCCTGTACAGAATTTCCGGGGAGCAGGACAGGCGTCAAGTCATACTGCTCTGAACCTTTTGATTGAAACCTGTTTCAAACCGCGTATGTGTTTACGATGGCAATGCAGTGTAACTGCACCCTGTAGTATAGGCACTTGATTCCGAGCGAAGCTGACTTTCTCATCCACAGTCATGGATATAGAAACAAATTGCGTTGTCTACCTTGGGATTCGGAGATTGTTCCTTTCCCAGGGCGAAAAGAAGCTTCTTGTTTTGGAGGAGTAGATTATCCGAGGAAAGATGCAGAAGGATAGAAGAAGGCATTAACTTTTGGGGGAAAAGCCAAGAGATAATGATTGATCCAGCCATGGCTCGGCCCTACATGAAGAAGCAAGGCTAGAACTGGCATTTTAGTAAGAAACGCGTACAGCATATCAGCAGGATCTATGCTAATCTGCTTAGTTATCTCAAAACAATAATTTGCCAAATGGAAATGACAGTTCAAACTAATAGGCCAGAAGTGTTGCATTACTCGATCACTTCACCCCATCGACTGCCATCCGACGATGTTTTGCTAATGGCGGGGGGTAAAGCCAACAATGACTTACGAACCCACTATACTATTCAATGAAACCCTAAGAACAACGATGCTTCTATTTTCTATATATTTGAATTACCCCAGAGGTACGAGGACCTTTCGTTTTAGGCCTGACGTGGCATATCCGTTACAGGAATGGTGACATTGTGCATAACAGTCATTATGTCCGCACACGAGCATGGTCAAGTCTGTCCAGCCATGGCCTAACTGATATCCTAGAAACTCGCTCCAATTCCAATTGTTTGAGATCAAATTCTGATAGCGTCACTGATTCTGCAGCCAGGTTGCTATTCCCTTGCTGTGGGGACAAAGTACACCCACGCGTTTGCCCTTCAGACCTCCTATTGAAGACATCACTTCACGACTTTTCTGAGCAAATGGATATTCCTAAAACTTCCTATGTTTCATTTCCTGCTAGCTTTTCTTTATGCCTAGCCAGATGCTGTTGTTGTTTGGTAGAAACAGAGAGACGGAGGTCAAATCTGCAGCTCGTTCTGCCACCCCGGCTAAGCACCTTCCTCTTTTGGCAGCTTATGCAGACTTATCAGCCCACTGTCCAATTAAACCCAAGCCAGAATCTGACATTCTTAAAATATAAAGTAAGGTAAAAAAAAAAGAGCATCACAGCAACAGAGCGTCCCGCTGGTAAGAGTCCCCTAGGCTTTGGGGCTCGTCATAGGCCTTTCTGGCATCAGTAGTGTGTGTTATGATATCTAATAAGAGTCCCCTCGCTCGGCTGAGACGCAGCGCTTGACGAGGGGCTGGCAACCTTTGCTGCTTGAGGCAGAAATTAACAGGTGCTGATTGCGCGTGGGCTTACGATGGTGGCCCCAACCGTGCCGCCGAGCCACATCATCAGTGCATTGATAAGCTGTCAAAGTCTATTCATGAAGGTTTCGTCCACCAAGGCCGATCTACCACCTTTCATCGCGACCCTCATCCGCCGCGACCATGGACAACTTCACCGCCATCACTGAGTGCGAGAGGTCTTTCGGTCCAGCAGCAACCGCTTGCAGCAATCGGTTTGACTTCACGCTTCTCTTCGAGCAATCTCTGCTGAACATCGGGCCATCTGCAGTCTTCCTCCTGGTGCTTCCGCTCCGACTCCGGCAGCTCTTTAGCTAACGTCAAAAAGTCTTGCGGCATCCCCTGAATGCCGCCAAAATCGCGGCATGCATCGTTTTTGCTGGACTTCAGATTGCGCTGCTGACACTATGGGCAGAGGCATCCCTTTCCAACCACCTCTCAATTGTAGCCTCGGTTTTGGGTGTCGTGGATGCGTTTGCCCTAGGCCTACTCAGCCATACAGAGCATACTCGATCCATTCGGCCTTCCAGCATCATCTGTCTCTATCATTTATTTTCTTTGTTGTTTGACGCAGTGCAATGCCTTACGTTGTGGCTCCTCCCGGGCCTGCATCGTCTCTCGGCTGTTTTTACTACAATGCTTTCGGTGAAGTTGATCATGTTTCTACTCAAAATCCAGGGAAAGCGCCGATTTCTTTTTACCGGCCTGCGCAATCTAAGTCCGGAAACTACGAGCGGGATTGTTTCTCAAGGGTTCTTCTGGTGGCTCAATGGTCTACTAAGACTTAGCTTCAAGGCCACTTTATCTCCTTCGGTTATCTACGCCATTAACGGTAAGCTGCAATCTGGCAAGCTTCTGCAGGAAATAAGCAGAGATTGGGATCAGAAAAGAGGAAAAGGAGAACATGCACTCTTGCGCTCAGTCTGCAGCACGACAAAACAGGCAATTGTGCTAACTGCCATACCTCGAGTTATTCTGATCGGCTTCAAGTTCTCTCAACCCTTCTTGATTAACAGAATCATCAAATATGTTGACGGCAACAGAGGAACTAACCCTAAGTCTGTTGGCTACAGCTTAATAGCCGCAACTAGGCTAGTCTATCTAGGCAATGCTGGAAGCTGTCTTACTAACCAGAGAATAACCATTTGCTAATAAATACCCTCTATTTCAGATATCAATAGGCTTTTACCAGCATGGGCTCTTCCGTTCTATAACTATGATCTGTAGATCTCTGGTTTCTCTAATTATATTAAAGAATATAGAGCTAGATGTAAACTTGGCTGCTGACTCTTCAGCGCTATTAACGTTAGTTAGTACCAATGTAAGAACGATCTACAAATCTTTTAAAGCCATCCATAAGGTCTAGGCAAATCCGATTAAAATTAGAGTTACAATTTAGCTACTTCAGAAGCAACTTAGCCTTAGAAGTATAGGCCCGGCTGTCACAATTATCAGTAGGCACATAAGCCGTGTTCAGATTGTGACCAACGGAATTAGACGTTGACTTAAGGCTCACTAGCTTGTGCAATTAGCACCGCCAAGTTGTTGAATCTTATGCCCTAAGCGTCTAAGATATGGAATAAAGAGATCTAAAAGCGTATTATAGTTACGTCAAAGGCTCTTGGCTCTATCAAAGAAACAAAGATGCTTAGAATAGTAGACTTTCTGCAATAAGCAATCCAAGGTCTTAGAATCTCAGAGTTAGACAGAGCGAAACAGTATCGTGTACTTGTTACATACATAAACGTGCTCAGTAAGGTCAATTTTCACATCATAGTGTTCTCTACAATTCCTAATGTAATACAGGCAATGCTCCTCAAATAATCGGCCTAGTTATCACTTTTAGAATAGCAATTCTCGCCCAAAGAGTTAACGCCGGGTTGTCGCTTTCCATTACTACGGTCTTTACATCACTTTCGATCATTGACTTAGACGCCAAACCTCTCGCTCGACTTATATCTTCGATTCCAAGCCTTGTAGCATCTCTGGGAAGCTTTGAGAGGATTCAAGCCTTTCTCAAATAAAGTACAACAAAGTCTGCCGCAGTTCAGGCTAGCTCATCAGCAGCGGAAAGAATCAATCATAGAACAATCCAAACTAACAAGGAGACCGAGATGCAAATTATTCCATTACAAGCGTCCACTGCTCAAAGAGCTGCTGCAGTGGTACAGAATGGTACCTTTGCATTAGAACCGGGCGCTGAACCAATTTTGCGTCACATCAATATTTACATCAGATCTTCAAGAGTCACTATAATTATCGGCAGAGTGGGTTCTAGTAAGACTACACTCCTTCGGGGCCTTCTAGTGGAGCTCCCATCAACAGGGTTTGTCAAAGGCTTTGAAGGAGATATGGCTTATTGCTTGCAGACAGCCTGGCTTACCACCTCAACCGTCCAATGTAACATTTTAGGTCAGGCTAGTTTGGATGACGATTAGTATAGAACTGTTGTACATGCTTGTGCTCTAGTGCAAGATTTTGGAGAACTTCCCTATGGGGACAAGACGGTTGTTGGAGGCAAGGGACAGTCACTTAGCGGAGGTTAGAAACAGCGCGTTTTAAGTCTTATCGCAATGAGCACAATCATTGATTGCAACTTAAGTTTACTAAACACGTACAGGCTTTGGCACGAGCAACCTATTCGAGGAAGCCAGTGCTTGTAGTTGACGATGCCCTCAGCGGATTAGACGTCTCTACGCAACATCACGTTTGGAATTGCTTCTTTAGTTCTACGGGTCTGGTTCACTAATATGGAGCCTCGGTGATTCTGACCACACATTTGTGTAAGTTAAGAAAGCTCCCACTGATGAACTGGCTTTGATTTATCTCATTGACTTCGCATTAAAGTGAGCTATCTCAATTATGTGGACCACGTTATCATTTTGGGTGACGACGGTAAGATCGCACACTAGGGCAATTTTGATGCCATCAGAAGTACTGCATATCTGAAGAGCCTCTCTATTGAAGAAAGTTAACGCGACGATGCAACCCCTTTTGAGCACAAGGACCCATTGGAGTCATGGCAGCAGACTAAATTACCGATAAAGGATGCAGAAGTCGACTTAGAGCAAAACTTTTTGAGAAAAACAGGCGATATCATCCTTTACTGGTACTATCTAAAGTCAATTGGTTGGCTGTACGGATTAGCTGGCGTAATATTCTTAGTTTTGGACTGTTTCGTCCGATTCTTCCCTCGTTAGTTACTCGGCTAAAAATATTTTAATGAGACGTAATAGCTAATGTCCTGAAGAACTCTGGCTTAAATTCTGGACTGAGGATGACATAAAGACTGGGTCGGCAGATACAGCCATGTATTTTGGAGTGTACTGCGCGATTTCCCTGATAGGTCTAATTGTGATTGGGATTAATGTCTGGTTTGTTAAGACTTTGTTAAGACAGCCACCCAAGATGCCAATGCTGCGTAATTATGCTGACAAGCCTGTGTAGGATTATGTTCGTTATGATCGTACTAAGATCTTCTTAGAACATACATTGGACGCTACTTAAGTTAGTTATGAGGTGAGCCTGCTTAAGATACCGACACACAAGAAGAAATCGTCTGATAGAGTTACAGAGCACCATTATCTTTCTTGGTAAGAACAGATACTGATGACTTGCTTAAAAGGTAATGATTTTAGAAGACTGATGTTCGTGGGTTGAGATGCTGAGCGTTGGTAGATTTAGCCAAGACCTATCACACATTGACCGAGACCTTTCTGTTGCATTGTTTATGACCTCACTGAGTTGACTCCCTGATCACCTTCGTTTGAAAGTAAATCTAACACATCACAGCCGTTTTGGACTGTCTGGCTGGGGGTATACTCATCATGGTTGGCGCCAAATACCTAGCGGCTGCCATCCCACTTGCTTTAATTGCCCTGTATTTTCTACAGGCCTTCTACTTAAGGACATCCCGCCAAATGCGATTCCTCGACCTTCAAGCTCAAGCACCTCTTCTGACCAAGTTGATTAAGACTATTGATGGTCTCTCCACTATCAGAGCTTTTGGCTAGCAAGATGCCTTTAAAAACGCTTCAGTCGACCTTCTGGACCAATCTCAACGCCCTTACTATTTGCTGTTTTGTATACAGCGCTGGCTTACGTTAGTCCTAGACCTATTTGTCAGTGCAATTGCTGTCTTGCTAGTTTCAATAGGCATAATGATTCCAGACACGACTAGCACAGGCGCTATGGCCGTTGCACTCTATAACGTCCTTAACTTCAATCGCTCTCTCGCAAATCTGATCACTTCCTGGACGGAACTTGAAACATCCTTGGGAGCAATCTCTCGAAGCAGGACTTTTGAGTCCCAAACACCTGTTGAGCCATCGCCCACTGAAGAAGCCTTGGCGCAACTTCCACCTCACTGGCCTACGCAAGGCCAACTCGAGATCAAGAATATCAAGGCCTCCTACTCTCCTAATTCAAAGCCGGTGCTCGATGATGTTACCCTTTCGATCAGCCCGAGGGATAAGATTGCAATCTGTGGACAGACAGGGAGCGGCAAGTCGTTTCTCGCTCTTACCATCTTGAAGCTCCTAAGACTGGATTCCGGCTCAATTGAGATCGATAGTATCGACATCGCTCGAATCCCAAATAACGTCCTTCGCCAACGCCTTATCGCTATTCCTCAAGAGCCACTTCTCTTCCCTGGTACTCTGCGTATAAACCTTTTCCCTTATGGCGATGTCTTAAGCTCCGAAGAGATGCCGTCAGATGATAACCTTGTCGATGCACTCAACAAAGTCTCCCTTTGGTCAACCATCTCTTTGCACGGGGGCCTCGGCACGCATATCTCAAATTTGGCATTTTCAAAAGGGCAAATGCAACTTTTGTGCCTTGCACGGGCCATTGTCAGGAAGCACTGCAGTACGATCCTTATTCTCGACGAAGCTACCAGCGCTGTCGATCAAGAAACCGAAGAGCTGATGACCGGAACCATTGATTCTGAGTTTGCCGACCATACAGTCATTTCTGTAATTCATCGCCCGCAGTCCCTCCGCGGTATTGATAAGGTGGTGACTATGCAAGGGGGCAGGGTTAAAGATATGAATGCCTAGGGATCCTGACGGATGTTAACAAATACTAATGCATTTAAGTGTCTTGTAATTAAAATGATCCATTTATTCTGCCCTTGATTTAACGTCAGACACCCACTTTCTGGCACCCCAACAGAAACAACTATCGCAACCCATACTATTGATTTCAATCAACTATTGATCCTGCCCACCATCAGATACCATACAGTCCTTTGGTTTACTAGGGCAATTAGATGCGTTGGATTCGTCTGAGTTTATTTTAACTTCACCAGCATCTATTTAAGTCTGCTGGATGTCTGTAATCCGTGTGCTGGGGTCGAGGAACCCGGTTTCTAATTGCTCCATCTTCAGTCACTTGATTAATCCGTTCGTCATTAGAACCTGTACTGTTTGTTCAACATCTAGACTGTCAGTCACGGAACAAGTCGGGCAATTGGCATAAGTCGCGGAGCGTAGCCCTTGTGGTCTTAGTTAAGCAGTATTAACAGCAGTGCAGACATGCTTGTCTGTACTAGCGGATCTTTTGATCTATTGGCATACTTAGTCACTGTTAGCTGCTATTGCACTGTCTATATATAACAATTGCCTTAGTCCGTTAATAGATATAAAAAAAACTATAATAAGGAGGCTATTTCTAGATAAGCTCGATATACCTGTAAGTAAGAGTCTATTATTACCTTCTTACATCTCTATCTATAGTAGCTTTTAGAATCACAGGAATTCTGCAGAACTACACGAGCTTACGTGGAAGCTTGCCACCCAGACACTAAAAGTAAGTGCATAGAAATCACACGAAATTTCAGGCTCGAAAAGCCCCCGACTCCTCGTCAGTATAAGGGCTTTCCCCACGCTGGTGTGCCTCCATCCGCCCAAAATCTTCATCGTCCGATTTGTCATGACGGATGTTCCAGATGTCCGCCAAGATGGATGCGAGCCCGGCGACCCTGCGCAGGATTTGTGAGCCAAGGGTGCCTAAAATACGGGGACGATGATAATGATCATCCGTAACATACACTGCAAGGACGGCCACAAAGCAAGCAGCAGTGAAGAAAGCTTGGCCTTTCACTTGGCCGAACCTGACGGCAAATCCCACGTCCGCACCGGCAAAGGCCAGCACGAACACGATGCTAACGATCAGGAGATGACGGCGGGAGCGCCTACGGCTCGCTTCCGTCGACGAGATGGTTTGTTGATGAAGCGTGTGGTGGGAGCTGAATATTGTGAGGTTTACAGCCAGTGCGAAGGTGCTCTACAGGATAACTGTAAGTATGCCTATGCAATAGTAATGTTCGCAGAAAACCCAATGACAAGGAAACATCACTCTAGACGCACCAAGGCACCACAACCCCAAGCAGGTCCCACTTGATCGAAGTGATCAAAATCTACCGAGACAAAGGCTGCGGAACTGGTAACGACCAGGGCGAGCTGAGTGAGCAGGTAGATCCCATGGACAACGAACCAGTCCATCATAGAGAATGCGAATATCTTTCGAGCGGAAAATGTCGACAGGTTATATGGGTATAAACGATCGATCTCGAAGTTTGACGTCGCGGAATGTAGGCAGCAGTAGGTAGCAGACTACATTCAAATGGTAAAATGACGTTATGTTGTTCTCAAAAGGCATGTGTCCTGGAGCCTGCGGCTGCCATCACTTTTTACAAACTTTTCTTCTTTTCCTGTTTTCTTGCCGAGTGGCTTATCGCTCCCAGAGTCCACGTCATCAGCTGCCAAGAAATACATGATGACGCGTCATATTTAGTCTGTCTTATGGGTTACACGAACATGACCCAAGGGATAATGTCGCCGCCAAATCGGGCGACCCATGAGCTCCCACTGGCTGGCAGCAAACTTTCTGCTTACTATGCTGCGCCATGAGATATTTCTGGCCGCCAGCAATTCCTTTTTCAACTACATACTTATTTATTGATAACAGAGCTCTGATAGCGAATTCCAGCCGCCCCATTCAAGGCGGGCGGGCAGGGCAAGGGAAATCCGAATCTGAGAGCCTGATGTCGCCTTGCCTCTCCCTGGTATGCGCAAAACAATATGAACCCCCTTCCCCTTCTCTTTTCTCCGAATCAAATGTTTTTTCTCTCCTTTTTAGTCGAAGACATCACATTTCAGCCGTGAGTAGATCTCATGCTCTTTACATCGCCAATCAACACCCCCCAACCCCCCCTCAACACCACACACGCTGCCAGCCGCTTAGACTCAGCTCCAAGTGCCGCAGCAGGCACCGTAAGCAGTATTGCAGGCCCAAATAACAATAATGATGTAACAGGAGCAAGGATATATATGTCTTTATCCAGCGGTCTGATAGTTAGGCAGGGCGCTAGATCATGCATTATTTTGTGTATGCTGATATGTCCTGAAATAAATACAACAGAAAGTACTAGCTTATAATATAGAATTGGAAACAGACATACAAGATAGAAAACAGGAACAAGTTAGTATACACCTTTAGCTTGTAGGAGAAAAATGAAGGTTAGAGTCCTAAATCTACTAAGTCTTAACCTACCCAGCTACCTACAGGAAACATGGCGTTCTGGCGGCGGCAAAAACCAGGAGGCGATGCGCTGCAAACTCCGCTTGATAGCAACAGAAGCACCAGCGACAGCCTCTCCGCTATTACACACTCCGGCGACTTAGACGCACAGAAGCGATGCAAGGGCTGCAAAAGGATCCAGTACCTTCTGGAGTGGAAAAAGCGCTATACCATCCTGCCACCGCAGCCCGTAGACTTCCACAATACCTACGCTGACCTTGACAAATGCGCTCTCAAATGCGTAACCTGCCGCGTCTTTCGGCAGGCCCTACTCCTGGAGGACGTTACCACCGACCATGTCAATGTACTGCAGCATAAAGGAGGTGCCGTGTCCGCGCAGCTGGAACCTTCGCCCGATGATGGCGGCTTCGCGATAAGGATACGGGTCAGGGATGACAGCAGACCACAAAGGGCTTCAGAGGACGGACAAAAGACGAGCAAGGAAGAGGTGTATATCGCCTCAGCAGTGGTTCGTTGCTCTTCGAACTGGAGCAGCAAGGAAGAGTCTCAGTATCCTCCGATGAGACTAGCCAAAGACCCAAGCGACCCGGCCATCTATTGTGAGGTCAGAGCTTGGCTGCTCAAATGCGAGCGCAACATTGACTGTGGCAACCTCGCGTACTCGGACCGCAGGCCCACGCGGCTCCTCCGCATCCTCTCTGATTCACACGTCCAGCTGGTCGACAGCAGCCGGCTCGAGGACGAGGCGGGCCAACCCCCAAAACCGTCCCCTAGATATGCGGCATTGAGTTATTGCTGGGGCTTTGAGCCTGCGGAGCAGACAGGCGCCGACGGCGAGCTGAGCGCGGAGGAGGCGAAGACGGTACAAGCGGCTAAGACGCTTCGCACTAACCTTGAGAATCGATATCAGCCGTTTAACATAAAGACCCTGCCAGCCACGGTGCGCGATGCCGTCACTATTACGTGGAACCTGAACGGCGACGGACTGGATCTGCTGTACCTCTGGGTTGACACACTCTGCATCATCCAGGACGACGCTGATGACAAAGCCATCGAGATACAGCGCATGCAGGAGGTCTATGGCAACGCCACCGTCACTATTTGCGCGACGGCAACGGCCAAGGCGACGCAGCCGCTGCTGTCAGAAACGCGCCTCGCCTGGTCAAACACAGTTGAAAGGTGTCGCATTGGCGCCAGCTGGCTGACCGTGAGCCCTACGCCGCTTGCTAAGCTCCGTTCGCGCTCTCCGCTGGCGCTCCGCGGCTGGACGCTGCAAGAGGAGCACCTGTCGCCGCGCCGGCTGTTCTGGAGCGGCCAGCAGCTGAGTTGGGCCTGCGGATGCGGCGAGTACGTCGAGCGTGGTGCTTCTTATTCTTCTCGGTCCTCTGTTCCTGCTTCTACTGCCGCCACCCTACCGCTGTCATCGTCGCCGTTGCCGCGCCACTTTCTTGTTACGTGCCGCGAGCCTAAGGACGAAACCGAGCTCTGTCTCGCGTGGCACGACATGGTTGAATCCTACACAGCTCGCGGCCTCTCTGAGCTAAGTGATCGATTTAATGCCCTGGCAGGTCTGGCCACACGGTATCTGGACGCCATGTCGGGAGATAACGAGTATATGGCGGGTTTGTGGCAGGCAACGTTTGCACAGGATCTCTTATGGCGGGTTGCTCGGCCGGCGACCACTACCACCACTGCACTACCACCGTCTTCTGACACTGCGGCCCCCAGCTGGTCTTGGGCGAGCCTTCCCATTGGCCTGGCGGTTGTTATGTCTCGTAAGGTTGAGATGCGGGCCAAAATGGACCTGCTCCGCGACCCAGAAATCCGTGAGGCTCAGGCCGCCGCCGCCGCTGGCTCCTCTGACGCGGTCGCGCGGGGAGCCAGTGTACATCGCATCTGCGTCAAAGCGCCCCTACGGAAGCTTTGGAGTTCAAAATCGCAGCGGTGCGCGTGGCAAGACGTCCATGCCCCCTTCCATGACTGCGGCAGCAGCGGTGCTACTAACGACAAGTTCCGGTTCGCTGACCCAAGCAAGGCTGTGCACGCGGCTGATAGCAGCACAGCGCGGCTGATGGCGTATGAGGCGCACAAGAGAGAGACGGTGGCTGAGCTGGACTACGTTGAGACTGCAGTGGCCATAGCGGAGGGTCGCTTGGAAGATGTTTATTGTCTGGCCATCTCTGAGCAGGACATGCTTCTCCTGAGTTGCCGTCCTTGTCCTACTCCTGGAATGGCGGAGGGGCTTACGATGGGAGCCGGCCTGTTCCAGAGGATTGGGGTTGCTTTTGGGTATCGAAGGGATTTTTTCAAGAAGCATGAAGAGCCGGCGATCGTCGATATAGAATAGTGTTCGGAGCAGCTAGGGAAGTCAAAACTATGTATCTATGCCCTGCAGCCCCTAATTTCGGGTTAAGAAATCCCTTACCCGCGCTAGCAAGTGCTCACAGCTATACATATCAACAACCTATCCCATCGGGTGCTGCTTGACGCCATTTTTGCCAAGACCTCCAAGTACCCACTATTTACCCACTATTACCCCGCATTCAAAGGGGTACTTAACGATACGTCATGTACCCCTATGCTCTTTTACCTATTATCACCACTCTAATTACCATTTTGATTGATGCTGAAATGTCTTCTAGTGATTCTGATACCTCTGTTACTTCTGATGATTCTATTACTTCTACACGTAGTTGTATAGTAGTTGAGGTCCTTCCAGAAGACCTTACCGCTGCCTGTAATACAGACTGTACGCCCGAGCGCTGTGACGCAGCAACAGTTCGGCCCCACGAACCTCCGGCTACCGAGCATGGTCCTCCGGGCTCCTTCCGACCCTTTGACGTGCCGGCCCGGGCCCAAGAGGTGCGGGGGCTGCCGGCAAGCCCGCTTGACCTGTTCATGCAATACGTTCCGCAGGGCCTCGTGGAGCAGTGGGCCCAGTGGACGAATGCGGCGCCGTTGTCGAAGGAGGGCCCGCGTGCTAGAACGTCTAGAGTATATAAATGGAGGAAGACTTCAGTAGATGAGATCTACCTCTTCTTAGGGATCCTATTATATATAGGGATCCATAGGGAATCTAGATTATCAACCTACTGGTCAACCCAGCAGCAAAAGGAGGATCCTATCCACCTATTCACGCGGTTTATATCCCGGGACCGTTTCCAACTACTACTCCAGCGACTGCGGATATTCGACACTGCTGAATTCCAGCCCGGCCAGCCCAGCCAGGGCCAGGGTCGGGGCCGGGGCCGGGCCCCAGATCAAATGCCGGATGTATACCAGAAGGTTAATCAGTAGTCAGCCTATATCCAAGAGACTGGGGATTCCCTTTACACAGCTGGTTCAGATCTTACAGTTGATGAGGCTATGGTCTGATTTACAGGTCGATCTCTAGAAACAACAACGATTCCAACGAAACCTATCCCAACTGGCTATAAGATCTGGATCCTTGCCCAGTCTGGCTACTGTATACGGTGGCTGTGGCACGTACATGGAAAGGGCCCATACGCATTAGTCCCCCAGGCCCAGCCAGGCCAGCCCGCCCGGACAGTCCGGACAGCCCGGTCGGCTGGGCCGGCTGGGCCAGCTGGGCCAGCTGGTGGAAAGCTGGCTCTGTTGACACCAACGCAGCAGGTAGTAACTACCCTTATCTCCCTACTTCCAGCTGCAACCTACCACGTCTTTCTTGACAACCTCTTCGCCTCTATACGGCTCTTCCGTACCCTACGGAAGCAACAGGTTGGAGCTTCTGGTACCTGCCGGAAAGATAGTGGGATAGATGGGATCCTAGTTGTTGAGAAAGAGACAGAAGGACGGGGTATCCCCTGGGGCGAAATACACTGCATCCCTACTTTAGATGGGGAGGTGAGCAACCTAATGCCCTCCTACCTACTTGCTTGCCTACTTAACTAACTGATGAATAGGTCAACTAATTCGCCTGGAAGGATAATGCCCTAGTACTCTTCCTGTCAACTGTCTTCTGGAACGGCCAGGAAGTTATCCGCAGCCGCCGCCGCCCAGCTGGGGATTCTGCTGCCAAGAGGGCTGCCTGGCAAGTGTTTGGCCTAGACGTCCGCAAGGACCTTCCAGTCCCTAGGGCAATCGATGAATATAACCACAAGATGAATGGGGTTGATGTGAGTGACCAGATGAGGTCCTATTATTAATACAGCCATCCTATTTGGCGAGGGGGCTGGCAGTTAATTGCCTGGAATTTCCTGCTGGAAGTGGTAGTTGTAAATAGCTTCCTGCTACAGCTCTGGGGCAGTCCTAGGTGGCAGAAGGTGAAAACCTACTACTACTGGCGGCAGCTGCTTGCATCCCAGCTTATTCAACAGTTTAGACCATTAGCAAAAGGACGGCAGAGGTCACGGCCAAAACAGGCTATAGATAAAAGGAATACCTTAATCCCATGGGAACACCATACAAAGGGATCAAGGAAGGTTAATTCGCCTTGCTCTTATTGTAGTAATCTAAGGGCAGTAAGAGCCCGCCAGACCCTAGGCGAGATGTCTGGGAATAGCATCACGCAGCGACGTAAATATACGAGGAAGGGCTGCTTAGACTGCAACGTACCTTTATGTATCCAAGAGGATTGTTGGTACCTCTGGTATACCCAAAATCTATAGGCAACAGAGGTACTGTAACCCTATTGGTTAACTTAATAGATTCACAGCCCCTTATTGGCTCTACCCCACCCTTGGCAGAAATGGCGTCAAGCAGCACCCGATGGGATAACGTGGTTGATAAGCTCGGCGATCAGACAAGCTCGGCGATTACCTAACCGCAACCACAGCACATTTCCAACTAATAAGCAACACCCAGGAAATCAATTGAATTCAAACTAATGGAGGTCCTCTTCCTTAGATATTTCTTCGACAAATTGACATGTTTGCGCATTATGACCGGTGTTCCTACAGACGCTACACCGCCGTTGGCCTGTCTCAGTCCTCGGTTGGCGACCACTACTCCGGCGTGTTTCCTCCTCAATCTGAGCTGTCGCCTCTCTCTGTGATTAAAGGTCCTCTGCCTTAGCTATAGTAAGACTTCCTCCTTGTTTAAGATGGGTTTTCTTAGCCCTCCTGCGTCGGCTAAGCAGGTTATTCTCCTCTTGAAGGATCTGGACCTCCGACCTTAATAAGGCAATCTGGTGCATAAATCCTCGCGCTCCCTTTGATAAATGCTCTATAGCTTCAATAATTGAAGTTGGGGAGCTATTCTGATGGCAGGAGATCCTCCTTTTAATGAGTTCAGACTGAGAAGATGCTTCTGTTGGGTTGTTTGGCGTCTGAGAAGTCTACGCAGGGGGTGTTGTTGGGAGGGACCCTGGAGGTGTTGGAGTGTGTAACTTGACATCAAGCTTTGACAGCACACTTTCTGCGCTTAGAGGGACAAGCCCTGCTCCTCTGAATCCTCCCTGAATGTTATTTTCCGTGATAGCTTGCGTGAAAGCCTTATGAAACGCAGGGAAGAAGTCTTCTTTTGCAATATGCGTATTACCCTGGCGTATCTTATCCTCAATTTGTCGACCGTATGCCGTCTTTAGTGGCCTAAAACACCTAACGTCCAAGGGCTGAAGCAAGTGAGACGAATGAGCCGGCATGCAGAGTGTGACGATATTGTTTTCCTTGCAATATATCTTAAAGTTAGCAGCGTGGTGACTTTTGTGCCTATTGACGATAAGGAGGCGATAACTACCACTTACACGTAGTTTTGAATGCTGATTAAAGTGCTGTAGCCAATCTAGGCCTCTTTCGTTTGTTATCCACCTATTTTCAGACGTTACAATAACCTAGTCGCGTGGGAGACCGGTTTCAGTATACCAGGTGGAGAGGTGATATTGGCCTGTAACGATGATGTACGGCGGAACGCTGTAGCCTGACGAACTAATGGCCTGAATGACTGTAACCTATTTACGATTGCCAGGCTGCATCATTCTTGTATTTAACTGCCTTTTGGCACTAGTGACGACTATTCTGGATGCAATCTGGCCTATCATAAAACCAGTCTCGTCAAAGTTGTAGATGTTAGAGTCCACGATGCCGTATTTCGCAATTGTGTTTGCCATAAGGCGAAACCACGCGTTTATTGCGCCTGGATCTTCACATTGGGCCCTCTTATAGTCGTACTTATGAAAAAAGCGCGTCTGAAGCTGTGGTTGTCGCTTGACGAAGTTTGAAGCCTAGCGCTTCCTAACTGGGGGTGCGTTGCGGTTGGCAAGCAGTCAATTAGCCATATCTTCTACACCACTGAGGCGAGGAGGAAACGATCGGGAATCTAGGTCTAGAATGTACTTAACTAGCTTCTCCTCTTTAAGCGCAGTTAAATTTCGTAAGCTAGGTAATACGTCGCATCGTAACAGCTTTCCCTTAATTCGGTCGCGTAACGTTGAGTAGGGTACTAAGTAGATCCGGCATGCAGCTCTTATACTAAGATTTTTAGTTTGTTTGATTGCCTGGATAGCTAAGTTTAATTGAGCTTCTTTATTCATAAGGGACATTGCTGAGTATGGTGTGATGTGTATGTAAAGGTGAAAGATTAGTTTGTCCGGTCGGGTGATCGCCGAGCTTGTCTGATCGCCGAGCTTATCAACCACGTTACATATATGTAATACGACATAATATAACTGGTGGTTGGAATGGTGGCGTGTTGGTATCACATTGTGGACCAAGGCGAAAAAGAAATAAACAGGTGGATGGATGCCAAAACGAAAATAAGGTAACATGGCCATTAGGGATAATTCACACACTCGAGCAGAGAGAACAGGAAAAAAGCAACGGCTTCTAAAGTGTAAAGCCAACATCAATAGGTAGCACTATCGCCAGGTGTGGGCTAATACAGGGCATTGACAGGCAATCTCAAGTTCGGTCAAAGCCCTATACCGCTGCGTGTTCGTGATTTAATACATTGCGATGAGAAAATTGGGGATCGAGCTAGTTGAAGTTGCCGTCCCGTCCGGAACCAACTCTCATCTTCACGGACGAGACTGACCATGTAAGGAAATTAGAACAAGACTTGGACAAACGTCGACTGATGTTACTTCTCCAGTTTAGTGACGAAGCAGGCAAATACCGACCAGGAATAGATAAGATCACCGATTAATCGTTGTGTCACTCTTATATTAATATGGAATTGGCCATAGCCAGTGCATGCTGAGTTATGTGTAGATTGATCTTGACGGCTTCAACTCTCCAGTCCAACTGAGCCAAAAAAGATTAGGATGCCAAACAACAAGCAAACTCATGCTGACTATAAGCATCGCATGTCAAAACCTCCACGAACATTACCGAAGCTTTTGCTTTGTGCTACAATTGATTACCCTGACCCGCTCGTAACACCATACCACCTTGGCAGTGCTATAAGCTAAATACCAGGGCTTTCTAGTGTTTATGCTTATGCTTAGTACATTACTAGGTACATGTTAGCTATACAGACGGTACTTTGAGAGTTGTCTTAGGGTACCTAAACTGGGGTGCCAGACCCCTGAAAACAATACGCCAGACCCTACCACACAGATACATTCTTTAATTGTTGTTAACTTTGCATAAGGGTTGTTACGACCTAACAAGTTACAGGGGATGGAGGCCCTACTGGACGAACAGGAATGGTGCAGCACTTAAACAGATAAGAAACAGAGCTACATAGGCAGCTCCTTGTTACAGTTAGATATCTGACAGTGGTGTTTTTTGCTAACAGGTAACTGAGGCTAAGTTACTTTGTAATGGTATTACAGTGTCTGCTGGCTAGTGGGTACTATTGTTAGTCTGTTGGGTATGCGGTGATCAGTTGTATACTGTTACGGTCAGATATCCAACAGTGGTGTTTTCTGCTAAGAGGGGGCTGAGGCTAGGATACTCAGCAACTTCAAAAAAGAAGGATGATTCAAGAGTTACTCAATGAATGATTCACAAGGCTGTCGTAGGCTGAAAGGTATTCGGAGAAAGTATCACAAGTTGATTGCTGAAGAGCTATGGGAGTTAGGACTCGAGCGGACTCAAGGCCTTCCTATTTACGGGTTGCTAATTGATGTGATCACCTCGTTTAAGGTGATCATGGTTCCTGCTCACCTTGTCTAAACGGTGATCATTCAAAGTGATCACCTACTTGCAGGTGATCATTTTTCCAATTAGCTGTACGTCACGTGACCTATACCTTGGGACTTTCTAGTCTTAGCACCATTCCAGAAGGTCATGAAGCAAAATTTTCTGGTCGTGGGGCCAGGTTGAGAAACAACTCAACCTGACGAGATATTGTAGAAATGTTCTTGACTGCTATGTTGGGCCTAGCTATCACTGGTATGTTGCCTCTGCCTAGCAGCCCTCGAGATATGATCGTTCCACGTGGGATGCATTCACGCCTTTGGATGATCGAACTGTTCTGGCCTACCTACTAGTATAGGGTGCATATCGATTCTGCGAAGAGATATCAGTTGGTCACTAGAAGGTGAAAATGTAAAGAGAACTCGATGATGGCACGTCGCACCTATAACCATCGGTTCTCCATTTCTCGCAATCTCTATGGCACCTCAAAGCAGCGACGAACGCGTGTTCAACCAATTTCCCCTCAAAAAAACTCGCTCTCAGCAACCCAACCCAGTCAAGCTTCTCGGCTTTCTCAAGGCTTGTTCTTGGCCCAGAATGTAGTAGACTGGCAGAGACCACCAAGCTAGTCAGGGCACACCTGCATGGGGCCTACCCCGGATGACAGGGCCTCAATCGTTCGATGCGGCTCGATCCCCGTGATCGGCCCTGTCCGTCAGCTAGTGGGCGACAAGGGCGAACAACTAACGTCCAGTCAGCATTGCGGAGATGTAACTCCCAAGTTCTTCATTGACCAACCCTATTGGAGCGATGTTACATGCAGTGCAGATGGTCGTGTTGTGTTGTACACATCATTTCGGCTGGCGACAAACATTTCAAGGATCAAGGATTCCAGAAATCTTACATTGTGCTTGCGTGTGCAACCCATCTTCGGCAGCAGTCCAACGGCTTCCCCGTTGACCGTTACGCAGCTAGATGGGCCGAAAGGCAAAACCGCTGTGATTGTTATTCCCTTTGAACAACGTCTCTGCTACTCCGCAGTAGCTTCCTGGCGGTATGCGCGCTTTGCGACCTCCTGGCAAGCAGTGGAAAGTCTATGCCAAGGAGTTGGAGCCAGGATTAGCATAAGCTAATCCGCACACAACGTGCATTACCTGTAGCCGACTACACTACGGAAACCCAACGATCAGCAACGATAAGGGCAAATCCACCGACATGAAGGCCCTTTTTCCCGCCAATGCATTCCGCCGGCATGCCCGTGACCTAAATTTTAGTCCATCGGCCAGGCCTGCCAATGTGCCGCTAGACCGATTTGAGCTCTCACTTCTCCCCTACGGCGGATGGCCTCGCCCGAAGACTCTCCAAGACGTAGTATTATAAGGAGTAGCCCGAAAGCACAGCATTAAGAATTGGCTTCTTTGTTCGCATTCGACAGTGCAACCTATTCCATACGGGTCGTACTTCACGCCAATCCCTTGACCCGTGTTGCTCTGTTCTGTCATCCGCCGATCCCTACTTCTCCTGTTAATATCGTCTCGACTGCTCTTGCAAAGTCATCTTACTTGGGCACAGCTACGAAGTCAGACATGGTGGCGATCAGTGCTGCAGCTGCATTGACTACCATCGTCCCGGGAGAATGTTACTCTCATCCAGCAGCATGCGTAAGTCCTCGTCTCCGGGGCCTCGCCGATGTAGTACTGACTGATTAGCAGTGCTTGAACCTGAGCAAAGCGCCGGGATTGGCTGGCAAGATTCACTTCCCCGACTCAACTGAGTACACAGAGCGCATGGAATCATATTGGTCCGTCAGCGCCGCTCTGAAACCGTGGTGTGTTGCGCAGCCGTCAACTGCTGAAGATGTCTCTGCCATTATTATGACCCTCGTTGCTTCCAACTGCACATTCGGCGTGCGTGGCGGCGGTCACGGTTCCTTTGCAGGGTCCAACAGTGTCGAGGACGGCGTCACGATCGATTTTGGCAATATGAACGGCACCACCTACAATGCTGAGACTAAGCTTGCCTCAATCGAGCCTGGTGGTCACTGGCAGACTGTGTACGACACTCTGGCCCCTCACGGTGTTGTCGTCACCGGTGGTCGTGCCGGGACTGTTGGCACTGGGGGCTTCATCACTGGCGGTGGTAACTCCTTCCACTCGGCATCTCACGGTTTCGCTTGTGACACGGTCGCCAATTTTGAGGTTGTTCTCGCTGATGGGTCCATCGTTAACGCCAACGCCACCTCCAACCCCGACCTGTGGCAAGGCTTCAAGGGAAGTGGCGCCAACCTTGGTCTTGTCACTCGCTTCGACATGTATGCCATCGACTTCCCCGACCCGTTGAAGCCCGTTGTCTGGGGGGGTAACCTCATTTACAGCTTGGAGTCCGGACCTCAGGTCATCGACGCCTTGGTTGACTTCACTGACAACGTTTACAAGGACGAAAACAGCTCTTCGATCGTCTACTGGGCGTACATCCCTGCCATTGGCGGCATGATTCTCAACGCCGCCATCGAGAACACCCTGGCCGAGGTTGCCCCTCCAGTCTTTGATGGATATTATGCCGCCGGAAACATTACCCAAGACACCACCAAGGTCGATCTCATGTCTGTCGTCGCTAATGAACTTGGTTCTGGCCAGCCTGCCGGCTTCCGCAATGCGTGGTTCACCCTTGCCTTTGCCAACGACGCCCGTGTTATGAACTACGCCGTTGGGAAGTTCTATACATTGAACGAGGACTTGGAGAAGGCCGTCGGCGTCGACTCTGGCTTCAACACTCTTTGCATGTTCCAGCCCATCACAAAGTCCATTGTCAGCAAAGGCATCGCCAACGGTGGAAACATTCTCGGCTTGGAGAAGTACATTGCCAATGGTAACGGCATCATGTTTCTTATCACGCTTGCTATCAACGGAGCTGATAACGAGAGAATTGCCTTCCCTTATGTCCAGGCATACACTGAGGACGTCGAGGCCTATGCTGCATCTCTGGACTTGGGATGGGGATGGAAGTTCCTCAACTATGCCCACAAGGTGCAAGATGTCATTTCATCCTACGGTGATGCCTCTGTTGAAAAGCTGAGGGCTGCATCTGCAAAGTACGACCCTAAGGGTGTTTTCCAGAACCTTCGTCAATCTGGTTTCAAAATCCCTGTCTAATTGGATGGAACTAGTGGTGATGTTGGTGAATAGTAATGGAGTACAACATGCATGAAAGCAGAGTAGCAATGGGCCTGTCTGGGCGACTAGGAAAGTTGGCTACGTCCAAATCGAACAGATTTGATCGGCTTCTACCAATGAGTTATTCAAAAGTGGCGAAGCTTTAGTACTGAACTGATATTGGAGAACCCCTTCCGTTGCTGGTGAATAGGTCTACATATCCACATCAGCAATTTCCAAATTTCAATTACAAATTCAGTCCTACTGAATATCTTTCTAGCGAAAGGGATACTTATTACAACTCACTGGCTGCGACAAGGGGAAGGATTGGTATCTTGGAAATCCAAAAGCATGCAGAAAGCAAACAAAACACGTTCTTGAGAACTGGCACGCTCCTCCTTAACATGGGAGACATATACACTCCTCAAAACCGCTGCAGTTCCCACAACCCCAGTCCCAACACATACAAGCGACGCAAGTACCATCTACACCAGCAGCTGGGACACCAGTGTTAGCGCCATGTCTGTTGACCGAGTTCATGTACTCCTCAGCCTCGTAAGCCCCGTACACGATTCCGGCACCGGCACCGGCGCCAGCTAGCATCCCCCTGTTTGTTTGCATCATGTGTTCAAAAGATTTGACAGCCTTCTCGGGGGTAATCTCGTGCAGCCGATGGGACGGTATCTCGAGGGTCTCAGCGAACCAGTCGTAGTCCAAAGCACATCCTTCGGGCTTCTTGATTATGCACGCAAAGCTTTTGAGGAGTTTCCGGCAGTCGTCGAACCCGAGCGTGTCCACTGGAAGAGCCTTGCGTGCCGCTTGCCATTCGGCGTTGACTTCATCTTGGGTGAGCGTAGTCCAGCCGATTTGACAGACAGTGTAGTCTCCTGTGTGTTTCTTCCCCGGCTTGGTGAGGTTCAGCGCTCGCAGCTTGTTCATCTCTTCTTTTAGAGACCATGGCACCACCCTATCCTCGTACTCGCGCGGTGTTTCTAAAGACTCGGTTTGCTGGCCTTCATGTACTTCTTTTTTCTGTGGGATTCCGTTGGGTAATCGAAGTTCGTACTTTCTGCCGTGCGCGATGATGGCCCAGTGTAATTGGCATCCGTCATCGACGCGACGGGAATACCACACCTGTTCGCCGGTAGTAGTATCCTGGCCCTGTTTTTTCCGAAGTTGGACTCCTTCGTCCGTTTTTTGCTTTTCTTCTTCTTTTTTCCTGGCGTTGATGGTCTCTGCATCATCAGACATTGTGGAATATTGTTAGGGGAGAGTAGTTTTGATCCGAGAAACAATGATGCCCAGCAACGCATTTTCGCTGTGCAGCTGATGTCTGGTGCGTCAAGACTGGGTGCGTCAAGACTGGGTTTTGCTTCGTGGGCGTTCTACGATATTTCTCACCCGTTTTAAGCGCGAGCCTGTGACGTCAAACGGCTGCCGCATGGCAGCAGCGTGAAGTTCACTCAACACTGCTGCGCCGCACATGTGGTCGCCAGTATCTTGCTTCCCGAAGCTGACTATTTCGGGGGCATGGATAAAGTCCTTTGAGGACTAGACCATGTCGACCTACGGCTTAGAGGACGAATCATTTTGCCCGCTGCTCCTCGGAACAAATGACCCGCGTTAGATCATTGCCTACTTTCCCGAAGATCTTGCCAAGGATCTTTTCAAGGCTTGTTTTTGCCTCTTCTTCCGGGCGTTTTTTGTGGAACATCGCCGTCGCATTTCGGCCAATGGTGGAGGACATTGCGATGCTGCGCCAGGTGGCTGAAAATGTTGCTGCGAGTTGTCAAAAAGATGGTCGCAGTCTGGCGCCTCTTGGCTATGCTGATGACCAAGCCACTACTTCCAAGGGCCAAGCCGCACACATTATTACACACAGCCTAGTAAATCAAAGGCACAATAACGACTATTTTGTCGGAGTCCATCAGTTTTTGATGCAATAGTCATGAAGTCCCTTAACACATTCAGGCAGTTGGGCTGATTCGGTCTCGGAGAGTTCATAGGGGCCGAAACTCGGGATAGAGTATAGTGTTTACCCGTCTGGTAGTAAAGGTCTTATTGAAGCCATGAGCGAGGTGGGGAATGTGTAATAGAGCTTTATAATCTGACAGCACTGCCCATCGAAAACTTGGCATTTCACGCAATAAGTGAGCCTATGCAAGCAAATGTGCAAAATGGCCGATTTCTCAGGCGCGAGAATCCAATATCTTAGCAAACCTGCCCGCTGTTGACCATGACTTGCTTTGAGCAAAGGCAATACCATCTGAACCATCTATCGGCTGGTCCATATGCCTGGTGGATGACAACGCTGAGAAAGCAAGAATCCCGTCTACAGGACAAAAGCATCAAAGAAGGCGGAGAAACCCATGTAGACCTTCTTCTAAGCCCAGCCGTAGTACGAACGATAATTTGTTGATGTCAATCACTCTATTCGAACCCGCCCATAAATCATCCATCAAGGTTGGGCATTGATTTGCTGACCTTGAGCACTACAGGGAACAGTCGAACTCCAGAAAAGGGCCAATAGTTGGTTGACATTAATGCCTGAACAATGTTGGGGGCGGCACTTAGGGGGCTCGTACCTTTTCGGGGGGGTTCTTCCCCGCGAGATCCACGCTTTCCGTGTGCTTTTTACTTCAAACGATGATCTTAACAGATACGTATTCTTCATGGCATGCGATACACTCATGTTTCTGAAGAGCCCTATCACGAATGAACAGCAGAGGTACGTCATTCAGTTTGGGATATCCTGCCCGCATATTAAAGATAGTACAGTTAGCGTCGCGCCATGGTGTAGCTTTGCTTGTCCTAGCCTCGCGCATACATATTGGTTCATAATGCAGTCATCCCGATCCCAACTAAATGAACTAGACAAAGTATAAGGCCTCATTTCGGTCGAATTTTAGAATCCAAGCCGTTTAAGCCGCTTACGCCGCTTGGCTAACAATCACCTCTCCTGAAAGTTTGCTGCCACGGCGACAGGCAGCTGGCATCAATATAACAATACTCGGTCTCAGAGTAAGTGGAATATATGTCGGCACCCGCGTCGGCAGTAAACGCTCATACTCACCCACTGATGGCGGATCGATGAAACGAGTGCCCAACTCGATGGACCAGATGTCGTATTCCATACCAGTGCATTTGTGCGTAGACTCGATACCGGCTGTAGACAAAAATAGCGCGTCATCCCAAGTTGATTGAAACGGCCCCCAGGCATGGCGCATGCGGCCCAAGCAAACTGTCTGCATATACTCTCAGCTTGTATGGTTCTAGCACCAATAATACCACAGGCAGCAGGAAACATAAGATCTGCTCACATTCACTCCGCCAAAGAAACAGCACGCGGCTTCGGCAACCTGTGCCCCCAAAGGACAATAATCCGGCACAGGTGTCTAAGCGAGCCGAAACGAGACCGATCCCTGCTCCACTAATCCCGAGCTCGGCGGGGAGGTCCCCGGTGCACCGAGGTCCGGGGTTGCCACAGTACAGGGGGCGTAGCTCTCAGCGGCGGCTTCTTGCCCGGGTCACCCAGCTACATCTTGGTCTTTCAGGTCCGTCTCGTTGCGGCTTTTGTCAACGAATTGCAAATATTGTGTCACAAAACCCTACCTATACCTTTGTTATAAGGCCTCTGTTACTAGGCGACCTTGGAACGATCATGGAAAATATTGTCTCATCCCGAGCCCGGTTGCTTGAAACAGAAAGCGGCTCAACTTCGTCGTCATCCTCAAGCAGTGAAATCTCGCTTCGACTTCAGCGAGACCGTAGTGCGAGTCTTGCTGGGAAAGAGTTCTCGCCAGTCGTCCCGTCTCTTCCCTCGGCTCCCACGAAACTGGGCTTCCACATCCGCTTCGTCACAAGGCATCGCCCGAACTTCAAAGACCTGTCAAAATGAGCTGCAAAGTCGAACTTTCCTACCGCACCATCTCAAAAAGTCAACTTCCGAGTCGTCAAGCCTCCTCGCCGAGTCGGCACAAATGTATCCAGTCACACGCAGCGCCGTCTTCCAAGATTTAGCATTCCAAAAGCAATGAGCCCACACCCAATCTATCAGAAACGCACCAATTGGTGCTGAACCCAAGGATGGGTGCTATATTCCATCCTCCGCTATTGCCCTTTTTCATCGGCAATCATACCTCATGAGACGTCGCGGTAAACTCTATTCTCACGAAACCCCTGCATCCCTGATTTCTCATACGTACACACATACCCATGCACCCAAGATTTGAGCGCTGAACGACGACGTCCCACTGTTTTTTCGACATCTTCAAGCCAAGACATCGCCCACTCACACACGACAACCTCCCTCAGAGACCTGACATCCCATCTACGCAACGAGGCCTCTGATCTGTAATGCGTCGCCACCGGAATGACATAGGTCCCCCTCATGCTCCTCCGTCGGATCTCGATCTCACATCACCGGGTACGCACAGCGCGATGCAGCTGCCTGTGGTATAATGCCCTACGTGGCTGTCAGCAATCCTCTGTAGTTTTACCTGAAGAAGTGGATTCGACAGTTGAGTAAACCACATAGACCGTGCAACAAACCGACTGAGCCTTCGGGATCCAGTGGCCTGCCATATGTATCGCTGCCCACGTGTGAAGATCCGTCAAGACCGGCAGCGTCACACCGAGGGCGCTGAGCCCCTGCCGATCACTACCTACTGCGACCAGAATACCACGGAGGAGTAGTCCGTAAGGCGCCGCACGTGTTCGTGGCCGGATCGAGGAGAACGATCAACCAGGGCCCTCGCCCTCCGCGGACATTCCAGCCGGTTTGAGGTTCGTTACTGGCCTGCTCGGTTGGCTTGGGGCAGCCGGATCCAGTGTATTGGTAAACAGAGTCCCACCCCTTCCCCCTCGCATCTGACCCATCCGTAACAGACGGTCCCTCGGCTGTCTGATGGGCGAAGCCAGTGATGTAATCCGGGTGATGGCCGTTGCGTGACAACAACCGAGGCGTTAATCATGTAGATGCCAGTCTTAGTACAGGCACGCTTTTTCCAAGCTCGTCGCCGCTTGTCACGAAGGGAAACATCACCAGTGTACGCTTGACTTCATCCCCTGGCATCGCGGTCCAATTCCTCCCTGTCTACAGGCCAGCAAGACACGCACGTGAAAAGGTTCATAAAGGTAGATTTCTCATAGACCATAAAGGGAAAATGAAGTAAGGGAAAATAGAAGAAAAAAAAATCCCGCTGCCAAAGCTTCAAGGTATCACCACCACATGCACGTCGTCTCAACGGACGACCCCAAATATCACCACCACCGCTACGGCAACTCGTACAAACTCTTTTTCCTCCCTTGTGGTTCCGCCACGACGAGCGTCTCCTTTCCGTCAATCTCCGCCATCTGATAATTCCCGCCGATCCCGCCCGGGCTCCCGTCCCAATCACTGCTCGCCCTTCTCACAATGCCCGCCATGCCATACGTCCCCGTGCCCATCGAACTAACCGTCCCCGTCCCGTTGTTGATGTTCATCCCCCCGTACGCGATCCGCCCGGTGCTGGACCGCGACAAGTCGCTTCCGGCGCCGTTGCCGCCGCCGGCGTGGGTACTCGACCCGTCCAGCTCCACGGGTCCTCTCCTCTGCCTCTCCTTCCGAAGCCACCACATCACGCCCACGGCCACCAACAGCGCGCCGCCGACGCTCGCGCCGACGCCCATGCCCACAATCGCCACGTTCCCTATTCCCCTCTGCCCGCCGTCTTGGCTGTCGCTTTTGTCGTCGTTGCCCGACCCCGTGGGCGAGCTCGCGTCCGCCCCGCCCGGCGTGGCGGGGATCTTACTCGAGATCGTCGGGGCGCCCGTCATATCCGGCGTCTGCTGTGACGGCGTGCCCGTGACGCCGCTGCTCTGACCGGATCCGGACGGCGTCGGCGACGACTGGGCGCCCGAGTTGAACGTCTGCACGGCGGCGGCGTTGCCCGGCGTCGCGGCGATCAAGGGGCCAAAGACGGCTGCTGGCGTGCTGCAGCACCGCGTCTTCTCGGCGGCCGATTCGCAGCAGAACTTGCCCGGTACGCCGAAGCCCTGGCTATCGCATTGCCAGACCTGTACGCCGTTGAATCGGAAGTCGAAGGCCGAGCTGTTTCTTCGCGTATCGGGGTCTGGGTTACTGTTAGCCGGGGGGTCTTTCATGCTCGGCTCTTCTCATTTTCTCCTGTCGTCTGTACCCCGCCCGTGCGGTAACCCCCAACCGGACATGACCAGAATAGACTTACTCAACACGCAATTCTGTGGGCAAATTGGGCTCTGCCACGTCGGATCCGAACATGTGCCTCTTGCGTACGCGATGCCCGTGTTATTCGACGTGTCCTCGAGCTTGCACAGTCCGTTGCTCAGGCACGCGTTGACGCTGCCGCAGCACATGCTGACCTCGGCCGTTGGGTCGCACGGCACATCTCGGGCCTGTATGCCGCCCGGGAAGAAGCACAGGTTCGCGGCGGCCCGGACGCCGGCCGTGAAGCTGCAGCTGCTGAGGAGGGTGAGCAGCACCGCTCTTGTTGTCGTCGTCTTCATCCTGGTGGGCCTGTTGTCGTCGTCGGGATGGAGGTGGGATAGGGGAGATGGCTAGGCCAAAGTTCTCTTCCAAGCACTTGGCCCAGCTGATGCGGGAGCGTTTGGATGGTTGTTTGGGTATAGTCGAGAACCAGCCTCTTTCGGTATTGTCGATTCAAACAACGTTTGACCGTCAAATCCGGGAAGTTGTCGATCGTGTGAACGGATGATGACGAAAGACAAGTTTGAGGCTCGGCCCCCAAATGACTTTGGTTGATCGGGGAGGTAGGAAAAGAGGGGAAGTAGGGAAGATGATGGTAGAGGCGGCACGTAGTGGTAAGAGTTGATTATGAGACGACGATGCGAGGCCGAAAGAACAATAGCAACTTGTGACCTTGTAATAGCGGAGGGTGAGGCTATGGGTATGCAACGTCTCTGAGGGGTTAAGCGGATACTCTCGCGCTTTCTCTTCCAGGGAATTCGAAACCGGGCTGGCTCTTTGGGTGAGAGAAGAGCAGACGATAGAATCAATGGCAAAGCAGCTGAGGTGAAAGGGAAGAGTGACGAGTTGAAGAATGAAAAAGGCTCTCGATCCTCCCCCGTAGGATTACGATTACCTCTTAAAGAAGCAGTAAAGAAAAAAAGGCAAGTAAGTACACGGGATGAAAACAAAAGAGTGGAAGGCGGGACGTATTTCTTTTCCTGGCAGAAAATGCCGTAGGGGTTCCGATGATGAACGTTATCAACACGTTACCATCTCCAGGAGTTCGAAGCAAGGGGAAACAACCAAAAAGGAGCGAGAAGAGTTGCAAAGAAAGTCCGAAAACCTTCGAAAAGACGGACGGAGTGAGGAGGAGCGGCGGCGCAGCCATGCCTTAAGAGAGGTCGCATATCCCAAACCCTCCGTCCCTCTTCTCGCTTCTCTTCCGTCGGATCCATGATTCCCACGCTATCCGTTATGGGGTCCACTGGCTCCCAAAACTCGCCTGCTTCTCTCCAAGGTGTGCCGCTTGGCTTCCTCGACGTCTCGGGGAGTTCCTTGACTGGGGTTCCTCGAGACTCTCTTTCCCACGAACAGTCTCGCTGGCAGCATCCCGTTACGGCGGTATGTAAGTCCGGAAAGGGCAACAGAGGCAACACAAAGTAGGCAAAAGAAGAGGATGGATACTCCTATGTGCCAAGGCTCCCATGCCACTTCTCCTGCAGCGCCCAGCGTCCAGCGTCGCATCCCAAGGCACGATTGACTCGTCCCAAAAAGGCACCCGAACACACACACACACACACACACACACACACACACACACACACACACACACACACACATACGGAATTTCGCCTGTGCAAGTTCCCAGGATCATGGGTTGCCAGCGGGTAACGCCGCAGCAAGCCCCCCCACGTCAAAATTCGCCCAGCAAGGCCAGCCCGTCGTCAATGCGCCTTGGTGGGCGGAAGAATCTCAGGGTCCATGACTCGCCATGTCCTTTCCAGCAGCTGCAAAACAGCGGCATTTCTGCCCCACGGGCGCGGTCTGGTTTCAAGTTGCCTGGCCGGTGTGACCCTGCCGCTCTGGAGGCCTACTTTATGGACGACCTGGTCATGCTTGGCCTGCTTTTGCCACGCCTCATTGACCTTCTGCCAACGGCCTCGGTTCGTGTCTTCGTCCACAAACCCGCACATTTGTATCCTAATTAGATCGATTCTGCCCTCTTCAGCCGCAGACAAGGGTCTGTCGTAGATAGAGTCATGTTTGAACACGCTACCGCGCACAGGTGCCAGAAGGGACCATGATGATATACCTCCACGGTTGACTTCGTGACTTTGTCGCCCAGGCTTCTCTTACGGCATAATATTGGACATATGGGCCGTTGGCCTACGTCTAGATTACCTAGATTATCTCGTATGTTCAGGGGGACAGTAGACTCCCCTGTCGCCATTGAGTATCCTGCGGGAACATGGGCGCCATTCGACAATTCCCATGCCGAAGGGGGACTCGAAACTACCACTTGGGCAGACAAAAGGCACACAGCGCATCCCCTTCCGCTCACCCATGCAGCTTAGTACATCGAAGCCCCTCAGCCATGCTTCGGGTTCCCCGGGGTCGCCCGGGTCGCAGAGTAGGAGCACGTACTCTTTTCTTGGTAGATGCTGGGTATAATACAAAGGGAAATAGAAAAATAGCGTCTTGAATCCTTTACCCCCCTCCTTCCCTCAAACCCCGGACTCGCCACCCGTTGTTTCCTTCTAGTCTGAGGAGAGGGGGCAAGGACAGAGGCGGGCCAAGCGGCCGTCGTGTCGTGCCGTATCGGCCATCTGGTCATCCCAACACCCCCAATGGTCTCATGCTGTGGTCTTTCTTTGATATGTACCGATAATATCCTCCAGAACGCCGGTTATCGTTGTGCTGTGTCGTTGGCGGGATGTGCAACGTTTGTTATTCCCATCCTTCATCTCACCTCGCCGGTCCCTCGTAGCCAGCGTCGAGTCCCGAGCGTCGAAGCGTGTGCTCGTTTGCCCCATCAAGCATCTCCCCTGTCTGCCATCCCGCCTCACACACATTCGCCTGGATTATCAGACGATTCACGCCGCAACATCCTCCTCGTCGAGGGGTTCGACCCTGACGAGAATCTCCTCCAGAAGCCCCTCCAAAAAGGTGCCTACATCCCTTCCCATACCCACGGGCTCCGCCTTATCATAGTGGTCAATTTCCTTGCACACATGGGCAAGCTTATATACGAGCTTCCGCAGTTTCTCGTGAGCCGCCTCCGCTCTCTGTTGCTTGGGAGTCACTTGGTTCATCGCAACAGGGCTAGACGAGCCCTGTTGGGGCCGGAAAGCCTGCTGCAACCTAATTTGCCTCCTCTTTAGCGCCTCCTCGAGCGCAGGGAAGATGACATCGTTCAGGGCGTCGAGTTCCCCATTAGGGTTAGACGGCGCAGGCGGAGGGAAAGCAGAAGGGGCTGCCGGTTCTGGCGTGGGAGTCTGCGTCTTGGAAGGCAGCGCATGCGCCTTGGGTGGAGGAGGCGGCGCTTGTCCAGAAGGCTGGCGATATTGCTGCCCTTTAGGTGATTGGCTCGGTATCCTGACCGGCGCTTGCTGCGGCTGCGGGCTTCCGCGGTATGGCGGGATCTCTGGGAGAGCAATGGGCGTGATTTTGTTGTTAGGCCGTGGCCCGTGAGGCGGGGGTCGCGGCGTCGTCTCCTGGATTTGCAACTCCGCGGGCTGGATCACAGGGCCTAGACTCAGCAGGCCCATGTCTCTCTGCAACTGGGCCTGCAGTTCTCGGTCGTAATCCGGAGACTGACTTACAGGAACGGCAGGTGGAATGAGTCGAGAAATGGGCCGCGGCGTCTCTGGCCCTCTCTGCATCTTTTCTGGCGATACTGGAAGAGGTACCTTGGCCGGCGACTGGGGCGCGTTTGCCGGCACTGGCTTCCGTTGCGGCGATGCCTGGCGAGACGTCCCCGTGTTGGCGCTTGCTGCCTTGAGGGTATCCGAGGCTATGGCAAGGTCACGGCCGAAATCGCGAGCCTTGGTAGGGCTGTTGTCTCTTGACCGCTCGCCGTAATCATCCGTGTTCTCCAACGACTTGGCGGCTCTAGCATTGGTGGCTGATTCGTCCAGGGCGCCGAGTCCAGGCCGAGGAATTACACCTCCACGGTCTCCCACGAGCCTCACGGTGCCAAAGTCCCACATGTCCTCATCAACCTGCTGGCGTTCGTAATACTCCTCGCCCCCTTGGTCGCTCTCCTCGTCTTCGCCCTTGTGCGTCGCGGCCCATCGGGAATGTCGTTCTATCAACTCGGTAAGGTAGCTCGTCTTCTTGGCGCGACGTATAAATGGGTGCTTCAGCAAATCCTTCGCCGTAGGCCGATCCTTCGGGTCCCGTTGCAGACACGCCTCGATGAAGTCCTTGAACGCCTTCGTAAAGTTTCCCTCGAGGCGCGGTGGCGGGTTCTTGGGAATCAGAAAAAGCACCTTCATGGGGTGGATGTCGGCATAGGGCGGTTCGCCGTTGGCAAGCTCCAGCGCGGTAATGCCGAGCGACCAGACGTCGGCCTTGTGGTCGTAGCCCGACTGCTTAATAACCTCGGGCGCCATCCAGAAAGGAGTGCCGACAAAGGTGTTCTTCTTGGTCATGGTGGCGGAGAGCTGTCCGGAGACGCCAAAGTCGGCGAGTTTGACCTGGCCATTGGAGCTCAGGAGGACGTTTGCAGCTGGTGGCATGTTAGCATCATGTACAAGACGGCATGTGTGCTCCGCAGCTCGAGAATTCCGGACTTGCCTTTGACGTCACGATGCAGCTTCTTGTCCGAGTGCAAATAGTCGAGTCCAAGTAGCAGTTCGCGAATGACGATGGCAATGTAGTCCTCTCCTATCAAGCCCGGCTTCATCAGGTCTGCGCAGCTCCCTCCGGAGCAGAACTCCATGACAATCCATAGCTCGGCCCCCTTGGCGTAGGAGCCGTAGTATTTCGTGACGTAGGGTGACTGCAGCTCGGACAGGATGGCAATCTCCTGGATGATGTCTTCGACCTCGTCTTCGGCGCTCTCGATATCGATGATCTTGATGGCGACGGCATGGCCGGTGCGCCTGTCGACTCTGCACGGAGAGCGGTCAGTTTCTTTGATCAGGCTAATGTGTGGGTTCCTCTGCCCCGCGGGATTGTTGCTTACCCTTTGTAGACCTTGCCGAAGCTTCCTCCGCCTGGGGAAAACTGCGTGTTAGCGAATTTCGTCAGGGGGGCAGGGGACGGCGCATACCGATGCAGTACTCCTTCGTGTAGAGCAGCTCGGGGTCAAGCGCCTCGTTGCCTTCCTCGGTAGCCCTATCGCGGTCCCCCATGTCTGCAGTCTACGCAAGGCGCTGAGCTGGGCTAGACACGGTTCCGTAGGTCGCGCGGCGTGACGAGGGACGTGCCGTCAAGAGAGTGATGCGGGCGCAAAGGCAGTATCGCGGGGTTGCGAGGCGACGGGAGAGAGTCGCCGGCCACGTTCGATCGCTGTGGTGGTTTGTGGGTGCCGCTACGGCGGTTCGTTTCTCGTGTCGCCTTGGAAAATCGTTTGAGGGATTGAATGTAGGGCTAGAAACTCTCTTCCGTCGGGGGTTGGACTTTGGACGAGAGCGCGAGCAGGGAGGACGCTGATGAGGGGATCCCGGAGTTGCGGTCGAGCGACACGGGAAGAGGCGGTGGGGGACGAAGGACGGATGCGGCTGTCGTCGTCGAGCTGGATGGAGTGTGCCGACAGAGGGCCACAGGGTCAGTCACGATGTCAGGAACGCCAGAAGAAAGAAGCGACGTAGAAGACACAAGTTAGCCCGGGTGCTAATGTGTGTCGGCTGGGCCTAAACGGCGATTAGTTCCCAAGGGGCGGGCGGCGGCAGTCGTACGTCGGTTGTGTCGTTGCTTGTCTCTTGTCTCTGGCTCTTGTCTCTGCGTTCTTCAAGGCGGCGGAGGAATGGAATATTCAAAACCAAGTTCCGGATTGCAGCGCCGGTGAGACACTGTAAGCGGGCCGCTGTAATTCGCGTTCCTCGCGAGTCGGGTGCGCGTGGGTGCTTAGACGTCAATGCCCAATGAGAGGAAGATGACCATTGGCAACACTAGCAGACGGAGCGGGACGGCGCTCTGGAGAGGGAATAAGATGAGGTCCCAGGGCCCAAGAGAGGGAGCGAGAACAAAAAGAAAGCGTCGCGGGGTGCAATTGGCCAGTTTGCTGGCAGAATGACACAAGAGCCGTCTGTGTCGGTTGCTTTGCGCAAGGTCGGTTTGCTAGCTGCGATTTTGCGATGAGCTGCTGCTGCGCTTGGCCCGGGGATCTGGGCAGGATAACGCAGACGGAGAGGGTACTCGAGAGAAGAGGGACGATGAACTGAGCACACGAGGCAGAGTGTGGGGTAAAGATAGGCCAGGCCAGTCCGGACGAGATGGCACAAAGAAAGAGGCGGCGGCGTGGCGGGTGTTGTCGTCCGTCGTCTTTCCCGAGTTGTTTTGGGAGTCTACCTGTCCCTGGTCCAGCGCCCGATAGAGAGTGATTTCTGTGTTATGGCTGTCCCCCGCAAGTCCTAGCTCCAAACAACTGGGAACGGGCGACAGAGGGAGCGCCGGTTGTGATATGCGACTCCATTGGACCTGCCCGCCCAATGTTTATGCCATGACTCTGGATGGGTAACCGAGGGGTCGGTTCACCAGCAACCGCTGCTGTTGATGTCAACTTTCCCCTCATCGAAACCTTCCCCCCCTTCGCCGTCTCTTCCCACCCTGTCGCTGTCGGGGGCCAGGCGTGTTTGGGGTTCCTTTGTCCAGTAAAACGCCAGCGACCCCCAGCAGCCACAACATTCGATATCATAAGCGAGCGCGCACAGACCCTTCACGCTTATCAATTGCCTTGCACCTCCCAAAATCCTTCTCGCGTTGTCTCACATCAGGCATTCTCACTGACCTCGCGCCAGAGAGACTTGACTGACCAAGAACCTTTCTCAGCCCCTTGTCGCCGGACATCTCCCATCCAATCACTCCTGCGCAATCTCATCTGCAGTGACACGTACCCGCCCAGGAACCCGTCCGCAATGCTCAGCTAGTTGGCCACGCGATGCACCACCAGCCGAAGGGAGCTAGTCTGCCTGCCGTGAGACGCCCATACCTCTCAGGTCAAGGCCGTCGTCTGTCTGTGGTCAACGGTGTCTCCAGACGGAGACTTCAAGATGCCTGGGAAGTGTAAGAGCCTGCCTGAAGGCAACATGGACAGCAGTATAAGTCGGCACAGCACTTGTCAACGTCTCACGAAACAACAGCCGTCGCCTTCCACGTCTTGAGCTGTCTCATTCTCCCACGTCTATTGATGCAGTAATCCTCTACCCTAGCTGGCCGTCCGAGGCGTCATGCCCGCTCATCCGCCCTTTCTGCCCTGTCGTCGGCGATCTGCATACTTGCCTGCCCTTGCCATCATCAAGCCGATGCCGTTACCCTGTCGTGGTCATGGTATGCGTGAGAATGAAAAGGAAGAAAAAAAGCCCAAACGAACGAAAAGTAAAAAACAATGGGAAAAGCGTCCTCCCGCCTGTCCTCTTCCGAATCTATTGGCCGTGACCCCTAGCCTTGGTGAAATGCATGTTGCCCCAAATTGAGGTCTCTTCTCAGCCGCCGCTCGCCGTCGCTGCAAGCGGACGGGGTCGGAACTGTAGTCGTCGGGTCTAGTCCTCAATGAACTCAATCATGACGGTTCCTTGCTTGAGGCCGGCCTCCAAGATGGTCTTGTCAAGCTCTTCCGTCAAGTCCTGACCCTGTGGCATGCGCTTCAGCTCAAACTCGACGCCGTCCTTGCCCTCCAGCGGCTCGGCCTTGAGCCACTCGTAGATGCGCCTGACCGAGTCGTCTAGGTTGAATCGCCGGATGACACGTCCAGTAGGATGACGGAACTGTATCCGCGTCGTCGTCGCCGGATTGTTCTCAGGTTCTGTGTGCGGCTTGTCGCCGGCGATCTTGGCCCAGATGCTCTGCGACGCTGCCGGCTCTGCCGCAGGAGTGATGCCACCTGTTGCCTCGCCCCTGGGCGACTCCGACTTGGTGAGCGCGTCAGGGTCGACCACACTCGACGTGGGCTTGGAGCTGCTGCCGCCGTTAGACGCCGCAAGGCTGTTCTGCAACGCCATCTCCAGCATCTCCTCCTCAGTCATCCGGTCAACGTCAACCGTCTTGGGGCGCGGTGCTGCCTGGTCCACCACGGGGTTCTTGCTGTTGGCCGCCAGGCTGTAGCGATCCAAGAACTCGGCCAGCTGGGCGTGGAAATCAGAGGCGCTGGGGAACGGCCGTCCGCTCCACACCTTGACCTGCTCTCCCGTCCTCGGGTCAATGATGGCAACGTGCGGGTAATTGTCGGGGTTCTCGTGTCCGCTGCCATGGAAGTAGAAGTTGATGTACTGCTGCGCCGACAAGGCGCTCTTATCGTACTGTAGGAAGATGAAGCTCTCCTCCAGCAGCTGACGAATCGCCGCATCCTTCCAGATGTCCCGGTTCAAGGCCTGGCAGTTGAAGTCGCTCATGTCCTGGAGGTTGACCAGGATCCACTTCTTCTCGTCTTTGCCTTCCTGCCTCGCCTCGTCCCAGTCCAGTCTAGACATGATGTCGTAGGGAGGTCGGAAGAGTTCAGCGAGTCGCTGGGCACGGGTGCCGCCTTCGGTCGAGACTGGCTGAGCCGGCTGAGCAGGGGTGGGGCCGTCGTCGTCCCAAATCGACAAGTTGTGGTTGAAGGGATTCCTAGTAGAGCCACCTGGATGCGTAACATATTAGTACTGGGAGCCACTTCACCACCTGACCCGGCACGTACCTCGAGCAGCTCTGGCCGCCTCTCTTTGCCTCATCTGTGCCCGGATGATGGTATCCATGTCCATGCCATCGTCACCTTCGTAGCCTCCAACCAGCGTTTCCGTGGTTCTTGCGATGGGCGACCTGACGTCGTCCTGGCCGCCACCAAGACCTCCGCCACTGCCGCCAGCGCCGCCTCCGGGACCACCCCCATACAGCTCCTCCTGTAGTCGCTTGGCCATGGCGGCGTCTTCTTCCTCCTGCGCACTTCGGGCGATAGCCGCCACCTGGGCATTAGCCGCGACGTCGGAGTCGTCTTGTCCGAAGTTATCGTCCATGTCGTCCACCGTCATGGCGGTATCGCCGTCGTCATCGCTGTCAATGTGGATGACCCCGCGGTCATCTTGCCGTCCAACGTTGGGTCGGGTGCTTGCGGGCACGGGAGGCGCTGTCGATGAGGTGGCGGCGGGCACCGAGTTGAAGCTGTTCTGGATGTCGGGGCTCTCGAAGAAAAGCTGAATAGCCTGTTCAAGGTTGTTGTTGGCCATCTCCAGGAATCCGCGAGCGGCCTCCGGGCTGGCAGCCGTGATGGCGACGAAGTTGGAGATATCCTCGTCCATGATGAGGGTTTGCGCTTGCCGAAAGCTGCAAGATGTCGCGGGTGGAAAGCGTCGTACTCGCAGAATATGCCGCCGCAGTAGGTAGAAGGAAGGAAGCTCGGGGAAAGAGTGCTGTGCTTTAGTCTTTTTTTTCCCCCCAGGTGGCGGTCAGAAAGATGCGTAAATGCAGAAAGGGTTCTGGAAGTCGATGGCACCTCGCTCTCCTCTGCCCCACCTTGAACCGAAAGTGCTGAAGTCTGGTGCGGGCTGCAGGGCGAGGGGTAGCTGCAGGTGCGTTTGTGGTTTGTGCGAAGGCCTGAACCTAACTGGCCCGTTGACAGCAAAGCAAAGAAGAGTAAAATCCAAATCGAAAATGAACTGGATAGCTTCAGTCGCGGCTTGTCGTTAGGAAAGAACAAGGTTGGTTGGTTTGCGCCGCCACTGATCTGAGAGGGACGGGATGGTGTTTGCGGGCTTGTCCCGGCGCGAAACAGGTGCAGGTGCAGGCGCAGGGCTGCTATCGACCTGTGCCACGACGAAGGCGCCAGTTCTGTGACGCAACCGCCGTCGGGCCTCGGACCTCCAGCGTTCCTCGGGAGGATGGGGGAATGTTGATGCGGCTGAGGTGACTTGCTGCGCCACGGTCATACAGGTTCTCGATTCCGGCTGTGGCTGGTACTTAACCGGATCTCATTCAGCCAATCAGGAAGTGAGCCAGCCGCCTTGTCAGCCCCGAGCGTGTTCTGCGAAGCTCAAGATCCAGTTGTACATTGGCTTTCCAAGGTTTGATCTTGTCGGCGGATTGCTAAATTATTTGTGATTCTGGGCAAAAACGGTTGGTTCAGGTTAATTCTGTGCTGGTCGCCTATGTTGACGAGCTGGCAAAACACCTTGAGACCATGATTCATCGTCGAACCCCATCTAGTTCAAAAGCTCTGAATATTGAACTAGTTGCTAGGGAATGCATTGGTCCTCTCTCCCCTGGTCAACTTTTATCTTTGTGCAAAACAGCGAAACACGCGACAGATGACTGTAAATAGACATGGCTCTCGACGTCAATGCAACCATACGGCTTGATGACCCTTACTTGGCCAAAAGCGGTGTTAGGTTGGATCCATTGACGCACTCGCGCATGTTCCTCACAGCCCTTTTACAACTTTGAAATATTCAAACATCCTCGTTGTATGCTCTTTTCCGAAGTGTCCATATGTAAAATACAGATAACCACTCATCACTCACTCGAGGTCCAACCCGGGGCCTACTAATGGCCTTCCTTGGAAAGAGTAATGAGCACTCATCCCATGGCCACCATGTCATCAGGCACTCATTTCCCTCCATGTCTCGAGTGAAGGCCAGGCAAAGCTGTCCAAACTCTAGCACGTTTCCAACAGATGCCAGCAGAGTAGCTTCCCGTTCGCTGGCCTTGTGTGGCGAGACATGAAATACAGAATCACAATCACGAGACAGATATGGGCCAATGACATTATGTAGGGCAGGCCACTACGGCAGAGTACTTTCAAGCAATGTCATTTGTAAAGAGCAAGATTCTAAGGGGGTATCGCAACCCCATGAGCCAATTCATCGCCATCGTCACCGTCGCGCTATACCAACATCCCCCGAGCCAACAACCCATCAACCCTTACTTCTCCAGCTCCCCAAGTACCTCTTTGAGGTGCTTCTGCACCTCCAAAGATCTCTCCGCCGCGAGGGCTTTCTTCACCATGTCGATAAATCCCGTCTTCTCGTCCGCTGTCGGCGCTGGGCCGAATGTGCCCCGGTTTAGCGCCTTGAACACGCCACCAATGGCAAAGGCCCGCATGTTGCGCTGGGCCTCGGTTCCGTTGTCGATGGACTCGGGGTCGAGGCTCTGAAGGTACGCCAGGGCGACCTCCCTGCCGTCGGCCGCGGAGGGATTCTCGGCAGCCTCCATCAGGTCCTTGACGCACTCGTACCAGACCTCGCGCTTGATGCCCTCGAACTTCTGGTGGGCCAGGTACGTCTTCAACAGCTCGAAAACTTTCTTCAGGACAGCTCCGGGGTTCTCCTTCATCTGCGCACGGTTGTAGCCCCTCGCGATAGCCTGGATACCACCAACAGCCGCCTTGCGAGTCGCATCACCAGAGCTATCAACGTCCATCCTATCCTCGTCGACAAAGTCATCGAGCGAGCCGCCGACAACGGTGGCGATGTTGTCGAGCAGATCCAGGTCCTCACGCTGCTCGGCAAACTGCCAAAAGGCCTTGAACGCGTGAGGACGGTAGTCCTCGTTGTTGCGCTTCGCCTCGCGGATGGCAATCTTCTGCTGCTGCGCAGCAATGGCTGAGTCGTTCTTCCAGAGGGCCTGGCCCTTGCCGACGAACTGCGGGAAAGACTCCAGAAGCTTCTCTTTGCCGGGGAAGGTCTTCAGCGCTAGTGCTTTGTCCATGACAGGCCAGATCTGCTTCAGGTTCGCCTCCGACATTTGACCACCAGTGGCGTCGCTGGAGGCCACTACAGCCTTGACCACGTTGGCAATGGTGAAGCAGGCGGTGTGCTGCAGGTTCCATCTCGGCGCCTCGAGGCCTCTCTTGATAAAGCCTACGATCTCAGGGACGTAGCGCGCGACAGTCCGGGAGCTGCCGCCGTGCTGGTTCCATACTTCATCGAAGCACTTGCGAGTATATTCGTCGGTATCGTGCATGCCCATGTACGTGAACGGGACGAACTTGGTAGCCAGCGCGTTGAAGTGGTCAGGAGCGAGCTTCGAAACACTAAGGACGACATCAGACACCTTGGCGCGGCGGGCCTCGTCTTCACTGGAGAAATAGAACTCGGTAAACTTGTCGACCAGTCTTTCCTTGGACGCGTCGGGGACGATGCGCATGAGATATCCTACGGCCTTGGCGTAGCCCTTGCTGACCTCGTCGTTGCGGTCGAGAGACTGCTTCTCCATTAGCTGCATGAAGCGGGACGACACGGGCTTGAAGTCGACAGCGTGGCGCATAACCAGATCACCGATGAGCCTGGCGCAGGCAATCTTAGTCGGCATTCCGATGGCCGTCTTGATAATCTCCTCGAGCTTAGGTGCGAGCTGTTTCATGCCATCGGCGTCCAGCTGTCTAAGACAGTTGTCGATAGCCTCTGAAATTGGCGACTGGTTGACCCACTGGGCCCTGATCTTGTCAATCTGGTCGCGGGAGTCCTCGCTAACCTTCTGGTAGGCGTAGTTGATCTGCTCCGGCTCGATGGTGCTGTGGAGACCCAGCAGCGGGGGAATAAAGTCCACAATGAAGGGCTTCAGGTTAGGCCCGCCCTTCTTGGTGATATCGATGATGGTCTTGAGAGAAAACATCTTGACGTCTTCGACGCCGCTCTCGAGACCGCTGGGGGAGAGGAGGAAACGAAGTGCCTGCTTGAGCATGGCCTGCGCCGATGACGAGGCGCCGCCCTCTTCGAGTTGACGGACGATGGTGTTGGTCAGGCCCATGCAGAGCTTCAGTGCAGCCTCTCGGACGGATCCCTTGACGTCGTCCAGGACCTTGAGCGCGGCGGTCCAGATTTCGGCGTAGTACTTCTCGTACTTATTGAACGGCTGGCCCGAGATGAGATCGGAAATAGCGCCGCAGCTGGCCTGGCGCACACGCCATTCCTTGCCAAGAATGTTCTTGAGCAGATCCTGCATGATGGCGTCAAAGTGCTCGCTGATGGTCTCGTTCGGGTTCTTAACCAGGGCCTTCCAGATGTCATCCATGGAGCGCTGCACGTTGCTGTTCGGGTCAAAGCGGTAACGGAACAGCTTCGGGTACAGCTTCGGGTCGACCTCTGACTCGGAGAGAATGTTGCTAAGACCGAAACGACCAAATGCGGATCGAGTCGACCAGGTGGCGGCATTGGTTGCAAGAGACATGAACTTGTAGACCAGGCTCTGGTCACCAACCTCGTTCGCCAGGCTGACAATGTCCTTGTACGAGGTAACAGACTTGCCCTCGCCGGTGGGCAGAGCACCAGGCTCGAAGAGCTCAGTCTCCTCCTCAACTTTGATCTGTGTACTGTTGCCAGTGAAAGCGGAAACAAGATCCTTGACTAGGTCCTGCTTCAAATCTTCGTCTCCCTTCTCGTACACCAGAGACAGGCCGCGGGAAGCAGTCTCCTGAACCAACTCGTCTCTCGCACTCAAAAGTCTCATGAAAGCAGCCTGGGCCTCACGAAGTCGAGATTGGACCTCCTCGAGGTGGCCGCAGTACTGAACGACACAGAATAGCCAGATACCGGAAGCTTTAAGCAGCGATGGCTTGGTGGTCTTGCAGTCCTTAAAGATCTTGTCGAGAACGGCGGTGATTCTCTTGCTTCGCTTGGTCTTCTTCCAAGGGCCCTCCGTGCTGTCGACGTTCATAGACAACTTGACAAAATCGGAGTCCCAGCAAGCAATGGCCGCAGTGATGGCCTCGCCAACGGTGAACTGGATCTCGGTTTCTTTTCTGGCATGAACGGCGAAGAGGCCGCGCAGCACGTTGTCGATGCCTGACGTCTTGCTCGAGGGGTACAACAGGCCGTCTTCGGGGGTCGGCTCCTCGTTGGGCTCGTTGAATGCAAGTGCCAGGCGACCAAGCGCAAAGATGGCTTTGTCGCTTCCGGCAGCTGCCTTTTCGGTGAGTCTTTCGATCACATAGTCCGCCGTCAAGTTATTAACGTTATCCGGGATGTACTGCGAAAGCCCAGCGGTCCAAAGCTCCGCATAGCAATCGAGAATCGCATCCTCCAATGCCGGTCGCTGATGGGACTTGTCCATGAGCAGTTTGGGGGGCAAGTGAACGTCGCTTGGGATAGGTAGACCGTAGTACACGGCTCTGGAGAAGATGTGACCAAACGCTTGCAGTGACCCTTCGACTGCATTGGCAGCAGCACCATAAGACTTCTCCCATCCGTAAATCATGACCTTAAGATCTCGGAGGAACTTTTGAATATTCTCGTTTCTCGTTTGGTGCGGGACTGACTCGGGAATCGCCAAGTCCACCTTGTTAAGGGGGTGAGGAAGCAAGATTCCAACCGCCTGGGCGGCAGCAGCACGGATGTGCCTGTTGTTGGCCGTCGTACACTTCTGCAACAGATAGGCAGAACCGGCAACGTAGTTGATGGTACCGGCGGGAGCGAGCGAGGCAACGTCAACCATGTGCTTGAGACAGTTCTCGACGATGCGATCAGTGCCGTCCATGCCTTTCAGGCGAACTCCGTCGAAGCAGATTTTGATGAAGAGGCTGATATGCTCTTGGTCGACGGAGCGGAGGTAGGCTCTTATCTGGTCTCGCGTCCTGATGTCGTTGCGCACCCGAGTGTCGAGCTGCTCGGCCCAGCCGGGGGCCAGGGGGAAGTCGGGCAGTGCCGCGATGAACAGCGCTCTCTTAACATACTGCACTGCGACGGGGTATGCAAATACCTTCTCGCCCTCAAAGTTCTGCATCGTTCTCCTGTCGTCAAACTCGAGCTTAGGCGGTGTCGAGTTGCTCCACTCGGCACTGGTGACGTCGTCGGTGATCTTGTCGCAGAAGAAGTAAGTCATCAACGAGATCCAGTTCGGCATCGTGTGCGCCTCGCTGTCACGGTACGTCCACGGATCCAGCCCCTTGCGGCCCTCCTCGATGACCTCCGTGCGCTCACCCTGACGGCCGGCAATGGCCAGGATGTCGATCCATCTGCCCCGCTCGTCCCATGACGCAACGGTCTGGTTTGCCCACTTGACGGCCGAGAACCTCGCGCTGCGCACGGCAGGGTTGTCCTCGGGCAAGTTCATGTAGTGCAGGAGAAGAGAGATGAGACTAATCATTCCGCTGCCACGTCCGTCGCCGCTGACCGTCTTAGGATCAAAGCTCCTAGTCAGCCCTGAGAGTGAGCCCTCAATTGCGGACACCGCTTCAGCACTGGGATCCTCGGAGAGAGACCTGAAAAGCCAGCCGACAAGATGGAGCTTGTCCTGCACGCTGGAAGGACTGCCTGCGCCAAGGACGCCGAGAAGATCGTACGCCATCGCGCGAAGCTTCTCTTCGTCTGCTGACAGCGTGCGCGACACGGGCCAGCCCTGCTCCTCAACGTAAGTGCGCATCTTGTCGATAAGTCTGGGCCCAATGGTAAAAGGGGCTTGTGTTGGCCCGACAGTCGCCGTCCAGTTTAGGAAGTAGAACAGTGCCTTGTGGAGTCTTGTGCGCTCGAGACCGCTGGCTGCTTGAAGATGAGCCGGAGCGATGGATGTCGTCTCAGTACCAAAATCGAGAGTAACCACGGACATGATGTTATCTTGCATGGTGGTGGCCAATTTTGACTTTGACAGGAGAGGGAGTATCCTGATGCGGTGAGGCGCAGGAAGTCGAGCGTGTGCATTATACAACTCCTCAATGATTGACGCCTTCTCAAAGTCAATAGTCATTCTCTTGAGAATGTCCTCTCCAGCTTGGGAGACTTGATAGTCGGGGTTGGCCGCTGCAGACAGGGCGGGCAGCAGCCTTTCTTCGTCCTTGAACGCTCCACTGGCCAACAACTGCGCAATCTTCCGTCGCAGGTCCTGCATTTTTTGGAACGCCGGCGCAGTGTCGCGCTGCTCGGGCTTCAGGAAGTCCAAGTCCGCAGACAGGAGGGCTGGGTTCAGTCTCTCGAAATCTTGACGGGTGGGTTCCGCGCCGCCGGGAATTCGCAGGAGAAGCACCTTGCCAAGCCACTTGGCGACGAAGACTGCGTCGGCATCGTCGGAAAGACCACTTGTTTCTCTGAAAGCAGCGTCTTCTTCGCTGCCGCGGGAGGGGATCTGGATGTCCGGGATGATCTTCAGGAGGACATTGAACATGGATGCTTGCGTGGGGCCCTGCCTCGACGAAGAGATACCCTTGGCCACTTTGGCAAATAGAAGTCGCCTGTCATAGTCTTCCAGACGGAGGATGCTATGCTGAATGAAAGAAATGTCCAATACGCGGAGAATCGATGAGTCGGTCTCCTGGTACTGGTCGATGAGCTTCTCAACGGGGAGAATGATGCTATTGCCACTGTCAGTGGACCGGGAAAGGAACCTGCGGGACACAAGGACCGTCATACCTAGGGTGGACAATCAAGCTCTTCAATTTTCCAGCAAATTGAATGACCTGCAACTGCTGTTAGCTTCATGAAAGTCGGGGAAATCAGTAGAAAGGGGGGCTTCTCACCTCGTTACGGACTGATGCATATTCACTCGTCGCCTTCAGCAACAGGGCACAGAGGTACTTGATGAGCAGCTCGTTCAGCTTGTCCTCCTTGTTCGCGGCCTGGAGGATGCGAATCTGGACGTTTCCTACGAGCCGCTTCTCCTTCGCCTCGGGGGATTCGCCCGACATCTTGAACAAGCTGTCGCGACGTCGGATATGTGTTGATAGATGGTTGTGATGTCGGAGAGGGAGGTGTGGAGGTACATGCAAATGTACCTGACGTGTTGTATGCGCACGAGAGCCGACGTTGCTCCCGGCTGCCTGAGCTGATTAAGCTGAGTGTCCGAGAGGTTCCAGAATTCCCACAGAAAAAGCATGGGGCACACTCACTGTCTGTCGCGTGTCACGCTCACCCGCCACAGTGTGGCCAAGCTCCGAAACCGGTTTAGCGACAGGCGTCGAATATCGTTTGCGTTTCTCCGAAACAACCTCGCCTCGTCGAGACGGGAAGGCTTCCGCCGAGAGGCGTGTCGATGGAAACCGAGTGGAATCCTGGTGTTTTTGAACAGTTGTCTCGAAAATACTGGGCCGTGTGGGACAAAGTTTTCGCGTGGGAGGAGGGCTGAGTAGGGAGAGAAACGGGAGAAAACGCCATGGGAAGGGTTAGAGAGGAGGAATAACCACAAACACTCTCAAGGCGGGTGCTAATCGCCCCTATCGCATCGTTGTCACTTCTTTTGAGATCTCTTGTTGAGTTCGTGTGGTGCCCGCCTTATCTATCCGACAAACCAGGTCTCAGCGGACGTGATGGCAGCATCATCATTTCAGGCGGGTACCAGGGTCTTTTGGGATGGCACCCGCCTCGTTAGTCTACCGTTTGATAGTTCAACACGTTGGGCAATGGTTTTGTTTGGGCGAGAAAGATGACCTGTGCTTAGAAACTGTCAATTCAGACTGGGCATTCGAGGAGACGGGTACAGTCACACAGAGCCCTTGATTACATTACAGTGAGCGATCGCTATTGAGAGAATTGACGTACAATTCCTCGTAGTTCACGTTGTAAACCCTTGAATAGAGCAGTTTGTAACTGAGGATCTTAACATTGTACGAATGTAAAACACATCTGAGCTTTGTGGGCGTGAGCCTTGGAAGCCCAATCCTCAAAGGAGTTGGTGCAGCGTGTCTTTTCCAGAATTAGAAGCTAGCGCGAATCAGACCTTTGACAACCAATGAAGATTGCATGGATGTTGATGGGTTCTTTGAGAAATGAACGTGAACATCCCTCGTACGTTGAGCAAAGCACGTGCGTCAGTGTCGTGGCCTGAATGACATCAGTTCGAGATGGTGGAAGACCAAAAGCACAAGACCAACCCAGCATCATCATAGGTGAGGTTAGTTGCTGCCGATCTTACTTTGGGATCAGTTCTGCATACTGAAGAGCGACATAGTTCCATTATTCTGGCATATTAGAATCATAAATGGTTTTCTTTTGGGGTTTCTTTTTGCGGATGAGGTGGAACAATTCCAAATGTGAGCCTGACTTCAGAGTTTATGAGGTTCTGTGCTTGTTGAAGTATAGAGCATATCTATATTGTATTTCTGATCAATGCTGGCGGACCACTCCAAAAGCCATTCAATCGCATACAAGCTTTGACCTAGATGTGGGAATAAGGGGACAGTTTTTGTCAGAAAGTGATGTTTTCGAATGCAAGTCGTAGCAAAGTTGATGTCCAAATGTGTCCGGTTACTGTGACCTCAAGTCGAAAGAAGCAAAACGATGTTGGAAGAGACTGGTGCTATGAACCGCAGAGACCCCAGTTACTTCGGTGAGTTGTTGATTCCTCTCATTCTCATCCTTCACCGCCTCTTGCTACCGCCAGTCGACAAGCAAGCTGGAACTACCTGCCCCTGTATCTTATTCGTGAAGTTTAGGATAGTTTTGGATTACAATTCAATTTAGTTACAGTTATCAAAAAGAACACCTTGATTGATGACTTGTCCACTCGTCCCACAAAGTTGGACCAAGAACTTTGCCCCCACGAATACATGCGTAAAAAGGGGCATTCAAACAGCTTCCCCTTCTTACATCCATGTCATCGCATGATCGAATTGGTGTCAAAATCTATTCCTCTATCTCAGCTGTCCACAAACTCGCATTTCTCATAGCAAAAGTCTTCTCAGTCCAATACAGTCCCTGGAGCTCGTGTCACGTACTATCCCATCGAGTGCCAGATAGCTCCATTTTTGCCAAGGGCGGGGTAGAGCCAATAGGGGCTTGTGAATCTGTCGAGTTAACCAATAGGGTAAAAGTACCTCTGTTCCCTATATATTTTGGGTATGCCAGAGGTACCAGCAATCTCCCGTGGTACATAAAGCTACATTACAGTCTAAGCAGCCCTTCCGCGTCCTTTTCTTCTGTATGAGGCTATTCCCAGATATCTCAGCTAGGGTCTGGCGGGCTCTTAAAGCTTTCCTATTGCTACAGTAGGAACAAAGTGAATTGGCCCCTCTTGATCCCTTCCTGTGGTGTTCCCATGGAATAGAGGTATTCATTTTGTCTGTAGCCCGTCTAGGCCGCGACCTCTGCCGTCCTTTTGCTAATGGTCCAAACTGTTGAATAAGCTGGCCTGCAAGTAACTGCCGCCATTGGTAGTGGGTTTTCACCTTCTGCCACCTAGGGCTGCCCCAGAGCTGTAGTAGGAAGCTATTTACAACTACCACTTCCAGCAGGAAATTCCAGGCAATTGACTGCCAGCCCCCTCGACGAATAGGGTGGCCATATTGATAATAGGACCTCATCTGGTCACTAACATCAACCCCATTCATCTTGTGGTTGTATTCATCGATTGCCTTAGGGACTGGAAGGTCCTTTCGGACGTCTGGGCCAAAGACTTGCCGGGCAGCCCTCTTGGCAGCGGAATCCCCAGCTGGGCGGCGGCGGCTGCGGATAACTTCTTGGCCGTTCTGGAAGACAGTTGATAGGAAGAGTACAAGAGCATTATCCTTCCAGGTGAATTGGTTGACCTATTTACTAGTTAGTTATCTAAGTAAGCAGGCTAGCAGGCAGATAACTTTCCTCCCCATCTAAAGTAGGGATACAGTGTATTTCGCCCCAGGGGATACCCTGTCCCTCAGTCTCTTTCTCAGTAGCTAGGATCTTATCTATCCCACTATCCTTCCGGCAAGTACCAGAAGCTCCAACTTGCTGATTTCGTAGGGTACGAAAGAGCCGTACAGAGGCAAAAAGGTTGTCAAGAAAGACGTGGTAGGTTGCAGCTGGAAGTAGGGAAGTAAGGGTAGTTACCACCTGCTGCGTTGGTGTCAACAGAGCCAGCTTTTCAGCAGCTGGTCCGGCTGGCCCGGCTGGCTTAGCCGACTGGGCGGGCTGCGCCTGGGGGACTAATGCGTATGGGCCCTTTCCGTGTACGTGCCAGAGCCACCGGATACAGTAGCCAGACTGGGCAAGGATCCAGATCTTATAGCCAGTTGGGATAGGTTTCGTTGGAATCGTTGTTGTTTCCAGAGATCGACCTGTAAATCGGACCATAGCCTCATCAACTGTAAGATCTGAACCAGCTGTGTAAAGGGAATCCCCAGTCTCTTGGATATGGGCTGACCACTGATTAACCTTCCGGTATACATCCGGCATTTGATCCTGGGCCCGGCCCCGGCCCCGGCCCTGGCGAGGCTGTCTGGGCGCGCTGGGCTGGAATTCAGCAGTGTTGAATATTCGTAGCCGCTGGAGCAGTAGTTGGAATCAGTTTCTAGAAATAAATCGCGTAAACAAGTGGATAGGGTCCTCCTTTTGCTGCTGGGTTGACCAGTAGGTTGATAATCTAGATTCCTTATGGATCCCTATATATAGTAGGATTCCTAAGAAGAGGTAGATCTCTTCTGCTGAAGTCTTCCGCCATGAATTCACTCTTGCTGTTCTAGTTAGAGGGCCCTGCTTTAACGGTGCTGTATTTGTCCACTGGGCCCACTGCTCAACAAGGCCCTGCGGAACGTATTGGACGAATAGGTCAAGCGGGCTTGCTGGCAGCTCCCGTACCTCTTGGGCCCGGGCTGGCACGTCAAAGGGCTGGAAGGAGCCCGGAGGTCCATGCTCGGTAGCCGGAGGTTCGTGGGGCCGGACTGTTGCTGCGTCACAGCGCTCGGGCGTACAGTCTGTATTACAAGCAGCAGTAAGGTCTTCCGGAAGGACCTCAACTACTATACAGCTGCGTACAGAGGTAATAGAGGTATCAGAATCACTAGAAGACATCGCAGCATCAATCAAAATAGTAGTAATAGTTAGTAATAACAGGTAAGAGAGCATAGGGGTAAATGACGTATCGTCAAGTACCCCTTTGAATGCGGGGTAATAATGGGTAAATAGTGGGTATTTTGAGCCTTGGCAAAAATGGAGCTATCTGGCACTCGATGGGATAACCTATCTTGGCACGATCGATGATCAAAAGCGGCAAGCCACCTAATGATCGGCGCTTCCGATGTAAAGCTCACAAGTATGTATCGATCACTAGTTAACCTAATGCTGTTAAATGGTCTCCTTTCATGGAGGGGCCCCTATCCGAGCCGAGATCTTGGCATCTACCCCGAGAGGGACATCGTTGTAAGATATACAGCGAGCACTCCTAATGATGGCGGGGAAAGAATCAGAATCCGGCAACCGTATTCAACAAGTCGTCATGATAGACTACTGTTGCTGTAGATTATCTCACAACGACGTCGGCACATTGAGCTATTGTGCAATATCGTACCTGTACTCCAGCAATCCGACCCAACCCTCAGCGTCCTAGATTTGTAAATATCATACAGAACCGATCACAACGACTCGCCTCTTCTGAACCCACGACATCACAACTCAACCCAGCTTTGAAGACACTGCCGCAGGGCTCAACCGTCTCACCTGAGCCCAGCGGAAACTCCCAACATGCCGACATCTCCCCGTCAACTCCTCGCTTGCCGACCCCGAAAGCCATCACACCTCTTCAGACGAAACCAACCCACCACTAAGCCCGCAAACCTTGACGAACGAGTCGTAGCCCCACACGAAACGAAACTCGCTAGGGTGGTTGCAGTCCATCAGTTCATCCCCATCGCCAACCGCTCCCCCAGGAAGCACGACTGACGCCAGGAAAGGCCCCCTAGCACCTTCCGATCCCCAGACTTTACCTCTGGCAGACATTTCAAGGAGTCACCTCGAACAAAATAAGGTCTACTCACAATCTTGCTGAATGGTAGCGTAGTGATGACCAGTTGCCTGTTCGCAACTCTTACTCGGTATCCCGAAACATGCCGACACGGTTGTCGAGCCATCCCTTAGTTCAACCTATTAGCTTGTTCTCACAAACCACACCTTCTCCCAATGAGTTCTCCGAAGGCCCCGCCGCGAATGATACCCAACCGACGCTTCGGTTGACTTCCACCCGGCATGTCAATTGATGGACACACACACTAGCTCGGAGATTGAACAGGCTCGCGCGCATGTCACAAACCATCGCCTCAAAGTCGTTCCGCCGGCGCAGATTTTCCGACGCAAAAGATCAGGGTACTACCCATTGCAGCAAGAACCAGAACCCCTTGCCACCGGACTAGCGCGGCGCGCAACCCATCCGAGGTGGGAAGTTCGCAAAGCCGGCTCAGTACCGTCGCGGCGACGCGTTGGCCACGATTCCGCCAAGCGCGGCACCCGCCTTGAGTAGACAGCAAGCTTACCACGGTGCGATACCACCCTCGACGCTCGACGCGTCAACATTTGTGTATCGCTCGACGTCGGCCGGGTCGCCAGCTCAGGCCTCCCGTGAGGGGGGGAAGGAGGAGAGAGAGAGATGATCGCTACACCAGACCAGCCAGTTAAGCTTCGGAGACATGTCATTGGCGGCCATGGCAGAACTAAACCTCTGATTACACCAACTCCCCCCCCTCCCCCCTCCCGCCTTCCCCCGCACTCATAGTCAGCTTCACATGACAAACTCTCGCTGCATGGACCATTCCAACGCTCTTCGAGGCGCTATTCGCAAGTGCAAGTTTGGAAAAGTAGAGCGTCCCATTGGGCGAGGGGAAAAGGGGGAAAGGGAGGGTGTGATAGAAAAGCACGTCGCCCTCTGATTACTTTCAAAATTCCTTCATCAGTCTTCTCTGCACGGTTTTGTTGAACCCCCTTTTTAGTATAATTTACAGGGGTTCAATCTTCACTATACCTTGTTTTGGAATGCTTTGTTATACCCTTTTGGTGTTTCTCACTGGTGCTTTCTGGCTGGTGCTTTCTGGCTGTACTAGCAGAGACCGGCATTGCTTCATTCCACCAACGTATCCAAGATGCGGATTTAGAGTTTTGAGGGTCCAGCTTTTCAGGCTGCCATCCCGAAACAGACTTTACCTTGTTTTGTAAAGAGGGGGACTGCCCACGGATGCCTCTGAATGTGCGCCTGGTGTAGGTCTCTTGCCTGCCTGCCGGCAGCAAGACCTCGAATATGTGAAGGCGAGACTTATGTCTCGGAGGAGCCAGACATGTCTGACTATGAGCCACCGCATACCGGTGCCACAGTCAAGGAGACAGCAGACAAGCTCACGCTGAGGACACCAGCTCGAACTTTGGTTGAGTTGCAGGGCCACAAATCCTCCCAGTGACGATATATGAGAGAGGTCTAGTGAGCAATCAATTGCCCAGACGGGTTTGACACGAGAAGCCGATCGGTTATGAACATTGATGCGACGTTGTAGCCCTCAAGCACTAGACCTCGTGTCCTTCGTTGACCGATCATCAGGTTACTGAGGCCATCCTGAGCCCTATTGATGTGCAATGGAGCCTCGGAGACAGATGTCTGTACTCCCGCAGTGGAATCAAGTGCGTCGCATGTGCGTAATGGTTGGGACCCAGTTGAGGGATAAAAACAAAAGTACGACCAGGTTGTGCCCAAGAATCGGGGACATGAGTCAAGGACGAAAGTTGTCGCTTGCTATGCGTACGCCCTGGTACCTAGTTCGCAAAGCAGTAAAACCGTCTGCAGCTGACATAAACGAAAACAACTGTCATGCATGGGCCAGAGAGTGCGAACTGGATATCAGGGTTGTCAACGCCCCAAGGACGAATCCGCTTGTACATGTAGGATGGGCGAAATGATCGCTGCCTTGTCCGTGACTTCTTATGGGGGACACTCTCATTGCCAGTGTGGTACTCTATAGTCGCCTAGTGTATGGGTGCCAAAAACAAATGTTTACTGAGCTGTTAAGCGGCAGGGCAGATGCACGGAAAGCTTTGGTGAATGCAATTGACGAACGTTTACGAATAGAAAGTGGTGTTGCGTTGAACAGCAGAGGACCAGGAGGACAGGGGTATCGTCGATCAATGTTCCCCAGAGTGTGGCAGCTCGAGAGCTCTGCGTCCAGATACGGGCCTGTCTTGGTTACCAAGAGTGGTCTCTTAGGTTTGGGGTGGATAAAACGTATAAAGCCGAAATACAACTGAAGGCAGCAACCCTAACCATCAGAAGACGGTTCGGCTCAAAGCCCGAATGCCTCCCGGTAGAGCTTCCAGAAGCAGCTGCTGACTTGTCAAGAGTGGCCTGAGTTAAGCTGAAAATGACAGAACTGCGACCCAAGCCGCCGCTTAACCCACCCGAACGTGTCTGGCAGCGAATGCATGGGCAGGATGCGGTGCTGCTATGTACGTCCAAATCAAGGCAGTCGTGCATTCGCGAATATTGTGGGATTGCAAAAGACACTCGGTGATTCGTCGCGACGATATGTGGTTGAGACATGTTGAACCTTGCTAGCCCCTCGAGCTGCTGAAAACGCGGGTCACTACTCTGAGACGGCCGGACCAGCGACCGTATTGCACTGGGGCTAGCATCAAGGCTAATGTAGTCGGTGGACATGATGTACATGAATGGGCATTCCTTTCGTGGCCCATGAGTTCCGGATATGTGTGATGTTGCATGCCGCGTCGACAGGGACAAATGCTAGCGAGCCGCTTTGAGAAACTCTCGCGGAGCTCATTACCGAGGATTTCGGCCGAAGGACAGTTCGCTTGATAGCATTACATGGAGGATATCATGAGAACTTCCTCGACCGTGTGTCCGTGCACGAGGTAGCAGGTTGGGCGACACAGTGTCGTCGGCTGAGTTCGCAAAACGCTGAAGCGGAGATTGCCAGCGGAAACTGAATTATGCTCCGACCTGGAGAGGCAACAAGATACTCCGAGTTAATTAATGGTATCGAGGGACTGTAATTAGCAGGTAATCAGAAGAGCCCAAACCAGCATGCCGGCTCGACAAGAGGGGAAATAAAGTCTTGAAAGGGAGTCAATACTTAGGACTCACCGTTTACCATGCGCATTAACTCGCCAATCCGGTTCCAAGAAGTCAGGGCTCGCTTGGGTGCGGCCAGACCACATGGCCGGCAACCTTTCCGGCCAGTCAGAGGTAAGGGAGAGAATCAGAGATCTCATTCTTCCCACACCTCGATCCACGGTAGCAGTGGGAATTCTCCTTTCTGCGGCCACCCCTACCGCCCTGGTCTGATAATTTTTTTTGTGAGAAAAAGGTTGTCGAGCTTGCGGAACCGCCCAATGAGCCACTACCGTCGTGCGACGGCAAGCTGGGATTTGTGGTCGTGCGAGTCGTGTCCACCACGGTAGATGTTGTGAACATGTTCAGGGACCGCCAAGCAATTGGAAGTCGAACATAGGTGAGGACGACCAGTTTTCCTGGCATTGTCCATGCGAAATTGGGCAAGCTCGGGTTCTTCTGAGCTGGCTGGCTGGCTGCTCAGTTGAGTTAGAGGATCATCCACTGGGCGCCGCTCGGGCACTCAGCCGACAGGGTAAAGACAGGAAGCGCAAGCGGCACGTAGGTACAAACAAATCCCGAGGCTTCGGCTCAGTGGTGATGAAGCCGGCCGGACCGTCGTGTGCAACAAGGTACGCGTCCCCTGGCTGCCGAAGGGCCAGCGTGTCACCCAGACGCGAAAACCACTTTAACCGCTTCTCGTAAAGGAGGGGCCGGAGCTGTTCAGCCCTGGCCGCCAGGGTTTTTTGTCGCCGATCCACGGCTTTGGCGTGCCCCTCAAGCAGGACTGGGAGCCCGAAAATCAACAGATGACCAATGGCTTTGCCAACGTCACCCCTGAGCCAGGGATGACCTGTTAGGGGTAGAGCATGGGCGTAAGGGAGCTATTATGCTACAACATCGACGTCGTTGTTGACCATCAGCGAAACGAGGGTTACGACGAGGCAAGGGAGGCATGACTTGTCGACGGGGCAAGCGACTGCAAGTTCCTTTGACGTGTCTTTTGCGCGGCCAAGGTTGGCTGGTCGGTATCAAGGACGTTGACTGCCGGCTCCGGATTTGCCGATGACGGCCTTAACAGCAGTGACGGGGCTGGAAAGAGGGCCGCGAGCTCAAGGGTCCGACAATAAGCTGGCAGACTCCTCCTCAAGGATACGTAAGTAAACACAGTGATGTCGTTCAGTTGGAGGCGCAGAAGATGCACCGAGAGTCCGAATGGGAGAGGACTGGGTCCACGCGAGTTGCTGGCATGCACGGACAGGAAGCTTGAACTGTCGGCAGCGGCCAGCAAACAGACAGCACGAACGAGGACTGTCCATGAACCACGGTAGAGCTGACACTTTTGAACTGTTTCGAAACGTTGGCGTGCGTACAATCAGTTAGCGAGGCGAAAAGTGGTAGTAAACAGCTGCAGCAAAGGTTAATAGCACGACATGTCACACGGATGGCCCTTCTTCACTTGCCTCGCACGACTGACTTCAGCACGGCTTGGGGATTGAGCTTGCCTCCGGTTAGAAATGCCTAATGGGGGGGCCAGCTCGGCCAATGGAAGCATTTCGGAGTCCACGAGGGGTTCGCGTGGAGGAGGCCAGCTGGCGGCAAAAGGAATGAGCAGGAGGCCTTGTCTCAACTACGGCCGGCTTGGTGGTGTCGTTCATGTCCGCCATGGCATCATGTATGTTCGTACGGCGGCTCCTTCGGGGCGAGACGTGCGGGCGGGAATGGCCCGATCGACAAGCAGCATCTGGAATGAGAGTCGGCCGGCGCATTCTTGGCGGGCAATGCCAGGCCGACGATGCTTGGGTCGGGCTGGATGCGGCGGGGATGGCGAAGACAAAACTGCATGGGGGTATCTTGGAAAAGCAAGCAGGAAAGAACAGACGATCCGTCTTAATCGAGGCTTATTTGCGCTTGTTGAGCTTGGGAGACGGGCAACAAGGGGCTGGGTCCGAGACGAAGTACGGAGGTGAAGGCAAGGAAGTAAAGACGGTGGTCATGGTCTCGGATGACAGATGTTTGTCAGCGGATGTCGGAAGAGAGCCAGCGGAACATTGTTGGCGAATCCCTCAGGATACGGCATGTGTTGTTGGTGTCGTCAACGCTGGTGATTTCCGGTCGTGAGCATGCATCGTCGTGAAGGTGCAGTGGTGTTTAGGAGGCGCAGAGCAGCAGCGGTAGCGCATGATGGGCAAACACACCAAAGGCCCTCGGGGATAAGACGGCGCGCAGCTGCATGTCGACAGAGAGCCCGTCTCCAGTGGTGCCCCCAGCAAGGGCCCCCTGTCTCCCTTGCTCTGCCGTGACGCCATTTCGCGTTCGAGACCGGTACGTATCGGAGTTCCCGCTGGAAGCACCCCTCCAGCTCAGGCAGGCAGGACCAGGCGTCGGCGGCGTAGGGCAGCTACGTCTTGTGCTTAGCGTGTCTCTCCCGTCCCCGTATGATCTGCCCGAAGGGTTGGCCCTACCCTTTGTTGAGGTATGTACAGGCCATCATCCCGTGGACGGGTTGCGTGTAGTGCAGAGATGCATTCCAGGTATGCGCACCAAGCCAGCGCCAGCTTTTACGAACACGCTGGCCGATAGTGGAAGACAGACACAGCAAGCAGGCAGGCAGGTGCCTCTTGGCATATCGAGTCGCGGTGCCTCTGCGGAGAGGCCCAGAAGCCATGGGGCCAAAAGATGGAGCTTCGATGGGAGCAACAACCACAACAAGGTTTTCAAGGCAGACGAGGGGTACGTGAGGCCCAGAGCCGGGATGCCTGACCTGCCAGGGCAAGCCCACCTCCGTCCAGGTCCAAGGTCCATGTCGATGCGCACTGCCCGCCCGTCGTCCGTCATCCGTCGTGCCGGACATTGCTCACATGAACTGCGCGGAGCTGCCTGGCTGAGGCAGATGGTCTGTCCCTCTCATTCGTCCTCGCGTCGACGGAGCACGCTCCATTTCATCAATTGGGCATGAATGGAGGAAGGAGAGGAAGGAGAAGGGCGGACTGGCAAGGGGCCTGGAAAGCACCAGGTGGTTTCTTTCCTTTCCCGTTACTATGCAGCTATACTGCCGAACGCTCCTCGGCAGCATCGACGGGAAGAAAAGGCAGGGCCAACGGAAGGCACATGTCTGTCTGTCACCTGCTTCCTTGCTTCCTTCCTTCCTTCCTTCCTTCCTTACTGCCTGCCCCGTCAATTGAGCAATTGTAGCAGGCACTTGCCGCAACAGTCGACCAACGTGCCAACCTCCAATGGCGCGGTGCCTCTCGGGTTCTTTCCATTCCTTCCCACACCTCCTCTCTGACACCTCCCCTCCCTCTCAACCTCTGTCCCCCCCCATTCGCTCGCCCGCCGATCTGTCTCAGAGCAACCCACGATGGATGGATGCCCTGGGCCCATCATTTTCGCTTGGGGAACCGACTGACTGGGGGTGACTGGTTTACGTATGGGTGGAAAAGCGATCGGGGTCGAGAAACAATAAATAAGAAAAAGAGATAAAAAGAAACTGTGCGTTCTTGAGTAATGGATGCGTCCGTCCCCTATCCGGGCTGCACGTACCTGACGAGCGAGCTTGCTGGCGCCAGTCCGCCTGTTGCCGGCGTCCCTTTAAAGCTGACGTCCCTTGTTCGGGTAGGTTTCGTTTCGTTCGCTGGTGCAGCCACGGCTCTTGCCCAGCTCAACGCACGGCATCAGCACCGACGCCGGGCCCACCCAGTTCAGCGCTCCATCGACGACCTGTGACCCATTCCATTCCAGTCCACATCTGCTGCGTCAACAACTCTGTTTCTGCTCTCTGTCTCTGCCTGTGCTGTCCCGGGTCGGCCTTGCGCGCTACGAAGTACCCTGCCCTCTTGCTGTGTACCTCCCGTGACTATGATAGTACACACACTCGCTTGATGCCACCAGCCTAGTATACACGTGGTCAAGCGTGCAGCTAGAGATGAGGCAGGTACGTAAGGAAACAGGCTTGCTTTCTCCACCTGGAGGGAACTCGGCTCGTCGAGCATGGAAAGCGGAAAGACAAATACAATGCTGTAGGAAAACCAATAACAACAAGAAAAGTAAGTACCTTGGTACTTGCTCGTCCCTGGTCACCAAAGTAGGTGCCGTCTTCCTACGGCGCCCACGGGGGATTGCAAAGGGCAGGCACACAGCTCTTGCCGTATCAGCAACCAGGAAGAGGTCTTCGTGAGGATGGGAAGGTACCTACCTACCTACCTACTACCTTGCCTACCTTTCTAGTATACCTGCCTGCCTGCCTGCCTGCCTGGTCCCTTCCTCCGTCTATTAGTCTTGGGTTCTTCCTTCCACGCCCATGCACCACCACCACCACCACCACCACCACCACCACCCACACTATGTACCTTACCACAGCAGCGCACACACGCACGACTGTGGTACAAGTCGCACACCCCCCCTACCTTAGCTAAAGTTCAGATCGCGCCCTTCCTTTCCTTTCCTTCCCTTCCCCTCCGCCAAAAACAAAACCCACATTCTACCTGACTGCGAGGGCGTGCGTGCGTGCGCGCGCGTGTGTGTGTGCCTTTCCCCATCGCTACCTCAGAGAGAACCCGGCCTGGCTCACTGTCTCTGTGTTCGTTTCCTTCTACTTTTCCCTCCATCTTTCCCACCTAACCCCCCTCCCCTCTTGCCCACATCGCTTCTTCTCTTTCTTCCTCTTTCTTTAGAGTTGCACCTCTCTGCCCTTCTGCTCTCCTGTCTATCTGTCTCGTCTGCTCTGCTCTGCGTTGCGCTGCGAGTTTTTTTGGTCTCCAAAACGAAGCATCCTTTCTAGCGATTGTCTCGGTTGCTGCGAAGAGAGAAAAAAACGCCCCCAGGTCGTACTTCTTGCTGCTGCTACTTTCGCTGCCGCTTTTTTCGACCTCACGTCACCACTGACAGAGCAAGATCCCCACGGCCCTCACCACCTGCGGAAAAAAAAATCTCTGCGCGCAACTTCCTTGTCGCTTTTTTTTCTCCCACGTCGTTTAACCCCCCTCCCAAATTCTTCCCTCGACACGAAAACATCCTTCGTAATTCTTCCCCCTTCTCCCACCCTCACCCTCCTTACGAGTCGCACGACGGTTTTTCTTCCTGGTCATCCGGAAAAAGAGTCTTTTTCGTTGGCGCCCAAAAGTAAGTCATCAATGGCCCCCTTTCCTTTGTTCTCTTCCACCTCTCCCCGTCGCCTCGTCGCAGTCGTACTCGTCGCAGTCGCATCTCTTGGGCTCGCGTCCGACCGCCCGCCCTTCGGCATCTTCGGCAATCCTCTGCCATGGACTCGGACGCCGCCAACTTGGAATTGACGACCGGAACTCTGGCTGGTCTTGATGGAGGTGGGAATGGTCGTGGTCATCGGAGAAAAGATGGAATTGCGGTACTCGGCGCATCACGCAACCCCCCTCCATGCATCGTGGATCATCCCGGATCATGGACGTCGATCTCCAGCCAAATGCCGAAGCCATTCAGCCTCGACGTGTCCTGTCCCAACTCGTCGCCGTCGGCCGCTAGCTGAAGCGCAGCATGCCTCAATTCCCGTCAGCACTCGACAACGACCACGCTTCGATCCCCACACCCGACGCATCCGTAAGCCTCGTCTTACCTCGCCTGCATCGCCGTCCCGCGCACCTCTTGTCAGTATCACAAGATGCGCCTGCAATCGATAATACCTCTGGGGCCTGGCCATAGCAATGTGGCAATGATATTGCCAATCCCAGAGCACAATGCCTCGTCGGAAACTTGTTACATGATGGAGAGGATGCCGGGTTTAGGGCAACGTGGTGCATCGGGCCGCTGAAGCAAGGCATCCGGTGAAGCGACATCAACTAGCCTTGTGTGGACAAGAGACCCGCGGCTCTAGTCACGTCGACGCACGTGGTTCGAGCAAGCCTCACGTACTACGGATTGGTGTCCAATCGGGACGGGGTGCGGTGGGCTGGTCTACGCGATGAAGCTCGGTTTCCAGCGACATATGAGCTACCATCATGGGTTGCCATGTCAGCCTTACAATTGTCACTCAGCCCCGCGCCATGACGACTGCGGCTCCTGTCCAGTGGTAGACCTGGCCACGCCCGAATTCTTCCAGAAGCTGGTTTTACGGGGACGACCGCAAACAGTTCAACGTCGAGCTCTGCCACTAGATCGACTTCAATCAGCCACAACTCCCAACATCCGACCAGCTTCCCGGCCACAACACTCGGGCATCCCCGACTGACACTGCGACTGCGACTGCTGCTTGAGGCGTGCCAGTGCACGACACTTTGACTACGCGATGCTAACCTCCATCTAGGTCCAATCATTTCGGATTCTTCCTTTGACCCTTTTTCGGATCGGTGAAAGTTGACTTTGGCCACGGCGCAAATATCGGAGACCCAAAAGTCGAATTTAAAGCATCGCTCAGTTTCTCGAGTCGGCGGCTGTAGCATTTCTTGCACCGATACCCCACGACATCTCGATCTTTCGTTCTTACGACGGGGCGTGCAGGCGTCAGAGAATCGACTTTTTACCAGAGTGCTTTTCGGTGTCCCGGTTTTGCCTCTGAATACAGGATTTTCTGTTTCGAATTTCAAGACCAACAAATAGTATTCCGGGTCGGGACGGCTTAGTTCTGACTTTCTTAACATTCAACGAATCTTTGAACGGTATGTTGGCCTGCCTATCGTAACATGGCGAGCATGTTCAAGTTGCTGACATTGGGCCAGTTTCAACCGCGAAAATGGACGGAATCAACCCTTACAACCCTGCTCAGGGCAACGGAGCGCCCCCTGCCAACGCTAATGGCGACGGCTTCGGTACTCCCGTCTCTGGTGGGATGCCCTTCCCTGGCAACAACGGTTCCGGGGAGATCCCGGGCGGCGTGCAGCCCCCTATCCAGCAGGACGCGAATAAGAACACCCTCTGGTAAGTGACGGTGCAAGCCTTTGCTGCGGTCATGGTCTGACAATGTACAGGATGGGCGAGCTCGAGCCCTGGATGGATGAGAACTTCATTAAGGGTGTCTTTCTCACCGCCACCGGAGAGCCCGTCAACGTCAAGGTCATCCGTGACAAGACGTCTGGCAACGCCGGATACTGCTTCGTCGAGTTCACCTCCTCCGAGGCCGCCAGCAAGGCTCTCACCCTGAACGGATCTCCTGTTCCCAACTCCAACCGTGCCTTCAAGCTCAACTGGGCTTCTGGCGGCGGCATCAACGATCGACGCGACGACCGTGGTCCTGAGTACTCGATCTTCGTCGGCGACCTCGGCCCCGAGGTCAATGAATACGTTCTCGTGTCCCTCTTCCAGGCGCGATTCCCCTCTTGCAAGTCTGCTAAGATCATGACGGATGCCATGTCGGGACAGTCGCGTGGCTACGGCTTCGTTCGCTTCACCGATGAGCAGGACCAGCAGCGAGCCCTTGTTGAGATGCAGGGAGTCTACTGCGGCAACCGTCCCATGCGCATCTCCACTGCCACCCCCAAGAACCGGTGAGTCATCTGTGCCCTGGCGGATTCTGTGCTCCAACGACTAACAAGAACGAACAGCAGCAACCACGGCGGCCCGTACCAGCAGCACCACGGCAACCAGATGATGGCTCCCGGCCTGCCTCCTCACCAGCAGGGATTCTACGGGGTTCCCTCGCCTGCTCAGTACGGTGGTGCTTACGGAGCCCCCTACAACCCTCCTGGCCAGCAGATGAACCAGTTCACCGACCCCAACAACACCACCGTCTTCGTCGGTGGTCTGTCTGGCTACGTCACCGAGGATGAGCTCCGAAGCTTCTTCCAGGGCTTTGGCGAGATCACCTACGTCAAGATCCCCCCTGGCAAGGGCTGTGGCTTTGTTCAGTTCGTCCACCGCCACGCTGCCGAGATGGCCATCAACCAGATGCAGGGATACCCGATTGGAAACTCTCGCGTCCGTCTGAGCTGGGGCCGCAGCCAAAACAACTCTGGTGTTGGTACCCCCTACCGTCCTGCCCCTCCCCCGCCTCACTACTTTGCTCCCCCCGGACCTGGCGCCTACGGACCGGCTCACTTCGGTGCTCCTGGTCCTCACGGCCCTCCGGGACCCCAGGGCCCTCCTGGTGCCCCTCCTCAGGTAAGGTTCCCTGGGTAGTGGATTAAGAAAGCATTGGCTAACACCCTTTGTAGTAGAGCGATGGTTGGACGAACCACATGGACGGCTTCTCCGCTCTCGCACTCGACATGAGCACCCGGAGAAGGTACTCATGAGCTCAAGCTCTCACGATTGTCTTATTGCTTACACATCGAAACTTCTCTCGTCGTTTTCGTTAGCCGCCGCCGCCTTGGACCCTTTACGCTGCACGATGGATACCTGGGCGAATGACGCATATTTCTTTGGACTTGTTTGATCTTAGGCATACGGATAGCGGACACGATTGTGAGACGTCATGAGAACGACGATTGCATGCTTTGCGGCCTTAGTTATTCTCTCTGGACATCTGGGCCTGTCTTGGGCGTCGGCTTTCGGATGGTTCTCTCGACTTGGTTGCCCCTTCATTTGTCTATTTCCACACGGGACTCGCCTCAACAGAGATTTCCTAGCTTTTAGTTTGCTTGTCGCTGTCTTTTGTTTCTGACTTCGTGACCATTCTGTGTGTGAATCAAGCCTGTTCGTTCGCTTTGCTGGTTGGTTAGTTGGTTGGTGGTTGTTGGTCTTGAGTTCCGATACCCCTCTGTCGTTTACGTTTGCTTGTATCCATGGGGTAAACTGCGTTCTACACCTCTCGGTTTTTTTTTTACAGAGCCCTTTGCGGGCTTGTGTATTTGTCCGCTGGGTGTGGTCTGGAATGGCGCTACCAGGCAGGTTGAGACGATGCTATTACTAGACATGCCGGACTTGTGCTCGCGGGTGTTGGCCAGCAAAATGAACGACAAAAGCCAAAAGGCCCATGGTTTGGTTGGCGTGAATTGGGAGAAAACAGACTGAAGATTGCGTCTCCACGGTTGGGCGAACGGCGTTGGTAGAAGTACGGATAGGGAAAATTGGGCTCCGCACCCTGATGATTCAATTCTGACTGCCAAGTCCTTTGGATGCACGACGCGGAATACACCCAAGCCGAACCTGTGATGTCGTTAAACATGTGGCTAGGAGGTTGTGGTACCATGTGATTTTTCGCAGTATTACCGACGATGATACGGGGACGGAAGCAAACCCAGGCTAATCAACCTGCTGGTCGAGGCCGGGGCATGTCCGTGGCGGGAATCTTGCCCTCTGACTTCAGCAATCTCTCCCCGGTTGCCTGCCGAATGACGTCGACGAAAGACACTCGCTCGAGACATCACGGCGTGCAATCCTCGAGTGAAAGAGGAGAACACATCTAGTTGGACTACAAGGCTTTTATCGTCCGAGATGCAGATACCCCATTTATGGGGTGGTTCTGACCCGGAGTTAGTTTGGAACAGAGTCTTGGCTATATCTCTTTCAGGAGCGGGAGACTTCCCTGTCCTGAATCTGGTGTGCCCTGATGACTGCAGCGGGCTGGCATCGTCGGGCTCCTTTTGTAGGCCAGAAGAATTCCTGCTCGCCGGGTCTGCCATCCTGAATCCGATAATTAAGCGATGTCGGGTGCTCAATGGAAACCCAATGAAGTAACGGCGGCGTATACTACAAGGACACACGCCCTTTGCCAGACCTAACTAAGCCAGAGCGTTCTAGGGTTTTGCTAAAGCGAAATCTTGACGGCTGGGACGGGAGACTCTTCTTTGAAGACGCTGTGCGGATGGGCATCACCAGAATCAAGTGGACGACGGTATGTTCTGATGAAACTGAAGTTGTCACCTTCAGTCTCTTTCTGTCTGATAACGAGGCACAAAAAAGCCGTACTTGAGCAACAAACAGGCCACACATGCATGGGATGACAATATAAAACAATGGGATGCGGATGAAAAGCGAAAAAGGAAAAAATGAAAGGGACGAGACTCGAACTCGCGCGGGTTGCCCCACCAGGAAACAGATGTTAAGCTGACCTTAACCTGGCGCCATAACCAACTCGGCCACCCTTCCAGATGCGTTGTATGTATGTTCAACTTACAGTATTGAGTAGGTACACTGCTCACTCGGCATCATCTAATTTTGGTGTATTCTGCCCCCGAATGGTTTACTCGCGTCGTTCAAGGGGTTCATTCCTTTGTTTACTTGAGACACTTCGATACCAACTCTTGCTGATCTTGAGGAATACGGTCGAGCCAGCAACGGAGATTGCGTTCCAGCGTATTTACGCATTCTGGCATGCATCTGCGCGACCCACGATGGCGGAAGGTAAGTTGCGAAAGGCCTGCTTTTCGGGACAAGTTGCTTGTCCCCTCAACGAAGATGAGCTCTCAGTGATCCTTTGAACTAAGGTGTGCGTGCACTCGAAGGAGATTGTGTTTGTGACAATAACCCATTGGTCAAGCCACCCAGGTCGAAGCCGCTGGAATAGTTTCTGTGTCGGAGAAGCTTCGCCGCACGGTCCAACAGCTCATCAAGTGAAGCTTGGTCACGTATGCAGGACGTCATTGCACGCTAGAAGAGTCTCGAACTTGGCGCCCGCGCTCCCCGTGGGATATCAAGGCCTTGAACTGAACGGCTGCCATGGGATGCAATTTTTCTCTCATGTTATACCCAGGGACCGACCTGAAAACGAGAGCCGCCTACGACATCCCTAAAACAGTCTTCAAGTCCTGACCACCCAAAGCCGAAAGGTGCCACATCCGCCACTCATCATCATGTCTCGCGACTCCTTGGCCGCCTTCCGCAAGTCACCGTCTTCGGACGACCTTGCCGCCATCGCCGAGAAGCACCTCGAACATGACCTTCGAGACTCGGATCGTGACTTGCTCAAGAACGCTGCCAGCAAGGTGAGCAGGCACGCGGCGATTGGCTCCGCCGTGGGCCTCGGGCTCGGGTTCTTTCTCGCTTTCCGACTGAGAAGAGCACGTGCGGACATGTTTGCTGCGTTCCGGGCCACGGAGAAGCCAACGCATGTGCAGTTTGCCAGCGGCAGGTTAGGTCCGTTAACGTCTGGCCCGTTACGACTGGTTTGGCTTGGCCTGCTAACACGCTGCCAGAACCCATCCCTGATGTGACCGACAAGATGGCACCAACAAAACTCGGTGACATCGCGGCGTACTCGCTGCTCGGAGTCGGAAGTCTGTTCCTGGGCGGTGAACTCGGATTCCTCTCCGGGACCGCTTCAGCGGCTAGGACCATCAGCAAGGACCCCGAAAGCCGCGCGAGAATTGAGACTGCATTTAGGAAGTTCAGGGCCGAGGCTCTGAGAAAGGAGGCTGACCGGTTGGACGGGGGCGAGAAGATCCTTGACAAGATCTTCTAAACTTTACTAGCACAGGAAAAACTGTTTCGAAAGCGTAAGGGCTGGAAAAAGAAAGAGCTGTGTTGAATAGTTTGTCAGATTTGTTACAGGCTTGTTTTGCCAGGAAGGTCACCAGAAGGACGAGAAAGATTCCAGCGGTCGAATTCAACGACTCAAACAACACGGCGATGGCACTGCAATACTTAATCATATGATCATACTCACTGAATACGTTTGCTGCGCCCTGTTTACTTCAAAGCAGGAGGCTTCATCTCTGAAACAGTCTAGTTTTAACAAGAAACCTGGTGCGCTGTTCATATCCGCTCGTTTAAAATGAGAAGTCCTGTGAAGCATCACTAGCTTTTTCAAATGAATGAATTTTGAAGTAAGAGCCAGCCCCACCAGAGGTCCTGTATGACCCGCCGACTTGGTATGACACTTGGTTTTATGATGCCGCCATGAGGCACCTTGAACAATGTGATGCTTCAAAATGTAGGCACACCTGATGCTCAATTCACTTGAAATTACTGGATTCATACGCAATCTACAAATTTCTTGCTTGTTCCATTCTATTAGACCTTTATCCAAATCCTCTTGTCTATGCTGTAACCTCGACACCCTTCATCGAGCCCTCGGCGCGCCAGTCCTCCAGGAACTTGCTATAGGCGTTCATTCCATGAGGGAACGGCGCGCCTTTGGCCATCTTCATTTGCTCTTCTGGCGGGGCCTTGTGGCCTTCGTTGTTCATGTAATTTGGCGTGCAGATGCTCACGCCGGCGAACCAAGCCGCATACTGCATAATAAGTCCAGCGTAGGCCTCCTCGCCCACGATAGTCGCCTCGAGGACGACCTTGTCAGTGCTTTTGCCCGCCCGTTCCATCGCCTCGGCCAGAATATACGCGCAATGCTGCGATAACGTGTCCTGCACAAAAGCAAAGTTGGATGTCGTGCCAATCTGCAGCGGGCCGGTGAGGAAGAGATTCGGGAAGCCGTTGGTGAGCACGCCGTGGAGCGTTGACGGGCCTTTTCCGAACCACTTCTCAGACATGAGAGTTCCGTTGCGGCCCTTGATTGTCATGTTGGACCGGCCCGAAGGCTCGGACATGTCTGCTCCGGGCGGTCTGTAGCCTGTGCTCAGTACGATGACGTCCAATGGGTAGTCCGTGCCGCCGACTACGAGGGAGTTTTTGGTGGCGTGGTCCACTCCCTTGCCGTTGGTATCGACGAGATGAACGTTGGGGAGGTTGAACGCTGGGAGGTAGTCGTCGTGGAACGTCGGCCGCTTGCACCAGCTCGGGTACCACGGCTTGAGAGCCTCGGCAGTTGCCTTGTCCTTGACAATTTCGTCTACACGACGCCGAATCCGTTCGGATCTGGGAGCGTCTGACGCAAGAAGGCTGCCGATGTGGCCAGGGATATCTTCCATGCCGAGCGGCTTGTCTTGAGGGGCGGCGATGAGCGCCTTGTATGCCTTCAACCCCGTCCAACCATCTGCGACCAAGTTCTCTTCCGCCTCACCGCCAGCGACGAAGACGTTGAAGTTCTCGACGCGACGTTTCTGCCAGCCTCTCCCGTTGGCGATCTTCTTCCACTCCTCCGGATCCGTAGGCCTCTGGCCTCTTTCGTCCACTGACGAGGGCGTTCGCTGGAAGACGTAGAGCTCCTTTGCCCACTTGGCCAGCTGAGGGACGAGCTGAATCGCAGTAGCACCCGTGCCGATGATGCCCACCCGCTTGCCTTCCAGGCCAGCCAGCTGTGCGTTCTCTAGGTCGTCCGGGTTTCCTCCAGTGACGTCGTAGTTCCACCGAGCAGTATGGAACATACCGCCCTCGAAAGCCTCGAGGTTCTTGGCCACCTTGGGATGATTGAGAACGCCATTCGCAAGGACGACAAACTGCGACCGGACCGTCATCGTGACGGGTGCCTCGTTCGGGCCGCGGCCTTGCTCGATGACCACCAACCACCGCTTCGCGTCCTCGTCCCACTCGTAGCTCTTGATCTGCGAGCGGAACACGCCTTTGTCGGTCAGGCCCCACGTCTCCGCCATCCGGTTTGCGTGCGCAAGCAGCTCGTTGCCGTATGAATATCTGTGCTTCGGGACGTACCCGGTTTCCTCAAGCAGCGGCATGTAGGTGTAGCTCTCGATGTCGCACATGAGACCGGGGTATCGGTTCCAGTACCACGTGCCACCGAAACCACCGGCAGTATCGACGAGACGAATGTCCTCAGCTCTGAAACCGGCTTGGATGAAGCGGATGGCAAACAGCAGACCGCCGTAGCCGGCCCCCAGCACGACGACCTTGACCTCGTCGCCGTCCTTCAGATTGGACGGTTGCGCGTTTAGCTTCTCGTGATCAACCCAAGGGTCTTCGGCGAGCTTGCTGAACTGCGCGTCCGACTCGATCTCGATGTATTGGGCATTGCCATCGGACCGTTGGCGCTTCTCCTTCTCCTCTGTGTACTTCTTGTTCAGTGCCAGGAAGTCCAAGGCGGCGGCCCCGGCGGGCGTCTCCGATGTGGTGGGAGGGGCAGACATGATGGGCGTCAACAGGAAATGTTCCGGCCCGAGAAGATGGATGTGTAGTTGACAGGAACGGTTGGGAATTTCAGACGAGATGTGCAGAGTTGAGACGGCGGAACGTCGAGATTTAGATCCAGCAGATATATGAGGGGTTCCATGCTAAGCCGAGCCAGGCCAAGCGGGCTATGCTCTCCGGACAGAGCCAGTGACATTACATGCACTGGCCCTTGTCGTCCGGTCCCCTTCAGGGTCCTAAGCTCGTCTCTGTATGAGAGCCCGCCGGCTGAGCTAGTCCTTGTCTGCAGTTCATCGCATCAAAGTGTAACGAACTATGGGGCAAGCGGAAAGAAAGACAGGCCCGGCGGACCGTTGAGTGCATGAGCATTTGCAGAACAGTACCGTGAGTCTTGGGATCGCCGCAGACGTATTCGTATTCGTTCGTTGTATGCTCATTGCAACGTCAATACTTCGCTTCGGGCAGAAAACAGAGACGTGGGGAGTTGAAGGTGGATCACTCTGTCTGCTGGTGCCGAATGGTCTCGCGATCTTCAGACATGAGTGAGCTCGGGCCAGCCCATTGTGCCTAGGTGGCCGGCCATCCAATCTGTGCGTGATAGAGGCCAATCCTGGCAAGGTGCGTCTACTGAGGGTGTGAAGACTGGGGGAATTGAGGGGAACAGTGCTGCAGACCTCGTCTAGGCATGGCTAGCGGCAGGTAAATGCATCATGAGCGCTCGTTATCCTCCTTGGCCGTGGCTTGGTGCCGGTCTTGACGTCGAGAAATTTGCAATGCGACTGGTTGACCGCTACGAGACCGAGACCGAGCGCGAATCAACTTGCAACGGGTGGGCGGCACCACGGGAGCGACCGCTGCGAGCACACCAGGTACACCTCCACAAGTCAAACTCAAACCGCAACTGGCATGGACTAGGAGCTGGCATGAGCATGATCCATATTCCAGCAAGTTGCAAGCCGGCAACATGCAAACTACTTCCAAGAAAGAGTAAAGTTTAGCAGTTCCGCTCCAGTGGGACCCGGGCTTGGAGCAAGCTTGTGTCAGGCAACAAGCCCTCGCCCGGCAAACCGGCAGATAATTATGGGACGACGACTTCTACACCACATTCTACACCACATTCTGACACCCCGAGACTGTGCGTGCGCAAAGGCTCGGGAATGGCGTTGGAGCGACGGGAAGTAGAATGCTGCTGCATGAAACCTGAAGCGTCGTAAGCTTTGGACGGCAAAGCCTCCAAAAATGGCACACGTCCTCATCCTCACCGGTAGAAAATGGAGAAGCAGACCCTAAGCCAGCTGAGCAGAGAGTCCATCAGCGACTGCGCCGCAGGTTGTCACCGCCGTTGGATCGCCTGTTAAAGCCTTCCTCCGATATCTCCTTGGGCCTGTAGCTGGGAAAGCTAAACCGCAAAGGTTATTTGGACCCAGATGGCAAGCCAACGCTCGCGAATTTGATTAGCAATACAGCCATCCACCCTTCGCTCCCTGCCGCGGGTCGCTCCACAGACGATCCCTTGTCCAGCTCAATTCCCCAGTCCGTTACCCCTCAACTCCCCTGCACGATAGGCGGTGCTGTGTCAAACGGGACTTTTGAGGCATTCGACTTGTTCCATTCATTCAACAAATAACTCAACAAGGGGCCTTCTGTATTCTACGTGGCCAAGACGAGAAGATAAGCTATATGTTGAAGAACTATATGAGTAATTGAGATCCTCGTTCTCCAGTCTCACGCAAGCCGAGTTCGACATACGCCATTTGCTACATCGCCAACCTGAACAATCATCATGTCCGCGTTCAACCTTCCCGACTATGACAGCCTTCCGCCAGTTGAGGGCATGCCCAAGGGCTGCGCGTGGGGTGTTTTTGACAAGGACGGAAAGAAGGACCTTTATGGGACGCTGAATCTTCTCACGCCAGAGGTCATCAAGGCGGCCGGCGCGGAGGTTCGCGACGGTGTCTCGATCTCTCTCAAGTAGGCCATAGCTGGTGTCTTGAGAACAACCAGCCCACCCCTAGTTTGCGAGGAAGCCATTTCTGACATCATAACAGTTGGCCGTTGGATAGCATGAATAAACTGAACATCCCGGGACGCAAGCAGACAGCGCACCATGTGCACTCCCTGCAAGCCGCCGGATTGACTCAAGGACTTGGTTGGGATGACGAGTTGGAGTTCAACACCCAGGGCAGCAGTCAATGGGACAGTCTTGTCCACTGGCAGCACCAGCCGACTGGCCTAGCCTACAATGGCTTCAAGCCGACCCAGGAGGAACTGTCGGCCACATCCACGGCCGAGAACAAAATGCCGACTATCGACCACTGGCATGAGCGAGGTGGAGTGGTGGGCCGCGGCGTCTTGATCGACTATAAGGCGTACACTGAGGCGAAAGGGATCGACTATCACCCCATGGATGGTTATCGCATCACCATCGAGGACATCGAGGCCGTGGCAGCGCACCAGGGCGTCGAATTCAAGACGGGAGACATATTCCTACTGAGGACAGGGGCCACTTCCGTAATTGATAGCCCAAGCCCAGCTGATTTTGCCAAGATGGCTCAGGTGAAGCTATCAGGCGTGCATGGCACCGAGGAGACGGCCAAGTGGTTCTGGAACAAGCATTTTGCCGCAGTCGCCGGTGATGCGAATGCGTTTGAGGCGTATCCCCCGGTGAATCCTGATGGCACCGAGGCGGACATGAGCGGTCTTGGTAAGTCCCACGACTCTTCCGACAAGACACTGCAACAAGGCCAAGAAATTCTCAACCACTAACTGTTTTCTCAGTCCTGCATCCTTACTTTTTGAGCCTTTTCGGGATGCCCATTGGCGAGCTGTGGGATCTGAGCCGCCTCTCAGCTTACTGCAAAACGACGGGTCGGTATACCTTCCTGCTAACTTCCTCTCCGATGAACGTTTCTTGCTTAGTTGGGTCTCCGCCAAATGCTCTGGCAATTTTCTAAGCACGCCAACGGACAAGGAGTGCATCATGGTAAACAGAGCAGAGCTGGGCTTGGTGTAATTGCGTCGCGCGAAGGAGACAGCGGTGTGTAGGAGTTGTTGGCAATTAGCTCTGTGTCTAGAAATGAAATGAAATTGGTATGTTTCTTTGTGTCCACCTACACATGGTTAGAAGAACAAACAAGCAAGTCTAAGATTTCGGTCTTAAAGCCTACAGACTTTGTCCACGCGCTTCCTAGTTCACACTTGAAAAACTCTCTAGCCAAATGCATGCTAGATTCTATCTTAATGGAACAGAGCGGTGTTGGGAGTCAAAAGCAGGGTCGGCCGGTTTGTCTGTCGCACCTCCGACGTCTCGAATATCGGGATTGGTGCATGCTGGAACGGACGCGTCTGCCAATCTGTTGTATGTAATTAGACATTAATTCCAGCAGCATAATTGCGATTGTGGTTCTGTCTTACATTCTTGACGATAATACGTAAGACAGGACTCAAGGAAGCTGCACTTTTGTGACTGCATATTAGAAGAACCTCCGGAGATCTAGAGCGGAAAGCCTTTTGATACCAGAAAGTTGACAGTCATCAAGTCTTCAGTCTCAACATCTGCGGGACGCTGAGCCAGAAATGTAAGCTCAATTGTGAAAATGCTTCAGGACAACTGCACGGTGCACATTAGATAAGACGATTCGTAAGAAACCAGATACTGAGCGCCTTCATACAATATGCAACTTCGAGCACGAAACGGCAAGGGCAAGCAAGAGAGAGAAGTAATCATTATCATTATAAGCCAAGTGGGTGTTAACAAGCTGATATTTGTAAACCCCTCGCCTGACACCCACAAGACGGGATATTCCAAAACACTAAACTTCCATTCTCGCTCACTTGCCGCGTCGTAAATAAAGCGCCTTTTACTGCATCGCAGCAAAGACAAAGCCGGCCGCAGCGGCAGCAGCAACAGCCATGCCGGTCTCCCTAGGAGCGAGGTTCTGGCTAACTGCCGTCTTTTCCGCACCAGAAGCCTCGCTGGTGAGCGCGGCCAGCTTGCTGGTACAGAAGCTACCGGATTCCAGCATGCTCTTGACCTCTGCGGAGATGAGGGGGATGTCGGTGCACTCATGCCACATGTCCCTCATCTCGGACATGTGCGCGGTCTGCCATGACTCCACAGAGTTTGACCATGAGGTGTAGACGGCGCCAATGGAGCCAGTGACGGATACGGTCGCGCAAGGATCGACCGTGGAGTTGGCGAGGGCTGCGGTGGCGGCCCAGCTCTCAAGCTCGAGGGGTGGTGTGGGAAGGGGGTCGGAACCGGTGACGGCTTCGGCAAAGGCGAAGACGGCGCTGGTGCACTCGGGAGTGCCGCGTGCCTCGATGACTTGGATGATCTTGGTCGGCTCGACTCTCTTGTGAATATTGAGGCGGATATCGTCGGCGAAGACGATGGTGGCGAGAGCGCCGAGGATTGCGGTAGCAACGCGCATAGTTATGGAGTGTCTGGTAGAGTGTGTTTTAATGCCGAGAGAAACGAGAGTCTTCCAGGCTTGGCGGACTTTATGATGTTGGGGATGAATCTATGGAGATGGACTTAGATCACTCTCGGATGTTTGGCAACATGTGGCGGCATCACTACTTATATCAGAAATCGAAGCCGTCCTCTTCGTCGGTCTGGCCTGATACCTAGGCTGAAGGAGAGAAATTCTTGCCGGGTGACTCCAGCAAGGAAATGAACTTTGGCCAGGCCAAATTGAACACTTTCCTATCCGGGTTGGTTCAATGACACCCAGCAGCGATGTTCTAACCAGCTTCGTGCTATACCGTACGGCTGCCTACGACTAGGTCTTTAGCGCTGCTAATTTTGAAATGCAGGCCAATTGATAGGGCAATTGGCCTCAACTGGACCCCGTTGTGAATTTCCCCCTGATCAGCGCCCACTTCATTACCAAAACTCTTGCTTCGCCCCTGGCTATCGGGCCGGGCGCTGCGGCAAAACGGGTTGTTGGTCGGACATCATGGGACATCGTGAGACGCACATGGTGAACCCAATGAGGATGCTGGAAGCCCGGGGGGGTGTGGTGAGCAGTCAGGCTTTGCTTTGGAGGACTTGACTTGCTGGATGACTTGTCTATGCACAAGTCTCAGTTCGATCCACCCATGTCACAGCACAGAAGTGGGATGGGTGATTCCTTTGGCTAGACCGCTGCATTTGGCCTCAGATTGACCCGTCAAGTGCAGGAGCTTAAGTGGAGTTGTGCCTGAATGCCCCTGGGGCTAGTAGCTGTTCATTGACAAGGGTGTCCAATGGAACCTGGCATTGTGCACTTGGCTGCGTTTTCATTTAGGGCTGACCGCGAGACCACCAAAGCTGGTTAATCATCAATGGCGCTATTGCATGATGCTTGAGGTTGATGGGTCTTCCTTAAGGGAATAAAACCGGTTTGATGCTCGCCATTGCTGCTATTCGAATATCGAACCAAACACCAGTGAACGGATAGTCCCGGGTGGACTCGTAGACTGGCCATTGTGAGAACACATTGTTTATATGTAGCTAAGAAATGCCATCAAAGTTCTTCGTTCTTGTAAGTGGGAAGACAACATGGGGAGGGTTTTGAAAGTGTTTTACCTTATGAGTCGTTGCGGTATCTGGTAGACTGTCAAGGCAGTTGGACCCGACGGCAATATCAAAGATTTTGTTGAGACTGATGCCGGTTGAATGTTGGCAAGATTCATCATCGACTCTAGGTTGGTCTTCGATTACAGACTATTGAAATACGCCTCGTTGATACAACACTAGAAGATATATCCACGACAGGAAACACGCACCGGAACGCATCGATTCTGAGAAACCGGATACAAGTCCTCACTCCGCCTCCTATACCAATTTGCCCCCGCCTCAAAATTTCCCCACCCGTTGAACTCGGATTTTGCACCTGCGTAGAAGAAGCGCAATTTCGTTAGGCTTAGACGCCTAAGTGTTCTAATAAGCGAGAATGGGAGCCGTAATATCCCAGGCGCCGACATCCAGCCTCGAGACGTGTCACATTCAGCGCTTATTTGTTTCCCTCTGTTCGAATCGAGCACGCTTCAGCCTTCACGTCGACCTGAGTAGTCCACATATTGCAATGAGTAGCAGACTTGATGTTTGCAATCAGAACATAGACACTTTACTTACGCTATTTAACGTCTATATTTTAACACCAAGATACGTATCACCACGTTGTCTAGTCCACTTAACGAACTCAAAACGAAACGGATGAGGCTGTTACAAAGTTGCCTGAAGCCTGCTTTACGTTTGTGGTTTCCAAGCTGCGGGGTGTGTCGGACCTACCAGGCAAAGCTTTGACTACTCTTTACGAGCGAAAAACTGATCTTCGGTGACTCTCAATCACCATTTTGCCTGCAAATAAGCATGTCTGGTGGTAAATATAGACTCACCGTGCCCGTGAGCCTAGCTCCATTTAACTAGAGAGGCTTATGAGGGCTCTAAGCATTTTAAGACAGGCTTTTCTTTTTGGCCAACGAATATGTCATCTTCATTGATGCTGCCATCGTCAAAGTGAACGTGAGGATGTGAAGATGTGAGGATGTGATATGGCTTGTGAAGATCACTGTATGGAACGGTGGAAAGGGTCCTGTTGGGCTTAACACTTCGGGACGAGAACAACTGTCAAGGGAAAGATGCTACAACTCTCAGATCGGAGATAATGCATGTTGAAGCTGGATGAGTTTTACTTTACAGCCGTAAGTATTCCTGCTCTCTTATGCCTTTGCTCCTAACGTGCCTGGCCTCTAGTCTTGACGTCGCACGTAAGCCTTAGCTGATGTCAAGTTTGGAACTTGGATTTAGTCTCCTTGCAGCTAATATATCGGAGTGGTACTCTTGCTTCCTTTTGACTGCCGAAACCAACGCATTTCTTATTCTTGGAATGTGGGGACAAACTCTGAAACCTGCAACCGATATAACGGGCGAATCTAACACTAGCAGCGCTCCTGGTACTAATCTTAAGACCGTCACATTCGCGAAAGTGCTAGAACTGTCTGAAACATCGCTGGCTACTCTCTACGAGCATTGCCTAGATACATACTGACACGCAGTTACCAGGACTTTTGTGGGTGGTAGTGCTCGTGATATATAAGACTACTTTGACACGTTTCGAGAGTATCCTGCTGGACCCAAAAGATAAAGGGGGTCTACTCGAATTACGGTGATGAAAATTACATTCAGAACGAGAACCGGCTTTGATGAAGCCTATGTATAAGACGTCAAAAAGAGACCGGGCTTGTAAATTGAGCTGGCGCGCAGGCGTGGCCATAGGAAATGGGATGGGAGCTGGGAGCTAACTATGAGAAACAGATTAGAGAAAGAGCCACGTTTAAGGTAACTAACGAACATCTAGTAGCCTCTATGATAGTATTGTGCAGAACCTATTGCGGGGATCTTGGTGGCATTGAGCTTGTTGTTTCGACATGTAGGCGGTGCTGGAGCTCGTATAATAACCTGACTGGTTTCCCTATTGGCGCTGCATACTTCTTGTCTGGTTCCGTACCACGTAAAACGGGTTTAGGGTAGACTATCATCCAGAAGCACAAGGTTTTGTTATTGCCCTTTAAGACTTTGAATCATGGCTACTCGGATGGTCTTCCTCGTGTCGAGCAACAAGGTGAGTTATCTGCACTTGAACGAGCAGGCCCGAGTCTTCCCATGATGGCTTACTCATTTACACTGAATGTACTGAATGCAAGCTTAGTGTCTAGATAACTTGGGGGTTGGTTAACGAAACCGAGTCGCTCGCCTAAATACGACATACATAAGAGTTGGGACTCAGCTTGCATTGTTTCTAGTAAGGTGTTGGTCTTGTATTCATAGGCCATTAATTTGACCAGGCTACCTTTCGTATCATACCGGACCATGTAAAGATACCGCCGTAGCAAAGACGCCTGTTGCATCATCAGCTTTGGTTCACATGGAGCTTTGATCAACGATAGCACCGTGGTACAACCAACTCTAGTTGGGTTTCGGCACTTGAATGACCTGTTTAAAAGCTGAAAATCAGTTTCCAACAGACTGCTGGGTTCAATAAGTTTTAGAGCGCCTGCCAGTTAACGGAATGAGAGAACATGGTAATGTCTCAGAAGATTGGCGGCTTCAGAATAATGCCGGCGTGAGGGACAGCGTTGTTCGCCTCAGAACGAAGAGGGCCCAGGGGTTAGGCCATATGGGAATTGATCAAATCCTTCATTTTAGGGGGACTTGTAGCTCACTTAAACGTAGAAATCGCCATTTCGAAAGATTCTTGGTATCTGGTACGTGCCAACCAAACATTACTTTAACTCCTTCAAGATCGCCTTTGCAGCAATGACCCTGCCGCCGCCCTCCGCCTTGCACGCCTCCGCCAAGTCGGCCGCTTTCTTTCTGAAGCCCTCGGCGCTCTTGCCCAACACGACCTCCTTTAGGATGGGACCGAGTTCCTTGGCAGCGCACTTGGGAGCATGGTTCGTGCTGCCACGTTTTCCAATACCCAGGTACTCTACCCTCGTGGCGAAGTCATAGGTATCGAACCATACGGGGAGGACAACTTGAGGGACACCAGCGCTGTTTGAGTGTTAGTCTCAATACATCGTCAAAATGGTCCTCCGGATGGACATGGAGAAATCTTCATACCTGACGGCCTCGAAATACGAGTTGGCACCTCCGTGGTTCACAGAACAAATGATGTTTCCGGACTCAAGAATAGTCATCGGCTCGGCTTCCAGCCAGTGCGAGATGCGCACGTTCTCCTCCCACTCGGAGCCAATGGATTCCAGTATAGCTGAAAACCCCTCACCTGAGTATTCTCCACGCTTCTTAAGTTTCCACAGAACCTGCAGCTCTTGACCGTTCTCCTTGGCAGCATCTAACAGAATCTTAAGCGCGCCAGCCAGCTCTCTTGCGTCGGCCTCTTCGTATGTTGCGTGAGTACCTAAGTTAATGTATACTGTAGGCCGCTTGGCAATCCAAACGGCCAAGCCGGCGTCAATCTCCTTCAGAGGCTTCGTTGGAAGGACGATGGGGCCGCAGGATACAAGGTGATCCGGCACGACGGAAAATGGGAAATCGACTACCGAGTTGCTGGGGAGAATGATCTTGAGTCCTTCAGGAGGCCAGATGGCAACGCGGCCCCAGTCGGAGTATTCGGTTCCGATCTTTTCGTATATGTACTTTGCGTGGTTGATCCAATAGGGGTTGGTGGCGTTTTTGGTGTATTGGTAGAGTTGGTAGATGGCCGACGGGATGAGATACCATGGGATGGGGTACGAGATCGTTGATCGGGGGCTGGCATCGTTGTTGTTAGCCTGTATACTCATGCAGTCTTCAAACAATGAGAAGTGACGGGCATGCGTACGGTGGGTGCTTCCAGAAGGCCTCATATCGGGGCTGGGCAATCATGATGAACTCTCTGTATGTGTTCGGGGATAGCACATGCCAGTTCGGCTTCAGCTTCCATAGCACGGTAATGGCAGGGGTGAAAAGATTATCCGCAAGAACGAGATCGGCGTTGACTTCCGTGACAATATTCTCCGTCTGTTGAACGAGGTCGACGTACTCCTCCGACGTCCACGGGGTCGCAATCCGTGGCATGATCAGCGCGGCTTCCTCTGCGTTCCACATGGTCGGATGCATACTGCAAATCTCCTCGAAGCGATGCTCCAGGCGGCCGAAGAGAGCCTCCTTCCATGTCGCACCCTTGAGCTTATGGAACGTGGCGCCTGGAACGGCATTGACAACGCCTTTCTCGAGAGGTGCAAAAGAGGCAATGTGAATATCGATAGTGGTATCTTGCTTCAGGAGCTCCTGGCTGACGGCTAGATAGACATTGGCTTGGCCAAGTTCCGAGTTGGTGATTAGGAGTATCCGTTTTCTTTCCGCCATGTTCTCAGATGTGGACTTCCCATGCCACTAAGGAAAGATATGAACAGCCCTACAGAAGCTTCGGTCTCCGGTACAGGGATTTTTGAAAGCTTTATAGCCCTGTGTGCCATCTCGGACACAACAACCTGCAGTCATATCGATGCTAAGTCGGTAGAGGGCTTCCATCCTGTTACGGAATGACAAAAAACCGTAGGATCGCATGCAACCATGTAATCACGTAGTGTAATCTCTGTCATGTATTCTGTAGATTGTGTATTACTGGCCGTCGGTTATCTCTTTCTTACAGGCGAGGTCCTGGCTTTCGCAGGAACATAGCCAAAGGGGGTCCATCAGGTAGTATGAACCGTGGTAGAAGATGACTGCAGTCCCGCATGCCAATACGTACATACCCATGCCATGTCGGGCCTAAGTCTGTCTAGGGAACTAGTATGCACCGATTGCAGAAAGAGCGCATGATGAAAGACACGATGAGTACCTTTCGTGGGCTAATAGGCGGGGGCGGGTGAATGCAGCCAAGAGAATGAGGGAATTCCGCCGTGATGTGCCCATCTGATAAATTGAGGCTCCCTAATAAGGATTTCTGAAGGATCCGGAGACCCATTAAAATGTTGCATCGATGGTTAAATACGAAGACTCCGGGTTTCACGGGGCGACCAGGTGGAGAGGGCGGGCTCTCTTTCTGGAAGTTGATGCGTCCGAGACGCCTTAGTCAGAGGCAATTGACCATTATCCCTGGATCATCGGAGCGGGTGTCTGAAGAAGCTTATTTCAGCTGCACGCAAACCGTTGGGCTGGGATGAACGGCCTTCATCACCACCAAGGTTCTGTCGTAGGAACTCTCCATCAAGAGTCATTGGATCCACCACGGGCTGTTCCAGGATTCCGGGTTAGTCCTCCCTCCTCTCTTCTTGATTCCGGCCATCTCGCCATTCGGCACACGGCTTGGAGACGAAGTGGGTTGGGATGCATTCAAGGTGCTGCGTAGTGAATAGCCGAGGGGGAATGGCTGCTCAGTAGGTTTCGCCTCTGTATGCGTAGTTGTCAATCTGGATATGAGAAAAACTCCGTCGCAGCAGTATTCAGTGTGCCGTCTTGCTCGGCTCGGCATTGAAGTGGAGCAAATGCAAGGATCCTGAGCAAAAGGCCAGGGTGCCCATTAAGAGGTATGGTAAGCTGGGTAAACACCATAAGCCTTGCAACGAATATGACAGAAAGCCGAGAGCGTGAATGAGCCCATGCTGCAGCTGAGGTGAGAGTGGCGGCAATGCGACACAAGGCTCAGTCTGGCCGACTTTGGCTGCTTGGCTCTTTGCAACCCTTGCCACCCAGTTTAGGAAGTTCGAAATGATCAAAGAGGGGACGGGGGCAGCGCGACTCTAGTAGTCATGACAAAAGGTCTTAGAGCTCCCCAACACACCCACAACGCAATTTTTAACTACAAAGTACGTAACTTCAACGCCGTGTACATGACTTATGCCGCTATCTTGGCTATCGTTCCTACGGTTGAGGGGCTGGCCCGGGAGCTATGCCCGTCCGGGCAACGAGAGTCAAGAGTCCCGCATGGGTCAACCCGACTCAACCCACTGGGAGCAAATTGGCCTGGCTAGCGACATTGCTAGCGTCATATCTAATCAATCAGATCATCTTATCTGATCACACCCTTCATTGCATGCTGCATCGTGACTGGCCACATCGCCCCCTTGCCCGGTCCATGGGGGCTCCATTGCTCCATGGCTCCAGTGCAAAATTCTTCCTCCGTCCAGAGGACACCCTGATCGTCGCCGAGCCGATCTGTACGCGCCTCTTTCTGGTCGTAAACCCGCGCAGGCCAAGCCCCGGGATCGGCCACCGCCTCGCTCTTTCGCATGTGCCCTTGACAATGCAAGCCGTCTGATTTTTATTTGTTCCTTACGCGAGAGGGGGCAGATTTCTGCAGCGTCTGTCTGTATCCGTAGTCAGCGAGGGAAAAAAGAGGACCGGCTCAACTTGCTTGTCTTGTGTCTCTCCGTCCTCTCGAAAAACGTTCTCGAACTTCTTCCCACCCCCAACCTCTCTCGTTACCCCTAGTTAAACGCTGCCGCATCATTCTGCTGGAATCGTTCGATCAGGACCCAGCAAAAGGATCTGAGTAAGGGCAAGCGTCACACCTCAAGGGCCTCTTATCTTGGGACTCTGATCTGATCTGATAACCAGTGACGACCCGGGGTGACAAGATGGCGGCAGTTGAGAAGCAGGAGCCTGAGAAGGCAGCTCCTCTAGCGGCCGAGGAGCCCAAGAAGGAAGAAGAGGTGAAGGAGGAGCCCAAGGGCATGCCGGTTAGTCTTTCCCATCCGCTGTGCCTGCGCTGCGCTGCACTGGCTGCAAGCGCTTTTGGCTGTGCCGGGCCGTCCCGCATCCCTCTGGGAAAACACCAAAGATCTTATCTGCGGGCGGCATCGCGGCAGACTCGCGCAACACGACGCCTCCCATTGCAGAGCATTGCTACCCTAACCTCTTCTGCCGGTTACTAACATCTTCAACATCAGTTTACCAAGCAGTTCTTCATCTACTTCCGTCTGCTCTTCGCCGCCAACCCGACATGGTTCGACTACGTCCTCGTCATCTTTGGCACCATCACCGCCATCGGTGCCGGTGTGCCGTTCCCTCTCATGGGTATCATCTTTGGTCAGCTGGTTGACAACATGAACGCCGCTACTTGCGCTGCCGACGGAAACACCGGCGTCGACGCATTCGCATACGAGTCTGCCATCAACCAAAAGGTCATCCAAACGGCCTACGTCGGTGCCATCGCACTCGTTCTCATCTACAGCTACATTCTCTCGTGGAGCATCATCAGCCAGCGTCTCGCCCAGCGCCTGCGTACGCAATATGTGTCTGCTCTGTTGCGTCAGCCGCCCTCCTACTTCGACAAGCGCGCTGCCGCCGGTGAGGTTTCCAGTCGACTCCACGGCGACATTACGGCGATTCAATCCGGCACCTCGGAGAAGGTGGGCATTGTCATCTGCAGTCTGAGCTTCTTCGTCACCGTCTTCATCATTGCGTTCACCAAGCAGCCCAAGCTTGCCGGCATGCTCGTTTCAATGCTTCCAGCTTTCATGCTTTCCTCTTTCGTCGGCGGTGGCTACATTACGAGAAACGCCGGCCGCATGACCGAGGCGATTGGAAAGGCTTCTTCCATTGCTTCCGAAGCCCTGTCTCATATCTCTGTTGTGCAGGCTTTCGGTGCTGGCCCGCGTCTTGAGGCCAAGTTTGCCGACCACATGATCACGGCTCGCAAGGCCGGTATGAAGAAGGCTGCTGCCGCCGCTGTCCAGGCCGGTCTTCTCTACTTCATTGCGTACGCTGGAAACGCCCTTGCTTTCTGGCAGGGCAGTATCAGAATTGCTGACTCGATGGCTGGCCGTGGTGACGGTGCCACTGTCGGTGAGATTTACGCAGTTGTGTACCTCCTCGTTGATGGTAAGTTTCTCTTGAATTAGTTCCAACAAGTCGCGTGATAGTCCCGGCAACAACCGCTAACCCTTCGCGCGCGCCTCAGCTTGCATCATGCTTGGCTCTATCGCCCCTATTCTGCCCCTTCTCGGAGGTGCCTCGGCCGCATACCAGCGCCTCTGGGAGGACATCGAGGCTCCCTCGGAGATTGACGGCACCTCCGAGGAGGGCAAGGTTCTGCCCCTGGACGACCCTAAGGGAATTGTGCTCCGCAATGTGACTTTCGAGTACCCAGCGAGACCCGGCCAGCCTGTCCTACGTAACGTCAACCTCGAGTTCCCTGCTGGCAAGTACACTGCTGTCGTCGGTCTCTCGGGCAGTGGCAAATCCACTATTGCCGCCCTCATCGCCCGTCTCCAGGACCCGAACCAGGGAGAGATTCTTTTGGACGGCCACGATATCCGTGAGCTCAATGTTCGCAGCCTGCGCAGCTTCATCAGCTTTGTGCAGCAGGAGCCCTCTCTTCTCGATCGATCAATCCTTGAGAACATTGCTCTTGGTCTCATCAACTCTCCCAAACCCGAACACCAGCGTTTGAGGCCCTACCTCAGCGGTGGCCAGCTGGCCGAGCTTGCATCCAAGGGCAAGGACGCTTTGTCATCAGTCAACAACTATGGCCCTGAGATCCAGGAGATCGTTGACCTCGTCCGCCACGCGGCCGAGCAGGCCGATGCTGCCACCTTCATCAACCGCCTCGACGACGGCTACGGCACCTCAGCCGGCCCCAGCGGTACTCTTGTCAGTGGTGGTCAGCGTCAGCGTATCGCTCTCGCCCGAGCTCTGATCCGTGACCCCAAGATCCTGGTACTGGACGAGGCAACTTCCGCCCTTGATTCTGCCAGTGAGAAGCGCATCCAGCGTGCCGTCGAGCAAGCCGCTACCGAGAACCGCACCATCGTCTCCATCGCCCATCGTCTTTCCACGATCCGTAACGCGGACAACATCGTCGTCATGGAAGCCGGCCAGGTTGTCGAGCAAGGTACATACACCGACTTGATGGCGCGCGAGGACGGCGCTTTTGCCCGCATGGCCAGGCTCCAAACCCTGGGTACCGCTGACCGTGCACCCGATGCTGGCTCCGCTTCTGGCGACTCCCTCGATGCCTCTACCCTTAAGGATGACCACGTCATCAACGAGAAGGCCGAAGACCCCGATCAGCATGTTGCTACCAAAAGTCTGAAGCAGGCCAAGTCTGGTGAAAAGGAAAGTGACGACGAAGAAAAGAAGGAGTCCGAGACCGCCGGTCTTGATGAGGAAAAACCTTACAGCACCGTATTCAAGGGTCTTGTCCGCCTCGTCAGACCCTCTTTGGCCTGGCTGATTGTTGCCATGATTGCTGCCACCCTCGTCGGCGGTACATTCACCGGCTCCGGTCTCATCTTCGGTTTCACCGTCGGTGCCCTCAACCCCTGTGCCAGCACCATCGAACGCATCCTCTCCATGGGTCGTTTCTTTTCCGGTCTTCTGTTTGGCCTTGCTTGTATCGAACTCTTCGCCAACTTCTTCGCCTGGTCCTGCTTCGGTGTTGTGGCTGAGAAGCTCCTCTACTCTGTGCGCGTCTTGTCTTTCCGCTCCCTGCTGGACCAGGACGTTCAGTGGCACCAGTCCGACGGCCGTACCGCCTCCGGTCTGCTTACCATCATCACAAAGGACAGTGCTGCCATTGGTGGATTCAGTGGTTCTACCATAGGTACTGTGTTCGCCATCTGCGTGAACGTCCTTGTTGCTGTGATCCTGTCTCACATTATCGCCTGGAAGATCGCCCTCGTCTGCTTGGTCACTATCCCCATCTTGCTAGGCTCTGGTTTCATGCAACTGCGCATGCTGGCTCGCTACGAAGAGCGTCACTCTGCTGCCTTCTCCACTGCCACTTCCGTGGCCACTGAGGCTGTACAATCAATCAAGACCGTCGCAGCTCTCTCCCTCGAGAGCCAGGTCATGGACAACTACGCTCGCCTCCTCGCACCGCCTCAGAAACAGATGGTCCGCGCTTCGGCTTCCACCAACATCTGGTTGGCCATTTCCAACGTTACCGGCACCTTCGTCAACGCTCTGGCGTACTGGTGGGGTACGCAGCTCATTATGAGAGGCGAATACACCCAGACCCAGTTCCTGATCATCTTGGTGGCGATGCTTATCAGCGCCCAGCTGTGGGGTACCATGTTTTCTCTGGCCCCCGAATTCTCGCGTGCCCGTAGCGCCTTATCCCGCATCATGACCGTCATCAACCTCGGAAAGAACGATGATCTCAGCAAGACTGGCACTCAACCGAAGCAGATTGTCGGAGACTCCAAGGCGGAGGAGGACGTTGAAGCTACCGGGGAAGTCAAAGCCAAAAGACCCAACGCTGGTGGTGTTAAAGTGACGTTCAAAAACGTCTCCTTCGCTTACCCTAGCCGTCCCGACGTCAACATCCTCGATAACGTTTCTTTCACCCTCCAGCCTGGACAATTTTGCGGTCTAGTTGGTCCTTCTGGAGCTGGAAAGTCTACCATCATGAATCTTGTTCAGCGCCTCTATTTTCCCTCCCAAGGTAAGGTTCTTATCGATGGTCACGACATTGCCAACCTCCCTACCTCCTTCAGAGACACTGTAGCCATTGTTCCCCAGGATCCGACCCTCTTTGACGGCAGCGTCCGCTTTAACGTCGGTCTCGGCTCGGCACCCGATACCGAGGCTACCCAGGCCGAGATCGAAGAGGCCTGCAAGTTAGCCAACATCCACGACGTGATCATGGCTCTTCCAGATGGGTATGAAACCGAATGTGGTCCCTCTGCGTCCCGTCTGTCTGGTGGCCAGAGACAACGTTTGGCTATTGCCCGTGCTCTCGTCCGCAAGCCGCGCCTATTGCTTCTAGACGAGAGTACGAGCGCCTTGGATGCCGCTAGTGAAGCTGCCCTCCAAGAGGGTCTGGAGCGTGCGTCCCGCGGTACAACAGTGTTGGCGATTACCCATCGTCTGCACACCGTGCACAAGGCCAACGTGATCCTGCTAGTCGAGGGTGGGCAGATTGCCGACAGCGGAACGCACCAGGAGCTTATGGAGAGAAGAGAAAGCTACAGAATCAACGCCATGCAGCAGATGTTGCAGTGAGCGAATTGAGTGATTTGGTAGTTTGGTTCGGTTTAAAAGGGGATAAAAACACGTCGCACGGATGCCGCATTGGATCTGGAAGGAAGGAGCTGTCGAATTTGCATAGAATCTGTATACTCATATAATACCTTAACAGCATTGTTTCTGCTTGATACCTTTACAGCACTATAGACATATTCAGCTTCACCATACCTCTTGAGTTACGAAACCTTGTGTATCTCCTCGAGCATTTACAATAATCTGATCGACATAATGAACACTAGCTAGAACAAAGGTTGTCATTTCCACACTCATGTTGAGCTGGCGAATGTATGGACGAATGGGTCTTGTTCAAATCCTTTCCCGCAGCTCGGAGTTGTAGGTCTTCGGACCCTACTTTGAACCACGAGACCAAACGGTTTAGCAACTCCAAACCCGGCATTTAGGGCATAACATAGAGTTGTGAAATGTCGTAAACGTCAATGTTTGAATGAGATTGAGTCCTATGTCTATTTGTCAGCTGCAAAGATGAGGGCCCCTGTCGACAGGAGATACGTCGTAACCCGCTACAAGCGAAGAGCGGTGCAAAGAAGCTTCTGTTAAAGACACGAAGGAGAAATGGCAGCTGAAAAAGTGACGAGGCTGGCAATCACATGTCATGTGTGCTATCAAAGTCCCATTCCGAAGTCAATCATATAGAGCGTTCGTGCTTAGACTATCTGCAATTACCAGCATCAGAGAGCCAGTCCCTCAATAGCTCTAGGTTGGTGTTGCCACACAGAGTAGTTGTTGTTCAAACTGAATGACAGCAAGTTACGCCTAAACATTCCTTGAATTGCAATGAAAAGCCTCCTTAGTATTGATCCGACAACCAAATCAGCGTTTCAGTTTGTCCCAGCCGTATGACTTAGTCACGCCTCTGCTCGAAAACCTGCGTTTACGTCGAAGATTCCGCATTTGATACCAAGATGAGTTTGAATGAGTATCGGCAGTTTCTATTCAAAATGTTAATACGTCAGTAAAGGTGTGAGAGCTGAATGATGTGGCGTATACGACGTGATTGACATTCAGGATAACCACCAAACAAGCCCACCCAATGCTGGGATAACGATGACGAACAGTCCAGCCACCAAATATCGAATATCGGTATCATCACCTCGAGATCTGTCGCGGACGGCGCTTGGGAAGTCAAGAAGAGGCTCAGAGTTGTCGATACCATCGTTGCGAGCGCTGCCATAAGGATGATTGTCCATCTCGGCGCTTATTTTCAATTGGGAAAATGACAAAAGCTTCTTCGGATTTTGAGTTCTCAAGTAATCTTAATGAAGTGGAAGTGGGCAGGATCAAAATCTTACAGAGGCATCCGGATGGGCAATGTTTGTTAATTTAATCGTACTGGGTGTAGGTTGCACAGACAAGCCAAGGCACCTTTATTGGGCTCAGCCAATAGCACATGCCATCAAGACACCACCAAGACCTGAGTGCAGAGCGGCCTTTGTAAAAGAAAACAGGTTATTTCACGACCCAAGACTGATAACGGTCTTGGAACGGTCCACAGCAAGAGTTATGTTTGGTTGGATTTTAAGCCATAACCAACAGTGGCTATTGCGAGCTTCCTGTTTGGGGTTTTACCATCGAGAATCCAACACTTGGATACTTGACGTTTCCAAGGCCAATTGCAAGCTAATTCTGCCGCCTGAAGAATGCAGTTGTGTGATTGGCAAACATAGTAGAAAAAACAGAAAAGTAAAGAAGAAAGCAGACAGACATAACACAAGTTTTGTATTCGCTTGTCTCGTCCCTCCACGTACCATAGTAGCCAAATGGACTAAGTAAGGCCATCGATGTGTTAGAGTTTGGCATTTTTGAACACGGCTGCCTTGAAGAAAAGAGCTGGTACGAGTGACAGCTACTGGATCAAGAGTCTTGTGGTTTAGACAAGCTATGTCACATACTAGGGTCTCTGTCTTTCTTTGCCGCACTTAGACTCATTTAACGTGAGTTCTCACTACTGTGCCATACAGCTGATGATAGTCAGTCTCCGCGGAGGAATTCCATTGGCGGATCTTCATGTTGGATAAAATCGATGGTACGTCGTGCCGCGGTTGCGTTACTGCCTCAATGCAATAAGAGTTTGTAGCACATCACAATCGGTTGGCCGGCGTTGGATGTTTGATTTCAAGCTGCAATAATCGACTTTGACAAGCCACAAAAACCCCTGCCGGAATGACATTGGCATGACGAGTACGTCCAGAGCCGCGGGGAGAAGAAAGGGAGAAAACAAAAACGCCATTGGAAACCCGCTTCGGGGGCCTGGATGAACCACTACCAGGGAATTGCAACCACTTCTCTGGACGTGAATAAATTGTAGCACGCGGACCGTTCCTTGCCGCTCCACTCGCACACATAGTGGCGTCCGTGCCACGTTGAGGCTGTGTTCATAATAGTTCTAAGGTGAGGCAGGATGGCAAAAAAAAGCTTAAACAGTCATTGATCCAGAATGTAAATCTCAATCCCTGGTGCATATCCCGTATTCGCACGCAGATCTCCCATCTCCTCCTCGGTGATGAGTCCACGACGTAACCACACCATCTGACGCTAGCTAAGCCACACCAACAAGAAACGTAAAAGCGACCGCTTTGACCTTTCAGGCTTCACGCTACCATAGCACAAAGACCACTGAGCCACATCAGCCCTATTCGAACGGCAAATGACCTGTCGAACGTGCCCAGTTAAATGATTCAATTGGAGCCACGCCCCAGGAGATTGCCTTGAGAAACAGCCGGGAGTAAGCCGGTAAAAGAACAAAAACTTCAACCAGGCAGGGCGCCACAATGACGTAGAGATGCTACGAACAACGCGTAGCAAATAGAAAAACAGCGGGACAGGTCCGAAGGGCGAAAAAAAGTCGTAACCGCAACGCACCGTAGCACAGGAGCCGGGCAGATTGAGACGGCCAATAGTGCACACACCGCCAGACACCAGGTTCTTTATCGAGCAAACAGGTAACCTGGGTATGATCCGTGAGGGTGACTCAGTGTACCAGGGTCCAGCCCGTTCCCGCCAGCTGTTTGCCTGATGTGCTCGGGACTTGTAGAGTTGGATTTTCTTTCCAGGATGGTTTCCCGCCCCCTTAGCTGATGATGGGCTGGAACTAGCTCCATCACCGGAGCTCCTTTTTGAGTGGCCTGGTGATTATTGACCCAGTCGGAACTACCGGACATTCCTCCGTGAGTCCCGAGAACGTCACGAGAGATTAGAAAGCAATCCAGTTTGCGGCTCCGTCAGATCTTTTGTTGTTGACTGGCTTTGTTTTGCCTGGGACATGGTTACCCAACGAAAGAAAGGAAAGTACCATGTATAAAGGACTTCATCTGCCCATCGCCTGTTCGTCTGCCTTTCCGTTTCTCTGACATGCACATTGTGATACCCAACTGATTTGTTCTCTCCCTCCTTTCCTGGTCGTCTTACCTGGCCTACGGATCCTACCCCCCTTCTTTCTTTGAAACCCTTCTCCACATCATCTTATCATACCACTTGCAGCTATGTCAGCAGCAGCAGCGATCGCACAACCGCTACCGGCGGTGGGACCGCCTGGTGTCAATGACAACAGCCCCCGAATTAGCGAGACGTCAGACGATGTCTCGACCTTGAAGCCCGCCGCACAGGCATCGTGGAAGAAGAAGCATGGGCTGCGTCTCGGCAAGAGTGGTAGCGACGCCAACAACAAGCATGAATTCAATCGTACAGCAATGCCTAAGCGCTCGACGACATTTTGGAAATCATTCAAGTACCTCCTCGACCTAACGCCTAAACAAGTCGATGATTTCATGGCGTCGTACGTCATCTACAACCTTGACTGGGCAGATGAGGAGAAGATGATCGAGACCCTTGGGCCGGAATACAGGGCCAAGATCGGCGACTGTTTGCAGTCGTATTACGGTGTACTAAATCATCTCTGCGCGCTGGGCGATGTTGAGAAGATGTACATCCCACCCCTGATGGACAAGAAGGCCTCCGTCCTTGACAACCAGATGCTGTACGAGGAGTCCATTGCCCGGGACATCGGCTTGAAGCCAGGCGACAAAGTGCTGGATTTGGGATGCGGGCGCGGACGAGTTGCGGCGCACATGGCCGCCATCAGTGGCGCATTGGTCACTGGCCTGAACATCGACCCGAACCAGGTTGCACAGGCACAGGAGTTCAACGAGCAGATGGGTCTGCAAAACAGCTTCACAATCCAAGACATGAACCAGTTACCACTGCCGTTCGAAGACAACTCGTTCGACTCATTCTACCAGATCCAAGCACTCAGCCTCTGCAAAGACCTACCGAAGTTATTCAGCGAGCTCCGGAGGGTGCTCAAACCTAGTGCTAAGATTTCTCTGCTGGATTGGGTTAGCTTACCGGCATATGATGCTACCAATCCGGAGCATGCAGAGCTGATGCGGAGAACGAAGCCCTTGATCGGAGCTGTGGGAACGCCGACGCCCGAAACATTCGAGAAGGCGTTGACCGAAGCCGGATTCACTGTTTTAACATCGGACAACGCGAGCATCGGCGGACTACAGGCGCCGTTGATCGACAAGGCCGACATCTACTTCCGGAGTTTACGGCAGGTTATCTTGGGACTCGTCAAGTTTCGGTTGCTGCCGCCCCATTTCAAGACCCTTATCAATCGTCTTTGCTTGGATGGACAAGCATTTGTCAAGATGGATACCATGAGACTGGTGACAACTAGTTATCGGATTGTTGCGCAGAAGATTTAGGGCTTGGGCATACCAGGGTCATGCGGGCAATGAATAGCATAGACGTCGTTGGAGTTGCGGGTGTGTTTCAATAAGACAATGGCGCTAGAACGACACCATTTTGGCTACTATACTCAGCCCAGCGTTGTTCGTTTGCTTATCTGAGATACGATGTTGGCAAAACTTACGTGGTTTACTGTGCAGCGTTCGTGTAAGGAGTTGTGGATAGACAAATCAATTCAATAATTCATAATCGTATCACGAATTGCGATGTGCAGTTTTTCTCTCGTATGTCGGAAGAATTATTATGCCGGGGTTTTTTAAAACATATTGACACAGGTTGTAACATATCCATCATATGACTCCCGCGTTTTCAGATGTCACGGACGTTCCGTAGCATCTGTATCTGGAGCTTCCTTGGCTTGTCACCATTTAGCCAATGGGGCGAGCTATGTGACGCTCGCCGTTCTTGCTTACCTTCCACGATAAGCTGGGCGAGGCCAAAGTGATCTACACGACTCAGAATCCCCGAAAAGAAGCTCTACAGGCATCTATGATAAGCTTGACAGAACAGAACAGACTTTAAACAGTGATAGACCAGTACTCTCCTACGATAAAATTCGTGATTGCGAACATAGGTCTGGTATAGAACAGAGACTGAATCTTGTCCTTTTGTCTCTGGGAAAATTGGGCCCTGTCCCGCCTACTGAAACTCGCCTCAAGGGCCTCTTTAAAGGACATTTGTTCGATTCTATCTATTGGCCCTTGTTCTGTCACAACTAAGTTATTAGTATCCTAGTCTCCTCCAAGTTTTCTCAAGCATATCAATTGTGCTAGGCTACTCTCAGATTGTAATTAGTAGACCTTTAAACAGTATTGGTTTTCTTATTGTATCATTCGCGTAATGTATATAAGTCTCCTTCGAGAGTGCCGGACCTTCCGTATATCCGAGTGTTTACCCTAGAATGACGATCTCGCGATCTTTAAGCTGACGGACAAGGAAGGAAGCCTCCAATCACACGACCATACAAAATACTCCATGGGCTTGACACAACTCTTTCCCTCATTAGAAAAACTGATTCGGGGATACTTCAATCGACTAATTATCAGACAACAAAAAAGGCTACCTGCACTGGCAGACTGAAGGGCGATGAACGTGCTAGTGGATGATGAGTATTCAACATGTCCTTTGGAGCAGGAATCGTCTCTGGTCTTCTCTAGAAGGCTGGAGAATGGCCTGTCAATAATCAGTACCAGTATCTAGAAACTTTTCTTCAGCCACTACCTCCCTCTAAAAGTTATCAAACATACAAGTCGCGATACCGGAGCCCCTTGTTACCCTTGGTTAAGGGGAGAACAAGGACTATCAATTTTGTCTGTGTCGCGTTAAGACGAAACGCAATTCCTATTACATGCTACAAGCACCAAAATACGAAAATAAAAACGCCATATTATCCTCTGTGACTTCCTAGACAGTGCATGGCAAGAATACATGTATGGCTATCTAAATATGATACGGTACTAGTGATCAAAACCAAATTCCCCTGGACATCTCCATCTCCCTAATATCTTGCTGGTTGCGACAGCGAATCTTACAAGATGGTTACCTTTCTCAAGGTAACATAGCATTGTCTCGGTCTGCATGTGGTACCCTCGATGTACTCAAAGGTAGAAAGTTCCTTCGGGCAAGGTAGCAGCTCCAAGTTCCAGACTATCAAGCTCACCAGCAGTCTCAACTCCAGGTAAGCCAATTTGCGTCCGAAGCAACCTCTAGTTCCTAGACCGAACGGGATGGTTGGCCCCGCAGTCGAATCGTAGGATTCTCCGCCCTTTTCCCCATCCTGCACCAACCACCGCTCCGGCCGGAAGACGTCCATGTCTTCCAGAGGCCACGATCTGGCCCCCCTTTCCTTAGCCGCCAGCTGGGATGTCTCGTGGCGTAAATTCTTGTCGATCTCAAGGGGTAGTGAGGTGAAGCTTGGGCCCACATTGGGCGGGAACACCTGAGTGCCGGCTGGAATGTGGTGGCCAAGGATCATGGTGTCCTGAGTGCATTGTCGGTCAATGGCCGGGGCAGTGTGACCAAGCCTCAACATCTCATCGATGACGGCGTCGAGATATGGGATCTTGGTCATGCTGATTTCTTTGTACGTAGGTGCGCGCTTCTCAGCAAGGGCCTTGCTATGGGCAGGCCGTAGGTCCTGGCGGAGCCTAGCTTGGGAGCGTTGGCACTCCGCTAGAAACTTCAAGTCCCAGCAAAGAGTCGTACTAGTTGTATCATGATCAGCCATAATAAAGCCAAATGGCTTAAAGGGTTAGTAAGGTTTCATATGTAAAAGTAGCAGGAGACTTACCTCATCCCTTATAACTTGGGACCAGTACACCGGGTCACGGCCTTCCTTTCTAGCGAAAATGCGCTCCCGTTGCATGAAAAGATCAACAGCAGACTTAACCCAGGTTTCACTATCCTCATCTGACTCATTTTACAGCTTCTTAATAGCACGAAAGGCCTGCTGCTTGAGAAACTTAGTGCGTGCGGCCTTGTGTCTTCTTTCCTGGGGTTGGAGGCCTTTCCACCACCACACGAAACTTATGAAACCACTCTTTCCAATCTCCTCAACGAGATCACCGGCCGCCAAAAAGGATTCAGTAGAGTCGTGGAGTCGGGCAACCGCAAATTCAACCGGCTTTGATACACCTGCTAGCGTACGAGCTTGCTGCACCGCCTGCATATCCATCGCCCGTATAAGCTCAAGCTATGGAGTAAGTGCTCGGTAAGGCAAGCCTTCACCAAAGCTGAAGTCAATAACTGCGTCAAAGGCAGCAAAATAGATATCCTTCTCAGCAGAGAAGGGCTATCCATTAGCAACAGAAGCCTTTGCCGCCCATAGCTCGACAAGGCACGCTGCACTTAAGTAGATGTTTGGTGCTGCAACACCGTTGATGAAGCGTGGGGTCATTAAGTCCTGCAATAACCGTCGGTGCCTCTTCCATTCGGGTCTTCGTCACATCCTACTAATACAGCTGGACAGCGGCCCAAAGAGCGAAATAGGGAGTAACGGGATAACCAACAACGTCTTGAAAGAGGCAAGCATGCCCGTGAGACGCAATATAAGGGGCAGTATAGATGTTGTAATGTAAGTCATTGCCGTAACTATCAGGGTTAATAGGATATCTCCGATCGCTAGAGAATCCCTAGGTAATTCCTGTAGCCCAGATTATCCTTAGATAATCCTAGGCCTACCTACAGGCTTACCTCCTTCCCTCTCTAATAACTAGTAACCTATAATAGTTACTTTTCTTTTTTATACATAATTAATATCTTTACCCTTACTATTTATTACTTACTACTTAATATATATAGTGTTAGATTTATAGGTTAAATAGGGAGATACTTGAGTATTGTAGGTTAGTAATAATTACTATTAAAGTGGTGATATTACTTATTGTGTAGTTATTAGAAAGTAGAAGTAAAAGTTAGGCTAGGTGGTTAAGAAGGATATCTCCAGGCTAGGCTAGAGAATCTGTATAATCTTATTAGCTACCCCTAAAGTATGTCATGTAGATATCACGTGCCATACTTTACCTAAAGTAATCTAGATATTAACACTAGTAACTCTCTATTTTATGCTAGGAAGCTGGATTACGTAAAAGTAACGTATAAAAACCCCTTTTTAGCTAAAAGCTTAAAAAACGTAATAAAAACCTAAGTTATAAAAGGTTATAATAGAAGATCTGTTTTTCTATATTCTGTATTCTCTATATCCTATATATCCTTATCTATATCCTTTTTATTATGTATATATAACCTATCTCTTTATTTTAATAATTACGTAGTTATTATTAATAATGCCCTCTAGGGCTTAGTTAGGTAATAATTTAGTAAAGCTGTTAGTAAGGTTATTATTGCTATAGATCTATCTAACCTTATAAAGCTTCTGTTGCTTATATATCTAACAAAGTACTATAATGTTAATTATTAGGCGCTTTTCCTAGGTAGTATCTAGCTTAATAAGGCACTTATATAGTAAGTATAAGTTAGTATAAGTAATTATAAAAATAGCTAGGTTACTAAGTCTTTATGTAACTATTGTAAAAGTTAATAAGATAGTGTAAGCTATGTTAATACTAGTAACTATACTATAGACTTCTAAAGTAAGTATGCTATAGGTTACTTATTTTAATTTTATTAATAAGAAGTAGATAATATTACTGTTAATTATAAAGTTATTATTACTATTATTAATAGTCTTATTAGTAAGAATAATAATAAAGCTAAGTTATAAGGTAAGATTGTAGTTATTAGCAAAAGAGCTGTTAATAAAAATAAAGAGCTTTATAGTTACTAAATTTAGTAAGATAAAAGTAAGACTGTAATTTAGTAAATTTATCTACTACTATAGTTATTAGTTAAGGTTCTTAGTAGCCTTAGTATTAAGCTTCTTATGTTAGGTAGTAGCTAATAAATTATAGTATACCTTAGGCTAGTAGATTAAGGCAATATATGCCCTATAGGCATATTACTAAATATAATCTTACTAGGCTATAAGTAAATCTTTATTAATAAGTTACAGTTTCTTTTCTTAGCCTTTCTACTATAGGATAATTAAAGTGTCTTTTGTTAAGGTTAGTAATATAATGCTACTATTAAAGATAAGTAGCTTATTAGCTAAGAGATATTGCTTTACCTTAGTAGTAAAAGTAGCCTTTACTAGTTTTTTATTCTCTCTTATAGAGAAGGGTATATCTGTAAGGCTAATAGTGTTATCTATCTATATGCTAATAAGGCTAAAGTTTAGGTTATTAATAAATAATAATAAAAGATAGAGGTTATATAATAAAGTAATTATCTTAAGACTTTCTTTATAGTAGTAGTTATATATTACTTACTAATAAGTACCTACCTTAGTAATACTATAAAGCAGTTTAATAACTTTTATAATTATATCTAATAGGTAGTTATTATAAATCTGTATAGGTAACTATACGTAGATAGTGTAATTTAACTATAAGGTTAATTAAACGTAGGCTTACGTAATATTATAAAGCTAGAGCTAGTAGTTATTATATAGAAGGAATAAAGTAAGTATAAGTATTAGTTACTAGCTTACCTGTTATATAGTTAGTAACTACATAAGAATAGCTTCCTTTTTATTATTAGTATATTCCTAAATAACTAGATATAACTTCTTATAAAGCTTAGTAGTATTCTTACTTTTTACCTTATTAATAATATGTAATTTAAAGATATAGCTATTATGCTTAGTAAGGTTAAAGGTAATAAATTTAAATACCTTACGTATAATAAGGCTGTCTATCTTAGTCTTTATAGATAGCTTAAATAGTTTACTAAAGGTAGTTATTATGCCTTTATTATATAGCTACTTTATAAAAGCCTTATTAGACTTCTTTTTAGTAAAAATAAAGGTAGAGAAGGAAAGAAGTAATAAGTTATTAGGTACGTTAGTCTTCTATAAGAGTGCGTTAGTAATAAGGTTCTTATGTAGTTAGCTATAGGTATAACGTAGAAATAAAGCAGTCTTAGTTATAATAGGGTTTCTTAAGGTAGTTATAATAATAATAGTATCTTTTGTATAGCTATTACCTTTATTAGTATTATTAGTAACATCTTTATTAAGGGCTATATTAGTAAAATAGATATTGTTAGGATCTATATAATAAAGCTTAATAATAGTTAATTAGAAGTTATATAGTCTGTTAATATTAATAGTATAATTCTTACTATTAGTAGTAAGTAGGTAATAAGGGCTAGTTTATTCTTTCTTTTTACGTTAGATATAGACTTATAATTTAATTATAAGTAACTTTAGTGTAGTTATATTTAGGCTGTTGTATACTGCTAGGGCCTTATTAACTTACTGTATAGTAAAGTGCTTATATAATTTATTACCTGCCTTATGTATAGTAGTAGTATGTTTAATAATATTAGGAGATAGGGCGGAATTATTAGTTATATATAGGTATACGCTAAAGATAAAAAGGGTAGAGATAATGCCGTTAGAGCTAACAGTATTATTAATTACCTTAACTACGCTTTATAGTACTAACTCTTACGTAGTTAATAGGTATTTCTTATAAATAATATTATAGGCTTGTTATAAAGCTGCATAGTATCTTTTAACTTTTCTAATGCTATAATATACCTTAATAAAGATAATCTTAACTTTAATAAACATTACGCAGGCTTTATAGTAAAAGTTAGCTACTATAAAGTTCTAGCCTATGTTAGTAATAATCTAGTTAGGTAGTCTTTAGTATACGTTAATCTAGTAAAGTTAAAAAGCTTCTTATGTAGTCTTTATAAAGATATCTTTAAGAAAGCAGGCTATGTTAAAGAAAGTTATAAGGTTAATAACGTAAAAGGCTAGCTAGTTACTGTTAAGGTATATAATGTTAATAATAACTTTATAGTTAAAAGAGTAATTATTATAAAAGGTAAACTTAAACCTACTAGGTAATTTACTATGTATTTAGTACTAGTAGTAGTACTTTATTAATTATTTAATTATAATAGTTTTAACGTTATAGCTAGCTTTATAAAGAACCCTATAAAGTTATTAGATAGACAGGTGGCTAAAGCAATAGTAAAGTCTGCGTAACTTTACGTTAGTAAGGTAGTTTTAGGTAAGGCTTTATTTAGGCAGACTAAGTAGTAGCTATAGATAGCCCTATTTATAAATAATAAGTATAATAACGTTACCTTATTATAAGGTATTAGTAAGGTTATTAAAATAAATCTGTAGACAGTCTATATTAGTAAGGTAGAGTAAAAATAGGGTATTAATAAAGATAATATAGAAGTTAATAGGCCTAAAAGAGGTTAGGATTATAATAGTGCTACTTAAGAGCAGGAGTATGCCTTTACTAAAGTAGATATTTACCTCTTCTGCCTATAAAGTGTTAATTTCTGCTAAGAGATAGGTTTACTAAAGGGTAATAACTTAGGGGTATTTAGCAGTAGAAAAACTAGCTACTTCTGTATCTAGCAGTATCCCTTAGAAGACTTCTGCTAAGTATTAGTTAAGTGTAAAGGTAGCTGCGTTTTTCTTAGCAGCCTGGTCCCTAAGATCTACCTTAGTTAATTAATAAAAGATAGATTAGTTAGCTAGCTATAATAAAAAGGCCTTACTACTAAAGTTACTCTTATTAAAAAAAGCTGTACTAATAAAAAAGGCATTACTATTGTTAGTATCCTTATTATTATTATTAGTAGACGCTAGAATTATCTAGAGATACTAATAGATATCTTTATCTCTATTATTATTATTAAGAAACTTAAATTCTTTATACTTAGTAAGGAAGTTGCTGTATCTTATTAATAAGGCATCTTAGATAACGTACATAATAAGCAAGTAAAACAGACAAGCGAGTGAAACACTAAACCGCGATCATGACACATTGACGCAACTGTGCACTTTTCTTTTATAACAAACCATGGCGCGTTAAAGTAATGAGTGCAACATTTAGCTTGCCCTCCAGGCTATTCTAAATGACTAAAAACTAAGCGCACGGGCAGCAGCTAAGATCTACTTAGTCAGTTATGTCACACTGTCCTATTAACTGAAGGGAACACAATTACGACGCAACACTATGCCGAACTTACGGAATTTGACGCCGCTTGAAGAGGAGAAGCTAGTTGAGTATATTCTTGACCTAGATGCCCGATCGTTTCCTCCCCGGATCAGTGGTGTTGAAGAAATGGCCAATCACCTGCTTGCCGACCGTGGCGTGCGACCGGTTGGGAAGCGCTGGGCGTCGAACTTCGTCAAACGACAACCACAGCTTCGGACGCGTTTTTTTCGAAAGTATGACTACAAGAGAGCCTAATGCGAAGATCCAGAGGCTATTTGTAGCTAGTTTGCCCTTGTAAAGAACACAATTGTAAAGTACGGTATCCAGGAGTCTGATATCTATAACTTTGATGAGACTGGCTTTATGATGGGCCAGATTGCATCCGGAATGGTTGTGACGAGTGCTAAAAGGCGATTAAATACAAAAATGGTGTAGCCTGGTAACCAGGAATAGGTTACAGTCGTTTAAGCCATTAGTTCGTCAGGATACAGCGTCCCACCATACATCATTATTGCAGGCCAATATCACCTCTCGACCTAGTACACTAAAACAGATCTCCCACACGACTGGGTTATTGCAACATCTGAAAATGGATGGATAACAAACGAGATAGGTCTAGATTGGGTTAAGCACTTCAATCGTCATTCAAAGCCAAGTGCAAGAGGTCCTTATCGCCTCCTTATCGTTAATAGGCATAAAAGCCACCACTCTGCAGGTTTCAAGCTATATTGTCAGGAAAACAACATCGTCACACTCTGTATGCTAGCTTATTTATCTTATCTACTTCAGCCCTTAGATGTAGGATGTTTTAGGCCTCTTAAGACTGCATACAGTTAACAAATTAAGGATAAGATGCAGCAAGGTGTAACCCACATTACAAAGGAGGACTTCTTTCCAGCGTTTCGCGAGGCCTTTACACAAGCGCTTACAGAAAAGAACATCCAGGGAGGATTTAGAGGCTCCAGGCTTGTCCCTCTGAGTGCAAAAAGTGTGTTATCAAAGCTGGACGTTAAGTTACACACTCCATCACCTGCAGGATCACTTCCAACAACACCACTCCCTTAGGTTTCCAGGACACCAAACAACCCAATAGAAGTAGCTTCTCAGTCAATAATGATTAAGGATCAAATCACCCGTCATCAGAATAGCTCCCCAACACCTATTAACACCGCAATTAACTATATTCTTAAAGGAACGTTAGGGGTTATGCATCAATATGCTTTGAAGGAGGCTGAGAACAGGGTCCTTCGGGAGGAAAACAGCAAGCTTAGCTAACGTCAGAGAACTAAGAAAACGCATCTCCAGCAAGGAGGAAGTCTTACCGTAGCTAATACAGAGGATATATAGTTACAGAGGGATGCAACAGCACAGGTTCAAGAGGAAACGCGTCAGAGTAGTAGTCGCAAGCCAAGGACTGAATCAGGTTAACGGCGATGTGGCATCTGCGGGAACACAGGACATAACGCGTAAACATGTTAGTTTGATATAGAAACGCCTAAGGAAGAGGATTCTAAGTAACTTTAATTAATTTATTGTTGTTAATGTTAATATTTTCTTAGTTTTATAATGTAGTTGCGGTTTAGTGTTTTACTTGCTTATTATGTACGTTATACTTATTACTTTTAAATTAATTATATGCCTAACGTCTCTTATTTATTAAGTGCTTTATTAACTAGCAGCCTGGTTTCTTACAGACGTAGTAATAGTAATTAGACTTATGATTAGATAGACTTTAGTTAAAGGGTTAGTTAGTAATTAGGCTGTAAATATAGCTGTAGTTACTATAGTTATTACTATACTAGTTATTATGCCTATAGTTATAATAAGTGTAGTTAACCTAGTATTAGTTAGAAGATTTAGTATTAGTAAGATACTAGTAGTTCTTATTTATAGTTATAGTAGTACTAACAGTAGACTGTAGTTAGTTATAGACTCTCTCTAATGTATTAGTAAGGTTATATAAGCATAAAGTATACTTTAGAACCCTAAAGTAGGTATTAATAAGCTAGTCTTATAGAACTTTATTAAATTAGTATATTATAAAAAGCGCTTGTTAAATAACTATAAGCTTCTTAATAAAGGCCTTAAGGACCTATACCTTAGTTTTATTAGAATTTTCCTAGGTAATTTAGTTAAATATAGTACTATGCTACTAAGAAAGATAGTTCTGCTAACTCTATTTATTCTTAAACTAATTTTTAATTTATTAGATTATTAAAAAGAAATTACGTAAGCCTTTACTATAAATTTATTAAAGATAGAAGTTAGAAGCCTTACCTTTAAGTATAGTTAAAAAGGTGTAACCTAGCTAATGTTCCTTAATGTTAATTTTCTTATAGTTATTACAGAAGTTAGTTAGCTTAATATTAAGTACGTTATATATCTTACTACTATACTTATGTTTATTAAGGATTAGCTTAGTAAGGTTAGATAACTACTTAGAAGTAGGCTTAAGGTTAGCTATAGTAGTAGCAGGATTACTAACTAGCGGCTTTTAATCTAGAGATAGAAACCTTATAATAAAAGCTTAAAGAAAAGAAAGCCCTTACTTACTAAAAAAGCCTTAACGTACATGCATAGTAAGTAGCCTATTATAGTAAGTAGCCTACCTCTACCTACCCTCTAGCTATTTATATAAGTTAATTAAGCAGCATCGTACGAAATTAATTAAAACTACTTATTATCCTCTTCTTTAGAGGTCTCTTATACTACCTAACATGTTTGTACGTTATGTCTAGTCTTTCTGTAATTACTACATCGCTAACCGCGCAATTTACCCCCCTTTGTATAAGCCCCCTTCTGACGTATATTTTTGCCTCTAGTATTAATAACCCCCTTCTCTACCTAGATTACCTCTGCTTTAGCTGCATTAAGGGACCCTCTAAGACGTAGTTAGGTTTTTTTAGCCTTCTGACGCTTACTTAGTATCTTATTTACTATACAAAGCCTATAGCACTTAGCTTTAATAAGAGCTAGTTTGTATACTAACTTGCTAATACCTTTGGCCTGTAAGTTAACTACTTTGTATAAATAGGTTAGTAAGCTATATTAATAACTAGTAATCCTTTTCTTAAGTAATGCAGAGCTTTATACGGCGTTATGTACTGTAGTTAGTGTCTTTAGGTCCTAGGAGCCCTAGCTGCTTAGGCGTAAGTTAGATAGTGTTAGCGTCTTTAGCTTAAAATCCAGGCGGGAAATAACTACTTCTGGGTTAAAAGGGATAAGGCTAGCCTGTCTAAAGCCAGCTTGTACGTTTTCTTTACCTATTAAAGTAAAAAAGGCTGCCTTAAAGGTAGGAAAGAAGTCGTCCTTAGTAATATGCGTAATCTGTATCTATATTATTTTCTTAATTTTCTTACCGTATGACGCCTTTAGTGGACTAAAACAGCTAACATTAAGAGGCTAGAGCTTGTGCGATAAATAGGGAGGCATGTAAAGAGCAATAATGCTGTGTTTCTTATAGTAATTGTTAAACTTAGTAGACTTGTGGCTGTTGTAGCTATTAAGGATTAGGAGCTACTTAACACCCTTTGTATAAGACTTTGTACACTTTTTAAAATGCTATAGCTAATCTAGGCCAATCTTGTTTATAGTCTATCTATTTTCGCTAGGGTGGATGCGCCATTAGGGTAGAAATTAGCTATTAGTATACTATAAGAGGAGGTAATATTTGCTCTTAACAATAACGTATAAAGGCAGCGCCTAGCTATTTGCACATACGCCCTAAATAACAGAAACCTATTTGCGATTACTAGGCTGCTTTATATAAGGCCTTCTATAGTAATTAAAGGTTGTAACAACCTTTGCGTGTAACAGCATTCCTATTAAGAAGCCTGTCTTATTAAAATTGTAGATATTGTTATTATGGATTCTGTACTTTGTAATTATGTTTTATATAAGGGTAAACCAGGCCTGCATAATTACAGAATCCTTAGCTAACGCCCTCTAATAGTTAATTCTACGTTAAAAACGCGTCTTTAGTTATAGTTAGCGTTGTATAAAGTTCTCTGCCTATTAGGGTCTAACACGTGTTACATTGCGTTTATTAAGAAGGCAATTAGCTATATCTTGTACGTTGTTAAGTCGCAGTGGAAATCCTTAATTAATTAGGTTAATAACTTATTTAAGAATTACTATTTCTTCTAGCTTAGTTATCTTTATTAATTTTGTATAAGTCTTATGGTGTAGTAATTATCTAGCGCGTTAGTGTTAAAGTATTATTCTTAGGACGTTGTAGATAGAGGCTGCTTTTTGTATAGATAGATTTAGGTCTTTTTTAATAGCTTTAATTATAAGGATAATACGACTTTTGTTTAAAGAAGAACTTATTATTGTACGTAGAGGAATGTTAATGTAAAGTTGAAGTTTAAGGAGGAAGGAGGAAGTGGGCTACTTGCTATAATGGGCCACTTGCTATGCATGTACGTTAGTCTTTTATCTTTATCTTTTACTATAGGTTTAGTATTAGACTTAGTATCTATACCTATATTAAGTTCTTAGTAACCTTAAAAGGCTTTACTAGCATAAATAGCAGCCTAATTAGAAAGCCTTCCTAATAGCCTAGTATTACTAGTAGATAGGGTTAGGTTAGGTATTACTTTAGTTATTAAAAGAGATAATAAAAGGTAAAAGTAGTAGTGTTAGTAATAGGTTTCTCTTACGCTCTTTTTTCTTAAGGCAATCTTTCTCTATAGTAACTAGTTAATAAACCTAATTAAATAGGGAGTAAATACATAATAAATCTCCTTTAGGCATAGTGTTACAACCTAACAAGTTATAGGTAATAACAGCCCCACTAGACAAGTGAGAAGAAGATAAGGCACTAGTATAGACAAAAAGCAGGGTTAGATAGATAACTCCTTAGGAACAAAAGAACTACAGAAGGTTACGTAAAGATAAGAAGGGACTAATATTTAATAAGCGGTCCTACGCTAAGGACTAACATACTAAGGATCAGTCTATCATAAGAAGTAACTCTAAGTAAGTTAGTCCTAGAAATAAGATTATAAGATATAAAGATATTTATTTCTAGTAGATAGATTTCCTTCTATAGCTCTTTAGTAATTAACTTTATAATTTACCCTACCATAAGTAACTCTTAACTATTTATTAGTTATAAAGCTATATAAGCTACCCTCCTTATAAAGTATATAATTAATTACTATCTACCTAATAGACTAATAAGATAACTAATAAGCTAATAAGACTAAAATACCGTTATTAAGTATTAAAGCCTTAGCTACCTGTTAGTAGAAAACACTACTATTAGATATCTAACTATAACACTTTAATTACTTCTGTTTAGTAAGTTAACCCTATAATACTACTAACAGTAAAAAACCTAAATAATAGCCTCTAACACTTTTACTCCTACTTTATCTTCTTCTAGAAATAAGGGTAAGGCTATAACTACTAAACCCTAGAACCTTAATAAAGAAATAAAGGGTGCTAAGTCCTCTAGTAAGAAGGAAGACAGTAATAAGAAGCTAGCTAAGTAACTTAAACGCACTAACAAGGATATTACTAATATGTAAGCCTTATTTAATAAAAACACAGTAGCTATAAAGCAGCTCTAGGCCTAAGCCTGCTGTACTTAGGCTCTTAAGGAGGAAGTTTACACTCTCTAAGGTACCGCCAGAATTATCCAGACTTCTATAAATAGACAGGAGAAGTTAAAGCTTAACTCTCCTACTACTTTTAATAAAACCTTAGGATAACTTAAGGGCTATCTAATCTAGATTAAGACCTATTAGGAATTCTACTTAAAGAATTTTAGAACTAAAACTAAGTAAATTATCTACGTGTTAACATTCCTCTGTAGATAAGCCCTCTAATAGTTTAAACCCTACATAGAAGACGTGCTTAATAATAAAACGCTAGAATACTATAGGACTAAAACTTAAGACATATTTAGCAGCTTCTAAGGATATAAGCAAGCCTTAAAATCACTTTTCTAAGACCTAGATAAGAAATAATAAGCTAAGTAAGATCTAGCTGCCTTAAAACAGACTAAATCTATAACTTATTACGCTGCAGAGTTCTAAAGAATCTGTATACAACTTAACTACACTAATAACACTTAAATCTTTATGTTCTACTAAGGACTAAAGGATAAGGTTAAGGATAAGCTATCTAAGATAGATTAACTAAACAATTTCTTATAGTATACTAAACTTACTATTTAAATTAACATATAACTTTATAAACAACAAAAAGAAAAAGGAGAAAGTAAGTAACCCTTAAACTTTAGTAAGAAATACTAATAGCACTTTTAAAAAGGTAACTAGCACTAGTTTACTACTCCTAAGTTCTAAAAAGGAACCTACATAGGACTACTAACCTCTTATAAATAACATACTAGACCTATAGACGTTAGCATAGCTAGTAAATAGAGATAATAACTACTATGCAACCCTAAGTCTATTAAGTACTATAACTATAATAAGCTAGAACACATAGCTAGAGACTATAGATAACTAAAATAACTCTAGAATAAACTAGTCCCTAAAGAATCTAAGCATGCCAGTATTACATAAAGAGAAATTCTATATAAGTAACTTACCTAGACTACCTACTATAATAATAATTATCTTACCTACTAGAATAAAAAGAAATAAGCAGGATAGTACCCTAAGGCACTAAGAAATAAGACTGTAGCTATATCCTAAAAAGACATAAGGGAGATAACTTATAAATCTAACTAGTAAGCGTTAATAGTTAATAATGTTATAAACATACGTAACTAAGTCCTAGGGCTAAGCTAACAGCTTACGCCAGAAGAAGTCTATAAACTAGAGAGAATAGTTAATAAATAACGTAGTTAATAAGCTTAGTAATTAGACAAGCTTAGTAATTACCTAACTGTAACTACAGCACATTTCTAACTAATAAGTAACACCTAGGAAATTAATTAAATTTAAACTAATAGAGGTCCTCTTCCTTAGATATTTCTTTAACAAATTAATATGTTTGCGCATTATAACCGGTGTTCCTACAGATGCTACACTACCGTTAGCCTGTCTTAGTCCTTAGTTAGCAACTACTACTCTAGTGCGTTTCCTTCTTAATCTAAGCTGTTGCCTCTCTCTGTAATTAAAGGTCCTCTGCCTTAGCTATAGTAAGACTTCCTTCTTGTTTAAGATAGGTTTTCTTAGCCCTCCTGCGTTAGCTAAGCAGGTTATTCTCCTCTTAAAGGATCTAGACCTCTAACCTTAATAAGGCAATCTGGTGCATAAATCCTTACGCTCCCTTTAATAAATGCTCTACAGCTTTAATAATTAAAGTTAGGGAGCTATTCTGATGGCAGGAGATCCTCCTTTTAATAAGTTTAGACTAAGAAGATACTTCTGTTAGGTTGTTTGGCGTCTAAGAAGTCTACGCAGGGGGTGTTATTAGAAGGGACCCTAGAGGTGTTAGAGTGTGTAACTTAACATTAAGCTTTGATAGCACACTTTCTGCGCTTAGAGGGACAAGCCTTACTCCTCTAAATCCTCCCTAAATGTTATTTTCTGTAATAGCTTGCGTAAAAGCCTTATGAAACACAGAGAAGAAGTCTTCTTTTGTAATATGCGTATTACGCTAGCGTATCTTATCCTTAATTTGTTAACTATATGCCGTCTTTAGTAGCCTAAAACACCTAACGTCTAAGGGCTAAAGTAAGTAAGATAAATAAGCCAGTATGCAGAGTGTAACAATATTGTTTTCCTTACAATATATCTTAAAGTTAGCAGCATAGTGACTTTTGTGCCTATTAACAATAAGAAGGCAATAACTACTACTTACACACAGTTTTAAATACTAATTAAAGTGCTGTAGCTAATCTAGGCCTCTTTTGTTTATTATCTACCTATTTTTAGATGTTACAATAACCTAGTTACGTAGGAGACCGGTTTTAGTATACTAGGTAGAGAGGTAATATTAGCCTGTAACAATAATATACAGTAGAATGCTGTAGCCTAACGAACTAATGGCCTAAATAACTGTAACCTATTTATGATTACCAGGCTGCATTATTCTTATATTTAACCGCCTTTTAGCACTAGTAACAACTATTCTAGATACAATCTAGCCTATTATAAAACCAGTCTTATTAAAGTTATAGATGTTAGAGTCTATAATGCTGTATTTCGCAATTATGTTTGCCATAAGGCGAAACCACGCGTTTATTGCGCCTAGATCTTTGCATTAGGCCCTCTTATAGTCGTACTTATGAAAAAAGCGCATCTAAAGCTGTAGTTATTACTTAACAAAGTTTAAAGCCTAGCGCTTCCTAACTAGGGGTGCGTTGCAGTTAGTAAGTAGTTAATTAGCTATATCTTCTACACTACTAAGGTAAGGAGGAAATAATTAGGAATCTAGGTCTAGAATGTACTTAACTAGCTTCTCCTCTTTAAGCATAGTTAAATTTCGTAAGCTAGGTAATACGTTGCGTTATAACAGCTTTCCCTTAATTTAGTTACATAACGTTAAGTAGGGTACTAAGTAGATCTAGCATATAGCTCTTATACTAAGATTTTTAGTTTGTTTAATTACCTAGATAGCTAAGTTTAATTAAGCTTCTTTATTTATAAGGGATATTGCTAAGTATGGTGTAATATGTATGTAAAGGTAAAAGATTAGTTTGTCTAGTTGGGTAATTACTAAGCTTGTCTAATTGCTAAGCTTATTAACTACGTTACCTATAATAAGAAGTTATTATACTAACTAACGTACCCTATAATGCTAAGTACTTATACTAAGTATAATACAGACCTAGAATCTAAGGACTATTAATAATTAAAATATATAACTAAAGGTGTATTAGAAAACTCTAACTAGGATATAACTTAGTAATTAACTAGGTATAAAAAAGACTACACATAATAAAGACGTTATACGCTCTTTTACCCTAGCTAGAATAATACATTAAGGCCTAAGGAAACTTAAAAGAACTCTACTAGCTTAAGCAGCAGATTAAGAAAGAAAGAGAAGAACTTAAAGAAGAGGACCCTATAGAGTACCTCTAGAAACCTACTAAAATAGTTATAGTAGAATATAAACAGGCGTAAAGACTTAGATACCTACTACTATAACTATTAATTAGAGAATAAACCCTGTAAGACACTATTAAAATATACGTAGGATACACTAGCTTAGAGGATAAAGAATCACTAGATAAATTTATTTCTTTTAGCAAACTATAAAGATAAGCAGTAGAATAACTTAGGAATATACCTAGAGGTAGCCTAAGCGTTACTACAGAAACCCCTAGTAGTAAAGTATAACAATAGAAAGAGGAACTACTTCTCCTACTAATTAAATAAGACGATAGAGAAGCACCTTATAACTTAGATAAACCACTAGCTAGTTAATACTACGTAGATTACTTAGATGCAGTACCTAACTTTTAACCTAAAATCTGTAAGAATAGTAATAACTAATACGTATGCTTCTATAGGATAAAAGAAGCCGTTATTAACTACTAACCTAAGAAACTATTCCTAGAGAACGCACAGTTTAAAGACTATAAATATCTTAATTACACTTACCTACTCTATAGATAAGTGTTTTAGGCAGACTGTATCTATAATAACTGCTTCTACTACGTGCATAAGAAAAGCAACTACACCTTTTACCTAAGAAGATAAGGTTAGATCCTTATTCTAGACGTCTATTTATAATTAGAAGTTAGAACTTAGGAAATTAAGAAATATAACGCCTTCTAGCTATATTTCTAACTATACCTTAGACACCTTATGCCTTATGTTAATAAGATTACTAAACACTAGTTAGACTACTTATTTAATAAATGCAAACTCTATTATAAAGGTAAGGTAAGAACGTAGAAGACTTAGATTAAGGAAGTATTTAAACTTATAACTACGCTATAAGGGAAAGAAAAAAGACCTTCTTATAAAAAACTAAACTAATAGTTAAAAAACTAAAGATGCTAACTAGAGAGAGACACCTAGTGGTAATAAAACATAAGTCCCTATGTATAGTAACTAAGAAAGATAACGTATACCTCTTCTTAGAAATCCTAATTAACAGACAGCCTACTTAAGTTATAGTAGACAGTAGCGTATAAGTAAATCTAATATTACTATAGATAGTAAATTAACAAAATATTTTATAGTAAATTAAGGAAGTCTCTTATGACCTCTAAAACATAAAAAGAGAAATAGTTAAGTATAGTAGAGGCACTATTAATAAGGAGACTATATAACTACCTATAGTTACCTATAGCTATTAAGAATAACTAATCTTTAATATTATAGAGATAGAATACTTAAATATAATCCTTAGAATCCTATAGCTATAAAAGAATAACCTAAACATAGATTAAAAGACTGGCTATCTCTAATAAAGAGATTTAACTATAAGGCAGTATTATATACAGTAACCCCTAAGTAAATCTAAGTAACAGAAGTATGTTGCCTACATCAGAAGAATTAAACCTACATAAGACAAACGATTTAAGAACTTTAAAGAAAATTAGTAAGAAGAAGAGAGACTCTCCCCTATTCCTTAAGAATACCATAAGTATTAGAGACTGTTTGCTAAAGAACTAGAAACAGGCCTGCTAGAACATAGCTTGTATAATCATAAGATACTGCTTAAAGAAGAAGCACACCTAAAGTTCTATAAGATATATAGACATAACAAAACAGAGCGAGAAGCACTAAATAAGTACCTTACTAAGAACCTTAAGAAAGGTTATATTTAACTATTAACATCTTTAGCAGGATATTTAATCCTGTTTATACTAAAGAAGAACGGCAAATTATAACTCTGCGTTAACTACTAACAACTTAATAACATCATAATTAAGAACTACTATTCTTTACCCCTTATTTTAGAACTATAAAACTAACTATATAAAGCAAAGTAGTTTACAGCCTTAGATCTTAAAGGTGCCTACAACCTTATCTAAATAAAAGATAGTAAAGAATAAAAAACATACTTTAGGATACAAAAGGGCAACTTTAAGTACCTTATTATGCCTTTTAGACTTACTAACGCACCTACCACTTTTTAGACAATAATTAACTATATACTATAAGAATTCTTAAATATATTTATAGTTATCTACCTTAACAATATACTTATTTACTTTTGTAACCTTAAGAAACATAAGGAGCATGTTTATAAAGTACTTTAAAAGCTATAAGAAGCTAAACTCTTAGTAAAACCTAAGAAAAGCGTATTCTATAGCTAATAAGTTAACTTCTTAGGATTTACTATTACGCCTAGTAAAATTAAAATAAAAAATAGAAAGATTGCAGCAGTAAAAGACTAGCTATAACCCCAGAATGTTAAAAACATTTAGTTATTCCTTAGATTTATTAACTTCTACTAATAATTCCTTAAGAAATATTTAGGCAAAATTAACCCCTTTATTAAGCTTACATAAAAAGACACTCCTTTTAAATAAACAGAAGAATAAGAAAAAGCCTTTAAGGACATTAAGCAATAAGTCCTCTTAGAACCAGTTTTAGTTATCTTAGACCCTAGAAAACCCTTTAAACTTAAGACTGACGCTTTAGACTACGCTATTAGTAGACAACTTAGATAACAAGATAATAACAGAAAGCTACACCCTTATGCATTTTTCTCTTAAAAACTTAGCAGACCTAAACTTAACTACTAGATCTATAACAAAGAACTTATAGTAATTATTAAAGTATTTAAAGAATGGAAACCTTAACTATCTAGAACTAAGCATAAAGTTAAGGTTTATACTAACTATAAGAACCTAGCCTACTTTACTACTTTAAAAGTCCTTAACAAATGACAGATTTAATAGTCTAAATTTCTCTCTAAATTTAATTTCTGAATTATCTATGTTAAAGAAATAGAAAATAGCAGAGCGGATGTACTAAGCTAATAACTAGACTATAAAGTCCTAGTACTAGATAAAACACTAGTTATCCTAAAGTAAGATAACAAAGGCGACCTTATGCTAGTATAAAAGCTTATTATGATTAGCACCTATGTTAATACTAGCACAACTAGCAGAATAACACATAACTAGATTAGAGAAATTTATAGCGCTTACGTATATAGACACTAAGGTGTTATAAAGATGTTTAAGCAAATTTAACAATATTATAATAAGTAAGTTATGTAACAAGAAGTAGCTTTAGTAATTAAGGACTGCAAAATGTGTAAGAAAAGTAAGAACAGTCCTTATAAGCTATATAGATAAATATAACTACTACTAGTGCTACTAGAAGCATAGTATTTAATCTCTCTAGACTTTATTGTTAAACTACTAAAGTTAGAGGAACTACTTATAAAAACAGACTATAACAGCATCCTAGTCGTAGTAGACTGACTTACAAAGTATGCTTACTTTATTCTCTACTTAGAGTTAAGTACGGCAGAAGACCTTACGTACACGTTCTTAAAATACATTATTAGTAACTACAGATTACTAAAAGAAATTATGTTAGATAGAGATAAGCTGTTTATATCTAAGTTTTAGAAATTACTAATTTTGTAACTTAGAGCTAATTATAAGCTATTAACTGCATTTTACCTATAAACTAATAGATAGACTAAACAAATTAACTAGATACTTAAACAGTATCTATAATGCTATGTTAATTATAACTAAGATAATTAGGTATTACTATTACTAATAGCCTAATTTACTTATAATAGTGCTGTTAAAAAAAGCACTTTAAACTCCTTATTCTACCTAAACTACAGATTTAAGCCTATAGCATATAGAAAGCCCTAATAAGGACTATAAGCACTAAAAGCTATAGCTAACTTTAACAAATTATAAGAAATCTAAGAGAATGTTACTAAAGACTTAGAATTTGTTAGAACACAAATGAAAAAATACGCTAACACCTTAAGGATAATGGGACTATCCTTTAAAGAGGGAGATAGCGTATACCTTTTGTAATAAAACATTAAAACAAAGAGGCTAAGCGACAAGTTAGACTATAAAAAACTTAGACCTTTTAAAATCATTAAGAAGATCTTAGATGTTAACTTTAAACTTAACTTACTAGATATAATGAAAATTCACCTAGTCTTCTACATCGCCCTGCTAGAACCAGCACCATAAGGAGTAAACACAAACGACTGCATTATCATTAATGCATACAAACCAGAATACAAAGTCAAAAGGATTATTAACGAAAGAATGGAGAACAGAGAAAAACAGTACCTTATAAAATAGCAAGACTACAGACATAAAGACAACTTATAGGAACCTGCTACAAACCTTTAACACTGCTACAAACTAGTAGAACATTTTTGCTTAACCTAGGTTCTACACCGCTAGATAAACCTTTTAGATCCCTTGTGACAGCATCACTAAATACTGCACTTTAATTAATAACATCTATACCGCCATAAGATTGCATAGAGATCACTGCCTTAGACTTAGCCCTCTTAGCCTCTTCTAACTTATCTAAAGACTGAAGACTAAGATGAGTTATCTCTGACCCCTTAGTCACAAGCTAACGCTTTTGACAACGAAGCCGCTCTAAGCAAGCTAATGATTTATCTAGATCTGCTTAAGCCTGACGCAGGGCGTTACGGCGGGCACTAAGAAGCTCTTCAGCAGCCTCCTCTTCATTTTCTAGACGCCTGGACTCTGAAATAATCCTTAATACTAGAAAGAAAGACGTTAGCATGCCTTAGAAAAGAAAACCACGACACTCACAAGAATTAAGGGCGACGCCTAAAGCATCGCACGCCTTGCCGCGACGAACGCACTCCTTGCACTTTGACGATCGCTTGATTATGTAACAACGAAGGCTGCGACTACGACAGAAAGTGCAAGGCATTACGTTGTAACTAAAGAGTTCGATAGAAGTTGCTAAATCTTAACGATGACGACTTAACGATTGATTTTAAGAACCAGAAGCTTTTTGTTTACTTACGCGACTAGACATAGTGTTAGCATTATTAAAGGAAGCAGAAACTTAATACTCCCTAACCTGGGAAGACACCACCTACTTATAGTACGGTCTGCGGGACTTAGACCTTAGAAGGGAGACCTGATGTTACGACCTAAAAAGAACTACCCCTGTAGCTTAGAGTAACAAGAAGGACTAACAGACTAACAGGCCTAGAAGGCTAATAGCATAAACAGGTTAGATATAGAACAAAAGAACTATAGAATAGGTTACGTAATATATAGCTAATAAGAAGAATGATTACCTATAAGTAGGTAATTACTTAAGATAATTACTGTTTAGATAAGGTAAGCAAGAGCTACGATTACCTTAGGCAAGGTAATCACCTTAGTTAGCAACCTGTATATAGGAAGGCCTTAAGTCCGCTTAAGTCCTAACTCCTATAGCTCTTTAGTAATCAACTTGTGATACTTTCTCTAAATACCTTTTAGACCTTAACAGCCTTTGTGATTCACCCTCCTATAGGTGACTCTTAATTACCCTTCTGTTGTAAAGCTACACAAGCTACCTACGCCTGCCTAGTATATAACTAATTACTGCATACTCTCTAGTAAGACGCTAATAAGCTAGCAAGCTAATAAGACTTAGTAGTACTGTTATTAGTATCTAGCCTTAGCTACCTGTTAGTAGAAAACCCTACTGTTAGATATCTAACTGTAATAAGGAGATTGCCTCTACTAAAGTAGATATTTGCCTCTCCTGCCTATAAAGTATTAATTTCTGCTAAGGGATAGGTTTACTAAAGGGTAACAACTTAGGGGTATCTAGCAGTAGAAAAACCGGCTGCTTCTATATCTAGCAGTATTCCTTAGAAGACTTCTGCTAAGTATTAGTTAAGTATGAAGGCAGCTGCGTTTTTCTTAGCAGCCTAGTCCCTAAGATCTGCCTTAGTTAATTAATAAAAGACAGATTGGTTAGCTAGCTGTAATAAAAAGGCCTTACTACTAAAGTTACTCTTATTAAAAAAGGCTATGCTAATAAAGAAGGTATCACTATTGTTAGTACCCTTATTATTGTTATTAGTAGATGCTAGGGTTATCTAGAGATACTAGTGGATATCTTTATCTCTATTGCTATTATTAAGAGACTTAAATCCTTTGTATTTAGTAAGGAAGTTGCTGTATTTTGTTAATAAGGCATCTTAGACGTACTTATTACTTTTAAATTAATTATATGCCTAACGTCTCTTATTTATTAAGTGCTTTGTTAACTAGCAGCCTGGTTTCTTATAGATGTAGTAACAGTAATTAGACTTATAATTAGATAGACTCTAGTTAAAGGGTTAGTTAGTAATTAGGCTGTAAATACAGCTGTAGTTACTATAGTTATTACTATACTAGTTATTATGCCTATAGCCGCAATAAGTGCAGTTAACCTAGTATTAGTTAGAAGATTTAGTATTAGTAAGATACTAGTGGTCCTTATTTATAGTTATAGTAGTACTAACGGCAGACTGTAGTTAGTTACAGACCCCCTCTAATGTATTAGTAGGGTTGTATAGGCATAAAGTATACTTTAGGACCCTAGAGTAGGTATTAATAAGCTAGTCTTATAGAACTTTATTAAATTAGTATATTATAAGGAGCGCCTGTTAAATAACCGTAAGCTTCCTAATAAGGGCCTTAAGGACCTATACCTTAGTTTTGTTAGGATTTTCCTAGGTAATTTAGTTAAATGTAGTACTATGCTACTAAGAAAGGTAGTTCTGCTAGCTCTGTTTATTTTTAAATTAATTTCTAATCTATTAGACTATTAAAAAGAAATTACGTAAGCCTTTGCTATAGATCTATTAAAGGTAGAAGTTAGAAGCCTTACCCTTAAGTATAGTTAAAAAGGCGTAACCTAGCTAATGTTTCTTAATGTTAATTTTCTTATAGTTATTACAAAAGTTAGTTAGCTTAATATTAAGTATGTTGTATATCTTACTACTATACTTATGTTTATTAGGGATTAGCTTAGTAAGGTTAGATAACTACTTAGAAGTAGGCTTAGGGTTAGCTATAGTAGCAGCAGGATTACTAACTAGCGGCTTCTAATCTAGAGGTAGAAACCCTGTAACAGAAGCTTAGAGAAAAGAGAGCCCTTACTTACTAAAAGAGCCTTGTGGGCTAATGTAGAATCCTGTTAGGGGTTGTTAAGGTAATTACTTTACTACTGTAGGCTTCTGTAGTAGCAGTAGCGCTAGTGTAGCAGGTTAAGATTAGCTAGTTAGGGGTAGTAGTACAGGGTACAGAATACAGAAGGCAGGTATAGCCTAGTAAGATATAAAGTAGATAGATAAAGCTAGCAACTGTTAAGAAGTTAGCTTTTGTTAAGCTAGCTGTTGTTATTATTACTGCAAAGAAAGAGGATTAGTAGACTGCCTAGACGCTAGCTCTTTAGTAAGAAGCTTGTTTATTTCTCTGTTAGCCTGTTTCTTATCCTCTATCTGTTAGCATTATTACTCTTACTTTATAGCTGCCTGTTATTATAGACTAACGTACTATTATTAGATCTCCTTAAGGATACATAGATATTTATTTAGTAATTAGTTAAAGTAGGGAGAATAAAGGCGTACTTTTTTAACCTCCTTATCTACCTATAGATAGAAGGTGTTATTATCTAGAACTTTTACTAGTCTTAAGGCTACCTTATTCTTAGTCTTAGGGATGTAGATACTATTAACAAGGAGGTGGTTATAGAGTAAGCTAAGTGCCTTTATTCTAGCTATATTAAAAAATTCTGTATTTTAACTATTAAAGTTGCGTTAGAAGGCAGTAAGTAAGCTGTAACTAAATAGCTGTTCCTAAGACTAGGTAGTAATAAAGTAAGTAATGTGTGTATATACCTTTTTGTTATTATATTTACTAAAGAGGATCTTATTATTGCTTCTTTATATTGTTAGGTTAATAAGTTAACTAAAGCTGTAGGAGATCAGAAGATCCTGTAATATCTGTAATTTTGTTATAATAATAAATAAAGCTAAAGAAGGAAGATTAATAAAGGAAAATAACTGTAAAGATAGAAAAATCCTGGTAGTAGGTATAAGACTGCAGCCTTACTATAGCTTTTACGTTACCTGTTAGCCTAATGACCTCTTAAACACATGCGTTTCTTCTAGATCTGTAGATTAGAAGGCGTATACGTTTGTTAGAGGGATTACTGCTTGTTAGTAAGGTAACTTTGCTGTAGGTAGAAAGGATAGTAAAAAGTAAAAGTTGTTTTCTAAAGGAAAAATAGAAGTAGGTTAATAATATTGTGGATATTGTGTAGAAGTATGAAAGGTAGGAAAGTAAGGAAAGTAAAGTTAGAAGGGGCAGAAGGTGTGTATTTTTGCATACTTTTGCAAATCTTTATAAATCTTCTAGTAAAGTAAGTAAAAGTAAGGAAATTTGTTGTAGGTAACAAATTTAATAAAGTTAAAAGTAAAGAAGGTGATAGGTTATTATGATAAGCAGCAGACTTCTCTAATGGCACTTAGCGTACAAAAGGGTATTTAGCTATAAGGTTAATTAACGATAGCGTGATAGACGCCCTTATTAACGGTAACGTGGTTATTGTAAAAGAAAGGTTAACAGTATTACAGGTTATAGAGGGCTGGCGATTTTGTGGTTAGTACTGAAGGGATCCTGTGGTAAGGCGTTGTAACAGTCTCTTTTGGTAATACCTTACTAATCTGCAGTATATTGCAGTAGTGGTTACTGTGAGGTTAACTACTGATTAGTGTTGGATTCATAGGTCAAATGGGGAGATACTTGAGTATTGTGGGTTAGTAACGATCACTGTTAAAGTGGTGATATTGCTTGTTGTGGTTGTTGTTAGAAAGTAGAAGTGAAAGTTGGGCTGGGTGGTTGAGAAGGATATCTCCAGACTGGGCTGGAGAATCCGTGTGATCTCATTGGCCACCCCCGAAGTACGTCACGTGGATATCACGTGCCGTACTTCACCCAAAGTGATCCAGATATCAACACTTACAGAAGCACTTAGGTAACATACTTCAATTGAAATCTGATATACTCGCATACCCATTTGTTGCGCTGCGCATGCACGTCACAAACATTGAGGTGATGGTATCCACATGATGCTTTTAGACCTAGCATCTAAGTAAATTTGGAGTTGGTAATCCGTGATGGTGTCATAACCGCCTGGCGGGCAAGACTCGAGCATCACCCAAAGAAAGAGGTCGAAATGAAAGGCCGGACTCGGGCTTTTACCCCACTGGCCCTAGATATTTTTGCTGACTGGTAGCTTTCGTGCAAAGTAGATATAAACCTCGTCGTCCTCCAGTATTTTTGTCTTTGTTCTGATCTGTGCTTCACTCGTCAAAAAATCATTCACCTTCTCCCAGTTCAATCCACTTCATTTATACCGCCTCAACATGAAGTTTGCGGCATCTTACGGCGCTTGGGCGCTTCTTTTCATAGGCCATGTCCGCTCTATCCCAATGTTCGCGGATGAACGTTCGGTGGCACCTATGCCACGAGATCAAGTACTTGACGACTGGCAGAACACATTGTCCAGCGATACTCGTCATCGGCTCAATGTGGCGTTGCAGCATCTAGATGACGAAACTGATCCTGGCCAGGCCTTCCGCAATGACACAATCATGCGGTGAGTCTTGTGTACTACACTCGTTCCATTTCATATCCCGACCAAGAAAGCCTACTCTGACATACAGATCAATATACAGTGTCAATATTGAGCGTGAGGCCCAAGACCTCCCACTTGTCGACTTGACACAAGCTTTCGGGATGAGAATTCCGGCTCCGCGTGTCACAGTTGCTCAATTTTCTGTTGAGAAGCGTAATGATGCTGAACATTTTCGTGAGGAGGCCTACACGCGAGGTGGCGCCATGACTTACCCGAAGACGCTTGACCAACGTGGCAACAACGCTGAAGACATCCGCGAGGAAGCTTACACTCGTGGTGGCGCCATGACTTACCCGAAGACGCTTGACCAACGTGGCAACAACGCTGAAGACATCCGCGAGGAAGCTTACACTCGTGGTGGCGCCATGACTTACCCGAAGACGCTTGACCAACGTGGCAACAACGCTGAAGACATCCGCGAGGAAGCTTACACTCGTGGTGGCGCCATGACTTACCCAAAGACTGTCAACCAGCGCCGTGATGACGTCTACGATAGTCTTTTGGACCGCAACAGCCTGGCGCTAGGAGCCGTCGAAAGAATCAACATCGCTCACCGCGTCCTTGGCAAGCCCGAGATCACCTTGCAAGAGGTCAAGGAGACCGCTTCGCACAGCGACGAGTACGTAAACGAGTACTGGCAGTCTTCAATGAAACATGGCGACTTCTGGACAGCCGACCAGCCCGCAGGCAAGCCAAATTTCATCGAAGGTGGTCAGTCGAACGGGTTTGGTTTCACGCAGAGCACCTACCACAAGCTCCACTGCCTCGCGAACCTTCGGATGATGCTCGCCTGGCATATCACTGGCCACAGCGACAAGATGACCCGCGACATGAATGTACACGCCATGCACTGTCTAGTAAGTAACCCTAAGTTTTTCCAGAACAGATTTCGCTCAAGAGATTCGGTTTTACTAATACACTAACAGGAGTACACCCGCTGGCGTGAGTTGACAAATCCTGATCTGAATGAAGAGCCCATTGACACCGTCGATTACAAGGGTATGGGGATCCACTAAGTCACTATCGTCAATTTTCAGCCTTTGTGGCCCTAACCTCGAAACTTGATTCAAGAATGTTCTTCTATATTCCTTATCTGTTAGGTAAGGAGGATTTATGTAAGGGGTTATCTCTCTGTCATGTAACCTCCTTCCTGATTAGGAGCCTTGCGACCCGCTTTCGGGACAGTCATTTCTCTTTACATATGCATATTGAAGATCCATTTAGTTCTAGAAGATCCTTCGTAATGCTACTGGTTCATGTCGGCCATACTCCGCACTATGACAGGGGCTATCGATTAAATGCTAAGGGTCGTCTAAATTAGCGGCTAAATTAGGACTTAAATAACATATATAACTCCAAATCATCCCCAGTTAAACTCTACGAGACCAGCTTCCTGTGCATCAACTCCGCTTGCCCTTCCCCGACCTACGACTCTTTATTTTCTCATCACATTTTCCAGTGTCGCTGTTAAGTCCATAGCTTTGTGATGGTTGTCGATGTAAACCACGCCGGCTTTGAACGTCGGCTCTCTGTGGTTCAGCAACTCCTCCACGGCCGCGGGCTTCAGGTTGGTGATCAGTACTGCCATGCATCAACTTCTCTCTCACTAACTGGGTAACTTTTCCAACTTGCCGGTAGGCCTCCATCATCTCGACCCTGGCTTATGACGAAGAGTACGCATATCCCTTTAACAACTTCCTCTTCAAAGTAGAGCTAGCGACGCCGGCCTTCGCATCATCATTTCCGGGTACTCAACCTGGCACGTGCAAAGCTCCGCCTGAAGGCGTCTCCACGCTAGTCATCAAACTTAGCAACCTCGCGGCCCACGACGTGAACAATACCAACCGCGTAGAGAATGACGTCGCTTCACAGCACCTTGTTCGTAAGTCCATGGAAAAGAGCGGGCTCGATCCACTAATACCGGATGTTTACGCCTGGGCGCCTGCCACAACTACTGACCAAGTAAACGAGGAGGGGTTTGGTTGGATCATGTCAGAGTTCCGGAGCGGCGTTGATCTTGGTCCGGAATTCTCCTCTCTTGACATGGAAAGTCAGAAGCATGTCTTGGAGCAGATGGCTGCCGTTCTTGGGGCCATGCAAGCAGCAGATCTCCCGCAAAGCGTCACTAAGTTTGGCGGCGGACTCAAGTTCGACCCGAACGGCGCCATTGTGAGCGGAGAGTCGTCATCTATGCAAGATGTGAGACCCACTGGCTCATACGCGGAGTGGAGAATAGAAAAGCTGCGTTCCCGCTTCAAACAAGCTGCCGAAAGCTCAGTTATCCAGGGCTGGGAAAGCAATGGCGTTGCCGCCAGGATCGAAAAGTTTCTCGCCAGCGGCGGCCCAGAGAAAGTGCTTAGTATTGTTGACATACACAAAAAATGTCTAACACATGGAGACTTGAGTATGTATTCTAATCCTGAGTCTAGTCAGCGTCAGACTGATCCCTAGTAGCCATTTACAACATGCTCTTTGATAAGAAGGCCAAGAAAGTCACAGCAGTTCTTGACTTCGACTTCGCCTCCGTTTCTCACCCCTTTGAAGAGTTCATCTCCATGTCTTTCAGCCACACCGGTGGAAATGTTGGCGACGACGACACCGCGATCAACCAGGCGATTCTCTCAGGCGACTTCACTACGCCACCTGCAGACCTAGATAAGGAATCTCTCAAGGAGTGGGAGCTTGCTAAAACGTGGAATTCGGTTTTACAGGAGAGTGTCGCTCTTGCTCCGTTCCAGATCGACGGCGTCAACCAGATCCGTGACCTTATGCGCTTGCAGAGGTTCCTGTGTCCATACTGGCTAGGCAGCGCGTCAGTTCTCGAGGAACTGGACGAGGTGAAGAGAGCCGAGCTTAGGGTAAAGGCGGAAGCAGACCTTGTAGGCTGGCTTAAGAAGCACGGGTATTGAGCAAAAAAGATATCATGAACATCGAAGAGGCTGCACTCTGACCTTAAGAAGAGAACCAACTTGCAGCAGCAAAATCGGGGTAATTTGGCCAGAGCAGGGACGCCATTGTCAGGGTGAAGGGTCAAGAGTAGAGCAATTTGTTGTTGTTGTATTTAACGCCATAGCGGCAAGGGTGGAACCGTTGTCGCAGACCTCCCGAGGGGTATGTGGCGTGGATAGCCGTAGGCTAGGACTACGTACTACATATATCGCCCTTCCTTCCGTCCTCCAAATGCTGCCTGCTGGCTACTGTGCGTTCTATCTGTCCCTGGTTCCTGGTTCCCCAGATTCATTGCTTCCCATCTGGTCCGTTTGAGGGTTGAGTTGGCTGTCTAGTCCCGTGCCGGAGCTCGTTCTCTAGTAGAGTAGGCAGATCTTCCGGAAGAAATTTGTCACACGGAGGAAGGCCTCAAAGCCTTTTGGGCCAGTCATTAGTCCCTCGAAGTATCGTTCAAGGGATCCCATAGGTCCGATGGGATCGAGCGGACCAGTTAGGTAGAGGGTGGGCCACTGCTGCCTCCTCGCCATGGTCGCTGGGATGCAAAGCCGGGTTTTATTCTCAGTTGTTCAGAATTAACGTTAATTAATTATCTATCTACAGTTTCTTTCCTAAACCTGTTACACCTTGTTTAGAATATGTAATCTAGTTTATAGTCAGAAGAGGTACGAGACAATGGTAGGTTCATGGCCGCCTGCCTAGGCAACAAGCATAGCCCAAGCGGAGTGGCATATAAGCGCGCGCGATAGAATTACCCTGAGGCACTAATGGAAATATTAGGTACTAGTAAGTATGCCTGTATCACTTTACTGTCTCCTTTTCTTACCTCTCTATAATCACCTAATGCTGTAACACAGCTAGCTTACTTTAATGCAGCCTTTTTGTAATCTATAACCACTCCTTCCCCTCTTTAAGGTATACACGCAGACGCTTCTCTTCCTAATCTGTCTAACAGCAGCGCTTAGACCTCTTACCGTTTTCCTTAAGACTGCTGTCTAGGCTAGGGTAATAATTAGAACTATTACTGTCACTATGGTGCCTTTTGTTAGAAAGGTTAACTCTTCTATCTAAGGTGTAAGTAAAGGAAAAAAAAAGTCCCTGTGCCTTAGTTTCTCTTTATCCTACGCCTTATGATTAGTTAGAGTAAAAATTAATACTAATTAGTTAGAGATTATTACTAACTAATTAGCGCTCTTTATCTTTATTATTACTAATTAGCTTTAACTTACCTTTCTTATAGCTAATTATTATTAAGAATTATCTTTTTACCTTCTACCTTAAATTAACTAAGCTTATATACTAGTAAAACTAAGTAAGAACTAAGAAGGCTAAAGAAGTAGATAGGTTAATATACAAACTATACTATAAGCTAAACTTTATATTATTACTAGTGTACCTAAAGTAACCTAAAACTAAAGGTGACTAACTAGGGCTTTTGTAACATAAGGATTACTTCTTATAATAGTTCCTAGCCTAATTAAGGCTAGAAAAGTTATAAAAAGTATTTTTATAAGTATAGTAGCTTACCTTTTGTTACTATTATTACTAAGTAGTAGTTATATATATTAAATCTCTAGGTATTATTTTCTATATAAAAGAACTTTCTTTATTTAATTCTAGGCTTATGTATCTAGATACAGTAGGGTCTAATTAGGTCTAGAATAATAAAATAATGTTACTTATTTACTAAAACTAGGTAGAAACTAAGAAGGCTAGAGAAGTAAATAGGTTAATATATAAACTATATAATAAGCTAAACTTTATATTGTTACTAGTATACCTAAAGTAACCTAAAACTAAAGGTAACTAACTAAGGCTTTTGTAACATAAGGATTACTTTTTATAATAGTTTCTAGCCTAATTAGGGCTAGAAAAGCTATAAGAAGTATTCTTATAAGCGTAATAGCTTACCTTTTGTTACTATTATTACTAAGTAGTAGTTATATATATTAAATCTCTAGGTGTTATTTTCTATATAAAAGAACTTTCTCTATTTAATTTTAGGCTTATATATCTAAATACGTAAGATCTAATTAGGTTTAGAATAATAAAATAATGTTACTTATTTACTTATTAATAGTCTTATAAGTATATATCTAAAGATCTTATATTTTACTTTAGATCTATTTATAAAGTTTAGTAGTTTTTCTATATTAATACTATTTATATATACTTATCTACTTATTCTCTCTCTCTTTAGTCTAATAGTTAGTCTTCTTTTTATAAAGGCTGCTACTTATTAATAACCTAATTAGGTCTATAAGATATAGATAGAAAAGGAAAATACTAAAAGAAAACGTATAATCTTACCTCTTTTTAATTATTCTCTATCTTTTTATACTTATAGTAAATCTATAGAGAAGAAAAATGTTAGTATAAAGAGCACTAAAAATAAAGCTAAAATATAAATAACATTATCCTTAGTCTAATTAGACTATCTAATTCTATGTTTAGTATTATTTAATAGTATAAAAGCTAGGCTATATATTACCTTTGCCTTATGTTATATTACCTACTACTTTTATTATTTTTATTATGCTTTATATTATGCTTTACTTTTTTTTACTTCTCTTTCTTTTTTTTATCTTAGATTAGACCTTACTAGTATTATTTATAGTCTTACTATCTAGATATAATAGTTAGTTAAAAGTAAACACTTTAAGCCTTTTGTTATTTTATAATATCTTTATAAAGGTTATTAAATATACTAACATACTTATCTCTAGAGTACTTAGTAATAGACTTAACTTTCTATCTTTAGAGTTACTTTTATTACTTATAAGTATTATAGTAAGCTTTCTTATTTATACTACGTTACTCTTTAGTTTTTTAGTAAGTAGCTACAGTAGTTAAAGAGAGTTTAGTAAGGTTAACTAGGCACTCTAGGGTGTTATCCTTTTTTTTCTGTTTCTTTATATTATTATCCTTTTTATCTATCTTATTATTACTATTACCCTAATTAGACTTATTATTAAACTTAGGTAAAGGATTAAGAAAAGAGGTTAGAGATTTAGAAAGTAATTACAGTAGTAGTATCTTAGTAGTTAGTCTACTATTAGAAATAGAGAAAACCTCTTACTTTATATTTAGTAGTCTAATTAGTCTAAAAGATAGTAGTAGTAGTAATAGTATTTTACCTTTATTATTAAACTTAGGAGGCGTTTTCTAAAGGTTTTCTAATAGTATTTATAAGCCCCTAAGTTAAACTATTAACTAAGTAATATCTTTCTTACCTTAATTAGGCTTTTGCTTTTCTAATGCCTTTAGATATTTCTTATAGTTATTAATAAGTAATGTTAGCTTCTTACGTAAGTCTCTTTTACTATAGTTACTAAAGAGACTAAATTCTAAAGTAATCTATTTACGCTATTACATAATAACATACTTAATAACTTTACCTTTTATACTATTCTACACCTTTAACTAAGTAGTACTATCTTTAATGTTAGTAATGCTTTTCTAGATATAATATTAAAAAAACTTAGTAATATACAGTCTATAAGTCTAACTATCTAGTTACTAAGGCCTAATAATAATACTAGCCTTAGTATAAATAATCCTAATTAGGTTAGTATATACTTTTAAACTTTAATAAAATGTATATAAGTACTATATATTAAGTATATAGCGTAAGATAGCTTCTCTATCTCTTTAGTAGCTATTATACTAAAAGGAGTAACTAGTAACTTAATTAATAAATAATTTAGTATAGTAGCTATTATAGTAAGTAATAAGAGTAATATAATTAGCTTTTTTAATAGCTAGTCTTTAGGTAGGCTATATAGTAACACTAGAATTATCTAAGACCTATAGTAAACTATTTATTATAATGTAGTTAACATTTATATTTTTAGTAGTAAAGGTAACTAGACTTTATATATTATTACTTACTATTTAGGTTTATCTAATTAGGTAGCCTTAGGCATTATATAAACCTAGAAGGTAGGTTTAGGTATCTCTTATATTCTAACTTCTTTAACCTCTAGCATTATTATATCTAGCTACCTAGTATGTTTATAATATATTATATATATTTACGTTATTAGTAGGTATCTATATAAAAGTAGTATAGATACCCTAATTAGCTAGGTAAGAGTAGTTTAGTAAAAAGGTAGATATTATAAAAGTAGTAGTAGTAAGGTTCTTAAGTCCTTTTACTAGCTTATAGTTCTAAGGATAGGCATACTAAGAACTACTAGGCTTAATAATAGCGTTCTACTTTAGCTTAGTTAGATTAAGGTAGTTATTATTAAGGTTCTTTATAGTATAGTTATTATAAACAGTTTTAGTATAGGTCTATACCTAGATATTATCTACTTTAGTTAGGTTAAAGTTAATCTAAATTACGTTAGTAGTAATAAAGGTAGACATATTAGTAGTTATAGATAAGTCTAATTAGGTTAAGAATAATAAAATAAGTATAAGAAAATAGTTATTAGTTACTAGCTATTACTAGTTATAATTATTATTATTAATAAGAAAAGAAAGTTAGATTTAGTAGATAGTTAGTTTTATAATATAGATTTCCTTAGGCTAACTATAAATTACTTTACCTAAAAGAAAGAGAAAAAGAATAACTAATAAGAAAAAGAAGAAGGTAGAATAATTAGATAAACTATAAAGGTTAAAAGTAAAGGTAAAGCCTAGTTACCTATAGCTTCTAACTATAATAATAATAATGTGTAGTTATATTAGGCTATAGTTATTAAGGGCCTAAGGTTACCCCTATAGTCCTAAGCTTACCTAGTAGATATAGTTTCTTAATACGTTATACCTAGTAAGCTAGACTGCTAGAAACCTTTTAAGAAAAAAACCTAGGCTCTAGTGTGTAAAAAACCTTAGTAGGAAAAATACATAGATCTTAGTGTCTTAATGCGGTAATATATCTAGTGTAATAATACCTAATAAGAACCTAGAGGTAGACTTATACGCCTAGCTATAGGCTAATTAGGTAGCTCTATAGTTACCCTATTGTGTATATAGGTTCTAGCTAGGTGTTACAACCTAAGATCTAGTTAGTTACTAGTGCAGCCTGAAGCAAAGCCCTAGGGATGACTAACAGGGCAGACAGATATTTATGTATGCAGGCCAGCGGCATAGGCCAGACTTAGAACAGAAGAACTAGGGAAGGTTACGTAATAGATTAGTAAGGATTAGTGGTAATCTAACATAATCCCCTAGCAAGGATCAGTGCCTTACCTAACTAATCTAACACTAAGGATTACTAACCATAGGTAATAATCTAAGGATAGACAATAGGTATAAGACTTAACCTAAGGACTAGACAGAATACCTTTTATAGCTCTTTAGTAATTAACTTTGTAATACTTTCTCTAAATACCTTTTAGACCTTAATAGCCCTTATAATTACTTTATAAGTAACTCTTAAGTTATTATTCTATGTAAAGCTATATAAGCTACCTACGCCTACCTAGTATATAACTAATTACTATATACTTACTAGTAAAGATGCTAGCAAGCTAGTAAGCTAATAAGACCTAGTAGTACTATTATTAGTATCTAGCCTTAGCTACCTATTAGTAAAAAAAACTACTGTTAGATATCTAACTATAACACTTTAATTACTTCTGTTTAGTAAGTTAACCTTATAATACTACTAACAGTAAAAACCTAAACAATAGCCTTTAACACTTCTACTTCTACTTTATCTTCTTTTAGAAATAAGGGTAAGGCTATAACTACTAAACCCTAGAACCTTAATAAAGAAATAAAGGGCGCTAAGTCTTCTAGTAAGGAGGAAGATAGTAATAAGAAGCTAGCTAAACAACTTAAACGCATTAATAAGGACATTACTAATATGCAAGCCTTATTTAATAAAAACGCAGTAGCTATAAAGCAGCTTTAGGCCTAAGCCTGCTGTACTTAGGCCCTTAAGGAGGAAATTTACACCCTCTAAGGTACTACTAGAATTATCTAGACTCCTATAGATAAACAAGAGAAGTTAAAGCTTAACTCTTCTACTACTTTTAATAAAACCCTAGGATAACTTAAGGGCTACCTAATCTAGATTAGGACCTATTAGGAATTCTACTTAAAGAATTTTAGAACTAAAACTAAGCAGATTATCTACGCTTTAACATTCCTCTGTAGATAAGCCCTTTAATAGTTTAAACCCTATATAGAAGACATACTTAATAATAAAACACTAGAATACTGCAGGACTAAAACCTAAGATATCTTTAGTAGTTTCTATAGATATAAGTAAGCCTTAAAATTACTTTTCTAAGACCTAGATAAGAAATAACAAGCTAAGTAAGATCTAGCTACCTTAAAACAGACTAAATCTGTAACTTATTATGCTATAGAGTTCTAAAGAATCTGCGCACGACTTAACTATACTAACGATACTTAAATCTTTATGTTTTACTAAGGACTAAAAGATAAGGTTAAGGATAAGCTATCTAAGATAGACTAACTAGATAATTTCTTATAGTATGCTAAACTTACTATTTAAATTAACATACAACTTTATAAATAATAAAAAGAAAAAGGAGAAAGTAAGTAACCTCTAAACTTTAGTAAGAAATACTAATAGCACTCCTAAAAAGGTAACTAGCACTAGTTTACTACTCCTAAATTCTAAAAAGGAACCTACATAAGACTACTAACCTCTTATAAATAACACACTAGACCTATAGATGTTAGCATGGCTAGCAAACAGGGATAATAACTACTATGCAACCCTAAGTCTATTAAGTACTATAACTATAATAAGCTAGGATATATAGCTAGAGACTGTAGATAACTAAAATAACTTTAGAATAAGCTAATCCCTAAAGAATCTAAGTATGCTAGTATTACATGAAGAGAAGTCTTACATAAATAACTTACCTAGACTACCTGCTATAATAACAATTGTCTTACCTACTAGGATAAAAAGGAATAAGTAGGATGGTACCCTAAGGCACTAAGGAATAAGACTGTAGCTATATCCTAAAAGGACATAAGGGAAATAACTTATAAATCTAACTAGTAAGCTTTAATAGTTAATAATGTTACTAACGTATGTAACTAAGTCCTAAGGCTAAACTAACAGCTTACGCTAGAAGAAGTCTGTAAACTAGGGAGAATAGTTAATAAACACCTATAATAAGGAGTTATTATACTAACTAACATACCCTATAATACTAAGTACTTATACTAAGTATAATACAGACCTAGAATCTAAGGACTATTAATAATTAAAATATATAACTAAAGGTGCATTAGAAAACTCTAACTAGGATGTAACTTAGTAATTAACTAGCTATAAGAAAGACTATACATAATAAGGACTTTATACGCTCTTTTACCCTAGCTAGAATAATGTATTAAGGCCTAGAGAAACTTAAAAAAACTTTACTAGCTTAAGTAGTAGATTAAGAAAGAAAGAGAAGAACTTAAAAAAGAGGACCCTATAGAGTACCTCTAGAAACCTACTAAGATAGTTATAGTAAGATATAAACAGGCATAAAGGCCTAGATACCTACTACTATAACTATTAATTAGAGAATAAACCCCGTAAGACACTATTAAAATATACATAAGATAAATAAGCTTAAAGAATAAAGAATTACTAGATAAATTTATTCTCTTTAGTAAGCTATAAAGATAAGTAGTAAAATAACTTAGGGATATGCCTAGAAGTAGCCTAAGCGTTACTATAAAAACCCTTAGTAGTAAAGTATAACAATAGGAAGAGGAACTACTTTTCTTACTAATTAAATAAGATAACAGTAAAGCGCCTTACGACTTAGATAAACTACTAGCTAGTTAACGCTATATAGATTACTTAGACATAGTACCTAACTTTTAACCTAAAGTCTGTAAGAATAGTAATAACTAATATGCATACTTCTATAGGACAGAAGAAGCCGTTATTAACTACTAACCTAAGAAACTATTTCTAGAGAGCATATAGTTTAAAGACTACAAATATCTTAATTATACTTACCTACTTTATAGATAAGTGTTTTAGGCAGACTGTATCTATAATGACTACTTCTACTATGCGTATAAAAAAAGTAACTACACCTTCTACCTAAGAAGATAAGGTTAGATCTTTATTTTAGACGTCTATCTGTAATTAGAAATTAGAACCTAGGAAATTAAGGAATACAACGCCTCTTAGCTATATTTCTAACTATACCTTAGATACTTAATACCTTATGTTAACAAAATTACTAAACACTAGTTAGATTGTTTATTTAATAAATACAAACTTTATTATAAAGGTAAGGTAAAAACGTAAAGGACTTAGATTAAGGAAGCATCTAAACCTGTAACTATACTATAAGGGGAAGGAAAGAGACCTTTCTATAAAAAACTAAACTAATAGTTAAAAAACTAAGGATAATAACTAAAGAGGGATACCTAGTAGTAATAGAACATAAGTCTCTATGCGCAGTAACTAAGAAAGATAACGTATACCTCTTTTTAGAAGTCCTAATTAACAGATAGCTTACTTAAGTTATAGTAGATAGTAGTATATAAGTAAATCTAATATTACTATAGATAGTAAATTAACAGAATATCTTATAGTAAATTAAGGAAGTCTCTTACGACCTCTAAAACATAGAAAAAGAAACAGTTAAGTATAGCAGAGGCACTATTAATAAGGAGATTGTATAACTCCCTATGGTTACCTATAGCCATTAAGAATAACTAATCTTTAATATTACAGAGATAGAACACTTAAACGTAATCCTTAGAATCCTATGGCTATAAAAGAATAACCTAGATATAGATTAAAAGACTAGCTATCTTTAATAAAGAGATTTAACTATAAGGTAGCGTTATATACAGTAACCCCTAGGTAAATCTAAGCAACAGAAGTACGTTACCTACATCAGAAGAATTAAACCTATATAAGATAAATAATTTAAGAACTTTAAAGAGAATTAGTAAGAAGAAGAGAGACTCTCCCTTATTCCTTAAGAATACCGTAAGTATTAGAAACTGTTTGCTAAAAAACTAGAAACAGGCTTACTAGAACACAGCTTGTATAATCACAAGATACCGCTTAAAGAAGGAGTACACCTAAAGTTCCATAAGATATATAAACTTAATAAAACAAAGCGAGAAGCACTAGATAAGTACCTTACTAAGAACCTTAAGAAAGGTTATATCTAACTATCTATATCCCTAGCAGGATATTTAATCCTGTTTATACTAAAAAAGAACGGCAAACTATAACTTTACGTTAACTATTAATAACTTAATAACATTATGATTAAGAACTACTATCTTCTACCCCTTATTTTAGAACTATAAAACTAACTGTATAAAGCAAAATAGTTTATAGCTCTAGATCTTAAAGGTGCCTATAACCTAATCTAAATAAAAGATAGTAAAGAATAAAAAACATACTTTAGGATATAAAAAGGTAACTTTAAATACCTTATTATGCCTTTTAGACTTACTAACGCACCTGCCACTTTTTAGATAATAATTAACTATATACTCTAAGAATTCTTAGATATGTTTATAGTTATCTACCTTAACGATATACTTATCTACTCTTATAACCTTAAGGAATATAAAGAGTATATCTACAAAGTACTTTAGAAACTATAGAAAGCTAAACTTCTAGTAAAACCTAAGAAAAGTGTATTCTATAGCTAATAAGTTAACTTCTTAGGATTTACTATTAACGTACTCGCATAGCAAGTAGGCCAACATAGTAAGTAGGCCACTTTTCTAACTTTCTACCTCTTTAACCTTTACACTAACTTTTCTCTACGTACGAACATGCCATCCTCCTTAATTAAAAGTCGTATCATCCTTGCTATCCAGGCTATTAAAAAAGACCTAAAGATGTCTGTACAAAAAGCAGCCTAAACCTTTAAGGTCCCTTAAACGTTAATCTAAAACCAACGCGCCAGACGCGTTACACAACCTAAAAGACGACTAAATTTAATAAAGATAACTATAACAGAAGAGGAGGTAATTCTTAAATAAGTTATTAACCTAATTAATTAAGGGTTCCCTCTGTGATAAGAAGACGTATAAGAAATAGCTAACTAACTTCTAAATGCGCGCAACAGGATGCATACAAGACCCCAATAGGCAGAGAACTTTATACGATGCATCCCTAAATTAAAAATGCGATTTTAATGCTAAATTAACTATTAAAGGGCCTTAGCTAAGGATCCTATGATTATATAAGGCTGGTTTACACTTATATAAAACATAATTACAAAGTATAAAATACTTAATAATAATATTTATAATTTTAATAAGACTAGGTTCCTAATAGGAATGCTGTTATATATAAAGGTTATTATAACGTCTAACCGTAAGAGAAGGCCTTATATAAAGCAGCCTAGCAATTAGGAATAAGTTTCTGTTATTTAGGGTGTATGTGCAGATGGCTAGGCGATGCCTTTGTATGTTATTATAAAGGGCAAATATTACCTCCTCTTCTGGTATACTAACAGCTAATTCCCATCTATATAGCGTATCTATCTAAGCGAAAATAGATAGATAATAAATAATATTAGCCTAGATTAGCTAAAGCACTTTAATTAGTGTATATAGACTTATATAAAGGGCTTTTATTACCTCTTAATCCTTAATAGTTATAATAGTTATAAATTAACTAACTTTAATAAATACTATAAGAAACAAAGCATTATTGCTTTTTACATACCTCCCTATTTATTACATAAGCTCTAGCCTCTTAATGTTAGGTGCTTTAGCCTGTTAAAGTACTTATACAGTAAGGAAATTAAGAAGATAATGTAGATACAGATTTCGCATATTACTAAGGATGACTTCTTTCCTGCCTTTAAAGCAGCATTCTTTGCCTTAATAGGGGAAGATAACGTACAAGCTAGTTTTAGACAGGCAGGCCTTATACCTTTTAACCCTGAAGTAGTTATTTCTCGGTTGGATTTTAAGCTAAAGACGCTAACACCCTTAACCTTACGGCTAAGCAGCCAAGGCTCCTGGGACGCAAAGACACTAACTACAGCACTAGAGGGCGTATGAAGTGCTTCCTCCCTTAAAAAGAAGATCCAGGCACATTAAGGTAGCTTACTAACACTAATGTACAAAGTAATTAACTTTTAGGCCAGAGGTATTAGCAAGTTAGCCTATAGGCTTACTATTATTAAGGCTAAGAACCGTAAGCTTTGTATGAGGATAGAGATACTAAGTAAGCGCCAGAGAGTAAAAAAGACTAGACTACGTCTTAGAGGGTTACTTAATACTACTGAAGCAGAGGCACTATAAGTAGAAAAGGGTAGTGTTAATACTAGAGGACAGAATAACCCTTAGAAGGAGGGTTATACAGAAGGTGCTAAACCATACGCGCGACGATGTAGTAATTATGAAAAGCCTAGACATAACGCACAAACCTGTAAAGTAGTTTAGGACAGTAATAAGGAAGAAGATAAGAAGTAGTTTTAATTAATTTTGTACGTTATAGTTTAATTAACTTATATAAAAGGTAGAAGGGTAGAGAAAGGTGGCCTACTTGCTATGTTGGCCTACTTGCTATGTAAGTATGTTACACCTAGTAAAATTAGAATAGAAAATAGAAAGATTACAGTAGTAAAAGACTGGCTATAACCCTAAAACGTTAAGGACATTTAGTTATTCCTTAGATTTATTAACTTTTATTAACAATTCCTTAAGGGATATTTAGGTAAAATTAACCCCCTTCTTAAGCTTACACAAAAAGACACTTCTTTTAAATAGATAAAAGAATAAGAAAAAGCCTTTAAGGACATTAAGTAATAAGTCCTCTTAGAACTAGTTTTAGTTATCTTAGACCCTAGAAAACCCTTTAAACTTAAGACTGATGCTTTAGACTACGCTATTAGTAAATAACTTAGATAACAAGATAACAATAGGAAACTGCACCCTTATGCATTCTTCTCTTAAAAACTTAGTAGACCTAAACTTAACTACTAGATTTATAATAAAGAACTTATGGTAATTATTAAAGTATTTAAAAAATAAAAACCTTAACTATCTAGAACTAAATATAAAGTTAAGGTTTATACTAACTATAAGAACCTAGCCTACTTTACTACTTTAAAAGTCCTTAATAAACAATAGATTTAATAGTCTAAATTTCTCTCTAAATTTAATTTCTAAATTATCTACGTTAAAGAAACAGAAAATAGTAAAGCTAATATATTAAGCTAATAACTAGACTATAAAGTCCTAGTACTAGATAAAACACTAGTTATCTTAAAATAAGATAATAAAGGTAACCTTATGCTAGCCTAGAAGCTTATTATAATTAGCACCTATATTAATACTAGTATAACTAGTAGAATAATATATAACTAGATTAAAGAAATTTATAGTGCTTACGTATATAGACACCAGGGTGTTATAAAGACGTTTAAGTAAATTTAACAACATTATGATAAGCAAGTTACATAATAAGAAGTAGCTTTAGTAATTAAGGACTGCAAAATATGTAAGAAAAGTAAGAACAGTTCTTATAAGCTATATAGGTAAATATAACTACTACTAGTGCTACTAAAAGCATAGTATTTAATATCTTTAGACTTTATTATTAAACTACTAAAGTCAGAAGAACTACTTATAAAGACAGACTATAACAGCATCTTAGTTATAGTAGACTAACTTATAAAGTATGCTTACTTTATTTCCTACTTAGAATTAAGTATAGCAGAAGACCTTACGTATACGTTTTTAAAATACATTATTAGTAACTATAGATTACTAAAAGAAATTATGTTAAATAGAGATAAGTTATTTATATCTAAGTTTTAGAAATCTCTAATTTTGTAACTTAGAGCTAATTATAAGCTATTAACTATATTTTATCTACAAACTAACAGATAGACTAAATAAATTAACTAGATACTTAAACAGTATTTATAATGCTATGTTAATTATAACTAAGATAATTAGGTATTACTGCTACTAATAGCCTAATTTGCCTACAATAGTGCTATTAGAGAAAGCACTTTAAACTCCTTATTCTACCTAAATTACAGATTTAAGCCTACAGCATATAGAGAGCCCTAATAAGGACTACAAGCACTAAAAGCTGTAGCTAACTTTAACAAATTATAGGAAATCTAAGAAAATGTTACTAAGGACTTAGAATTCGTTAGAACATAAATAAAAAAATATGCTAACACGTTAAGAATAACAGAACTATCCTTTAAAGAGGGAGATAGCGTATACCTTTTGTAATAAAACATTAAGATAAAAAGGCTAAGTAATAAGTTAGACTATAAAAAACTTAGACCTTTTAGAATTATTAAGAAAATCTTAGACGTTAACTTTAAGCTTAATCTACTAGAAACAATAAAAGTTTACCTAGTCTTCTACATCACACTACTAGAACTAGCACCGTAAGAATTAAACACAAACGACTGCATTATTATAGAATTACATAAGCCAGAATATAAAGTTAAACGCATTATTAATAATTAAGAAGAAGACAGAGAAAAACAATATCTTATTAAATAGAAAAACTATAGGCATAAGGATAACTTATAGAAACTAATTAAGAATCTGTAACACCTTAAGATAATAATCTAACAATATTATGCAACAGACTTAAGAGACTAAGGTTAGCAAACTTAGGACTAACTCCTAGGGAACCCTAATCTAAAACATCACTAGCGCCCTAGAAGACTAAATCACACTTAACCCTAGCCTCTATTTCTGCTACCTCCTTATCTTTAGCCTCTAGCTTATCTAAAGATTGCATCCTATAACAAATTAATTTAGAACCACAATCCTTTAGGAAACGCTTCTATTTTTATAAATAAGATAAATAACTAAGGGCAGTAGCTAACTAAGTCTAAAGAATTTCTATCTCCTCCTTAGCCTCCTGCTCTTCTAACTTAATTTTTTACTATTCTAATATATAATAGTTTACTAAAAAAATTAGACACTTATTTACTAAAGAATACTAAAGAAAAGAAACTTACAAGCGTTTGCAACATTATTCTTATTACACTAGGTATAACTATTATAAATACACTTACTATAACACAATAAGTCTTTAGACATTTTACAGACCTTATTTAACTTAAAATAATAAGTGTAGGATATAACGTTAACTTTATAGTACTTAACTACTTTAGCAAGAGAATAACGTTTGTAGGTTTTCTAAGAGACTTTAGAATCTACCTTTTGTTTACTTACATAACTAGACATAGTGTTAGCATTATTAAAGGAAGCATAATTAATACTCCCTAACCTAGGAGAAGCAACATACTTATAGTATGGTCTGTAGAACTTAGACCTTAAAAGAGAGACCTAATGTTATAACCTAAGATCTAGTTAGTTACTAGTGCAGCCTAAAGCAAAGCCCTAGGGATAACTAACAGGGCAGACAGACATTTATGTATACAGGCCAGTAGCATAGGCCAGACTTAGAACAAAAGAACTAGGGAAGGTTACGTAATAGATTAGTAAGGATTAGTAGTAATCTAACATAATCCCCTAGTAAGGATTAGTGCCCTACCTAACTAATCTAACACTAAGGATTACTAACCACAGGTAATAATCTAAGAATAAATAATAGGTATAAGACTTAACCTAAGGACTAGATAGAATACCTTTTATAGCTCTTTAGTAATTAACTTTGTAATACTTTCTCTAAATACCTTTTAGACCTTAATAGCCCTTATAATTACTTTATAAGTAACTCTTAAGTTATTATTCTATGTAAAGCTATACAAGCTACCTACGCCTACCTAGTATATAACTAATTACTACATACTTACTAGTAAAGACGCTAGTAAGCTAGTAAGCTAATAAGACCTAGTAGTACTGTTATTAGTATCTAGCCTTAGCTACCTGTTAGTAGAAAAAACCACTGTTAGATATCTAACTATAACACTAGGTTACTAATCTAGCTAGTTACACATACCTAAAAGAGGGTTTCTATAGTTAAAATTAAACTAACTATCTATATAAAAAAACGTATAGATGCTACCAGACGCTTAACTACTGCGTTATACAGGTTAGCTTTTAACTATAAATCTAACTTTTTAATTATTTAGGTATCCCTCTTTTAGTAATTTATTAAAGAAATTATAGCTATAAAAAGAGTATAAAATAGAACCTCTAGTTACCTAAAAACCTATCCTTCTTTTTCTTATAATAACATAATTTATACTTTTAACTTAAGTACTATTTTTCTCTAGTATATTATTATTACTAACTAATTTTAAAAATAAACCACTTTACTAACTTAATTAGGCTTTAAGATAGCTTCTTTTTATTATCCTAAGATTGCTTAGAACCTATAGTTCTTTTCTTACCTAGTGCCTTAAGTAGATAACTATTAGCTTATACCTCTTAGTCTTATTATTATAAGTTATCTCTAGTATCTATCTTTAGGGTTCTTAGTCTAATTAAAATAGGCTATAACTTCTCTTATGTAAAAGGATCTTAAGTTTCTAGCTAGTAAGAGTTACTATAAAATCTAGTTTACTAATATTATTTAAGTTAGTTAGACTTATGCTGCTATTACCTAGATTTTCTAAAATAATATTACTAAAGGTAATGTTCTTTTAGTAATCTAGGCCTAATTAGATAAAGGTCTATTTAAGTACTACATCTTTATTTATACTAAATATAAAGGTGTATTTAGATACTTTACTTAGAAGCTTACTAGTTATCCTTAGGCTAGTACTATATTAGTAGTTTATAGCCTTAGTAGTTAAAACTTTATGCTATATAAATACTATAAAAAAGGTTAAGTATTAATATAGACTAAAACTAATTAGGTCTTTACCTTTATTTCTTTTTAAAAATGTATTTCTTTTCTAATTAAATTTAGAGGTGCCTATTTAAACTATCTATACTATAAAACCTAGACATCTTACTATTACTAAGATAGAGATTTTTAAAACTTTTATAAATACTTTAGCCTAATTAAGAATACTAAAAAGTGTAAAGATAGTAGTAGTAGTATTAAATTTAGTATTCTAAAGAGTATTTTATTTATTAATTTTAAGTAGCTTTTCTAATAGTAGTTAATTAAGATAGTTAAAGACTAAAGTCTTACTTTTAAAAAGAAGTATAAAGGCTGTTATTATATACTTAATAGTACTATTTAAAAGCAGGATAGTATTAACTAAAAAAAAGGTAAAAAAGAATGTAATAATAAGACTAAAAGTCCTATCTAGAGAGAGAATGTTAAAAAATTTAGTAAGAGATAAAGGTAGCATTAGGGTAGTATTTATTATTTATATAGGTCTAATTAGGCTTTTTTTTATTATAATACACTATCCCTAAGGTTATTAATATAAAAAAGAGAAAAGAATAAAATTAATAATCTTTAAAAACTAAGAAATAAAGCCTAATAAAAAGTGTAATATATTAAAAAATGTTAGTTAATACTGTTAAATATATTAAAATAAAATAGAATGTAGGCCTAATTAAGTCTCTTTAGTTATATTTATATACTTAGAATTATTATAAAGATTTTTTAATAGTATATTTATAACTAGTATTAATATTACTTTTTAATAATCTAGTTATCTTTAGAATTTAATGTTTTCTTTCTAAAGTTAAAGTTATTACATTTTAGACCTTATTATAATTATGTTAGTATTCTAATTAGGTTTAAGAGGTTAGTCTGCTTTCTAAAGCTTATCTTAATATTCTTATGCTAGAAAATAAGAGGCAATCTTATTTTTAAGCTTAGTATATACCTATATAGGGTCTTTTAATTCCTAAAACCCTAAAGAGCTTTTAATATATTTCTTTAGGCGCTTTCTAGAGTATGTTACCTACATAATTAGGTTACTAAAAAGTGTTTTTAGTTTATAAGATACAGAATTCTTAAATACTAAATATACTTAGAGTAAACTTTACTAGTAATACTAAAGCTTTTAGGCTTTTAACTTATTAATAGTACGCTTTTTATTAAAAACTAAGATAAGGTCTTCTTTTTAAAGCTTTATAAGCTGTATCGTTTGCTAGTAAGTATTATTAAACTAGTTAGTAGTTCTCTATCTAGCTTCTACTACGCTTTTTATAGTAAGTTTTCTATCTACTTTAAGTTATTTAAATAATTAGATTCTAGTAGTAAGTTCTTAATTAAGGCTATAAACTTATCCTTAGTCTAATACTCTCTATATTAACGTTAATTTCTTAATTAGCGTAATAGCCTTATAGCTATAGATAAGGTAGAATGCTATATATTCTAATAAGGCCTTAACTATTGTTTTTATAGTAAATAGGGCGGTAGGCAGAATTAAGCTAAAATCTTTCTTTCTGCTATCTAACTAAGTTAAAAAGGTGTAAGTAATAGGCTTATAACCTTATTTATTAACTTTATTTACCTTAAAGTTATATACTAAAATAACCTTTTTTTAGGTACTATACTTCTTATTTAGGTAATCTAATGCCTTTTTGTTTTTTAATTCTCTGTTAACTATTATTTTGCTATAAACACTATAGCAGTAGAATACGTCTTCCTAAATAAAGTTAGTAACCTAATTAGACATAGGATTTCTAACCCTTCTTACTTTAGGCTAGCCTGTTATATTATAGTATGCCTTAATAATAGCCTAGGCGCCTATTTATTATATATTAATTAATATCTTTATAAAGGGTATCTTCTTAGGCATAGTACTAATATACTAGTTATCTATCTAGGCTAATTAGGCTTTTTAATAAAAGAGGTAAAATGCTACTAAAGTCTATATATCTTTATATATATCTCCTTAGGTATAAGATATAGCTAGCCTTAGGTAGGTTATATCTTATTCCTAGTGTCCTAATTTAATATAAGTGTTTCTAATTAGGTTAGTATAAATGTTAGAATTATTAATAAGTCTTTATAAAACTAGGTACTACTTTATTAATCTTTAGTATAAGTAGCTATTTCTTAAGATATATAACTAGGCTTCCTACTTAAATTTCTTAAAGTTATAGTTTAAAATTCCTTCTAGCTATAATAAAGTTTAAAGGTAGAAAACTATTTATTAAGTATGTATTATCTAGTACTAATTAGGTTAAAGCTATTCTTATAGTAGTTTATAAAGATGTAAGTCTTTTAAAATAATAAAATTAGGCTTAGTATAGACTATATAGATTTTAATAAAGTATAGCTCTTTATTAATAAAGTCTTTAACCTAATTAGGTATCTTATAATTATTAAAGTTAGATTGTTTAGGCAGTTTTCTTAAAAGTGCGTCTATAACTACATTCTTACTTCTAAAGACGTACTTAACTTTAAAGTTAAAAAGGTGTATCTAAGCTATTTAGTAGGTAATTAAAGCGCCTAAAAGGTTATAAAAGCCTTTATTAAGCTAAGTAACTAGTACTTAGGTATCTATTTTTAAAAGAAACTTAATTCTATAGATATAGTTCTTTAGCTTCTTGTAACAGGCTGAGCCTTAAACGTGGCCAGGCTTTACCTTAGCTAAACGTCTGGTGACCCCCTAGCGATTACCCCAGCATTCTGCCTAGCGTAACCGCCTAATAGCTTAACTATCTATGTAGCACCCTACTTAATAGTTCTCTTCTTTTTTCTTTCTCTCCTTAGCTTTAGATAAACTTAATTAAGCTACCTATCTGTTAAACTAAACTTTAGGCCTAGCCCTTTATATATCTAAAGCTTTATCTTATAACTTAGTTAGTCTTTGCTAGTAAATTAGTAATAGAGGACTAAAATGGCAGTGGTGGCTAGCGGGCGTCTCTAGAGACGCTAATACAGGAAGCTATAGTACTACTTTACGTGTAGATCACTAAGCTTACAGCAGAGCTTAAGTAGTAAAGTAGTAGTAAAACGCTACCTAGTAGCTTTACTAGAAGATCTAGAACAGGGCTGTTATCTTTATAAGAAAATGCCTTAGATACTATAGCAACTGCCTACTAAACAGTAGGCAGAAAGCTACTAAGGCAGAAGCTACTTATAAACCTACTAAAGTTCTTAGGTAAGAGGCGTAAGTACCCTGCTTAAGCACAGTAGATAAGGGATAAGATTAAGTATAATCGTGCGTTTTACTAAAATAACGCAGAAGTCTAGTATCTTATTAATTTATGCCTAGACGTTAACCTATAATAAGTTATAGCTACGTTCTACGCCCTAAGAAGGGCGGGAGGTTAGTAAGACCCTAGTAACTTTATAGCGTACCTTAACTAGACCTATAAGGACCCTAATATTTAGCCTTAGGCTGCCTCTGTAATCTATATAATGTAATAGAAAGATAATAAGTCTCTAATAACCTTTCTTCTAAAGTTTAAGTAAACTCTTGCTAACATAGGTAGTGCTACATAGCCTAACGCTATATAAATTAACCTACTTAAACAGTCCCTTTTGCCTTATCTTTAGGACTACCTTATTACTGTATTACTACTAAACACCTACCCTAAGTAGTTATCTTGCATACAGGAAGTAGCCTAGAAGCTTAAACAAACCTAGACTGGCCCCTAATTACGTTATAAGAAGGCGCTAACTTTCTACTAAGATACTAATAGTAATATTAAGATAACTAAAGCTGTTAAAGTTAGGGTAACTACTAGGCTAGTAACTAAAACTAGTAGTAGTTTAAGTAATAAGGATACCTACTAATATTATAGATATAATAAGAAGGAATATATTAGAAGGAACTACCTAAAGAATAAAAAGAAGGCTAAGAAGACTAAGGTATCTATTACTAAAGTTAGAAAGAATAAAGTAATAGTTAAGTAAAGCTTTAGTAAGAGCTTATCTACTAAGTACTATACTAATAATGTATTAAGAAAAGAATAGCTTTAGTATAAAAGTAGGTACTAAAGGTAACTAGAGAAGAGATAGAAAGGTAGTAAGAGGCTAAAAAGTACTAAAGTAGCCTATTAGTAGTTATAAATGTTAGAGTAAATAAAGGATTTATTACCTAAGCACTTATTAACTCTAGATATAATACCTATGTAATAGTAGATGCTAACTTTACCTAACGTCTTTACCTATTGTACGTTAACCGTTTGCTAAGGATATTTAGTAGATTTACTAGCTAAGTAGGAGGAGTTCTAGCCTCTAGCGTAGTAGTATTTACTCTAGAGTTAAGTAGCTACGTACAAAAGATTTATGCCTACGTAGTTAAGGGCCTAGACTAGGATATCTTTCTAAGTAACCCCTAGTTTAAGGTAAACTGTATTATTTATAACCTAGCAAAGGAATAACTATTCTATAGAAAAGAAGGGGTAACTATCTATATAGCTAGATAGAAGGAACCTAAGAGGATTAGGGAAATTTAGTCTAGAAGATTCCTAAAGGCCGCTAGATTTAGGGCAGTCTACTGGTAAGTAGCCTAGGGACACTAGGTAATTAAGCATATCTAAGCTATTAGCATTACTAATATTAACTAGGCGCTTTAGCCTAAGAAGAAGGTAGACCCTGCTAACTAAGTCCTAAAGAACGTCTTAGAGAAATTTAGAGCACTCTTTAACCTCTAGAAAGCGTACCTATTACTACCCTATTAGCTAGGTATAGACTATAAGATCTCTATTAAACAGGGACCAGACGGTTGTAAATTGCTACTACCTTAGGGGCCGTTATACAGTATGTCGTAAGAGGAGCTCCTAGTGCTAAAGAAGATGCTACAGGACCTCCTAGATAAGGGATTTATTAAAGTAAGCAGCTTCTCTGCCTTAGCGCCAGTCTTATTTATACAAAAGCTAGGTAGGGGAATACGGTTCTGTGTAGACTACTAGGCTTTAAACACTATTATAAAGAAGGATTACTACCCTCTCCCCTTAATCTTAGAGACCCTTTGTTAAGTTAGTACTACTAAATAGTATACTAAACTTAATGTAGTAGCTGCCTTTTATAAGCTATAAATAAAAAAAGGAGATAAGCCTAAGATAGCGTTCTATACTTAGTATAGGCTGTTTAAGTAGCTAGTCTGCCTCTTTAGCCTTATAGGCGCACCTGTAACTTTTTAATGCTACGTTAATAGTATCCTATAGGAATTCCTTAACGATTTTGTTACTACTTATATTAATAACGTCTTAGTATATACTAGTGGCTTAAAAGAGAAGTATAAAGAGAAGGTTTGCTATATACTTACCGCCCTCTTAGTAGCCAGTCTAAACTTTAACCTTACTAAGTATAAATTCTCTATTAAGATAGTTAAGTATGTTAGCTTTATAGTTACTACTAGGCAGGGTATCTTATGTAATCCTAAGAAGTTAAAAGCTATTGTAAAATAACAGGCCCTAGAGACTATAAAAAAGGTAAGAAGTTTCCTAGGATTTACTAACTACTACTAAGTGTTTATACTAAACTTTACTAAGATTGTCTACCTACTTACTAAACTTATAAAGAAGACTGCTGTATTCTACTAGGGGAAGCTATAAAAGAAGGCCTTTTAGTAACTAAAGTTAATGTTTAGTAAAGCCCTAATACTATAGCAGTTTAATCCTAAAGAGAAGACTTCTGTTAAGGCTAACTGCTCTAGGTATGCCCTAGGGGGCGTACTAACCTAAGAGGATTTATTAGGGAGACACTAAGCTATTACCTATTACTTACAGAAGTTAACTCCTGCTAAGTATAATTACTTTATTTATAATAAGAAGCTACTAGCTATACTTAGCTACCTGCGTGCCTAAAGGGCTAAACTATAAAGTATAGGCTTATTTAAGGTTCTTATAGACTATTAAAGCTTAAAGTACTTTATAAAGAAGCAGAAGTTAACAAAATAATAAAGTAGATAGGCTAAAGAACTTACCTAGTATAAGTTCTACTTAGAATACTAACCTAGGCAAGAGGCTGTAGTTCTAGATACGTTATCCTGCTAAGAACAAGATACACTAAAGAGATAGAAAGATAAAAGGGAGCTAGGTTAGGTAGTCTAAGTTATCCTAACCTCTGCCCTTAGGAGTAGTAAAGGCATAGCAAACTAGTCCTAAGTAGCCTAGACTACTTAGGACCCCCTACTGTGTATAGTTATCTTTAAAGAACACCTTAAGCTTTAGAAGCTCTAGGTTAAGATGCTAGCGTAAGATAATACCTATTTATAAGCCTTTTAAGCTATTGCCTACTAAGAAAGGGCCTTTCCTTCTTTACTAGGTCTAAAAGTATAAATTAAAGAGTGCTCTATAGATATTACAAACTAACTCTTATTCTGTAACTATATATAGGTGCTAGGTAGGTAAGACCTTAGTAATAAGATAAATACACTTTGTATAAAGATAATTTAATAATCCTATAACTCTCTTACTACAGGCTATCTTAGCTGTAATAGTACTCTTAGCATTATTAGCTAATAGTTCTTCTGGCCTAGGCTATTATAAGCTGTTAGACGTTTTATATAAAACTGTAACGTTTATAAGAGGGGGTATATATAGTAACAATCTAAGAAGGGGTTCCTAAAACTACTACTAATTCTCTAGTAATTATAAACTAACTTATCTATAGACTTTATTACTAACCTACTGCTAAGTAGCCCCTAAGGAGTATGCTACTTATAGGTTATTATAAACAGACTTAGTAAGTCTGTTACCCTTAAAGAGATAGAATCTATAAAGGCAGAGGCATATGTAGAATGCTTTTTATAGTGCTACATAAGGTTCTATAGTATCTCCTGCTTTATTGTTAATAATAAAGAAAGTAACTAGATAAGCTGCTTCTAGATAGCGTTTTACTAGCTACTAGGTATTAAACACTACCTAAGCACTACCTATTACCTCTAGATAGACAGCAGAACTAAAAGATTTAACTAAAAGATCTAAGCCTTTCTCTAGGCCTACGTATACTATTTATAAGGAGATTAGGGAAAATAGCTGCCTGCTACGCAGCTAGCCCTAAATAACCAGTTTAACTTAATAATTAAAGTCTCTTTATTCTTTCTAAAGTATAGATAGAACGTAGACCTTATACTAGTTAAGAAAGATAAAACACTAGTAACTAATAACTAAGAGGCCGCTATAAAGAATCTAGTATAAAGGCTTAAGAATGCTACAGACTTTATACAGGCTGCTATAGCTACTGTATAACAGAGGCAGAAAGACTTAGCAAACTAGTAGCAAACGGCTACTAAAAGGTTTAAGGTTAAAGACTGTATTTAGCTCTTTATAGCTAACTACTGCTTACTAAGACTATCTAAGAAGCTAGACTAGTTACATTAGAAGTATACTATAACTAGGGTGGTCTTCCTACTAGTAGTAGAATTAGATATCCTAGGCGGAATTTACCTAAGGTTCTATATAGATATCCTTTGCTAAGCAGCTAGCAATCTACTACTAAGACAGGATTAAGATAACGCTTAACTAGCACCTATACTAAATAATGCTAAGGGTATAAAGTAGGCTGTTAAGAAGATATTAGTAGCCTGTTAGTAATAAATAGGTAGAGGACGTTATAAGGAGGCATTAGTTAAGTAGGTAGGCTATATGTAACCTACTTAGGAACTAGTTAACGCAGTATAAGATACAGAGGCCTTAGACGCTTTTAAGGCCTGTTAGGGGAGTATTCTTACGTCTAACGGGGACCCTAATTTCTAGTAGAGGATATAGCAAAAGTGCGTTAAGGGGGGGAGGTATTATAATAGGCTAAGCCCTAAACGTAGCTAGGCTTTGCCTTAGCTAAACGTCTAACGACCCTCTAGTGATTACCCTGGCATTCTGCCTAGCGTAACTACCTAATAGCTTAACTATTTACGTAGCGTCCTACTTAATAGTTCTCTTCCTTTTTCTTTTTCTCCTTAGCTTTAGATAAACTTAATTAAGCTACCTATCTGTTAAACTAAACTTTAGGCCTAGCTCTTTACATTTCTTTAGAGTTATTAAAACTGCCTTTAACTCTAGCTTCTCTAAATTATACTTTAGCTTAGGCCTTTTCTATATATTACTCTTATACCTAGTAACTATACACTTTTCTCTAATTATCTAGCTTAATACTATACTTTAACCTTATAGACTTATATTTATACTAATAATAACTAGTCTAGCGCCTAGCTTATAAGATATAAAGATAATAATAAAGATAGTTATAAGTATTTTCTTTAGGGTTTTTATAGTGTTAATCTAATTAGGTCTTTAGATAAAAGTAGCGTTCTTCTTTATAAGCTTTTAAAAGAAAATTATAATTTCTATATATTTTTTTTACCTAAGGCTTATAAAATTCTGTAAGACTAATAAATAACCTAACCTTTATAAGGTTAAAGTAAGACTTCTACTTCTAGATCTTAATAATGTTAGCCTAATTTAGTTATTAACTACTAAAGCTATAGAGATATTTTATAATAATAGCTAATTTCTAAAGCTACTATAATTTCTTACTAGCTACTATATAACTAGCTAGTTCTATATTAAAAAGAACTATGTTAACATTCTTAATATACTTATAGATATACTAATAAATACTAAGGTAATTAGGTAGTTTCTTATTATTATATATAGTAATAAGATCTTTAATAATAATGTTATCTAAAAAGGCTTAGTAGTAATATAAGATAAGGTTATATAGAATCCTAAGAATAATTTTTATAAATTAAGCTACTAAGTTAGTACTACCTTAAGGTAATATGCATATTTATAATAGCCTAAATAGTAAGAGAAATATTATTAAGTCCTTACTTTTCTTTACTAAGGAAATCTAATTATACCTAGAAAAGAAGTTTAGTAGTAAAATAATAATATATATAGTAAAGTTCTCTAAGAAATTCTTAGCTTCTAAAAAAGATAGTGTAACGTAGTTCACAAGTAAATAAATTACATAAGTAAGTAAATCACTTTTCTAGCACCTGTATAACAAAGTGTAAGAGAAATTAACTATAACGCCTTAATTTAATTTAAACTATTTAGAATCCTCTTCTTTAGAGGTAGATTTAACTTTCTGACATGTGTAAGCATTATGTCTAGTCTCTCTGCAGATACTACATTGTTATACGCGCGTTTCTGTCTTTCTTACATAACTACTACTTTAACCTGTTTCTACTTATAACTGCTTTATTATATTAATTTAAGACTTTATATCTTTTGCCTAATTAATTATAAGTATTCTACCTTTCTAAAGCTGTTTTTTTTTTATATAGTAACGGCGGCTTATACGCTTATTTACCTCTTAATACTTAGTTATTTATGCCTGTATTAAAACCTAGTTATAGGCTACCACTATAATTCCTTTCTTTAGCTACTGCATATACCTAATAATTAACGTTAGAGAGCTATTCTGATGTTGTATAATGCAATTTATAATAAAATCAGAATGTAAATTAAACTTAATTAGGTTGTTTAGCGTCTTTAGGACCTAAGCTGCTAGTAAGCTAGCAGAAGAACCTAGAGGTAATAGCGTATAAAGCTTTATATCTAGCTGTAAAATCACATATTCTGGATTATATAGGACAAGGCCAGTTGCTCTAAAGCCTGCTTAAATGTTTAATGTTGTTATTACCTTATTATATGCCTTATAAAAGGCTAGAAGAAAGTCTTCCTTTGTAATATGCGTAATATGCACCTGCATAAGGACCTTAATTTCTTAGCTATACGCCTGTTTTAAGGGACTAAAGCACCTAACATTAAGAGGCTGGAGCTTGTGTGATAAATAAGGGGGTATACAGAGCGTAATAATGTTCTGCTCTTTACAGTATAGCTTAAAATCAACAGAATGGTGGCTTTTATAGCTATTAAGGATAAGGAGGCAGTAAGCACCCTTTATACAACTCCTTATATAGAAATTAAAGTGCTGTACCTATTCTAGGCCTTTCTTATTTGTTGTCTAACCATTTTCTGTAAGTGTAATTACCTAGTTAGGTAGGAGGGGGCTGTTGCATGTCTAGGAGTTAAGATGGACCTTGCCTGTAAAGATGATGTACGGTAGGATAGAATAGCCGCACGACCTAATGCCCTAGATTACTGTAACTTATTCCTAATTCCCTTGTTATGCTCCTCTTAGCTTACTATGTCGTTTAGAGGCTGTAATAACTATTTCAGAGGACATCTTACCTATTGCAAACTTAGTCTTATTAAAGTTATAGATATTAGTATTGTCTATCTTGTACTTTGCAATTGTGTTTTATACAAGGGAAAACTACGCGCGATATGCGTCTAGATCTTTGCAGAGGACTCTCTGATAGTTAATTCTTTAATTAAAACGCGTCTAGAGCTTAGGTTATCGTTGTATAAAGTTTAAGGCCTAGTTTGTTCTAACGCGTCGCGCGCTGCAGTCGCAAAGCAGTCAATCAGCTATTTCTTAAACAGCACTAAGGCGTGGCAAAAATGCTTGCAAATCTAGGTTAATAATGTATTACACAATAGTCTCCTCTTTGTATGAGGTTAAATTCTGGTAGGGTGGTTAGATGTTGCGTCTAGCAGGTTGGCTGTGTTTTCGTTGCTAGAGGGTAGAGAATGACACATTATAGTGAGATACAGCCTTTTGTACGCTTAATTTTGGGTTTAATTTAAGCGTATTAAGCGCTAGGACTAAATTGCTTTTGTTTGAATGTTGTACCATAGTTATAGGTAGAGAAAATTAAAGGGAAAGATAGGTTGTATAAAGTCTAGAAAAGTGATTTACTTACTTATGTGATTTATTTACTTGTGAACTACGTTATCTTAAATTATAACTATATTTATTTAAGTAGCTAAATTAATTAGGCATAGGAAACTATCCTTTTTCTTAATAAGGAACTAAGGGTTTTATATTAGCCTGTAACCTTTTTTTAAGATACCCTTTTTTATTTATATACATAGGATCTCTATAGCCTATAGTTTAAGTACCTTAGGAATTAAAATACCTTTTTCTTACTAGGCTTTATATAATATAGTCCTAATTACTTAAGGTAGAGTAACTTTAGGGTTAAGAGAGCTATTTTTATTAAATTCCTATGTAAGTACTTTTTCTTAGTTTAAGAAAACCTAAAGAAAAAGTTCCTTTTTATAAGGTAGTAAGTAATTAACTAAGTCTATAATAGGCTTAAGTTACTTAGGCATAAGACGTAAATACAGCTTAATATCTAAGTACTTTAGTATAATTAGGCTTATAAAAAGGCTATTGTTAGGCTATATTATTTTCTTAGCCTTTACTAAATTTTTAACCTTCTAAAGAAGGTTACCCTTAGAAGTAAAACTATTAAATAGTGTATTATTAACTAGATAACGTAGTTAATAAGCTTAGCAATTAGACAAGCTTGGCAATTACCTAACTAGACAAACTAATCTTTTACCTTTATATACACATTATACTATACTTAGCAATGTCCCTTATGAATAAAGAAGCTTAATTAAACTTAGCTATCTAGGTAATTAAATAAACTAAAAATCTTAGTATAAGAGCTGCATGCTGGATCTACTTAGTACCCTACTTAACGTTACGTAACTAAATTAAGGGAAAGCTGTTATAATGCGACGTATTGCCTAGCTTACAAAATTTAACTACGCTTAAAGAGGAGAAGCTAGTTAAGTACATTCTAGACCTAGATTCTTAATTGTTTCCTTCTTACCTTAGTAGTGTAAAAGATATAGCTAATTAACTACTTACTAACTGTAACGCACCCCTAGTTAGGAAGCGCTAGGCTTTAAACTTTGTTAAGTAATAACTACAGCTTTAGACGCGCTTTTTTCGTAAGTATAACTATAAGAAGGCCTAATGTAAAGATCTAGGCGTAATAAACGTATAGTTTTGCCTTATAGTAAACATAATTGCGAAATATAGCATTGTAGACTCTAACATCTATAACTTTAATAAGACTGGTTTTATAATAGGCTAGATTGCATCTAGAATAGTTGTTACTAGTGCTAAAAGGCGGTTAAATATAAGAATAATGCAGCTTAGTAATTATAAATAGGTTATAGTTATTTAGGCTATTAGTTTGTTAGGCTATAGCGTTCTACTGTACATTATTGTTACAGGCTAATATTACCTCTCTACCTAGTATACTAAAACCGGTCTCCTACGTAACTAGGTTATTGTAACGTCTGAAAATAGGTAGATAATAAACAAAAGAGGCCTAGATTAGCTACAGCACTTTAATTAGTATTTAAAACTGCGTGTAAGTAGTAGTTATTGCCTCCTTATTATTAATAGGTACAAAAGTTACTACGCTACTAACTTTAAGATATATTATAAAGAAAACAATATTATTATACTCTATATGCTGGCTTATTTATCTTACTTACTTTAGCCCTTAGACGTTAGGTGTTTTAGGCTACTAAAGACGGCATACGGTTAACAAATTAAGGATAAGATACGCTAGAGTAATATGCATATTGTAAAAAAAGACTTCTTTCCTGCGTTTCATAAGGCTTTTACGCAAGCTATTATAGAAAATAATATTTAGGGAGGATTTAGAGGAGCAGGGCTTATCCCTCTAAGCGCAGAAAGTGTGCTATTAAAGCTTAATGTTAAGTTATACACTCTAATACCTCTAGGGTTCCTCCTAACAATACCCCCTGCGTAGACTTCTTAGACGCTAAACAACCTAACAGAAGCATCTTCTTAGTCTAAACTTATTAAAAGAAGGATCTCCTGCCATTAGAATAGCTCCCTAACTTTAATTATTAAAGCTATAGAGCATTTATTAAAGAGAGCGTAAGGATTTATGCACTAGATTGCCTTATTAAGGTCAGAGGTCTAGATTCTTTAAGAGGAAAATAACCTGCTTAGCTAACGCAGGAGGGCTAAGAAAACCCGTCTTAAATAAGAAGGAAGTCTTACTATAGCTAAGGCAGAGGACCTTTAATTACAGAGAGAGGCGACAGCTTAGATTGAGGAGAAAACGCGCCAGAGTAGTAGTTACTAACTAAGGACTAAGACGGGCCAACGGCGGTATAGCGTCTGTAGGAACACCAGTCATAATGCGCAAACATGTTAATTTGTTAAAGAAATATCTAAGGAAGAGGACCTCTATTAGTTTAAATTTAATTAATTTCCTAGGTGTTACTTATTAGTTAGAAATGTGCTGTAGTTATAGTTAGGTAATTACTAAGCTTGTCTAATTGCTAAGCTTATTAACTACGTTACACTTTTTTATCTTTAGACTTATATATAATAAAGACCTTTATATCTATAGTTATTTAATTAGGTCTAAAGCTATATGTTTTCTAGGTTACTTTATATATAAGATAGTGTAGTATATCTTAAACACTATTAATAAAGTTAAACTAGTTAATAACCCTCTTTTTAATCTTTTTTTATTCTTTTTTTATAAAGTTTATTAAAGCTTTACTAAAGTAGACCTTTAGCTTATAAGTCTAATTAAGTAGCTTTATATCTAAATACAGTATATACTACTTATTTAGGTAGTACTTACACTCTTTATTATTATAATGTTTTAGCTTTTATACTATATTATAAATGTCTTTTATTACTAACGCTAAAAGGTATATTAGAGATATCTTTATAAGGTAGTCTAACTTCTTTTTTATTAGCTATATAACTTCCTTATTATCTTTTTTTAATTTATATTTAGGAGGTTTAGAATCCTTAGTAGTAGCCTTAGTGCTAGTACTAGACTTTAGTTTCTCTAACTATCCTAAGCCTTAGCCTAAGAGTTAGTCTTTATCTTAGCTAGGTTATTATCCTGTATTTTAACCTAATTAGAAAGAGATTTATTAAGTACCTTTATTTAATTATCCTAATTTAGTAAATAGTTAAGAAACTCTTTTAGATTTCTAAACTTTAGAAAGGCTACTAAAATATAAAGCTAAGTATTACTAACGTACATATATAGTAAGTAGCCTATTATAGTAAGTGGCCTACTTCCTTCTTTCTTCTTAAACTTTAACTTTATATTAACATTCCTTTACGTATGATAATAAGTTCTTCTTTAAACAAAAGTTGTATTATCTTTATAATTAAAGCTATTAAAAAAGACCTAAATCTATCTATATAAAAAGCAGCCTCTATCTATAACGTCCTAAGAATAACACTTTAATACTGACGCGCTAGATAATTACTACACTATAAGACTTATACAAAATTAATAAAGATAACTAAGCTAGAAGAAATAGTGATTCTTAAACAAGTTATTAACCTAATTAATTAAGGATTTCTACCGCGACTTAACGACGTACGAGATATAGCTGACTAATTACCTTCTTAATAAACGCAATGTAACGCGTGTTAGACCCTGATAGGCAGAGAACTTTATATAACGCTAACTATAACTAAAGACGCGTTTTTAACGTAGAATTAACTATTAGAGGGCGTTAGCTAAGGATCCTGTAATTATGCAGGCCTGGTTTGCCCTTATATAAAACATAATTACAAAGTACAGAATCCATAATAACAATATCTATAATTTTAATAAGATAGGCTTCTTAATAGGAATACTGTTATACGCAAAGGTTGTTACAACCTCTAATCGCCATAGAAGGCCTTATATGAAGCAGCCTAGCAATTGTAAATAGGTTTCTGTCATTTAGGGCGTATGTGCAGATAGCTAGGCGCTGCCTCCGTACGTCATCGTTAAGGGCAAATATTACCTCCTCTTATGGTATACTAATGGCTAATTCCTACCCTAATGGCGCGTCTACCCTAGCAAAAATAGATAGACTACAAACGAGATTAGCCTAGATTAGCTACAGCATTTTAAAAAGTATACAAAGTCTTATACAAAGGGTGTTAAGCAGCTCCTAATCCTTAATAGCTACAACAGCCATAAGTCTACTAAGTTTAACAATTACTATAAGGAACACAGCATTATTACTCTTTACATACCTCCCTATTTATTACACAAGCTCTAGCCTCTTAATGTTAGCTGTTTTAGTCTGCTAAAGGCGTCATATAGTAAGGAAATTAAGAAAATGATGTAGATACAGATTATGCACATTACTAAGGACGACTTCTTTCCTGCCTTTAAGGCAGCCTTTTTTACTTTAATAGGTAAAGAAAACGTATAAGCTAGCTTTAGACAGGCTGGCCTTATCCCTTTTAACCCAGAAGTAGTTATTTCCTGCCTGGATTTTAAGCTAAAGACGCTAACACTATCTAACTTACGCCTAAGCAGCCAGGGCTCCTAGGACCTAAAGACACTAACTATAGCATATAACGCCGTACGAAGCTCTGCATTACTTAAGAAAAGGATTACCAGTCATCAATATAGCTTACTAACCTATTTATACAAAGTAGTTAACTTATAGGCTAAAGGTATTAGTAAGTTAGCATACAAACTAGCTCTTGTTAAAGCTAAGTGCCGTAGGCTTTGTATAGCAAATGAGATACTAAGCAAGCGTTGGAGGGCTAAAAAAACCTAACTGCGTCTTAGAGGGTCCCTTAATGCAGCTAAAGCAGAGGTAATCTAGGTAGAGAAGGGGGTTGTTAATACTAGAGGCAAAAATACACGTCAGAAGGGGGCTTATACAGAGGGGGGTGAATTACGCGGTCGGTAATGTAGTAATTGCGAAAAGACTGGATATAACGTACGAACATGTTAGGTAGTATAGGAGACCTCTGAAGAAGAGGATGATAAGTAGTTTTAATTAATTTGTACGATGCTGCTTAATTAACTTATATAAATGGCTGGAGGGTAGGTAGAGGTAGGCTACTTACTATAATAGGCCACTTGCTATGTATATACGTTAGTTATTAAGGCTAATGTAATTATGTTTACACTATATATAAATATAATCTTAGTATAAAAACTAAAAAGTACTTTAAGGAGAAGTAGTATGTTTATCTTACTATTCTTAGCTATAAACATACTAGTTAGAAAGCAGTATTTCTTTATTTAGATAAGTATAATTACTACTTTATTAAAGAGGGTTTAGCCTATACTTAGGTTAACGTATTACATTCTAAGATAGGTAAAGGTAAGGATAAGGCTGTTTTTCTTTATATATAATTAGTTTATAATGTTTATTTATATACTATTATTAATAACATCTTAAATAAGCTTATTCTAATTAGGTTAGGTATTACTAATATAGATATTTAAAATAAAATATAGTATTATAAAAAGTAAAACTATAGATTTTATCTTTTTTAAATTAAAGGTTTTAATTATATTAACCTAGGCTATACTGTTATTAAGGCTAGAGATAGTATTATTATACCTATTTATTACTACCCTTATATTATCTCTTTCTTTTAGTTAAACCTTCTTAATTAGTTCTAAAGAGGCTTCTGTATAAATATTAAAGTAACTATTATTATCTAGTATCTAGCATATTATTATTATAGCATCCTTATTTAGTTATAGCTACACTTTTAAAGCTATATTAAAAAGAATTAAGATTATGCTATTAAACTTTTGCGCTATTACCTATACTAATACTACCTAGTTATTTATTACTAGCTAGTTAGAAATAGAAATTATAAAATAAGTTTTCTTAGATCTTCTTACATCTTATTATATAAATCTAGTCTAGTTATTAACCTAATTAAGTAGATTTATAATCTATATAGTATCTTATAGAAGTAGTAAAAGGTAGGTATTAATATTTATTTCTTTAGCTTAGAAATCTATACTAAAGATACTTTCTTACTAAGAAGAGGTCTTTACTATAAAACCTTATTATACAGTATATAGCTTAGCTTAATTAGGGTAGTAAAGTATTAGGTAAAAAGCGTTATTACTTACTTACGTTATAGCGTTAACCTTAGCATCTTAAGTTAAGAAGATGTCTATATATATTCTTAGTATTATAGAAATATAACTAATAAAGTTTATTTTAGCATCTTAGGAAGGTATTAGAATAAAGAATTAGACTTCTATTTAAAAAGGTTAACCTACGCCCTAATTAATTATTCTTTAGGTAAAGGCAGTAGTATCTAAGTATATAAGGTTATTAGTAATATAAGTAAGAATTATAACCTTATTAGGCTAAAAGGTTTTTTAAGCCTTTTAGATAACTACGTTAGAAACTTTATTTACTTCTAACTATAATCCTCTAAGTACTCTATATTTATATATATTATTTATAAGCATAATTAGGTAGGCTTCTTTATCTCTTTTTAGCTATAGGTAATTTTAGTATTATTACTAGTTATAAGTATTATACTAATACTAATTAGGGTAGCCTTTTATAAACCCTAGCTTACTAAAGGTGTTTAAAAGTCTTAGTAGGTTATTATATATATCTTATAGTCCTAAGGTAAAGGTAGTATATACTTAGGTAGTTACTAAAGAAATGTTTATAACATTCTAGGCTTTTAGTAAGGTTTTTACTATAAGCGCTAGTATAGTAACTATCTTAGTAAGTTTATTTATGCTAGAGAGGTTAAAGCTAATCTTAATATCCTTAATACTAGGCTTCTTAGTAATAATAGTTCTACCCTAATTAGGTTAAGATATACTAGATATAGTTATTATACTTAATAAGGATGCTTTTATTATAGTTAGCTTAGAATTACTATAATAGCCTTTATATCTTAATTTCTGCCCTACTTAGGTAAGTATTACAGTCTTAAAGATACTAAAGTTACCTTTCTTAAATAGATTAGCTAGAGTTAGACCTATTTAGAAAGATATAGTAATAATAGTGTTCTTAGAAAACCTTACTATAAAAAGCTTAATAAGATCCTAGGATATTATAATAGGTTTACCTTTAGCTTTAGCTTTTTTTTAAACACTCTTAACTTTCTAAAATAAGGCTGCTATCTTAAAAAGATTGTTATCTCTAATTAGGTTACTCTTTATAAGGTCCTTAATATAGTAATTTAGTTAGAGAATAACTTTCTTATTAAGCTACCTATAGGTATTAAGTAAGAACTACTTTATTTTAGACTAAGGTTTTATCTTAGCCTTAATTTTTATAGTAGCTTAATACTTATTAAAAAGATACTAATGTAAGGCTTTTGTTTTTTCCTAATTAAAGTAACCTACTAGACCTAATAAGGCTTTATACTTATTAAAAAAGTTAGTAATATTATAACTATTAAAAAAGAGGGCCTTAGTAGTATTTAGTATAGGTATCTTAATAGTAAAGCGTAGCTTATTTATAACTACTTTCTAAGTAGGTTTAGTAATATCTTTTTTTTACTTTAGGTTAGTATTAACTATTACTAAAAGGTTAAACATTAGGGTTTATTAAGCTTAAAAGTTTTTAGTAGTAAAAATAGGCTATATAGTTTTAATAAAGGTAATAAGATTTAGGGCAGCCTAATTAGGTTAAAGCTTATAAGGTACTATACTTAGTTCTTTATCTTTATCTTTTACTATAGGTTTAGTATTAGACTTAGTATTTATGCCTATATTAAGTTCTTAGTAACCTTAAAAAGCTTTACTAGTATAAATAGTAGCCTAATTAAAAAGCCTTCTTAATAGCTTAGTGTTACTAGTAAATAAGGTTAGGTTAGGTATTACTTTAGTTATTAAAAAAGATAATAAAAGGTAGAAGTAGTAGTATTAATAGTAGGTTTCTTTTACGCTTTCTTTTCTTAAGGCAATCTTTCTCTATAGTAACTAGTTAATAAACCTAATTAAATAGAAAGTAAATATATAATAAATCTTCTTTAGGTATAGGTATAATATACTCTTTAGTAATATGCTTACAGAAGTACTAAGAAGGTCTAGGCTAATTCTAAGAAAGCAATAGGTTTAGGTAAAAATTACCTCTTTCTTTTTAAAAATGTTTATTATAGTTATAAAGGTAAAGCTAGCCTTAATTAGACCTAGACTAATGTAGCTATAGGTTACTAATTAGTAGCTTCTCTTTCTTTTGTTTTAGGTTTATTTAATTCTATAGCTAAGTAAGTATTCTAGCTTTTTAGTCTTAGTTTCTAGTATTCTTTTATTTCTTTTGTTTAGGTTAGTTTGTTAAGCTATCTAGGGTTCTTTTCTCTAATTAGACTTACTTACTATATACCTATAAAAAAATTACCTTTTTAGTAATTTACTTATTTTGTTTAGTTTTATTATCTTCTAGTTATTATTCTTATTTACTTATTAGGTTTTATTTACGTTTATAGTTATTTTATTAAAGTTAAACTTACTTTTATATCTAAAAGTCTATCTAATTAGGTTATTTATTTATAGTTTAAGAGTATTATAAGCTTTTTTAGTCTATATCTTTTATTATAAGGTTATAATATTTTATTATTTTTAGTATATTATTACCTATAGGCAGAAAGTATAATAAAACTAACTAAGTTAGTAATAAGAAGATTAGTAGTTTAATTCTGTTATAAGGCACTATTAAAACTAAGTAGAAACTAAAAAGGCTAAAGAAGTAGATAGGTTAATATACAAACTATACTATAAGCTAAACTTTATATTATTACTAGTATACCTAAAGTAACCTAAAACTAATAGTAACTAACTAAAGCTTTTATAACATAAGGATTACTTTTTATAATAGTTTCTAGCCTAATTAAGGCTAGGAAAGTTATAAGAAGTATTTTTATAAGTATAGTAGCTTACCTTTTATTACTATTATTACTAAGTAGTAGTTATATATATTAAATCTCTAGGTGTTATTTTCTATATAAAAGAACTTTCTCTATTTAATTCTATGCTTACGTATCTAAATACGTAAGATCTAATTAAGTCTAGAATAATAAAATAATGTTACTTATTTACTTATTAATAGTCTTATAAGTATGTATCTAAAGATCTTATATTTTGCTTTAGATCTATCTATAAAGTTTAGTAGTTTTTCTATATTAATACTGTTTATACATACTTATCTACTTATTCTCTCTCTCTCTAGTCTAATAGTTAGTTCCCTTTTTATAAAGGCTGCTGCTTATTAATAACCTAATTAGGTTTATAAGATATAGATAGAAAAGAAAAATGCTAAAAGAAAACGTATAACCTTGCCTCTTTCTATTACTTATTAATAGTCTTATAAGTATGTATCTAAAGATCTTATATTCTGCTTTAGATCTGTCTATAAAGTTTAGTGTTTTTCTATATTTATAATGTCTATATATCCCTCTTTTCTTTTCTTTAGTCTAATAGTTAGTCCCCTTTTTATAAAGGCTGCTGCTTATTAATAACCTAATTAGGTCTATAAGATATAGATAGAAAAGAAAAATGCTAAAAGAAAACGCATAACTCTGCCTCTTTCTTGTAGTTCCTCTTTTTATTATTATACTTTACTACTAGAGGTTTCTATAGTAATACTTAGGCTACTTTTAGGTATATTCCTAAGTTATTCTACTGCTTATCTTTATAGCTTACTAAGAAAAATAAATTTATTTAGTAATTCTTTATTGTCTAAGCTTATTTTCCCTATATATATTTTAATAGTATCTTATAAGGTTTATTCTCTAATTAATAGTTATAGTAGTAGGTATCTAGGCCTTTATGCCTATTTATATCTTACTATAACTATCTTAGTAGGTTTCTAAAGGTACTCTATAGGGTCCTCTTTTTTAAGTTCTTCTCTTTCTTTCTTAATCTGCTGCTTAAGCTAGTAGAGTTCTTTTAAGTTTCCCTAGGCCTTAATACGTTATTCTAGCTAGAGTAGAAAAGCGTATAACGTTTTTATTATATATAGTTTTTCTTATAGCTAGTTAATTACTAAGTTATATCCTAGTTAGAGTTTTCTAATACACCTTTAGTTATATATTTTAATTATTAATAGTCCTTAGATTCTAGGTCTATATTATACTTAGTATAAGTACTTAGCATTATAAGGTACGTTAGTTAGTATAATAACTTCTTATTATAGGTGTTTATTAACTATTCTCTCTAGTTTACAGACTTCTTCTAGCGTAAGCTGTTAGCTTAGCCTTAGGACTTAGTCTTATGCATTAGTAACATTATTAACTATTAAAGCTTACTAGTTAGACTTATAAGTTATTTCTCTTGCGTCCTTTTAAGATATAGCTACAGTCTTATTTCTTAGTACCTTAGGGTACTATCCTGCTTATTTCTTTTTATCTTAGTAGGTAAGATAATTATTATTATAGTAGGTAGTCTAGGTAAGTTATTTATATAAGACTTCTCTTTATATAATGTTAGCATACTTAGATTCTTTAGAGACTAGTTTATTCTAAAGTTATTTTAGTTATCTATAGTCTCTAGCTATATATTCTAGCTTATTATAGTTATAGTACTTAATAAACTTAGGGTTATATAGTAGTTATTATCTCTATTTACTAGCCATACTAACATCTATAGGTCTAGTATGTTATTTATAAGAGGTTAGTAGTCTTATATAGGTTCCTTTTTAGAACTTAGGAGTAGTAAACTAAGACTAGTTACCTTTTTAAGAGTGCTATTAGTATTTCTTACTAAAGTTTAAGGGTTACTTACTTTCTCCTTTTTCTTTTTATTATTTATAAAGTTATATATTAATTTAAATAGTAAGTTTAGTATACTATAAGAAATTATCTAGCTAATCTATCTTAGATAGTTTATTCTTAACTTTATCTTTTAGTCTTTAGTAAAACATAAAGATTTAAGTATTATTAGTATAGTTAAGCTATATACAGATTCTTTAGAACTTTATAGCATAATAAGTTATAGATTTAGTCTGTTTTAAGGTAGCTAAATCTTACTTAGCTTATTATTTTTTATCTAGGTCTTAGAAAAGTAATTTTAAGGCTTACTTATATCCTTAAAAGCTACTAAATATATCTTACGTTTTAGTCCTATAGTATTTTAGTGTTTTATTATTAAGTACGTCTTTTATATAAGGTTTAAACTATTAAAAAGCTTATCTATAGAGAAATATTAAAGTATAGATAATTTACTTAGTTTTAGTCTAAAATTCTTTAAATAGAATTCCTAATAGGTCTTAATCTAGATTAGGTAGCCCTTAAGTTATCCTAAGGTTTTATTAAAAGTAGTAGGAGAGTTAAGCTTTAACTTCTCTTGTCTATCTATAGAAGTCTAGATAATTCTAGCGGCGCCTTAGAGGGTATAAATTTCCTCCTTAAGAGCCTAAGTACAGCAGGCTTAGGCCTAAAGCTACTCTATAGCTACTGCGTTTTTATTAAATAAGGCTTATATATTAGTAATATCCTTATTAGTATGTTTAAGTTGCTTAGCTAGCTTCTTATTACTATCTTTCTTTTTACTAGAGAACTTAGCGCCCTTTATTTCTTTATTAAGATTCTAGGGTTTAGTAGTTATAGCCTTACCCTTATTTTAAAAAAAAGATAAAGTAAAAGTAAAAGTATTAAGGGCTATTATTTAGGTTTTTACTATTAGTAATATTATAAGGTTAACTTACTAAACAGAAGTAATTAAAGTATTATAGTTAGATATCTAATAGTAGTGTTTTTTACTAATAAGTAGCTAAGGCTAGATACTAATAACAGTACTACTAGGTCTTATTAGCTTACTAGCTTATAAGTATCTTTACTAGTAAGTATATAGTAATTAGTTATATACTAGGTAGGCGTAGGTAGCTTATATAGCTTTATAACAGAATAATAACTTAAGAGTTACTTATAAAGTAATTATAAAGGCTGTTAAGGTCTAAAAGGTATTTAGAGAAAGTATTATAAGTTAATTACTAAAGAGCTATAGAAGGAAATCTATTTACTAGAAATAAATATCCTTATATCTTATAGTCTTATTTCTAAGACTAACTTACTTAGAGTTACTTCTTACGATAGACTAATTCTTAGCATATTAGTCCTTAGCGTAGGACTACTTATTAAATGTTAGTCTATCTTTATCTTTATGTAACCTTCTGTAGTTCTTTTATTCCTAAGAAGTTATCTATCTAACCTTACTTCTTATTTATACTAGTGCCTTATCTTCTTCTTACTTATCTAGTAAGGCTGTTATTACCTATAACTTATTAGGTTGTAACACTATAGCTTTAAGAAAGAAGTTAATAAAAAGGTCTTAACCTTTAGACTAATTAGGTATTTTTATCTTAAGAGGCTAAATAGGTTTAACCTAATTAGGGTTAATACTATCTTTAGAAAATAAATCCTTTTTTAGCTTATAAAAGGTTATAAAATTTAGATTTAATATAAAGGTTATCTTAGGCTTAGACTTATTAAAGAGAGTTAGCTTTCTTTCTAAAGAATTTTCTTTAGTAAAAAAGGCATACTAGTTATTTATAGCTTAAGCTTTATTTTAGTTATCTAATATATTAAAAATATCTATAATTTCTTTTTAATCTATCTAATTAAGGTAAAGTTAAGCTAGTATTAAAGTTAAACGCCTTAATAACTATATAACGTGGTTAATAAGCTTAGTAATTAGACAAGCTTAGCAATTACCTAACTACAACTATAGCATATTTCTAACTAATAAGCAACACCTAGGAAATTAATTAAATTTAAACTAATAGAGGTCCTCTTCCTTAGATATTTCTTTAACAAATTAACATGTTTGCGCATTATGACCGGTGTTCCTACAGACGCTACACTGCCGTTGGCCTGTCTTAGTCCTTAGTTAGCAACCACTACTCTGGTGCGTTTCCTCCTTAATCTAAGCTGTCGCCTCTCTCTGTGATTAAAGGTCCTCTGCCTTAGCTATAGTAAGACTTCCTCCTTATTTAAGACAGGTTTTCTTAGCCCTCCTGCGTTAGCTAAGCAGGTTATTCTCCTCTTAAAAGATCTAGACCTCTAACCTTAATAAGGCAATCTGGTATATAAATCCTTGCGCTCTCTTTAATAAATGCTTTACAGCTTTAATAATTAAAGTTAGGAAGCTATTCTAATAGCAGGAGATCCTCCTTTTAATAAGTTTAGACTAAGAAGATGCTTTTGTTAGGTTGTTTAGCGTTTAAGAAGTCTACGCAGGGGGTGTTGTTAGGAGGGACCCTGGAGGTGTTAGAGTATGTAACTTGACATCAAGCTTTAACAGCACACTTTCTGCGCTTAGAGGGATAAGCCCTGCTTCTCTAAATCCTTCCTAAATGTTATTTTCCGTAATAGCTTGCGTGAAAGCCTTATAAAACACAGGGAAGAAGTCTTCTTTTGCAATATGCGTATTACCCTAGCGTATCTTATCCTTAATTTGTTAACTGTATGCCGTCTTTAGTAGCCTAAAACACCTAACGTCTAAGGGCTAAAGTAAGTAAGATAAATAAGCTAGCATGCAGAGTGTGACAATATTGTTTTTCTTATAATATATCTTAAAGTTAGCAGCGTAGTAACTTTTGTGCCTATTAACAATAAAGAGGCAATAACTACTACTTACACGCAGTTTTAAATACTAATTAAAGTGCTATAGCTAATCTAGGCCTCTTTTGTTTATTATCTACCTATTTTTAGACGTTATAATAACCTAGTTACGTAGGAGACTGGTTTTAGTATACTAAGTAGAGAGGTAATATTAGCCTGTAATAATAATGTATAGTAGAACGCTGTAGCCTAACGAACTAATAGCCTAAATAACTATAACCTATTTATAATTACTAGGCTGCATCATTCTTATATTTAACCGCCTTTTAGCACTAGTGACAACCATTCTGAATGCAATCTAGCCTATTATAAAACCAGTCTTATTAAAGTTATAGATATTAGAGTCCACAATGCTGTATTTTGCAATTGTGTTTACTATAAGGCGAAACTACGTATTTATTATGCCTAGATTTTTACATTAGGCCCTCTTATAGTTATACTTATAAAAAAAGCGTATCTAAAGCTGTAGTTATTGCTTAACGAAGTTTAAAGCCTAGTGCTTCCTAACTAGGGGTGCGTTGTAGTTAGTAAGTAGTTAATTAGCTATATCTTCTACACCACTAAGGTAAAAAGAAAACAATTAGGAATCTAGGTCTAAAATGTACTTAACTAGCTTCTTCTCTTTAAGCGTAGTTAAATTTTATAAGCTAGGTAATACGTTGCGTTATAACAGCTTTCCCTTAATTTAGTTACGTAACGTTAAGTAGGGTACTAAGTAGATCTAGCATGTAGCTCTTATACTAAGATTTTTAGTTTGTTTAATTACCTAGATAGCTAAGTTTAATTAAGCTTCTTTATTTATAAGGGATATTACTAAGTATGGTGTAATATATATATAAAGGTAAAAGATTAGTTTATCTAGTTAGGTAATTACTAAGCTTATCTAATTGCTAAGCTTATTAACTACGTTAGTTATAGCTACTATAATTATAGTAGTCTAATATAGAAAGCATAAGGTTTTCTTTATATATTATAGTAATCTCTTTTTTAATCTATCTTAGATTTATTATTAGTTTACCTAGAACTTAAAGTACTACTATAAATTTACCTAGAATCTAAAGAGAGATAAAGATTTATATATAAACATCCTAACGTAGTTCACAAGTGAATGAATCACACAAGTGAGTGAATCACTTTTCTAGACTTTGTACAACCTACCTTTCCCTTTAATTTTCTCCACCTACAACTATGGTACGACATTCAAACGAAAGCGATTTAGTCCTAGCGCTTAATGCGCTCAAATCAAACCCAAAATTAAGCGTGCGAAAGGCTGCATCTCACTATAATGTGTCATTCTCTACCCTCCAGCGACGAAAACACGGCCAACCTGCCAGACGCGACATCCGACCACCCTGCCAGAATTTAACCTCGTACGAAGAGGAGACTATTGTGCAATACATTATTGACCTGGATTCGCGAGCATTTTCGCCACGCCTTAGTGCTGTTCGAGAAATGGCCGATCGACTGCTTCGCGACCGCGGCGCGCGACGCGTCGGAACAAACTGGGCCTCAAACTTCGTACGACGACGACCTGAGCTCCAGACGCGTTTTAATCGAAGAATCGACTATCAGAGAGTCCTCTGCGAAGATCCGGACGCGTATCGCGCGTGGTTTTCCCTCGTACGAAACACAATTGCGAAGTACGGGATAGACGATACCGATATCTATAACTTTGATGAGACTGGGTTTGCGATGGGCAAGATGTCCTCTGAAATGGTTGTTACAGCCTCTGAACGACGTGGCAAGCCAAGAGGAGCACAACAAGGGAATCAGGAATGGGTTACAGTAATCCAGGGCATTGGGTCGTGCGGCTATTCTATCCCGCCGTACATCATCTTTGCAGGCAAGGTCCATCTTGACTCCTGGACGTGCGACAGCCCCCTCCCACCCGACTGGGTAATTACACTTACAGAAAATGGTTGGACGACAAATAAGAAAGGCCTAGAATGGGTACAGCACTTTGATTTCCATACAAGGAGTCGTACGAAGGGTGCTTACCGCCTCCTCATCCTTGATGGCCACGAAAGCCACCATTCTGTCGATTTTGAGCTATACTGCAAAGAGCAGAACATTATTACGCTCTGTATGCCCCCTCATTCATCGCACAAGCTCCAGCCTCTTGATGTTGGGTGCTTTAGTCCCTTAAAACGGGCGTACGGCCAAGAAATCGAGGTCCTTATGCGGGTGCACATTACGCATATTGCAAAGGAAGACTTCCTCCCAGCCTTTTATAAGGCGTACGACAAGGCAATGACAACATCAAACATTCAAGCAGGCTTTAGAGCAACTGGCCTTGTCCCGTACGATCCGGAATATGTGATTTCACAGCTAGATGTAAAGCTTCGTACGCCATCACCTCCAGGTTCTTCTGCTGGCTTACCAGCAGCTTGGGTCCCAAAGACGCCAAACAACCCAATTGAGTTTGATTCACATTCTGATTTTATTACAAATCGCATCGTACGACATCAGAATAGCTCTCCAACGTCAATTATTGGGTATATGCAGCAGCTGAAGAAAGGAATTATGGTGGTAGCCCATAACCAGGTTTTGATGCAGGCACAAATGACTGAGTATCAAGAGGCAAATGAGCGTATGAGCCGCCGTCGCCGTACGAAAAAAAAACAGCTTCAGAAAGGTGGAACACTTACAATCAATCAGGCAAAAGATATAAAGTCTCAAATTGATGTAACAGAGCAGTTACAGGTAGAAACAGGTCAAAGTAGTGGTCGTGCGAGGAGGACAGAAACGCGCGCGCGACGATGTGGCATCTGCGGAGAGACTGGACATAATGCTCGCACATGTCAGAAAGTTGAATCTACCTCTGAAGAAGAGGATTCTAAATAGTTTGAATTAAATTAAGGCGTTATGGTCAATTTCTCTTACACTTTGTCGTACGGGTGCTAGAAAAGTGATTCACTCACTTGTGTGATTCATTCACTTGTGAACTACGTTAAGTCTAATACTTTTATGTATTTTATTTTACTAGTAATATAAGTTAGTTAGAAGCCTAATTAGAGAAAGTCTTTTTACTAAAGAGAGAATTTATTCTATCTTAGTGTTTTAGAATAACTATACTAAAAAGTTTACCTAATTATAGCTAATTATTATAATTTAAAGTATTTTTAATATTATTTATTATTTATTATCTTTTATTTATTATGTTTTATTTATTATTTAAGAGCTTCTAACGTCTAAGTTAAAGCTCTTAAGTTATGTTATCTTTATTTTATAGTGTTAAAATTATTTAGTTTTTAGGGTTTATTATATTTTTATAGCTTTTAGTTAGGCTAATTAGGCCTAACTTTATCTATATAGCTTATAAGAGAGGTAAAAAGAGAGAAATTGCCTAGATTTCTAGCTACTTATTATTTTTTAGTATTATTTAATCTGTTAGTTTATTTATTTTATAAAGTAATAGTTTATTTTAAAAGAAGAGACTATTAAAAGTATATAAGGTAAGTAAATACTTTAGTTATATAGTATAGTAATAATATAAACACTATAATACCTAAGGTAGGTATAGATTTCTTACTATATTACTAATCTAGTTAGTCTAATTAAGGCTAATCTAAGTTAGATAGCCCTTTAAGATAACTTTAGATAGTAACAGAGGTAGGTAAAAAGCTTTTAATCTCCTATACTTATTATAATTAACTATAAAAAGAATAACTAAAGTTAAAGGTAAGAATTATATACCTAAAAAGCTAATAACTGTTATGTATAATTAAAGATAATAGATATGTTAATTCTCTGCTCTCTCTAATTAGGCTAACTATCTATCTATCTATAGTTTGTAATTAGACCCTACTTATCTAATGCCTATAAAAACTTAAAGAAGAATCTACCCTATAGTGTAAAATACTCTGCCTTATTTTAATAGTAATATACTTATAATAGTAACTAATAGTAAGATTACTTTTTACTAAAAAGATTAAAAAAAAGCTATAAATTATTAACATAAATTTACTTATAGCCTAGTAAGATTACGTTTAGTAATAAACTTATAAAGCCTATATTACCTTTATTTACTAGCCTAAAGTATACTTTAACTACTTTCTTACTATATAGCACTAGAATTTAATATTATAAAATATTAAGGCCCTTAATTACTAAATTATATAGTAAATAAATAACCTTAACGTATATGTATAGTAAGTAGCCTATTATAGTAAGTGGCCTACTTCCTCCTTTCTCCTTAAACTTTAACTTTATATTAATATTCCTCTATATACAATAATAAGTTCTTCTTTAAACAAAAGTTGTATTATCCTTATAATTAAAGCTATTAAAAAAGACCTAAATCTATCTATATAAAAAGCAGCCTCTATTTATAACGTCCTAAGAATAACACTTTAATACTAACGCACTAGATAATTACTATACCATAAGACTTATACGAAATTAATAAAGATAACTAAGCTAGAAGAAACAGTAATTCTTAAATAAGTTATTAACCTAATTGATTAAGGATTTCTACTGCGACTTGACGACGTATGAGATATGGCTGATTACCTTCTTAACGAATGCGACGTGACGCGTGTTAGACCCTAATAGGCAGAGAACTTCGTACGACGCTAACTATAACTAAAGACGCGTTTTTAACGTGGAATTAACTATTAGAGGGCGTTAGCTAAGGATCCTGCAATTGTGCAGGCCTGGTTTGCCCTCGTATGAAACATAATTGCGAAGTACGGAATCCATAATGACGATATCTACAATTTTGATAAGACAGGCTTCTTAATAGGAATGCTGTCGCACGCAAAGGTTGTTACAACCTCCGATCGCCGTAGAAGGCCTCGTACGAAGCAGCCTGGCAATCGCAAATAGGTTTCTGTCATTTAGGGCGTATGTGCAGATAGCTAGGCGCTGCCTCCGTACGTCATCGTCAAGGGCAAATATCACCTCCTCTCATGGTATACCAATAGCTAATTCCCACCCTAATGGCGCGTCCACCCTAGCAAAAATGGATGGACTACAAACGAGATTGGCCTAGATTAGCTACAGCATTTTGAAAAGTGTACAAAGTCTCGTACAAAGGGTGTTAAGCAGCTCCTAATCCTTAATGGCTACAACAGCCACAAGTCTACTAAGTTTAACAATTACTGTAAGGAACACAGCATTATTGCTCTTTGCATGCCTCCCTATTTATTGCACAAGCTCCAGCCTCTTAATGTTAGCTGTTTTAGTCCGCTAAAGGCGTCGTACGGTAAGGAAATTAAGAAAATAATGCAGATGCAGATTACGCACATTACTAAGGACGACTTCTTTCCTGCCTTTAAGGCAGCCTTTTTTACTTTAATAGGTAAAGAAAACGTACAAGCTAGCTTTAGACAGGCTGGCCTTATCCCTTTTAACCCAGAAGTAGTTATTTCCTGCCTGGATTTTAAGCTAAAGACGCTAACACTATCTAACTTACGCCTAAGCAGCCAGGGCTCCTGGGACCTAAAGACACTAACTACAGCACATAACGCCGTATAAAGCTCTGTATTACTTAAGAAAAGGATTACTAGTTATTAATATAGCTTACTAACCTATTTATACAAAGTAGTTAACTTGTAGGCTAAAGGTATTAGTAAGTTAGCATACAAACTAGCTCTTGTTAAAGCTGAGTGCCGTAGGCTTTGTACGGCAAATGAGATACTAAGTAAGCGTCAGAGGGCTAAAAAAACCTAACTGCGTCTTGGAGGGTCCCTTAATGCAGCTGAAGCAGAGGCAATCTGGGTAGAGAAGGGGGTTGTTAATACTAGAGGCGAAAATACACGTCAGGAGGGGGCTCGTACGGAGGGGGGTGAATTGCGCGGTCGGCGATGTGGCAATTGCGGAAAGACTGGACATAACGTACGAACATGTTAGGTAGTATAGGAGACCTCTGAAGAAGAGGATGATAAGTAGTTTTAATTAATTCGTACGATGCTGCTTAATTAACTTATATAAATGGCTAGAGGGTAGGTAGAGGTGGGCCACTTACTATGATGGGCTACTTACTATGCATGTACGTTAACTATAGCTTTTAATTTATACCTATTTATCTTAAGACTATAAAGCTTTTTATCTTTATTAATAGCTTATTTACTAATAATAATAACCTTACTTTATAACTTAGCTTTATTATTACTTTAGTAAATAAGTAGAATATTACTAAATAGCTTAAGTTACTACTAATAGTAATAGCTTTAAAATAACTAGTAATATTATTTACTTTAGCTTAATAAAGTATAAAAAAGTTACTAAAAGCATTTTTATCTTTAAGATTTATAGTATAGTTACTAATACTAATGTTACCTATATAATAAGTATTATACTAGCTATTATTACTAATTCTTAAGATACTATAAATACCTATAATCTTTTATACTAACTTATACTTTTTATATAAATACTTTATAAAGCTAAGTATTACTAAGAAGAAAAGGCTAATAATAAATATTATAGCTTTTTACTAGTTATATAAGTACTATAAGATTTATAAAATATACTAAATATAAAGTAATAATAACCTAGCTAATAAATTTATAAAGTTATTACTTAATAAGGCGCTAGAAAAGCTTATTAGTAATAAGTAACTAAAGATATAAATAAATAAATAGGTTTTATATATATAACTAGCTATATAACTATAAAAGTATTAAATACTTTTATTTATTTTTTTATTACGTTTTTAGGCTTACTATAGCCTTATAAAAAAGAAGGTTATTTTAGCTACTTTTACTATAGTAAAAAGTTACTAGTATTATAATATAAGTTATTATTATAACTATTAAGATTAATAGGATATCTTTAATTACTAAAGAATCCCTAGGTAATCTCTACAGCCTAGATTACCTTTAGATAATCCTAGGCCTAACTATAGGCTTACCTTCTTCTCTTTTTAATAACTAGTAACCTATAATAGTTACTTTTCTTTTTTATACATAATTAATATCTTTACTCTTACTATTTATCACTTATCACCTAATACATATGGTTAACTATATTACCTACCTGTAATACTAACAATAGACTCTCTGTATAAAAGAACGGATTTTTTTACGTTAGATTTATGATTTTCTGACGTCAGCTCTCGTACCAACTGGGAGATGCTAGCAGGAGACATATGTAGCCAAAATTTAGGAAACTAACAGGCGTTTAGGAACATTAGTAAAGTTATTACTAAAAAACTTTATGTTAAGCTAAATATGGAAAACGGTAAACATGGCTCTATGTGTATAAGGCTTACTTACTTCCCTGGCCAAAGTTTTCTTTGATGCACTATTGTCTTCGACCATTGATAACAAACATTTCATTACCCACTATTCTCAAAATGAAAACCGCCACCTTCGCTGCCAACCTAGGCGCTACACTTGCCAGCGCTGCGGATCCTTGCTACCACGATGGGTCGAGATTACCTACATCAACAATCAGGTACCACGCTCAACGGGCCTGTGAAGGTTATGATGGAAAGCAAGGTGCTTTTCAAGGTATTCTTGCTGTAAAGACGGCAAAGTACGCTTGTGTCAACCTTGAGGGCGACCACTACCTTCAGATGTGGGTCACGAACGAGAGTACCAAATACTCGTTCGATCTCAACGATAAGGATTGCACGAAGGAGTTCAACAACCTTATGAACACTTGCAATAGCAATGGCGTCACCCAGGGAGGGCAGTCACTGTTTCAGCTTGATAGAGCTTCAAAATTCCTTCACAAAACGCCATATGTCGTGTGCCATGAAGATCCCGAAGCTGTAATGTTTTCATACAAAAGAGGCTGTGCGATATCTTTGAGCTTTCGGATTTCCCCAACCAGTATCGAAAGAGGCCTTTCGAACTCAGAATAAAGCAGATTTACAATGTTGGTGGCGTACGCGTTCGCCGCAAGGTAAACGGCATAGACAGCTGTCTAGGGACGTCACCGTTTCGACAGGAGCAGTGCTACGCGGATAGACGAACTTGAAAAATTGCCCAAAAATTTCGAACTGTGTCGAAAGGAGCATCAACAGATGCCCTTCCCTCTTTCTCTTTCCCAAGAAGGCATCAAGGCACTCCGGTCCACACCGTTGACCGGCCCCGAGTGGGTGGGGCTTTCCGATAACACCGCGACGAAAGCCAATTCCATTGGCTCATTATCCCGGAGTGGGCCATCGGCCGCCCTCGTCTACAATGAACCCCTTCATCCATTGAGGTAGGTCGAAGCATCTCAAAGTCACATCGAAAGGGGGCGAGTATTGGATAAAGAACGACCATAGTTTTTTTCTACAGCTACAATCTCCGTAACAAGGGTATTTTAAGAATCAAAGTCATGGCCTAAGCCGCCCATCACCTCAGCATTATTAAACAATTATTGTACGTTGCGCGTTGACACATTGGGATACCGTCTTTCATCCTTTTACCAATCTGCACCAGGGAGAGCAATCTGGCTACCGATGGCGCTACCACTTACACCTCCAAGCTCGATAGCAGCGTTGATGACACCTCCGAAACCCTCGCCGGCGATGAGACCGGCGGCGGCAGCGAAGCAGTGCGTCTCGTATTTCTTGGGGTAGTACTTCTTCCAAGCCCAAGCAAAGAGAGCACCCGCCATGATGGCGTTAGCGTAACCGCTGTCGGGGCCGAGCACCCAAGCAACACCGATAGACATCCAGTTGGGAAGGTAGGCGCGGTACTTCATACGGGGTCCGACAAGGTAGAAGTTCTTGGCAACAGCCTGAATAGCGCAGACTACACCCATGACGATGGTGAAGATGGCGCAGGACTTGGGAATGGGCAACTGAGGCTTGGTGACGGCCTCGGCGACAGCCCTCCATGCCAGGACGGAGGGGGCACCGAAGGCACAAGTCTCCTCGGGTCCGAGCTCCTTCCAGATGCAGGGATAGGCAGCCATGAACAGGACGAAGACACCCGGCGCAAGGAAGACGCTGACTGCGGCACCGATAGCCTGGGCATAGAACTGCAGGTGGGGAGGAGTGCGGAGGAGGAAGCCGACACGGAAGTCGGAGACCAACGCCGTGGCAACGTCGGCGGTACCGGAGGCAACACCACCAGCGATGAGGTTGATGCGCTGAGCAGCCTTGACGTCAAGGCCCTGGCCGGAGGTGATACCACCAAAGACGAGCTGGGAGGCCTTGGCGGATGCAGTGAGGGGTGTGCAGTCGGTAACAGCGCCACCGTGGATACTGAGGAAGGCGAAGAGAAGACCCAGCAAGCAGGCGAGAATGGCAAGACCGGCATTCATGTGGAACTGGACGTGGCAGACAATGCAGGCAACAGCCGTGAAAACGAGAGTACCGGTCGCCCAGACCCAGATGGGGACCTGCTGGCTTGGGGGCGCAAAGTCCTCAACGAGGCTGTCCTGAGCATCGGCTAAACCGGCGTGCTTGGCAATGAAGGCGTTGTGCTTGCCGCGCGACTGCATGCGGTTGTTGATGCTGCGAGCACCGGAGCGGAAGGCGAATTTGGCACCGTCGACGAGGACGCCGATGTGGAGGATGAACTCGACCATGGAGTAGACGACGAGAACCATGACACCGGGCCACAGCATCCAGTAACGGGGAGACGGGACCCAACCGGGGTCGTCGCTGACCTTCATGACACCAAAGTTGACCATGTCAGACCACTTCTCGCTGTCGGGCATCCTCTGAACACCGATGGCTTCTCCGTAGTGGACAAGGGTGGGTCCAATGATACCCCAGGCGACAAAGGTTCCGAGCCACCACGACAGAGCAGCGTTGATTCCGACGAGCATGCCGGAGCCAAAGAAGGCGGGCGTGAGCTGGATGTACCAACCTGAAGATCGTCAGTTTGAGGGTTTGCGAGAAGGGGACCAAGAATATACATACCCCAGTTGTTGATGTTCATGGCCCAGTTCTTGTAGCCACTCCAGACGTAGAACCACAGGAAAATGTACCAGTTGTGCAGGATACCATCGGCGTACTGAGAGACGACAATGTGGACGAGAGCGCCAACAAAGCAGTATCCCAGCGTCTTGATCTTCTTGGCGGCATCGGCGGCACCGCTACCGACGGCGTGCATGGAGCGGATAGTCAAGGCGGTCGCGGTGGCTGTTTTAAAGTCAGCTTCAATTCGGGGCAACACGTAGTGGTATTCGGGTCGGCATGAGGTCGACCGATCTCTGAAGCCGCGGGCAAATAACTTACGAGTCGGGAACACGAGGTTCAACTCCCTAGCAACGTTGATGATGAAAAACTTGCGCAGGGGAACAGCCGCAAAAAGACCGAAGAAGGCACAGACAACGGTGATGGTCAAAATACGGCCAAAGTCCTCGCGGGGGCTCTCGGACATGAGGTTGAGCTGGTACATGGCGGGGAGGGCAGCGACGAACAGACCAGACATACCACCGGCTCCGGTGGCAGCTGCCTGGATGATGGAGCTAGTTTCATTGTGTTAGTTGCGTGTGTAACAGACCAGACAATGGGGGCAAAGGTTCTCACTTCTCCTGCGGGCCAAAGGTACCTCCGAGGATAGGCACGTTGGGCAGCGACTTGGCCAAGAGTTTCACGATGGCAAAGCCAAAAATAGCACCAAACATGGTGGCAGTGAAGGAGAACTAGATCCCTTATTAGCAATCGCCGGAAGGCATTCGGGGCTGTTGAACATACGCCAGTCTTGAGACCTGTGGTATTTAGGTCAGCAAACGTGATATATCACCAGCTGCGAGGAAGGCACGAGCGTTCCCACAATCGCCCATAGAGCAAAAGCGTCCACACTCGAAGCCGGGAGATATGACTTACCAAGGTAAACGTTGGAAGCGTTCACAAGGGAACCCAGGATGATTCCGACCAAGACGGCGCGGACGGTCAGGGGGTTGCCCTCGGGCTCGAGGCCCTTAACTTCGGGGAAGGGAACGAAGAGGTCGGTGACATCTTCATCGCCGCTGACCTCGCTCTTGAGCTCGTCGTTCTGCTCAGAGTACCGGACCTTCTCCGTGATGTAGGCTGGGTCGTGGGCGGGATCCGCGGAGGGAATCTGCGTCTCGGCCTGGATGGGCCCCGGGGCGGGGTTCGTGGCCACCATTGCGACAAGTGTAGATGCTTGTCTGTGTGGGAACTGACACACTGGTTGACCAGTTGACTGGCTTGCTGGCTGGCTCTGGGCAAAGAGAGACCTGGCTTGATGTCAAGTGGAAAGGAGGACCACCGTCTCTGCTGAGGCGGAGGCTGGCTGTCCTTTTAACATTGCACCAATGCTCAGGATAATGGGACTCGTCGCGGTCACCCTGACATGCACGGCAAGGTTACCAGGGCCGTGGAACCTTTGCCTCATGCCATGGGGGTGGCGGCCGAGACCCATGGCAGGCTCGTTGATACGGACCAACGATCGGAAAGGCGATTACCAGAACGCGCAGGTGGTTCGCGAGTCTGGAGCGTCGGCCGAATCCTGAAGCGAAAGGTCCTGGTGTTTGGGCGGAGCGCCAAGCCCGTTATCGACCAGCAAAGGTACCAATGCTCTCCCCAGTCTGTCGCATAGCTTATTTGCTGGGTAATCTGTGAGTCGGTTGAACGTCAAAGAAGCACCGCACTCCATTGGCAGCGCAGCGCCCTGATGTGTCATGGTTGTGGCCACAACCAGTCACGCTTCGCGAATGGGGGTTTATTTGCTCCTTGCATCGCGGGCGTTGCAGATCAAAAGGTCCTTGACCTCCAGCCTCCGTTGGCCTCCGGATCGCAACCCGGCTCGTGAGCGCGTCTGGGCGGCGTGAGGTGCGCTGCGGTTGGCTGGATGGTTGCTCGAGGCCGTTGGCCAGCTTCCTCATCAGGAGAAGCCGGCGGAGGTGTGCTCCTCTTTTCCACGATGGCTCGGCGGCCATCCCCCGACTCGGCCATCTTGACCACGCCGCCAAGTCTGCCGCCAAGCCGCCTATATATTGGTTGCCCCCCATATCATCGCAGATACTGTGCCTGCCACCGCTCGGCGCAGGGAGGCAAGACCAGTCAAGCACTCTTGGGCGCTCTTCGAGGCAACGCTGTGCTGGTCTTCCCGCGCCTTACCAAGACATTCAAAAGTTCGGGCTGAAGTTCTTTTGCAGCGCTAGATGTCTGGGCAACCTCGGCCTGATCTCTTGACTCTATTGGCAAGGCTTGTGCTGTGCAAGCGGCTGCAGCAGGGTGGGACGAGCAACAGGATGCGCGTGTTGCCGTACAAACACCGGAAGACGGCCGACTGAACTGGGCCGTTCAGCTTTACCCCACATGGATGCTACGCGCCGATTGCGGCAATGATGAGTAACGCGTGTTACGCGAGGTATGCTCCCCTTCGGCACTTTTGCTTCGTGCAGCGAACGGCTCAACCAAAAAGGCCTTCACGTAAATGAGAGGTGCTGGGCTGGGACATCTCAAGCGAACAGCAACATGCAGGCTGCGGTTCCTCGTGGGTCGGAGCTACCGCGGCGGTCAAGCTGACTGTGCTAGTAAGCCTGAGCTGGCTTGCGGCCGTTTCGATCAACTTGGACTGCGTCTGGGTCCATGCTCAGATGACAGTTTCCACTTGTTCCCGTCCCATCGGGTTCAGCGACACTCGCCCATAGGTGGTATCCTTGACGGCGATGGCCGCCGACGTGGTCTGGTTCTCTCGACTCTTCGGTCCAACCGCAAAGATTCCAAAGGGCAACCAATGTGCTGATCCGAAGATATCGGACACTTGCAGAGTGGCTCCCTGATTCCGCTTTCTGAGCATGAATGAATGGTCGCGTGCGGCGTGGGTGCGTCCTGTTGGTGGCGAGATTGCTCTCTGCCTGCCGTTGGCGTTGGACAGATGAACGAGCCCCCGCCAAGACGGCCCACGCCCGCCTTGTAACAGGCCTGCGCGACGAAGACATTCCTTTTTGGGCATTACTTGGCAGGTGGGATCATGGCAAAGGTCCACCACCACTCCAGCCAGCAGCTACTACGCCGAAGTCCATGCTGGAAGGTTAAGGGGAGGCGAGCTCGCCCCAACTTCGGCGTGCATCCTTTTGTCAGACATGTCCTCTTCTGGAGTCTGCCAGCCATCCGCTACTCTCGGCCTCGGTGCCGGTACAGTTCATGCACTCCTCTTCGCTTAAGGCAATCACATGGCTACAATGGCGCAGATATCTTCCTGCAACGCGGGCCAAATTACCCACCGAGTCAGCCTTACGACAGAGCTTGCAACTTGGACTTGCGCAGCTACCAAATGCTGATCTTCGTCATCGGTTGTCTTGTGACGGTCCGTCAAGAAATGGTTCGTTTGCCTCCGTGTAGAATTCACTGTGGTGGCAAGAGGCCATATCAGTCCCCGAGGCCGTCGAACTGATCCCCATGATAAGGGGCCAACCGCGTCAATACTGACGGCCTATCGCGTCATGGACGATTGGGGTGGTGTAGAGAGAAACGAGATCGACTGCCTTTCCATCGAGTGATACGCCACACATCGGCACACGTTCTCGGGAAGCGTCTGCAGTCCTCGTGGTCGATGATTGGTCTGATAGTAACATGCAGGCACTGAAAAAGATATCGATTTTCGTTGAGATACCGGAATTGGCTCTTCACAATTGGTTGAGTCACATTCGTGGCGTTCGGCTACGGTTTTTGATTGCATACCGATTGTCGTCGGTGGCGCTGCGGCAACACCTGAGCAATCAAGAAGATCGCTGTGCCATTTGGCCGACCAGTCAGTTGATTTGGGGCAGACGAATCTTCAGATGCTTTCTTATTGGCAATTGCGTGTTGAGAACGTGGCTTGGTGTCCTACATGGTCAACTTCACCCATTGCCCATTATCATTTCAATTGTTGTCGCCATGGATGTTCATCATCAGCAGCAGTCTTGATGCCAAAGGATTTGATGGTCTCGACTGGACGTGGGTTGAGGAGGTTTTTCGTATGGGATGGATAGCTGGGAGGTCTGACCAGGTTCAAGTCTTCGTTTTCTTTTAACCCACTGACAGTTTTGCAAGCGCTTTACGGGGGTTCCCTCATCCCAGGTGACTATGCATTGATTCCATTCGGCTGTCTCGTTACCGTAAAGTCTTTGCTGCACAATAAGGTCCAACTCACCCATGTTGCAGCGAGCAACCAAGTCACACTACCACCTAAGAATAACCCGGCATGATCCCTCTGGATTGAAGATTAAGGATTCGGCCAAACATGTCTGCAACATCATTTTTCCTACCACTAGGAAGGGGCAGATGTTTGTCAGAGTCGCACCATGTGAACTTGCCTGAAGACTCGATAACTCTCAGTGTTGCCTGCGGAGAAATACCCGGCGAATCTGAACCGGGCGGAACGGGTTCCTGCCGGCACCCGATACTACCACACAGATCGTCCCAGCACTGAGTGAAACTCGACTGAGCCTGAATATTCGTAGACTTGCCTTGACACATGCATGTTAAACACAATGCAGGCAGGCGTTTTGTGACATTACCATGGTTATGCGTGCAGTTGAAGGCTTCGGCCACGTAGCACGATCAGTCCATCTAACACAGGAAAAGATATATTTTGCTTCTGGGTAGCTATTTGTCGCAGAAACATGATGCTGCCGCACATTATTGTGCTACGACCGGCCGCATTCTCAAACAACCTCGCTCCGCATGACCGGTAGTCTTACGTGAAGCCGGTTGCCCCAAACGAAGCTGGCTTATAAGCTAGCTTCGTGTTGGATGTCTATCTTGATTAAACTAAGTTACTCTGCATTTTGATATTATGTTTACTAGATACAATATGATGCAGATCATCAAAGTTTACAACATCGTTTCGGAAGATTTCCGAGTGGTTGCAAACGTTCTGCCGAATAAATCAGCATCACTGAGAGGATTCTTTAACCTCCATCACTTGTTTGAGCGTCTCGACCTTCAAGCAGCACCACCCCTGACACACGCATAATCTTTGTCTCCAATGTGTAAGGCAACTATGTACTCGTGCCCGTTTGGCGAGGCGAGCGCTGAGATATTACAGCCGGGCCTTGCAGAAACTAGCAACTGTAGTTACCGCCACGTTTGCGGTCAAGGCTTTTGGTTGCCTTACAACCAAGTTACGAGTTCGAACCCATAAGAGGTGAAAGAACCGGGGCATTGATGAATATAGCGTGCAGTACCAGAATTGGAACTCTTACTTGCCGGGAGCCGTCGGGAGGCCGGGAAAGTTCCTTTAACCTGGGTCGTCGATGAAGCAGATATCCCCATCGGCTCAAGATGCTCACAGCAACGGCCCGACGGCAGCCGAGTCCTAGTGTCTGGGAAGTTTTCGTAAGTGAATGCCAGTTCGACGATATGTTCAGCAAGAGTACGAGGGTTCTGACAACAAACATTCCATCGTTATTCGAGCTGAGTTGTCCATTTGAACAAGGTCAGCTGGATGCTGTTTGTTTGCTGCGGGGCAGTGTTCAAAACAGCGTAGAAACTGATTGATAGCTTCCAGTGCGAGTTTGAACCGAGAAAATCGACGAATTGTCTCAAAAATAGCCAAGGGGGTAAGGTGATGAAATTGTGATGTTAAACGACGCTGTATTACGACACACCGGAGCATTTCTTCAACCTTCCGATTGGATTTGCACTCCCATTGTGACAAGATGGATGTTGTAAGGGCGATGTGAATGTGGTGTTCTAATGGGTTTTACGCTTGGAGATGCCTCGAGCGCATGCAGAGCGCATGCAGAGCGCCTAAATTGTACCACAAGTGATCAGGCACGACGTCTCTCGAAATGTTTGCTATCTAGCCTCGACTCGATTCAATGTCACGATGCAGGATTGAAGATAAAAGGAGCCCGGGCGAAATTGTTCATGTCTCCAGATCACCGGCAGATTTCAAGAATCCATCACCGACTAGTCCCTTGGAGCTTGACCCATCGTTTCCTATCTTACAGTCCACAAATTATCAAGGCTATCTTCTCATCTCGTTACCTTTAGTGAGCTTTGTTCGCAAGGCCCCAAAGTCCGAGCTCACCAGTATCACAGTACAATGCACGCCATGCTCAAAGCCCTGCTAGCCATTGTCTCTCTCTGCACCAATGTTCAGTCATCTTCAGCGACTGCAAACAATCCCCAAGTTCCTAATGACAAAGTAGACGGCGCGGCCTGCGCCTCCTCGATGGGAGATATTGTAACCAGGAGCGACATGAGTGAAGCAGCCAACTTGCAAAGCATGGGAGACCTCACGCTCTTGACGGCCGACGACAAGCTCACCTGGTCCCTCTGGTGCCCGAACGATAACTGGGTTTACTACTACAACTGGGGGCCGTAGGTCTTCCTCGTTATGATTGAGTCGTCCGTCTATCTGATCTTGCTGATTTTTCTTCCAGTCTAGTCAATTACATCTGCGATCAGTATGGTGATTCATTGGAGCATGGCTTCAACGCTTTGATACCCGAATCCCACTACTTGGTAGACAGAGCCAAGTCCGTCACTCTGAGATGGAGTCCGGTGAAGGGAGGCACCTGTCAGGGGACTTGCAAACAGGTCTTTAACACCATGCGCAGCTCGGGTGGCTGTAAGTCAACGAGTTTTGACCTCAACCCGTCCTTCTGTGCATTTCTAACGTTCGCCCCCCAAACTACGCCTGTCTAACTTTGACATGTAGGTAAGGCTGAAGAGTTCTGGATGAAGGAAATGATCAACTTGACCTACGACGGGTGCGGAGTGGCGTCCTGGAAATACCAATACCAATCCGTGACGCCGCTGAAGCATGGTTCCGGGCTCTGTTGGCTTGAGAAAGATGAGGTCAAGACGTACGAACCCAAGGACAATGTTTTCGAAAGGTTCTGCTACGAGGCAGTCTACGAGATCAGAAAGAAGGGAAGCATGCGGTTCATGGATGCCACCGAGAGGATCGGGTACTATTGGACGGACTACAACCGCAAGGTCGCGTACCCAACCAACACTTCAAAGTATTTCGACATCGGTATGGTCCATATCTGGATCAAAGCACCGCAGAACATCACCCCCTGTCCGACACAAGGCAGGTACGGCGACCACATGATCGAAGATGAGAAGAACGGGCTCACCGAGGAGCTGTGTATGAAGCATCTCACCACGCTTCAGAATATGGATTGTGAGTTGCTGTTGGTGGGAAGTTGGAGGCGGAATGGCTGCTGACCACGGACTTTCTTGTCCCACAGGCGCACAACCACTGGGGACGAGCCAGGGCGGGCGGTACTGGGCTGATTGCTTCGAGTGGGGGATTGAGGCGAGCGGATACAATGCGAGAAAGATTTCTAGTTAAGGCTACGGATTGACAGTGCAGGTCAAGCGGTCGAAAGGCGGATTCTTCGTGGTCCTGCTAGGGTCGTTGCCGTTACAACTAACATTTGCTAGAGGTCATGTCGAGACAGCTAGGAAGTTTGAGCGAGCGATGAAGAATACTTATCAGGTCATGGTGTGGAGGGTAGTCTTTGAGGGTAGTTCAAGACCTAAGTTGAAAATTTATTCGTATTTCGAGCATTCAAGTAGTCGGGTGCATGAGGCTGATGTTGTAGTACTAGATGGACAGCGGTCAAGTTGTGCTCGGCCGAAGTGAAGTCGCAGCATCGCAAATACGCCTAGGGCACTGTAAGACCGACTTGGCGGTCTCAGAAGACAGTGGAGAAGTGGGCTGGCGGGGATCTCTCCGGGAAGCACGAGCGGCTACGGTTCACTGAAGAATTGGATAGCCGACGTTGACCGAAAACGTCATGTCAATAGCATCTCAGCTTTCAACGAAGTTTTTGATGAGATGCTCGTACGAAACTGAACATGAGAAACTGTATGAGATGAGAAGCTGAGGAGAACAGCGCCCGTGAGATGCTCTCAAGCCACGTGACGTCGGTGACAGTTTTGAGCCCAGATCCGAGGCTCAACCGAGAAAGCAGAGGACAAGGAACGCTAGTGCCCGAAGAGGTATGGCGTCCCACGTTTGGTTCCTTCCCTTCCCGAGCCCAGCCATGCGACGGAAGGAGAGCAAGAGCCAAAAGTGATGGTGGCAGGAATGAACAGTGAAAGCTCGCAGTCTCTCTTTCCCGCGGGTGTTGTCGTCCTCCATTCTTCCGACCGCCCGGAAGAGAAATAAGGCGGGTCGCCATCAGCATTCCAGCCAGTCAGAGGTCTGCAAACAGAAAAAGACTGGAGTCAAGCCACATACGAAATCCAGGCTTGGGGGAAACAGCGGGAGGCAGAAAAAAAAAAAGGTTCTGCACTGTTGTCGGCCTGTACTTTGACCGTGTACCGGTCCCGACCCAATTTGACCGTCGGCAACATTGGAAAGACTACCTTCTCGAAATCCCACTCTTTTTTAATTCTTCCACTCCCCAACTCCTCCGATCCCGAACACATCTCTTGCTCCGCGAATACCCTCACGAGGCACCCACGACCGCCACGATGCTTTCCCGAGGATCCGCCCGCACTGCGCAGGTATGTCTATGTCAACTTGTTCCCAATTGGGCCCCCTTGCGTTTACAGCAACTCCCTGGGTGCGATGTGGTTTGTGTGTGCATGTGTCTGAAGATGAGGGAGGATGTCGAGGGGCGAAGAGGGGGAAATCAACAACAAGAATCACGCCAGACCGAACAGTCGACGCAGAGAAGACAAATATGGCGAATCCGGCAGGAGAACAGACGGGAAACACACGATGCACCCAAATCTGCACCCCCACATCCACACGCAGACAAGACACATACACCAAAAACACACAGACAGACAGCTAATGACCCTCCCCTCGATAGATTCTGCGCACCGCGCAGCCCGCGCGCGCCTACGCCACGGTCGGCTCTGACATCTTCAAGCCCACCAAGTTTGGCGGCAAGTACACGGTCACCCTGATCCCCGGTGACGGTATCGGTGCCGAGGTCGCCGAGAGCGTCAAGACCATCTTCAAGGCCGACAACGTCCCCATTGAGTGGGAGCAGGTCGAGGTCTCCGGCCTCAACACCACCACCCCCCAGAAGACCGAGGACCTTTTCCGCGAGTCCGTCGCCTCCCTCCGCCGCAACAAGCTCGGCCTCAAGGGTATCCTGCACACCCCCATTGAGCGCTCCGGCCACCAGTCCTTCAACGTCGCCATGCGCCAGGAGCTCGACATCTACGCCTCCATCTCCCTCATCAAGAACATCCCCGGCTACCAGACCCGCCACGAGGGTGTCGACCTTGCCATCATCCGTGAGAACACCGAGGGCGAGTACTCTGGCCTCGAGCACCAGTCAGTCCCCGGCGTCGTCGAGTCTCTGAAGATCATCACCCGCGCCAAGTCGGAGCGCATCGCAAAGTTCGCCTTCAACTTCGCCCTCGCCAACAACCGCAAGAAGGTCACCTGCATCCACAAGGCCAACATCATGAAGCTGGCCGACGGTCTCTTCCGCTCCACCTTCCACCGCGTCGCCAACGACTACCCCACCCTCGAGGTCAACGACATGATTGTCGACAACGCCTCCATGCAGGCCGTCAGCAAGCCCCAGCAGTTCGACGTCATGGTCATGCCTAACCTGTACGGTGGCATTCTGTCCAACATTGGTGCCGCCCTCGTCGGTGGTGCCGGTATCGTCCCCGGCTGCAACATGGGCCGCGACGTCGCCGTCTTCGAGCCTGGTTGCCGTCACGTCGGTCTCGACATCAAGGGCAAGGACCAGGCCAACCCCACCGCCCTGATCCTGTCCGGCTCCATGCTCCTCCGTCACCTCGGCCTCGACGACCACGCCAACCGCATCTCCCAGGCCATCTACGGCGTCATTGCCGATGGGTAAGTCAATCATCATTTTTCACGAGAGAATGAAATGCTAACAACCTCACAGCAAGGTCCGCACTCGTGACATGGGCGGTGACGCTACCACCCACCAGTTCACCAAGGCCATCCTCGACAAGATGGACACCTTGTAAATTTCCAGCTACATACCCCCCACCTAAACCTCTGTAGCTATTGAGAAACACCTACCTCGGCACCCCGCCCCTTTCCTCACGAGAACCTCTGCCACCCTCGTCTCCCCCCGCGATTAGACTCGATTTTGCCGAATGAGGCCAAGACTGGGGACGGAGATAGATACCACCGACGTCGGTCGAATTGCATAACCAGCGGAGGACTAGATTTCTGTTTTGGACACTGGGAGGAGGCTCGGTCTTGCTGGGAGATTGTAGTTGTACCAGTTGTACGTAGCATAGGAGTCACGCAAAGCATATGAGTTCCTTTTTCGTTGTTTGAAATGATCAGCCTGTTGCCTTTTATACACCCAATTGCTGGCGACGTCTTGTAGTTAAGACAACCCTGGGAGTTTAATTGCCGTGCTAACCGTCAATGACGGATTCAAACACGATGATTCGCCAATCCCGTCCGTAATCCGTTTGAAACGACTAAATATCACCGACGCCTCGGAGCCTAGCCTTGCGCGATACTTTACCCAGGGCGCAGTTGTCTTTTCAGCCTCGTCCACGGTGGTCGGCCAGTGGCACATCCCTCATCCTCGGGGCGGGCTACGAACACCGCCCTTCGGCTCGGAGTGAGGCGGGTGCGACTTTCTCGGATAACATCGGCATTCCGAGCCTGCTGCTCGGCCGCCGAAGCGTGTCTCGGCCATTGCGTTTGGGTCTCGGGTTTGCCGAGGTTAAGCACGAACTGGAGGTTTGCGCTGAAGAAGAGTGAAGAAAGTGGGTCGGTCGCGCTTTTTAGGGACATTGGAGCCACATTCGATATATTCTCGGGGTACTCGAAGACCTGTCTGTAAGTCGCACAGCCAGTTCTAACGGACGGGTGCGGACAACTCAAAGTATCTATAGATAAACCATCTGAAGGTACTTGAAAAGCATTCTCGATTTGACGACGAGCCAGAGATATTTTCATGCACTCGTTGATGATTGCCGCCATATCTCATGAAGCCGGAGACAAGTTGCAAAGCCTTGCTAGGCCAAATTGGGAGCTTTCGTAAGTTGTCATTGAGACAAAGGGCACATGCATCTGTTCCGCACTCAACTCCCAGAATCTACAATTGATAACAAACTTGTTGACAACTGTCCATGGCCAAACGATCTCTTTGATCGAGTTAAAGGGTGCAACTCATTGCTCCCAAGATTACAAGCCTGGTACACAGGCGGCTTTGTTTCTCGCCCATGAGGTCGCCATGGCGGTCCTTGGAGTTGTGGTGTTCCTAGGTTTGCTGTTGGTTACTGCTTACCCCGTTGCCTTCGTGACTTCCTGCCTCATCCCGACGCGCCCTCTCTAAAACACATTGTAATCTTGGTTCCTTTTCTTTCTGGTATTTGGGTCCTATCCTTTTCTTGAGCTCGTCTCCGGTAGTATTTTTCAAACTATAGCATAGATAGCCATCTCCTGCGTCATCGTGATTCCGGAGCTAAACTATAACTGTAACATCTCCGAACCTGATTAATCGATGTTCGGTGACAGTCAGACACCAAAGCGATAGTCTATCTCATGTTGAACAAGCTTAATTTACGATCACTCCAATAACCGTCCGTGCCTCGCCACTCCTACCGCTCACTCAGTAGTCAGCTTCTTTTTGTGGATGAGACCTGGTAGCTAGACACTTGGGTAGCTTCAAATCACGTCGAAAGTGTATTGTACCTCTTGACCTACTGAGAGTTCAGTAATCCTTGGCAGCCTGCAGTTACCCAGCACCTCTTTACCCGTGGCGCCTAAAGGATTGTGAGACTGTCGAACGTGGTTCAATAATAACGAACAAGTGTTCTGTGTCAACCTTTGCGTCTTTCCCCTTTTCTTGTACCGTCATATGATGTGTTTGCACAGTGACCTCTGCTGCTGTCGATGATGAAACTATCGTCATTGGCTCAACTCCAGCCGCAACATTGCCCTGAACTAATCATTCCGCTGTGGGAGGCTTTCTTATCAAATCTCGTGTAGAACGAACAGGGTAAATAAGCCTCATCGTTCCCAGCTCTAAATGCGCAAGTCTCACTTCATTGCATATTCTCAGCCACGAACATAGCATGGTGCCACACATCCATTGGCCCTGTTTCAGCCACCCAATTTGCATAAGCGATTCTCGGGAATCAATGACTGCTCATCAGTTGGTACCAATATGATATCTGTATGATCGATCGCAGACACTCCGCCGGATCAGAGACATCAAAGACCCATGACCACTATATGCCGGCTTCCGTCCTCCGATCTCTCAGACGCTTACGCCCGTCTCCATGCCCTGGACCACACCGGTCTAATAATGCGATGCAAGACGAGGTCATGTCGACACAAGCATATTTTCGTTAAACCCCCGGCGAGGGATTCGACGCTGCATGATAGAGAACGTAATGTTGTACAGATGAGGGAAGGGGGAAGAATAGTCCCAATCATCCACCAATGGGGTCCTCGTCAAGATTTCCAGCCCCGAAACCATGGATGTGTTAGTGTCCACCCAGAGAGAGGCCGGCCTACGCATCTTTGGGGCGCAACGATGCAGCAAGCACCCGTCTCCCAGGTAAGGCTGTCAGCGGCACGACCCCGTCATTTCCTCGCCGACTCTTCTTGGCTGCCCCTCCTCGCAAGCATTTCCCAAATCATAACGCTGGCACCAGTGGCCCCCTCTCCCTGTCTTGGCTCTGTTGAAATTGGCTTGTCGACGAATGAAGTTACGATCAACAAAGACTTTTATTCGAGACACCCGCTCAATCTATCATGCCATCAACAAAAAGAAAAGGGTTCAAAAGATAGCTTGCTAGCCATGTTCCAGTGATCCGGGATTCGTGTAACACTGCGGCCGCTTTCGCTTTGTCCTCTCGCCCTCTCGAGTTGTACTTCCTCCCACCTCTTCCAATATCACTTGCCTATGCTCCGATTGCCCACCTTTGATAAAGTCAATCGTAAGGAGAGCATATATGCCTCATAGGAAAGCTCGCGTAAGTCAGCTTGTTTCCTAGCCTATGCTATGGTTCGCTTCTTAAGTAGTGCCGGCGCCTCCAGCGGCACGGCTCGTGTTGGCGTGGAAACATTAGAACAGGGACCAACCAACCTTGGAAACTTCGAGTCTCTGGTTCCCCTTTCATCGGTTTCCATCCTTTGTAGGCACTGTGCCTCGGCAGGGGCTCAAAAAGGAAAGGTCAAAGGCTCGTTCCTCCGAGGTGCTCAGATCCACTGGCTACCATAAATCCAGTAGCTACTCTGTGTCACGATGAGAATAACTTGCCGCCTGCCACCCTGTGTTCAGATAGTGCGATGGGTACAGGTTGGCGTGATATTTGCACTGTTGAACTTGGCGTGGTGTTGGTGGCGTTCCGGGCAAGGATTGGGAATGTTTGTTTGCCTATTATGCTCCTGTTGGTTCAGACGCGGCTTGAACGCCCCTTGGCGAAGGATTTGATGGCTTCGGGATCAGCGCCTACTCTGAAGTTCCGGTTTGCGTGATACGTAGTAGTCCCCTCATGAGATAATCAGCATGGCAGAAGAGGAAGGGGACAACAAGGGGCGATCAGAAGGGGGAAGGATTCGGTATCGAAAACGCCTCTTATGCAAGATCCGGTGGTTTCCTTAAAGCCCATTCTGCGCCCTCTCGTTTTCCAGTTGACGAAGGGAGATACTTTCGTATCTTTGAAAAGTTTGGCTCACTCTTCACCTTTGTAACGTTCACGTCCTAAACCTGGCAGTCACCTTCGGAATCCCGGGCCCTCTTTGACAAGTCCCAATTTCGCATTTGAACCCACAAGCCCTCTATTCTTCCTCTTTTGAAAGGCCTGATACTCTTTGGAGAATTTTACCTCAACATTTGCGTGTTCCCTCCTCCCTCTTTGCGCCCGTAACAACTTCAGCCACGAAACCCAAAACACCACGCGCAATACCTTCATACAATCCTTTGTTCTCCTTCTTCCCCCCATCGTTGGCTTTGTATTTCCTAACTTTTATGTTGATTTCTGGAGGCAGATCACATAAATTTAAAAAGAATTTTGGATCATGGCTATGAAGCTCCACGCGGGAGTGTCACTCCTTCTTGCAACTCTTAGTTTAAGACTCTTGAGGACAGATTTGTTCACAGCGACTTTGATTCTTGTCGTATCCTTGTTTCTGCAGTGCGGACTTCTCTTGGGATATAATGCCTTCATCTATCCTTTTTTCCTCTCCCCGTTACGCCATCTTCCGGGCCCAAAGGTAACGTCTCTGCATTTCCCCGTCCTGGACTCATAGACAATAGCCAACCGTACAATGACATTTGGGAAACACAGCTGACACACCTTGTGAGATTTGTAGGGAGGCCACCTCTTCATTGGCCAGATACTCAACCAGATCAGAACCCCTGGGCCTGCCGACATTTTCATCTCATGGATGAAGCAATGGCCCGAGGCGCCCTTTGTACGCTACCTGTCAATCGGCAACTCCGAGACTCTTATGGTCAACAGCATGGCTGCTTTCAAAGAGGTCCAGCAAGCCAAGCCCTACTCCTTTCGCAAGTCGCGGCTCGCAGCCCGCATGTTCTCCCCTATCACTGGACATGGACTCATGTTCTCCGAGGGCGAGGAGAGAAAGAAGCAGCGCAATCAGCTGGCCCGTGAGTGCACCATTCAGACCATTCATACTTTTTCCCAATGTGATTGACCATACTTTTCAGGCGCTTTTTCCAACCAGAACACGCGCAAGATGCTGCCGGTGTTTCAGCTCAAGGCCAACCAGCTGTGCAAAGCTATTAGCCAGGATCTTGGAGGAGAGGGGATCAAGGTCGTCGACAGTACGCTTCTCCCCTGATTCCATTTGTCTCATTCCAAGCTGACCATACCTCAAGTCGAGCACTTCATCAGGAAGGCCACCCTCGATGTCTTTGTCATTGGTTCCATCGGCTGTGACCTTGAGAGCATTTCCATCGCCGAAGCCCACTTCTACGACGTGTACGAGCGTATTATCCGCCAACCATCCTCTGGCCACATAATCACCCTCATCGATGGTCATGTTCCTGTCCGTTCCTGGCTGCCTCTGCCAGGCAACAAGAGGTGGCTGAAGGACGTTGCTCTTATTCGGACGATGCTCCTCACATGCGTTGAGAACAGACGGCACGAGATGATGGTGGAGGAGAAACTGGGGCTCAATCAGAATAAGACGGATCGTCGCGATCTTCTGACCTTTATCCTGGAGGATTGCCAATTCGATGCCACCCAGACGAATTGGACAGACTTGGAGCTATTGGAATACGTTTGCTGCACCTATCGCATGCCGGGTTGACATGCGCTAACTCTTCTGGGAACAGATGCTCAACTTCGTTGCCGGAGGTAGGATGGTGTCGAGAAGCAGTGATGAGCATGAGATGAAGAGACTAACACTGGGTGACAGGCCACGAGACGACCGGATCGACCATCATGTGGATCGCCCACGTTCTTGCTACAAAGCCCGATGTTCAGAGACGCCTCAAGCTGGAGGTCCTGGGCTTTTGCGCCGACAAGCCGCGAGACCGGTGCCCTACCTACGAGGAACTCGAGCACCTGGTTTATATCAACAACTTCCTCAAGGAGATACTTCGCTTCTACTCCCCAGGAAAGCACTTATTATACTCTCCTCGCAACTACAGGGCCTCTCAGCTAACCCGTTGCTTGCACAGGCATCTTCCTGCCCCGCGAGGCCGCCGAGGACGTCACTGTCTGTGGCGTCTTCATCCCCAAGGGCACCCAAGTCACCCTCTGCCCCGCCGTCGCGCACTTCAACCCCTCGGTCTGGGGCGATACCGCCGAGGTCTTCGACCCGGACCGCTGGGACGACGGCCGCGCGTCCAAGGACTCGTACGCGATGGAGGCGTTTCTGCAGGGCCCCGCGGGCTGCATCGCCAAGAACATGGCGCTCCTGAACATCAAGAGCGTCATCTTTGCCCTCGTGCGCAACTTCACGTTCTCGTCGCGGCCGGGCTGGGACGGAGTGCTGGAGCTCGCAAACCCGAATTTCACCCTCCGACCCAAGGAAAGTCTACGTGTCACAGTTGAAAGGGAGCTCAGATAGTCAGCGCTGCGACTCCCTATGGTTGTATCTGAGGCTAACGTGCGCAAACGAGCGTGAATTGGACATACTGGCGCCAAGAATGAACCAGTACGGAGTAGAATGGGCATTCGCTGTAGAAATTAGACGGACAGCAGCCTAGATTGCAGTCGCTAGCCCATACTCACCATGAGAACGAGCATCATTCAAGGTGTTCCACAAGAAGAGGATGGCGTGGAAGGGAAGTGCACGTCGTGCTCGACTCGTCTTTCTTTCCTTCTGCGTCGTGGTTCTGGTCGAAGTTGGAGATTTGCTGTTCGCGATCGAGTGACTGAGGCTGTAAGCAGTAGACGGCGCTTCTCGCGCAGGCCAGCTCACATGAAATCTAAAGCATCTGAAGTTAGCCACTCACTCTCTTTTCCTCTTCTCAAGATGCGTCTTGTTCGCACGATACCAGAGCCATACGTATCATCCATGAATAAAGTCCATCTCTTTTCCAAGTCTCGAGTGAGATTTCCATCTTGACCTCGAGGACGGAGGCTTCCCTCCGTCACTGTTTTCACCAGATTTGCTTGCGCTTTCTTTTTCGCAGGATCTGTTCAAGGGCGCCCTTTCCTCAGCTGGTCACATCAACCTATCGCATTTCAAGATACCGTTACACTCGCTCGCAAAGAGACTTTCTTTACACGCGCCTTACCCCAAATCCAACCTCAACCTCTCACCCCTCCTTTCGACTCCGTTACCCACGTACCACACCGACTCACCCACTGACATCGTCCGCTTCCAACAGCGACCCATGTAACACTTAGTACATCTGATCAGCCTCATCGGCGTGAATCTCTTCGCCGGTGTCGCCTTTATTTCTTTCCTTTGCCTAGGTTGTCAGGTCCTCTTGCGCCCTCATTAAGCCCTTGTACTGACGTCAAGAACCGCATCAGGGTCTCTCGATGCCACAAACCTCTGCTCCTTTGGCAGTCGATGAGATCCGAGACTCGCACCCGTAGATTCGGGAAGTCATCACGCTCAATCGCAAAATGTCGACGAATAGCCCCTTTGGAAATCGCCGAGAGGGGAGGCAGGCGTCAGCATTTCCAACCATGTTCATGCCTGCCCATGCAGACATCCCCGTCTACCGAATCGACATGGCAAAGCCCGCTGAGGAACGCTACGTCCAACTCGCCAAGGACTTTGCTCCTCATCTAGGAAGTGTCAGCCCTCTGTTTGACGAGGTGGTCGGGTCACTATTCAGCAAGAAGCTGCTCGCCGGCGTCATCAAATTCACGTCTCGCTACGCCCTGCGCAAGGTTTTTGATAAGGAGCAGACCAAGGAGATCAAGTCAATCGCCAGCGCGGCCAAAATTAGCACCCATTTGGTCGTGTCTCTCAACCTCTTTCTGGACTTGTTGCTGGGTTGCACTTCAGGAGCAGCCCTGGTGCGACCCAAGCCCAACGACCAGGCTGGTAAAGATACCAAGAACCGCCTGATGCATTTTCGTACCCTAGAGTGGGGTATGGACATCTTGAGAGAGCTTCTGGTCATTGTTGAGTTCGTCGACACCCGCAAGGGAGGCGCTGACGAGGTGATCGCCAGATCCGTCACATACGCCGGCTTTGTTGGCTGCCTCACGGGTGTCCGGTAGGCAGCGATCCCCTTCAGCCCAACTACTTGGTGGTTAATAAGGTTTCCAGAAAGGACCTGTCGGTGTCTCTCAACTTCCGGCCAAATCATGACTGCAAGACCACATCCTTGCGAAAGCATCAACTGCTGGTTCTCCTTGGCCGTCGTGAAGCAGTTCCGTCCATTCTCCGACGCATCCTCCTGAACGAGGACATCCCGGGGCAGAAGTCCAACGCCTCCAACGACATGGACCCTCGTCAAAAGGGACCGGAACCGAACCCGCCCTCCATCAAAGCCGCAGCAGAGATGCTTGTTTTCAAGCTCTCATCCCCTTGCTACGTAACTTTCTGCGACGGATCCGAGGTCATGGTTATCCTCAAAGACCTCTACACAGGAAGGACCAAAGCGAGCAACCTTTTCCAAGTCCAATGCAATCACGACCCAGATCATGAAACCTGCTGTGGTCCTAGCCCCGGAAAGAGCACCGCTGAACCTACTCAGGCGCTGATCCTAGGCGACGAGGACTGGCTCGACGAGTCTGAGGATCGCCAGCGAGCGCTCGAGGAGAAGTGGCTCCAACACATGGCAGCAGTCGCCAAAGGGACCGGTGCAGAACTGCCAGGCCAGCACAATGGCGTATGTCTGGATGCGGACATTCCAACGGAGCTTGGTAGAGATCATGGCGAGGTTCCTGGCGTTGATGAAGCTATCCTTCAACAGTGGGTCGAGACATACCCAACCACCAACGAGTGTACGCACTTCGCCTGCATCATGGACCCGGCGTCCGGCACCATCCGCTGGATTGCCCGTGGACCCGAGCCTTCAGACAATTCGGTATCTGACTGACGGGCAAGGGAGCAACGCATTCGAAAGGACTGGATAGGCGAGGAAGTGCCCCGGATGCTCAATCAACCAAGAGAAAAATGGCTAAGTGTTAATGAGATAAGTCTTGGGCTGTAAACTTCTACGCTCCGAATGCCGGAACAAGGGCGATTAAGAAAAAGAAAGCCAGGTGCCTTGCTTCGATACAATACGCGGTCTGGTGTGACGCTAGGCTTCGGCAAAGGAGCAGCCTGTGCAAGGAGGACATTGCAATGTGCCCAGGACCTGATGGCAAGGGCTGAATACGGAAATACCCCCTTAATACATGTAATAATAATGAGGATCCACGATGGAATGATTGAGCCAAGTTGATGGCATCGGTTGCAACCAATTGTATGTGGACGTTGTGATGATATCTCCATGTGAGCTTTGTCTAGTTCCAATCTTGGTTAAGGGGAGCTCTGATAGGAGCCATCGTAGGGGCTCGCAGGCGTACGAGCGCGAATCTTCTCAAGTTCCGAGCAGACACAGGCTCAGCGTCTGCATTTGCATCGCTATTGTATGCCATCTCGGTCATTCGTCTGCGAGTTGATGCAAGACCACAAGTTCCGGTTGCCAGCTTCAAGGCCTCCATGCTCCCATGCATGCCCCTGGGCGGTCGGGTTCCGGCGGTATGGCACGGTCACAGCATCTCACCTTGGCATTGCATAGGCGAGCTCCCAGTGGAGAAGCCCCCGCAGCACCGCTGCTTCATTCAGCACCACGGCAGCTGAAGTTGTCTGGCAATAGGGCGTGTCAGGCGGCCGGGCTCCATTCTCCAGCTCCAGTCAAGATGCTCGGACGAGCCAGCTAACTTCCCTATTCAAAGAACTGCATGGCTGGTATTAAGGCGCTTCGCTTCATCCCAGCTCGGCTCAACTGAGCTTGAACGTATCGCCAGCATGTCGACGATGTCGTCCTTGGAAACGGGCCCCATGACCGACGAGGTCCTAAAGGACATCTTCGCCTCAGACCAGGACATGTACCCCGCGCCGCTGACCTGGGAGCGCCTCCGGAGCTGGACGACCGCGGCGCCGGAGGTGGCAACATGCTTCTATCTACCGGCCGAGGGCAGCAAAGGGCGATGCACACGCACACTCATCGGCGCCGTCATTGCGCTTCCCGTTCTGGCGCCTGCGTGGCGGGATTTGCTGGTGGGCAAGGTCAAGGAGACAGACGTCGACGCCGAGTCCATGTTCGCCCGCGACGGCGACCCCCATTCGGAGGTTGGGCTGCACGTCTTCCACGTCGAACGATTCGACGTCCCCCAGGCGTGTGGGAGGGTGGGCGGATTCGCGGATCTTTCGATGCGGGCTGTCGTCGCTGCTGCAGAGCGCAAGGGGTGGAAGATCATCGGCCATTCGGGTAAGTGATTCGTGGCGGGCTGTGGTGATGATCTGACAATGGTCGATAGCACTCACGGCGACGCCAGGAGGGAGACGATGCTTCGAAAAGATGGGCTTCGAGCCCACGGGCTACGAAGAGTTCTGGGTGGCGGACGCACGCGGAGGCGTCGAGCTGGTGACCGTGACCGCCGATACTGCACCCGAAGAGCGAATATCCCCTGGGGACGTGGCCGTCCGCGGACACGCGACGATGTTTGCGAGACACTTGCATCCCGCCAACAGCGCACAATGATGGCCTACTGTTACACTACTCTAGGAACCTTGGGCCCGCAGACCGGCTCAACAAGGCGATCGGAGATTTTGAGATGTCCGGAAGAATCAGTGGATGATCGACGATGTGGAGGGCAAGGCCCCATTGTTTGGCAGCGGAATTGAGCGACGTGGAGGGCGGAAATTTGGCTTTGAAATCAAAGAATGCCATCAAGACGAGTGAATACCTGCCTGGGCTTGCTGGGTCGATGCTGGGTCGATGCTGGAGCAATCATTCGACCGAGCATGCTTCAGATAGCAACAGTTGCCCCGGACCCCGTCGACCTCGTCTCGAAATCTGTTGGGTAACCCGCAAGGCCCAAGGGGTGCGGGGCCTATCCACCGAAAGGGGCATCCAGCCCCGGAGACGTTGGCGTTGCCGGGTAGTCTTGTTTGATGTCGCTGCTGCTGCTTTGTCATCATTGCTTCATGGACAGAGATTTCTGTGGCACTGTGGCACTGTGGCACGTATGGATGGCACCGCCAGGTTAGAACAATGGAAAACAGTGAGGCAAGCCCGAGTAAAACCAGTCAGTGAGGAGAGCCGGCCTGACTCGGGATACTTGGAGGACACGGCCACCCCGACATGGCCACCAGCAGAGAGGAGAGTCCCCAGAACAACGTGGCAGAACCTGCATTGCACAGCTACACTAAACGCCGACGACCAGCGCCAGAGCGACCCTGATGAACGAAGAGAAAGCTGGGGGGACCCTAGCTGTTGATCGCGTGATCGGTGAGCTTCAGTAGACTGGCCAACACGCCGCCTACCCAATTGTTACGAACAGCGGGAGGCCCCGCCATGGGCCGCGGCATCTTGATGTCAGACACGAGAGGCAATTGGGGGGGGCAAATCGGCCAAGAAAATTTCAAGGTGCTTACAGATCTTCTGCACCAAGAAAAAGAAGGGGACCATGCCCGCCGAGTCCCGCCTGACACGACGCTATTCTTGATGTGGGACACCGCCCCATGAACTGGTCGCCCAACCGAGCAGATGGCGAAGCCGACCCATCGCCGGCCTTTCCATCCATCTCCACTCCCCGAACAGTAGAGTGGATGCTCGACGGTTATTCTACCATGACGTTTTGGTTTCCAATGGCTTCCGCCCCGTCTTCGTCAGGATACCTATGCGGAAGAGCGACTGCCAACCAAGCGGGGATGTCACCGAAAGGTCGGACCCGGTGCGGGCTCGATGGAGCTCTCATCGGAATCCGTCATGACCTGGAGCAAGTGCTCGCGATGATATATAACTTGGAACAATCCCATCTCAATAAAATTCCTTTCCAGAGAACCATCAAACCAAGTCCCTTTAGAACATTTCTATTAAACCTCGCGATACCCAAACCCCTTTGATACCCAACCCCCCTTTTTCAAAACACAAACACATCACCACATTCACAATGGCGCCCACTCCCAACAAGTCGTTCGTCTTCAAGCAGGTCCCCAAGGGCCTCCCCGTGCCCGGCCAGGACCTCGTCGTCGAGAACCGCCCCATCGACCTCGACCAGGACCTCGACGGCGGCATCCTCATCAAGGTGCTCTACTCCTCCTTCGACCCCTACATGCGCGGCCGTATGCGCCCCGCCGAGGCCGGCAAGTCCTACATCCCGCCCTTTGAGCAGGGTGCCGTCATCGCCTCCTCCATCGTCGCCCGCGTCGAGCGCTCCGACACCCCGCAGTTCGCCGCCGGCGACCTCGTCACCTCCTTCATGGGCCCCAACGCCGAGTACGCCGCCATCCCCGCAAAGTTCCTCCCGGGCTTCTTCAAGGTGCCCAACACCCACAACGTCGACCTCCCGCTCTTCGTCGGCGCCCTCGGCATGCCGGGCATGACCGCCTACGAGGGCTTCTACGAGATCGGAAAGCCCAAGAAGGGCGAGACCATTTTCGTCTCCTCGGCCGCCGGCGCCGTCGGCCAGATCGTCGGCCAGCTGGCCAAGGCCGAGGGCGTCAAGGTCATCGGCTCCGTCGGCAGCGACGAGAAGCTCGACTTCATCCTCAACGAGCTCGGCTTCGACGCCGGCTTCAACTACAAGAAGGAGTCCCCCCTCGACGCCCTCAAGCGCCTCGCGCCCCAGGGCATCGACATGTACTTTGAGAACGTCGGCGGCGACCACCTCGAGGCCGCTCTCGAGAGATTCAACCAGCAGGGCCGCATCATCGGCTGCGGCATGATCTCCGACTACAACACCCCCCGCGAGCAGCAGAAGGGCGTCCGTGGCCTGTTCCACGTCGTCGCCAAGAAGCTCACCTTCCAGGGCTTCCTGGTCGACCTGTCCCCCAACAAGTACAAGCCCTTCCAGGAGAAGGTGCAGCCCATGATCGCCAAGGGCGAGCTCAAGGTCAAGATCCACTTGACCGAGAGCATCGACCAGGCCGCCGAGGGCTTCGTCGGTATGCTTACCGGCCAGAACTTCGGCAAGGCCGTCATGAAGATTGCCCAGGAATAGAGGCAACGGAACGCCAAATGCATTAAAAAAAGGATGGGAAAAGTAAAGACATGTATACTATAATAATGACAATTGATGACCAATGAAATGAGGATCAAAGTTCCTACACATGAATGTCACTGCTGTGAAGGTGTTTCGCGGGTGGTTTGGATACCTTTCGGAGAGATGACTTGAAGAAAGGTGTGATTGTCTTAACGATAGGATATGGTAGGTATCACTTACAAGGCTTGAATATGAGGTATTGATCTGGCCGTCACTCACTCTTGGGTGCAGCATGAAACGTTGCCCGAGTGCCATCACAGCCTTCCCACTGTCGTGTGTTGGTTGACAACGCGGCGTCGACCAACCTTCTGGTGCAGGCTCTTGTCATTCTACCTTGTTGAATTTCGGCATGTCACAGGATGCTCATGGTGCAAGAAGCCAAAGAAGCTAAGTAGTTTCGTAATTTGGTATCGTGCTATCTAACATCGCATGCAGGTGCAAAAGGCACAGTCCTAGTCCACATCCAAAAGATCGCTCTCTATCAACTGTAGGAGCCCCCTAGTTGATGAACGCCCATATCGCTTAATCCCAAAGTCCTTTACAAAACCACAAAGCATTGTCTCGATCACATCTAGCCTCTACCGAACAACTTCTTGGCCGTTGCCCGCCTGGTAGACGACGGCGCATACTCGTTCTGGTCATGGTAGCTGCCATATCCGTTCGCTTGCTGCTCCGACACCGAAGACGCCGAGCGGTGGCTGTACGCGTCCGACGCGGCCTCCTCTGGCCTCAGCTTCTGGGGGCGGGGAGGGGGCGGGGGAGGTGCCTGGGCGGGCGCCGCCTGTTGCGAGGGCGGTCTGTAATACTCCTCTTCCCACTCGGAGTTGCTCGTGTTCACACGGGGAGGAGGCTCCGCTCGCTCGACCCGTTGCGGGGCGGACGCTTGAGCTTGAGTGGGAGCGGGCGCCTGCGCGGCCGCCTGGTGGCCGCCGTAAGTGTAGTTGCCGTTGGCCGAGAGAGATTCGGCAGCAGAGGGCTGCGTCCTTGCTGCCGGGCGCTCGTGGCGCTCTTCACGCTCGTCGCGGGAACGCGTCGAGCGGGTTGTCTCCCTGCTCGGGCTCGTGTTGGAGGCAGCAGTATTGTTGACCGGCTTACGGGCTGTTGTCTGACGAGGCTTGTCTTCGTCCGAGTCTGAGCTGTTTTCCTCGAGGTCACGATCCTCGTCGGCGTACTGTGGAACACTTGTTAGCATCGTCAGCTGCAAAGAAGGGGACATGTGTGGACTTACCATCCTCAACTCCTTACGCATGGCCAAGCTGGCGCAAATGTCGCGGGCTTCCTCGATCGCCGTCTTCTGCGTCTTGAGCGTCATCCTGCGGTCACGCGTCTCCTTGTTCTCGGCAGCAATCGCCTCGACAGTCTCGTTCGGCATGCTCAGGATCTCCACGGAGTTGAAAATGCTGTACATGCCCTGCAGCAGGTGCCTCTCGACAACCTGGGTAATCGTGTTGCGGATGAAAGTCTTGGCCGCCAGCTCGTAGAAGATCAGCATCTTCTCGCACACCTCCTGCGCCTCAGTGTATGTGGCACCGTCTTTGGTAGACTCGATCTGCCACTTGCGGAGACGCTCCTCGTACTCCGGGTCATAAGGCTGGATCTCGAGGTTCATGTCCTGTGTGAGGTGCTCGAGCTCCTGCTGCGCGTCCGACATGAGCTTCTTCATCTGCACGTCGAGGAATTGGTAGCGCAGCGGCTCGCGCATGCGCTGCGGCCACGCAAAGTCAATGACCTCGCTCAGGAACTCGTTGCAAACGACGCCGAGGTTGTCCTTGTGTTCCTGGGCAAGCTTGGGCCAGTTCTCGGAGTAGCTCTGGAAGAGCATGTAGACAGCGCGAGGCTTGGGGTCCATCGGGAACTCGGAACCGCGGATTTGGCGTAGTAGCATCTCGACTTCTCTGCCAACGAACTCCCGCTTGCTGCTGTCGCTGATGGTGACGCCATCCGCTGTGCCGGGCGCCGTTGAGGATGAGAAGCCAAACTTGCGGCCATTCTGGCGGATGCGGTGCGAGAACTTCTCATTCTCCTCAATGGCGCGGGCGCGCAAGTTTTGGGCGGGCGTGCCGCGAGGGTCTGCCGTGGCACGGAAGAAGTTCTTGCGGGGAGGATTCTTGTAGAAACCGTAGACGGCGGGAATGACCAGCTCCTTGGAGGCCGAGAAGAGCTCAACAAGCTCGATGCGCATCTCCTCGACCGTGTCCTTGCCGGTTCCCATGGACTTGAGTTCCGTGTCGCAGTCGTCGAGCGCCTTCTGAATCTGCTTGCGCAGCGTCTTCACGTGCCGGCCGATGTGGCGTTGCAGCTGAACGCTGAGCTTTTGCTTCAATGCGTTGGCGCCGCACATCGAGCTGGGCAAGGCGCGCCACTTCCCACGGCCGAAAAACTCCTCCTCGCGCTGACGACGTTCGCGCGCTGAAGGCCACGGCTGGCCCTGGTCCCGTGGGCCAGGGTTGAGGAGGACATACCATCCGAGCTTGAAGTAGTTTTGCTTGTCCCTGTTCTGGACAAGCTCAATGAACTTGTCTTCGAGACCGATGGATTCGCAGAGGTCGGGTTTTGTGAGGACGCCGATGGTGCGACCTCCCGAGGGGTCGAAGTGGCGCGCCTTTGTGAGAATGGGCGCCTGCACGTAGTCGGTGTTGCCGCCAACAACGGCGAGGATGATGGTGCGCGAGCTCTTCATGTAGCGGTCACAGAGCGTCTCGATGGTCTTGATGTCGTCCATCGACTGGTCGTTGTTGGCGTTCTTGACGAGGCCGGGGAGATCTACTAGCGTGAGCAGAGGCATATCGGGGCCTCTCTTCTCAACCACCAAGATATCGCGGGCGGCGAATCTGCCGGGGATGTTCTTTGGCGCAATCAGGTCCACCGCGGATCTCATGAGCGACTCGAATGACATGTCGGTGTCGACAGCGCCGCCAAATTGCTTGAAACGTTCCTGCTCCTTGAATGTCTTGTTCTTGTCGGGGATGATGGAGACGTTGAGGCTTGCCTCGTTCGATCTGCGCAGACGGATCTCGGTCGCGAAGCGCGTGCATGCGCCCGCATCGCGTGGGAAGGGTGTGCCCGTGATGGCCTCGAGGACGGAACTCTTTCCTGCCGACTGGTCGCCGACGACGACGATCTGGGGCAGTTTGACATTGTCGAGCTGGGCGAACTGCAGCTTGTCGATGAGCTCGAGCAGGCCGCGCTGCTCGTTGGCCATGTCGGCCGTGCCCAGCGCCGAGTCAATATTCGGAGCCATGTCGCGTTCCGGTCTGAATGAGGCGTTAGTTGAGCGATCACGGCTTGTAGCTGGAACCTCGTACAATGATCCCATCACGTACGGTAAGAGTGCGGAGCGGGTTGTTTGCGAAAGAAAGTCTTGGACTCAAGGGCATGCAGTGGACGTCAGGACGGGGAGCGATACCCTTTTAAAGAGGGGACATGGTTTCTGCCCAGGATAAGCTTATGTGGAATTACGCAGTTGCGCAGCCAAGCACAAGCTGCGGCCTAAGGGACGTGGTACGGCACGGCGTCTGTCTGGACTGAACATCACATGTCCCCGGACTGTGTGTGCTGTGTATTCAATGGCTATGAACGGGTGCCTGAATCTGGGCCCCGAGTCGTCGCAAAGCAGCGTCGTCAGCGCGCCCATGACAGGCCAGTGACGACCTCTGGGGGGTGCGTGGGGAAGCGCAAAGCTTCGCCTGCGTCCTATGTTGCCACCGGGGAACGCGCTGGTACGGCACGCCCATAGAGTTGGCATTCCATGGATGTTGCTTGGCTTGAGGCAGCCCAAAATGAACGGCACACCCGTTCGTTTCGACCATCTCAGCATACATGGATACGGCAATGGGTACTGAACGGATACCGCAATTTCGTCTGTCACTCGGCATCGGATAGCAAAGCCGAGACCAATAGAGGAGCGTGGTCCAGAGTCAGAGACGGAGAGACTCTTGAGAAGCAGAAAGAGAAGGAAAGTGATCGCATGTTGCATGGACGCAAAGCCACTGAGACGGAGGCCAACGAGTTTGTGTTGAGGTTGGACGAATGACGTCGATAGCTCGGCTTAGCACAGCCTCGTTCTCCCCTTGGAGGCACACTTTTTTCTCCCTCGTCAAGCTTGTTGACTCGGACAGAGAGACACTCGCACGCTGCCGGTGTCTGTGTTTGCCTGGCTCGCATTACGAAGCGTACGCGTACTGGGGGCCGCTTGTCTTCCAATCGTGGCTCAGGCAAGTCCCCGTCGAGGCCCGACTAGTTGGTATGCACACAGATTCGAGCAAATCATCTTGGTGCTGAGGAGAGGTCAACGCTGAACACCCAAGTGCCCGTGGCCGTTTTTCGCCACTGGCTGGACTTCAGGGATCAGCAGGTTGAAAAAAGTGGGAGGGAGTGGCGGTGCAATCCGACGCCGTCTTCAGCCACAGAACTCTGATGAATAAGCAATCCAGGCCTCACGAGCATGTGGCTGCGAGAGTGGCTGGTGAAGAGTGAGTTGGCTGTGGCGACCCAACATCGACATTGTCAAGTCACTTGCGACTCAACTGCTAAACCCTCTCCCCTCCCCGATTCAGTACTGAGTACCACTCGCCCGCTTACCTCGTTGGATACTACGACTTCAGTCCTTGTAAAACCTTATTCAGCTTCATCAATGGTAATACAACGCTCGAATGCCTCACCTTTTCTGTCTACTGACATCATGCGCCTCACTTCTGGCATTGACTGCTCCCCTTCTTTCATCCGTGCACCCTCCCCATCAATCCCCAGCATCTCAGTATCTGAATTCCTGCCCAACAAGCTTCTCACTCAAAGCCCACAGCATATCTGCATCGACCTTACTTCTTGCCCAGGGAAAGACCTCTTCCTTCCACGGGTCCGCAATGTGGCAGTCCGTCAGATACTCCCCATTCTTCTCCTTCAGTTCCGGCGCAAACGCTGCGAATACGTGCGTCGACACACCCTGGTCTAAGTCTTTGGGCTTTATGTCTCCCATTCCCCACATCCACTTCGACCCCGCAATCACATCTGCCTTGCGCAGGTCCTCCAGGAACGCGGGGAAGTCGTGCGCCTCGTGCGCGACGAGGTTCGTGGGGACGTATCCCGGGCACAGACTGAAGGCTGTCAGACCACTGACAGAGCCCAGCCTCTCAGCGAGCGCGATTGAGAAGAGGCTGTTCGCCGTCTTCGACTGCCCATACCCCATCCACTTGTCATAGTGTTTCCCTTGGTTGAAATTGTAGTCTGTCCAGCGCATGTGGTGCAGCCTGTGGGCACTGCTACTGACGTTGACGATGCGCGGCGCCGGGGAAGCGAGAATTCTGGACATAATGAGGTTTGTGAAGAGGAAATGGCTGAGATGGTTCGTCTGAAACTGGCTCTCGAAGCCGTCTTCTGTGAGCTTGTACGGCACAGCCGAGATGCCGGCGTTGTTGACAAGGAGGTCGATGTGCGGTACATCAGTCCACGACTTGACTTTCTCGGCAGAATTGCGGACGTTGGCGAAAGACGTGAGATCGAGGGCTAGTGACTTGACTTTAATCTCAGGATGCGTCGTGGCAAGGTCGTTGACCAAGCCCTGGAACTTGGCAGGTGAGCGGCCGGCAAGGATGAATATGGCTGGTTTGGCAACTGCGACTTGCTTAACGAAGGAGTCGCCAATGCTGCCTGGCGAGACTCCCGTAATGAGGATGGTCTTGCCGGCGATATGAGGGGCGTAAAAGGGTACCAGTTCGCTCGCCCTGGTTTCCTGGTTGTAAGTGGGAGTAGCCATGATGACTCAGTTGCTGGAAACTGTGATGGTAGCTTGCGAATCTGGATGACAAGATGGAGATACTGATCCGAGATCTTCACGTCGGGTTGGGCCCTGCTGTGGGTGAGAAATCGATTCTGGGAAGCCATTCTCTTTTATACATCCCACCCCTCCTCTTCACTCCTATTAACCAGCCTTGTCTTGTTGGAATGCCGGCCACCCGTCAGTGTCCGCCGAGTGGAGCCGGTGCGAATCAGTTGCACGAAGAATAACAGACGGCATCGCGTACTATCACATGTCCTGAATACCGCTCTGATGCTTGAAACGGTAGCTCCAATGAGTTCTGGTTCCTATGTACGTCCCGGACTTAATTGTAACGCCGTTTCACAGGAGGAACTTGCGGCATTGGAGCAAGAGCGGAGTTAACGTGTAGCTTTGAGATAGGAGCGGATACGGAGTTAACGGCTGTTGGGCCAAAGACGGATTAAGCGATAACACATGCGATACAAGTCAAAGGCCTGGCGTGTGCTTCAGGGAAAAAGTGTTTCGGGTTGCAATTGGTCCTCTTTTTGGCGGTCCGCCTCCAAATAGTCGTCCACAATTGCCCGAAATATCACATCAAACTCCCAGCCAAACCTATGCGCAATTGCTCAATGCTGCCAACTTTCAACGCCACAAAAATGAGTTTCTTTCAAATTGACCACAACCGTCTTCCCTTCCCAAGAACTATCTTTCGTGTCCGGTCGCGTTGGCTCGCTTAGAATAGTCCTCGTCTTTAATTGCCGTGTCCACTGCCCCATGTTGCTCCGGTGCTGCTCGGAGCCGGCGCCGAGCCCCACGTGTTCGCACCGCTGCCGGAAGCGGCAGCCATGGGTCGGTACCCACCGATGGCATGGAACGGCGCCTTCGAATCGGCTTCCGATAGCCAGGAGTTGAGTGTGCTGGACGCGCCAGCTTGCTGATATGCGTAAGCTTGCGGCGTCTGGCCCTGGCGCGGCCGACGGACGGAGATGTATTTTGAGACCGGTTGGGTCTGTTGGGAGGACATTGTGACGGTGAGAATAGTTGCGCTTGCCAAGTGCAGGTTCGACGGCGATTGCAGAAGTTGTTTGTTGACGATGATGTATGGAATCGGCAAGCAATCAAATGAACCACATTGGAATGTCGTTGCATCTTATACTCTCCTCCTGGGGAAACCAAGAAACCGATGCTTTGGGCCCGAAAGACCGTTGTGCCCTCCGTGATCCTCATCCTCTTCCTCATTCTACAGAGGAATGAGGAGTGAGGCGGTCTACTCCTCAACCTCCCAGGCAGCGCCAGCGGGGTCCTTTTGCGGTGCTTTTACTTTTCATCGTCCTCAAAAACACGCAATGCATATCAAACACGCATGGTGTGTAGGTCTGCACTGCCATGGAAGCCGACGATGGTGGCCAGGACTCACCATCACTCGGGCTGACGTGTTGTTGGTTCAGACGCCTTAGCCAAAAGATCCCGGCATGTTGGAGAACAGGGGTCTTGTTTGCTTCAGTACCGGTGGCAGCTACTGCAAGGTACGCCTTAGGTATGCTATGAGCTTTTTGCGATAGAACCTCTGGCGCATGGCAAGCATGGTTTTTATAGATTTACAAAAGGACCGCGCGCAAGAGCAATTCAAGCTTGAGGTGACGGCTTGGGTTGATGAACCGACAGATTGGGTGCAGTGATGAAATGTCAGCTAGAGGCTTTTGCTGTGGAACCCGGTGTTCCAGGTCAAAGAGGATTTCGCTTATGCAGTGTCTTTTTGTCTTCCTCGAGTTGATTGGCTGCCTCAAAACAGCCTTAGTGCTTAAACGCTAGGACTCGGGGATCTTCGGCTGACGAAATGAATCAACATGACTGGTAAAAACGACACGATTGCTTGTATGGAGCTTGCCATACCGACAGTGCCTTTCATTCGAGGCTGTTTTTTACCAGCCCCAGCCAGATCACACCAGGGTAGTTGTGCCTTAGCAAAAGGTCCACGCATATAAGTGTGGTCTTGTGAGTGCAGTCCCATACCAGCGTTGCTAGTGAGACAAGCGATGTCTCGATTGGAGGGAATCTCCGGGTATCTATTCGGCTGCCCTATATCGAGGGACAGTCATTCATTCCGCAACGGTGGCATATACGACCCACCTATTGTACAGATCACATATTCAACTATATGTCATATCATACATGTTCGCGCGTTTGCCAACTGAGCCTAATTCAACTGCGTTCCCAGCCAACCGTTCTAAAGACCTCACCAATTGCTCCGAGAACGGTATCAACAATGGACTTGACGAATCCCTGTCTCTTGCTCTTGCCAGAGGAGTCCCGCAGGGGGTCTTCGCTGCCCATCGTCGGCAGAACATTGTCGCTCGCGGATAAGCTTACGAAGAGGGCGAAGGGGATCAGCCACACACACAGGCCAAAGTATGAGGCGATCTCGGTGAAGCTCGGGATATCGGGCTGGTCGTAGTAGGAGTGCATGTTCGAATAAGATCTTTGCTGGGCAGCGGAGAAGTGGCGGAACCAGAGGTAGTGGTTAACAAGTACAAGGACTGGAAACGTCATGTTAGTCAGGAGCTTTCACGGACAAGCTAAGCGCCATGCACATACCACAGGATGCAAGGAATAGAGGGTCAGTCAGCCTGACAAAGGGGAACCGCCGCATGTTTCCGAGATAGACGACATGGGAGACGACTCCCATAAGGGTCAACTTGAACGGGAATCGATCAACGATGCACAGCAACAGCTGCAGGACAATGACCGAGTAAATCAGCTTCGTGAGTAGGCGCTTCGCAAAGACGGTGTGTTCCTCGACGAGTTCCGAAAGGTAGTACAGGCCCGAAGCTGTTCAAGCCATGTCAGCACAGGTCTATTCGCATCTGCCAAGGGAGGCCTGGGACTAAGACGAACCGATGGCCAAGGTCAGGAAACAAAAGCCCACGATGGAGCCGAGGTAGCCGACTAAAGGTAGAATCCACATGTTGAAGGATTTATGTTGTAAAGTATCGCACTGCGTGGCATGAAGAGGAAGGAAGAAACAAGAAGAGAATGTGGTGCCGTCGGTGGACAGTGGTGCTTTCAGATCTCAGAAAGCTACCTTGCACACGCTGTGGCTCCGGAGCTATGACGGAGGGCGGGAGGGAGCTGGGCCAGCGTCGGAATTATTTCGCAAGCGTGGCCTTTGCGCCGGAACCTCGGGGAATGGTTTGATCCGTGACAGGGGAGATATGCGGCGTCGTCACTGCAGTGGTCGGTTCCGCCAGTCCTGACTGGAGTTCTTATCGAAGGGGTACCCGATAAGCTGGACTTATCGATAACTAGCCGCACCCCCCAGTTGCGAAATTTGAGGATTTCCCACGACACAAATTTCACCGCCCGATTCCTGATGCGCCAGCGTGACAACTGAGTGTACGGATTGAAGAAACGACAGGAGTCTTGTCATTCGCATAGTCGAACGCAATCTTCAACCAGAATTTGCCCATCATGTCGCGCCCTGAGGATACCCTGTAGGCCGATGTCCCTTCCCCTCCAACCCCGCCATGGCAACATAGCTAACCTCTCCCCCTCCTCAGCGCGGCCGATATTCACTACAATGACTCCGAAGCCCGCAAGTACACGACGAGCTCCCGTATCCAAAACATTCAGGCGTCCATGACCCGCCGCGCCCTCGAGCTTCTCGACCTCAAGCACCCCTCACTTATCCTCGACGTCGGCTGCGGCAGCGGTCTGTCCGGCGAGATCCTCTCCGCCGAAGGCCCCGAAGATGGTGGGCCACACACCTGGATCGGCATGGACGTTTCCCCCTCCATGCTCGACATTGCCCTCCAGCGCGATGTTGAAGGCGACCTGCTTCTCGCCGACATCGGTCAGGGTGTGCCATTCCGCGCCGGCTCCTTCGACGCCGCCATCAGTATCTCTGCAATCCAGTGGCTCTGCAATGCCGAGAGCAGCGACACCTCCCCCGAGGGCCGCCTCACCCGGTTTTTCAACGGCCTCTACGCATCATTACGCAGGGGCGGTCGTGCAGTGTGCCAATTCTACCCCAAAAACGACACGCAACGCAACATGATCACACAGGCCGCCGTGAAGGCTGGCTTCGGCGCCGGTCTCCTCGAGGACGACCCAGAGACCAAAAATGTCAAGCTCTACCTCGTCCTGACCGTGGGCGGCACGGCTGAGGGCGGCCGTGGTGGTGACATCACCAACGTTGTGGAGGGTCTGGACAACGTCGACGTCGAGGACGCGCGGAGGAAGGCTACTGCACAGCAGAGCGGCAAGGGGGATATCAAGAAGGGCAGCAAGGCATGGATTGTCAAGAAGAAGGAACAGATGGAGAGAAAAGGCAAAGTCGTCAAGTCTACCTCCAAGTACACCGGACGGAAACGCAGAGTCGCCTTCTAAGGCATTCAGACTCGAGACGGTTTGTTGCAGGTGTCGCATGGCATGGCGTTATAAGGATACAGGAAAACTTTGCTCTTTTAAAGATTAAATGCGAATCAGATACCCTCAGTCGAATACCTGATGACCATCACCTGGTTGTCATTTGACACTTCATCTTCGAATCACGAAGTAGCCCGTACTCATCCGAGACAATTTGTTACAAGGGTCCACGAAGCCAAGTGAGTTGTAAGGGCGATGAGGAAGTCGAAAGCACCCGTTATTTGCGTTGCTAGATGGCCATGATTTTTTTGGGATTGCGCATTCGATGTTGCGCACGACTGCTATAAATGAGTCCCGAGATGAAAGAGTGGTTGGGTAAGGGACTCAGGCTTACAGTCCCAGGTAGCAAAGTCTGGCGCCACAATCTTGAGAACATCCATACTGCGCCGTCCATGAGATGTTTCCAAAATCAGTCCTGGATCAACACCGATCTGCTTACCGACGCTGAAAGGTTCTGGTTAGCAGGGATCCCAGTCTCAATTATGAATACAGAAGTAAAGTGGTTTGGTCCTACTCTGCCCAATGTTTGATGACCGCAGCTGTTGTATCAATCATGGTGCCATCCATGTCGAGGAGGAACCCATCAAAAACAAGTTCCTCGATACACACTGCCTTGGTTGCAGTGATGTCCATTTTGATAAATGGGTGTCTTCAAACGAAGAACTTCGCTTATTTTCAATCTTAATTTATTCAAAATATCATGCGGCGTGTGTCCCGAATATACCAGATTGGTGCTCGGACACTTAAACATAATCGATTGGAAAGACTGCGCTTCTTTTTCACTTATTAACATATCCGATGGAACGCTTTCGATTGCTTGCCGCTCTTCAGGTGCGTGTGGTCTAACCTCTAAGAGTTGCCTAATTGGGAATTTCCGGGACAAGATTCACTACGATGAATACGAACACTGGTATATCTGTAGCAACGAAACACGCGGTACACAATAACAGGATCGAATAAAGCGGGCGTTTCTTAGTAAAGATGTGCAGTACCCTTCTGTTGTAGACATTAACTAAACATCTCAACAATCTCGGTGACATGAGTTCGCGGTTGAGACGGTCAAAACTTCCTTGAGAAACCTACTAGTGACTAGAAACTAAGAGTCAACAGCAAATGCTGATTCCAAGCTATTCTCGTTGGTAGAACAATTCCTCTGCGCCACCGGTGATAAACACGGTCTTGCCGCTCAGGCCGGGATAGATAGCTGAAGCTACTAGGATGGTTTCCAAAAGACGACGGGCCGCACAATGCGGCGGAAGATGTAGCTAGTAGACCGGTGTCAGTTGTTAGAAACTTCGTTCTCCCTCCGTCCTTATGTGCTTGTACGCCAGGGAGTGTGACTTCTGAGCAATGTATCTCGTTGACATAGTCCTATTGACCTCGGTGTTTTGGTTCGAATCGCAGCGTCCAAACTGGTTGGCCAAAAATGGGATCTTATGCTTGTCGACAGTCAGTTCATTCTTGGACGTAGGGGGTTAGTGGGTTCTTCTTCTACCACTCCCACTTTGTTTTCTCTTCTCTCTTTTCTTACGACCGCCAATCGATTGTGCTCCTAAGACGGGGACCGGCGTGGTTGCCCAATCACGATCTTGATCTCCACCTTCGGATTTACTTGAAGAAGTAAGTCCCTGCGGGGATCTTTGCTGCCTCCGTCCACAGCAACTAACTTAGGTTCTGCCGCAGGCCAACAATGTGGTAAAGTAGACTAAGCATGCCGAGGGCATCTATGAAAATGAACACGTTTCGGCATGAACAAGCACGTGAAAAATGATATACTGTAACATTTCTGCACAAAGTTTGGACCCGAGAATTGCATTACGGAAATCCGGCCTCTATGTTCGGTGTCTGTCATGCACGTTCGCTGTTCGGCTCGGAAGTGTGACGGCGCACATCAGGCTACTTGTAAGTAGTGCATAAGGTATAAGGTAAGTTTTGGCTGCTGACGTGATCACCTGTCGACATCTGAGCGCATCCCCCGTCACTCCCAGTCATAAACATCTACAGTACTGTGCTACCACCTCGCTATGACCGCGAAGCTCTCGTGGAGAATTGTACGATGTCGAGATTCAACCCCCCAACGAACGCATCTGCGACTCCGATTCAGGACGAGAGTTCGGACGCCCCGAAGCGCATCAAGCCAGCTTTTCGAATCTCCACTCCGAGAGACTTTGACCATGGCAGCCGACAAAACGAATTGAAACAGAAGAACGGATTATCGTCAATATCATGTCAGATGTGCCGGTTACGGAAGGTGAAATGTGAACTGGTTGTGTCTCTGACAGCACCCCAGGCCAGCCAAGAGTTGCTTTCTCCCAAACCGAGGTGTCGAGCGTGCAAGCAGTGCAATGTTGAATGTCTTTGGGACATGAAAGATGGAAGAAAGCGTCGCAAATTGCAAACCATCCGACAGGCTGGACACGAACATCGCCCCGAGGCCTCTGAGGGCATCGCTCCAAGGGATGGCAGGGAAGAGCAGCCCGGATGCACCCACTCGATTCAAACAGGTACTCAGCCCAGAGACGCAGAGCCTGGAAGAGGCCGGAGCCAAGCCGAGAACCCACAAAGTCACAGGAACCAATGCACAACGACCCCTTTGAAGGTTACCTTACTCGAAACTGCCTGCGAAAATATCGACAACGCAGCAGAATGTCCCAAGTCTCACTCTGACGGACTCTCCGGACACCACAAGACCATATTATATTCGAGCCATTCACAAGCCCGGGCCTGCAAGTTCCCTTCGATCTGTTCGATGTACAGGACTTCTTTCTCGATTTTGAAACCATTGGGGACGGCTGGGATGCCAGCCTGAGCAACATTCATTCCATCGACAATGCCAGGACAGCTGCACCGAAACAACCTAAAGCACTTCGTCTCCGATTTTATCGAAGATTTGGTCCTACCGCCGTAGCCCCCGGGTTAAGGAGGCTTTCCATAGCAGTGCGGGCTAACTCTGATGAGAGCCTAAGGCTCGATCACGAAGCTCTGCCTGATGGCGAATTTTCGTATGGTATCCAAACAACGACATCGGTGAATGGGACTTCAGCATCACAGCACAGCCCTTACTCGGACCCCGAGAAGTTTCCCTATGGCATCCCGTTCGAAACCGTCAACCGGGTCTTGGGGGTGTTTTTTGAACGCTTTAGGGGTCATTTCCCATTCTTGCAACCCCAGATACTAGATGCTCATGTTCGCTCGAAACAAGCATCTAGTTTTCTCATTAACTCTATCGTCACTTTGACGGCACGCTTCTGCCCTTTTGACATACCGACAGCAACAAATCTGCCAAAACAAGAACCCGAGAAGAGCAAAGGGGATATCTTTTTGAAGAGGGCCAAAGAGCAGCTGGTTTCTTTACTGGGCATACTCGCTCCGGACGTAGTGGCTGGCCTTCTGATCCTTGCTTGGGCGGAGTTCGGGAACAACAACAAAGCGGGTAAGACAACGTCTTAGGTTGCAGTACAAACGCTGACCTAGATGTTCCAGGTCTGTGGATGTACTCAGGCATGGCCATCCGCATGGCTCAAGATCTCGGGTTTCATCAGTCTTCTCAGAATGACATCGACCCTACTGTTGCATTTTTCGACCATGCGCCACTCAATCCCGAGGGCATACGCCTTCTCAATGACGAGCAGTTCGCCCTCAATCAGCAGAAGGCGAAACTTCTGATATTTTGGTCGGTGTTCAACATGGATGTCTGCGTTTCCTTGCTCATGGGCCGGCTACCGACACTGAGGCGAGCAGAAATCAAGGCGCCGCTTCCAACACTATTTGATATGAAGGTAGCTCAGCTGGATTATCAGGAGTCCGAGCCGACCATCAACACGCTGTTTCCGGAGATGGTGCAGTTTATGATCACGTTCTCGGAGGCAGTTGAGTTGCTGAATAGGGATGAAGTGTCCGAGAGCACTGCAGATTCGAGTCCATTGGATACCAAGGACGGTCTTGGCCAGATCAAGGTCAGGCTGATGAGACAGTATCAGTCACTCAACCCAAAACTACAGTTCAGCATTGAGAACTGCAAGACCTTTTCTTCCGGTGGGCATGCTGGTCTGTTTCTGATGTTACATCTTTACTTCTATACTTTTATGGCACTCTTGACTAAGAAGAGTACATACGATGGGAGTCGGAACATGGAGATAACGTCCCCTCAGGAATCGAGTGGCGACGATGGCCCAGAAGCTGCTTCGCTAGCTTGCCAGAAAATCGTACAGATCCTAAACACTGCCGAACTCATCAACAACCATGGCTATTTGTTTACGCCGTTTATCAATCACTGCATTTTTGTCGCAGCGTCGATCATTCTGGAGCGATCAACATGCAGTAAGGGAAGTCGCTCAGAATCTCAGAACTTCATGAATCTCGCAGGGAGCTCAGATTTTGAATACCTCAAGCAGAAGCTGCGCGAAATGGAAGGTTACTTCAAAGGTATTGGCGCAACTCTGGCGGCTCTTGCACGGGCACAAAGGGATGTGGAAGAGAACCATGAGAGCGTCGACACGTTTGACGCAGATATAGAATCCGAGGAGGACACAGACGACATAGCAGAGCTCAGCGACGCTGGGATTGTAAATAGATACAGTATCCCGCGGGGGGTTGGTAAACAACCCGGTGCGCGCAGCCGGCAAGGGTCGCTATGCTTCACAGTAGTAGGGCATCGCTATTTGAACCACCCTCTCCGTTGACTAAAGAGGCTTGTATATTTGTGGTCAATCTTCTAAGCTGTCATCGGTTACGATCGCAATTGATTTGTTACAGTTCGCTCCTCCGGCCTCCCAGCAATTCGTATCCTCTGCAGTCGGGTGTTTTTTTTCGTCTGCAAGAGGAGGCACGGAGAGGTAGTTACAAGGCGGCTGCTGGATCCGAGGAGTAGTAAGTATTGTTATGAGATTCACAGGACGGTTTGCTAATTTTCACGGCTACTTCTGGGCTTATGGACGGTCAAGCATGTTCACTTGATGAGTTCGTGTTCGTTCTTATGCTTCAATTGATACAAGGTGCAACTTGTCATCATGCAGACTGTATGATGATGCTTTTGATTACTTGCCATACATCATGGGTTTTTGGGGAGGCTAAATCCAACAAAGCCTTTGGACAAGCCGCCCATATTACTTTTGGGAGCAGCAAATGTTCTGCAAGTAAAATCCCATGTAAGTAATGGCACGCGCAAGCAAGATAGCTAGCAGAGGGGCCACATGCGAAAGGACAGCCCAGAAGGTGCACGGCATCTCAGCAGGTGACGTTATTCGCCCAAGAAGGCAACTAAATCGTGGGTGGGTTGCCAAGCACCGAGGCACCTGCGAAGCGGCCCGGCGTTCACCCCGCAACTGAGGAATGTTTTGGCTGAAGGCGACATTACGTGGGATGCCGCACCCCGTGCAACAGTGCTCGGCCTGGCGCTGAGAATATAAGGTGCAAATAGCGCGTCTGATCCCCACACTGCGTCAAATCGTCGTTCATTTTCCGACAATCACCCCGGGTTTTATGATTCGACGCGCGAGTTCTGGGCCACGCATTACCGCATCCCTACCTTGAGCGTAGCGTGAACACCTTCATCGTGGGCAACTTCAGTCTCTTGCGGGTCTCTTGATCTGCCTCGATATAGTTCGTTATGGCGTCCAATGACATCACCCCTGTCCCTGCACCATGGAAACTCAAGGGCGACATCTACCTCTTTAGCTTCTGGGTCTCCAGGGCGCAGGCAGAGCACCCACCGACCGTTGCTTACTCTCCCCTCGAAGCGGACTCACCTTTTATCCGCCCAGAAGGCAGCCGGCCGCTGGGCGGACTCAGCATGATCCAGATCATCCGGTATACCGAAAGTCCCGTTGGCCCATACGATGAGCTGATCTTGAGCCCGGGCTTCCATGAGTACACGGTTGAGGAGAATGGCAAGCGCATCAAGAAGAAGAACGCAAGAATCACAAGGATATATGTGTCTCAGAAGTACACCTGCTGGAATGGCCGAAAGAGTGAGTCCAAGTGGCCAGGAGACAAAGGTTATCTCAACAGGCGCACGTTGCTGACCTCAAGTATCAGACTGGAATATTCCAAAGCATCTTGCCGCGTTCGACTGGAAAGAGAACTCAGATGGCAGCACAAGCGTGAAGGTCTTCCCACACGACACGTCGGGTGACGTGAAAGAAGCGTCAGCGAGCACCACTCCCCTGTTCCAGGCCACATTCAAGCCCGTTCCATACGTGCCGTCATTTCCTCTTTCGCTCAATATCTTCAAGTACGTCGGCATCGATGCAACCCTTGTCCAGCCTCCGCTTCCAGAGGGCAACGGCAGCCAAGGTGAATTGCCGGGAACAGATCGATGGTGCAGCATCGCGCCCGGTCAGAGCTCCAGAAAGGCGAGCTTGGGATGGTTTGACATTCGGCAAGCAGACGAAAAGGGTAACGTTACCGGTCAACACGAAAACTTTTGGCCAGGTCTCGGACGTTGGCAGATTGGACTAAAGATGGAGAACTCGGACGTTACCTTTGCTGAGCCAAAGCACTGGGATGCGCCCAGATCGGTGTTGTAATCTCTTATGATTGTATAATTAGCGAGAAAATAAGCCTCCGACTACCGTGGCTGTGTCGCCCTTTTAGAGACCACCTCGGTAGAAGGGGCAATGAAGCGGTAGAGACACGAATGTATTATATACTTGTATCAATGCATTGCCGCCGCAGAACAAGCTCATCCGCCCTTCATGGTCGACAATTCCAGACGTGTGAGACAAGATCCTTCCCAATAGAAGGCGTCCTCAGACTCTGGCTTCTCTGGGCGGTTTCCGTCCCACTCGCATCTTGGCTTTACGTACTTGCGAAGAGACCTAAGATAAGCAGGGGATGGGATGAAATTTGACTCATGTCCCTTGCCAGGCTACAACGCATCATTACTTTGTATACCACGCGGCAAGGTGTCATTGCAGTATCTTTCCCTCTTACGCTCGGACATTGACAACGTGGCAGTCCCTCCCAACTTTATGACGAACATGAAGGCATGGGCCATTGGTGGGACCCTTCATGGAACGGGCCGAAGTGGCATTATCTGGGTTTGGAGGGCCAAGCTTACCGCGCTGCCTCCAACGCCAGTTTGGAAAAGCTCGTCTCATTTTGTACCAAAGGGATAGAACTCGCTTGTTACTGTGGGTTTCGATGAGGCCAAGATCTAGCAGACATGTCATATTCTGATATATGAAATCAGGCGAAGACGGTTTTGTGCATTGCTATAAGAGAGTTGCCGGGTTTCGACACCACGCGTGAAAAGATTGCATAGGGCATGAGAAAATGGGGCCATTCATCAAGAATTGAACGAGGACGGTGGACCGGAAGAGAGTCATTGATCATAAGTTAATTGCATCTCCAACAATTTCATGATTGCTGCTCAGCGCGCCGAGTCTATGCTCTAACTCTCTCCTGCCCGACCTTGGCGGCAAGTATGAGACCCTCCGCAACATCCTCAGGCTTGGAGAGAAATGGAGAGTGAGAAGCCTTGGATGAAAAGGTGATGGCATTGGGACCAAGGAGACCAGCCATATGCTGCTGGATGGCGAGAGGAATCGCCTTGTCCTCATCGCAGAAGAAGAACATGGAGTCAATGTCGTGCCACGGCTCGTAGGTAACGACGTCGTCGAAAACGGCAGCCGACTGGTGCTGCAGCTGCTCAATAGCCTTTCTACGGGTATCAGGTTCGACGTCGTGGTAGAAAATCTCCTCCGGGGTAAGAGCGTAGACATAGTTGCCCTGTCTTGAAGTAAGCCATCCTCTGGTCTGGAAGACTGTTCCAGTCGACTAACTTACCTCAAACTTCATCCAGGGCAGGAATTGGCCGCCAAGCATCTCTCTGATGCATTTGCCAGCGGGCACCACGAAGGCAGTCAGGTAGACAAAGGTGACAACACCGCCCTTCTTGCCCTCCTTTGCCCGCTTCTTGTAGCCGAGACCCTTCACGGCATTGGCACCGACAAGACCACCGTACGAGTGCACTACCAAAACGATTTCCTTGCCCTCGTCGGCAAGCCTCTGGAGAACGGATCTGACAGCGGCGGCATCATCGTTGAGGCCCTTGGTTGGGGGCTCAGCGCCAACGGACGGGTACTCAACAGCCTCAACGGAATAGCCTTGAGACTCGAGAATCTGCTGAGCGGGAGAGTAACAGGCCGCCTTGTGCCACGCACCAGGCGCGAGAACGAAAGTGGGCTTAACGGTCGACATGGTCGGTGATCTGATTGCTGATTGAGTAAGGGCTAAGTGGGGAGTGATGGCTGGGTAGGAGAACTTGTAGAGGGTTGAAAGGCATGTGCTGCGAACGGGATATGCAGGTGAAGAAACTGCAATTCCATTAAATATGAGCAGTCACTGGTCAAGCCAACATCTAGTCAACCCCTCCCTCACCGCAAACCATGGCCCCGATAATGACCCCCTGACAGGCACGCCGCCAACCCTGGCAACAGAGAATCGGAACTCGGAAACCCCTGGATAATTCTCCTCAACCTACGGCATTTGCGACGTTTCTCGCGAGGTTACGGGGTTGTTTGCGGGTCCGACGACTCATGGACATCGCCAAGTTACATTGATTGCGGAGCATTCTTCAGCGGCACTTTCCAACGGAGTCGCATTGTCCAGTAATGGGCCGAGTGCAGGTTGATAGGGGTCCCATCAAGGGTACCAGGATCAAAGCCGATTCTATCGGGCCTCGTCGCTGATCCTGGATGCCCTTCGGGTGTTTCCCCTCAACGCTCCGATAGCCTGTGGCAACGATGTTTCAGTGACTGGTTCGTCATTCGTTTTTGTGTTTGGACACTATGTGATGGGTTGAAGCCCATTCCGCGCTTTAAGCGCAGAGTCCTTGTATGCAGAGCTTCAGAAGGGTTGAGCGACAATCGTTCACATTGCGTGTGTTGGGCAAAAAATCCGACAGATCCCTTCTTCTCTCAGAACTATAGACGCAACCTCCGACTGGCTTCTGCAATTCCACACAATTGGCTAGTTATCCACTTTCTACCATGCTGTATTCGCTTCTCCGAGCTCTCAACAGCAGCTGAATTTGATCTCAATTATATTTTGATCAGTACTAACCCGCTGGTCAATTAGAGATCGAAACAACAACACTCCACCTATTCCAGCCATGAACAAAGAGATACATTGATCAGAACTCTGACGCTGATCTCTCAGGACCATCAATGGCAATAAACCAAGTGCTCACAGCAACTTATCTTCAGCTATTGCTCGCATTAAACGCCGAAACTTGCTGGTTGGTCACAGTAAGGCCTGGTTTCAAGGGTATTTGCCTTCGATACTTACCAAGTCTCGCCTCAAACAAAGTTTAAGGTTTCACCCGGTTCATTAAAGATAAGTTATCAACTCAAGACTCGAAACCTTGACTAGGTTGCGTCAAACATATATTTAAATACCCATCAACCGCTTGATGCATAACATTTAAGTCCCCATTTTGAGATTGATAAGTAATGCAAATAGTTTCAAGACTCGTCGGCTCGGTCACAACTACACTTTGACTTGGTGATTCCCGTGTAGAGGATGTCGACAATGATTTGTTACGAGGCGGATCAAAGATGATGTAGTATGAGCTTAGGCTCTGGTGCTGTTAGACTATGTGTCAAACACGCGATGACTGTTTATATAGCAGGATACTCCAAGCGAAAATACCTGCGGAATAAGAATGGCTGAGACTGGTTGGTTGCCGTCACGTTTCACGAGTCTTGGCTATCTTACCAACGATTGGTCACAAAACGACGTCAGCTTTTGATGTATACTGCTTCGTGCAGCATTCCAAGATGCGTCATTCCGAAAGTCTATGCACCTGAGAAACTAGCGCGTCAGTACAATTCCCAATCAAGGGTCAAAAGTAAGCAGACTACCGTAAGATGGTTTAGGCAGCCTTCTTTCTGCCTAAAATCATTCCTGGTCTCCCTAGTTGCCTCACAAATGGCCTGTCATAAAAGTGAGGCTGGCCCCGGTAACTTGCATGAAACAAATTGAATTCCATTTTTCATATCAATAGTGCAACCATGAGTGACATCTTCAGGCTCACCAAAGCATCGTTTTTCTCCGGCGGCGGAGACTTGACGTCTCAAGGGTTCAATGATTTCCTGGATCGCACGGCGCCGGGTTTCCGGACTCTGTCAAAATTCTTTTCGACATGGCTCAGGCTCGATCTCACTACAATGATTCTTCTCATCTCTTTCAGTGGTGACATTCCGAGGGCTTTGACGGGACTTCAGAATTTGGGAACTCAGATCTATTGGTGGATAACCCGATTTTTCACTGCTTCGATCTCCATCGGGAGCAACGACAAGCTCAATAGAGAGGTTCTGAACTGGCTGGGTGCCCATGTTCTCACCAAGCAGGGAACTCGCGTCTTGACCGCACGGACCGAGGTGATCCAGAATGATGCATGGTACTATCGAAAGCCGGTCGAGCGCGACGACCTTCATCACGAAAAGAGAGTGCCCGTACAATACTTGCCGACATTTGGCACGACCTGGTTCGTATATGAAGGGGGGTTCTTCATGGTTCGACGGATCTCTACTAGGAGTACCGGCTCTGCTTACACCGGCATTCCCGATGAGTATTCTGCTGCTCCCGATGGCAATGAGCCGTTAGTTGTCATGCGATTGGGACGATCTATCCAACCTGTAAAGGAATTCCTTAATAACTGCCGAGCCTTCGCGGATAAGCAGCGCGAGGCTTTCATCACGGTCAGAGCAACGAAGAACCAATACAACCAGGAATCTTGGGACACGACAATTCTACATCCAATAAGGCCGCTGGCAACTGTGCATTTTGACGAGAAGACAAAGAAAGAGCTCGTGCTTGATATAGAGATGTACCTCAATCAGAAGACGAGGAAGTTTTACACCGAGAGGGGAATTCCGTACAGAAGAGGCTATCTCTTCCACGGACCACCAGGTACGGGAAAGACGTCTTTGTCGCTCGCTCTTGCAGGCTACTTCAACCTTGAGCTCTACCTGCTGCATATCCCAAGTATTCGAGACGATAACGACTTGGAAAACCTCTTTACGGCACTCCCACCAAAATGCATCGTGTTGCTGGAGGACATCGACGCAATCGGGATACAGCGCCGGAAGAAGCTCGATCAAGAGGAATCTGCATCTGACGACAGCGACAGTGATAGCGATAACGATAGTTCAAGGTCATTTGGCAGATGCCGTTGCACTCTTTCGGGTCTCTTGAATGTCCTAGATGGGGTTGCATCCCAAGAGGGCCGTATCGTCTTGATGACATCCAATGTGGCTCACAAACTTGATAGAGCCTTAGTCAGACCTGGCCGGATTGACAAAATGATATACTTGGGGAAAATATCACGACATAGTGCCAAGGGCATGTTTGAGCGCATGTACAAGCCATATGTGCCGATCGAAAACACTCTCGTGGAGAAAGGTACTGAACTTCCGGAGAGCCAACAAAACAGATTCGACCGACTGGCAGAGGGGTTCAGCAGCCAGATACCGGATGATATTTTCACACCAGCACAATTACAGGGCTACTTGCTCCATCACCGGAGCTCGCCTGAGGAAGCTGCCGACTGCATTTCGACGTGGGTTGTTCAGGAGAAGGCGAACATGGACGAAGCGCAACGACGCATGAAGGCGTCAGCGGAGCGTAAAGCGAAGAAGAAAAAGGCGTTGAAAAGACTAAAGGCGTTTAAGGCTTTGGCTTCGGATGTAGGGAGCGAAGAATCCAATAAGGAGGTTGCAAACGGAGCGGAAATTGCATAGGCGAAAAAGTCGTGAGGAGAAGAGCCAAAAACGCTAATGAGCGATAAACACCAAAGCTCCTAAATCGGCACGAAAGCAACGTAGGATGTGGGGCCAACGGTGAAAGAATATTAAGCAGAGGATGAGCCAAGAGAAGAATGATACAATTGCCCTGTAGCACTGTGGTATGCTTATGATTGACAGACATGAATTCAAACCGCACCAAACAGAAATCCGTCGCCAAGGCAGGTACTCGAACAGCCGCACACATTCAGCAGTAGGAAAAGGAAAAGAAAAAAAGGGGGAAAGAGAGAAGGGGAGCAAAGCAAACAATAGCAGTCAAAAGCACAGTACCAGTGCTATAAACTAATACTCAACAAAATGTGATGTTTTTATGAAGAAACACAACATCATAAAATGCCCAAGCACTTTGTGTTTCCGTTGGTTATCCAACAGGTCTGCAGCGGACTGACCAGACATGGAACCTTTTTCTTTTCTTCCCTCAGTAATCCCCAGACTGCCCAACGTGAACACGAGACAGAGTGAGCTTAGATCGCAACATAATAGGTTTAGTGTTGGCCGCGCCAAGCAGGCATCGGCCCAGGTGTGTTGACTAGCCTAGCCGATGCGGCACAGCAGGGGTACTAATCCGCCCGGTTAAACGTAGCCCACGCTCGATTCGCGAGGTCGAGGTGATTTTTGCTAATGTTTTCTTCGTATCCATTATTCCTCATCTCCCAAATTTCTCGTTGACACCATTGTCTTTCGTATTGGATCACAAGACGGCGGAATTCCGACTGTCTCTACACTCGCTTGTGGAGGTCTATTTCAGGAGCTTCAATCATTCATTTCCAGCTCTCTGTCGCATACTTCGCATCGCAAACAATCGCTTTGGCCCTAGGCGCCTGTCATCTCAGCATTTGCATTTGATTTTACAGACAACACCATCGTTTCATTTCATCGTCATGTTTATGTCTCCAGCTACAACTCTGTCAGGGGCTCTTCTGCTTCTGAGCAGATTGCCTATCGCAGCCGCCGAACTCAAAATCGACACTCGGGACAACATTGTGGAATCCTCACGGTCACTTGGCAAGGACGCCATGACTTTCTACCACGGCGAAGAACCCGGTAATATCCCAGGAGTGCTTCCAGGACCTCCTGCTTGGGGCAATGGCGACTACTGGTGGTACCAAGGTGCCAGTTTCTGGGCTACCTATCTGGATTATTGGCATTTGACCGGAGATGACTCCTATGCCGACACGATCAGCACAGGAATGTTGCATCAGACGGGTCCCAATAACGATTATATGCCTCCGAACCACACATCTTCCCTCGGCAATGATGATCAGTGTTTCTGGGGCACAGCCGCACTGGCAGCCGCTGAATACGACTTCCCCAACGTAGACGGCAAAGCCACCTGGATTGATCTCGCAAAAGCAGTCTGGACCTCTCAGGCATCGCCAATGCGTCATGACGATACATGCAATGGCGGCCTTCGCTGGCAAGTCCCGCCGTCGAATGCCGGTTATGAATACAAGCAGAGTAAGCGAATGCAATCGGGAAGCTGTGAGACTGAAAGACGAGACTGAACCTGCTTGTAGCGGCATCTAACGCGTGCTTTTTCAATATGGGAGCCCGCCTCGCCCGTTTCACCGGAAACACCACCTATTCCGAGTGGGCCGAGGAGACATGGGACTGGCTTTTTGGAGTTGGCCTGATCGACAGCGAAACTTGGGCCGTGTACGATGGAGCTCACGTTGAAACCAATTGCACCGACATTAACAAGAACCAATGGTCCTACAGTGCTGCAATGCTCGTTCAAGGCGCCGCATTCATATACAACAACGTTCGTTCCATCAGAAGCGTGACTACAGTTCCATTGGCTGACTTGAAACCAGACTAACGGCTCTGACATCTGGCGAGAAAGGACTGAGAAGCTCTCCGATTCTCTGTTGGCGACATTCTTTCCTAACGGAACTGCTTACGAAATTGCTTGCGAGGGTCAGAAGGGAGCCTGCCCACAAGATGCCCTATGGTACAAGGGCTACATACATCGCTGGCTGTCGTCTGCCGCTCAATTAGCCCCTTTCATCGCGGATAAAGTGCTGCCCGTCCTGAAGAGTTCTGCTGAAGCTGCGGTCAAGCAGTGCGTTGCCGGGAAATCAGGCCTTGCTGATCAGTGCGGATTCTATTGGAAAGATGGGGCATTCGCTAATCCACAGACCACCGACAACACTACAGGCGCCGGCGAGGCGGTGAGTGTGCTTGCTGCGGTTTCAAATCTGCTCATTGTCGACGCCAAGGCACCAGTCACCGAAGCAGACAGCAAATCCAGCGGTTCGAACGGAAATGGTCAAGGTAGCTCACCCAGCGGCACTTCAGGTACAGCCTCGCCCACGGGTACAACCGCTCCCTCAGGAGCTGAGAGCCTCGCAATCAATATCAAGATGGCTTTGTTGACCGGTTGCTTGATGGCCTTGGGGTGGGCGATATAGATTCCGGTTGGATCATCTAATCGGTAGGCGCGCACTTCAGTATCTCCATTACACAGAAACGCTGAATTAGGGTGCAAAAAGCTTCATTTGAACCCTTTACATAATTGAATCGTCATGAAACACAAGCAGGCAACTGGTACAGTTGCTGTGATTGAGTATCGATGATGATGCATGATGAAAAAGATGTGAATAAGAACAGGAAATCAATTATTGCATCATACTCTTGCTTGCGCCCCCATGATCATTGTACTAGCCTTCTACATTGTTCAACCATGCATTCCCATGCTCCAACTTTGCTAAGGATAAGAAATCGTCACAGTCGTAAATTCGGAACAGGTAAGTCTCATCTATGAGTCCTTCTGGCTTGTCCCGCAAAGCCCAAATACTCCTGAGTATCATGAAGAACAATCCCTGATTCCTCCTCATTCTCTATGAGATATCTCGGCATTGTTGCGGATCCCATACCAATCAGTGTGTTATGTATGTCTTTCGGATTAATTGTATCCTTCGAGTAGTGGCCCTGAGTAGGGTAGTCGATGGGGAAGATTTGCTCAGCGTCCAGGGTGTAGGAATGGTAGTCAGAAGGGACGGTGGAAACGACGTCAAATACAGGCTCAAAAGAATCGACGTAGGATGAACTGGCAAGCTCATCGAAGTCGTCGATTGTCCCAGAATGGGCGTAATTCTGGTAATCAGTCTGAAGTTGCATGCCGGTGTAATCACCATCCACAGGACGACTACTTGCACGGGTTTTACGTGATTTGTGTGATGTCGAGTCAGAAGTTGCAGTCCTTGCATGGTGTGTTAAGTCAGTGCTCAAAGACACATCATCAATGCTCCAGTTCTGATCTTGGTAGCCAGATTGCTGATATGTGTGTTGTGAAGTGTAACCGTTGCCGTTGCCAAGAGCTCGGCTGTATTCACCGGAACTAGCTGATGGATAGGCGCTCGAAGCGTCCGTTGAAGATGACGCACTGGGACTTGATCCTGAGAGTCGTCGATACTCTCTCGATCTTTCCGAGTCGGCGTCGCTTCCATCAGAGTCATAGTGAGTGTTGTAGCCTCTCTCCCATCTATCGACAGCTTTTTCCATAGCGTCAAACATGAGTTGCGCTGGTAAAAGGCAAGGGGAATAGGCGTCATGGTCTTTGCCATAGTGTTAGCAGCCTGAATGTGTCAAAGAACTCTGCGGTTGACTAACAAATCTCCACTTTCTTCGCCCACTCTTCTTGGCCGGGATAAAGCTTCATGAGAAGCTTGTGACGGTATTTATAGTCCAAAGACTGTCCACTAGCTCTAACTGATAGACTGTCTAAGACTCGCTGTTGAGCTTCCGACAACAGTGGGGGCTCGTGAGGCGACCAGACTTTTGTGCAGCTGCGCGAGTGCGACGACTTGGACTCTGCTGGCTTTGAGCTGAAACGGACTCCACAGTTGTGGCACTGCTTGTCGGTTCTGAGATGAACTCTTTTGATATGCTCGCTGGAGTGTGTTAGTCACAATGCATTGATATCTGATCAGGGGCCACAAGCTCACATCAGCTTGCCGATTCCGCCCTTGATGTTACCATCGGTACATGAGTTCCGAACATGGGTAAAAGCGGCCGGATTCCTGATGAAAAGGGGGCAAGCCAGATTGACGCTCTTCTCGTCGACATTGTCCTGACACTGAGGGCGGTGCAGGGGCAGTCCCATCTCTCTCCTGAGTTCTGTCATCAGGAAGTCTTTCATGCTGGACCAAACCATCGGTGTCTGCGGTGTGGGTTGCTGAATGACTTCAACAGGCACATTCGTCGTGAGTTTTGGTCGTTTGACTTCCAAGATTTGGCTTGCTTTGCCATGAGTGACAGATTCGCGGCTCCGCTGCCGGACTCGTTTGCTGCTCTCGCCCATTATTGCTGAATGATCAAGATTATTTCGTTGAAACCCCAAAAGCTGCGAGGTTCTCAGTAACCTCCTCTCCTATTTGATAAATATGCTGAACCCGATGCTCTGTGACCTTGGCCTCGGTCTTGAGTTTGATGAGATTGGCCGGGAAGATGGCTTGTTGTTCCCGAACCCAGGCTTCTGTAAGTCGATTGTTTGATCCGATGTATTTTGGGTCGCCGCTAACAACCGAGCCAAGTGAAAATGAAGGCTGTTGTTGCCGAGTGTAATGACCCTGCGATCTCGTAGATCTGCTTTCAATCAAATCGACAAAGTTAATTCAACTCAAGACTCTAGTGCTATCCTATGGCCAAGGATCAGGCCGGCTCGCACCCGATTGGGTATAACTTACCTCTTTGGCGTGTTGTTGAGCACCATTCGGTTCAAGTCAGGTAGACATGAAGGATGGCCATCAACCCGAACACGAACACAAAGACCGTATACACAATGATGGAAATAGTGACTCAATGTTGAACCAAGTTCGACAGAGTCAGAGAGATAATTTTAGGATGGGAAGGAAAGAAAGAGCGCGATCCATGGCTCAACGGGGCGGCTTACGACTAAGAAGCAATCTTCGATCGCAATTGCGATCAGGGCATCTCGGCCCCGTCCGCCACCGTCAACAAGCGCGGTTAGTCGCAATTGAGAACGGGAAACAGCTGAAAATGGAACAGAAAGCTTCCCCTCAGTTCACAGATCAAGAATGGCGAGATTTGATGCATTTTCTGTTCCTTGAGATTGAACTAATTGGCTTCACAAGCAGATTTGGGAAATGTCTTGGCGATGGTGGTCCAAGGCTTGAATCACTTGAACGGAATAAAGCCATTGATTTCCGCTCTTTCTGAGCTTACAACAGACATTGAATGACATTATCAGACAGCATCTTGATATTTAGTCTTGCAAGAACGAACATTGATTCGTTCCGACAAGTTGCTCACTGTTTGTCGCCGCGACGAAGTCTGGACTCCATCCGCCCCGCCGTAGCATTACATCCAGACTGTCCGGTTACGTCGGAAAATTTCATCTGCATCTACGAACTCAGGTACTGAAACGGGTACGATTATTACTTATCTAGCCACCTTGTGCCCTAGATTACCGTCAGGGAGGGTCCTTTAAGCGGCGTTCTTATGGACGTGCCCTCGGAGGATTAACTCAATGGCGCTAGGCTCATCCAGGGGCCGGAGGTTTGGAATGCTTCCATCTACAACATCAGAGCCTTGCGTTGTGTCGCAAGCCTCAGGAGACCATCGATACACTCACTTACCGCCTGATTTAAGGTTTTCCTGTCGGAGGCTCAATGAATAAACCTCCTTGATGTGGGACAGTCGATGGGGTTCTGTTTCCAAGCCCACGGTCTCGTGACCAGGGGCTCATGCGGGAGATCTAAGATAAGACGGACCGTCACAAAGGGAGGATGACGTCGCAGGGAGCAGTTTCAATTGTTCTGGAGACGTGAGTGAGACGTGAGTGAGTTCAACCCCCGGATTTCGGCAGAGTAGCAGTCAGAAACAGTATTCATTGCGGAGGCTGTGTAAAGGTTTACGCAACATGGTAGGCAAAGGACTGCAGCTTGCCTAGCTTCGCCCAGCTGCTTAATATGGGGTTTCTGACGATAGACATCTTTCCTCATCGCTACAGATTTGGCCAATGGTCGACTATCCCTTGACTCGACATGAATTTCTCGTATCATGGCAAGCATCCACTGGTTAATCCGATCCACCGAATGGCCGATCTGCCCCACGCCGAAACCTTCGCATCATGGTACACACAGTAGCGATCGATTCTGAATTGCAGGAAGTCGAAGACATGGCGGCGTGCTGAAATGTTGCAATATTGTCCACAATGGTAGAGAGGGTCAAGACACGCGCAAATCTACTAAACCAGGCGCACAAAACAGTTGAATGACCTTGAGATTTTCTCAACAGGCCAGGCTATCGGGATGGTTGATGCTTAATGGCGACGAGCGGGGATCTGTAATTAGATCACAGTCTAACAAAGTCAGAGATTTGTCTGCGAGACAAAATCGAGATATTGTCACATTCTGCTCGGGTGCGAAGGATACTTTCATGTATGCTGGTTTGACGGGTTAAGCGGCGAGTATCCAGTGTAAATGACCCAGAGCATATTGTCGAACGCCCTCTAGAGATTGAGATCTGCGGGGACGCAATCTCTGAAGCGTAGCATTATGCTTTTTGCAGCACACCTTGGCCACCGAAAGGCTCAGAAATCATGGTCCCCCAGGTTTGGGGGAAGCCGCAACTATGTAGCCAAGTGATGGCGGTTTTCTCAACCGTAACTCGAAGTCGAAGTGGAAACCGGCTTCAAGTCCGGGATGCCGCAATGCTGACGCACAGATACCGGTGCATGATGGAGAGAGATGAGCCATGACCCAATTCTGGTGAGGTAGGTGATAAGAAGACCTCGAGGTAATAACACTGCGGTTACAGGCACTCGCTCAGTCAATCATGTTCTGCACTGAGAGTACACTGTGATCAACAGGCCCAGGTCGTTTGATCTGTTCAGCCGGCCAGTCAAGCCAGTGGGCGTATTGAGTGTCCAAAACGTTGAATAGGCCCTTGAGAAGGTGTTCTGACCATCCCTGGATGAACCAGAAATGCTCAAGCGTTTGGATGAGAACAGCGAAATGGCCCAGAAGAATAAGGGATAGGGCTTGCTTCTGCTGTAAACGGATCACCAAGTCGTCATCCATGCTGTATAGCCAGCGCATGACGATCTCGAACCTGCCTTGGACATGGTTTTCGGGCTCGGCTTCGGTGCCAAAGGTCATCTTGAAGCAGTCTCCCAATAGCCTGAGCGACTTCGTGAACATTTCACGTTCGTAACCAGGAGTGGTAGCTACCAGATCGGACAGCTCATCGAAGCGCTTCTCCCAGTGAACCATCTTATGTATGGGGTCAGGCAGTCGAGGGCAATGCGTCCAGGTATGTTCGAAGGTTATACCCTCATCAGGCCACCCAGCTATGATGGTCTGTATGCCCACGTTTTGAACTACAATACGAACGCCGCGCAGGAGTCCCCACCAAGGTACTTCACCATCCTCCGCAACAACCAACAGATGGCCGGGGCTTGGCTTCTTTGCAAATGTCGAAAGACATACGAGAACGGTGGTATGATATAGAGCTTGACAGTTGTCTTTGTTCAGTCGTGGGATGAGGTTGGTCACTGCCGGTAGCGCGCTCGTCGCATGTCGCTCCGCAATGGCTTCGTAGTGATCTGCCTGTGCGGGTCGAAGTCTAGCAAGGTGCTGCGCAGAAATCGCAAGAACCATGTGAAGAACATAGTGATGATGGAAACCGAGCTTCGGAACGTGCTCACGCCATACGCGGGCCTCGCCCAGTGTGATGGCTGTATGGCACATGTAGTGATGTAGAAGCTCGAGGTCATTGGGGTTCAGCAGCGAGGGAAACGACGGTTCGGCCAACGGCGGGGCTGGTGTACGCGGTGTCTTGGCTGCATCGGGCTCGGAGGCGGTCGGGGTCGGTAGCTTCCGGACAACGTCCCAGGCCTTCCGGGGACGGCCCCGTTTTCTCGGCGGCGGCGTCGCCGGTGACGATATGGTAGGAGATGGGGTGATCGGGCTCGTCGGCGGAGGGGCGAAGTCGCAGTGCATCGAGAACCTTAGGCAATTGCCGCACTCGGGCTTCACCTCATCGCACTATTAATCCAGTATAGTCAGTTTAAGGTATGCCTTAGGAAGGAGCTCAGGGCATGTAAGGGGCGTATCGACGGAGTTGGACCTGGTAGGACAGCCGGGAAACGTGCCTTGACTTTTCTTCTTTTACAGTTTTGACACCCATTGCGAGACTTCTTATGGGACCTCCTCTTGTTCTTGCGGCATGTTCCACAGCAGCAACCTCTTCCAGTGCTATTGGAGGGCGCGGTACATCCTGTCGACTTCGAGCCGCTCACGTTCTCGTTCTCGTCCTCGTTCATTGTTCGCGGTAGGTTCTCGAGCGTTGGATTTGTTCGAGCTGCAGAAACGAAGGGGGGTGGATCTAGGAGGAAGGCCGGCTCCCATTCCTAATAGAATTGTAGCCAATGACGTCGTGTAGCCGAGCAAGAACAGCCTGCGACCGGCATTGAGTTTGTCGATACATCTTTCGGCACATTGAAGAAATGGCATTAGGTACGGAATCTCGTTGTTCTTGGTGCCCATTGACCCCCTGTGGGTCGCGCCCACTCGGCAATATTGTCGTATTTAATCCGAAAATTAACGCCCTCTTTGATTGGTCCAAAACATCCTTGTCGATTTTGTGACCAGTCTGTCGCTTCGATCTAATCAATTGCTGCATAATTGGAAACAGTAAGTTGTTAGCTGAACTGAAAGACCGTACATATTACATTTACTGATAGGAGACTCTGTCGTCCGGATGCTATATTGTTAATTCTAGAGTGTTGGCCTTGATTCGCAAGATTCACTGAAGATGGACCAGAGGCAGGCCCATTGCTTTAAGCAATCCAAGCTGTCCCCGGACAAGTCGGTCAATAAATGGAACGTTGCTAAACACTATGTTCTAGATTCAAATGGGGTATAAACATCTATCAAGTCTATCAATCAGGCGGGGTATATGGTGGGTAGCGGTTTTCCCTTTACATCCATGCCTTTGTGTTCACGACACTTCTCAAGTCCAACTCGTAGTCTGCGTTGGCTTCTCTCCTAATACTTCTGATACTTATGGGTGTCCTGGGCGTCATCGGCGTGCTTGGAGTCAACGGTCCGTTGCTGCCTCTCCAGGGCGGCTGATAGCTGAACGGTTGCAGTGGTGGTGGTGGAAGGGGCTTCATCCTGGGATCAAGTGGTTCCGCGATATGGATCTTGATCATAAACGAGTCTTCCGACTCTGATGGAGAAGGCTCTGGTGTAAGAGTTTGTGGCGTAGCTGGAGTGTTCTTTTTGCGTACGGATAAGTGGCTGCTGCTCTCGTCGATTGGGTCTTTGATAGTGAGACGTGTGCCTCGTAGGGTGGTGAGAAGACCTGGGATCTTCTTGAAAAGAGGTCGAAGAGCTGGGAGACTGCCACACATCAAGGCACATGAGATTTCGGTGACACTCCATGTAACAACATCAACGTTGTCCCCTAGAGTGGCTCGTCAGCTCCTTGGCTCAAGGAACCTTGGTTTTGATTAGAGACTTACACGTTGTGTCATACGATTCAGCAAATAGCACAAGCCAGCGCAGACGAACAATTGAGGTAATGCAGGCGCTATCAGAGGTAAGCACTGCGTTTCATAAGACATTTCCAAGCTTTATCGGACCACCTTGATGTGGGCAAACTTACAAAGATCCTAAACTCAGCATAAAGCCAACCGCCAGCTTCTTCTTTAGTCCAAGTTGCAGTTTGCTGAGTTGCTGGATGGGCATGCTAAGAATGACGCAGTCTTCGATGATGCTGAGGATAGCGCTAGCCATAGCCACTGCGTTGACGTTGACGCACTTTCGCTCAATGGTGCGGTCCCAAATTCCTGCGATCGGTGTGCATTCGAACATTATGACAAAGAGGAAGATCAATCCATGGCCGATGAGAAAAGCAATGACCAGCTTGTTGACAAGTTGAAACTTGCGGTCGGGGAAGAGCCGGCCAAAGAGGGCTACAATTGACAACTTGGCCAGGATGAGCACGACGATATAAAGCATCTGCACAGCGTAGTAAAGCTGGGAATCAATCAGTAAGAGAGCTTAAGGCTCTAAATAGCTGATGGAGCCTCACCTGCAGAATGCGCTGGGCATTGGCTGGGTTGACGTTCCAGTAGTGAAGTCCAAATCCGAGGTTGGCAGCTATACCGACCGAATTAGTGGTGCAATTTTGGAATATGGGAAGTGAGTTACTGGGTGCGTACTTGTAATTACACATGCAAGAGTTGCAGCTAAAAAAGCCTGAGTCACCAGTCAGCTATCGCAGAAAGCACCGGCCGCCTCGACTATAGAGATGGCTTACGGCTGTCACAAGCGTCATCCAGTCATCAAGCTCCAAACGACTTGCCACAATCCATCGCGAGAGAAGTCTCAATGCTACGATGGGAAATGTGATCACAGACAGCACAGCTACCATCAATTTGATTTCAAAGTCTCTAGATGGGTGTGGATAGGAATGGCATAAATCATCTGTCAAGTATGATAGCTCTGGGGAAGGTTAGCTGAGTTATTCCTCCCGATGAGACCAAGAACCCACCGAGTTGGTCCTGCCATGTGCAGGACGATTGCACGCACACAGACAAGTCCTCCAGAAGAGTGATATTGGTACAAACACAGGGGGCGACTGTATCCAGTGCACAACCTGAACCGAGGAACGAGCTGGTGACGCAGGAGATCTGCTGAGGGGTCAGTCTAACTTGGCTACTACAGTTGTCTGTAGCATTGCTCACAGCGCATTGAGGAATCTGGGATAGAATATCCATCGGGGAAGTTGCCATATTGGTGCTGCCCTGACCAAGTACAGTTCCAACCGCCCATGGCAGCACCCCGAGGGACCACCTCAGGAGACTCTTCATTGCAATCTGAAACAAAGAAGAATCAGAAAAGAGGGGATCATTGGGATCTTGACTATCTGGATAATGTCATCCAGCTCGTTGATGCGTTTCGGGGAGCGCGGTGCATGGTTTCCAGATATGGTCTTCGGCGTCTCCAAAGAAGCAGAATGAAGCTCGAACAAGAGGTGCCGAGCATTAGATAAGTATGCTGATCTTCCATGTTCTCGGAACGCTATAACAGCCCGGGTTTAAGATCCGAAGGACATTGACGGAATCCGCCACCATTGGACGGCGACTACTTCCGACTGGGTTATCATGTACGTGAGCCCTGAGAATCTGCCATCTGCCTCTTGGCATAGAACCTATGTATACTGCGCATGCATGCACACGTCTGGTATTGATTCGACTCACGAGCGTTTTATCGAGTTGAGGTTGCACTTGACACCCAACAGGGTAAAACGCTGTGAGCCTCGCAGCTCGATTCGGCATGAGCGAATTGGCCAGTGGGTGGCGCGCGCTCGAGTCTGAATCATGAACCCTGGTTCCAGCAGCATGATCCATTGGTTCGTCTGATGTCCGTTGGATCGGGGTTTCATATTGATCTCATCCCTGGTGAGCCCGTGCAACCTTTCCGGCCGGCTCTTTGGGTCGTTGAGCGACGGCCCATATTGCTTGGTTAATACATTTGAACTCAAATTTGTGATGATGTGCTCATACATCACTTCATCCGCTCCACTTGATACCAGGAGATTTGCTCCCTTTGATGTAGAGCCGAGGAGTACCCCGCTCACCACCACCCGACGGCTAACCACGTGTATCGCGCGTGCGATTCAAGTCCATCCGCGCGGGCTGCGCGGGTGCGGTTGCCCAGGGCCTGTGGTGGAGTGAGTGGATCTAATCACGTTGAGACTGCAAGCCATTGCACAAGCGGGTCTGGACGATCGAGAGTAATGGAGAAGTCGGAAGTCGACGTGATCTACGCTGGATTTTGAATATATGAGTTGACGGAGGAAATGTGATATTTCAGGTCATTGACGGTTATGAGCAAAAGTAAACTTTGCGGAAGAGCTGCTCGCGATAATTACGATAACGCTACAGCCGCACTATCTGGATATGGAGGGAGGACCCTGAGTCAAACGTCCATTGCCAGCCACGCCAAGCCCTAAATCACCTTTCCCTGACCTGAAGTACGCTTAAGCTCGTCATTGCAAGGTTTGTTAAAGATAGCGTTGCTGGCCTTCTTCCCGGTTACTCCGGGCTTGCATGCGATCTCCCCTTCCATCTGACTTGCACCGGTGTGGCATTTCGTCCTTAGTGCATTTCTGAACCCATGCTAGAAATGACTGCTGCATTTTCGATTGAAATTTAAAGTTTGAGGGAAGAGCCGTGATGGTCCAGCCATGCCACCCATGGCTACGGTTATCCTACTGAGTACTCTGGGCAGAGTAGTTCGGTTAATGTTTGCGACCTTGCAAAACATCATTTGGTTTCTTCGTTCAGTCAAGTCATACAACCTCCGTGGCACTAAACGTTAGGCGACACCGAGCTTTCACCAATCGTCGATGGTTTGGAGAAATAAGGATGCACAGCCAAGTATCTACGTCAAACAGCTAGCCAAAACTATGCTCCCTCCGACCACCTACCTAGAAGGCTTTAGACTCGCCACAAACTACATTTATCCATGTAGCCTGATAACTAATTGAGCGAAGCGGTCGGAAACAACACGAATGGCAGGCTGGCAGCCAAGAACAAGATGCTTGGTACTGTGCCGCATTGCCGTAGCACTGCCCTGCAGTTTGAGGGCTGAAATGCTGCGCCCTGAAATGGCATATCTGCGTTTGCTTGACACTTACGTCACCCGTCACTTGCATATGCAACCAGGTCACCAAAAGTGATAGCGGCAAGTTAATAACTTGTACCCCGCCGTCATCACGGAAGGATCTGCTTCGTATTGATCACATAACGGGGTCTGCGCACACTGGGATACCCAAATCGCAACAACTGACATGACTAATCCACTTTATCGGCTCCTCATCATCAAGACCAGGCGGTGAATCGAGCGTCATCAACCTACAGTAGTACTTGAGTCATTGATCTCCGAGGCCTTCCAACTTATTGGTTTCTAAGTAGACGTGAGACAGCCTCGGTACGAAGACATGAATGATTTGTAGAAGGTTATCAACAGTGGAGTATTAATTTCGGATGGCGTGCGCATACCAACCAGGCACAGCCTTCAGAATGCAGTCCGGTTTTGCCAACCTACGGAATCCTCGGACTCGTGTAGATCAACGCAGTTAATACCAATCAGACTGATTTCGCTGAGCGAAGTATGTTAGGGGTGGGTAGAGTAGCTAGACAACGAGGCAGCTCATGAAGTAATTGTGTGAAATCGAAGCTCAGGCTCAGGAATGCGCTTCGAGAAATGAGATGGCTTAACGTGCGCATTGAAAGTGTTTGAGATCTTGGTCTTCTGGAGGGGGACATCGGAAAGTAAGTGGAAAGGAAGTTATACTGACCGGTTTGGGTCTTTATTCCTCCTGGAGCTGGGTGTCCCATCGACCGCGATTGGGCGCCACCAGAAACAAGGGAAAACAGGGCTATTCAAAAGCATATGTGAATTTGCCTTCAAGTTAAAGTGGATTAGGAAAAAAAATATACATTGCAGGCTCGTAGAAAGAAGACTAGGTAAGCTGTTAGATTTTTGCGTAATGACGCCCACTTGCAGATGATGGAATAACTCCAAAGGCGAAGGCTGAAGTTGAGCCGTTGTATTCATGGCTCAGATCGAAAGAAAGAAAACATGGCACTGAAATAACGTAGCATTAGTCACTTGTACTCATTGCCAATCTTAATCGCGATCGGGAAGACAACAGCGAAAAATACGACTGTAGATATGATATGGTGTGTAACGATTTCATGCTGACACCCCTGTGTCATTCATCTAATTAATGGTTTTGGAAACTTAATTAATTACAGACAGACAGATAATTGAGTGGATCGAACATGACCTCATGATGGACTTTTTCTTTTTTGATACACATCCTTGCTACGCGCAGGCTGCAAGTCTTTGGTCTACAAAAGACGGGTTAAGCGATTGGCATTTGCAAGTAGACATCCCTAGATAATGCGAGAAGACTCCAATGCTGGATAAAAGGTTGTGTGCCGGAACAAATGTGATTTCGGGACAAAGAAAGATTATATGCGCCTTGGACTAATTACACTGAATACAAGAAGGCGGTGGAGTTTCAAATCTTCAAAGAAAACACAGTCTCTGCGTCTTTTGCCGTGTGACGAACGACCCAACCCAGCGTTATTTTATTAGGGATGCTTATGTACATGAAATCATTTAAATGAGTGTAGTAAGCTGTTTAGGAAGCGTAAGGCCTGTTGGGCTTATTGTTACCGATTTTAGATTGCTTGAGTCGTTCGGACCCCCTTCCTCCTCCTTTTGGTTCTTTGATGGTTTAGTGACATAAGAAATAATCCAAGTCTACCATTAATATAGTCTAGACGAGCCTTAACTTCTAACAGAACCACCATGGGCCACTAGCAAGCTACAATGTTGGGTCACTAAGCAACATACTGATCTGGGCCGAGAGCAGCTGGGCTAGTATTTCGCGTCTGAAAACAAATGAATCAGCGAACGCTTTCTTCATAATGACGTCGGCCTTTCAAAGCGGCAGCTTTATTTGTTAATTCATTCTCTTGACGAAGAACCGGCCTGGAGGGTGGAGGAAAGTCGAATACTCATCGACATAACCAAATGCTTGGAAACATAAATTAAAAATACTTGCTTTACCAGCTAGGGTTGGAACCAATTGCATAGTATATCGAAAAGGGCATGCTTCAACAGATCAGTAACCGTGAGTTATTTCTGCTCCTTTCACAAGTGTAATGGCTCATTGTATCTGGCTGAGCCGCTGGATTCTTTGAGTAGCCAGGTCCAACTGTCATCGAGACCCGGGTATGCTTTTACAAGACTCTGTGAAGTGATTAGTTGTGTTGGAGAATTCATTTTTAAGAGCACAAGATTTAAGACCCTCAATCAGAGACCTTGATAGGATAAATACAGAACAAGACATTTGACAGAAGTGAGAGAGGAGTAGATGGTTAATAAGCACGCTCTCCGGAATAACTGAGGTTCAGATGATTGTTCAGAGAAATTGCATAAGTAAATGGCCAATGAACGAGACAACTTTAGAAAATACAAGAAATGGGCGATGATTACATATAATACTCCTTTGCAGGTCGTCGAAAAATGGAAGTGCGGAACTAGCTTTAGGGGTTTCTCGTCAAGTTACACTGGAATCATTGCAAAAGGAACCCCGTATTGAAGACAAGTGATGACCATTGATCAGGCGACACTTGGTGATCGTTTGGTAAGTTCGCGTCAAGGCGCACATGCGAGTTGTGCCAATCCATCGACACCGAGCAATATACATATATTCGATTTCTTCAAGTCATTGATCAACGGGCGTTTTCTGAGGCAAGTTTGTTAAAGCCAAGCGCTGAATGCACTGTTCCTCGGGCGAGACTGCATCTCCTCAAACTGACTGGAACACTGGTCTCCGAATATCTCACCGGCGCACGTCCACTTCCAACCGTGCTGCATCCGCAGTCAGGCAATTCAGCCGGTACTGCGCCAGCAGCTCGGACTGGCACGTCCGCTAACCAGCCGCGATGCTGCACACGGAGATCTGAAGGGCTGCTTGACGGAGCCCCGTGACGGAGATGCGGTCAATCGGTCCCGAGCAACACGTTCGCAGGCCATTCAAGAGTTGAAGACGCGCCTTCAATCACACGGCACGATGGTTCCTTGCAACTCCTCAATATCGAACTTGGGAGAGCCATTTGTTATCACAGTGACCATGAACGAAAAGACCGAAACCAAGGATATGGTGAAGGATGTAATCGAGGGAGAGTCTTCTTCGAGGCCGCCGACGGGTGAAGCTCCTCCCGAAGCGCGCCGACAGTCGCGCGACGAATCCGAGAAGAGCAAGTCGCAACTGCCAATGCAGCAAGGGCAGCAAACGGAAGAGGAAAAACAGGAAAAGGTCACTCAATCGGCGGAAAGTGAATTTCCAGAGGGCGGCACAAGAGCTTGGCTCGTGGCAGCTGGTACAGCGGGTATCTTGTTCTGCTCCCTGGGATATACCAACTCTTTTGGGGTCTTCCAAGCGTACTACATGCGCAATCAACTGCAAGATCACACTCCCGACGACATCTCTTGGATTGGCTCGATCCAAGCTTTTCTTGTGTTCGCATCAGGGGCCATTGGAGGACCGGTATTCGATAGATATGGCGCTTGGGTAAGTGCCATACTAAACTTGGGTGATGCATCATAGCCGGGAGCAGCTGCTAACGTTAGCCAGATCATTCGACCCGCCGCAGTGGTGTACATCTTCTCAGTCATGATTACCAGTTTGTGTCGCGAATACTGGCAGTTTATGCTTGCCCAAGGCGTGCTCAGCGGCATATCAAACGGGCTAATCATGTTCCCTGCAATGGCCGCAACGCCCCAATACTTCTTGAAGAGAAGGGGAGCAGCCATGGGCCTCGTCATCGCGGGCTCTTCATTGGGCGCAGTCGTATTTCCCATCGTGCTCTCGGAGCTTCTGGACACTGTCGGATTCGGCTGGTCTGTCCGAGTCTGCGGATTCATCATGATGCCGATCCTTCTTTTCTCGTCACTCACAGTCAGAGCCCGTCTCCCTCCGCGAAAGAGCCGCTTCTTCATCTGGACAGCATTTCAGGAACCGCTCTACCTTTGCCTGGTTGGCGGTGTGTGTCTGATGTTTGTTGGCATGTTTGTCCCGCTCTTCTACCTCCCAACGTTCGGTATCGACCACGGTATGCGGCCAGCGCTGGCTTCGTATCTCGTCGCCATCATCAACGGCGCCTCCGTTCCTGGGCGCATTGTACCTGGCATCCTTGGTGACAAGTTCGGTCGTATCAACACGCTATTCACTGCAGGACTTCTCACTAGCATATCGATTTTTTGTTGGCCGAAGGCTGTCACTGAAGCCGGTATTATCGGATTTTCTGCGGCCTATGGTCTGACGTCAGGCGCCATTATCTCGGGTGGTTCGGTGGTGTTTACATTATGTCCGAAAACGCCGAAGGATATCGGCACCTACATGGGAATGGGTATTGCGTTTGCGTCTTTGGCTGTGTTGGTTGGACCTCCCGTCAGCGGCGCGTTGCTGAATCGGTTTCACGGGTATAGCCAGATCTCTATTTTCGGCGGCGTCGTCTGCTTGGCAGGGACTGTTCTTGCGCTTTGCGCGAAGCTGTTCACGAAAGAGGGCCTCCTGGGGGTTGTTTGAAACGGACAGAAAGGGACCAAATTGAGATGCGGCCGTCTTCCACTATGGATAGATTGGCCGACACAGGAACTGGCGGGTATATCAGTCTAGTCACAACATGTTAACTGGCGTAGTGGTATGTGTGTTGACCAAATCTGATGAGAGACGAACTCACCTAAAATGCATGGATGAGGAGGGGGCTAAGGGCCAGATCGGCTCGAGAATTGTAATTCACAGGCCCGCCAAGCAGCAACTTTCCAGCCACAACGGTAGTGCCGGGATGGCTGATGTACCCCTATTAGTGCCACATTAGTGGAATTCTGCCAATATACCGCAAGCAGCGAATGTCTTACCACCCCCTCCTTGCAGTCAAGGATCAGGGAACACAAAATAGGCTGCTGGCCACCAGAATCCTGTTCCAATTACCCAGACTCTCAGAATTGAACTTCCCACCTTTCGTTGAGCCCAACCACCATGGAATCACATCATGAGACCGATCATAGTAGTACCTCTGATAGCGAGGACCCTGCGCTTGACGAAATCGAAGTAGCAGCATCGCCTGGTGACCAGACATCTCTACCCACCCAACAAGCAGCTGAAGACGATGACGAGGCCCCAGTATCAACTGCTGACAGGGTTCGCTGGGACCCTGTATCCACGAAGAGGTTCCTACAGCTATGCGTTGAAGCACGTACAGCAGGGTTGATCGGGCTTAGTAATAAGACCGTTGTGCTGGAGCGGGCGATGGGTACTATTGTACCCACCCTCCAACGCGAATTCCCTGATAATCCATATAGTATCAAGAACCTCACGGTCAAATACCGCAATCTCAGCAGTATATTTCGAAAGGTTAAAGGTCTGACAGGCCTATCTGGTATTGGGTACGACGATCGATCCGGAATAATCTCGGCACCGGAAGAACGGTGGGAATGGTGGCATAAGGCACATCCAGGCCATCAATGGGTACAGCGACGAGGGTTCCCCTGGATGATCTCGATAATGGAGGAATTGTGGCCAGCAGAGGTGGCAACTGGCGAGAATATCACTGGCGCCAGTAAACTACAGCCTCTTCGGCGGCGGCGGCCTCCTCAACGATTCAGAGATATTGACGAAGCTGGGTCACCTGCCAGACAGTCAGTACCAGCTGGCCAACCAGCTATACCTTTATCCCAAGCCACCACAGTAGCTTCGTCAGCCCCTCCTCGACCAGTAGCGGCATCAGTACCTATTACCCCAACAGCCAACGGCCGTAGCAGTAAGCGGCAGTGGGATCCTGAGTTGACCGTTATAGAGGATGCTGAAGTAACTGTGGTATCGTCAAGGGTAGTTGAGCAACGTATACCACGTCAACGAAGAGATAGCCGCGTATTGGCTGCTGACGTACTTGGCAATCACGTACAGCGCGCGTGGGCTGCGAAAGGTGCCAAAAGCCCTGTTGGTTCGGAAGATCTAGCAAGAGCTCTGGAGGCCTGCCAAGATATGGGTATTGCAGCAGCAGGATCTGACGAGTTGACAGAGATCGCAGGTGCCTTTCTTCGTACGCCAATGAAAGCAGTAGCTTTCAATAGCCTGCGAGCTAAGGCATCAAAGGTATCGTTTATTCGGGCCAACGGAATCGTCTTATCAGAAATAGTTGGTGAAGTGGAAGGATAGTGGAAGTTGGAGGTTGGAGGTTGGAAGTGGGCAAATTGAACTAGCAGAAGTTGGGCTGGTAAAGTGTAATTATTGCTATTACTGCTGCTGTTGATTCCTCTGCGCAATACGTCGCTGCCGCTCCCTCCACAGACACACTGCAATATTGAACCGTATTTCAAACCCAGGCCTCTTATCAATCCAATAATCTGCCCTTATTTGTGAGGCTCTCAATACTTCTTTTGCCTCTGCTGAATATTCTACAGGTTCTGGCGCCTCAAAACGAAGTAGGAAGTTCCATACTGCAGTTACTCCATATACCAGTTGAGTCTGCGTGGCGAAGTCGTATTCGGCTGGGCTGCCACGCAAGATCTTGAACTTCCTCTTCACCAACCCAAGCACTCTTTCCGCCCAGCCTCGAATACGTGCGTGAGAGATATTATACAGCTCTTTACTTGACGTTGGCTCGCAATCGTTGAATTCCTTTGGATAATATCGCTGCCCAGCGAATGGGGTCACGATACCAGCCCGGCTGTCGCCAAACCCGCCATCAGCGAGGTAAAATCGACCTGGCGGCGGCCTGAAATCCCGGGCAAGTGCCTGGGATAATAGCTGCTTGTCGTTCATAGACCCCTCTGCGCCAGCAAGTACGTACGAGAAGGTATAGTCGAAATTAACTGCGAAGAATACGTTCTGTGATAGATTCCCCTTTCGATCGAAGAATCGCCGTTGCTGACTAAGAGGAATATGGGCAGGCAGGAGTGTACCGTCAATAGCACCAATACAGCCGTTGAACTGCCGCCGCTTATTTGATAATTCGATATACGGAGCTACGTACGAATCTTCTGGCTGGACCACGACTTCTGTATGAAGCTGGGCTATTGCGTCTAGTATATGGTGGAAGATATCAGAGACTGTACTCTGCGCAATTTGGAATCGATGGGCTGCGTTCCGTTGAGGCTCGCCGTATGCGATGATATATAGGAAGACCATCAGCTTGTGCTCGACAGACTGATATCGTGAGTCTTCAACTCCGTGCCGTCGCAGCCAGTGGGCTAGGCTATGGAAGGCGCCTTTCGGCATTCGGAAGCAATCTTGGAATTCGACGTCACTGCCGGCCATCAGCAATTCCGCGATTTCGGTGGCCCGCAGCGATTGCCCTGGATGGATGGGGATGCGGTCGAATATCACTGGGTGCGTTCGAGTATCGTCGTCATCGTTGATGAGGTGCTCAAGCCCGTACAATACGACGAGGGCTATCGTATTATAGTATTCGTCTTCGTCATCTTCGTCATCTTCCTCATTGTAGCTAGGCTCGTCAACAGCAAGCACCACTTCAAAAGGATCGATCTCATCCATATCGAATCGTGGAAAGTCACATCACTACAGGAGGGATAGATCTATCTCCCTTGATTCAACGCTGCCGCAATAGGCTGGCCGCGGCCGGCGGCATGGAAAAACCCGTTCCGCCGCCTCATCTCCAGCCTCAAAGGCCCATTTTTACAATTCCCTTATGCCGAGAATGCTTTCTGCGATTCTGGTTCTGATGAATGGATTCATTGGCCGCTAAACTACATCCCGGAGTAAGACAGTCGATCACATCGATTACCAGCTAAAATATAGCGTGGTACGGTGGCTTACATGATCAACGGCCCACGGAAAGGTTCGTCAAGCCTGGTTTTGAGTTATGCAGAGAAATCTAGGCTCAATACGGTATAGTGGTGACGGAAATACCTTTTCCGTTGATTTTATGCTAACTGTGGCTCAGTATTTCAATTACAATTCTCGAGCCGATCTGGCCCTAAACAACAAGGCCATAGCCGAATCGGCTGCGAAAAAGCCATTCATAATTCGCAATTGCCCCACGCAGACCCCTCATCGCCCGGCAATTCCTCCTTAACGATTCTCATTTCCTGTCCTGCACACTTGGCGCTGAAATGCAAGGATCATCACATCGACCAGCGCAGCATCTAAACCTACAACAAGCAAAAATGCCCCTGCGACGCAGGGGCAGAGGCTGCTCTGATTGGGGCGTTATTCTGAAGCGGAGAAGCACCGACTTGGCTACTACCCTAACCTGCCCGAGCTCAGAGAGGTACATTCCCTCCACCCGGCAGCTCTCACCGATCACGACTGTTTTTGGCGGCCGGTGATGGGTTGGATGACGTCTCCAGGGTTCTGCGTGCCCCTTGCCGTCCGGCTGAGCATGGGTGTATGGTAGAAACCACGCTGTATCTCCGTCCGGGCTTCCATCGATCTGATTCCGGTCGGTGTAATTTGTAATCAGTGGCTATTGATGAGCAACACAAACTTGAGACTTAAGCTTAAAGTCTTCCACCCCGTTCCTGGCTAGTTTCATCTGGTCTCAATCCCCGCCCCCATCCAGATCGTCACCATCATAGACATCTTCATTCAAAGAAACGTTCAAGATGCTCAGCCAAACGATTGTTACAGCCCTCTTGGGATTCGCTTCGCTGGCCGCCGCCGCGAAAAAGTGCCCTGTTGCTGACGTTTCCGCCATCGCTCACACCGGCACTCCAGTCGGCGAAGAGATATCCTACAACGGACGTAAGTTGACCCCTGCGTTGAAACATTTCCAAGATGGTGCCCTGATGCGATTTGAATCCAGTCACTCAATATGTCTCGAAGCCTAAGGGATGGAGTGCGCGCGGCAACAAGACGACCGGTGTGCTGTATTTGACTGATGTCTTTGGCATTCAGTTGGCTCAGAACAAGTTGTAAGTGGTCGAGAAACCTTCGCGCATCCTGCAGCTTCGTTACTAAATACTGCCTAGGCTCACCGACAGCTTCGCCCGAGCTGGCTACGTCTCTGTCGCCCCGGACCTGTTCAACGGTAGCCCGGCGCCGAACGACATCAACATCCCTGGCTTCAACACAACCCAATTCCTTGCGCAGCATGGCCCGAACGTGACCGATCCCATTGTTGCCAATTCTATCAAATACCTCCGTGAGGAGCTCCGAGTCGACAAGGTTGCCGTTACGGGATATTGCTTCGGCGGTCGCTATTCGTTCCGTGTCCTTGCCGATGGCAAGGGTGCTGATGTCGGATTTGCCGCGCACCCGAGTCTGCTCACCGACGATGAGATCAAGGCCATTACTGGCCCCGCCAGTGTTGCCGCAGCAGGTGAGTGCTCTCTACATGCACCTGAGATGAAAGTGCTGACCAACTGTTTGCAGAGACGGACAATCTTATGTCTCCCGCTCGTCGCGCAGAAGTCGAGACCCTCCTCAGCGAAACCGGGCAGCCGTTCTCTGTTGCCTTGTATGGCGGCACTTCCCACGGTTTCGCCGTTCGCGCGAACATCTCCGACCCTAGGCAGAAGTTCGGCAAGGAAGAGGCCTTCTTCCAGGCAGTGCGCTTTTTTGACACTTGGGCTTGAACAAATCCTTGTACATATTTCCAAGATTTTGGACACAGTAATGAACGAAGTAATTACCGCTGCTGAGGGTTTATTTATGCGGCTTGGGCTCTTGTATGTCGTGATCACCCCGGGTATCGTGTCGAGGCAAGCAGAGCCGGTTCTCGACCCAGCTTTGAATACCACCCGCGATGACCCTGGATGGCCGGGAGTCGGTACCTTGCATCGGCTGATAACGAAGTTTTACATAACACGGTATATCAAAACTTTTGGGAGATACAGTAAGTGAATAATACTCACCTGTGCTGTAGGTCGCACATCGGATGGTAGTGAAAGTTACCTTGGCAGACGTTATGGATATGCACAGAAATCGTTTCATACCACAATACATACAAAGGTTATAGGTAAAATAAATTTGTAGTGTTAGAGACGGTCCGCCTCACGTTATCTATCGTGATTGCGACTTCGAGTGAGATCCAAGAGTTGACAAAGTAAGATATATCGTCCCTTGGCCTATCAGAGGCAATACTCGTTGAAGCTTCCGCCACGGCGGGGACAGATGCGTCTAGACCATATCATGACACTATTGCCGCACGCCGCGCCACTCATGCTTCCATGCCGCTTAACATGTTGACTGATTTGTGGCTGTTTGAATACAAGGATTTGATGTCATCAATCTCCCTAGCTCCCTGCTCCCCTGGGCACAATGGCTGCTATTGGTATGTCTGCCGCCGTAGACCCGAGAAGTCAGTCAGCCTTACCGATAGTCTTTCCATTTAACGAAAGTATGTGGGCTTACAAGCTTTTCCCCTCAACCGGCGACCACCACACACCATCGTCATCATATTCTCGCTTTCGGTTTCGGGGCTTGAGATGGACCCGTCTGCTTGATGTTTCATGCACACTCTATTGCTGCGCTTGTCTTTGACACTGGTGAATGTGCCTTACCCGTGAATACCAGAAGATCGACCGTGTTGAGGATGGCCGCCTGTTGCTCTAGCTGTCTCGTCCTTCGACCAAAAGCGTTAGAGGGTGAGTCTTCTGACTCTTGACCCGAAATGAGAAGGTAGGGTGTTTATTGGTGTTGTTTAGTATGAAACCGTTAAGAGACCACATTCGGTTACGGGCGAAAACTGCAACCGGCATGGAAAATTATATCAAAACATGAAGCTCAAGATAGTTATCGGTCATACTGTTTGAGAGCATACTTAGCAGTATCAAAAGAAAAACAGGGTCATCTTGAAGCTTGATAGGCTACGACAGCTGTATACTCCTGTCGCTGATAAACGCTAGAGGCCACTTGATCATGTCCTTCCACTCTGGATCCAGATCCGATACTATTGCCCGAGCCGCGTTGATGCCCCATCCCTGCATAAACCACGTTGTCGCCTCTGTCGAGCGAATGACAACACAGTAGTATGCCAACAATGTCAGCGCGGCGGAATCCCGATTCCGCAGTAATTGAAGGTATTCCTCTGTGAGGTTGATAGGCCATGTCAAAGCCACGCGTATCTCTGGAAAGGCCGTGGTCTCAACAGCATGTATGATCCATTCCAAAAAGACGCCGATCTCTTTCATAACTACCGTCTTGCTTATTTGGTCCAAATTGCACGTCTCCAAGCTTGACCGGAAGTTATGAAGGTGCTGCGTAACTGCGTCCAGTAATGGCGTCGATGCCGGGGTTACTACTTCTGTGAAGAAAGGCGCGAAGGGTCCCGCTTGAATGATCGGTTGTGACGACGACAAGATGTGGCTCATGCCTCTCACGAGAAGAAACACATCGAGGATGTCGTCGACTGTTGGTACGTCGGGATTTTGTGATGACCCCCGTTGATATGGGAAGGTAGAATAGGCGTTGAGTACTAGTAATGATGAGGTCCCGAAGAGAGCGTGGCAGTTATCTGGTGTGATCTGCATGAGAGACTCTCGCATGCCTGCTATTGCGTCGCTCTGATGCTGTGAGGCGTGTAACGCATAAGACTCTCGTTGCTCTGGGTGCAGATAGCCAAGATGTAGCGCGCTGATGGCGAGTATCTCGTGCATCAGAAACATGTACGTCAGGCCGAGCCTTGGGACCTCGAACTGCCAAATCTGGCTCACATCATTCGACCTCGGCAGCGTGAGGCATGTGGTCGTGGAATAGTGGTGCATCAGCTCGAGATCAGTGATCCACTTGCTCAGGTGGACCGGCTCCACAGGCCCAGTGGTGAATTTGACAAAATACGGAAACGGGTCGGGGCTCGAAGCGGCGATTGAGGACTTGCGGTTGCTGATAGTCGAGCACCGGTCGCTGACGAAGTCTGTCTGCAGGTTGAGGGTGGACTCGAGTAAGCTCGGCGGCGTAACGGACTGGTTTATAGGGCTAATTGACGTCTGGGTCTTGCGGCTGCCGCTCGATCCCTTTCGCGATGAGCCTCTCCGCTGGAGACTCGATGATCTGGCGAGTCCTGGCTGGGAACGGCTCGCTGGCTCCCAACTCATGTTGTCACCGGAGCCTGATTGGCCGTCCGATGAGTTCTCAATGAGACTGCATTGGGTGTTGTGCCTGATGCAGGCGCCACAAGGCTTGTTCTCGTCGCACTGGGTGAATAGACGTCAGCCAGCCGCGATCGATGCGTGGTTGTATGTGTGTGACAAGAGGTTTGATTAGTATGAATGAAGGGTGGTAAGTACTTTTACACGACGCTGTTTACATCTTGCACAGCCACCGCGAGACTTTTTGTAACCGAGGCGTGGCATCCTTCTTGTTAAGAGTGGTAGCCTTTCTCTCCTCTGGGTGTGTCTGGCTTTCGCCTTGCCAGGCGAAGCGAGGATAGTTCCGCGACCTCCGCAACTTCGCGTTCGGCGGTAATGGGCAGGCCGGCCCCCAGAAAAACGAATCGCGTACCCTCCCGGTCGGATGAATCCTCCTTTCTTGATACCTTCAGGGCCCCTGCTGGTGGAAGCCGGAGAGCCCTTGGCAGGGGAAAAGGTCGGCAAACCGACGAATCGGTTAGGATTCAGAAGGGCGAATTGTCAGCAGGATGCAGCCGTGTTTGCCTTAGGGGCGCGAGTTCGCTTAAAGATGCTGCAGTAAGAGAATGTAGACGCCAGATTTGCGCTGTACGGTTGGAGGCCGACAAGCAAGTTGATGAGACCGAAAGCGAATATGTGGGGATGGAGGGAAGGAGGAAAGATGGATGGTGGATGGAGGGGGAAGAGGAGAAACGGTTCAGGAGTTGGGCGCCGGGATCGGAAATAGTGCTCGAGGGTTCTTCAGCTTCGTGTGGTCCGTATGTCGGGCGAGAAACCAAAGCTGTTGACGGGGACGCTTGCTGATGCGAAATGGCCGAGCCAAAGACTTGTCAATATCGATTCGGGCAGTTCAAGAGTTCCAAGACCGCAGCAGAGTAACGTGCAAGCGACTCGAGTTATATCGTGCTTGCTCATGCAAGCACGACGGGGAAGCTGGCTCTGGATTTCGGGTTACTAGGAATGAGTCTGCCCCGTCCCGCATTGGGCCGGGGCGGGTATTGGAGAGAGGGAAAAAAGGAGTCGAGCTGGCCAGAACTGCGCCTTGCTGACGAGTCAAGGGGAACAAAGCACGGGCGCGTGCGTCAGAAACACCATAACATGGCGGCTCGTACGGATGAGGAATGGTGTGTGCGTGGAGAAAGTGAAACGAGACGTCGCGGTATGTAGCCAGTTCCCATTGGGGGCCTATGCTGGGAATGACTCTGCGTAGAGTCTACAGATGAGGGGGATAGATGATGGACGGGCAAATCTGTAAAGTTTGATGGGCGGGCCACAGCACAACCTCTATCTGGCTCCAGCCCGCTCAGGCGCACCAAGGTGGCCAACAACGATCGAAGAAAAGCTCAATGTCTCCATCGCATTCCCTACCAATGGATGCCAATCCACGTTGCATTGATCCCACATACATACATTCGCAGGAAGATATTCATCGTTCAGAAGCCACACCAGTAAGAGGTCACTTTCCGCTCCAAGCCTCCATCGAAGACGACATGACTTGCGTGGGTTCGAATAGGTTTACGCAATTCGGGCGTACATCCCTAGGCATGCCATCCACCGTATACAGCGACTCAAGTAAACATACACTGGCGCCCAGGCGTGCGTCTCTCAGTCCAGTTCCCATGAGAATCCCACATCGCCAATGCGTTCGTTATGCTTTCAAGGACGTCACCTGTATCTAGATGGAGTCGACGTCGTATTGGGGTCTCATGGTCAACGAAGGCCCTACAACAGTCATTCCGTCACGGACCAGTGTCTGCCGGCTTCCCTGGCACCCTGTGCTTATCAATTCAAATCCATCCTCCGAGCTGTCACCCCGGCAGCAAGGCATACTTCTCCCCCTTGCAACATTACGTTCATGGGCTGTTATAGACTACTATCTGTAAGGCTGGACCGATTGTCGCCGAGAGATATATTTCAAACTGATGACACTGGTGGCATAATGGACCTCTTTCGCTTTCCCGGCCGAAGACGGGACGTGCGCCCGAGAAAATGAAATCCGGTTCATGTAAGAATGGGGCGCTGGCAAAGAATTCAACGGTGTAAGCCGGCCACGGTACCGGAGAACAACGAAGAAACCGAAACCGAGGACACCCTGAAAAAGCTTCCTAGAACATGAGCTCCGCCTTCCACCATTTCCCCTACAAACACAGCCCCACGGAATCGCGGACTTTGACGTACATAATATTTCTTCGCTTGTCCTTACAGGTAAGTCAGGCGCCGGTTCATTTCCATCGGCTCCGATACCAATGTGTTAGGTTCTTGGACGACGATTAGCGGCATCTGTCAGAGATGATGAACATCGATGAAGTGGCTTAGCTATTTGCGACCATCAAATAAAAAGACAGCATGGAATCACGAAATGCTGGACGACCTTGTGACCTGATTCGTTAACACGACCAGGGCGGCGTCTCAGTGAACAAAACTTCACGAAGTCTCCTCCCAGTTTACCTTATCGCCCTTAATCATCATATCTCGGGTCATCTAGCGATACCGGGTGGAACGCCGCAATGGGTTGCGGCCCGGTCCTTGGTCTAAAACCTAGTCTATCAATTGAAAATGGTGGGCGTGTTGGAGGTAATTTCCAAGGATACCACCCCAGCGCGGTGGCACTTTCGGGATGTACTGTGCGTCGAAAGCTGCTTCTCTCGCATGCCATCCTTCCCATAGCTTCTGTGAACCATAAAAGCCCGAGACGTCGGGGCCAAAGTAGCTGATGTCTAATCGTCCGAAAATCCAAAATCTCGAGCTACGATTTCAGACCTCCCAACACAGCCCCAGTGATCAGATGTCAATGGAAGGGGTTCCGCTCGAAGCGTCGTGTATCTGGTGAGTCCGAGTCAATTGATTGACCTTTGCAGACGTGGCTGTGTATTCTTTTCCAGATAATGACGGTGCCATGAAGAATTATTTTCCAGTTGATGTGGGCAGCTTGGAACTCTCAACATTTAGCTTCATGAATTAATAGCTTTGCCATGTTGTTCCTGCTTGGCCAAATTATCTCTGTCTATTGGCAAGGTTTCGGGCCAACTAATTCAAATGGTGTATCTGAACCATGGCACATTATCGGCAAGCTCAGCCTCCAGTGCCTTTTGTTCTTCAGACAACTCTTGCACTCCCACCTGGCTGGCAACAAGGTCCCGGCGGGCGTTCTCCTTCCGGCACCAAATTGTCATGAACAGTGTCAAGAAGAATGCCATGCTATGCTCCACGGTTAGATTGGTTTCCATACTGGTGAGATTGTGAAGTGGCCTTCTTACCTGACGAATCCGATGAGGATGCTGTGGCCCGTGGTGTAGCGGGGACCATCCCTGCTAAGATAGACATAGGATGCAATTATACCGCCGCAGTTGCCCCCCATAACCTGCATCGCTATGCCTGTCCCACGCTTCAGACTGCCTCCAATGTTGCTGCTGTTCCAGGCAAGGCCAAGAGGGATCTGGGGGTAGATTCCTGATGGCATGTTCAGCGACTCGTGCTCCCCAATTGTCATTCGCATCTGTTCACTTACCAATTGCGGCGAAAATGGTCCCGGCGTACTGCGCCGAGGCCTTGCTCGTACCAACTAACAGCCCAAATCCTAGAATGCCAACCAACTGAAAGCCTAACAAAATGACTCCACGCTGTCTGACCCTGTCGGCGTACCAGCTAGCAGCGATGGTGAAGACGCAGGCGAAACAGTATGGCGGCACAGACATCAGCTGCGCGTTGTTCGACGTGTAGCCCATGTTTTTGATGATTGTTGGTAGGAAGAGGGCGATGGAGTAGATAGGACAGAAGCCTGCCATGCAAATGAGCATGTGAATATAGATCTTCCAGTCCTTGATTGCCTGCCACACATATTTGACGTTGAAATCGTTTGACAAGTGACCAGAGTCCTCTTGCAGCCGCCTCTGAACTTCGGAACGCTCTTTGTCGCTGAGAAATTGAGCACTGATAAGCATGTTAGTACACTGGCTCGCTAGCGATGGAGAGCGGTCTTACGTCGCGGGGTAGTCGTATATAGCCCAGTATGCCGTGAAAGACACCAAGATGCTCAGAACTCCCTCAATGATAAATATCCATGCCCAGGCTGAAAGGCCTCCAACGCCATGCATCTCTGCGATTCCACGAGCAAGTATGCCGCCAAATGCACCAGCAAGCGTTGCGGCAGAGAAGAACAAGGCCATTCGGAAGCCACACTCATGTCTACAGTACCATTGCGTGATGTAGTAGTTGACGCCGGGGAACAAGCCCCCTTCGAAGACACCGAGAAATACTCGTGTGGCCATCAGCCCCGAGTAGCCCTTTACGAATCCTTGGCCTATCATTGAAGCGGACCAGCAAACCATGATGAACGTCAGCCAGATCGAGGGCCTGAGGCGCTTCATCATCATATTGCTTGGAATCTCGGCCGCAATGTAGAATGGAAACAATATGGCAAGACAATCATTGTACTGAATGCCACGTAACTTAAGGTCTTGTTCCAGGTGATCTAGTCTGGCATTGCCGATGTTCGTCCGGTCTAGAAAGCAGAGTCTTGAACCGAGTCAGTATCGTATGGCAGCTTGCAACAGTCGGATTGCAGCAGTGTCTCGCGCATCTCGGACTCACAGGTAGATCAAGCTCATGAAAGGAATAATATGCCAGTCCAGCTTCCTCAACAGCTTCTTCGTCGAGCTTTCATCAAAAGCTTGCGACTCAGCAAGCTCAATGGATTCGGCGCGAGCCGTTTTTTCAGACTTCAACACGCGGTTAGCTTCCATGGCGGCAACGAAACAACTTCAACAAAGTGCGGCACAATAAATGAACAAAACGGGTTGAGAAACTCTTCGGGGCACAAGCCTTGGCTTTGCGGGGAGATCGCGGCTGCCGAAGTCAAGCTTTTATTCCCATCCTTATCCTAAAATTGTCTGACTGTCAGCACGTCTTACCACAGCCATAACAATCGCCACCGTCAAAAGGGCAGCAAGCTGACAAGAGCTAGTCCAAAAGGATTATAATGTGACATGCAGGTGAGACAAGGAGGGAGGACACGCACTCGGGTTCTAGCCAATTGGCCTGGAACACAGCATGCATGTTGCCAGAGTCTAAAAGCTGCCTAAGGGATACAATCGACGAGCGCTGCGGGTCGAGTATCAATATCCGCGAGATCTGTTACAACCTTCCAAACGCGGCGGTGAGATTAATGTCACATCAGTAGCTATATTCTCTACTTTTGGTTACCGTTGGCGTGCTTTGATGTTACACTGGGCGCCAAAGACAATCGTTGCTTACCCTTGAGACAGATAGGCGTTACCGCATCACTGAGCGAGTGGCCAATTGGAGTATGGTCGCATGCAAATTGGAATGCATAGTGATGAATAAGAAACGTGTGGAGCAGATAAACAGGCCTGGACTCTTCGGTTGTCTGTATGCTGCATAAGAGCTGCATCGAGATGCCTGATTTGGTTACAAACAAAATGCAGCTGTGGAAAGCTTCGTTGATCTGGTGAAAGTTTTATCAGGGGCAGCGCCGAGGTTTTGGCCTTGACGGGGTATTAGAAAAGCAACTCGGCAAGTGGTGACTGTTACTTGAACCATAGCTGTTGGCCTTGTTCACATGCCAAATGCAGGGTTGTGATCAACTACTTACTTGATTAATTGGAGGTAGATTACCAGATTGCGAATGAGTCAAACTTACAGAGTAGGCAACCATCGAATAGAAACGAACTCGCTCTTTGATCAAGTACAAAGCATGCAAAATCGCTCGTTGGAAAGTTTTGTTTGTTCCAGCCAGCACAGTGTGTCTCAGGTCATAATCGTGCAGCAATTTGAAACAGCAATATGGTTTTTAGACAAATTTTCTCAAATAGAAAGAAATTCCTTTTTAACAGTTCCGTTTGTCTTTATTTTCTCCTTGGATTTAAAACAAAGCGAACAGCAATCTTGACTAGGTCGCATCGAACGACTGTCATAGAAATTGGATAGAAAAATTCGATTTTCTTGAATCAAAGATTACACGTCCATTATTCACGATACTGGTCTGTTCTGAAATGTGCTTTCATCATTCACAGCACGGATTTCTAAGCCTAGGTTGCTGATTCAAGGTCATAGGGTATAATATACTGATTTGTATACATCAAGCCTGGTTTCACGTTCGCTGTTGGTCGTTTAAGGTGTTTGGCACTGCTAGCAAGCTGCCAGCTAACATTTTAAGGACATTGAGGAATATACAAGTTTAATAGGGTTTAATCCCTTTTGCTGCGATGATATTTCAGGCTTAGAAACCCCATTTCTACTATGACCATGAGTTGCCTCACCGTAGAAAACACAATCGCACCAATCTAACAACAGATTCCATACACACCTCTATTGCCTCAGATCAAAGGGGCGTTTCTCCTTTTGGACAACGCAGTCGTGTAAATACCTAAACCTCACCTCTCACACATACCCTTATTCACGTCATAGTCTTTGTAAATTGGGTAAAATCCAATCGGGGCGTATACCTTGGAATGCTTTCTCAATCAAGCAGCCAAGTATGACGATAGAAAATGGTACACAGACTCATACATGTCAGCGTTTGGCGTACACCGTGGGTTTTATGATCACAGCTCAGCGAGTAATTATCAATCTTCTACCTTCAAGATCACAGAACTACCAACCATAGAACTTAACAGCCCATATTTGAAAAGATTCCTCATGGGTTCGTGTGCTATGATTAGGTTAACAAGAAGAATGGACATTTCGCTCGCCCTAGCTGCTTCGCCCATCCATAGGCGTAAGTAATGATTTATCTGGTGTTCAACAAGAAACAGCACAGTATGAGCATGCCATAGAAAATGAAGATTAATCGCATGGACACTGAGAACAATATATTGACAGTTATGAAAGGCTGGAGATGGTCTTAGAGTCCATCACGAAGCAGAGTCACTTTAAGGGACACATGTGGGGGTTGAAAGCGATTTGTATTCTAGACTGAGTAATCCTATACGCAAAATGCTTATATATATGTGCTTTATGTAGGGAAAACGGTTATCCTAGGCAAGCTTGCTTAGGAAGGCGGTGTTGCTTAGCAGCACTGCTAGTAATACTAAGCAAAGGTAGAATCGCTAAGGGAGACCAAGAAGCAAGGCGTACGTAATCATTTATACTCCCTTGTGACAGAGTAAAAAGAAAAATCAATATTGAGTACTCTACCGTCTTGCTAAATGTCAAACCGGCGCGTTTTGCATCTTGAACAAGTGGGCCTCTAGTTATCACTCAAACTTTCTGCAATGTGAAGAACAGAACTCTCTCACCTAACTGTCCGTAATATCAAAGAGCAAGAGGGACGCACGGGGTCTACGGAGAACTAACAAGGCGGCATAATTTGCTCCCTCCAGCACAGTCAAATGGCAATCATCTTTGGTCATGGATATGTATATAATCCCGAGATGTTACCGCCAAGATCTGAAAAGAATGGACGACATGGGTTTGTTAGTACAATTATCAAATGCCGTTACAAATCAATAAGATCATTACCAAGACACGTGATACGTTTTCGGCCCGGATTCCGATTGAAAATCTCACGGTAATATCTTGCAGACACTACTTTAACCTAATTGACCGCAGTTTCTGTACTAATTTCTTGGTATTTAATTCGATAATCAAAATGCCGCGTTCGACTGATGTGCCATATGCATAAGGCTCGGCATTGAATAAGACAGCAGTATAGGATATTGTGGCCCTGCAGACTAGACGATTATGTCATACGTCATCGGACGGAAAACCGATAGACAAACCTCTTTAATACGGGCAGAAATAAAGGCTCACGGAGGTTCGACCTCCGTGAGCCGTGGAATGTATCTGTTGACTCCTCGAAAAAGCCAATAAGGAGACTTATTTGTCCCCACCTCCCCTGTTGATGCTACACGCCGAGACTCACCCCACAGATTCCCCAGACGCCTCTTCGGCAAAAGAGCAGTGCCAAGAACTCACTGAGCCACCTGCTTTCTTTGCACCCCTGAGTTATCAGCGAGGCAGCTGACAATGGTGCCAGCAGGAATGAATGCCGCCGATCTTGGTCCGAGGAAGACTGGATTGCGGGATGGTCGTCGCGGTGAACTACCCCAATCCTCCGTAAATGCTACTCCATGTGTCGACGAACCAAAGTTGAATAGGGTATGGCGAGGGAAAATACCTTGGCAGTCGCTCTGTAGAAACTCAAGTTGTTCCCTGAAGTTCTCATCATTGATTGGTAGACTCTCTCTCACTCTCTGGCTTCGACTTGAGCTTGACTAGAAGGCTCAGCTACTTGATGAAAGTATTAGAACTTGGAGTCTCCACAAAGTTGCGCCTCATGGCTGGAAAAACCAAAGATTCACTTGGCAGAGGTACCTACAACTCGATCGAGTACGTAGTACATGAGCTTTTACAGAAGTGTAGCCTTCCGGCAATGCGTCGTCGGCATGCGTCGCCCAAGTCGTCTTGGGAGCGCCGAGACGGGCATGGGAGCCCCTGCCGAATCAGTTCGGACGGTACAGTAGCGAGTGCCGAAGATGGCTGCGATCGGCGAGGCATCGCAGCCGTTCCCGACGACCGTCATACAAATCGACCCGTTCATCCCGGATCTGTTTACTTACTCTTCCTGTTGCCGAGGCCTTGGCTCTGGAAAGCATTACTTGGCTCATCACCACGCGGTCAACACATCCCGCCGGTGCTCACACATTCAACCAATGATACAACTACCTCTCCGCCGACAAGATCTTGGCAACTGTTTGAAGTATGGAGTTTTCCGGCTCAAGAAGCCACAAGTCCGTGATTCAGGGATAGTCTGCTTCTCGAAAGAGCTCAACTCTCGCAACATTGCACGTGGGCTCTCGTCGCGTACGGAAACTTCGCTCCGACTGACTCTGGCTAAATCTTAGGATGGCAAAAGGAGTGAGTTTCTAGGCCACGGAACTTCTCTGAGAAGAACTGGTTCCGTGCTTGTGAGCCATGGAACCATTAGTCTCATTTTGTCAACATCAACACCTGACCTGTTGGATCGGTCACGGAACACTACACGATGCTACCGGATTTCGGAGCGCCAATGAAGATCACTTCGGCGAGCCTCATTCCGCAACGAAGGAAGCGAGACACTTACTGGCTTTTTTGAAAGCATAAGTATCGCGGCTGTTTTCATGTCCACCATGAGAATTGAACTCACTCCTCATCACATCTGTTTCCATCACTCAATTAACAGCTTTCCGGTCTCTTCAGTTTCGTTCAAGATGAAGTACACGTTCACGGCACTCTCCATGCTGGCCATGGCTGTGGCCCAGCAGGTTGGCACCGAACAGTCTGAGACACACCCCAAGCTCAGCTGGCAAAAGTGTACTTCTGGGTCTTGCTCCAATGTCAACGCCGAAGTTGTCATCGACGCCAATTGGCGGTGGATCCACAACGTTGGGTGAGTACAATTCTGATATGATGCTCAACTTTCTACTTTCCAAAACACCAAACCTTGACTGACCAAAATTCAAGCGGATACCAGAATTGCTACGAGGGCAATTCGTGGACCGGACAATGCTCTAGCGCGGACGACTGCGCCAAGAACTGCGCTGTCGAAGGAGCCGAGTACGGCGGCACTTATGGTGTTTCAACCAGCGGAAACGCCATGACGTTGAAGTTTGTCCAGGAGCACTCGTTCGGCAAGAACATCGGCTCTCGCATGTACCTGATGAACGGGGACAGCAAGTACCAGATGTTCACTCTGTTGAACAACGAGTTTGCGTTTGATGTGGACTTATCCACGGTTGAGTGCGGCATTAACAGCGCCCTTTACTTCGTTGCAATGAAGGAAGACGGTGGTCTTTCCTCTGAGGCGAACAACAAGGCTGGTGCCAAGTATGGTACTGGTTACTGCGACGCTCAGTGTGCACGCGATCTGAAGTTCATTAGTGGCAAGGCAAGTTTTATCCCGCTCCTTATGCTTCCTTAACTCGTTGATGGGGCTCGACTAACTCCAGCACCTAATAGGGCAACATCGAAGGTTGGGAGGCCTCCGACACCGACGATAGCGCCGGTGTTGGCAACATGGGTGCCTGCTGCGCTGAGATTGACGTTTGGTAAGGCCCCTGAAAAAAAACTGCTGTAAAGGTGCAAATATTCAAACCGTCACCAGGGAGTCCAATGCCCACGCCTACGCCCTGACCCCTCACCCTTGTGAGAACAACAACTACCACGTCTGCGAAGGCGACACCTGCGGTGGTACCTACTCCGAAGACCGCTACGGAGGCGGTTGCGATGCTAATGGTTGCGATTACAACCCGTACCGCATGGGTAACCGCGACTTCTACGGCCCTGGCAAGACCATCGATACCACTAAGAAATTCACCGTCATCACTCGCTTCCAGCCTGATCGTATGTACCAGGTTTTCATCCAGGATGGCAGAACCATTACCGTCCCTGGTGCTAAGTGGGACGGTGTTCCCGAGACCTCCGATATCACCCCTGACTACTGCGAGTCCCAGTTCGCCGTCTTTGGCGAGCGCGATCGCTTCAATGAGGTTGGCGGTTACCCTAAACTCAACGCTGCCCTCCAAATTCCCATGACCCTTGTCTTGTCTATCTGGACCGACGTAAGTCTTTCATATGATAAGGTCTATTAAAAGAGCTAACACTCCTGTAGCACTACGCCAACATGCTTTGGCTCGACTCTACTTACCCTCCCGAGAGAGCTGGCGAACCCGGCACCGAGCGTGGACCATGCGCTCCGACTTCCGGTGTTCCCGCCGAGGTCATCGAACAGTTCCCCAATTCTCAGGTCGTCTGGTCCAACATCCGCTTCGGCCCTATTGGCAGTACCTACAACGTCGCATCTTAAGGTCTTGGCCGTGAGATACGCAGGATTTGCGACAAGGCTTTGATCGCTTCAATATCTGACATGGAACATCATTAGATGGTTTTCTGTACATACTTTCTTTTCTCCACCATCGCTAGGATCCGCTTGGATCTTTCTTGACTTCTTTTAAAGTTGTCTATCTAGACAGAAACCTATGAGATTATCGTTATCATATCATTTTACACGTCTTTTGTGGCCTTCTTAGACCGGTCATGAGCTGAATCATGCGTCTGGGGCCGCATCACGGCGCGGCGTAGGTTTTCATCATGATTGGTCCGTTAATGATTTACTCAACCTCGAGCACTTTGAATTTCGTGGGGTAACCTTCGTTCCAATCGGACACCACATAGTGTTAAGCGTTTCGAATTGTATGGAGAAATCAAGTACCCTGTTGAAAATTCCCTAGCTCGCAATGGCAACAAGTCAAAGAGCTTGGTTCGCCGTGATGCCAGGAGTCTCTATGCATAGAAGCAAGTCGAATTTCGTTGGACATTGGGTCTTTCGGAAAAGTCTAGGGGTCGAACAGTTCGCCAAGGCTTTTGTACGCGATTGGGCAGGTTTAACAGTTGAAGCACGGGCGTAACGAACCAGCATCCGCTTACAGCTCAAACACAGAGCGAGAGCGAGAAGCTTGAACAAGGATAGCCTTGAGAGATAACGTCTCTTGGTTGGTCGGTGAAGAAAGACAAACGTCAGTCGCGGACGCTAATGCAGCCTGCTGACACGCTAAAATCTGGTCCAAATCTTTGTGGGCCTTAAATCCGTCCCAATACACCCATCTTGGTGATGCTTCGCCTCACCGATGACAACAACAGATTGCTTGGATTATCAATCCATCTAGAAGATAATAATTCACAAAAGGAAGACAAGAGCCACCAGAGATTTCTCATCCGAGTTAGAGTAGAAATCTTCGAGTTGTGGAAGCTTGCAAAGAGCTTGGGCTTCCGAAAGACTGCTGGATTAGTCGAATCAATTGCCGAGTCATTAGAGCCCCCACCGTCGAAAAGGTATCGCCGCCGATTCAACAATTAACGTTGCGCTTTTGCGGGAGTACCCCTGACACTTTGTCGGTGGGAGCAGTCAGCAGGCTGCATATAGTCCATGAGACGACCAGTCTCATCTCGAGCCTCAGCGTTTCCCCCTTTGTTCATCGGCCTCACCTGTGTCTACATGTCACCTTGTTGGCCCAGCCTCTCGCGTACTGGCCTTTGACCAATGTCAGTTGAAGAGATCTCTCCATATTTAGAAGCAGCGACGGCGATGGAGCTATGTTTCAGCCCTGGTGCAGCGGTTCCTGCCGGGACTTCGATACCAGTGGTCGACAATCCTCGTCTGGCGGAGCTGAGAGACCCCTCCGAGGACTGGACTGGCGTGACAAGTACGGCAGAGAGGCGGAAATTGCAGAATCGCTTGAACCAGAGGGCTCGACGTAAGTGGCACTGTCATCCCTGACCCGTTGATCTGATTCAGTACAGTCGGCTAACGAGATTCTTCTTATTGTAGGGCGGAGGGCTCAGAAAAAGCTCGGCGAAAATTCTCCATCAGATCCAAGTCCAGAGCCAGATTCGGAGCCTGACCAATTGACAGCGCTCGTGAAGATGGAAACGCCACTCGCCGATCAGACCCAAATGGCCTCCAACATAAGAGTAGAACGGGGGCGCCCAAACCTCTGCAAAGTCGAGACACAGGTACAGCTTATCAAGTTTGCCGAAGAGGCCTACGAAAACTATCGGAATGGAAGCCCCTGCACTGGCTACCTTACAGACCTTGTTCGCGTAAACGTCTTCCACGCCTTCGTTCAAAATGCCCGCGTACTGGACTTCGATGGCGGATGGCTCACATATGAAGCAATATCTCCCTTCAACAAGATGGGCCCCGGTCTCGGGTTTGCAGCGACAAGCAATTCGTGTCCTGAGAACATGCGCCCCACCGAGTTACAACTTGCCGTCGAGCACCATCCATGGATCGACTTGTTTCCCCATCCCGCCATGCGAGACAACTTCCTTCGAATCGTCGCTGAACACGGCGAAGACTACATCGACGAGGACAACATGTGTCAGGATATTGTGGACGTTGGAGCAGGAGCTGGGGTAGAAGACTGCGCCCTCATCGTCTGGGGTGAGCCTTGGAACCCACGGGGGTGGGAAGCAACCGAGCCGTTTCTGAGGAAATGGGGCTGGCTGTTGGCTGGCTGCACAGAGATGCTGGAGGGGACGAACTATTGGAGACAAGTGAGAGGATTGCCGAAGCTTAAGTTCAACTGATCGACTTTGCAGCGCCCACGCATATGCACGAAATGCTGATTGATAGGTCAGTGGTAGACTTGAGAGATGTCACACCATCATTGACGATCTGATTGCCATTGCTCAGTTACCACTACCTTGCGGCCGAGCATTCTTGGACCTCTTCTCTTTGAGAGCATCCAGAAGTTTGAAGAAGTAAGGAAGAAACGCCTCCAATTCGACCTGGAAACCTTCATGTGCCCCCGGGACATCAAGCCGAGGACACTCCAAGATCTTCTCTTGCTCATCCACCGCCTGCGCATACCAAGCGTCCCTACTTCTCGTACCCCTCATCAATCCGACGCTGGTCTTGTTCTCCTTTATCCGATACAGGCTTGGAAGATAGCCCAGCAGAACGGTGAACTCGTTCGCCCAGAAGTTCTCTGGGTTAATCGCCTCCGGCGACACGGGCTTCGGCACGCCATCGTCGGAATACCCAAGAAGTTTTGAGCTGAACCGCGTCTGGGCAGCCTGGACACCGGAACTCTCGTACAGCTCGAGGCAGTCATACAGAAACTCAAAGACCTCGGTGGCATTCGGCAATAAGGTGAAGGTCGGGGCCTCGTGGGAGATAATGTGATCAACCATGTGGGGGAAGTCGATTGCGAACTGAAACGCAAAGATGCCACCCGCGCTGCTCCCAAAGAGGATGGCCTTGTCAAAGCCAAGAACTTGAATGATAGCACGGATGTCACCTGCTTGTTGCGGAGGGTTGAGTCTCTTGTTAACCTTTGCTTGGCTTGCAGACATTTGGCGCCGGTCGAACGTGGCGCAGGTGTACTTGTCTGACAGGGCGGTGATGATGGGATTGTATTGGCGCCCATGGCCGTTGCCTCCGGGAATGAAGACAATGAGCGGGCCTTGACCTTGGTACCAATAGTGGATATCACACTCCTCGTTGGTGAGGATTGACTTGATTGGTTTGAACTCCATGGTGGTAGCGTAGCTGCGGTCTTGGGCCTTTGTAAGGCAATAGGACCTGGTAATGAGACGGGTTGCGTGGAGAACGCTTAAGGCCAGTTGACTGGCGTATAGGTTTCTTATTAAATAAGAACACTGTGGCACTATTGAAGTAGATCACGCGTGTAGTATACCTGCTCCCTCAGACACCCCACATCATTGGGAAACAGTGATTACCAATGCAAAAGTCCCGTTACCGGCTGCGGGGTTTGAAATCCTGCCAGACTGAAATGGACAGCTGTGCTGGATTCATTAGATTGGAAGGTGATACGGGCCGTCCATCCACTAGTGAGCTGACAAGACGGCTTGCGCGGTCGAGTATCAGACTGTGGCCCGACTCTGCATCCGACTTGGACCCACCCACGGATGTCGGGATCGGAGCTCGCCCCATATATCCGGACTCTGAGAACCCGCATCGACGTATGGGTCTTGACTTGTGTATGCAGCGTTTGCTTTGAATGTGCATTCTTATTATTATCATTATAATGACTATGACAAGAAGACTTGTGATCTTGACTTGGCTATCTAATATTGTGTTTGTTGATAGGATCCAGGATGGCCTCAGGTTCGGCCAAGAGATTACACGGGTTTCCTCCTTCAAGTCACTAACTACGTTGCTCCCTTCATGTTTCTTACTCTTCTCAGCATTGTAATAGGTCAAGGCGTCTTGGAAATGCTCTCCTTTCTTCTAGTATGGCTGGATCCAGGGTCTGCAGCGCGTCGCAGCACAGAAGCCGTTGCAGCACGGCCCAACGTACTGTCCCTGGGTGTCGTAGCACTGTCCGTATATCGGGACACAGATACCGAAGCAGCTAACTCCTGTAACTGGTTGAGGCGGTCCGATAATAACCTGCTGCAATCCCTGTGGCGTGATACCGCTCGCCAGTGCTTTCTCGCCGTTCGTGTAGAACGTACACTGGGAGATGGCGTTGTAGTCGGGCGCGTCAATAATATTGACTGAAATATCGCTGTCTGTGAGTCAAAGGGTTAATATGTCTGTTGTTGGAAGTGGGAATGTGGCGTAGGACGAACTAGTCGAATACACTTGCCCGTCGGCAGGGACGGCAAGCTCATAGGACGCTGGGCCGCCGTGGAAAGTCAGGTGAACCGTCTGGAAGCCATCGCGCTCTTCAAGTGGGTGAGAGGTGGCTGGGAGAATGATGGCAAGAGAAGTGAGCAAAATGGCCGACAACTTCATCTTGATTGACGGGAGCGTGAAAGTGACCTGTAAATGTTGAGACTTGATTGGTTCTCGACTGTGTATAGCTGTTCGATGAGATTATGGTATAGATTTCACATCTCGAGACTTGGTAAGGCCTTTATATGAGCATATCTGGCTAGGGAGACGAACGGTTTCTAGTAGTAGACTAAATGCAGGATCAAGTTCGGTGACTAGTATGACCCGACTCTAACCACCCGCCAAATCATTCTCAATATTTGCGATTCTTTGTGATAGTACTGTGATCAGCCCTCGATCCCCACCCCCTCCTTCTCTATCGTCGAAGCCACCTCGAGCATGACGCACCTTGAATACGAACTCACGTGCCATACATCTGGAGTCTATTTTCGTCCTTGACCACCACTCTTTCAAGGCAAGCTGTCTCCCTTGATGGTTGCGCCTTAGTCAAATCTTGATGGAAACATACTAATCTCGTAAAAAGTAGGCAGAAACAGGGAGATGTACCCTCAGTTACATCAATTGAGCCAATGCCTTGGACACTCACAAGCCACCTGTGCAGGACGATCCACGAGCTGAAATGTTACTAGCGCGACGTTCAGCTTGGCCCTGGAAGCATTGGTGTACGATTGAGGGGTAGCGGGACGGCAAAGCACCAACTCCCATCAGTCAAACCCCGCAGTATTGGGCTGTCTGGGCGCTAACGGTGCTCGACTTGCTGGCTGCATGCATTTTGGTTGACCGTAGGGTATGCATACTTGGGAATGTCAGCCAGCAAGGGCGGGAGCGAAGCTCGTATTGACGTGTGCCCGATAACGCGGAGAAAGCATGTAGCTGACGTTTGTCCGGCACTATGTCTCAGTTGGGCCTTCTACCACGTGTAACGTTGAGTTTGACTGGACTGTAGTCAACCCAGATATCGCGTCCAGCAACAATCTCAACGCAGACGATGTTACGCTACATTCCCCTTAGCTTGGTCATATCAAATGGAGGGGAGGCCAAGAGAGTAGCGACATCTCTTCTTGTCATTGTCCTGCCAAGTAAGTAGAAAGATTCACTCGGGGAACGTTTATGTTCGACCCCGTTGGAGACAGGGCAAGTCTCGGGCAGGTATCAACATCTTGACGGTCGTTTTCAGCTGGACTAGACGTGGACCTGTCATCTGCAAGCAGCGAAATAATGGGGGTCGTCGACGCGTTGGCCTAATGAGAAAGGGTACATTTCATAGTGAGATGCCTTGCGAGATCGGACCGTTGAGATTGGAAGGCCTACAAACATGTTGAACCGCAAGTGATGTTCTGTATGTCTTGAATTTGAGACAAGAATGTAGTTCGTGTTCGTGTCCCATCGCCAAGCCACCTTGCTTCTCAAGTTTCTCTCTGATGGAGCTTTTCTATTCCCCCCCCACTTAGTCACTCGAAGGTGCCACGGTCTAAAAGATGAGTGGATGTAACCTATGATGCGGTGGTCCCAGGGGCGCCATCCTGATGCCCATACTGGACGGCAAGCAGGCGTCGCCACTCCAAACATCGCAGTCAGCTGGACACACCGTTCCGCTCTTCGGTACAATTCCATGCTCGAAATACTCGCGAATAATCTTTGTCGTGCAACGGCTGCCAGTAGCTGAAGCACAATGTCCGGCAGACTCTTGGATCACAACCGCTGACCCGGGATGGCGCTCACTCGCCTTCCACGCGTTCCTCAACGGCGTCACCGGATCGAGCCGAGACGACATAAACAACAATGGCGCCGCAGGCTTACCCTCAACCAAAGCTGGGTTGGGCTCTGGCGTCGCAAACGGTCCGGTGAAGCGCCACTTGGGACGGACACGCCAGCCCGTGCAAGCGAAGCGGATCTGGGACCAGTAGCCAGCGAACGTAGGAGACTGCGACTCGAGCTCCGACACATAAGCCCGGTAGTCGGCAATTGTGAGATTCGTGCTGTCCTCACCATCGCCGCAGAGAATGGCTTGGCCACCGTCGCCGAAAGAGGAAGGCGGAGCAGATGCATTGGGGTGGGAGCAAGCCTGGTCCAGTCTGGGGACGCCGGCTTTAACGGTTTCCAGGAGAGCAGTGTAATTTCCCTCAATGGCCCAGTTGATCTTCTCAGCGAGCTTCGTAAAATCCTGGTAAGGTGTGTAGAGAGGATTTTTGAAGGACAGCGTGACGTCGTATCCCGTAAGGATATTGGTGAGCTTGCCGTCGAGGACTGAGATCGGTGAATCATCCAGCTGTTTGACCAATCCGTCGACACGCTCTCGAATGTCTTGCCATTTTTCGTCCGACGGCCGACTAAGGGCGCACTTCCCCTTGGAAGTAAAGCATGTTGTGTAAAAGAACTCCACGAGTTTCTCAGTGTCCTGAAGGTTAGTTCTCCACCCCTGTGCGCTTGGATTAACACTACGTCAGGAACCAGGTGAACATAGGATTACTCACGCCAGCCATATAGTCATCAGCGTCGGCGATTCCATCAACAATAAGTCGCCCAACCCGGCCGGGGTACATAGATGCAAAGGTATTGCCCAGAACGCTGCCATATGAAAAGCCCCAGTACTGAATACGCGGCACCTCTTTGGCACTACGGAGTTCCAGGGACGTTTGTGCCCTCTCCTTCTCGGCGAAATTTGAGGCAATTTTCTCATCTCGCAGCTCCTGAATCTTGTCCAGCATCTCAACCATGTCGCGGACAACAGACGCTGTCGAGGCATACGGGATGATGGAACCATTGACGGCGTTCTGCGTGCAGAGCTTCCCGTAGCCTTGAATCCGCGCCCACTGCCGCCTGAACGCGTCTGGGCTGGCGTCGAGAGGACCAATGGCCAAGCGCTGGATGTTGTCTGTGTCTCTAGCAAGGAGGTCCTCGTAACAATCAGCCCTCGGCGAAGTGAACTGAACACCTCGAGGGTCCCAGCTGAGAATTTCGTACTTCTTATTGCCGTCAGCGGTGTCTTGCAAGATGTGGCCCTGCCTCAACATGAAGCTGACACCGGAGCCACCGGGGCCTCCCGGATTTGTGAAAATGGTGCCACCGAATGCTGGATCGTCGTCGGGAACCTTGGCCGGTAGCTTCACGATAGCTAGCGCAACGGTGTACTCGTTCGTCTCATCGGTCCAATCCAGAGGCACGGTGAGCCTCGCGCATTGGAATTCCTCGTAGCACGGGTGGTATTCTAGCTTCGTCGAAGGGGTAATCGTTGTCCAATCGAAGTCCTTCACGTCCGGTGATTCGCCCCCACTCGCGCAGACGATGCCAACAAGGCCTGCCAGACCCAGTCGGACAATTGAATGTCTCATGGTCGCTCACTATTCCTCGCGCAGAGTGAGGACCAGCCGGAAAGACAAGTCAGCAAAATGCAGTGAGATGAGTGAAGGGTCTATGAGCTGAAGGAGACTAGTGGCTTGTCGGGCTGGTTTGATGGATGGCTGCAAGTGTCGATATCTCCGATAACTCAGAGACCGTTGCTGATTAACTTGTCGCCACTATTGGCGCCAATTAACAGAGTTGTGTTGAAACGGGGATGTAGGGAGGAGAAGCTTTGGAGGATCTGGAGGGAATAGGGTAACCAGGCAGCGAGTTGCTGCGTCAGCAGGAATGCCTGCAAAGCTGCATCAGCGGGGCATGCGATGAGCTGACGCAACGCCGTTAGTGTAGAGGGCACGTTCAAGGCTGTCAAGAGGAATCAGGAAGGTAAGCGAATGCAAACAAGGCAAGGCCGGTCACCCTGCACGCTTTGATTCTCCGAAAGACTATAACTCTAAGAACACGGCTGACATCGGAACATATCGCAGAAACTCCCACCACTCCACGCTTCAGGGCAAGTCCCATTAGACCTTGACATCCGACAACCGGACCAACGATGATCCCATGCCCGGCAAGCTCGTCCACTGGCGGTGAGCTTCTTGGATGTCTTCGAGCTCCCAGACGCGTTTGATTGGAACCGTGATCTTACCCGCCGCCAATAAATCAAACAACGACTTCAAATTCGGCTCGAATGTGGCGTCGTCCCGGGTGATGTAGTAGAACCGGGTCCTCTTGCCACAGAAGGGGACCATACCCCGCGCTAGCAGTTTTACAGTGGGCATAACCACTGACCGGTCTTCGTCACCATCGTTGAGCGATCGCAGGTTTCCGCCGTAACCAATCAGTATGCCGGTCGGTGACAAAATCGAAAACGACTCGTCCCAGCTCTCGAATCCTAGAGGATCAAACACGGCATCCGCCCCGCCGAGGTCCTTCATGGCCTGGATCCAGTTCTTGTCGGTGTAAACAAACGGCTTGGCGCCCTGTGCGCGGGCGGCCTCGTGGTTCCACTCCGATGCCGTGCCGTACACCTCGGCGCCCTGCAGCTGGCACAGCTTCATAAGGGCATAGCCAACGGCCCCGCTGACGCCGTGGATGAAGACTCGTTGGCCCGCGGTCACATTGGCGGACTGGAAGACCATGGCGTATGCCGTGCTCCAGTCCAGAATCAGGGCAGTGGCCTGCTGCAAGTCGATGCCCGCGGGGACTTTAATTAGGTACTTCTCCGGGAGGTTCACCAAGTCGGCCTCGGCGTCATAGACAGTGAGACTAGCAACGATTTCGCCGGGGGTGAACTTGGATGCGCCGGGGCCGTTTATCTTGACAACGCCGACGAGACAGTAGCCAGGGGTGAGCGGCGCCTTCTTTTGCATCGGGTAGACGCCCTTGCGCATGTTGATGTCGGACCCGGAGAAGCCGGAGTAGATGGTTGCTACCTGCACATGGTTTGCGGGTGGAGGAGCGATGGTGTCTTGGACGATGCGCACTTTGGAGGCGTCGCCGAACTCGGTGATAACGGCCTTGCGGATGGTGGTTCCTGACATGTTGAGGTCGCGTTCTCTGAAACGATTTGTCAAAATGGAGAGATGGGAGCGAGGCTGATGGAAGCTTGTTTATACTTCGAAATGTTGATGTTATGGATGTGGCTGCTTTTTTACTGCCAGTTCAGGACTTCGTCGTGCGGATCTTCCTTTATACTTGGGAAGAACTTTTCCAATCGGCGGGCGCCTTGGTTACCACCAACATCATCATTCTTACCCTTCGGCGTTCGCGATGCCACTTGGCAGATGCGCATTACGCCTCGCGGGCATCTGTTGCGCCGACTCTGGAGTCAAACGGCCGCAGTCGCATCCACTGCGTCAACAACTAGCGCCACGATGCTTGATTCCACCGCTTTCCGGAGCAGCGCTGAGGCACAGCTGCCTCCTATTCTCCAGATGGAGTAGGAGAAAGGCAGCCTGATGGGTGAAATGAAGGGGGCAGGGATACGTCCATGGGGCGCTGAGCGACGTGAATTGCGCCGATTGAGGGCGCTAGACCCCTGTATGGCGCTTGCGTGTGTCGGGGCGCATTCCTCTATTCGCATTCGCCGGGCTGACGTTAGGCCGCCTTGCTTCAGGATCTGCGCGGTCAGCACTTGAGAATACGGAAGGATTCCTTCCTGCTGATCCAAGTTAGTTTTGTTCAATTATTGCACGCTTGCTGAAGTTATGGCGTAGCGCATCGGCAGCTAAGGAACTGGTGTTTTTTTTGTTGCTTTTTTGCCGGCGTCAGGCGGTATTTAAACAGTCAATGCCACTGGACAAAGTCGAGGGCAGGCGTATACAGTCACGTGTCAAAAGTCTGAATACACCCCGCAATTGCCCTGCTACCAGCACTTCCACCCCATGACTTCAACCACGTGAAGAACCACGAAATTAATGAATTATATAGCAAGAGTATAGTTAAATAAAAGCTGATTGTTTACCTATCAGTATCGTGTATACCATCCTTGTGCTCTAATCACTGCTCGCAAGCGCCGCGGCATAGACTCAATAAGACTCTGAATCATCACCTGTGGCACTGCATCCCATGCCTCTTGTAACTGCTCCTTAAAACTTCCTATATCTAACTCGTTATTCCTCAAGCTGAATGCTTCTGGGTATAGCCTTCTCAGGTTATCTTTCATCAGCTTCCAGACGTGCTCAATTGCGTTAAGGTCAGGTGAGTAAGGGGGCCAGTCTAACCATGAAACTCGATGACTTTGAAGCCACGATATTGTCCGAGCTGACGTATGGATAGGCGCGTTATCCTGAATAAAATGGCGAGTTTCATCATAAACAGGTAGAAAACCTTCCTCTAGGCAATCTATATAGCTATTTGTATTATATCCTCCTCGTGGTGAGTTCTCATCTCGAATCAAAAAGATCAACTGGCTTCGGCTCTCCTTCCACACCATTCCCCATACCATAACAGAGATATTTGCTTTTACGTGGGCTGTAAGGTTGATAAATTGCCGCTGCCACCGCTGATGAGGCAGTCTGAAGACCCAGGCTGATGGAGAACTTGTGTTGTTTTGGCAGCAAGATTCATCAGTAAATTGAGCCTTAGAAAGAGTTAGTTAAAATGTTACTTAATAAGGGGTTATCACTATAAGACACACTGAGATCAATTCTTCAACTTTTGGTAGCCATTCTCTTGCAAACTGTAGCCGTTTAGCAGCTGCATCAGGCGTAATAGCTGGCCGCTTCATTGCCCTCCATTTGCGATAGTGAGCCTTTTGTAAAACCCTCTTGATAGTACGAAGGCTCACTCTATCCCTCCACGGCCTATGAAGCTCTTGGTAGGTCTGCCGGTAGTTCAGTCGAGCAGATCTCATAATATACCGTTTCTCACGCCTACTTAGTTTCTCAGGCCTGCCTTTTCGGGGTATAGACTTAAAAGTGTGGCTGTTGTTGAATCGATCCATGGTCTTTTGTACTGCGCCAAGCGAGCAGTTAAAAGTGCGTGCTGCCTTTCGGTAGCTTTGGCCTGCAAACACAAAGGATGCAATTGCAACCCGTTGTATCTCGGATAACTCATCGTTAGTCCTTCGATTTCCTGACACATGAGTTATAAAAGCTTGCAATTTGGCGTCCATTTTCTGAAGTTATGGGAGATGAAAGGAGGAAGTATGCTCTTGGCAGGGTGCACTGGAAGGAGGGGAATTGCGGGGTGTATTCAGACTTTTGACACGTGACTGTAATTCTTTGGTTGGCACCGGAACTGGGTTTGAATGTGACAGCAGCAACTTGTCACCAGAATCAAATCAGCTAGGCCCAAACCTGGTGCTGCGGCTTATGGCTCGAGACGCAACAAGACGTATTTATTAACGATTTTAAAGATAGTCATGCTTGTGATTCTGTCAACAATCGGATGGAGCCGGCCTTGAAGCACCTGGCGATAAGTGACCAATGACACAGCCCAAGTGCTACGACATGATTCCATCATGACTTGACGGCATCGGCTCTGATCAGGAGCCTCACCACAAGCTCGCCAAGCAACCAAAATAGGAACAAAGACTTGAGGTATTTATTACAACCATTTGAAAACAAAAAATTATGAAAACGTGGTAGACCGAGAATTCCATCTCGAAATTTTATAGTCGTCAGGGAACAAGTTGATGACTTCGCATAAACCAGATTGTCTTTTCGCTGAGTCCCAAATCTTGGTGCAGACTTACTCAAAGCGCGCATTAACCGTCCTAAAATCAAGTCTCAAGAGTCTTTGTGCCCGCTTCGGCTTAAGTATGTACAACTATTCCAGTCACAAGTGTCCTACAATGGAGCATTGTCAGCGCACCGGAGTTGTCGACTTAGACTTAGGACAATACATGGCGTTGATTTACCTTGTGAACTTGGGTTCCCCACCAACTGAGCTTGCTGGAAACGCCTGTGTAAAATATGGCGAAGAAGATCACGATCCCGGCGATGGCTACTGAGCAGTCTAGAGCGGAGCTAAGCACAAAGTTGTACCGCCTCCACCAGGTCCTCTGCCTACGCTTAATGAGCAGTCCGAATAGCAGACCGACAATCGCCCAGCTGCCGTAGTTGGTTCCTGATGCAGGGGGGATGTAGTTAAGCCCACCAAGGAAGAGAGGCACATGAACCTTTTTCAGCCATTTCGACCTGGTAAACACCCGCTTTCTCAGCACGTAGACGATGATGGGCAGCACCGCTCCAACGAGGAAGAACCACAACAGCGAGCGGTACATCGCTCCTTCGGCAAAGAAGCGGCGGGGTCCGAGGGCGCCCCAAACCATGCTGGTATTGAAATGGGTGCGAGAAAAGGGACAAGTAAAGCCGTTGGGAGCGTTAGTTGTGCATATGCCTGGGATGTGGTTAAGGGCCCAGTTGAGGACTGATACCTGGCCGAGGGAACCTATGACCAGGCCGACTGATTGAACAAGGAATAGTTTTCGTGGCGGTATCTGTTTCCTTATTAGCAGCAGAGATGTACAAAGGATGAAGAGAAGATTACGTTGCAGTAAATACCCAGTTTCAAATCCTGAGCGAAGGCCAGTCCCTTGATGCCAGAGATATATCCCAGGTTGAAAAACCAAATGTTGGCTAAGACTTTGCCATCCCAAATATAGCCGGCGATGATACGACAAAATATATCGATCTGGATTTTCATATTCGTCGTGGCATAAACCCAAGCAAGCTGTATCCGGAATCCATAAGCATCGGCCATTACGTGTTAGTTAGAAAACTGGGAAGCTTGTGGACTTACTGGAACGAAGAATAATGCAGACACCGTGAACGATAGAAGAACCCCGTACCAACGTAGTTGGACAGGGTAGAACTCGCAGGCAAACATTCCAAAGCCAAGAGCAAGGGCTGCTGCAATCCAGTACCACCAAAGGGGCACGGGCTTGTACGCAGGTTGAGGGTTACGCCGAGGAGTTACTCCTCCTCCGAGAAGAGCTGAAAGCTTTGAAGACCTGAACGCAGCTGAAATATGGCGACGTTTCTCAAGGAAGAGCCATACAAAGAGAGAGGCAATAGTGGCGAAAGAGAGGCCGAAAGTGTTGAGAGCGTACGTGACGGGGAGATAGATCTAGTAAGAGAAACAATTAGGCTGTGTATACACAACGTATGAGGATTCGGGTCATTTACGTCAGAGTAGTTGGCATATTTAAGCGGGTCGAAGCTGAAATCGTCTGCCTTGTTGATGACTTTGGAGACGTTGAAGGTCTTTCCACTATGGTCATAGATGGAGTTACTCTGGATAGGGAGGTATGCAGATTCCCAGGTGTTTGAGTAGTAAAGAGCTGGAGAAACTATATATATCCAGAAGACCAGAGACGCCAAAACGTTTAGGATTGCCCAGGTGGGTACGACAAGCGGAGACCCGATGTAGGCGATTTGACTCCCTATGCCACATGAGCAACAAACCGGCAGAAGGAGATTCAGGGGGGGCGTACAATCAAAGGTGAATGGAAGCAAGCCGATTCCGCTCTTCATTCCAAATACTTGGTTGACAACCGCGTTCTGCGGAGCAATCCAGCAAACCCAGGTGAAGTAACCCAAGGCAGGAAAGATGAAGTCCGGGAACCAATACCAGCAAAAAGATGCGATGAAGGCGAGTATGAAGAACTGGTAACGGGATGCGGTCCACTTTGCCCTAAAGACTGAGTGTCAATACTTGAAGCATCGGCCACCTTTGGGACCCATGGGGCTGCTCACTCAGTCTCGTCTTCTTTCTTCCCGGAGTGGAGCGCGGCGTTGAGAGCCGTGTTTCCAAGCACACCAGGCCACAACAGCGCAGGAGGTTCGACGACCAAGGCATAGCAAAGTCCAGCCAAAGCAAAACCATACAAAATTGTGGCTAGCGTGACCGTCAGCTCAAATCCCCAACCAGCCTTCAGCCCGTAGAAGACTCGCTGCTCAGTCAGGACGTCAGCGCTAAGTCGGGTAAGAAAGCTGAGGTTGGCCATGATATAGATGAGGATGTTCTCCTAAAAAGGATGGTTGTAAGCCAGTGCCAGAATGTGCGATTCTGAATCTTCAGGTATAGTGCCGACCTTGTAGTTGAACGGGCCCGGGTTCAAGCTCACACGATGTGCCCTGATGTTGAATCCCCAATCTGGGATGGCGAACTCCCAGGCCTTGCCGACAGGATATGCCAAGAATTGGATCGCCGACTGTGAAAGACTAATGGAAGGGAAGCGGAAAGTATACAGGGTATTGACACCACTGCCTAAGAGACAGAAAGCAATACCAATTACCCACATGCGCAGAGTCAAGCATGGCAAAAAAGGATCGTCGGGCCTTAGCCCGACTCCGGCTGCGTAAAGGACATCCTGGCTAGGGGCAGAAGACTCGTCTAGGTAATGGTCAGAGCAATATTCGTGACTGAGCAGTTGTCACGGCCGTACCTGAGGAACGTTTGACTTCTTCGATGGAAGGTGTTGGACTCAGCGGCTCCGACAAAACATCCGCGCTTCGGTCGCATACCTTTGGAGTTTCCTCGACGGGCGTCATGGCTGTTGTCAAAATAGGCACGGTCGTAAGATGGAAAGATCAGATTAGATGTGATTAGATGCGACGAGTTAGGATCAGAGTTTTATTCTCCAGACTAAAGCTTGGATATCGGGCTCGCCGTCCAAGTCGGGATTCGGCGGCGCCAGTGTTGAAGGGACCCACTCTCCCGGTGCCGTGTCTCCGGGCACTGCGTAAGCTCATGGGGTTCATGATATTTAGCGGCACTGATTTAGGTTGAGGCCACTCAAATACACACCGATCACGAGGTGATGTAGCCAATCCTGTTCGCGCATGTTTTCTAAGACCCCCGGAACTCCGCCATTTTTGCATTTCCAACATGGTGGCACCAGGCGCACCTTCTACATAGGACCTCGTAGGGCTAAACGTGGATAGTTTGTGGCATGCGCCAAGAAAGGGTCTTGAGGCTGTTGGGTCTAAGGAGTCGCGGAGGAAGCGGGGATGTAGCCTCATGATGAGATGTCTCTCTCCACTATTTAGATCTTTTAGGCCACTGAAAGACGATATGGCTGTCAAGGCTCCATAGTTTGCTCAAGATGTCGGCTATCTATGCCGGTCGTGCTCGTACGCGGTTGTCTCAAGCTTAATCATCCTCATGAGCTAAAGTTTGTGTGGTCTGAGGTACTCGGAAGGACAGCATCTGGCGCACGTTCGTCCAATGGGAAATATTTTTAATGCCGGACCTGATGTAATCGAAAGCAACTCTCACTCATCGGACCTGGGCCGTTGCCCTCGTTATGGGATGGGAACGGGTATGCTGACTCGGTCATCATCTACCGGAGCCCGGTTCCTGTGCTCCCAAATCGGTTGCAGCTATCAATGATACTTGGATGCTTACTCGTGCCCGCACCCACTTTAATTGGCACTCGCACAACTCCCACCCACTAAAGTGGGTGCTGACCACCCATACGATCAATTCATCCATACGATCAATAAATCCCTCAACTTCACCAACTTCATCACCACTACTGCCAACAGCCACCACAATGGTCAAATTCGACAAGCTTACAGAAGCACGTATTCAAGAAGCAATGGAATCGATTCGTCAAGATCCGGAATTGTCAATTACAAAGGCGGCTGAACTATACAATGTACCACGCCAACGTCTGTATCGACGTATTCGAGGCAGAGTTCCTATTACCGAGAGAAGCCCACAAGGCAGGAAGTTAACCTGGGACCAAGAAAAGGCTCTCTGTAACTATATTGATCGTGTGGATCGAATGAACCTTGCTTTGAGGCGAGAGCTTCTTGTGAATGCTGCCAACACGCTGTTAGCAGCATCATACACTCCTCCAGACCCCGCCAACCCTGGGCTGCCTCCAACTGTTGGAATATCATGGGCCACTCGATTTATCAAGAGGCACGGATATTTCCACGTTAAGGAGAAGACCCTAGATATGGAGAGGAAGAAGTCTGAAGACATCAATACGATCAACTCTTGGTTTCTCATGCTTCACGAGGTCATCCAGAAGTATGGGATCTAACCGGCAGATATCTGGAATATGGATGAGACTGGCTTCCAGATTGGTGTAGGCAAGGATAAAATGGTGATTACTAAGCGAAAAAGAGCACATTACTTTGCCATTCCAACCAACCGAGAGTCTGCTACTGCAGTTGAGGCTATTTCTGCTGCTGGCGACTATTTGCCAGCATTCCTTATACTCAGTGGCTCTGTTCATATGAGCAGGTGGTATGGGATTAAAGACCTCGAGGCTGATACAGTAATTGGAGTTTCAACTACTGGATATACTAACGATCAACTGTCTCTTGATTGGATCAAGCACTTCAACAAGCACTCAAAAGCCCGGTCTCAAGGCAAGAAGAGACTGCTTATTATTGATGGATATGGCTCTCATCATACTGTTGAGTTTCTACAGTACTGTGAAGAGCAGGATATTATCCCTTTCGGTCTCCCACCACATTCCACCCATATACTCCAACCTCTCGACGTTGTGGTATTCCAACCTCTCAAGCATTACCACAGCCTTGCTGTTGATGCTGTTGTTCGAGAGGGTTGCACGAATATCACCAAGTTGGAGTTCCTAGGGTTCATCCAGTCAATCCGCAAACAGGCTTTTAAGCAATCCACTATACTTTCTGGTTTCAAGAAGACTGGGATTATTCCATACAACCCACAAGTGGTGTTGGAGAAGCTGGCCTTGCGGAACAAGTCATTATCACCACCAACTACACCACCCAACCAGACGATCAATTCCTCTCCGTTTGGAACTCCAACTACAATAAGAAAGCTCCGCCGAGTAGCCAATAGACTAATAGAGGCCTCTGATATTATTAATAAGCAGATCCAGGAACTTACTGGCGAAGAGTCGCCTCTCAACCACAACTTGGAACGATTCATACGTGGAGCCTTGACTCAAGGATCAGAGCTTATTCAGACCAAATACGACCTTTCAAAGACTCAATTGGCTAACAAAGTCCGCAAATCTCGTCGCCAGGCAAGGAATAGTCACTTGCAGACAGGAGGAATTATCAGTGTCTCAGAAGGGCGACGTATGGTACAGCAGAAGCAGGAGAGCGAGTACCTCAAGGCATTGGAGGTGGTTAGAGCAGCAGACCAGAAGATCCGCCAGACTGTCAAAAAGGGGGGTTTTGAAGCAGCAAAAAAAGCCAGGAAGATGAGGATTGATGGCAAATTGAACCAGCTGTATGTAATTGACGGCGAGGGTAATGGGCGGTGGTTAAAGAGAGTCTAGAAGTAGGAATAGTGGCAATATTGATCGTATGGATGAATTGATCGTATGGGTGGTCAGCACCCACTTTAGTGGGTGGGAGTTGTGCGAGTGCCAATTAAAGTGGGTGCGGGCACGAGTAAAACATTCGAGGCAGCCTAATTCGTCGGCGGTTGATCGCGCCGTGCATCGGTTCATACATGGCCCGATGGGCAGGAAGACCGAAAAGGATGTGAGGGATAAAACCCCCTTGTTCTCGCCCTTCCACTCTGCTTCCCGAATGAAACCCGAGAAACCCGCTCTTTGCCGGTTTAACCCGGGCCATGTCCCCTTACCCTCGTGCTTCAGGCCCGATTAACGGCGACCATCAACGTCTGACAGACGCATTTACCCGGCCGTGGGAGACGACCCAACTTTGACAGGTGCCTTGCGGTTGCATGATCTCTCCCCATATCTTTCTCTGAACTTGGGAAATGAAATGTACCTACGGGGTGATCCATTGGGGAGGCGATTCCGGACAGTCCATTGGTATTGGGTCCGAGCTATGTCTGCAACCGACTCAAGTGTGGATTTGCCGGCTCATCCCTCCTTTTTGGAGGGGCGAACGCGTGGGCACTTCCCCATATCTCTATGTCGCATCGAGCCTACCGAGAACGGCGTAATGCAAGGACTCGGGATACCTTGGTGCTTGTCGCAGGTTGACAATACTCTCTCCAGCTTTTTTTGGATTGATTTGCATAACATGTCACAGTTTCTTGGATGGCTTCTCGATTGGTCTATCTGTCTTGAAAGCTTCTGTTCGCAAAGTCCGTGAAAAGGGAGCAAGTGCTATCAGCAGTGAAGTGTAGAAAGCAAAAGGGACATTTCCTTGCTCTCCAGCTTTTAACGTTGATACATGCCCACAAATATAGAGCTACCTAAGACAGAAGAGTAAGATGGAGTAGATGCCGCAGTCTTCCTTGCACGTACTCTTTTGCTCCACTTGGAGCTGCTAGCATCCGTCTTTCTAAACTTCGAGAAGATCTTTTGTGTGGTACGAATATCAAGTAAAGTGGGAAATGGTTACAATTGCACAACTGTGTGTAGATCATGTTATCCTTTCAGATGGCAGATGCTAAGTCATAACTACTAACTCTGTGGATTTAATGGCGTTGGTCCCGCTGTCCGATTTCGAGCCTTTCTCGTTATCCGAGTCTATTAGTTCACTGCGTTTTGCAACGGTCCATTTGTACCAACTGATTAAACAACAATTTTCCGCCCACAAGTTGTGGGTAGGTGTTGAAGCATGCCATTCCGGTACAGGAAATCTTCAAAAACCGCAGTCTCGACCAGGCCTAAGGGTTTAATGTCATGCTTGGATGTTGTATCATATCTGACGTTTCTACCATGTTCCTAGTCTCTTTACTATAGATGAAGGGCGTTCGCTTTTGCGTTATCTCAACGAAAGTCATGTCCGTTGATAAGCCATTCAAACTGTTGTGATATTACCGCGGAAAACAGAGCGAGACATCCTTGGACACCGATATTTGACTGAATAACGTCAGCTGGTCAAAGAACGGCACGAAGCCTTGGTTTCTTCATAAAAGTAAAGGTAGCGTTGCGTGCGCCTTCGAAGCTCAGCGTTTCTGGCGAAGCCCTTTCCATGTCCCGGTCTTCGGGGGTGAAGAAAATAGTCATGAGAAGCAAGAGGGTTCAAGTAATAGTCTTACAAAATTATAAAGTCATGGTTAATGGTTTCAATGTCATACACAGGTATGTTTCCATAACCCTCTGTCCGGGAATACTGAAAGTTCGCCCGTTCGAATCTTTCTAGTCTGGAACCTTGCCATCTGCGCTATCTGCACGCATGCTAATTCTGGCAGTGTTGAGAGCCACCGAAAAGAGCTGGGGCCTTTTCTACGGTCCATGTTGAGAAATCCCGAGTACCACGGAATCGAAAATGTGGGATAGTATGATTCTCTTCTCTACTTCGCGCAAGAAAATCCTTGGGCCGTCGTCAAAGGGCCGGCCGCATAATGTTTCTGCTTGGAACCTATTGTTGATGCTCAAAAAGATCGATGCACTGGGTTGCTGGAATTCATTCCAACCCAAGTCATGGAAAGTCTAGCCGAGAGCCTTTCGTCCACACGTTATGGGGCCAACGATAGAAAGCTATCAAAGTTGGCACATCGTCCTCTAGACTGCAGTCGCATATCGTTCTTTAAGAAAGTCTAGTCGACATTATTGGTCTGGACGCTTGGAAGGACTTGTTTCTTTGCAATGGTTAAGAAAATGAGCCTCTGGGCGGGGATTTCTTTCTCCAGTCAGAGGTTCGTGAGAACTTTCCCTCGGAATAGGTCGTGATAAACCCGACATTTCGACGGCGCTGCTCCTTACCTCCGATCCAGTAAAATCTGAAGCTGTAAGACACCCTTCTCTTCCATGGCGCCTGTGGCAACACTTGTGATTGGATTCTTTGTATCAAGGCGACATCGGCCAAGACGAGAAATCTTTGCTTCTTCTTTGCTTCTGTTGTTCCCGATGAAATTCATGCTCAGAAAACCAGCCTCGGGCTTAGCTTCCTCTTCAAGTAACAGCCCTTCAGGTACTTAATTTCTACCTGTCGAGCAATGGTGCAGAGCCCACTTTGCTCAGGTGGTCGTCAAGGACGTGCCGCCGCTATGGTCATTGTTCATCGGCCATGCATTGAGGCCACTAGCGGGGTCGGTCAGCGCCCTGGTTGACTTTGCAATCTTGCATTGACGGCGAATGGCTTGATATCGTTCGTTGTCCGTGAATAGATCCATTGGAAGGGCTTCAATTTGCGAAAAGAATAGAGCCAAACATTAAAACCCAAGGATTGTTGAGGTTTTGACACATAAAAAAGGCCTTTCGTTTATTGGAAGCCGCGTTTACATCATCTTATCAGACGAGATAACTAGGCCACACCTGAGAAACACCCGACGCGCCACGTCAGTCGCCAACGTCGCTCCCGATTCACCATCCCGGTTTCTCTATGATTCAAGACCTCAACGAGGAAAGTGGTACAGAATGCGGGAGGTTTCGTGAAGAGTCGGATGGAGCAGCCCTTTCCTGCCGCTCTCGACATTCGCCATCAGACGGGCAGCCCTGACGTGGCACAGGACACATGAAAGCCTTCTCTCGGGAAGAGCCAAGCGGATGGCCCAGAAACCAGCAGATCTATGTGGTATGGTTTTGCCTCTAGCCCATGCTAGGCGCTCATCACTACCCATCACAACGGAAGGAGGCGAAGAATGAGGGAGACTGAGGGCACCCACTTGCCGCGATGTGCGTCCCGGCGCACTTGGTCTGCTTGGGTAGCGCCGAATTTTTGGGAGTTGTTTCTTTCTATTGCTCCCTCACTTAGGCATGTGTGATTGGCCTGGCAGATGTGACAGGCGGGCTCTGCAAGGATCCTGGTGTGGTGTGTCACTGAGCATCAACGGGCGAGAAGCCACCACTGAATCGTTCGTGGATAATGAGTCCGCGAGAAAGTGGGGGTTGGGTGTAGCTTACGGATATGTGGGAGGCGGTTCCTTGCTCGGTCTGGCAAACCACCCATGCTACTGGCGATGCTCCCTGCATGCCAAGTAATGATGAGGGAAAATTCTTTCAGCCACCAACTGCTGTGCCGCGAACATGGAATGACTAAAAGTCTTTTTTCTTCCAGAGACCCGATTTCAGAATGAGAATCACCTCTGGTTGTTGAGCATAGCACTCGTTTTGCGATGACTGTTGCTGACTTTCCTTTACGGTTCAGACATGTGAAGACACTCTGATATCTGGAGAAGAACGCCCGCACATCCACCTGCAACGATAGATTGGGGACATGCAGCTACAGTTGACTGGAGACATGGGGAGTTTCTTTGGTGAGATGCAACCAGGAACCAAGACTACCCGCTCCACTTCCACCGCCACGCTGGCGGCCCGGCCAGATGCGACGTAGCACCGCCCTCCATTCCGCGTCCCCTTCAAGGCCTTCACACCCTTCCCGCCACTCTCTTCCCAAACCCTTAGCTCAGGACGAGCCAACGTATTGGCTGATCCCTTCGTTTTCCAGACATAATCCGCCCATCTGGTTTCTTGGGCACTCCTGAGAATGGAGTCGCACCCAAGGCCTGGCCAGCTACGCGGCCTCCGACCAAGAGCTGTCCGGCCTGGGCGATCCCACAACGCTAACACGAACCTAACCATACCTCCGACAAGCCGCTAATTTTGATTCGTCCCTTGGCATCTAATCTGATCATCTGATAAAGTCAAACATTGGGCGACATCGGCTGGAGATTTTCTCTGGTGCTTGGCAGGGCCCGGCTGCAATATAGAAAGGCCCTGATCGAACCTCATTTTTCTGCTTCGGACGTTTCTCTCTTCTTTTTGGGGTTTCAAGCAAGGTCAACAGGCGCTCGCCTACAATATTCCATTCCTTCTTGTCAAAAGCTTCCCTCCCTTCCACTCCAACCCCGATCCTCGGGTTTTAAGGCGGCTACCACATCGCCACCTCCTCTCGTGACTATCAACCACACACGATGGCCACGATCGAGCCGCAGACCGGCCACCAGAACGCCGGTGCCGAGATCGAGAAGAGCCCCGCCTTCGACAACGGCGTCACCGAAGTCCAAAATGACAAGCCTCACGAATCCGATGTCGACAGCGTGGATTTTACGCCCGGCGTGCAGCGTGCTAGAGCCATGACCGCCGTCTGGTCAAAGAAGACTATGTATCTCATGTTCAGTCTGTAAGTACATCGTGGCCTTTCCGAAGAGAAGACTTCGCCTAACATTGCTCAAGCCTCTACGTCGTCTCCTTCATCGACGCGCTCTTGCAGTCCGTCCAGGGTAACCTCAACCCGTACGTCACATCCTCGTTCAACAAGCACGGTCTCCTCGCCATTGTCAGCATCTTTGCCAACCTACTTTCGGGGTGCTGTCAATTGGTAATTGCCAAAGCCATCGACATCTGGGGCCGCTCAGAGGGCTTTTTGATCCTGGTACTTTTCAGCCTCATCGGTATGATCATAAAGGCTACTTGTCAGAACATGGAGACTTACGTTGCGGGACACGTCTTCTACACAATCGGACACTTCGGCATGATGTTCGTGATCGACGTCATGATCGCTGATATGACCTCGCTGAAGAACCGTATGATTATGTTCGGCATCAACGGTACCCCGATTATCGCCGTCACCTTCGCTGGTCCCAGGATCGCCGAACTCTTCTACACCCAGTCCAACTTCCGATGGGCTTTCGCTGCCTTCGGCATCATCCTTGTTGGCTTCTGCTTGCCCTCTCTTCTGGTCATGTTCCTCATGCAGCGCAAGGCTGAGAAGGCTGGTTTGCTCGAGAAGACACGTGTGGTGTCCGACCGAACCTACCTGCAAGGCTTCTGGTACTACTTTCTGCAATTTGACAGTAAGCACCTCACTATACCAAACAGTTCACGACCGAATACTAAGCCTTTCTTCTGTAGTGGTTGGACTTATCCTTATCATTGCGTTCTTTTGCTTGGTTCTGCTGCCTTTCAGCATCAACACGTACGCGGCCAAAGGTTTTGCAAGCCCACACATCATTGCGATGTTTGTTATCGGCGTTCTGTGCTTGCCTGTGCTGTTCATTTGGGAGAAAAAGTTCACTCCCGTGGCATTCCTCCCCTACAAGTACTTGAACGAAAGAACTCTCATTGGGTCCTGCATGCTTTACGGTGTCATGTTCATTTCCATTTTGTGAGTCTCCCTTTTCAAACCGTCGGATATGTTACTGACAATTTTCGTCAAGCACCTGGGATGCGTACTACGGCTCCTACCTGCAAGTCGTCCACGGGCTGTCCATCACTCACTCCGGCTACGTTCTCAACACGTTTTCCCTGACCTCGTCGTTCTTCGGTCCCGCCTACGGCTTTTTTATTCGCTGGACTGGTGATTTTAAGTACACTGGTCTGGCTGGTGTTCCGTTCATGGTTCTTGGTACGGCGCTCTTGATTCCGTACCGGACGCCCAGCACTCCCGTCGGTGTTCTTGTCGTCCTGCAGATGCTCAACGGTCTGGGAACCGGTATTTTTGCCGCATGCGGCCAGATTTCGATTCAGTCTGTCGTCACTCACCAGGAAATTGCTACCGTCATGGCCATCTGGGGTCTGTTTGGCTCCATCGGCGCCACCGTTGGATATGCGATCGCCAGTGGCCTGTGGAACAACATCGTGCCCGTGGCGCTGGAACGCAACCTTCCGGACTACGCCAAGAACCAAACCGCGGCGATCTTTGGCTCCCTCGACGTCCAACTGTCCTACCCGATGGGTGACCCGATACGCGACGCCATCATTGCTACATACGCAGACGTTCAACACAAGATGGTTATCGCTGGTGCAGCCTTCATCCCAGTGTGTCTCATCTGCGTTCTCTGCTGGAAGCACGTCAATATCAAGAAGCTTGAGGAGGAGAAAGGCAGCCAGACCAAGGGTCGGGTGTGGTAAATGCTCAACTCTCACCCCGCCAGATTACATATTTCTCGGCACATACCGATTGCAGTTGTGTTGTCTTTGCGGCTATGAAGCACTGTGCAGAAACGCCCTGGAGAGCGAAGAGTTTCTACTGGTTTCTGCAAGCAGAAGAGTTGCTAAATTTTTGCGCTTACCATGTCTGGTTGGACTCACTATATGTACTTAATCACGTGGGAATCCTTGATGGAGGGGGACTCAACAAACATTTCTTCGATCTCAAGATTACTTCACCCCGAATCTTGAAACTACCCCCCGCAATCCATCTCCTGCTCCTCCAGTGCAGTGCTAACTACACGAACAAGATTCTCCCATTTTCACTGATGTTATCATCTGATAATTCATGTAGTTGCAGTGATGGCTTGTCCGTGTCGCTGCGATTACGTGCTATTACCAATCGTTTCGCGATAGGATAGAGCTTATACAGTCCAGGATGGACTCGACTACTCCCAAGCACAGACTCCATAACCTGCTCTCGCAGCAATCAACTTAGTGACCCACCCTCGTATGAGTGACTCTTGGTCATCCCTCAATCGTACAGCTATATGGGCTAAAGTTTGTTGAGTATCGTGGCTGATCACCGCCTACTCCGACCAAAGACACTCCCAGCAAGCCAAAAAGACACCAGTACTGTTACCGAGCATGAGCCTCAGTTACCTGTTAGTAGACGCACCGCTGTTGGATATCTCACCACAACAACGTACTCCTCTACGCGAGCCATACTATCAGCTATGCTATTTAATATTACTGTCAGAGAGCCTCACTTCTTATACGAACAAATACTGCCACCAGACTAGATTTAAGTACTACAATACATACGAGTAGTCCCCTAACAACTGTTTAACACGCCAGCAGGTTGGTCCGCTCTTTTGAAACATCTTAGAGCCACCGAAATCGTTGGCGACATCGAAGCTCAGCTGTCCCTCACAGATGGCAACCCAATCCGATACGTCATTGTCGCTGACGTTGAGCACGACATGTGTTACGGGTTGAGGTGAAGTGAGGAAGACATCTTCTGCTGGCCGTGGGCTCGACAACAGCTCAGGGGCGGCGGGTCTGCAGGTGGGTCGGAGCACCCCCCAAGGCACATCTGCCACAGTGTTGCACCACCAAGTTGTTGAAATAGACCAACTGCAGCTGTGTCGTCCGTGCAGGAGCATCCTAGAGAGCAGAACTTCTCAAATCCCCGCGCGTGGAAGAGTTGCCGCAAATTTACAAGGCGATGTCTCTGATTAAGCTCTAGTTATGCGTATTATTCAATCGCGTAGAGCTCCCTTAAATAAGGAAACCCAACACCCAAGGTCGCCATCAACAAAAACGGCGGTGCATCACAGACCATGCAAGCACCATGTACTCCCTAACCCGCGTTGTCATGCTATCGAATGGGCAGTTAGGCATCTCCAGTACATTTCAATGGCATGATCTGGTAGCCGAAGCGCCAGCTTTCCTTGCACGTTGCCTCACCATTACAACAAACTCCTAGAACAGAACGAAGTCGCTAAAATGGTCGTTGCAAAGAGACTGGCCGGCTCTCCGCGCATAGCCACATGGATGCTGCATTCCTCTGGCTGTCGCTGGCTATTTCTGTCGGAGTCGGGCTGATTCAGTGCCGGAGAAATGGCATGATCAAGGGCACTTTCACTTGGCGTGGACGAGACACGGGTGTAAGGCTTGCCATGTCCGGTAATATGAGTCCCGAAACCCACTTTAGCCCTCCGCCAGCAAAGGCCAAGAGACACAAACCGCTGAGTAATGTGGTCGCCGATTTGGCCGCTCGTCCGCCGTTGTACACCGTATGACACACTCCCCGATAGGAACGCACTGAACACATCCAGGTCTCGTTCTTGAACGTATCCCTCATTCGCCCTCACTGCGTGAGTTTCCACATGCTTCTGAGACTCTGCTTAGTATAGCGCAATCCTGGCGTAACTTGTCCTCCGCCGGGGCCTCGTCCATTCGAGTGGTACACACGGTCACTCTCATTCTGGATGGAGCCCCAACCCTCTCCCAATGACGTTTGTAAGCTAAACCTGGTCGCTGGAGACGGGCCCGCCGGCATGGAGACATTAACCTTCAGAGGAAGCCGACTGCGTCATGCCTCCCCTCTTTCTGATATAAAAGTGGTCGATGCCAACGGACACTCGGCTGATAATTCCAGTCGATATTGGCCCTCGTCTCTGAATTATCCTCCTCACCGTCTGCAGCCCATCTGAGCCATACAGCTTTACATCTCTACCAGGAAAACTCATCGCTAGCAACAAAGATGGCAAACATCGAAAACCCAGCGATCCCGAAGGGTTCTGCTGTCCTTGTCACAGGTGCCAATGGCTTCATCGCTTCTCATGTGGTCGATCAGTTCGTTCGGCATGGGTACAAAGTTCGCGGAACGGTTCGCGACACACAAAACAATGCTTGGCTTAGCGCCTACATTGACAAGACCTATGGCAAGGGCCATTTTGAGTTGTTCTCTGTGCCTGACATGACAGTTGAGAATGCCTATGATGAAGCGATCAAAGGTAAGCAAACATTTAATGTCCTGCTACACGTGCAAAATCGCTGACTGTAGACAGGGGTCTCAGCTTTCATCCACGTGGCATCTGTTGTCAACTTTGACCCTGATCCGAACAAGGTCATTCCCACTGCCGTTGAGAGTGCTGTGATTGCCATCAAGGCCGCATACAGAGAGCCTAGCGTCAAGCGCTTTGTCCTGACTTCTTCCTCATCAACGACCTTGTCAGCGAACCCGGAGACTTTCATGAAAATGAAGGGTGCAGTTGTAACAGAAGACACATGGAGCCCCGATGCGAAGGAACTGGCCTGGGCACCCGGCCCGTGGGGCCCCGAGCATGGCGGCCCCGTGTACATCGCCAGTAAGGTCGAGCAAGAGCAGACCGTCTGGAAGTACCACAAAGAAAACCAGTCGAAGCGTCCTGATCTCGTGGTAAATGCTGGTGAGTGAAGAGGGTGCCTGGCTACTCGCTTGTCACATAGCTTTACTGACTGAAGTGCTCAGTTCTTCCGAATATGAACCTTGGAAAGAGTCTCGACCCTGTCAACCAAGGTCACCCATCCACGTCTGGCTTCATTCTACCTTTGCTTCAAGGGAAGAGACTTGCAAAGGAATGGTGTACGCCCCGTAAGTAGTCGCCTGACATATCAGAATAATAGTGCATGCGTACATAAGCTGATATACAGCATAGAGTATGCCATTGATGTCCAAGATGACGGCCTTCTACATGTCGCCGCGGCAATTTTGCCCGATGTTAAAAGCGAGCGCATCTTCGGGTTTGCCGAGCCGTTCTGCTGGGATGATGTCTTGGCGATTCTCCGCAAACAGTTCCCTAACAAGAAGTTTCACGATAACTTCGCTGGCGAGCCCTACCCAGCTATTATCATCAAGCCTAGGGACCGTGCTGAAGAGTTGTTGAAGAGGCTCGGAAAATCAGGATGGACCTCTTTGGAAGATAGTTTGTGGTTGAACACCGAAGACCTTCGAGCTGCTGATGCCGCCTGAAAAGGGTCTCCCATGGTGACAAGGCTGTAGATAGATATGGAGGATAGTTCATTACATGGATGGAATAGCGTCGAAGATCAAACGGGCAATGCAGGTCTTGATTCCCTGCTGTACTAAACCCTACTAAGCCTTTTCAAGTTGCGATTCGTTCACTTGCATGGCGGATTGTGCTGAGCTCTCCCTCCCCTTCTCAAAGAAGGCTGACCACACTGCTGCCTAATCCTCCAAGTCAGCAGCCCATAGTCTAGGCTGCGGAGCCTGCCCTAGGGCGGCAATGAGAAGGCCAAAAATCGCAGTACCCTCATAGATTTTGTCAGTCATACCCCGCATAAGCTTACATTGACAGTCGCCGTTCTTGTATTAAATCAAGTCTATTCCATCACAAGAGCAACGCATCTAGCTGCGTCTTCGACTCCATGGCATCGTTTGCCCTTGATTTCACAGAAAGTTCCAAGATGGACTCTATCAATGTCATCCAGAGAGGGGAGAAACCGTGTAATCTTTGTTTAAGCTTCGTCAACTTGATTGTAGGTTCAGACGCATCGCAACAGAGACAGGGCCGTATTTGGCAACGAGAGACCAGGAAACTAGCCAATTCGGGGTCGTCGTGTCGACTTTGTGCATTCATCTTTGAATTACTACTCGAACCACAGATCTCAAAGATTCGAGAAAGGTTTCCTGACGTTGCGAGTGAAAGCTCTATACCGGTGTCGATGGAGTTATTGAGCACAAAATGTGCAGAAGGCATCAGCTGGGCATCTTTTGAAGCAACTCTGGAGATCAAGCAGCATGCCGTCCATTATCTTGTGGAGGGAAATATCGGAGTATCCGTCGAAGATCCTTCAGCCAATAACGGTAGGCGAACCCTGCTAACTAGGGATTTCCACATTATGGATAGCGATGTCTGACTTAAGTCTCAAGATTATCGGCACCTTCAATTCTGGATCTCAGGCAAATCACGCTCAGCACGAACGGTAACCGAGGATAGGATCCTTTGCACGAGGACCTGGCTCAACATTTGTGAAAGTATACACGGTAGCGAATGTCATCCGAGTAAAAGGCGTCTGCCAAAACCACTCATCGATACAAGGCCTGGATACCCCATGCGGCTCCGAGCCAGCAAAGATGTTGAAAACTGCCAGGAAGGGGTGCGCTATGCAACTTTAAGTTACTGTTGGGGCGCCTCCCTCCCTGTGAGAACTACAAAGGACACTGAAATGGATTTCAGTACCATAATACAGGAGAGCCTCCTACCAAAAACCTTTCGACACGCCATCAGATTGGTCCGCTCTCTCGAGATTCCATATATATGGATTGACTCCCTCTGTATCGTCCAAGATGACCCTTTGGAATGGCAATCCGAGGCGTCTTATATGGAAGACTACTATTCTGGGAGCACCCTAACTGTGGCGGCAACGGATGCGCTAGATAGCAATGGTGGTTGCTTTCCAGACGATGATGACGACGAGGATGTTACGATGAACAGAAGGATCTCTTCAAAATCCCAACATGATCTCGGATCGCTAAACAGAATGGAAGAATCACCACTAGCTAACCCAAATGTTCGAATGTTTTCTTATACTCACCAAATCAGCGATGGCAACACTTTCTGCAACATCATGGTTCGTCTACAAAACTCACACCCTCGCAGTATACGGCGTAGAGCGCCTCTCAATACACGGGGATGGGTACTCCAAGAACAAATCCTGTCCCACAGAACTGTACATTGCATGAAGTCGGAAATCTACTGGGAATGTAGATGCGTATCCATAACTCAAGCTGCCCAGCGTTATGACGATCATGACCCTGTACTTGGGCATAGCTCGGCAAGCTCGAAATCTCAAATAATACAGATGTGGCCGGGGTGGGTTGAAGACTACTCCAGACGAAACTTCACCATAGCGTCCGATAGATCACGAGCGTTTGCTGGTATCAGCAGTTATTATGAACGACAGATGCTTCAAGAGCCGATACTAGGCTTAAGCCGTCACGAGCTCGCCCGAGACCTAGCCTGGGTCAGAGCCGGGCCCAAAAGAGGTCAAGGGATTTCTGGTGCTCCATCTTGGACTTGGTTTTCCTGCAATGCTCCGGTTTGGATAGATCACTGGGGCTTCCATAACGAAGACGAAACTCGAGTCAAAGACTGGACTTCCCTTGTCTCGCATAGAATCGATTGGGAAGGAAGAAAAATGACATCAAACATTCAGTCATGTACTCTGATCGTCCGAGGCCCGATGAAAGAGTTTACCCTTTGCATGGCTCCCGAGTCGAGAGTATACAACCCACCATACTTAGTTGTGGACGGCCAGGAGACCGACTTATTGGCAAGCCCAGTTCCGTGGGACTGCCCAGGACAGTTTGATGATGATGAGTATCCAAGTAATGCCAAAGCCACTTACCCATGTTTGCTCTTGCGATCGAGGAGTACGAGGAATGGAAACAGATACAAAGAGACTTTTCTTGTTCTTAAATGGGAAGATACTGCATTAGAAGTAGACGGTGTGAGCTACCCAATGTTCCGGCGCGTTGGAGTAAGTCAACATACCCACTTTCCGACCACCCCCCCTTTCCGACCACCAATTTACACCAAAAACAGCCTTTTAGGGCACTTTATAACTACTTAACTACTAATCTTAAATATATAAAAAGTTATTAATATATACTTTACTATTATATTAGCTATAACATTAATTTTTATATATAAGTTTTTAACTTAATATTAAGCATTAGTACTTTAAATATAGCTGTTAGTGTTTACTAGCATTTTACTAGTACTTCTTAACATTTTAAAAAGTTAAATAACTTTATAAATTATAAAAGAAAATATAATTTTACTTTAAAAACGTCTTTTTTATATAATTATAACTTATAAAACTATAGTATATAGTATATTACATAATTAAAATTAATATTATAAAGACTTAAAGATTTTACTAAGAAAAGTTTATATAGTAAAATATATATTCTTTAATATTATACTATATACTTAATAAACTTAAGATTCTAAGTAGTAATATACTATAGTATATAGTAAATATTTATATTAAAATTATTATATATTTTTATTATAAGTATATATTATGTAATATTAAGATTTAGTTTTATAGTAAAATACTAATAAAACTTAACTTTTGACTTTTACTTATAAAATAACTATAATAATAATACTTATAGCTTAGTAAGCTATATATATAAGTATATTAAGTATTTATATACCTAAAATGAATTTTATTATAATTTTAAAAGTAAAGGTTATTTTAATATACTATCCCATCGGGTGCTACTTGACCCCATTTTCGCCAAGCCCGGAAATACCCACTAATTATCCACTTTTACTCCGCATTCAAAGGGATACATGACAGTACGTCATGTACCACTATGATTTCCGACCTACTTTCACCACTAAAACCACCATCTTGGTTAATGCTGTGATGTCTTCTAGCGATTCTGATGCTTCTGACGCTTCTGTTACTTCTATACGCAGCTGTATAGTAGTTGAGGTCCTTCCGGAAGACCTTACTACTGCCTGTAATACAGACTGTACGCCAGAGCGCTGTGACGCAGCAACAGTCCGGCCCCACAAACCTCCAGCTGCCGAGCATGGTCTTCCGGGCTCCTTCCGGCCCTTCAACGTGCCGGCCCGGGCCCAAGAGGTACGGCAGCTACCTGCAAGCCCGCTAGAACTATTCGTCCAATACGTTCCGCAGGGCCTCGTGGAGCAGTGGGCCCAGTGGACGAATGCGGCGCCGTTATCTAAGGAGGGCCCTAGGGCCAGAACGTCTAGAGTGTATAAGTGGAGGAAGACTTCAGTAGAAGAGATCTACCTCTTCCTAGGGATCCTATTATATATAGGAATTCATAGGGAATCTAGATTATCAACCTACTGGTCGACCTAGTAGCAAAAGGAGGATCCTATCCACCTATTTACGCGGTTTATATCCTGGGACCGTTTCTAACTACTACTCCAGTGACTACGGATATTTAACACTGCTGAATTCTAGCCCAGCCAGCCAGCCCAGCCCAGCCAGGGCCGGGGTCGGGGCCGGGGTCAGACCCAAGATCAAATGCCAGATGTATACCGGAAGGTTAACCAGTGGTCATCCCACATCCAAGAGACTGGGGATTCCCTTTATATACCTGGTTCAGACCTTACAGTTAACGAGGCTATAGTCCAATTTACAGGTCGATCTCTTGAGACGACAACAATTCCAACGAAACCTATCCCAACTGGCTATAAGATCTGGATCCTTGCCCAGTCTGGCTACTGTGTACGGTGGCTGTGGCACGTCCATGGAAAGGGCCCATACGCATTAGTCCCCCAGGCCCAGCCCGCCCAGCCTAGCCCAGCTCAGCCCGGGTAGGCAGCCCGGTCGACTAGGACAGCTGCTGGAAAGCTGGCTCTGTTAACACTAACGCAGCAGGTAGTAACTACCCTTATCTCCCTACTTCCAGCTGCAACCTACCACGTCTTTCTTGACAACCTCTTTGCCTCTATACGTCTCTTTCGTACCCTACGGAATCAACAGGTTGGAGCTTCTGGTACCTGCCGGAAGGATAGTGGGATAGATGAGATCCTAGTTGCTGAGAAAGAGACTGAAGGACGGGGTATCCCCTGGGGCGAAATACACTGTATCCCTACTTTAGATGGAGAGGTAAGCTGCCAGCCAGCCAGCCTAGCCCTGTCCTACCCTGCCTAGTCTAGCCAGCCTACTTACCTAACTAGCAAATAGGTCAACCAGTTCACCTGGAAGGATAATGCCCTTGTGCTCTTCCTGTCAACTGTCTTCCAGGACGGCCAGGAAGTTATCCGCAGCCGCCGCCGCCCAGCTGGGAATTCCGCTGCTAAGAAGGCTGCCCGACAAGTCTTTGGCCCAGACGTCCGCAAGGACCTTCCAGTCCCTAGGGCAATCGATGAATACAACCATAAGATGAATGGGGTTGATGTAAGTGACCAGATGAGGTCCTATTACCAATACAGCCACCCTATTCGTCGAGGGGGCTGGCAGTCAATTGCCTGGAATTTCCTACTAGAAGTGGTAGTTGTGAATAGCTTCCTACTGCAGCTCTGGGGCAGCCCTAGGTGGCAGAAGGTGAAATCACACCACCAATGGCGGCAGTTGCTTGCAGCCCAGCTTATTCAGCAGTTCGGACCATTAGCACAAGGGCGGCAGAGGTCACGGCCTAGACGGACTATAGATAAAAGGAATACCTCTATTCCATGGGAACAACATAGAAAGGGGTCGAGGAAGGTTAATTCGCCTTGCTCTTATTGTAGTAATCTAAGGGCAGTAAGAGCCCGCCAGACCCTAGGCGAGATCTCTGGGAATAACCTCACTCGGAAAAAAACACGGAAGGGCTGCTTAGACTGTAATGTACCATTATGTATTGATAGAGGTTGCTGGTACCTCTGGCACACTCAGAATCTATAGGCAATAGAGGTATTTTAACCCTATTGGTTAACTTAATAGATTCACAACCCCTTATTGGCTCTACCCCGCTCTTGGCGAAAATGGGGTCAAGCAGCACCCGATGGGATATTTAAAAAGTAGTTAGTTTTAGTGTAAATAGGTGGGGCGACTGTGGTCGGAAAGGGGGGGTGGTCGTAAAGCGGGTATCGTGACTTAGCATCAATGAGAGGAAGCGAGAAGAGATTTGTGCATGGCACTGAGGAAAGGACTATTGCTCTTATTTGATACTGTAGATACAGAACAATTGCAATTTTAAGAATTTTAAGCCACAGACATCACCAGTGACAAACTCACTTCGTGCCGGTAGGTCCGACTCATCCAAGGTCAAGAAGGAGGGATGCCAATCCTGTAATTCAATAGAGATGGGCAAGGGACACATAGCGTAAGAAACAAAGCGGATAAAAACCTAAAGACTAGTGACGAGGAGGACATTAGGTAGACGTATTTTAGTCAAATTCCGGTTTTGGAATGCCTCCCCCTGAGGACTGCAGCGGGCACCCTGCCCAATGCCAGGATACTTAAAGGCACCTCTATCTCCTACTGATGCTTAATACGGCGCTCTATGCTGCTTTATTCCACAATCGGGCTGACAGATGGAGATCAAGTCCTCAGCATGAAGAAATTTTCAACAAAGGGTTTCGCAAGGCTTTAATTCAAAGAAGACGACACTAGTTATTCGTGGGCAGTGAGACCGGCGTTGTACGTTGAGCCCGGATCTCATTCAAGTCTTGGATTAGACGCCCGATCGCCTCGTTCTTGAGTAAGCCGTCCCAAAAATCATTGATACCATTAAAACCACACTGCCGATTTGCCCAAGTATGTGACGTCAACTCGGCCTATGCGACTGCCGAAAGTGTGGAGCGAAGAATGAGGGGCAATTCTGTTTCTCGGGCGAGAAGAGGGGCAAAATGCACCCCAGAAGTTTGTTGATCGTCAGAGCTCAGGCGAGTCTCCCACGCTGATGGCATCGGGAAACACAGCCGCCCACTTCTTCAAAGACTGTTTGGCTTTGGACTCTGGCTGACGTGAGCTATTCCCGACCCCTGAAGACTAGCTCTAGCCAAAAACCTCGTCAACTGGACCTTGGTCAGCTATCGGTAACACTGTGAACGGATTTGACCCCTCACACAGCCCCGCGTTTAAATCCGGCGCCCCGCCTTCAGTAATTATTGGACCGGACACCCACCGAGACATCACGACTTTTCAAATTCTTCACCGCGAGGGAATTTGCAAAAAGCATACAACGCAGAGAACTCAGAAACAGGCTCCAACCCTGCTCAATTACAATTTGAAATGCCTTCCTCCCTCCACCAAGCGCCCCCTTTTAGGGCAGAGCACATGGGCTCTCTACTCCGGCCTCAGAAGCTCCTCGACATCCGGGAGGGAAAGATCCGGGATCAGGGCCTATCCGAAGAAGAAGCCGGCCTTCCAGCAGTCGAAAAGGAGTCTGTAGCCGAGGTCGTACAGCTGCAGCGTGATCTAGGCATCAAGGGCGTCACCTCGGGCGAGTTCAACCGCACGCGCTTCTGGGGTCTGATGTGGGACGAGTTCGAAGGCACCACCCGCCTGCAAGATGCGGACGCCAGCATGTTCCGTCTTTATCACCCGGACGTTGTGAGCCTCATTGAGAAAGACCGCAAGGTCATGCCCGGCGATTCCGTCATCGCTGGGGGCAAGCTGTCTCACTCACCGGAGAAGTCCAAGTCCAACCTCCATGAGCTTCGCCTGGTTCAGGCTGCGCTTCCCAAGGAGGAGTGGAAGAATATCAAGTTGACCATGATCACACCTGCCTGGTTCCACATGCGATACAAGCAGGGTAGAGCTTACACCAAGGAGGCGTACGCCAACGATGCTGAATACTTCAGTGACGTCGCCAAGGTCTACCAGGCCGAGCTTCAACAACTCTACGACGCTGGTCTGCGCAATGTTCAATTCGATGACCCCGGAATGGCCTGTAGGTTGCCTAATTATCTGATGGCGATTTAGTTCTGACCATGTTCCAGACTTCTGCTCTCAAAAGTTCCGTCAAGGTTGGGATGAGGACAAGGACAATGAAGGCAGCGTTGAAGACCTCCTCGACGCTTATATCAAGCTTTACAACGACACTATCAGCAAGCTGCCCGAAGATATGCACACGGGTATCCATCTCTGCCGTGGGAATTTCATCGGCGGTCGTCACTTTGCCGAGGGCTCTTACGATATCATTGCCAAGAAACTCTTCCAGAACCTGAATGTCAACACTTTCTACCTTGAGTACGATACTGAGCGTTCGGGCGGCTTTGAGCCCCTGCAATTCCTGCCCAAGAACAAGAACGTAGTCGTCGGTATCATCAGCACCAAGGTTCCTAAATTAGAGGACAAGGAGGATATGAAGGCTCGCGTCCTCAAAGCGGCGGATTTTGTCGCCAAGGGTAGTGGCGAGACCCAAGAGGAGGCTCTCAAGCGTATCTGCGTGTCGCCTCAGTGCGGTTTCAGCACCCACGAGAGCGGATACCCGTTGAGTCTGGAAGATGAAAAGAGCAAGCTTTCTTTGATTCGGAAAATTGCCGATGAGATTTGGGGCGAGGCATGAGATTCTTGATTACTAAAATGTACATATCGGAATGCAACGGGAGTTGGTTACTATGGCGGGGCTGGAACATTCAACATGCGAGGTTTTACGGTACCTGGTCATAGATTACTGCAAGAAGTTCTGAACGATCCTTTGTCTTGTATAACATCAAGTCCCGCTCGCCGTAGCAACGTTTCGTCTGGAGAGAGACCCGTTCTCACCGCTATGCTAGTCCGGAAAAGATGAAAGCTTACGGTTGGTATTAAGTTTGCGGCTCCTTCGTTTTACACCAAACAAAGAGGGTGAAGACTTTGATGCTTGACGTGCTGTTAAAACGGTATATGGTGGATATTAACTACCAACGACCATGTATTCAAGTGACTTTCAATATACATGGAGTCTGTAGGGCTTGAGCCCGGGTATTGGGCTAGAAAACAATGGAAATAATAAAAGACACTGACTATTAACCTCAAAGAAATGAGATCGAACCGAAGAAAATAGTGTCTCAAGTTAGCCACTTCATGACCAGTGACGTGAGCAAGCCTAAATGACCTTGACTGAGCGTATAAAGTTGGTGACACCGCTAGAGACCCGATTCAAAAGTGATTATTCAGACTCGCTGGTCATGACACTCCGTCCAGTCTCGCTGGATCGTCTCCGGTGGTGCATCTCCTTGACGAACTTGGGCCAGGTGTTTGTCAAAACAAGATACTTAATGTGACCATTCGCGCTGTCGAATACTGTTGAATCGAATCCTGAGGGAACCTCGCCGGTGTACCGAGCTTGGCTCCGGATGTCGCCACTACTTCCTGACCTTGACGCCTCACGTCCCTGCAAGTATGCGTCGTCGAACGGTGTCGCGATCTTGACTGAGGAGTCTTCACCAAAGAGAACGCGGGCCGGCTTGTCGAAAATTTTGAAAAGGTGCTTCATTTCCTGCGAAGGAAGGTTCAACGGGAACTCAGCGTGCTGGAGAGAGATAAAGTCGGCGTAAATTTCCAGGGCACGGTTATATGCGTTCAGTCTTTCTTCCTCATCAAGCAAACTTTGCGATTCAGAATCAGATAGCGCACCTGGCCATGATACAGACTTCCACTCAGAGACCCGAGCCAGGAAGGCAATGTTCTCTCCGGAAAAGTCACTGAGAGCTGAGAACTCCTGTAATGCACTTTGATTCTCTCTAAGAGCGTGGTCAAGAGCAGCCATTGTCAGTAGACGACTGTCTGGTTCAGAGCCTAAATCGGAAGATTCCACCTGACAAACAGTTGGTTGGCCTTTTTCTGCCTGGCTGGAAGACGAAGGACTCTTGGAACCGTAAAACGATACCGTAGCCGATGACCTGAAGATCGATTGCGACACCGTTTCCCATTTCGCGTTTGCATCTGTTACGTGTTTGGTCTGGATGCGAAGACGGATGAGTTGAACAAGCGGGACAAATATGGTAAAAATTTCAAACATCATGGTAGACAGGTGAATCCTGTTGTTCTACATCAGCGAGCGTCAACCAGTTTGCTGTCTGATGCGGTACTTACCATTGACTCGGCGTAAAGTACATATTGATCTTGTTAAATGCCGGCACATACGATGCAATGAGGAACATTGGTGTCGCATGCAGACTAGTGGGCATCAAATTAGCGAACTCGCAGCAACGTTGGACACATGCAGTATTAACAAACCTTGAAAGGCAGCAACCGACGGTTTGTGTTCGCCATCCCATAGTATCGTGGATACCCCAAGCTCGCCAAATTAGAACAGGTGCAACCTAGACAGTTAATTAGTCATCGAAATTGATAGTAGTTTACTTCCATAGACGTTAGCCTTGGAAAGTACGTACGATCCAGGTCCAAATAAATTGCCAAAGCACGGTGGGCCACCATTCCCATCCCCGGCCCAAGTCAATCAGCTGTTCTGGAAGAGTTTTGCCACGGATTTCTGTGCCCGGAATACCGAATGTCGGGTGATATTTCTTGCAAGCAACCCACATGCCAGCTGTAAGGAGACACTAGAATTATCAGTCAGCACTCCTGTCATTGAACCAGGGAAGGTTGCGAAGGGACATACCTGTGCCACAATGCCAATCCAGATAAATATCATGAGCCTCTTCTCGTAATCCATGTTTCTGAACCTGCAGAGCCATGAAGTCTTCGCGCCGTTGCATCCGCGACGATAGTGGGCTCCTTTGCCCGTAAAGTGAAGCCTCTGCAGCTTTGCGACATGGAGAAATCTGCTGTTGGAGGCATGAAACAAGGCGATACCCAAGGGAAACCAGATGCCCATAACGAAATACTGGACGTCATAAGCGATGACGACGGGCATCGTCCCACCGATCGGGTACGTGATCTGGGCCATGCACCAGTACAAGTGCAGAAATATGATGGAACCGAAAGCCAGCGGTAGACCCCGTATCTTGAGAATAGGATTTGTACGGTTGGCCCATAGGAAAACCATTCCGACGAGTACAATGGCCGTCCATGTCGCACAGAATGTGATGTAGAAGATTCCTATGCTATCCCATTTTGGTGGCATAGGGGGAAGGTTGTAGATCGTAAGGTCAACCAATACTGAGGGATCCATGCTTGCAACAGCTTGATGTAATGAAAATAGCAGCAAAGGAAGATGAGAGAGGGTTTGACATGATCTTCCAGTTATCTGGCGTGGAGAAAAGGGGAAATCATGACACTTTTTAAGACAAGACAATTCTCGTACATTGCAATCGAGAGGACAAGAAGCGAGACATTTCATGACCGGAGAGCAACTTTGCCAAGAAAAAGCCTCATAGGCAACGGTGCCGGCATCTGGAAGCATGGTGGTCGCCCAGCTAAGATCACCATATCCAGGCGAAGCATAGCATGCTTGGCGATAATACCAATGTGGTACAGGGACCCAGTTCGTTTAAAGCAACGAATCCCGTTGTCCCGCTGCGGACTTTCCCCAAAATTGTGGCTTTCTTCGGCGTAACCAACAGTTTTTTCAGCAGTGCTATCGCCCAAGAGGATTAGGGGTTCGTTTCGACTCAGCTTGCTTCTGTTTCTTTAGTTTTTGTTTTGATGATCTCTTAATCAGCCCATCCTCCCCGGCCCCAAAGCAAACCGACTCACTAGACCTTGTAGCCAACCGCGCTAGATTGGGGATCGCCCAATCAGAGAATTACCGTCTTTGTTCAGACAATGTGATCTTCACGAGTCAATCTGCTTAAAGGAAAGTGGAATGGCGAGCTTTGTGTGCGTCATGTCTTGAGAAGTAGACCAATGAATCTTCCAGAATCCGAGTCAAAGAGCCTGTTTCCTTACTTCCTTCATCCGAATTGCACTAAGGACATTCGGACCATCATGATTCGATCTATCACGCACCGGCGTTGAGATTGACAGCGATAGATGCATGTTGATCACTTGCTAGAGTCGCAGGTCTCTCTTAACTAATTCGAAGTAATCTAAGCTTTTCATGCTCGATGCTTACGGGGGAAATCCTGAGACAAGTATCTTTTTTGACGATACTCGCTGAGTTGGGAAGTTTCAACCCTCTCTGTCTTGGTCGAAGCTCTTAAGACGAGTGGTTGCAGGCGATCCGATCAGCGGAGAGCATGTGAGAAACAAATAGACCCCTAGACCAAGGTAATGTCCCCGCGACGAGAGGGTTTCTGTGAGAAGCTTGACCTTGGTGAAATATGTGTTGCTTTCTTGGAACTAGACCAAATACCCGGTTCAAACATCTGCATAACTCAATTGGCCACCAGATCTGAGCAAAAGTTGAAAATCCCATTCAGGGGCCCTTAAATGATATGCATGTATTATGAGTACCGCTGCAGTTTCTTCCAGTCTTTGAAATATAGTTTCTCAAAAACCACCGGATGCAAGGCTACTATCTTCGAGTTTATGTCTCATCTTCAGTTCCGCTGAATTAACAGCGAGTCCTTTGTCAGTAGGTCGAGAGCTCACGCTATATCTGGAGCATAAATATGATCGTCGCTGTCAGTCCGGGTGCGCCTCTAGCTTCATTCCAAAAGTGAGCATTCGTAGTTGCTCTAAATGATCAAACTTGCAGGAAGGGACAAGAGATTTGTCCAAAACATTTCACAGCGTAGCCATCATGAACTAAGTTTAATTCAGCTAAAATGGATATCATTCTGATTCGTGGCCATGTTTTGCAATCCTCGGCCTTAATTATTCCATCGATCGATTGCTTACCTACGCTAGCTTTGCTAAGGGCAGGGAAAGACAAAAGAGGCTTCCGAAGCTTTTAACTTACCCCTTCAGCACACTAGAAATCTGGTACCTTCATTATGTACATGTTTAGGCCTCGTCAGAGGTCGGGTCACTCAGCAAGCTCGAGAAAAATGCCATGTGCAACGGTTGCTATTCGGAATGGCCAGGAGGGGTTTTAAAAAAGCGGTTATCCACTAGCAACTTCTCAATAATTAGTTGAGGCGTTACGATCACTGGTTGATAATGCAAGGAAAAGGCAAAGGAAAAGGCAAAGGAAAAGGGAAGGCAATCAAACGGAGCCCAACATGAAGTTCATCAACATCGAGACATCTGCCAATCTCAGATGCTGGCGAAGTTGAAACCGGTACAGCAAGTATGACATCTCTAGTGATAGAGAGAGCTGAATTCTCATTGCTGGCGGGTAGACAGATAGGGTGTGCTGCGGTAGCCAACATGTCAAGGTGCCGAAAAGGGGTTACCAAACCAAACCCCGCCGGGTGTCATTCCTTGGTTGACTCAATTGTGTGTTGGCTAGCCCTTGAGCTGCTGACTCCCTTTACTTGGATGTACGAGCTTTCTCATAGCAATCGACGGGATGATGATGAACACAAAGTGAAGACATTTTGCACTATCAATTGCCTGAACGCTATCCTCCTTGAACAACTCCATGCCTCCAAACTAGGTCCAATTGGTCTGTTCATCTTTTCATCCCATCAATGCAATAGGCGATAGAAGACTGGTCAAAACCTCGTATGGGTGTAATCTACAGACACTGGCTGTACCACGCGTTGACATAGGTACAGGTACTGTCGGAGACACAAGCAAAGGGACCGGGCCAGCCTTGGCCGCCGCACTGGCCGTACTTTTGAGACTGGCCGCCGCCACCAGGAGCTGGGGTCGTAGTGGTGGAGGCAGAGCTAGTGATTAACGTCATTCCAGGGCCGGAGGCGGTCGAGGTCGGCGGAGACGGGGAGCCACCGGTCGCAGCAGCAGCCAGGAGGGCAGAAACGGAAGTGTAAGCAGGCTTCTTGTTGTAATTAGAGTCCCAAAGAAGGGCATCACCCGTTCCGGGAAAGGTTCCAGGGATCCAGCTATACTTGTCCGTGAACCCCCAGATGGTTACGCCAACACAGCCAGCGACGTCAAGGCACGAGCCGACGACGTTGGCGTAGTCGTTGCCCTGGGTTGCGCTGGCAGCCGAGGAGGCCGGGAGGCTGGAGTGACGGATGTCGAGCTCAGTGTAAGCAACCTCTAGGTTCAGTGCGGTAAAGCGGCGAAGGACGGTTGCGAGAGCGCTACGGCTGGGTGTTGAGCCGACGATCAGGTGGCCCTGTAAACCAACGCCATCAATAGGGGCGCCAGCTTTCTGTACGATTGTGACAGCTTCGTAGACGCGATTGGTTTTAGCGCCGTTATACTCTAGATTATAGTCGTTGTAGTACCTAGCTAATGTAAACATCTTTGTATAACACTCAGTCAAGTGACTCTATAATAACTTACAACTTTGTGCTAGGATCAGCAGCCTTAGCCGCTCTGAAGGAGATGGGGAGGAAGTTAGTGCCAAGCACGTTATAGAAGACACTCTTGCGCCAGCTGCCATCGTCATCCGCGGCTTCATTGACAACATCCCAGGCGTAGCATTGGCCTAAGTAATGTTTTATGACGTTTGCGATATGAGTTTCGATAACGGACGTCAGGGTGGTGGCGGTCCACTGTCCATTCGAGACCCAGTTCGGGAGTTGAGAGTGCCTGCAGCTTGTCAGTCACATCCAAGACACGAAGGTTCCCTATAACTACCATGTCAGAGTGTGACACCGCAGAATTTGGCCGTTTGCCTTGGCAATATTGGGGACCTGCAAGGCAACTTTTCGTCAGTTATCAATACTTTGGTGGCACTTGAGAACCTATCAACACGAGGCGATGCAACTGACGATGTCTGCGTTACCGTAAGAGAATGAACCCCGGTTGGGCTCGGTATTCTGCCACTTCTGCCCGTTCTCGGGAACCAAAGAGCCAAACTCGTTCTTGTTGTTAACGATTGCTCTATATGTGGCATCGTTGACCTGGCCTTCACCAACGGCAGTTCCGAAGTACTTCAGGCCAGCACGGACAGCAAGAGTGTTGAGCTGGGCCGACACGAGGCCGGACCCCAGGAGGACCGCGACAAAAGCCTTGGCGTACATGTTTGTCGACTCGGGTAAAGGCCAATACCCAGAAACAAAAAAATTCTGGTCAGGGAAGTATATGACTACCCTCGGTGCAATCAATTTTAAATTGAGCTGGACGCAACGCCAAACTTATAGATGAGCCCAAGGTTGCACCTCGCGACGACGATCCGAGGAGGGTCATTCCGAACGGCGTTCATGATTTACCCTTGTTCTTTCCGCTATTTACATTACCCATCACGGGCTGGAATCTCTGATTTTGATATACAGGATATGCCTCCGGGCCATTGGGTGTGGTGATCTCTGCCAATAGCAAAACTAGCCCCGGCTAGTATTGAGCGACGACAGCGGCAGCTTCCACGCAACCAGCAACACATATATCTTGCGGCGACATTCATCCATTTACCCGGCCTAGAGTTTGTCTGCGCTAGAGTGGTGGCTAAAGTCCTGACAATTTCCGGTTAGGTCGCCAAATTACCCGTGAGGTCAGATGAGGCAGCAGCAGGAATGCCGTGGCAGCGTGGTCATGTCTGACATACCATCTTAGCATGCGGAAGATGCTCCGAAAACCTCTTTGCCTGGTATAGCGCGATGATTGAATGGTGGGCAACTATGTGTTAGCTATTTCAAGCTTTTCCCATGACCAAAAGTGGCATTGCCAGTAATGGGTTGGAAAGAAGAGCATGTCATAAGTAAGTGGTTGGCATTGTTTGTTGTGCTCAATCCTAGGCGCACCAACCAAAATCGCCTAAATTCCCACTAGTAGTGGTTAGTTACGGGACACTTATTAAGATTTCAGAGTTATTCAACCAATACCACGAGTGTCGGGAGAGCCGTGTCCCTGGCAAGATTATGGCATCGATTGCCTCAATTCAGCAGTTCCACATTAGCCTGAATAGCTGTTCATTGCCATCCCGGCGCGGTTACACTGCATGGAGTGGGCAGGACTTGGCTACCAGAATGGTGTCTTCAGCTTAGCTTGGACACGGAGGAAAACGGCTTGCCCTGAGTGCCATATCCAAGGCTCAAGCCGCAGTCCACTTACAATGGAAAAGGTCTCACTGGTGTAGGTTTAGTGAAGCCGTTAGTTTTAGTAATATTCCTATCGTCATTCGCTCGACTGGTATTTTTGCAGCGCTAAAATGAAGCCTAACGCAGTTGCTGGAAGGTGAGGTCTGGAAAGATTTGAGGTAGATACACAGGCTGAACAGAATACACAGCTTGGACAATGAAAGACTGACCGAGATACGAAAGGGAAAGCTGACATTGCTGGGTTGAAACGTTTCTGGTTATAATGCTTGTTCGTGGCCCTGCTTTGACACAATGCTTTCAGCTCAGTCGCCCAACGGCAAGGTTAGTGTCATAAGCCATTTGTTCAATTCATAGTCTTCAGTGGCGTGATCTCTTAGGCATAACGATGTTCGTCTACTGCAAAGAAAACAAAAGCCTCATTTCGTTCTATACCAAGTCACACCCAGTGAGGGACTCACCTTACCAGCGGGCGATTAAAATTCATTAGTATTATTGATAGCGTCTCAATGTGCTCGCCTTACAAAGTCTTTGAGAGATAGAAAAAGGCCTTGAGAAGCCACCGCTGCATTCTGATACGCTCGTGTACTTCGTAGGAGCCAACCAGCAGGTTAGCTGGCCACAGAGAAGGAACACTTTTGGCAAGTACGATTGCGGGATACCAAGAGGGTCCCGAGCGAATGCGATCTCATCGCTCATATCAGGGTTATTCATTGGCCATGATTGAGATTGGAAGGGTCACATAGGTTCGCGTCAGTGCTATGTAGCAGCATATGTTACGTGCGAAGTGCCGCGTGTGAGAGAGGCTGGTAGGCCACAGAGGGCCAAGAGAAGAACGAGGCGACATCTGGCAGTAGTTAAATCAGCAACATGACCTTTCTTTTCAGCACGGAGCAATGCGGAGAGTGAGAGTACTAATCGCGCCGGTGGCAGTCATCCAGCGCAACACTCACATTCACCAATCACCAGGCAACCCGATGCGACCATGTCGTATCTTACAGCTAGTCGGGCCCGAAGACGCGTGCTTACGGTTTCGACGGCCCCCACAGGATAACGGCCACGGGACCGAAGGAGGGTCCCGTATGTGAATCAGCCGGGCATTGGGGATAAGGCCTTCATATTGTGAAATCTACATATTTGTTGAATGAAACTGCCTTCAGGTTCCCGCTGGTGAGCTCGCAGTTTCAAAACCGATCAATTTCAACTTGGAGAGTTCCAAGCCCGTAGTCAAAATGTTGGCCCCATTCGCCACCCTTCCCGCCAATGCCTCCTCCACCATTGAACCATTCAACGTCTCTATGCCAGACTCTGATCTCAAAGCTATGCTTGACCTCCTCTCTCTGTCCAAGGTCGGGTCACCTACTTGGGAGAACACGCAACCGTCTTTCGGGACAACCCACAGTTGGCTGGCAGGCGCTAGAGCATCTTGGCTTGACCCGTCGGCCTTCTCGTGGCGTGCGCAAGAACGATGGATCAATTCCTTTCCGAACTTCACCTTGAATATCCCTCTTTCGCGGCTTAGCTCGAAGTGGAAAGCTGATACTAATTATGACGTGCACTTCGTCGCCCTCATCTCCCAGCATAAAGATGCAGTGCCCGTCGTCCTTCTTCATGGCTTCCCGGGCAGTTTCATAGAATATCTCCCCATTCTGGATCTTCTGGGCAAGAGATACACGCCAGAAACGCTTCCATATCACATCATCGTCCCTCCGTTGCCAGGATACGGCTTTTCTGGGTTTTCGCCTGAACACGGTGAGGCAAGCTCGCATATAGAATTCAACTTCGACGATGGGGCAGAGATGATAAATCAGCTCATGGTCCTCCTTGTCTTTGGTCGACAGTATATTGCCCACGGCGGGGACTTGGGAACGCTGTACGCCAGGATATTAGCGCAGGATTACTCCGGCTGCAAAGCTTTTGACTGTAAGTCATGCCAGAACTTGTTCATTAAAGCAATCCCATTAAGGCGGAGTTCCGAACACTGAGAATCTGCCAGTGAACGGGCTGTTTGCCACGAAAGAGCCCGTTCCGCCTCATATGGACGAGTATACCGAGCAGAGAAAGCAACGACTATCAGAGGCACACGACTTCTTCAAAACAGGCTTCGGGTATTCTGACATGCATCAAACAAAGCCGGGGACCATCGGCCTCGCCATCGCGTCCAGCCCTTTAAGCTTGCTTGCTTGTTAAGTCGCGGCAAAGACCCCTTGAAACGCCACTTTCCTTGTCGGCCTCGCAGGTTTCCTACATCCTGTGATTGCCCTAGATAGGAAAAGACTGAAGGTCCCTAACTCGCTTCTTTCTAGGGTGGGCGAGAAATTCCGCGACTGGACCGACTCCCCGCTCCCCCTCGCAACGATTCTCACCAACGTTACACTCTATTGGCTCACAGACACCTACCCAAGGTGTATCTATTCCAACCGCTTCCCTTCAAGCGTTCCCCTACCATACGACAAGCCATTCGGCGTATCCAACTTCCCCCACGAGCTTGTTCCAGCACCAAAAGCGTGGGTCGAGAAGACGTTTCCCAACTTGGTGTTCTACAAAGACTATGAAAGGGTAAGTCACCACGGAAGCTAGAAACACTGGTGGTTGCTTCTGCCATAGAAGTCGACGAAAAGCTGACGGAAAAGTATAGGGCGGACACTTCCCAGCGCTGGAAGAACCAGAGACCATGCTAGATGGGCTTGAAGAGTTCATCGCGAAAGTCAAACTGGCAACCCGTGACGAGCCTGTCGAAAATGGCTCATGAAGTTCTCCACCACCATCAGTCTGGGATTCAAACTCGGCAGAAGTTTCGAACCCCGGCTGATCGCATCAGCTAGCCGGTTACCCACCTTCAGGCCGCAGTTTTGTGTGTTCAACGAACCAATTTCGGCAAAAGCTTCTTTCGCGGATGATAAGCAACATAGACGCCTTCCAGCTCGCTTCTAGATGTTTCCGGATGGCCTTGCGAGGAGACATTGCCGAAAGAAGACCCCCCTTGTTAATTGTCCAGGTGGACATCTAATGTTTCTGAACCATGTGGTTGCAGTGGCACAGCACGTAGCACCGACCCCTGAGGGGCTGAACAGTTTCCTTCTAGGCTTCCCCGTTAAGATACGTTTGTGCGAGCACTCGATACCCTGTGTGTTTTTTCCGAGAGCAGGCTGGACTTAGTGTCGCAGTAATTTACGGCAGCATTGTGGCTGGTTGGAGACGGCCTGACTGATGAAGCTAGATGCCGGTCTGGCGATACCCTCGAGTAATGTACGACGATACTTGTCTCGGTGTCATGAAACTGGACTGACTGGCTGGTACGGGCAGAGAGAAGTAGTTGGCGATGAGGTTCGAAGCATTGACCGCTTCCTTGATCAGCCCTTTCTGAAAAGATAATGTCCGGGTTCTATATTTCACTGATACTGTGCCGGCATCTCCGATTGGGTACTTGAAGTTCGTCATTACAACGTCTTGAATGGAAAGGGGTATCACAACATGTGTCACCAGTCTGAACCTTCCCCCTTTTACAAGCTTTTTCACCCACTCTGCCAACGTCTTCTCACTTTGGAGTCCGGATAGAGGTTCAAGCCTATTCTTGCCACCTAACTAAAGGTCTGGTGTTTATTGACTTGAACATGTTGTGCCACACTCATCGCCCGGGTGTCACTTGGCCAGTGGACCAAGGGGGGGGTTGATACCTCACAATGAGCGTCATAGGCAAGAGAGACTTCCGGCGGACTGTGCAAAATATATCGGTTCGTATTTGGTGCCGCTTACAAATATTCATGGGTCCACGTCCGCTGTCAAGCGTTTGTAGCGGAATGACTCACTCGATGACGCCGAACCTAGGATACTACTAGATCCGCATGCCGAGACACAATTGCTGGTGACCAGAGAAGGGAGAAGCCTTGAACAATTGGAGAGACACATATCGATGCAATCACCCTTCTTCACACCGGTACCAAGCCATGCAAACACAACCGGACAGATGTTCGGGTAACCGCGCGAGATTAGGTCGACCCTAGTTCGTCGCGCATTCTTCCGCGATAACCGCGCTGTGCGAGTCACAAGTCCTGCAACGAGACAGGCCGGATGCAGATTTGCCCGAGGTCGAGGGGTTGACCCCCTTCGAGACTACATTACGCATGCAACACAAGTGTCGGGCTGCACGAGCTCTGATTTTCTTGTCCGACAACGGGGATACGGATGGTCTGCTGTGTCCTAACTCCCGCGCGGGCGTCGACTCGGAAGAAGCGCCAGGTTACCCTGCAGATGGGTGTCAGACCTTCTCAACGTGGGAAGAGTCTCACGAGGGCTGCAAGTTGGGAGAGGTGGAGTCGGCTCTGGGGTCAAGAAGCCAATGTTGGTGTCGGTTGGGCCTGGAACAGCCACGGACTGAACCGTACATCTTTGTATTCAACCTTGAGAACCTTGCTGTCTGTACTTTGATCTCAGCTATACATCACGCAGTAATTAGTCTGGGAATTCCAGCGTAGACGTCTTCATGAATTACTGGAGCTGAGTTTGCAAACCGATGACTTCCCCGCTGCAAGCCCAGACAAAGCGCGAGGCCTTGACGGCGGCAAGTCCAGGAGCGACTTGGGAAACCACTAGTGCAGTGGAACAAGTCATGTCGTACTTGTGCACTCGTGCTTGACAACAGCTCTTGAAACGGACACGAAATGGGCATGCGGTGCTGCGACTCGACGCCGCCTCCGAGTCCATTGGGCAACCTCGAAGAAAGTATGTGCAACTCAGGGCGTATTGTGGGCTCGTTTAGAGAGGCCCAACCCGTCATGAACGGACCTCTCTTGAAAAGTGAGGAGATGGTGATGCTCCTCAGAGCTAAGGAAGCTCGCCTGTGAGATGAGAGTATAAAGAAGATGGAAATCTCATGGGATGGTGACCAGGGATACCTTACCTCACCCTCATCTTCTCAAACAATAGCTTGGCCGACAAATAAATCATCGTTGTCGTCGTCGTCAGTTTTCCTCTCGCTTCTTAAGAATTTGCACGAACAGCTGCATGAACAACACCAAGCTCAGTCTCGTCAAATCTTCACTGTCAAAACCTTGAAAACAACGCAATGGCCAAGCAATCTTCCAAGCAAGCCTCCTCTTCCAAGTCGAAGAGTCAGTGTCACAACCCCTCGCTCGTGAAGAACCACGGACTAATATCCTCGCAGCTTCCAGCAGCAAGACATCTGGCGGCCAGAGCTCCTCCTCGAGCGCGGCCCACCAGCCTTCCTCGAGCACCGTCCCGGTGGATCGCTCGTGGCAGAACCAGTCGGTCGACCGGAGCCAGACAGCGGCGGGTGGGAGCGGTAGCTACGGTGTCGGGAGATGGTTGACGGAGCCGTCTTGGCAGGAGCCGTTCAACACCATCGCCGAGGTGCCGGCGGCCGGATCTGCAGCGGGGTACGGAGGCGGACGTCAAGGGTCGGGCGCATCAGCGACGTACGCCACGTCTCGGACGCAGCAGCACCGCTGAAACCTCGAGACAGGTGAACAAGTATGCGAGCCTGAGAGTACGGGGGGTTGCGCTGGGAACCTCCTCCATTTCCTTTGGTGTTGTAGTTTTGTCTGTGTTTCCTTTGTCGGGACTTGTTGTCTCTTAGACGTAGATGCACTTGCAATCGACATTATCTGGGCCCAGAATAACATTGTTTTGCGGACTCAACCGCATCGTTGTGGAGATGAAGGGAGGGCTGATCCGTGCACCGATTGTCAGAGGTCGGCAGGGCATGAATGGCAGGAGCACTGTCTGGCTTGGCGATCGGGCTAGTCTGTGACTTGAGAAGCCAGTGAGTCGGGTTGCAATGTGTGAAAAACTCTAGTAAATGAGCCAAGGTGGCTGACAAGTGCAGCAAGTCGTTGTTGGGTGCGTGCCTCAGCACCAGCGGGCGAGGACGACTCGAGCAGCCCGGGCGCACATTGAGGTGTCGTAGAACAAGCTTGCATTGCTGTGTCGTACGTCCGAACCACCGATGTCGAGCTGTAGAGTCTCAACCGGAATTCTCCCTTTCCCTCCCGCAAGGGCAAGCTCGTATTTGCTTTTCTCTTGGCTCGTCGACCTTATTCGAGCTATCGAATTCGGACGCATCCGGTTTAAGTGGCCCGCCGAGCCCAACGGTGCAGCTTGGCACGGCCTCCCCCAAGCAGAGATGCCAGAAATGGAGACGTCATGCAGGTTTTTGCATCCATTTGCCGCGTCCCACCCCGCAGAGAGCCAAGGCGACTTGGAGACTTGGAGACTTGGGAAGTGTGAGGAGGGCGGCCGGGTTGGAAGACGTGGAATGCTGAGTGATTTGAGCGAATGCGACGGCTGGTCAACGGGTGGTGGTGATGTGAGAAGCAATAGTCTGTTCGGAGTTTCGGTGATGATTGATCACCTTGGATATTGGCGAGATTGGAGAGTTGCAACGGCATTCGTAAGCTGACTGAGAAGGGCAGATTTAATTTTGGGCGTGTGGTGCCCTGGTTCATTCTCCCTCGCTGGGTATCCTGTTCTTGTCAGGGTCGCGCTCTGCCCTGTTGTGTTGACGCGGAGAAAGCCATGGGGAGGGGGGATTTCCGCTCCTCCTGTTCTGGACGGAGGAGGGACAAGCTTCTTAGGTAAGCAAGCCAAGAGGACATCGGCGGCAAGGTGAGTGAGGTCAGCAAAGGTGAGGTCTCCCTCTCGTCCATCGTCGCCTCGATGTCCTTTCCGTCCCAATGTCTCGCCGGTCTGGGCCGGCCTGTGTCTGGCGCTCCCTGTCGGCAAGGAGAAGCAAAAGGCATAAGCATAAAAGCAGAAATGAGACGGTTCACATTGAGGCGGGCTGCATGACGTCAAGCAAATCAGAGAGGGCCGTCTTAGACTTCCGTCCGAAATTAATTGGCAGCGGACAAGATACTTTTTTCCGGGTTGAATGGTGTGCATTTCTGTGTCCCCAGATCCTTCCCCCCACCCTCCTTCAAGTTTTCCAGCGGCCATTGTAGCGCAGCACTCTTTTTTGAGGTCATTCCATACACAGTGCTTTGCTTGGTACGAGTAGGCAATACGATGTAGACTGTGCGTGAGACGACAGAGGGAGTCCTCCTCCAAGGCGCCAGGCAGGAGGAGGCCAGGCCACCAGGGCAAATCCATCGCGCAACAACCTGACACAGCGCAGACGCCGTGTTTTGCCTTGAAAGTCGCTTCTCCTTCACCATCGCAGCCCCCTTCTCCACGTGGATACGCCTTGGTTTCAGTGTTTCCGACAAAGAGGGAGGTCGAGCGGTAGCCAGGGCTGGGTGGAGACGAAGGGGGCCTGTTTGCAAGGGAAGAAGGAGAAGGAGAAGGAGAAGAAGAAGAAGAAGAAGAGGAGGAGGAGAGAGAGCCAGGGACGGGAACCCGAATGATTCGACCGAAGACACCGAAAAGTGTTTGCAGCAAGCAGCAAGCAACAAGCATGCGCTGATGGCTAATGGCTGGGTGCGATGCAGGGCCGCCGAGACAGAGAAACGAGCGTTTGGGTCCTCCCAAATGCTGTAGGTACAGGTGCAGGTGCAGTACGTACACATCGTTACATCGCACCCTCTCTTTCTGGCATTCCTCTCGAAGGGTACGTACCTTGCGGTTCTCGACCAGTCCACTTCGACCCTGACGAGCTCCTTCCACAAATTCCTGCGCAAAGATTGGAAGACGATGACCGAAAGAGGAATAGCGCCCCCCCTCGCAGGACCAGCCACCCCCTGCACCATGGACTCTTCCGTCCTCCGTCTTTGTCGGGTCACCTCTGGCCCGCGCTGCACTACAGAGTACCTCCCTTCTCCAGCTGGGCAGAGCGAGAGCGAAAGAGACACGCTGGCCCAGGACCGAACTGGGAGGCAAGAAGGCGAACGAACGGTTGAGAGCGGGAGCGTGGCTTGCCCTGTTCAGCTCGTCGACGCCTCGCACAACACGTGCGGCGCCTCTGTCCTCAGCGCCCTTGTCCATTGTGTTTGTTTCCCTTGAGCCTTCTTTGCCCTCCCCCTCGTTCACAAAGGGCAGAAAACAGTTGACAGGGCAGCAAGCCACGCTCGACGGGGAATACGCCCTGCGCCGCAGAGGTGCCGCGATGGTGTCTTCAATGGCCAAGCCTTTCCTCAGATGGCTGGCTGGCCGCCCGTCTGCCTCTCCCAGCTCGCGCTCGGCCGGGCCGGCTGGCTCAGCTGGCGCCTGCACAGCCCGGGTTGTGCTTCGTCTTCACTTGTCCAATGTCGCCTGCCAATCAGTCAGAGACATACGCGGCAGCGTCAGTGTGTCGGCCATCACGGACTCCTGCATCGCAGACGCACCAGACTGCAGCAGAGAGAAGGCTTTGGGTTGGGCGAGATGACAGGCGAGAGATGGCATTGAGGGTGAGATGGACGACGGCCAAGCACTCTGTACGGATAGTGTGTACAGTCACTGAGGGAGAGTGAGATGTGGACAGTACGTACCGGCCGTTCCGAAGGCTCACATTCAATTCCAGCATCCGTTTCCACCTTTGAGACTTCGTCCTCTCTGGCAGTGGGAACACTCGGCCCACCTTGGCCCCCCCCAACCTAAACCTGAAGATGCAGCCATCCTTGTCCCGTCCTCGATCAGGGACTCTTGGATTTTGGTTAGAGAGGGGACATTGGAACCCCAGACCCCGTTCCGCCGGTTTCTGACCTGGCCACTGGCCCGTCGACTTGACGAGACTCCGAGAGCCCGTCGTTCCCGCAGCGCTTCCCTTGCTATGCACACAACAGGGCCCCGGTGATCGTAGTGCCCCCCATCTATCCGGCTGGGCTCTTCCCTCCTTTTGTGCCCATGTGCTGGCCGATCGGTATAGCGTGTGCTAGTCAGTGCTGTGATCGCTATCGTGTTGTGCTGTGCTGGCGCTATTTGTTGTGACTTGTGGAGGATGGAGGAAGAGGAGGGGGGACGTGGTGGATGCAGGCGCTGTTTAGCCGTTTGCTGGGGCTGGCCGCGCTTCTGCATCGGCAAGGCAGGACAGCCCGGGAAAGGTACTTGTTCACGCAAGTGTCGCTCAGTGATGTGCAAAGTACCGCCCCTGGGTCATGCCATCGCATCGGTGCATCGCCCGTCCTTGGCCCCCGGCTGTCGTACCGCGCCTTCTTGCTTTTTTGCCCTGTCGATTTGTCCATCCGCCCATCGGCTGCCATCCAATTCGGTCATCAATTGCCCATTTCCCTCCTCTGGCCTCGTCGCCACGACCGACTTTCTCCCTCCCTCCAACCACCGACAAACCGACAACGTCCCTGAATTACTCATATCCCTCTCTTTTCCCCTTCCTCCCCCACGCACACTCGCTTCGTCACCAGTCGAGGAGGGCTAGGAGTAAGGATCGAATCGCACATTGCACGCTTCAACCGCCCCCGACCGACATCGTCGACCTCATACGATCCAACGCAGTCTGCCTCCCACTCGCCCTCACTCACTTGGAACACCGGATCCCGCGTGCACAACGTACATACGAACCAGGACCCAGCCCAAGCCCGCCCGACTACTCTTTTGGGTCCGCCTCACATACACGAGAATCTCGCTTCCCTCCAATCCACCATCCCTCGAAATCCGAGCCGACCGAACATTGGCGACCAGCTACCGCCCACTCTGGAAGTCACGACCCCTTTAAGCTTTGGACGAAGACGCTGAGCATCGACGCACACGACCTGCAGACGCACGGAATTCCGCCGCTTGGAAGAAGCATCATCACTTGGCTTTTTTTTTTCCTTCGACATCAAACGACTATTACGACACTTTGAGGCAGTCCGTGTGCCAGAAGCTGGGACGGCAGCTGGACCTTGCTCAACCTCGACCGACTTGGGACGGAAACTACACGCCGCCGAGCGATCGCCAAATTCCCCCCACGACTCCAAGAACACATCTCGACTGAGAGCACGCACATACTACGCAGTCACCACTCCAAGTTGCGCTTCGCGTTCCTACTCCGCCGCCAATCTCTGGGCTTGCCTCGTTGGATTGTGGCTCAATCTTACTACCCGTGCCACCACTTGTGTTTTGGGCCACCCGCAATTAGGAGGAAATACCTGCCTTCGATTGCCTCCCACGACTCCGCATTCCAACGACCAGTGTTGACTTCCGCGGGCGACTGCACACTTACACCCCCCAGTCTCCTGTTCCTTTTTACACATCTCAGGTCGTCGACTCTCCAGGTTATCCCATTTAACCGCTCATTAATACCGCCAAAATGTGTAAGTTCACCCAACAGCCCCGTCATGACGATGCATGATCTGAACAATGTCCAGCCGGTCTCTCGACAACGATCATGCCCTTTGCGGACCTGCCGGCCTGCGCTCAGCAATGCGGCCCGCTCTACGATGCCAACGGCGCCTGTGTACCCCCTGCGGTCCCAGAGGCCGCCGCCAATGTCTACGACGCCTGCTTCTGCAGTCAGGCAAATCTCCAGCCCTTCAAGACGGCGGCCACTGGTGTGTGTGACGCTGCAGGTTGTGATGCCGCTGGCTTCAGCAGCATCCAAGGATGGTACACATCATTCTGCAATTCCGTCGCCGGCGGTGCCGCTACCCAGTCGTCGTCCTCGCCGGGATCCACCTCGACGAGCGGATCAAAAGGATCTTCCAACAGCGGAAACGGTGGCGACTGGTAAGGCTTCCATGTCTATCGTCATTTCTTTTCTCGTGGTTGCTAACGCTTGTCCAGGCTCTCCAACCACTGGAGATGGGTTGTTATGCTCGTGATCCTTGTCGTCGCCATCGCCGGCATCTGGGTTGGCGCCTGTATCTGGCGTCGGCGCTACCTTCGCCGCAAGGACCGTATGTATGAGCTCGGCAAGCACGCTCACCATGGCCCCAGCGGCATCATTGCCGGCTCCGGTGTCAACGTCAATCAGGCAGGCATTGTCAACTCGCCCGGCCAATTCATGCCTGGGCCCTCTCCTGCAATTTACGACGAGAAGCCCCCCAAGGAGAAGAAGAAGTGGATCGTCAACCAGCGGACGTAGGCACCATGATCTTCAAAGGATCGGTGAAGCAACTACCCTTCATCACCCCTCAACGGCTTAACGAGACGGCGTTCATTTGTTTACGGCATCTGGTGTTTGGATATCCACGCACACATCGTTTGGGGTAAAGCTTGTGCTCTTTTCATCTTTCCCTTCATCATTTATAGGCGTATGGCTGGAAATATGGGGAAACTTTATCGTTGGTTTCAACAAGCATGGTGGTCAATATACCTTCACCATGCAATCAAAAAGCGGTAGCACGGGCAGGGTCAATGACTTTACAGGAGGCCAAGGATTCGAGCCTGCGAAACGAACATAAGCGGCACCTCTCTCCTGGTTAAGCCTTTTAAATCGGCCCGGAAAGTAGGAGGCACTCGTAAACGGGTTCGGTTTTGTTCAAAATGATAATTATCTTATACTTGTTTGCGACTATTGAAACACGTCGGCCCTCAGGAGTCAATGTTTTGTTTGGCAGCGGCCCATGACTCGATATTGGCGTCGATTGTTTATGTCCGCGGTTGTCTCGAGACTATGACGACATGCTCCAAACTTGCCATGATTCAAGCCGATCCGAGCGGGTCGATCAAACCATTTGCCGTGTGGGCACCAAAGACCTGCATCATTGACACACAGGCACACGTATGGCCGCTGTAATATCTCTGTTTATATCCAGAGCGACAACAAAGAGGTTGGCTAGAATTCCGGACTTCCCGTGGCCGCGTAAATGGGCATGTTGATGTGCTAAAGCACGTCTCCTGCATTAGCAAAGCTGCAAGATTTCTAAATGTTTTCGTATTCATACTTGATGATGGCTCATCTAACTCACCAGTAACATCAGGAGGGGCATTGTCAGGCAACGTCAGGTATTGGTATAACCTGCAGAACTCCCACAAGAATTCGCCAACATGCCTGTAGCTCAGTTACACCTGCTTTCCGAGAAGGGCGCGCAGAGTTCCAAGCAAAGCGTAGTGCTTTAAAGATGTAGCATGCTTATGTTCAGTAGTACCGTGAAAGCAAACAGGGGTAGACCATCCATGGTTGGTGCTTCATCATCTATGTAGGCGTCTGAGCCTTGAAGCGTTACGATATCAGCCATTATATCTAACATACAGAGTTTATGAAAACAGGAGCATATAGTCTACAGAGTCGTCTGCAAAATCAGGAGAATCTATTTCCGACGAGATCTGAACGAGAGAACTTTCTCGCGAAGAGTTAGAGCCGGTTTATTGAGAGAGCTGGAGACGATAGCGGTGGCTGTTCAGTTTATTCTTCCTTCCTTTTTACGTGCACTGTATTGCTAGAGGCATCACAAAGTTGCCGGACAGCTCGCTGCGAGCAAGCCGGTCGCCGGCAAGCACCCCAACACACCGTCCTCGATGAATGATCGCAAAATTCCCTCAGGGCGAAGGGCGAGTAAGGGTGAGCGTGGGTTGATCCTGACCACCTCTGCATTTGTCCTGAGCAACAGCGCGCCACGTTGTAAAGCAGAATAACCATACGGTGTCTAGACTGTGGTTGTGGAAAAACCAAGTGAATCACGATATCTTACTTATGACCAATAATTCCTAACGTTGGGATATAGAAAACAAGCAGCAACGGGGACTCACAAGCCACCCACGCGCTTGGAGGCAAAGGGACTTGAACTTTAGATCTCGAGATATCTTTTAAGAGTTTGTCTTGATTCCTGGCCAGTAGCATAGCCTTGGAATCGGTTTGAGGTACATATTGGCAACTTGACATGGTGCGAAAATGGAGGCCGTCTTGTTTTCTTCTTGCTTTTGCCTACTTCATACTGCTCAACTGCTCTGAAAATTCTACCCACTAATGTCATCAACGCTATGAGGCTCTATAAAATAGTTCTTCTCGCTTCTCCCTAAACAATTCCCTAAAACCTAAGGAAAAAACTAAAGCTCAAAAATACTGCAGAGTTGGCGGAAGAGATATCGCTACTGTTTTCCTCATCAAAGTTCAGCAATCCGTCGTCGCATGACGCCTTCATTTCTAGCTAAGGCGCAACCAATGATTCCCACAGTTTTGGCTGACAGGATAGCCCCAGGCAAAGAACGGCACTCATGGGGGAACATTGCACCACCTGAAGGCATCGGCAGGCTTTCTCCCTGGAAGCTACAAGATTTGCGCTTTTGAACACGCCGAATCGAGAACCGTCCCGTTCCTTAAGCAGCCACTCGATATTCCGGTACCTCACTTTCGACAGTTTCCTCCAATGCGGTTGAAGCGCACTTGCTCTCCGTGGCCCTGATCTACGCGGTGCAAGACATGAACCCCACATGGCTTAACCAGGGCGATGATTCTCCGAATGCCTTGCCGCTCAATGGCAGCGCAGCGGCGCGCTTCCCTCGCTCTAGTCACCCCAATAATCTGCCAAGTTGATGTCAAGAATCCCAGACTGGTTGATCAGTCGACCGCCTAGCCAGCCTTACCGTCTAGCTTTCCGTTGGCCGGACTGATTCTGCCTGTTCTTGGTAACAAAATACTGCCACCCTTGCGGGGCGCCGACAGACCAGCAGACGGGGTAAACATGACGGCAGCCGGCACGACATGGGTACCGCATTTCGTCCCAATGGGCATGGTCGATATTGGCAAACAGCCGTTCCAACACCTTGCGGCCGACAGTCTGCAGGGGCAAGTGCCTGTTCAGGTCAGCGATGCTGTATTACTCCGATGCGACCGCATAGTTACCGAATGCAAAGCTGCGAGGGCCAAGAAACCCCGGAGGAAATTATATACTAGTACACAATGTTTCCGTGCCGCCGCGGCACATCTGGGCGCCTTTTCTTTTGGTTTTCCATCGCTCCCGTCCAGCTTGCCAACTGGCAGGAAAAGACCCGCGACCACAAGCCATTCGACAAGTTCCGCATTGGCCGCTGTCCATTCTTTTCATCTTACCCGGCATGGCCGCACGTATTGCCGCTTTCTTCAGCGCCCTGCCACTTGTGGCTGCGGTTGCCATCTCCGATAGTGCCGCCGCGAAAACCATTCACAAGGACGTCGTCATTCTTGGCGGAGGCGCGTCGGGCTCTCATGCCGCCGTCAGGCTTCGCGAGGACTTCAACAAGACCGTTATCGTCGTTGAGAAACAGAACCGCATCGTATGTCCAGACCCCAAATGCACGAGACCAAGAGACCGGCACAGAAGACTTACACGCTATCTTTAGGGTGGCCATGTTGCGACCTTCACCGACCCCGAGACGGGCAACAACTACGACTATGGCGTCAACTCCTACACCGATTACACGGGCGCCCGTGAGTTCGTTGCGCGCCTCAACGTGCCGGTCATGACTCCCGCCCGCTTGCCCCTGACTACCGCCTACGCCGACTTCACGACGGGCAAGAGAACAAACTACTCGCTGCCTGCCGCCGCCGACACCACGGCTGCCCTGAGGGTCTACCTTGAGCTCTGCGAGAAGTACGAGGAGAACATCCTCCCTTCATACGCCAAGTTCCCCAACGTTACCGAGGGTATCCCGGAAGACCTCGGCATGCCGTTCATCGACTTCGTCAAGAAGTACGGTCTCGAGGCTGCTGTCCCTCGCATCTTCCAGGTCACCGGTCTGGGCCTGGATGATTTCGCCCACCAGTCGACCCTGTACGTCATGCAGACCTTCGGCGCACCCATCACGCGGTCGTTCTTGGGAACCGTGGGTTCCTTCGTCCCTGCTTCCAAGAGGAACCAGGACATTTACGACGCGATTGCTGAGCTTCTCGGGGACGACGTCCTGTACTCTTCCACCGCCATCAAGACAGCCCGTTCCGATGATGGCGTTGAGGTCCTTGTCGAGAGTGCCGACAATACACGTGTCCTCATCCGCGCCAAGAAGCTTCTCATCTCTTTCGAGCCTACCCTCCACAACATGAACGGCATTGACATTGACGACGAGGAAACCTCCGTCTTTGGGAAGTGGAACTGGTCTACTGTTTACGCCGGCATCGTCTCTCACCCGTCTCTTCCCAGGCTCTTCTCCTATACCAACACCGCCCCCGCCAGGTGGCTTTCTCTTCCGGAGCTTCCGTTCGTCGGTCGCTTTGACTACCTCGGCGACAACAACTACCGCGTCCTGGTCAGCGGCGACAAGAACTACAACAGCCGCGAGGCGCTGAAGCTCGTTGAGAAGTCGCTGGGGCAGCTCGCTGCTGCCGGGACCGTTCCCAGCCTCGGCAACGACACTGTTCAAATCAAGGCCTGGGCCGACCACGGCGCCATGCAGCTCTACTTTGAGAGGGGGGATCTCAAGGCCGGGGCCATCACCCGGCTGTACGCGCTCCAGGGCCGCAGGAGCACTTACTTCACTGGCGGCGCGTGGTCTGCGCAGTTTACCACCATCTTGTGGGAGACCAACAACCAGTACGTGCTGCCGAAACTGTTGGCGGAGTTCTAAGAGACCAGGGCGGGGCCAAACTAGTACCACCGTAGATCATGCATCGCCAGAGAGTATCAATAACTGTAGCCCACAGGCGTGGTTCACGCATTTTGGGTACATGCACAAGCCATTTCCTTCATGGCCTTTCAGCCGTCTCCGAGCTCACATATACGTGCCATTTCACGCAACATGGAGACAGGAGTTCGCATCGACTGATGTGTCAGACCGCTCCCTCCCGTCGAGTCCCCAGAGACTTGCGCCATCGCTTCCCTCAGGCCACAATCCACATGCCATTCGCCATGCAAGGTGTGCGCCATACGCAGCTGCGACCGGGAACGGGGGAGTAGCTCCATCAGGAGCGCATCTTGAACCAACAAGAAGTCACATTGAAGCTGGAGCCAGCTCCACCGGGGTTTGTGCGTCCCGTCCGGGATCCCGACCAGAGATCCCGGCCGTAGCCGCCGGGCGAGATCTTCCTTGTCTTCGAAGCTATCCATAGGAAGCACCGCCTGGTGACCAACAAGGACTAGTGTTGAAGCCAATGGGGGTTCCCTTTCCTACTTAACCCAGAAAATATATGACATATGTTGAACACCGAGCTCGGCGCCAGAGGAGCCATACATAACCTGTCTCACCTTTCCCGCTTTCCAAGGAATGAAACCTGCCTTCTCATGAGGTGCTTTGGTCTCTGGTAAAAAGGCAACCAGGAATCATCAGGGCGAGGTTATATATTTGCTAACAAACCTGGCTCTTCCGTGCCGAGCACTCAGAGAGTCTCCCCTCTTTCCCATGACTCCGTCACATAAATGTAGGATGACTTTCTGCCGTCAGAACCTGTCCTGTTAGTCTCCAGTAGCTTCTTGCCACGTTGCAGATTGACGAGGCGTATAAACCTCTTCTTCCCTGAGGCACATGTAACCAAATCGCTCCATTGCGTATTGAGTGCCGAGCTCTTATTCCTATATATTTCTCAGTTGCAGCGGGTCATCATGAATTCGGCGGCTTGGCCCTATCCTATTGTCGTAGACGCTCCATGGACCCCGAAGCTCCAACACGTCCGAAGACCAACGAGTTATTTTGGATTCTATCCCATTGACCGTACATCTCTCCGAAAGCTTCTGGAAGGGATTGAGCTCAACGACAAGAAAACGATCTCGTGGCTCGTCGACCGGAAACCCGCCCGCTAACGATTACTGCCAACATGCACATCCGTCGAGTATTTGGGTCTTTCAGCCGCGCCCAACAGTCATAATCGTGCTCTTGGTAACAGAGCATGAATACAAGACGATAAATGGAAGCCCCCGCCAACCGACGCCAAAGGCCTTCGCCGAGCAAGAAGATGGCCATTGCTTCCAAATCAGCGTCGAGTGTTTGTTGAGTGAAGAGGCCATGGGTAGTTATTGATGCATCCTATCTATATACCATCGAACTTGTGCCGTATCCTAATCCCGTAGGCGATCAAGTTTGTTCAGCTTTTCGCCTGTTCCAGGCCTTTTTCTCTGCCTCGTCCTTCTTGAAACTCTCAAACCGTCTCACCATCCTGAACACGTTACCCAGTGGGAGCTATTAGTTTTCGCAACGACGCATCATTTACTTGGTCCTTACAGGTAAGGCAATCTTGGCTTTATCACTCTGCTCTTCCGCAGCATCCATGTACAAGTCGATCAAACATCCGGCAGACCATGCTTGCGTGGGGCACTACATCTGTTAGCAATTGTTTCATCAGCTGGGACTTCGACAGACTTACCGAGTCGGGGCAATCCTCGCCATCCTTCTGCGTCAGCTCTGCCAATCCTGCCCACACACTCTCGCGAATCATCTGCTTGCAGCCCATGAGTCTTCGGGTAACCTGCTGGAAGGCTTCGGTACGTCCGGCTTCAGATCCCCTCCTCGCGAGATCGAACTTGAGTAGAGCACGAAGGAAGAAGCCCGTGGGCCACAGCCACTCCGGACCCTGGTGGTAGTTGCGTCCCTTGCTAGTGGCGAAGTCCTCGCTATCCTCGCTGTTGCGGTAGTAGGGCCTGTAGTTGAGGTCCGCAGGGTCTAGGGTTGCCATACCCGTAGGGCCACGAATGGCCTTGTCGGCAACCAAAAGGGCGTGCAGAGCATGCTCGGGGTCGAAAAGCTCAGGGGCAGCACACATGGCGATGGGGAAGTTGGCGCGCAACTGGTAGTCCTCGTACTCCTTGCCAGACTTGTACAAGTCTTTGTAAATGCCACGTCGGTTGATGATCTTGGGGTTGACGTCGTACTTGGAGTCCTCCTCGGGGATCAGGGGGACGTAGTAGCAACGTTCGAAATTGGCACGGATGAGACCGGCCCAGTCCTTGAGAGAGATGGAAGATTCGTCCGCCTTCTTCACAGAGGCGTACTGGTACTTGCCCTCCGAGTTGAGCGAAGCCACCCACTTGAGGGTGCTGTACAGAAGACCTGTAATCTCGATGGCGGCGCCATCACGGGGTGTGCCGGGAACGCCCTTGGAGCCAGCGCGTTCGCTCTCGCCCATCTTGTCCATCCATGTCCCGCAGTTGTGCTGGTTACCGCCAAAGATGATACCAGTCTCCCAGTCAGGCTTGATGGAGATGTTAAACCCTTCGTCGCTCATCTGAGAGTCAATTGAAGGGCCGGCGTTGGCCTCGCGGAAAGACATGCCAGAGGCGTGCCTCTGGAGAGCCTCCTGGATGACATCCTCGATCGTACTCTCCTGCGAGTAGGCACGGGAGTCTTCGACGTCAAACCAAGTGTCGTCGTAGGGGAGGAACCGCCTCTTGACCTTTTCCTTCAGCAAGTCCAGTCCGTTGGGAGCGAACTTTGTGTAGTCCTGGATGCACTGCAGGAAGAACCAGATGGAGTCGCGGGAGTTGTAGCGAGGCAGTGCTCCACTGCTGAGCAAGTTGGGGATCATGCCATGCTTCAAGACGCTGGCGAAGGCAAGGATGTGCTCCTTGGCCTCGTCAAAGCGGCCGGTGCCAAGGTAGAGGCCACGGAGGGAGATAAAAACGTCTCGTCCCCAACATCTCGCCCACTCGACAGCGAAGTGGGGCAAGCCAGCAGCCAGCGAAGGCACCAGCTTCTTCGGCCAAAGGGATGCAGACTTGACAAGGCCAGTCTCTTGCACACTGACCATTGCCAGACTCTGGAGGAACCATTGGCCTTCGCGGACGTTGTCGTTCATGAGCCCAAGGCCACGTTCCCACGAGGCGTTGTACAATGTTCGCAACACGAGGCCAAAGTATCTCGGCAACAGAAAGCTGGGGATCTTGCGGATGGCATCAAAGCGTTCTTTCAACCAAACAGCAGGCTTTTCGAGGCGGTCGAAGTCAGGTGTCTTGCTAATACGCTCCAATCTTCCGACGATGTAGTCGAGAGCCCATTGGCCGTCGCGGAGGTTCTGGCAAAGAGGGTGGGCCAGGTTGTTGTCCCTGATGATGTCCTTGAGGAGACTCCACCAACCTTGGAGACCGGCATAGACAAGCTTGCCATATCCAGGAATCTCGTAGCAGCCATCCTTGCCATCGCTGCCGTCGCGCTCCTCGGCCTCGCATCGGTAGAGCAAGAAGTTAAGGTCGACGAGGTTCAGGTCCTCCACTGCCGCCCTGGCGCCCGAAGTGACGTAGTTGTCAAGACCCGAAGAATGCTCGGCAGCCGGGATCCACGTCTCGAAAAGGGCGATACTACCAGGAGGGAATTTGTCACGAACGGTGATGATGGTTTCGTCGCCCTTGACCTCCATGCGAACACCCGGGACGTCTACAACACGGCTGGGGAGACCGCGCAGGAGCTTTTTGTCATCCAGGGCCTCCTTCCTGGCCTCATCGCTTGCGTCAACCTCCAACATCCAGCTGCCGAGGTGCCGAGCTTTCGTGCCTCCAAGGTGGACAGCGTTGAAAGCGCCGTTGCCGTTGCCGTAGCCGGGAAAAGCAGTGTGCGCGATGAGAAAGTAGCCCTTTCTTGATTCGGGATGAACTCTGTGAACAGTGATGTACTGATCCTCGTGATGGATGTGCGTCTCGTCATAGCCATCCTTACCCATCAGGGTGTGGATCTGGTTCAGGAGCCTCTTGATGCCACCAATGCCGTTTCTGCCACCACCAATCTTGACCGGCTTGGACGAGGATTCAGAAGTGTATAGTCTGGTCTCGTTGACAAGGTCGACAAGCTTAGGATAGATCTCGTCGTAGCCCATGACACTCCCCGTGGCACTAGCACACATGTTGACCAGAGCTGCGTTTGGGAGGGTGTCGCGCGCGTCACGCTTCTGGGCAGGGGTTTCGTTGTCGTGAGTGCAGTCCATGAAGAGAGCCTGGACGGGCACCGGCTTAATCCTCCGGATGATTTCGCGTGAGGACGGGCTGTTGCCGTTAAGCATGTCGGTGCCTTCGACAGAGGGGCTCATGGGGCTCATGGGGGACTTGGAGTCCGCCTTGGAGATTTCATCAACCTCGAAGCTACCAATCGGCCGGCCTCCGTGCTTGTGGACCAAGCGACTCAGCTCGCCGGTGCTCCACGCCTGCATGGCTTCGCGGATCAACGCGCTCAGGCCTAGTCTCTTGACGAAGACGTAGTCCATTTCTTCGGAACCGGTGAACAACTCAGCCACGACGTACAAATCAGGACGGACGCGGCGCGCCTCGTCGAGAATGTGCTCGGCAACGTGGAGCGGGGTGGAATGGCAGTTGTCGATGCGGAAACCAGCGAAATACTTGGCCAGCATGCGAGCATACTTGGTCATGTAATCCCACAGAAATTGACTGTCGGACGGGCCGTTGCCGTAGCGGAGCTTGACACAGTCTCCCCAAACAATTACCTCACGTCTGAGATACACGCGGGAATCCGGGCCGGCATGGTCAATCAGGGCGTTGCCACCCCAGACCCAACCGTTGTTGACGAGAACGTTCTCATCAGGCTTGTTCTTGGCAGTTGTGTCGTTCTTCGGCAAGCGGGTGAAGTAGGTCTCGATGAGAGGGAACTCCTTGTTGATAGGACCCATGCGCGGGCCATGCTCGTCGATTCGGCAGTACTTGATGCGGTTGAACAGCTGCTGCAGGATCTCGCCGATCTCAGCATCATACTCCTTGTAGAAAGGCAGGTTGATTTCGTCAAAGAGGGACACAAGCTTGGACTTTGCTGCCGCCTGTGTCGGGGTACTGCCCTCTTCCCCTTCGTAGCGTCCGAAGATGGCGGACAGAAGACCAGAGGCAACCTTGGGGTCGACCTTCCTCCTGAATCGCTCGCCCATGCGGTCGGCGCCCTGCAGACCGTGCTTGATGAGAAACTCGGCTTGGTCTTTCAGAGAGGCATCCTCAAGGCCGGTAACATTTGCGCCACCAGCAGCCTCTTCGGGGAAAGTGGTGCGACCTGCAACCCAAGCCTCCAATGCCGCCGCAACATCGCGCTCAACGTCAATGGCGTAGTATTCCCACAGGCGGATCTCGGAGATGACCTGCTTCTTGATGGCGTCCATAATCTTGATCAGGTCCTCGTCGCTCTTGACCTCGGTGGGAAGCCCAAGCTTCTCGAGGTTGTCGCTCAGCTCCAGCAGCTTCGTATCCAACAGCCAAGCAGACTCCAGCCAAGGTGCCGTCACGAGGTTGTATCCGGCCTCGGGGTGGTCCTGCAGCCATGCGCTGTTATGCGCCGTGTGGTTAAGGACGATGTCGGTCAAACTCAGCATGGAATACTGCTTCTCCAAGCTCTCGACCAGGCCCTGGACGTCCTTCTCGCCGGCAGGGAAGCAGTCGGGGTCCCAGCCTAACTGGTCGAACAAGCTGTAGGGAGAGTTGGAAGCACCGCGGACCTGTAACGGGGTAAAATGAATCATGTTGTAGCCACGGTCGCTAATGCCGCGCAAGTGCTTCTCCCAGTCGCCCGGGTACTTGCCCATGAACTTGCTAATGACGGAAAATATGGACAGAGCCGGCAGCGGCAGAGGGCGGCCATCGAGGCTGAGGCGCGGGGCGACATCGATGTAGTAAAGGGGCGTCTTTTTGTTGGTGGCCGTGGTCTGGGGACTTGAGTCGAGCTCCTCGGCGAGATCTGGCAGCTCTGCATAGGTGGTGTAGAAGGCGTAGGCGCCGGCCTGGAAGATGGGGATGGAGATTTCAATTGTGCGATTGAAGTCGGGTTTCAACCTGGATCGCGGGTAAGCTTGAGGGGCACAAGGCAGCACCAATTGCAGTCGTGGGCTTACTTGAACTCGCGAAAGTGGTCTCTGTGGAACTCGGCGCCCTGCTCTGGAATGTTGACCCACAGACTGCCATGGCGACAGATGGACGAGGTGCCCTCGATCGCGAAGCGGATGGTGACGGGGTCGTTCGTCTTGGGGGCGAGGTAGACGTATTCGCCGGCGACCTGGGGCGAGCCGTCGTCGTTGAGGGGGAGGAGGTATACTTCGTTGGATATCATGGTTTTTGGTATCATTTGCGTAGGTTGTAGGAGGCAGCTTTCGTGCCCCGCGGACAGATCGGCGACGTGGGTATGAGGGCGAGGAGGCAGATGGGGACTTGGACGTGGTGGGAGCGGGTGCGGGTGCACTGGCTGCTCATGCGGAGACGATTCCAAGCGAAAGAATGGGCCGGTGCTGGGGAGCTGGGGGGGCCGGGGAACAGCTGGGGCGAGCAATTGATTAAGAGGCGTACAAGACGTGATTCCGGCAACTCGACGGCGGTTCGGACAGGCCGTGAACCTTAAGCATGAACGACTGGAGGAAGATGCAAGAGGAGGGGAAAGGAAGAGAAAACTCTGGGGAATGTATGTGTGTGTGTGTGTGTGCGTGTGTGTGTGTAAGGAAGAGGGAGAGAGAGAGGAGGACGAAAAGAAAACACGATCGAGAATGGTGACGATATGACGGAGTGTACGGAAAGACGAGAGACATGTCCAGCGCCGGAGAAAACCAGCCAAGGTACGGACGGTACCTCTCTCTTTCGCGCTCTCTCCCTCCCAGGTTCTCGCTCGCAGCCTCAGTCCGGTCAGCTACGGTCAGGATGGCATGGCATGGCGGGGTATCACCGCCGGCCGCTGTGCTCTGTCTGCCAGCTTCTGGTGTCAGTCCGTCAGCCAATGTACCTGAGCCCGCTCACCTTCGGAATTGGAGACTAGCTGCCGGGAGGGAAGCTCCTTCGGTCAAGGTACGACGGTTCCTTGGCACGCATGTACTCTGTGTTAAAGGACGCTGTTCGGAGCAGGGCCCTTACTGAGCCGTACACCAGCAACAGGGAAGCATCACCTCATCTCGAAGTACTTGTGCCGGCCTTGGATGCAGCAACCTTGCCAGGCTTGGCTGCAGGAGCTCGTGGCAGGACTGAGGAAGCGAGAGAGGAGAGAAAAAGAAGAAGAAAAACAGCGAGTGTGACGGCACCAACAAGAAGCATCCTGCCAGCCAGTCCCAGAGTCTTGTCTCCATAGCTCCAATAAAAAAAGGTCTCCAGGGAAAGAAACTCAAGAAACACGGGAAACGCTGCGGGGCAAGTACCTCCACGCCAGCTCCACGCGGAGAAGGTACATGGCAGAGCGAGGCGTCTCGCTGCTGCCAAATGGCGGCCACAGCAACATGGGAATGTTTGGCACTGCCCGAACCGGATAGCTTCGGCGGGGGCAGCTCAGAGCGCTAGCGGGGGTTCGAGTTAGCGCCCAGCCGTCGAGGGCCGTCCATCGCGATCCTCGGGGATCCAGACCATTGTCGACGGTGGGCATTCCCACTTCTCGAGTCTCCTCGCATCGCGATGCACGCTGCCAGCCAGTCAATGGCCCTTCTGCGCGTAGCGTTCCGTATTGTGCAGCCCGGCTTCGACGTTGCATGCCCAGGGGCAGAGATCCGGAGCTTGTTGTGTCCTCCCGCTAGGTTCGGGTGACGATGTCGAGGTAGCCAACTCCACCATCATGTTGGATCTCGAAAGACGCACCGCTTGCTGACTGAGACTCGTTAGCCCAGTCAATCCCGCAGCATGGCCTGACTCGGCATCTGTGCAACACTCGGCGCAGATTCCGATTCATCTCAAAGTGCGTTGGCTGCCCCCGGCCTGGTCTGGTGTCTGTCTGTAGTACCAAGAGGCTCTGCAGAGATGAAGACTTTTTTTCTGAGAGCAGCTTGCGTGGGAAAAAGGCTAGAATCAAAAAGAGCTCCCATCCTAGCGCGTCAAGTGACGTCATCGAGCTTGCTCCCGCATCAGCTCTAGCGCTCGCCTTGCTGCACAGGCACAGACGCGGTTTCATGCCCCTCCTTCCCGGCCTCTTTCCTCTGTCCCCTGCCCTGCCTCTTTTCGGCCGGAAAGACAGCTACACACACACACACACACACACACACACACCTCGACTGGCCGCCCGTTCCGCTCCCTCTCTGCGAGTGTTTCTGTGCTTCTCATCCCCCGCCATCTCACTCTCCCGTTCCGCGCTTCCCCTTCCACGCAAAGATCAGCAGCGTTCCTGAGCTGCCGCAGCTCCCCTCGTGCCCAATTGACTTTGCGTACCTGAATATCACCCACCGCAACGGGTGGCCGCGGGTATTTCCATTCCTCCCCTTCTCTGTTCCTCTGTTCCTCGGAAATGCCAGAGTGCCATGCTGCCAAACGCCTGTATATGTGAGGCGTACACCCGCTCCTCTCTATCCGACTGGGCCACGTTCCTCGCCCGGCACTATCAGATGCCAATTACGGAGTCGACACCGCTTTTTGTTCCCATGTCCATCTCCTCCCGCCATGACGTACCTCATGCAAGAGCCTCTTAGTGCTCATCTCCCCGCCCCTGTCCCTGGACAGAGCTAGACAGGTGCCTTTGGTTGGGCCACTTTGTGAGATTGCTAGGGTGGCGTGACTAGACGGGGGGCCTGTCATCTTGGGTCAAATCGTCAACCAGAGCTTCTTAGTTGACTTCTTTCTTTCCAGAATCACTCAGCCCAGGTCTTGGTAGGGCTCGAACAATCATCAGGCTCAACGCGTGGGACATCTCAGATCGTTCTAACTGTATGAGCTGGTGTTGTTTGATGGACTTGAGATGAGAGAGAGAGTCAGCACCACCTCAAGGATGGGTGGCCTGATGAGCGCAACACACGAGAAGCCCACCATTGCTTTGAGTTGACCAAGGCTGCATCAACCGCTGTTGGTGCGCAAATGGGTTACGGCATCCCCTTTTCAATGTTGATGTGATGATGGCCATAAATCGCCAAAAGCCTGCCGAATTAAGCAACGTAGGAATTGGTTCGAAGCGAGCATCATCGTCACGAGCGTGGATACTCTGCGTAATTAGAGACTTCTCCCCTGGAATTTCTATTTCCAAACAGTCGCATCACTTGATGTTGTTTTCAAGAGACAGCCATATCAACCAACTAGTCACCAGGACATTGAAGCTAGGGAGGCTTTTACCCGTAGCCTACCTTCTTGAGCATTCATCACACACTCGTCTTCAATCGGCCAACCAGTGCAGCTCAAGAAGCTAATCCAGTCGCAGAAACCGCCTTCCAAGTCGAGTGAGTCGTCCCACTTCTCCAATGTTGCTGGCTGGGACCTTCTACGCGACAGGCTGCTCACCTGAGCAGGTCAGGATTTTTACTGGGCAGCTCAACTCGGGGTTGAAACTTGCCCGGGAAGCTGATTCATACGAGGATCTCCCATTTCAGCTATATCTTCCATGAAGTGTGGTTTTTGGACATACCAGGGGACATATATCGCCATTCCCAGAAACCGGGTAGAGTCCCGGTCATGCATTACGAATGAGATGGTCGAAATGAAGTAGCAACAGCGATCTATCCACCCTCAGTCCTTCAAACGTCCGCTGGCGGAATTCAAGAGTAGCAGCATCATGAAATCGGCCGCAGGACGCAGGAACCCTGGATTCAACGTTTCTAGAATATCGATCACGATAAGAACTGCCTCCGATGTCAAGCCACCCTCACGGGATGAAGTAAATATTCTCTAGGGACATCATGCGCTCAAGGGCACGAAGGATAGTAAAGAATCGTCCGCAACAGGCGTAAGTCGGCTCTACGATGAGGTTGAGCCCCTATCCCATTGGGATGCTTGCGCCTGCGGAGTTGCCATCGCCGACGGTCATGAAGACCTGGCCACGAGACGACACATCACTGGCGGTCCTCCTTGCCTCTGAGCTTGTGAAACAGGTCACCAGTCGGCCAGGCTTGGATTTCACTGACTCGATGAAAGTATAAGCAGGCGGAGCACCGAGTCTCCAGTCACCCCGTTGTTCCGCCTGCAGCCTTGACGCAGCACTAAGAATACAATGCCGATACACGATGCCTCGGCCTCGGTGCAGTGTAGCCCGAGCATTCTGCAGTCTGCCTGCGGCCCGTCCCGTCCAGCCCAGAGAGCATGTGTTTTCCCCGGCGAAACCCAGATGCCCTAGCTCCACACCGTAGACTGCAAGAGCCCGGCTGAGGGCATCGCTTGAACAGTTTCAGGCATGGCCTCTCCGCGGGAGACCCGTTGTCTTGCTCAGAACGTATATTGCCACTTGGGTTCCGCAAGCCGAGGAGTGCCGCAGGATTAGACCTCACACCGCGAGTCCGACCACTGCCAACGACAGATACCATATGCGCGGTGAGCGCAACGGCTGTGGCGGGGCATACCATGCACTCGTGCAAAGAAGTTGCCATTCGTTAGACGAAAGAACATTGGTCCTCGGCTGAAAATGTGTGTCGTGTATCGCCTTACTGACTGAGCCCCCTACAGGTACGGATCGGAGAGCACGTGGCGTGAATAGACAGTCATGTCCCTGCATTTAGCTGTGTCACAGTTGTACGTACCTTGCAGCGGTGGCTGTGGATGACCGCCGCCGCGGACCACCGATGCGCTTGCATGCTACCTGCAACTACAATACTTGCGACGATGAGCTTTTGGCCCATCGTGCATATCGTAGTTTGCGATTCTCCCCGGGACCTCGCCTCACCATAGACAAACGGAACTCGAGGCCATTCGAATGGCCACCTAGGAACGTGGACGTCCGCGGTGAACATGCTCGCGTGAGGGTGGGAGGGCCCTTTCCGGTTTCGTGGGCAGCGGCTAAAGATGTCTTGGGGATCTCTTGGTGTATATGGAGGACAACAGTTCTTGGTCGACTCTGGTATCACGGCGGGAATGGCACACCCAAGAAGAATAATGAGTTTGTTCAAACAAAGAGCAAGTACGAGACATTTGCGTGGGGCACGCCCAGAGGCCGTTCATTTCTTCAGACATCGAGCGGCCATGTCACGCCATCTGGAGGCGCACCGCTCTTGTCAGATGCTCCTCGGGAGGACAGCAATCGCAATTGACTTTGCTTAGCGGCGGCGGCGGCGCGAAATCCATCGGAAACGGAAATGGCGGGCAGACGTTTCTGCCGCGGTCGCAGCCGCAAAAGCCCGTTGCGCCCGCGACGTTGTCTGTGATGTCTCGTGTCGTCGCCAATGAGGAAACAAACAGAGACACTGTTTGGGGTTGACCCCATGCGACGATCAGCGTCGTGGGCCCAGGGAACAGGCACGACGGGAAAAGAAACAGATGGAAGGCAGTTTGGCATGTGATTCCCCATCTACCGTCAGGGGATTGGGCGGAAAGACTGATTGGCAACATTGCATTGCATCTAATCTTGGGTCGTTCTTGGGAGCGGTTCCCACTGAGGGGCTACTTTCGGACACGAGCATTGGACATCGGACATTGGGACATGGGGGGGCAGTTGATAGGGCGGTGGGTACGGCCGCAGTTTGTTGACTTTTGTGGTTGCTTTTTGTCTTGTGACAAGCCGAGCTCCCACGCTCCATGGGGGAGAACAATGGGGGGACGTTGGAGACATGGCTTGAGGCTTGGAGGGGGAGAGAGAAAAGAGGAGCAAACACGGGCAAACGCCCATCAGTTGCCCAAGTGCGAGGTCCGACTTTGCCTCGGCCAGCGCCGGGGAGGCGAAGCGGAGAGTCCGGCCGAGGCATCCCGGGGCTCAGGAGCCTGGGTCCCGTCCATCCTCACTTCCCTCTGGGTGCGCGCTCAGCTCATCGCCCCCGTCCCAAGAGCCAGAAAGAACCCGGCTCGGCCTCAACCCCCTGGCGTTTTCGTTGAGCGACTATGCCTGTTCGGGAAAGCGGTGACGACTGCTGCCGCGACCCTGCCGGCTTGGACGTGCGTCATGCTGCTCTCAACACTGCCGTCGGGCAGGAAGACCCCGGTAACCCGGTCGAGCTGGTTGCTAACTTTGACGGCCATTGGCAGGAGCTTCCCTTCACAGACGGGGATGGGGCCGGGGAGCGGAGAGCCTGTTGGTGGGTAGCACGAAGAAACAGAGACGGCACTCGCACACACAGCGGACGGGTCAGACAGGGACGGATGGAGGGGCAAAAAAACCATACATGCACCGCACGACGAGGAAGCGCCGTTGCGTTGTCTCTCTTTTTTTTTCTGCCGCCCGTCTGCTGCTGCTGTCGTGACCCCAAGCAAAGGCAAGACACGACACACACACACACACGCACACCCATACTGCCCGAGAGAGGAGCCGACACCGATAGCACCTGTCTGGACCCTCCCTTTTCCCCGTAACCCGTCCCGTACCCTTCCGTAGCTTGTACATAATAGATAAACCACAACCCCTCCCCCCTTTCGACGCTCTTTTCTACCCCTTCTCCACTGTACCTCATGCTCTTCAGACTGCGTCCTGTTGTTTCCATCGCCAGAAGCAGTTTTCCCCTCCGACGATTCAACTCTGCAACCACAATGGCTTTCCTCGGCGCCGAGAAGAAGCACAAGGTGACGGTGGTCGGCTCCGGTAACTGGTGAGCTCCAACGCCTCCCTCTCCGCTACTCGATTTTGCGAATGAACAACCTACTGACGATTCCAACCCAGGGGCTCGACCATCTCCAAGATCGTCGCCGAAAACACAGCAGCCTTCCCCGACCTCTTCGAACAAGACGTGCACATGTGGGTGTACGAAGAAGACGTCGTCCTCGACAAGACGTCCCCTTACTACGATGCCGCCGTCGGCGACCAGCCCCAGAAGCTCACCGCCGTCATCAACAAGCACCACGAAAACACCAAGTACCTGCCCGGCATCAAGCTCCCCAGCAACCTCATCGCGAACCCCTCCCTCCAGGACGCCGTCAAGGACTCTACCATTCTCATCTTCAACCTCCCCCACCAGTTCATCGGCAACGTCTGCAAGCAGCTGCGCGGCCACATTCTGCCCTTTGCCCGCGGCATCTCGTGCATCAAGGGCGTCAACGTCTCGGACGACGGAGTCTCCCTCTTCTCCGAGTGGATCGGCGACGGTCTCGGCATCTACTGCGGCGCCCTCTCCGGCGCAAACATCGCCTCCGAGATCGCCGCCGAGAAGTGGTCCGAGACCACCGTCGCCTACGACCCGCCGCCCATGGACAACTCCCGCGCCCCGACCCCGCGCTCCACCTCCCCGAACACCAACGGCGGCGCCAACGGCAACGGTATCGCGCCCCTGACCCCCGTCGACATGCAGCACAAGGACGCCCGTGGCCGCACCTCCAAGACGAAGCTCACCCCCGTCCCCGCCGAGTACCCGCCCCTGGACCACCAGATCTTCAAGCAGCTCTTCCACCGCCCCTATTTCCACGTCCGCATGGTCTCCGACGTCGCCGGCGTCTCCCTCGGCGGCGCTCTCAAGAACATCGTCGCGCTGGCGGCCGGTTTCGTCGACGGCCGCGGCTGGGGCGACAACGCCAAGGCCGCCATCATGCGCGTCGGCCTGCTGGAGATGGTCAACTTTGGAAAGGAGTTCTTTGGCCAGACGGTGCACACGGGGACCTTCACCGAGGAGTCGGCGGGCGTGGCGGATCTGATCACGTCCTGCAGCGGTGGCCGCAACTTCAAGTGCGCAAAGATGGCCGTCGAGGAGGGCTTGAGTGTGCAGGAGGTTGAGAAGCGGGAGCTGAACGGCCAGATGCTGCAGGGTACGAGCACGGCGCAGGAGGTGAACAGCTTCCTGAAGGCGAGGGGGTTGGAGAAGAACTACCCGCTCTTCACGGCCGTGCACGGCATCCTCGAGGGACGGTACAGCGTTGACGACATCCCGACCTTGGTGTCGGCATCCGAGAACTAGAGGGGGTGTGTGAGGTTGGAGACATTACGGCATCAGCAGCATACGAGTAATACGGAACATCACTGCAGGTGATGGAAACGGGGTCCGACGGCAAGCCGGTGCGGCGGGGACTGGAGTATGGGTTTTTGGTTTCTGTAAATGCACGTTGATATCCCTGGATTGTTTACCACAGCGGCATGGTGTGGAAAAGGATGTAGACAGGTTAAGCAATGACAACATTTTTCTGATCAATTGCGTGATCCGTGGCATCCGAGAAAGCCATCGTACTTGAAAAGTCATGAATCCAGTGACTCCTCAGTCCATAGCCTCCAGCAGTCCCAACTTCTCTTCATCAACACCCGGCGGCCGTCTCCTCCACGCCCTCCTCCGCGCCCTCCTCCCCTCCTCCTCCTGCGTCCTCTCGCCGTCCCCAAACACGGGCTTCAGTACGCAGTCGTACGCCATCCAGACCAGGTTGAAAACCGCGCCGAGCGTCACGCCGAGCCACAGCGGCACCTTGCCCTCCTTGTTCGCGACCAACTTGTTCAGCCCGAAGAACAGCAGTATGACGGGGAGGAACAAGGCCGTCAGCAGCCACTGCCCGACCTGCTGCCGGCACGTCGTCACGGTGTACGGCTGGAGGCTGTTGAGCCAGCGCTGGTAGTCGTCGGGCAGCTCGTGCTCGGCGGCGCCGTCGGTGATGAGCTTGAGGTAGCGCGCCGAGGGCTGGGCGTAGGTCGGGTCCGGGCGGCGGGCGGGCCGGAGGAAGCGCCAGTACCATTTCTTGCGGGGGTCTTGGGGCTTCCTGGGGTCGTCGTCGAGGGCGGCGGCGGCGGTGGTGGTGGTGGTGGGCGAGGCGTCCGGGTTCTCGGGGTCGGCGTCCGGGATCGCTGGGGAGCAGAGCGTGTGTGCGAAGAACGGGCGCGGGATGTCGATGGGCGGCTTCTCGGGGATGGAGACGCGGGGCGGGAGGGGGATGCAGGGGGTCAGGATGTCGGCGTACGAGGAGCCGCCGCCCTCGGTCGCGACGATCGTGGCGTAGTCCTCGCGGGTGACTTCGTAGACGACGCCGAAGAGGCCCTTGTCCCAGCCGAGGTCGGGGGCCCTCGCCTCGCCGTCGCCGGCAGTGGCGGACGCCGGAGGCTGGGGCGGCGGGGGGATGGGCGGGAACTTTGGCGGGTCGGACGGGTCCGGGAGCTTCGGCACCTTGCGCGGCGCCGAGTTGGCGAAGCACGGCTCGCGGTAGGGCAGGCCGGGGAGGTCGAAGACGAGGGAGAGGGACGGGGCCGAGACGTTTACTTGGGATACTGGGCGGATGCCGCGGGCGCCGAGGAAGGTTTCCGCGCTGAGGTTGGAGCCGTAGGCGAGGTAGAGGATCGTGCTCTGCGCGGCGTCATCGTGAGAGGGGGAGTCTAGCGATGCTGCGGCCAGGCGCGAGGAGGAGGTCCGTGGGATGCTGGAGACGGGCGGGTAGGAGGGTTTCGAAGGGCGGGAGGGAGAAGCTGCTGTGGCGATTTTCCAGATGCGCTGGGGCAGGCAGACTGGCTCTTGGGGAAGTGAGGTTGTCATTTTTCCGGGTTCATCGGACGACGAACCGCGGTGCGATGTGCGTCTGTTCGTCTGCGGGAAGCTCGGTGGTTTGATAGCTGTCCGGGTTGAGCTGATGTGGGTCAGCGGACGGCTCGCGGCGAGGCGTGCGTAGGTGCGCAGACAGCTGGGATGATGCCGGACCGTGTATTCGGAATGGGATGATGGGGGGTTGGTTGAGGAGCAGAATGCGAAACTGGTGAGTTCGGGTTGGGGAGGTTTTATGTGTTGCCTTGTTTGGATGACGACTGCGCTTGGGGTGTTGGATCGCTATGGGACGCCTGGCCGGCGGACTGGCGGAGTTGGCTTACATAACAGAGTGTGGAGGATATGGGGTCGGCGGAGGACGTGGACCGGGATCGTGGCCGGGATTCGGTGTTACTGACCTCGGTGAGAATGTGCCCATCGTGACTTCCGAGTGCGCTTTTAGCCTCCAGCAATTTCCCCCCTCGAACTCGGCAGTTCGTGCTACAGGTTTTCACATCCTTTCGTCACTTTACGTTCCTGCATTGGCAGCTGCCAAATGACGGACTTGACGTTGAAGTGGGACTCTTCCCGAATTTGCCATTTTGCTCACCAACGCTGCCGAGATCCTCTCAGAGCTCCCAGTATAATTACATCGCTCTGGTCAAACAAGAGCGTCATATTCCGTATCTTCATTACTTCCGTGGATACAAGCGGTCAACCGTCCTCTGGACCATGGCTACAACCCCCAGCGCCGTGGTGCCTTCAGACGCCTGCTCTTTTCCATGCAACGCTCGCCACATCTAACCATGAACGACTGCGGTGTTTTCCCCCCTGGAGTACCATGAAATCATTTGTCCTGAGCCCAAGTCATCTCATACGTGTCGTCGTCTCATGAACCAGCGCCCATGCCTGGTGTCCCTCGTTATCAACTAGCCTCCAACCCCTGGATCCATCAGCCACAACATAGATAGCTTCAAGTATGTAATTCTTCACATCATTTCTCCCTGTCATCGCCACCATAGCATGGCCAAAGAAGTGTCAAACCCCATGCCCACATGAGACGACGATGCCTCGGAAGACGTTGCCACCGAAGAGGCAATAAACGGCAAAGAACCCTCTTCATTTTGACCTTTACCCCAGTCATCTGGTACACGGCAACTCTGGGGTTCATAAACCCGGCCTAGGGAACTCCGCAGCCATTGGCCTACCTAACTACCCCCCCTGGATATCGAGAAAGCCCCGTAAGCTTGGGGTCCGACGATAGCTCATCCATTCGGACTTCTGGTACCCGTAGAACTTGACCTGGGTTCTCTGTGCCTCTAGATACTTCGCCATTTGTACTCTCGGACCCATCACCCCCTTTATCTTATAACACTTCCAGCGGTCCCCTTGTTGACGACTTTATTGCTGGTGCTGGCACACGTGGCGGGCCAAGTCTCCCTGGTTCTCACGAAAGGCTTGCCACACATTTAGTTATCTGGTCGCCAAAACAAGTCTTTGAGTAATGTGGAAGAGAGAGTTTCTCATGGGCAGGAACCATCCCACTCGGGAAAGAGGACAGAGGTGTTTCGATGGACTATCCCCATAACCAGGTATCGTGAAGAAAGCTCTGACCTTTTTACCCAATGCATACCAAGGCTCTATGAGACAGCTAACACATTCTACCGACACAATGAGTATACCAATATTCCACTCTTGCTAGAAGACCTCCGGCTTTAGCAGACCAACAGTACTGCCATCCCCTATATCGCCAGGCAAATAAGAAAAACGCTCAACTTCCAACAACCGGCAACACAAGCTGTGCAAGAGGAAAGATGAGGGTACAGCAGCGACGATTGGCCGCCATCCTTCATCACGGCAAACTCCCCATGAGCATATGCCCCAAGCGTACGCGGCATCTAACACGGATTCATCTTTGGCGACAAACAGTAGCAAAGGAGGGAAATGCCTCATGCCACATCTCTATAGAGCGAAGTCACTTCCTGAGAGGTGTGCCTGGCATCACGTCCAGGCCGAGAGCAGATTTAAACAACCGAGATGAACCAAGATGCGCATAGAAACGCCGAGCTCTTCGCCTGTTGAGTCTACAAAGCTAGATGGCCAGGAAATCAGCCGTCCAGGAGTTCTACTACACTAACCATCATCTTTGTGGTTCATGAGAGCATAATCAACCGTTAGTTGAGACCCAGCCCCTCAGGCAATTCCAGTGACTCTCACACCAGGCCCCCATCTATCCAGACCTTCCTTCACACCAATACCTAGTCTTGCGCACAGTGGGGTACACAACAAGTCACGCAACTTCACAAAAACTTCACCCTCACGCAATATGGCTTCGAGACAGGGCCCAGATATTCGGGAAGCTGGATGCCGGCTTTCTGGTAGCCAAAGCAGAGGCAGTTGGGGCGTCGGTCGGTAGAGGGCGGCGGTAATTGCCCATCAGTTATTCTGCCGAACAGTCTGACATCGAAAACTAGGCATACGCCTCCATGCTCGGTAAGACAGGGAGGGGGAGTGTTATGTCGCCATCGACGAGTCGCGCATACAAAGTCACGCAACGTACCCAGAAAAGCTCCAAGTCCCACGATGTCGAACAAAGAGGGACTTTGCTCATAAACGAATATCGAGCGCACTGGATGGAGCGAGCGACGACCGCTTGCAAAACGTGCCTCAACATCCCGAGAGCCTGCGAATTGGCAATAAACAGCCGTCCACTATTGACCAAAAAAAAAAAAAAACCACCTGACACAAAGGGCGGTGTCGGCAGATCAAACTCTTGACTGGTGCGAGAACCCAGGCCCTGCTGAGTAGGTGCATACGGTTGGACCATGTCTGGGAGCGGATGGCAAGTCCTCGCTGTGTCGAGGGCGACAGTGCAGTTGTAAGAAACGATGGCAGTGAATTTCTGCATAGCTTATCCGCTTTACTTAGCCACCATGAATTGATAGGACTTATTCATGGACCCTTTCTTTCCCGTCCCCCCAAAGCGGCAGAGTTGGACATTGATCGTAAGGCGATTGGGCTGTGGCTCTCGGACATCCCAAACATCAAGTCCTCTCTTCTTGGTTGATATGTGGGCTGCTTTGAACAACAGAGTCCCTCCGGAACGCTGGACAGCACGATGGGGGGCTGCCGGAGCAGCCATAAATTAATGGGTCGAACAATTGGAGACCGGCGAAACTGGAAAAACAACGAGAACGAGGCTCAATCGCTACTTCAGGAGACCTTTCTTCGACTGTCGGATAACTAACCGCCATGCGCACGCCAAAACGCCTCGCCAGACCTTTGCCTGCTCTTATCTTTCCCAAGTCTCGTCATTCCTTACATCGTTCCGCGGTACATGAAGCCCTTTCACTCGATGTGCCACTGAGTCTCAAATCTCGCCATTTTGCCGCCTTCAAGGGGATAGGCAAACACCCTTGCTAATGCTCTCCCGTCTCATCGAATTGAACTTTATTACCGATGGTGGCAGCTCGGCTCGGCGGTAGGACGTCGTACCTCGAGGATGGATGAGCCATAATCGGCGGATACGTCCTCCATCGTCGCTTTTTCTCTCGTCACAACCTCTCACCACAATGCCTCTCAGGCGCCATACAAACGCCCCTCTCGTTTCATGGAATAAAATACACTGCATGCCTTCGTGGATATCGTATATCGAAAACAATTAAAAAAGAAACCGCCGGTGCGCACGGCATGGCCAAAGCCGCCGCCGCTGTCGTCGTCGTTGTCGTCGTCGGGGCTAGGTACAGCGGTACGCTGACTCGTTTCGCGTGAAACGTCGGGGACGTGGGGCAAAACCTATTGTCGACTACTCGATCCGCGGGGGAGTCTTTGACGAGTACGGCGATGCGCTTCTCCTTTTTCAAAGAAGGGGTGTCAGGGAACCCTTTCGAGGCAACAACAAAAAGCGTTCCAAAAGAACCACAATACAACATTAAGACGACGTGGCGTCGTCCACAAGCCGGGGAGGTGGTTCTTGGATTAGGGAGGAATGAGGGAATGCGCTTACGATCTCCTCCTCTCGCCCTCTTTACGTAGGCTCTCAATGATCTTGAGCATCTCTTTCCGTCCGCCGTGGCTGTCGATAAGCTTGTTGGCCATGCTCATGCTAACCTTTTCGCGGGCGTTTGCGCTGAGCAGGCGCTTGACGAGGAGGTGGCGCATCAGAATGCATACGAAGACGCCGCAGTCGCTGCCGTTCTCTTGTTGCGGGGAGTCTTCCAAGTTGAGGTACCGGAGCGGCCGGCCTAGGATCTCGGACATCTTATGCGTAGCCAGGCGGCCCTCCGCGTAGTTTGCGCCGCCGAGGGAGTCGTAATGGAATGCGACGCCGTCGATCGCGCTAACAAGCAGCAGGGACCAATGTGAGCCGCCCTCGGCCTGGGCGACGTTCCGGGCGTCGTTGATGGGGAGGAAGATGTGTGTTGTTTTGGAGAAGTCCGGGAGGGCGGAGCGGATCTGGCGCATGTCGGGTTCTTTCATGAGGAGGAAGGTCATCGACGGCCGCAGGAGGCAGATGCGGGCTTGCGGGTACTTGGGGAGGATTTCACGCTCCAGCCATCTGTGGTGGTCATGTTAGGTAACCGAGGGGGGGATGGGGGCAGTTGTTGAACTGACTCTTCCCAAAAGGCAATGTTCTGGAGAGGAGTTAGCTAGGAGGCCAGGCGCAAAGGGGGGAGTGTGGTCGCACGTTGTCTGTTAGCCAGTCGTTCTTGAGCGCCTTGATGTCTTCGTAGGTGACTGTGATGGCATGAGTAAGCAAAGTGCGAGCCGGGAGTTACGTCGGAGAGCACGAGGCCGGGAGAGGCGGATCAGTGCAATATCATATCGAGGGTACGTACGGAGGATATCGTGATCTGGAAATTGAAAACACTGTCAGTCAAATACGATTCACCACGGGATTAGGATCACACCGCGCGCCAGCGGTATCGGATTGGGGGTATGGGCACGACTTACACGAGAGGTAAGGTTGCTGCGGGGAGAGCTAGGACGCAATCCGGGTCAGTTCACTGGCACGGCGCTGAAACGGGACTGCACCCCCGCCCAAACTTGGCACCCCGCCGCAACTGCCATCAGCGCAGGACTCGACCAGGACGGACAAGATGGGAGACAAGTGCTTGTCCAAGTCCGACCGGCCGTCGTCCGACGTGACAGGGAAAAGCGAGAGACGTCGACGCCGCCTCGCCCTTCAGAGCGACGGGTACGAAGAGGACGGAAGGCAGGGCAAGCGGAAGCGGGGGAGCACGCAGAGAAGGGTCTTACAGTGTCACCGAAGTGGCGCGCCATCTTCCTGAAAGGCATGCTCAGCCGCGACTCCGACCAGTGGCCGGACTTGGTGGTGCTCGGGGGAGAGGTCGAGGGGGAGGAGAGCTGGGTAGCTGCTGCCGGTGATGCTGTCGGCGCTGATGCGGCGGAGGAGATGGAGGAGCTCGTCGAGGTGGAGCTTGGAGAGCCGACGTCGCGGGGAGGCTGTTGGTGACGAGAGGAGCGGAAGGGGAGGAAGCGGCTGTTTTCGCGCAGAGTTGCGTCAGAGGATACTGTTCGTACAGTCCGGTTCGAGAACGGGCGACGGTCCTTTCAGAGCTTTGTGCAGTTATGCGGATGGAGGTAGGTAGGAAAACAGGAGGGGGAGGTGAGAGAAACGGAGTAGAAGGACAAAAAGTTCCGGGAATGCAAACAATTGGGGGGAGGGAGGGATTGGGATGCTGGAGGGATGGCGGCGGAAGAAGAGGGAAAAGGGCCAAAGCTAAAATAATAATAATAAAGGGCCTTTCTTCGAGTAAGCCGGCTCTTTTTTTTTTTCCCTTTTTTTTTCCTCTCAGGGATTTTTTGAGCGGGGAGGAGGGTCTTCGTTTTTTTCTTTCTGCAGCTTCAGGATCTTCCCGGTCACAGTTCCCTGGCGGAGCGATGGCGTGGTGGGGATGAAGAGAGAGACGGACAGAGAAGGCTTTACATCGTACAAGGGCCCCCAGATGGCAGAGCGTACTACGTAGTATGTAGGCAGAGAAGAAAAGAAGCTCGCGCCATGCGGGAACGGCCTGGGCTGGGAATTGGGCCTCCACCGGCACCGGCGGTGCATTTGCAGGGCAGGCGTGCAGCTCGGATGAGGGAGGGACTGATGAGTGAGAGCGAGCGTGAAAGTGAGGCTTGAACGGCGAGTGACGAGGAGGGAGACGTGGCCCGGGCGTGGCGCAGCGCAGGCCCAAGAGGTGGGCGAGGGACGAAAAAGGGACGATGAATGCGAGGTGACGAGGGTTCAACAAGCCACACTTGTGGGGGCCCGAGGAGCTGGGGCCACTTCGCTTAACCGACGGTGTCTCCGGCTACCCACTGGGCTGCTGGGGGAGAGGGGGCCGCTGCACCGCTGAACCTCTCCACTGGGAGGGGGTGGCACCGGAGGGTCAGGCGGCATGCGGCACGCGAGCCAAGGGACGGACTGGCGGAGGCGAGACAGAAGGAGTCAAGCCAGAGAGTAACATGGAGAATGTGAAGCATACCTGGGATTGCTCAAGCGGTCTAAGCCCGTGTGAGGGAGGCTGGCTGCTGGCTGCACGCCGACTGCTGCTGCTGCCATTGTGAGAGGGGGGGGAACACCGTCCAAATCTGGGGAGATCCCGGGGACTCGGGCTGGGGGGTCGGGGGCTTATGAGGAACAGGGTTGAATGGAGATACGAGGTCCAACGCAGTGGGCAAACGGCGGCAAAGGGCGTTTGGGTACCAGCGTGGAAGAAAAGTTGAATCGGGTGGGCAGAACCTGGGGACAGGCGGGTTGGGCGGGAACTCGCCTGTTTACATACAACATCACTCGGAGGGACGAGTCTCGGACTGGCGACGGCTAGGCTGCCGATGGACGATCACCTTCAATGGACGACGACATCTGGGGGAGACAACCGGGAAATAAGGTACGAGGAGACGAGACCAAACATCTGGAACCCTGGGAAGTGCCGCTGTCCGAATGTGGTTCGAGCATGTCTGTAACAATGACTGCGACGGGAGGCTACGCCTCTGCCAAACCTTCTCTCACCACCACCTACGCCGATGAGTGCACGCCGTGCTGCCACAAGCTCAACACCGGTATAGCTAGTCAGGCCAGGTAGGCCCCCTCGGCGGGTACCCAGATGTAGTGAGGAGAGAAGAGGAGCAAGAAGAAGAAGAGAGGATGAGGATGGACCAAGTTTCACCTCGTCTACGTCACCGTGCTTGCGGCATCGCAATACCGGGCGATGCCACCCTCCTGGGGCACTTGCCGCCGCAACATGCAGCCACTCGTTCACGGTCTGCGGTTCGGTGCCAACCGTCGACGGCGCCAGGCCGCTTTGGGACTGGGTCGGGCTGAGACGACGCAAAACGCCGCACCCTCTGGCACACTTTCCAGGCGTGCCGCTGACGGCAGCTGCGTCCCCTCTGCTCACCAACAGTCCGTTATCAGCTGGAGGCTCGTGAAAGTCAAAATCGAGGGGGGAACCGCTGTGAGAACAGGGAGCAGCGGGGTAGGGCGTGGGGCAGCTGCACCGGCGTCTGCCGAGGTGGCATTGCCCGATCCAGGCAAGTCGTGTCTTTTCCCACCAACCGTGAGGCTGAAAAACCCCGGGGTACGCCATTCTTGGGGCCGTCGGTCCTGGGGCACCCATCATCGAATTATCCCACCGGCGTGAATCGCAGATGTCGCGTCTCGTTCAAAGAGCACTGGATCCTGGGCGTGGCCGACGGCTGAAAATTCAAAGCTTCTTGCTGTGAGGGCGCAGAATTGACTTTGGAAAGATGGCTTGTTTCTGGTCTTCGCGGCCCGGGAAACTAGGTCTGAGAGTGACCGGGTACACATTCACAGCTCGGGACACCATCCATCCCCTAACCTCCGTCCGGAGAACACCCGCCCGCAACCCGGAAGTTGGACGAAACACACTTTGAACGGCAATGCAAACCATCACTCACCCCACGTCGTTGGTCGAAAGTGAAAAATCTCATTGGGCAGACCCTATAAGCCGAGGAGTCTATGCCGCCCATCAATCATATCTCATGTCCACCTGCTGTTGCTATCGTACATCGTGCAAACTCCCTCATGGTCGCTGACTGGGAATGCGCGAGACAAAAGTTAACCTCTCAATTGGAGCCACCAGAGAGGCCGCCCTTGCGTCCCGCCTCACGCGCCTTCTCGGATCCAGGCTCGAACGAGCCAGACGACGCCTTGCCGCCCTCGGACGCGATCTCGCGCTGCTTATCCGCGTCCATACTGGCAAAGCCACCGCTGTGGCTGGAGTGGCCGCCCTTGGCTGCAATCTCCTGGACCTCTTCCTTAGGACTGATGGCCACGTTAGTAACATTCAAAGAGACAAGATGCACTGAAGTCGCATATCAGAAACGCAGAGGAATTGTTAGCTTACCGGTTGGCAAAGTTGCCAGGGTTGGTGTTGCCAGTGCCCGAGGAGTGAGTGCCCGAGGACTGGTTCTCAGCGGTGTTGCCCCCGCCGTGGCTGGCATGGCCACCCTTAGCCGCGATCTCGCGGACCTCCTCGGTGGGGCTTCATATCATCAGTATTGTACTAGAAAGAGGGAATTTAATTGTTGGGCAAACGAATCATACCGGTTGGCGAAGTTTCCGGGGTTGCTGTCGGCCATATTGATGGTTTGTGTTGGCAGGTTCTGAGATGTTGGGTGTAGTGGACTGGTGAAGTGCGTGTGGATTGAGGTTGAGATTGGTTGTTGATGGAGGAGGGACGAGGCGATGGTTGGATTTGGAGGATGAGAGGTTTATATCCATCGAGGAGATCTAGACCGAGGGGAGTAAAGAGCAGACCGGCCGCTGTTGCCTACCTGGATACACCATACCTTCCCTCAGTGACGTTGATATTAGGCAAACGCAGGCTCTCCCCGCCTTGCCCTGAAGATCCTCGCTAGCTGACCCGAGAATGACGATGAAGTAGCCGCATCTACCCCAACTGCTCCATGAATAACTTCACAGTTTTACTACGAACATACGCCGAGCATTGTGCAAGACGGATACACCCCCGGTGTATTGCCGTAGCGATTGGGTATAACCGGTGCGGCGGCGTCTGGACTAAGCTGACATCACCGTACCGTCAAACTCGCCAACATATCCACAAAACCTATCCGCCGTTCCAGACTTCATGAGCAGGCCAAGCCATCAAATCACGTTGCGACAGGCTGAGGCTCGGTTGATGAATGCTTTCTTCCCCCCATCTTGCTTTCTTCTTCCGCCTTGCTGCGTCGATGCGTTTGCGACCTGGAGGGCCGATGCTATGACGTCGGCTCGTCAGATCATCAAAACCTGGAGCGCTCATTTGCTGCCCTTTAAAGACGCTAGACCAGCTTCCCTGCGTCGGTTAAATAAGGCGAGATCTGTGCGGCCGGCAAGTGTGTATAACGTGAGAAAGGCCATTCAACGGCCTTTGATGGGATCTCATCCCGCGGTGGCAGAAGAAGCGTCATGGACGCCCGCCGGTAGAGCCTCCGGATGCAACAGCTCTCCAGAACGAACCACGCGAGCGAGACTGGGAGGGTCCACACGCAACGACACCGGGCCCATTAATCGGTATCCCTGCAAACACTTCCGATCCCGGGACAAACTCTCCGGCGTCTCGCCCCGCATCTCCGACCCTGGCTGCCCATCTACCGGCGGACCCCGATCTCTGCCAGCACCACGATGTGTACCAACCAATGCATTCAGGCTAGTTTGCTGCTTAGCTAAAGGAATGGCCCCAAAAAGCATAACGAAGGAGAAGACAGAAACAAGATGGTCGAATTGGCGTATCAACGAAGATGTTGCTTCTTAGGGGCATCCTTCACAGAACCATCAACGTTTCTCGCCTATTCCAAGCTGCCAGCGTCTCTAAGTGAGGGTGTAGTCTCCATTTTGAAGGTTAACAATGGGGCCATGTCGCTTGAATTTGCCAACCAACCCGATTGTAACCCTGAGAGTTCCTTTTCTTCGCCGGGCAGCTGCTCACGTGGGCCATAGAAACCAATGCATCTAATGGACCGGGACATGTTCGTTGCAATATGTGATAATCACGAAGGAAGTACCATGAAGTGGATAACTCTTGGTGTTAATGATCAGACATTCGGGTTTTCGATCCTGACCAGTTCTACCATCCAGAACCCTGACAACCCTCCCCTGCTCCGAGGTGTCTGCCGCTGATCCTCGTGACTTGACTCCTCCGCAGATGCGACTGACAAGCTTCCTCCTTGGCTGGACTCGATACATCGACAGAAAATTTGCCTTCCGCTCTGTTTTTCTGCCCCTGAGAAATGACAATGCCCCAAGACAAAAGTGATCGTCGCCTGGCCTCTGCTTCACCAGACCAAATGGTATTTCGATATCTGGATCGCCTTTTCACAAACGTGGCAGCTCCTTGTTCTCTCTTCTTGGCCAGGAACCGTCGTGGATGTGACGCTAGGGTAAAGTGATTCGAGCTGGAATTCCTCTGATCATCGTCATACAAGACGTGGCGTCTAGCCAGTCGCTCTTGTGGCATACCGTGCGCTCGATGAGTTGGCGTCTCCATCGGGAAATGTAGAAATACATGTGCGATGTTACTGGAGAGAGCAGCTTGTCTCTTGGATTTGCCGGGATAGATCGATATTGGCCGGCGTCGGGACTCTACGGCAGATGCGTAGGCAATCCAAGGCAAGAGCTCAGATATGGCGCCCATGAATGGACTCGGGTTGCCACCCCCAGCCCCATTTCTGCCCGGTGGTCTGCCCGTAGATGCAGCAATTTGGCTTCCAGCATCCTCAAGTTGAAACGTATGCTGTGTAGCGGGTTACGTGCTGAAAGCAGGGTTCTGCTCCATGGTGCTCGAGATGTGCTTCCTCAGTGCGGCCCACCGGTTCGCCGTCGCATTGGACGTCGCCTTATCCGTCTCCGCTGCCGCCGGCTTCTCCACTGCCATTGTGCTCGCAGGCACTGCCGCCGAAGCAGCAGGCACGGAGGCCAACGCAGCCATACTAGCGCCGAACCGCTGCATCTCGCCCCTCACAACCTTCTCCTTGCGCTTCAGCGCGCCGGGCCTGCTCTTCAAACTCTTGTGGCGCACCTTGCCCTCGCGGAGCTGCTCCAGAGTCTGCGTGTTCTCGTCGAGGTCCGGAAGGGCATCGGCGAGGGACTCCATGGTGGTGATGAGCTTCTTGTTCGGCCGGCGGCGCTTGAGGGGCTTCTTGTTGGCCTTCTCGACTTTGCTGACGAAAGCACTGTGCTTCATCGTGCGCTTGTCCTTCTTGTTCGCCAGGAAGCTGTCGTCGACCTTGGCCTCGGGACGGAGCGTCTTGTGCGGCGCAAGAGGGTGGATGTCGCCGCGGATTCGGGCCATCCGCTTCTCGCGGGCCGAGAGGGTATTTGTCGGTGCGGTGGGCGCCTGAAGAGGTTAGCATCGGTCAAATCACAAGGAGCTTGCGATCGCGTTACCATCTTGAATCAATTCGCGAGGGGGGACCGATGGAGAGTGACTTGACTGGGCGGGCTCGAGGGTTGAGTTTCGCGTGCAAAGAAACGTGGGATGCCAAAGTGCCGGTGAAGTTTGAAGACGCCCGAGCTTCAAAAATTCCATGGTGGGGCGCGGGCGAGAGCGGGTCTTTCAAATCGTGGGGTCGGAGGTCGGTGGCGGAACCTCCGATATGCATAAAACTCACCCAAATTCCCGCGCATGGCACTTATTCATCCCACTTACGCCGTATCACGGTCCTGACGAGAAAATGGGAAAAATCGAGGACTTGCGGCGAAAAGTCGCCGAGGCGGCCATCGAACTCCAGAACCTGAAACATGAGCTCGAGCAGGCCGAGAGAGAGGCGCAAGAAGCCCAGAATGCGTCGACGCAACCCTGGAAGTGGCCCCTGCAACCCGAGGACTATGAGAGATATGGACGGCAGTTGATCATCCCCAATGTTGGAGTAATAGGTCAGCTCTTGCGGTTGCACTGAGGATCGAATACCATACTGAACGGAAGTAGGTCAACTGAGGTTGAAGGAGTCCAGAATCCTCATCATCGGCGCTGGGGGCCTGGGATGCCCCGCAGCCGCTTACATCGCCGGGGCAGGGGCCGGCACCGTTGGACTCGTCGACGGCGATGTAGTCGAAGTTTCCAATCTTCATCGCCAGGTCGCGCACTCAACTGACAGAGTTGGCGTGACCAAGGTTGAAAGCGCCATCACTTACCTGAAGGGGTATGTTTACTTAACCCCCGCAACATTCACTATGTACTAGACTGAACTGAACTGATAGCCCCTCAGTCTGAATCCGCTCGTGACGTATCGCGCGCACAAGGAGCATCTGACGCCGCTGAACGCCGAGGACATCGTCTCACAGTACGATATTGTTCTTGACTGTACTGACCACCCGACTTCCCGCTATCTTATCTCAGACATCTGCGTCCTCCTGCAGAAGCCTCTTGTTTCGGCGTCTGCCTTCCGAACGGATGGTCAGCTCATCATCTTGAACTCGCCCGCAGCGCCGCAAGGAAGCCTAGAGGGCGGGCCATGCTACCGCTGCGTCTTCCCCAAGCCGCCTCCACCCGACAGCGTTGTCAGTTGTGGCGAGGGAGGAATTCTCGGCCCCGTGGTCGGCGTCATGGGCGTGCTGCAAGCTCTTGAGGCTATCAAGCTTGTCGCTTCGGGGGCTGTCGACCCTAAAGTCAAGGAAAAGGAGGCAGCTGCCCCGTCCCTCCTCATTTTCTCAGGAGCAGCGCCGTCGGGGCCGTTCAGGTCCGTCCGGATGCGCGGTCGCAGGAAGGATTGCTTCGCATGTTCTGCTACTTCGACACTGTCTCTGGAGACTCTGCGATCAGGCTCACTCGATTACATATCTTTCTGCGGTGTCAGTGCACCGGTCAGCATTCTGGAGCCCGAGGAACGCATTTCAGCAGCCCAGTATGAGCGCACGACCAGAGAAAAAGGTACACGCCATCTCCTGCTCGACGTGAGAGAACGCGAGAACTTTGACATCTGCAGTATCGAGGGGGCTATCAACATCCCTATCGCAAAGTTCATGAAGCAGACGCAGCCCCCAAGCGACGGCACTCAGCCCCGGCCAGAATGGTTGCCCGCCGATTTCCCCGACGATGCACCTATCTACCTCGTCTGCAGAGTTGGCAACGACTCGCAGCTTGCGACAAAGCGCCTCAAGGACTTGGCCCTCGATAACAACGGCAAGAGATTCATCGGCGACATCGAGGGCGGCATGAAGGCTTGGAAACACCAAATAGACTCTACGTTACCCTTCACCTAAGCAACAACGGCAAGTGGCGACATATTCTTTTTGTATGGAAGTTGAATTTGTTCTGACGAGGGGGCCTGTATCGTCATACATACTTTTCCCACCGATACCCCTATTGCTACAAAGAGAGGAGGACGACCTACGCCCACTAGCCATGATCCTGATTAGCCTTACGAAAAAAAGAAGTCGTCCGTTGACGAGGAGTAATGTTTGGTTGGTATTCTACACGAAGCTGACACGCTTCTTGTTGAAGGCGCGCTGGTCCTTGAGCCATTGGCGGTAGCCCTTGACGCTTGAGATCTTCTCTCCGTAGAAGTCGGGGACTGCTCAGGTGATTAGCGTGTCGTCAGTGAAGGTTGATAGTGAGCATGACTTACCGGGATTACCAACGGAAGACACCGAAGGGTCGACACGGTTCTTCTTGATGCGGGCGAAGAATTCCTTTTCCTTCTGTAACACCAAAGAATCAGCATCCGTTCAAAATCTTATGGTCCGATCTTTATGACTTACGATCGTCATCTGATTCTTCCACCTCTTGTTCAGCGTGTAGAAGACAAGGGATCCCACACTGGGTCCAACCAGCCATCCCAAAGCGCCGAAAGCCATCGTCATCATACCCATCGTGATGAAGGGGTCCAGAGGAACCTGCGTGACCAACGGATCCGCAACGCCCGTTGCCAGAATACCAGCGCCGCCAACGAACGAGCCCAGGCCGGAGATGACGCTGAAGCCGAGCTGCCACCTCCTGCGGGACTTGCGCAGCTGGAAGAACGTCTCCCAGTCTAGCTTGTCCCCGGGAACAGCGGCGGACTTGTGTTGTGCCGTTGCCGCGGCCGTGGCGTTGCACCGTTGGGAGCAGGGCTGGCGAACGACACGGGCAACGATCGAGGACGGAGAGGAAGCGGCGGCAAAGGCTGCGCTGGTGCGAGCAATCGGGCTCGTGGGGGCGAGGCCGATTGGGCGGGCAGAGGGCTGCTGCTTCTTCATCGAGGCGGTCGAGTACGGGCATGCGGTGGTGCGGGCGATGGAGGAGGCGATCGATGCGCGGGCGGCGCCCTGGCCGGCGAGGCGGAGGGCAAAGGTGCTCGTGGGCGTCAGCATGATTGCGTGACTTTGTTGGAAGATGTCAGTCGTGTCGGACGGTCGTGAGCATCAACCGGACGGAAGTCTGTGTTGGAGTGGAGATTTTTCTTGTGGCTGGTGTTCGAAGAAATGGGGAATGGGCTGAAGCTGGCATGGATGGAGCTCGCGATGAGGTCAAGCTCGGTGCGCCAGATTTGACGCCTTACCACGGTGTGCACGGCGCTTGGCCGCAGCTTTGCACGGACCGCTCCGCAACACCTGCTCTCTCAACATAACGATTCGGCGTTTGGCTGGCCAGGCCAAGACTGGGGATTATTTAGGAAACAGATAACTTGAGAGTAGCACAACTATCTTGGTAACCGTCTCCGAAGTCGCTCACTATTAACTCCAGAAATATAGTAAGAAGATTAAAAAGCTGCTTTACTAATTTTATTATTATAATATCTAACACTTATTCTTTAGTTTATAACCTAATTCGTTTAGTAAGTTCTTTTTATTTTTAAAAAAATTCTTTTACGTGGCAGTATACTTAAAATCACTACAATTATTGCAAACGTGTTACTTTGCATCTTTTTTTACTTTCATAATATAATCTTTAACATGATTTTTAGTAGAATTCTTATATTATATTAGAGGGCTTTCTTTGCAAATTCTTATAAATACACTTTAGTCGTCTTAAATATACAAGTACTCTCTCACGAATTTTTTTACTTACAGTTTGACCTCCTAGAAGCGCTAATTTACACACTAAGATTAGTAAGGTTCTTTCCCTCTACATCACACAAATCCACAGACTGACCATATAAACAACGTTCCCCACGACTTGACGGCTCCAAAAACAAGTTGCAGCATGTTAGACCCTCAGAAATGTCGTCCGGAGTGGCTGCTGATTTTTTTGAGCGTTCGCAGACCATAGGATTGGCGTTGTTCGAGTAGTCCTTGCCTGCAGAGGCTGACAGATCGCGTGACGCGCAATAATACGAGCCCCCAACCGCGAAACCCTTGGACCTCGAACGACGACGGCAACAAGCTTAACACTTCCAACCCACCGAATCCCACCGGCACCTGCTACCCGTGGCATGGGGATCTCTCCCCCTCAGGGAGCGGACCGCCATGTCGCGCCCCTCGACGTTCGTCTGGTTCGGCAGACCTACAATCGGCGGTAGCACCTGCACCAGCACCAGCAACACCTCTTCCAGCGGCCATCACAAATACACAAGCTTGCGGGAGCTCGCCGTGGTTTTCGAGGATATTCCAACCTACCGCCGCTACAAGCCCGGCACCGGCCCGCGCCTGGCCCCGATAACCCTCCTCCCAGTACGCGACACAACCGCCTACATCCGCGACGAGTTCTTCGTCCCACCCGCGCTCTCTGTCGACGGTAAGAAGCGTCTGCAGTATGTCGTGGGCTGGACCGACCTCCCCGCCGCACGGCTCCAGGTTGATGCCGAAAGGATATGCGACTACGTCTCGCCGATGGCGTACGAGGAATGGTGCGCCGCGCGCGCCGCCGAGCGGGATGAGGAGCAGCGCAGGATCGAGGAAGAGGAAAATGTGCGGGCTGTGGAAGAGGCAGAGGCGAGGGAGTCGAGGATTGCCAGGAATGGGGTCAAGGGCCCTAGGGGAAGGAAAAGGAAGCATCCCGTTGCGGTCGAGGCCAGAACTACGCTGCCCTTAACTAAATCGCCGGATGCGAATGGGGAGAAGAAGAAGTCCGGTCGATGGCGAAAGGATGCACCGTCGCTTTCTACGCCGTCGAAAAGGAGAATACCAGAGGACTTTGAGGGGTTGGATGTGGAGGGCGACATCGAGATCGATGAGGCTATATTTCGACAGCTTAACGGAGAGGATCAGATGTCAGCTGAAGGATCGTATGACTCTGGCGAACAAAGCAGCGTGCCGGCGAGATTGGAGCCGCTGGCGAAGAAGCGGAGGGCAAAGTCGCCAAGACTAACCTTATCAAGGTTGGTATCGGGCATCGAGACAGACAGCAGCAGGAGTACGCCATTTGACTCTTCCAGGGGAGGCACCAGCTCGCCAGCACTGCCGCCGTTACCTCAGCCTGGTGCTGCTTCGCGGTCAGCCCGGCCGCGGGAAACCCCTATTCTACCGCCCGTACCTCCAGCATCCGCGCCTCAGACGTCCACGCCCACCGCTCCGCGGACCAAGACACAGCCTCAAAAGCGGTCTCTCCTCTCGATACGCCATCCTTCGTCTACCCCTCAGAAACCGTTATTAAATGCCCAGACGCCGACCCCAAAACCTGCAAAGGTCCCGTCGCCGGCAACCGCACCACCGACAATCAACCCGCCCATGAACGGCTCAGAAACGATATATACCCCAACCCCCCCTCGGACAAGCTTCACTCCCCTGATCCAAAGCACAACGCCGTGGACCATCTCCCTCGCAGCCTCATCGGCAGCTTCCAAGAACGTGACCAAGCTCACGCCCTCACAACCCATTCAGTCGATAGAACAGGCATCTTCCTCAACACCAAAACCAAAGTTACCCAAGCCAGCAATACGCGACCGTAACTCACCCCTCAAAGCAAGCTACTCTGCACCACCCGCTACAACCGCCGGCAGTAAACAAGCTGTTGCAAAAACCTTTTCCACGCGAGGAGACCAACACGCCCCTGAAGACGATAACATCTACGAGGTCCTCCGCCTCGAAGGCGTGCAAGAGCGCATCGTCCGCGGCAAGCGGGTACGCTTCTTTCACGTTCGCTGGAAGGGCACCTGGCCGCCCGATCAGAACCCAACCTGGGAGCCCGAAGCCAACATTCCCCGGTCCCTCATTAAGAAGTATCTCCTCGCGCACCCGAACCAGCAGCAGCAGCCGTCAGGTCACAAGACGGGTGCGATGGACAAGTACCTCGTTCCGTCGTGGCCGCACCGGAAGTACTCGTCCGTTTCGGAGGCGTTCGAGGGAGGGGACACAGATGACCCGGCGGGTGGGAATGGTAACAATGATGACGAGCAGGCGGTCGAGGACGGTGATGCTGAAGAGGATAACGGGGATGAGATGCTGCTTGTTACGGACGAGCCGTCCCAGCCAGTGAAGCCTACCTTTTGTTTGTGATTCAGGCTTCCTGATGGCAGGCACTAGGTCGGTCCTGTTTGGTATGGACTTTTACGACTGGGGGTTTTGGGAATCTGGGGCCAAAGGGAAATCGTTTACGCCGTTTTTATAGAGATTTTCTGGAAGCGCCTGACCTCTCTTGGAGTCTCGGGAGTAACCCTGTCTATCTGAATAGCGAAGACGGCATGGTCAGCATTACCATGGTGCGTTTGTTTCCGGGTATGCCCGCATGGCCGCACAAAAGGGGGTAGAATGCTGCCATGGGCTTCATCACTAAACCCAAACAAAAAATCAAATGAGAACGAATTTCAAAATGACATGAACCGTTCCTGGCTGGATGAAAGCAATGGCCAAAGTAGGCCCGATTCCACATTGGCATTCATAGGATGGATTCAGGCTCAAGGAACTTCAATCTAATTATCGTGCTGCCTGCATACTGATATCTCCGATTCGCTCCTTCGCTCAATCATCGATCTATCGCTCTCCAGGTCCTCCGTGCCAGATAGAACAGCCACCAAATTTCTAGGTATTTCGTTCTGGCGTTTCTGTGTCACGCAAAAACAAGAACCCCAGAACCATTCGCCTCCATCCACAACAGTTCCCCAACTCCATCCACTGCCGCACCAATTTTCCTCTACCAGAATGGAGCCTGGTCGACTCGAGGCTTTTTGCTCGAGGACTTGACCTTGTCTTTGGCCATTTTGGCTGCAAGCCTGTTAAAACTTGGCTTTGAGATTCCGTGGACTCCCTCAAAGTCCTCGCCCACGATGGAGTAAGGGTGGGGCGAGGCAGGCATCGAAAAGGGCGTTTGAGACCTAAGTGAGATGCCGAGCGAGAAACCCTCTGAAGGGGTGTTTGTTACCGAGTTGCTCATGTTTGTATCATGCTCCAAGGGAGAAGGGACGACCATACCAGAGTTGCTTCCAACCTGGTTAGAGTAAACACCGACGGGTAAATGGGCCAAAGGGTCGTCGAATGCCACTGAAGCCCTTGCCAGATCGGAGAGTGAGGGTCCTGTCGAGACAATGGTTCTGATCGCCGTTGATTCGTCAGAACTTTCGTTCGAGGTCAGGTTGAGCGACTGTTCAGCGTCTCCTTGGAGGCCGCCGTCATCGACGACGATCTGTCGACGTTTTTGTCAGTATTGTTCTTCTCACGTTCCTCTCTCTTCGTCTTGCTTTTCAAGTAGAGATTCACCTTACGACGGTCAACCCAACCGGTCACTTCGTACAGGAGGTCCGCGGTCTTCTGGGTGTACGGGTGAGGGCTGTCGATATTATAGTGCTCCCATGCCTTCCATGATTCAATTTGAGCCATAGTCCAGCCTCCGTGATACCACATCTGGACGGCGCCCGACTCACGATCTCTGCGGTGAAGAACCTCCTTGCGTTGATCAGGGTCGTATGCCATGTACTCAACGGCATTTTCCCAGTCGGCCGTATTCTCCCAGACGATGTTCTTGCGATTGAGTATCTCTTTGAGACCGGTGGTATCCGGGTCGTCGGGATCGCACCCTTCAAGCATCCATCCTTGGAGTCGTTCCTCCTCGGCCTCGCGCTCCTCGGTGGTCATGAAGAGCTGCGCATTCTCAGGAGTGAGAATGGAAAAGTCGGCAGTTGTGTAGGTGGGTAGAAATGGGTTCTGAAGGTCCTCAAGAGGTGCATCGCACGGGTCTGGTCTGAAGGTTACACCCCGTCTATCAGCAGGGCAAGTCCAGAGCCTCGACTCAAGGATACAATTGCGCACGAGAACGGCCGACTTGAGGCTGGAAAACGATATCTCGAAGCTTCCATCGTCAGAACAAGCGAAATGAGTGATGGATTTAGGGAAGCTGTGCGCCATCCCTACGCTCTTGAGAATGGCCTGGAGATGCATGACTGGAAATCCAGCAACAGCGAGGCATCGAGTAAAGCCTTCGTCAATCAAGGCCTGCATACTCTTGTTCAAAGGGTACGAATCTGTGGCAGGAAGGCTAATGCGAACTCTGATCAAAGTACCACCCTCGATGACGAATCCGAATTCGCGGGAGCAGGAGTATCGGTAGAAATTCAGGGCTTCTTCGGTTGCCGCGAACTCAATGTAGGCATGGTTGTAACTAGAGTCGCCAGTTCCCATTGGAGCCGTGTGGGCATTAAGGATTCGGCCACCTCGGACATGCTCCAAGACTCGTTGGACATGGACATCGTCGGGAAGGCCAGTCATGATGACAACGCGTGAGGCTACATCTGGAACGCCGGTATCGGCAGTTAGTGTTTGTTCGCTTTGGTTTCGTACATAGCGAATGCCGTAGAGAAACGTACCCGGGGTCTGCGAGGGTTGGCGAGTTCCGGCAGCCCCTTGATGGTTGCGCAGCGCTCGCTCTCTCTGGAAAGGAGATTCCCATAATTCGTCGCAGTCCTTATTCCACTCGAGAGCATCAGCGTTGCCATTGTGAGACTCTCGTAGCTCTGACGTCTCGGTGGGGGGAAATCTTGGCTCCTCCGGCAGCTGGGGCAAAACTTGCTGCAAAGCTTGTTGTGGGTTCTGGTGATCACACTCGGAGTGATTGGTCATTGAGACTGCGGCTCTTGAAATAGGCTGAGGTTGAAATTCCAGCAAACACCTTGCCATGTCTGGGTGATCGATCTGCAGGGACTTAGGGTCAGCTGTCGGAGACGGCGAGTCCTCCTCAAAAGATATGAGAAGCTCCGTTTCGCCATTTTCTGTGCCACAGTTGCTCCACATTGCACTACCAAGAGAAATGCCGATGGTTTTAAAGGTGGCAATGTGCTGAGGGTGGTCAGTAACGAAGCTGCGGAGGAATGCTTCGTATGTCTTGTTGCGCTCCACGACATTGAGCAAACCTGTCTGGAGCTCCTGCAACCGCTTCTGGAGAGGTTCTTGGTTTTGCACAACCTTGTCATACTTTGCCCTGAACCCTTTCAACAGTGCTTTGTTGTACTCGAGATCTTCGTGCAACTCGCTTAGTGACTCTTGATCCAGTTTGCTACATTCGCTGATTTCTGAAGCATACTTCTGGGCTCGGCATCTGAGAAGTTCGGCTTCAGATAGCTGCGTTCTTAGCTTCTCAATTGTAGCCTCGCTCCTGTCGGCTCTGTAACTTAAAGCCTCGTTGACGTTGTTAAGATGGTCGTTTTCGCGCTTTAAGGTCTCGTGATCATACTCGAGCTGCTTGACACGGACTTGAAGAGATGAGGTCAAGTGGTCCGACGAGGAGAGACTCTCACGAGCATCGACATAGGACGAAGGTGATGGGCTCAGTGTTGATGCTTGATCTCCAGGAGATGACCAGCTGTAGGAGATATTAGTTAGTCTTTGAGTGAGAATAAATTCATAAACGCTGCGTTCAGGCCAAGGGACCATGACTTACGAGCTGCTGGGAGTGAACTCAGCCGATGCAGGATCCAGATTGCTTTCGCTCTGAACCTTGGAATGATGACCGAGAGCAAGTGACTGAACCTTTTTCAAGGAAGTCTCGGTTCCACGCAGGTCTGAAGCCAGGCCTTTGACATCAGTGAGCTTCTCCGTCAAATCATTATCATCAGGAATATCACCGTCATCAGACATATCAAAGTCGATGAGATTTGGCGAACTCGAATGTGTGAGAATAGGAACAGTATGATCCGGCGAAATGGAGTTACCGGCGTCGCTCTCGTCGTCGTTGGTCCAGCCGTTATCGGTGGACACATATACAGTGGATTCACCGTCATCTTGCTGCTGGTCCATGATACGGCCGGGGAAGTAGGAATCGATTCTGTCGACCATCGTGAACCGTTTCTGCGCTGTCTGGGCAGGTGCGCGGTGAAGTGGATGAGGGTGCGGATCAAGTTAATTGACCAAGGCTTCCGCTCTTTCAGTAGATATCACTGCAAAATGAAAGACGTTAGTTAAGATCGATATTTTTGGGATAAGACGAGAGCGAGATATAATGTAGAAGACAATGCAAGGAGACATCCCCGGGCACAGTTTTGTCTCTTGAAGGAGCCCTCACAAGTCCGTGATTTCCTCTGCCAGCCTTGGAATGGCTGGGTCCTCGAGGATTGGTCGAGCGGAGTTGAGAAGGAGGAAGCTGAATGTATGTGAGAGGGGAGAGGGGATTCGATGATGATGTGGAGATGTGGTTTCTTCCTGGCCTAGTTTTGTTCCTGCCAAAAAAAGATGTGCTGTGTTTTGCAATCTTTTTTCAAGAAAAATTGGAAGGAGAGATCAAGCCTGGGGTAAAAGTAAGAGCAAGAGCCAGAGTGGGACGGAGCAGGAGCGGAACGAGTCGAAGCAGGAAGGAGCACCCCAGAGGCTCGGGGGAAATATAGGAATGGCCCAAGATTTGTGAAAGTGCTTAATGCTCGTGTGGTACAGATGTGGTTGAGCTTCATTTCCAGACACAGCCATAATGTTTTGGCAATAGAGGGGTGACCTGGTTAATCAGGTTGAATCTTACCTGACGCTGCTGTTGCTGCTTGTTGCCCTATGTGTTAACTCTGTGTGTATCCCAAGGATAAAAAACCACTTGATGAGGGATATCTGTAGCAAGCCTAGAGATGGAGATCGATCCTGTAATCCGGAAGGATCAGGCCCAAGTAGATTGATGTGTAAATGCTGGATGCAGTGAGTTTCCTGCTAATTCAATGTAGGACTGCAGTCGCAGCAAGAAAGGGTTGATACCTATCTTGAAATCTGTTAAAATGTGAGGCATATATGACCCTTTTCAGTCTTCTGTTTCGATTGATTGATGATGATGGGCTTGTAGGTGATGTGGATGAGACTGAGCGACTGGTGATAGCAGAAGAAGATTAGGCTATGACGTCGGTTGGCTCTCTTGTTCTTCCCCGGCGGTTTTGGAGAGAAACCAGAGCCGGGAAATGTGAAATTATGCCTTGTCTTTAACACGCTGAAATCAGGTGATGAGGGTGGAAGAATATGAGGAAAAGAGTTTGATTGGAAGGTAAGAAAGACACTTCCACGCTTGGAGTTTAAGATATTTGACCTACCTCAATACCGAGTGATGAGAGGTGAGGATAGAGAGTGAGAAGCGAAGAGTTGAAGGTCCGAGATTGAGGTGTTATAGAGATAGCAGAGAAATGGCTTGAAGTAGTGGAAAGCGCTTTAAATGTCGTCCAGAAGACTAATCCTTGGTGTCAGGGAGAGGATTCTGCTTGTAACAGAGGCAAGGGCTCTTCTTTTGAGGGCAGGTGCACATGATCTAGAGATAGCAGGGGCCGCCGAGAAGGATTTATCCTAGGTGGGCTAGTTGAAGGACCTAAGGTCGACAAGAGCCCACGAGCAAGCCAATTTCAGGAAGATTAGTACAAACCATGGGGGATTGGCGAGAGCTTCGTAATAAACGCTCACTCCACAAGGCGGGTGCGAAAGGCTCGGCAATGCCAAGAGCTCCCGACGTAGTCATCTCCTGAAGGCGAAAATATAGCGAAAGTGCATAGCAAGAGCTCCAGGCAAGACCTCAATTTGAGAGTGTGGGTGCAAGAGCACAGCAAGAGTTGCTGATAAACTTACGCAGGATTATAAAAATTGGTGCAAAAGAACTTGAATGATGATAGTCACAGTAGAGAACGTGTCATGTAATTAACGACGAAGGCCAGGAAAATCGAGACGGTGGGGTGATACAAGTACCTTCAGAAATTGAACATAAAGGGAAACCTAAAAAGGAAATTCGTATCATAATGACATGGTTCAAGAGAGTCTGATATCGGTTTTAAGGCTTAGTTGGACAAAGTGAGGGAGTGCGGTCTCAAATGGTAAAAGTCAAAAGAGTACACAAGGTGAAGTGAATTGTTGGAGTAGGTCAGTCTTCGAAAAGTAGAATGAAAACATATTTTGAGAGCGAATTCGAGCTCATTGATGGGTAGAATCTACAAAGTCACTGTAGCCTCCTGATCATGAATACGATGGATGGTCTTAAGAAAAGTTGGGTAGGTGCATAATTGGAAAAGGAAAACGGCAGTTGGCAAAGCAATTGGGGCAACGTTGTCTCGGCATAGTTCTTAAGATGGAGGGAGGTTGAAAAAGTCATCCGAACATGTATAGTCCAAGACATGCAATTCTTTGTAGAAAGTCCCTGCCGTCCTTTTTTTAGTCCCAATATTCAGCAGGTGGGGAGTTTAGCAACTATCGATGGGAAGCTAGCTAGCTTATGGAGAAAATCCGAGAGGGTCATTCAATCCATCCTTCCTCTCTCAATAATCTGATGAAGATGTAAAGTTGAGATTGGTCAATCGGCAGGAATTATCCAGATTTGAGAGAAAGCAGCATAACTGTCAACATAAAGATGCGCCGTTCGAACACGCAAGAACACATCCGGACTAGATCCAACCGCATCAAGGCCGACCCGAAAGGTTCTTGACTGGATCTGTAGGTGATTGGCAGGTTGGCAGGAGACACGCGTTTGGCAGATCCACGTACATTGTGGGTGCGGATCATGTGGATCGTGAACGCCGGGTTTCAGCAAGCTACAATTGGCCCAGATCGTCTAGTTGGTTAGGATGATACGTTGTGGTTCTTCTATACAGCGATCCGTGTTGACGGCGGTTCGAATCCGCCTCTGGGCAATTGGAATTGATCAATCAGATCGATTTCACTTTTTGTGAATATTTTATTCCAAGCGAGTCGTTTGTCTGAAAAGTTTGTTTGCGGAGAATTGGTTAGAAAGTATGAAAATGGCGTTAGAACAATTGAGCAAGTAGACGGTGGACTTGTGGATACCATGCTCTTGATAACAGTGCTTGAAATCAATTTTGAGGAACTGAAGCGGGCGAGCAACGAACTTGTGTCGGAGACTGCCCCTTTCATCATAGCGGCATTGATGAGGACAGACGAAAGGATTCAAGTTGCTTGAGATTAACACCGTTGAGGTGAGTTAATCACACTACAATGCGATTCCGAATCCGTTCACGTTGCGCTGGAAGGGTACGGCTTTAATGCCGTTTCAAGCAAGAGAAAAGCCCGCTGTGTTTGTTTGGGTGGGATTGAAATTCGGAGTCTCAAGATTGAAGCGTCGATAATGAGGAAAAGGACCCATCACTATTTCTTGTGGTATTTCGAGGAAAAGACTATTGTTAGGAGAAAATGGGGGGTATGTGTGCATCCCATCTCAACGCCGCGCTCCAATAAGTTGACAATTAAAGAGATCTTTCCGTCCATCGCAGTCGCTCATGAGTCTTATCCCTCAATGACAAAGTCTCGAACCATGTTGAGGAACCGCTCCCGGTACTCCGTGGGGTTGGCGGTGATGCTCATGGGCCCGTGGCCAGCAAACACGTTGTACGACTTGACGAGCCCCGTCATGGCCATGGCGCGGAACTTGTGCTTGGCCCAGAAGAAATCGAGGACAACCATACGGTAGGTCCAGTTGCCGTCAATGTCTGTCAGACCGGCGCGCCACTCGTTTGCGTTGGATTGGATTGTCGGGACATCGCGTGCTTCGTCCATGACGTTGGGGCCCGGGTACCGAACCATGAAGAGTGAATAGTCAACGGCGTTGTTGTCCGCGAGAACCTGAGTGTCGGCTTCAAGAAGATCAAGCAGTTCCTTCTTCTGGGCTGTCGTGACTCGGACCTTGTCATCGAACTCGTCAATCAACCTCTCTTTGACGCTCTCCGGGGCCAAGTGGCCATTGGCAATGTCCCTCTCGGGGAAGAAGTAGTCGTTCGGCTTGAGGTCGTACGTCTCCCATTGCTTCTTCCTGTGGTTTGTCTCTTCCTCCGACTTTCCATAAAGCAGGTTCTCCATGATTATGTGGTGCGTCGGCGCCATTCCCAGGATCCCGCCGAGCGTCGCTATCGAGGTATAGACCATGTCTGTGATGCGCACTAGAAGGCTGTGTGGATGCCTCTTCATGTGGGCGACGTAGGCGTCAAACAGATCGTGGGTGAAGTACTCGTGCTCGAAGCGGCGGGGCAGCGACTTGACGAGAAACTTTCCATCGGCCGTCGTGAAGAAGGTCGAGCCGCTGTAGCCCAGATCACCGATGGGTTTGAGGTCGGATTCGCGCCCCTTGCCTTTGGCAGCCTTCTGCGCGAGCTGGAAGGAGTTTATGTACTCCTGCTCGTCTAGCTGCCAGACATTGTGACGAAGCTCGAGGAAGTCGGCGGCGTGATAGCGGGCGAGGGGGAGGTGGAAGACGGAGAGGAAAGTGGCGAGAACGCGGAAGATGCGTTTTCGGAAGCTTGGTTTGTCCGGGTTGTTGGAGTCGCCGGAGATGGCCGCGAGAATCGAGGACGAGATGGAGGTGCTGCGAATTTTCATCGTAGCGGACAACGGGCCTAAGGCCTGAGAGATTGAGGAGGTTGTTCGAGTACAGCTCGCAAGATTGATATTATCTGTGAAGGGATAAATGGATGGGTAGAAGCTCGAACGAAGCTTAGTGGGGGAGCTATTGACGTCACCCACCAAGCAAGTCCCTGAAATACATATCATAGGTACATAGTACCTTGGGCGTCGCGTGCCATGGATGCTGACTAAGTAGGTATGCAGCCGCCAAGGAATAATTAAGCCAGACTCCCGAACGACCGAACCTCTTACAAGCCATTGTGGGCTTCATAGTCATCAACTGCCGATATATGATACTACACATGCCCATAGAGTGCCATTCTTCAGAATATTCTCTACCAAAAGGATGGCAATTATGAGTACCAACGAACAGCATTGATCGCATTTCCGTGAACATTTTCGGGCGGAAAGGAGATGAAGTCGAAGGAGCAGTCGAAGGAGCAGTCGGGAAAAGGGTTCCAATACTCCACTCCGTATCCGAGCCTGGAAAGCAAGCTGCGGAGCCAATGCCGCCATTCTGGTCAACTCTTGACGGATACTGCTATTAGCCCTCGTCACAATCAGGTTCAGAGATCCAAAGTACTTTTTAGGTTTATAGCTCCTTCAAAGTCTTTGAAATGGGACAAAGTGGCTGGCAGAGCTTTCTCGTCAAACTTCTTCCGATCCCGTATCTAGAAGTAAAGTCTCTTACCTACTATAGTGGAAGACTTGAAAATGCTGCCTATAGCCCTTTCAGCTTTACTACTGGGCGTAACACCTTGTGCTTGGGTGTGTGTGTGTGTGTGTGTGTGTGTAGTCCAGCAGTAGTCAATGAAGTACAACACACGCACTCGCGGCCGCATGCAACGAAAGAGTGTACTAGTCTCTACTTACGCCCGGTTGTGGGCCCGCTCCTAAACTGCTCAGGAACTACTCCTAGCTAAACCTCCCTAGTCCCCGCCTCGGATCGCGGGAGCTTGAGCTTAGGGCTCCGATCCCACCATGCAGATGCGGGGCTATTCCGAGCTTCACAGGTTGCTCCGCGTCAACCCCGTGCTCTTGTTCTAATCCCTAGCGATTAATGTTTATCATCTTCCATTTTGAGTACATAGGCAGATTCTAGGAGGCAATTTGATTGGTAATATAATCAAGAGTTATTCGGTCCGTCTGATACAACACGACAAGGACTACGTATGCACATCCGCTTGGTACCTTGTCGGCATAGAGAACCGTATCTTGAACATTGATCTATATAAACTGTTCCTTGGCACCACATATCTGTCCATTGTTCAACAGCAGAAGAGTCAAGTAATAAAATCTGCTCATATCCAATCCGGCCATGAGATTCGTTGGCGTCACTGTCGTCACGCTGGCAGTCACCAATCATTTCGCGTCGGCCCTTGCCCCCCGACTCACTATCGCGCTCTCTTTGGACCGGGCGACTCAGGGCATCAGCATTTCCACCGATGGACGGAAGTTCCTGACGCAGCGATACTCGACGACGGACGCACCTCAAGCAGTGGAGCTCCTCAGAAATGGCACAACTACTCTCTACCCTGATGCCACCTGGAACTCTTGGACCTCGAATTCGACCTTGGACCCCAAGAAAGCCTTCGTTAGCATCGACGGTGCTCGCATTGGTCCTGATGGGCGATTCTGGATCGTTGACGGTGGTACTACCGACTCTGACCGTAGGCTTGTCAACGGATCTAGCAAGCTTATAGGTATCAACCTCGATATCAATCTGGTTGACAAGGTTTACTACCTGGACAACCTCACCGATATCGGTAGCGTCATCGATGACGTCCGGTTTAACGGCGACTACGCATACCTTAGTGACACTGCAGGTGCACTTGTGGTGATGGATCTCACCACTGGCAATGGTAAACGAGTTCTTGTGAATCATAGCTCGGCACTCGCATGGTTTCCGATGGCCTACAATGGAAGCTTAGTACCGGGATACCAGGGCGGAAGCAGCACTCTCTCAGTCGGCCTCGATCAGATCGAAGTATCGCCCGATGGTGTTTACCTTTACTACCAACCCTGCAACGGCGGTATGTACCGCATCAAGACCGAGTATGTCAACGGAGCCCTGGCCAATAGTACACTTGCGGCGAACCTGGGCGATTACACAGAGCCTTTTGCGCTCACTCCTAGTACTGGGGGTACAACCATCGACGGCGACGGGAACATCTACGTCAGCGATACGAACCTTCTCGCTATCTGGAAGATCAAGCCGGACGGGTCGTCCTCTATCCTTGTTCAGGACGATGCGTTGATCTGGACTGACTTGATGTGGGTTGATGCGGATAAGAATCTGTGGCTACCGGCCTCTCAGATGCGGCCTGGGGCGGATGGATTGATGGCTGAGGGACCCAACTACATCTTCACCTATCCTGTTGATGCTGGCCCGTCCCTGATTGATCATGCGTAGGCATGGCGGTGTGACCCTGTTTAGACTCTAACTTACTCCGTAAGCAAACAATTGTAGATTGATTTAAAATATCTAAACTTGTGGGCCTCAGCATTTTTGATTTATTCTGCTTCTTCATCTCCAAGCTGACTCTGCTTGTGTCCTGTCCTGCTGCGCGAGCATCGACGGTCTGCGCCCGATATATTGTCACTCTACAAATGTAAGAGATGCAGGAAATGAACTTCATCATACCCTGGCGTCCGCAGTTGTTCCGGAGCGCGGGCCCAATTTGCTACACCAATCATGATCCACAACATCATGCTCGCATGCTTGGTGGGAATTAGGTATTCTAACTTCGAGTTTGTGCCAGGTGGAAAGCGCCAGAACCTCCGACCACTCGCATGGTCAGAGAGAACCTCAGTGATAACACATTTTCCTAAAGACGCAAGTATTTAATAGGGGAGTGTTGTTGCTTGAATTCAATTTTCTTACATGTGACTGGTTCCCCAGATATAAATGTTGAAGGAAGCTAGAGACAGAAGCCTTTGAAGTACTCCTCAAGCTTGTCTGACTCGTTCAAGGCCGTGGCGAAGCCCATGATTCCATCCGGTCTAATGACAACAACAGCGCCAGAATTCAACGAGACACCATACAGGCAATGGGCCGCGCCTTCGGGGTCGAAATATAGCTTTCCCATCCCAGGCCCATCAAAGACCTCCCAAGCACTGCTGGTACTGCCAGCGATGATTGTGGATAGCTTCAAGACTGAAAAGTACCTGGTAGCTAAGCCAGTCTTATCTGCAAGCAGTTGATCACGCAAAGTGATGAGCTTAGACTGCGTAACCGTATGATATCCGCCGAAAACGAGGATACTCCAGCGCCCATATGCCCGAGTAACGTCGAAGAGTCGGATAGTAATGCGGCGTCCAGGTTGTTTCAGCACAGCATCGGGTGCTCGATGTCCCGCCATAACTGTGCCGCTTAAAGGCTCATGGTTAATCAAGGATAGTGCGTATGATATCCCGAGCCCAGATACAAATGCTACATTTTCTGAGTAGATCTTGGTGACAATGTCGTCAGCGTTCGCTTCCTTCGCGACAAGCTCACGATATCGGATCGGAATGTTTCCCGAGATGGCGTCAGATGCCAACTTGTCCATCTCGATGAGTTTGTGTGCAATTGGACGGCGCTCGCTGTCGTAACTTGTGAGTACAAACGGGTTGTACCATCCTTTAATGGTTCCAGCGAGCTTCCAGATAAGGTTGGTTGCATCATGAACCCCCGTGTTCATTCCTTGTGCAAAACCGGAAGAGTGCACGTGGGCAGCATCACCAGCAAGCAACACGAAGTTGTCTTTCTGCATGGTAGCCGCAACGCCTTGGATGACACTGTTTGAAGGCTGTCAGTACACTACTCGGCCATTCTATGGACGTTGCTAGTTCTTACCTGTACGAAGTCCACCAGTCCACACGAGGAATGGCCAAATTGAAGGGCTTCAAAGATTCAATAGCCTCCTCAACGGCCTGTTCTTGTGTCAATCCTTGAGGATACTTGGCTCTGAGTTCCGGGGTCAGGGCATAGCCGATGCGGTAGGCGTCTTTATCCAGCTTAACCCAAAGCACATTTCCATGCTTTGCCGTTTCAATAGAAGATGACCCGAGATTGGCATCCGGCATATTTGTTTCCATCTTGCCATCGATGCGGACCCACTCATGCTGAGTCGATTCTTGAAGCATCTTAACGCCGGCAGCTTCGCGTACGCGTGAGTGTCCTCCGTCTGCTCCTACGAGATACTTGCTATGAGTTTTATGTCAAAAAATAGTCGCGTAGTTTTCGTGGGGAAGAAACCATACCATCTAATGACTTTCTTTTCCTTAGTAGTTGAGTGCTGAAGGTGAGCGGTGATGTTACACGCGTCAGAGGATGATCCTTGGAGTTCCAAGTCCATCAACTGCCAGCCATATTCTATCTTCTTTCCTCGTTGGCAATACTTAGAAATGAACACGTCTTCAGAGAACTTCTGGCGGATATTGAGCATGAAATCGCACTGAGTGTTCGACAAGCCGTCGAAAATGACCTGCCAACCTCTCCCGACTTTTCGTTCTCCATTATTGAAGTTGGCGTTAGCCCTTGCGACGAATCCTTGCTGCTCGAGATCTTCCAGAACGTCAATTTGTTCGAGAAGCTCCAGGGTACGAGGATAAAGTCCTCCGGCACGTCCATAAACCTTCTGCGACTCACGCTCTCTTTTTTCTGCGCCTTCTTCAGTCTCGGTTCAGGTGCTCAAGTGTTCTTTATTACTTACCGACCAAAATCGTGTTTATACCCTGTTGTTCCAGGCCAAGCGCTACTAACAGTCCTACGGGGCCTGCACCGCAGATGAGAACGTCGGTTTGCTGAGGCGACATGATTGCCTAGTTTGTAACTAGAGACGAAAGTTTGGAGTGGCGAGCTGGTGTATGAAAATGAGATGCTTTGTAGAGGTGTCAAATAAACGAACAGGTGCTTAGACGGCTACTGTGGCCTTTATACCTGATTATTTTTGAACCTATACCTTTCGTGATAGACCGGATAACTTCTGCCGCAAGACCCGGAGCAGTGATGATCCTCATCACCGAAACCTCAAGACAGCTAGACAGCTGATAGGACTTTTTACTATAAGCTCAAAATTGTGCATGTGGTCACTAATGAAGCAGTGTATCATGCTCACTACGTCTAAATTTCATTCGGATTTACAAAGAATGAGCCTGAATCCACAGCGCCCTCGGCGGTTGATTACAATCCGTTGCCGGTTCGCCTAGAATATAGAGTGTAATTACGGCAAATCACGGCGATTACACGGCATCGGCACATGGACGGCAACCCGCACAGACATTTTCTTTCGCTGAAACGGGGAACGTCGTCGGGTTGGGACAGTACAGCCGCCGGCTGGGTGACGTTTGGTCTTCTCGGTGCAAGGTGCTAATTGGGCTCCGAGGTCAGATGTCAAGAGCATAACGTCATGACTCATATGAGAACTCGTGTACGGGAGAATACTAGCACATCCCACTCGATCATTAGGGTAGATGATCGACCTGACCATTACGTGTATTTTGGTCTGAACGTTAACACACACCAGCTTGTAGTTGTAAGAAGCCAGCAGGCATGCTGCGCTCAAATGCTCAACCTCTCAGGCACTTCGTACCATCATATTTTTAAGAGGTGCCATTGCCAATGCAGTGCATACGCATGCTGAAGCACGCTGATTCCGTGTCTCGAGTCACTTCTGCGCGCATCAGCCGATCGCCTGAAGACGCTGGTGACCGTACTGATGCGCCGGAATAGGCATGAGTTGACCCCGAGGGCGTGGTGGATATGATTTCCTAATGCCTACACCCAACCCCAGCTGCACTTGCCGCCATGCTGGTCCCAATCGTTTACCGGTCGCCTATAAAGTTCCGGGTGAGGTAGACTTCGGCACGCGAACAGCCTGCATACAGCAGGGTCGCGATTATTGTCAAGGTGAAGGGTATATGCATTAGCCTGCTGGCCGAAGTAGATGCAGACGAATGGAATGACAGGAGTATAGATGGCAGAGATCTTCTCAATCCGTCGATTAATTCTCGCGTGTTCGCTTGATTGAGTTAATTCGGCAATTTCTTGCCAGCTCCTCGACTTATGCCCTCATTACGCCCTTATTACGCCCTGAGGGGTACATATGTGCGTGATAACATCTCAAGCACGTGTCTACTCTGGCTAACAGACTGGTGCATATGTCCTTCACCTTGACGATTTCTACCACTGCGGGCTCGGTCTGAAAATCACCTCCGCCCCGGGCCTGGTATGGTTACTTCTGATACACAATACTGTCGGTGGGACCTGGCATTAGACCGGTAACAGCGGGGCGTAAAGTTTTACAGGGTAACCTTATATCCTGATCACAGAAACCCCCTACCGCTATGTCTGATTTTCTCAGTCTCGGCCGTCGATCAAATCACTAACGTTCAACAGGTCAAGCAAACAAAATCAGCTCCATCACAATCACTCCCCCTGAGCTTCTAGGGGAATAAGATTACCAAGCCGTGGAGCTTTTATAGCTTTTTAAAGAAGGTGTACAAGGAACCATGAAACCTTTCAATGTGGCTACTCCACGCCGAAGGGCCATCAGTCCGCCCTGGTCACAGGCTGAGACGAGCACATTTAGGACAATTGAAAGGGCAATTGAATTTGCGACTGCAGCCTTGACGCTTATATACCAATAAATAAACTCTAGGTATGATGTTCTGGAGACTTGGATGGTAACGACTGATAGTGATTTATATTGATAAGCAGATGTACACTCCAACCAAGCCTTCTATTAGCATTGCTCTAGTAAATCTACAAAAGTAACATACAACCCAACCCTTATATGATCTATAGTCTTAAATCTGAAGGATGAGTTTATAGCTTGCTCCTCAGGTCCTTTCTCTCATCCTTCTTGAACAACACCTTACTGTTCGGGTAAGGGTCAAAAACGACACTGTTCAGCGGGTTATCTTCGCTAGCGCGCTTGAACATGTCCTCGTATACCTTGCCATCGTAGCGGCCAAGACTGCTGTCCAACACCCAGTCGTCAAACTTCCAAGCATCAACGAGACGCACCGCGTGAGGACGGATCTCTTCCAGCAGAGTCATGACGGCCTTTGTTCTCGCCAACGTAATTTGGCGAACCGTAACGGCCGCGGAGCTGTAAAACTCGCTAGCCTCCTGCTCAAGCGTGTTCAAAGCATACAGTCTGAAAAGCTTGTGCAGCAAACCGACGGTGTCCTTATCGAGCTGCTCGGTTGTAGCCTTGTCGTTAAGCGCCTGGTGAAAGTTCTTGACGACCATGTACTGCGCGTGTGCGGTGCTAAGGCGCCAGAAGTCAACAAGTAGGCTGTTCCAGGACTGCTTGTCCTCGTCTCTGTGTCGGAGGGCTTCGAATGTCAGGAAAGATACGCGCCAGGCAAAGGCAGCGACGAGGTCCTCATCAGAGCCGAGAACGTCGAAGGCGGCGCCGATGTCACGGCGGCGGAGGAACTCGGAGAGAATGCGGGTGGTGTCGTTGTTGCCGTGATTGCCCTTCAGGACAGAGCGAGCGGACTTCAGGAGGTAGCGAGATACTTGCTGCGTAAGCATGTAGTTATCTCCTTCCCATGTCAAGGTCGGCAGGTAGTCGGCGTACCAAGAGCCGATACCGCTGAAGGAAGAATAGCCGTGACCACCGCAAGCACGACGGCAGACTTCGAGGCCCTCGCCTGCAACGGTCGAGCCATAGGCCTTGAGAGCACACGAAGTAGCATGCAGATCGGCGAGAAGGTCGGTTCCGGGATTCAGTTCCTCCGGTCCAGGGTTGCGGTTTCCGTCACTGAGCTTGCCAACGCTGGCGCTCATCCGCTTCTGATTCTCGTTGTACAGGTTGATCATGCCACGACCAGTAAAATGGAGGGCGAAGGTTGCGGCAAGCAAAGGCAGTAAGCGGATCTGCACCATGGTGTAGTTGAGTACCTGGTTCTCACCAGGTTCGTTGGCGGGGGCATCACGGTCCTGGAACTGGCGACGGACAGCGCAGTAACGGGTAGCAATGGTGACACCCTTGGCGAGGACAGAGCCTGATTGGAGAACAATATTTGATCGGACCCAGGTAAGAGTGCCGTAGATCAGCGAGGGGTTAGCTGGTCTGCTGTATTTGCTGGTATTCGGGTCGATTGACGAGAATCGGGCAAGCATGTGGTTATGCGGAATCTTGACGTTGTTCAAAAGCAGGAAACCGTTATCCATGGTATTGTAGCCAAACTTGGGGCCGATATCGCCAACATGTACGTTCGGAAGAGGCTCATGGGTCTTCTTGTCGCGGATGGGGACAACGAAGGGGTGGGGACCAATCTTCTTGCCGTTGAGGACCAGCTGGGCCATCACAACAGCATGTGTGGCCGTCTTGCCCAAAGACCCGATCCACCACTTCGAGGCGGTCAGGTGAGGAGAGTGCAAAACAAATGTTTTGTCCGACGGGTCCCATGTCGCTGTGGTCTCCAGGCCACGTACGTTTGAGCCGTGGCCAAGTTCCGTCTGAGCATAGCATCCGAGGATCTCGTAGTTCTCTGCAGGCTTGAGAAACAGCTTGTGCTGTTCCGGAGTGCCTTGCTCACGCAGCGTAACCAGAAACATACTCGCGTGGAGTCCATAAGGAGTCGGCTCGGCGATGAGGTCATTGGCAACCTGGTAATCCTCATTCGACCAGTTGTGCTCCTTGGTCAGCTGGAAGAGCCTTTTACCCCTCGCCAGGGCGGCCTCAATTCGGGCATTGCGGCCGCGGAAGTAGTTCTGAGTCTTATCGAAGACAGGGTCCTTCTTGAGAATATCTAATATCCTCTCGTTGCGCTGGAGAGCTTCGTTTGTGAACATGAACGTCGCAAGTTGGTCGACGTTCAGGTTTGACTTAGCTCTCTCCTGGGTGAGGAGCTCGGTGCCCTGCGGGCCAGATGGTTGAAGGGCTTTGACCCAATCCGGGGTGTTCGGCATCTTGGTTGGGTGCGGAAGTGGAGGCTGGGGTAAGCAGAATTGGACTGGGGAAGACTTTCCGGAGAACTGGAGGCCTTGTTGATGGGGTTTTGTAGGATGGAGTTCTTCACCTGTGCGTTGTCCAGATCGAATCAAGGTTTCGTCTTCCGACTCGGAGAGCTCGCTATGATGCTTCGATGGGCAATGCCTCGGTAATTACCTCATCAGGTTAGACAAAACCCACTACTCCACGCGTTAACTCCACGTAAAGCGTGTTTGGAGATCCCTGCTTGACGAAGTGACCCACCAAATCTTACTGCGCCAGCGTCCCGAAGATCGGACATGGTCGGCGCCGACTCCGACTCCCGAGGTGTGGAAAACACGCAGCCGAGGGACATCGGCTGCTAATATGCTTGAATGCCGGGCGACCACCAGTCAACATCCACGGATTTTTTGTTGTTGTTGTTGTATTTAACGCCGTGGCTATCCCTGAAAAGGGCAAAGGGCGCCCAGGTGGTATCTACAAGTGGCCTATCTAACATCGTCGCCTCCACGTCGTGCTCATCTGCCCCCCGTAAATCCTTAAACCTGAGAAGTCTGAATATTAATGTTAAATCTGCTTCTGTTAAGTGCCTAATGGCTCTGTAGTTACCGGTTTCTTATCTGCTGTCTCCCCCGGTCTAGCCACATTATGGTCTATCTAAGGGTTTCTGTGTAACCCTTATTATAGTGTAAGTTTATACTTCTTTTAGTACTTCTTAAGTCTTATTACTATAGTCTAGGTTAGGTAATACCTTCTAAACAGTATGTTAATAAAAGATAACATAGGAGAAGAAGGTATTATAGGTATATAAAGGAAAAAGTGGCTACTGTATATCTTAAGGGGGGTTCTAGTTAGGGTAAGTTTAAGGTAATCCTACAGATTAACCTCTAAAACTTCTTCCCTAGGGTATCCCTTATCTATACTATAGTATTTATTATTAAAGGTAATTTCCTATATTTTACTTTTTTATACTATAGTAGGTAAACTAGTGTCTTCTGTAATCTATATCTACATTCTAGTTTTATATTATTATAGCAAAATCTTTTGTAGTAGGCTATAAAGTTACTATATCTTATTCTTATAGCTAGCAGAAGATACAGCTAGGCCTACAGAAGGGTTTATAACTTAGGGGTTAAGTATAGGCTTACTTTTAAGTTAAGTATCTAGTATACTTTAGACTTATTTACTACCTACTAGTTATAAAAGGCCTCTTACTATTATGCTTAAAGTTTTCTTTTAATATAGCTATATATAGAAAGGCATATATATAAGTTATCTAGCTATATTACTAAACCCTTCTTTATAAAAGTATCTACTACCTTATTCTTTAGGATGCCTATATATCTAGATACCTAGCAGACGTTAGCTAGAACTAGTAGTTATAGGTAATTCTAGATTTATATAATTACTACCTATAAGAATACTACTAGTAATCTATTAATACTCTTAATAACTACTAAGTTATTAAGGCATAAGGTAATCTTTATTATTACTATTATAATAAATTATTTTACTACTACTAGTCCTTTTGCTACCCCCTCTGCTTTAGCGTTATACACCTCTAATTAAGAAAGTCTCTAGCGTTCTTTATATACTATAATATACCTATATTATACTATGTATCTATATTTTGTTTTATTAAGGGTTATCTATAACCTATCTATATATACTATAATGTAGGTAGAGGTAAGCCTAGCAGCCTAGGCTAGGTAATTCTATAGGGTAGCTGCCTTTTCCTACCTATATAATTAGTATGTAGATTTTGTATTATATATATAAAGGTAAAATATTAGCTAGAGAAAAGTAAGGATAGCTACAGCTATATTTATTAGCATTATTAGGTAGGACTTCTGTCCCTATGTAGTTAGTTATAAGAAGTCTTTTATTTATACTACTAGAAGGTAATTTCTATTTAGTATCCCTAGTTAGAAGGTAAAGTACTACTATATATAGTCTAAAAGTAGTAAGGCTAGTAGTATACTTACCTCTTATATTATTACTATAATTAGTATAGTTTACTACACTAGAAGACAGGCCCTAAGTACTACGTTTAGTATAGTTTATATCTTATTAATCTAGTTACCTAAACTATAGTTTATAAAGGTAAAGGTTTTATATCTTTACTTTATGCTTCTACATTACCTACCTAAGTACTAGACTTCTAATGGTTATAAAGCCTATAGGATAACAATAGTATGTATTACTTTACGTATACTGCCTAGAAGGGCCTCTCTGTAGACCCTATTTAGTCCTTAGATATACCTAGCTATAGCCTAGGCTGTAGTAACCTTCTTCTTAATATGCGTTTTAAAGGTTAAGGCACTATTATAATATACCTCTAGCCACCTTATTAATTACCTAAGGGTAATCTTCTGTCTAGCGTGTGTAATAGTAAGAGGAGGCATTCTAGTGTCTTACTAGTGTGTAAAATAGATAGCTTTAGTCTTTAAGAGGTTAAATAGGATACTGTTATTCTATCCTTAGGCAGTAGTCTTATTTAGAATGGCCTATGCCTTAGTGTAGCTTTCCTCTAGTGTGTTACTAACGTAAAGTATTACGTAGTTATCTATATATCTAAACCTTATAGGCAGAAGACTAAACTAGTAAAGTAGTTTAATATAGTAAAGGTAGAGTATTAGGGATACTAGAGATCTCTATAGAAGACTGTAGTATAGTAGCGCTATAGATATTATATAGCCTTTTAGTCTAACTTTTGTCTATCTTCTTATAGTAAAGGCTAGTGCCTATTAGATAATTAGGTCTAGTTATTCTTATATTATAGTTAGATATCTAACAGTAGTGTTTTCTACTAATAGGTAGCTAAGGCTAGATACTAATAATAGTACTACTAGGTCTTATTAGCTTGTTAGCTTACTAGTATCTTTACTAGTAAGTATATAGTAATTAGTTATATACTAAGTAGGCGTAGGTAGCTTATATAGCTTTATAATAGAATAATAACTTAAGAGTTACTTATAAAGTAATTATAAAGGCTATTAAGGTCTAAAAGGTATTTAGAGAAAGTATTATAAGGTTAATTACTAAAAAGCTATAAAAGGTATTTTATTTAGTCTCTAGGTTAAGTCTTATACCTATTGTTTATCCTTAGATTACTACTTATGGTTAGTAATTCTTAGTGTTAGATTAGTTAGGTAGGGTATTAATTCTTACTAAAGGATTATGTTAGATTACTACTAATTCTTACTAATCTATTATGTAACCTTCCCTAGTTCTTTTATTCTAAGTTTAGCCTATACTACTAGCCTGTATACATAAATATCTATCTACCTTATTAGTTATCTCTAGAGCTTTACTTTAGGCTATACTAGTAACTAACTAGATCTTAAGTTATAACATTAGGTCTCTCTTTTAAGGTCTAAGTCCTATAGACTATACTATAAGTATGTTACTTCTCTTAGGTTAAAGAGTGTTAATTATGCTTTCTTTAATAATACTAACACTATATCTAGTTACATAAGTAAACAAAAGGCAAATTCTAAAGTCTCTTAAAAAACCTATAAACATTATTCTCTTACTAAAGTAGTTAAGTACTATAAAGTTAATATTATACCTTATACTTATTATTTTAAGTTAAATAAGGTTTATAAAATATCTAAAGACTTATTACATTATAGTAAGTATATTTATAATAGTTATACTTAGTATAATAAAAATAATATTATAAATATCTATAAGTTTTTCTTCTTTAGTATTCTTTAGTAAATAAGTATCTAATTTTCTTAGTAAACTGTTATATATTAAAGTAGTAAAAAATTAAATTAGAAAAGCAGTAGGCTAAAGAGAAGATAGAAACTCTTTAGACTTAGTTAGCTACTACCTTTAGTTATTTATCTTATTTATAAAAATAAAAGTATTTTCTAAAAGATTATAGTTCTAAATTAATTTATTATAAGATATAATCTTTAGATAAGCTAGAGGCTAAAGATAAAAAGGTAGTAGAAATAGAGGCTAAGGTTAAGTATAATTTAGTTTTCTAAGGTACTAGTAATATCTTAGACTAAGGTTCTTTAGAAGTTAGTCCTAAGTTTACTAACCTTAGTCTCTTAAGTCTATCTTATAATATTATTAAACTATTATCTTAAGGTATTACAGATTTTTAACTAGTTTTTATAAGTTATCCTTATACCTATAGTTTTTTTATTTAATAAGGTATTATTTTTCTTTATCTTTTTCTTAATTATTAATAATATATTTAACTTTATATTTTAGTTTATATAATTTTATAATAATGTAGATATTTATATTTAACCTTTATAATACTAGTTTTAGTAATATAATATAGAAAACTAAGTAGACTTTTATTATTTTTAGTAAGTTAAGTTTAAAGTTAATATCTAAGATTTTCTTAATAATTTTAAAAGGTCTAAGTTTTTTATAGTCTAACTTATTACTTAGCCTTTTTATTTTAATATTTTATTACAAAAGGTATACGCTATCTCCCTTTTTAAAGAATAGTTCTATTATCTTTAACATATTAGTATATTTTTTTATTTATATTCTAATAAATTCTAAGTCTTTAGTAATATTTTTTTAGATTTCTTATAATTTATTAAAGTTAGCTATAGCTTTTAGTACTTATAGTCCTTATTAAGGTTCTCTATATACTATAGGCTTAAATCTATAGTTTAGGTAAAATAAGGAGTTTAAAGTGCTTTCTTTAATAATACTATTATAAGTAAATTAGGCTATTAATAGTAATAATACCTAATTATCTTAGTTATAATTAATATAGTATTATAAATACTGTTTAAGTATCTAGTTAATTTATTTAGTCTGTTTATTAGTTTATAAATACAATGTAGTTAATAGCTTATAATTAGCTTTAAGTTATAAAATTAGTAATTTCTAAAACTTAGATATAAATAGCTTATCTCTATTTAACATAATTTTCTTTAGTAATTTATAGTTACTAATAATGTATTTTAAAAACGTATATATAAGGTCTTCTGCTATACTTAACTCTAAGTAGGAAATAAAGTAAGTATACTTTATAAGTTAGTTTACTATAACTAAGATACTATTATAGTCTGTTTTTATAAATAGTTTTTTTAACTTTAGTAGTTTAATAATAAAGTCTAAAGATATTAAATACTATACTTTTAGTAATATTAATACTAGTTATATTTACCTATATAGCTTATAAAAACTGTTTTTATTTTTCTTATATATCTTATAGTTCTTAATTACTAAAGCTACCTTTTATTATGTAACTTATTTATTATAATATTATTAAATTTACTTAAATATCTTTATAATACCTTAGTATCTATATATATAAGCGCTATAAATTTCTCTAATTTAGTTATATATTATTTTGCTAGTTATACTAGTATTAACGTAGGTACTAATTATAATAAGCTTTTATACTAGCATAAGGTCGCCTTTATTATCTTACTTTAAGATAACTAGTATCTTATTTAGTATTAGGACTTTATAGTTTAGTTATTAGCTTAGTATATTAGCTTTACTATTTTCTATCTCTTTAACATAAATAATTTAGAAATTAAATTTAGAAAAAAATTTAGACTATTAAATCTATCGTTTGTTAAAAACTTTTAAAGTAGTAAAGTAGGCTAGGTTTTTATAGTTAGTATAAACCTTAACTTTATACTTAGTTCTAGATAGTTAAGGTTTTTATTCTTTAAATACTTTAATAATTACTATAAGTTCTTTATTATAGATCTAGTAATTAAGTTTAGGTCTGCTAAGCTTTTAGGAGAAGAATGCATAAAGGTGTAGCTTTTTATTATTATCTTATTATCTAAGTTATCTACTAATAGCGTAGTCTAAAGCATTAGTTTTAAGTTTAAAGGGTTTTCTAGGGTCTAAGATAACTAAAACTAGTTTTAAGCAGACTTATTACTTAATGTTCTTAAAGGCTTTTTCTTATTCTTCTGTCTATTTAAAAAAAGTGTCTTTTTATATAAGCTTAATAAGGAGGTTAATTTTGCCTAAATATTTCTTAAGGAATTATTAGTAAAAGTTAATAAATCTAAGGAATAACTAAATATTCTTAACATTCTAAGGTTATAGCTAGTCTTTTACTACTATAATCTTTCTATTTTCTATCCTAATTTTACTAAGTATAATAGTAAATCCTAAGAAGTTAACTTATTAGCTATAGAATATACTTTTCTTAGGTTTTACTAGGAGTTTAGCTTTCTATAGCTTTTAAAATACTTTATAAACATACTCTTTATATTTCTTAAGGGTATAAGAGTAGATAAGTATATTGTTAAGGTAGATAACTATAAATATATCTAGAAATTCTTATAGTATGTAGTTAATTATTATCTAAAAAGTGGTAGGTGCGTTAGTAAGTCTAAAAGGCATAATAAGGTACTTAAAGTTACCTTTTTATATCCTAAAGTATGTTTTCTATTCTTTACTATCTTTTATTTAGATAAGGTTATAGGCACCTTTAAGATCTAAAGCTATAAACTATTTTACTTTATATAGTTAGTCTCTTAGTTTTAAAATAAGAGGTAGAAAATAGTAGTTCTTAATTATAATGTTGTTAAGTTATTAGTAGTTAACGTAAAGTTATAATTTACTATTCTTCTTTAGTATAAACAGGATTAAATATCTTACTAAGGATGTTAATAGTTAGATATATTCTTTCTTAAGGTTCTTAGTAAGGTACTTATCTAGTGCTTTTTACTTTATTTTGTTAAGCCTATATATCTTATAAAACTTTAGGTATACTTCTTTTTTAAGTAGTATCTTATAATTATATAAGCTGTATTCTAGTAAGCCTGTTTCTAGTTCTTTAGTAAATAGTTTCTAATACTTATAGTATTCTTAAGGAATAAGGGAGAGTCTCTCTTCTTCTTACTAATTCTCTTTAAAGTTCTTAAATTATTTATTTTATGTAAGTTTAATTCTTTTAATATAGGTAACGTACTTCTGTTGCTTAGATTTACTTAGGGGTTACTATATATAACGCTACCTTATAGTTAAATCTCTTTATTAGAGATAGCTAGTCTTTTAATCTATGTCTAAGTTATTTCTTTATAACGTAGTTCACAAGTGAATGAATCACACAAGTGAGTGAATCACTTTTCTAGACTTTGTACAACCTACCTTTCCCTTTAATTTTCTCCACCTACAACTATGGTACGACATTCAAACGAAAGCGATTTAGTCCTAGCGCTTAATGCGCTCAAATCAAACCCAAAATTAAGCGTGCGAAAGGCTGCATCTCACTATAATGTGTCATTCTCTACCCTCCAGCGACGAAAACACGGCCAACCTGCCAGACGCGACATCCGACCACCCTGCCAGAATTTAACCTCGTACGAAGAGGAGACTATTGTGCAATACATTATTGACCTGGATTCGCGAGCATTTTCGCCACGCCTTAGTGCTGTTCGAGAAATGGCCGATCGACTGCTTCGCGACCGCGGCGCGCGACGCGTCGGAACAAACTGGGCCTCAAACTTCGTACGACGACGACCTGAGCTCCAGACGCGTTTTAATCGAAGAATCGACTATCAGAGAGTCCTCTGCGAAGATCCGGACGCGTATCGCGCGTGGTTTTCCCTCGTACGAAACACAATTGCGAAGTACGGGATAGACGATACCGATATCTATAACTTTGATGAGACTGGGTTTGCGATGGGCAAGATGTCCTCTGAAATGGTTGTTACAGCCTCTGAACGACGTGGCAAGCCAAGAGGAGCACAACAAGGGAATCAGGAATGGGTTACAGTAATCCAGGGCATTGGGTCGTGCGGCTATTCTATCCCGCCGTACATCATCTTTGCAGGCAAGGTCCATCTTGACTCCTGGACGTGCGACAGCCCCCTCCCACCCGACTGGGTAATTACACTTACAGAAAATGGTTGGACGACAAATAAGAAAGGCCTAGAATGGGTACAGCACTTTGATTTCCATACAAGGAGTCGTACGAAGGGTGCTTACCGCCTCCTCATCCTTGATGGCCACGAAAGCCACCATTCTGTCGATTTTGAGCTATACTGCAAAGAGCAGAACATTATTACGCTCTGTATGCCCCCTCATTCATCGCACAAGCTCCAGCCTCTTGATGTTGGGTGCTTTAGTCCCTTAAAACGGGCGTACGGCCAAGAAATCGAGGTCCTTATGCGGGTGCACATTACGCATATTGCAAAGGAAGACTTCCTCCCAGCCTTTTATAAGGCGTACGACAAGGCAATGACAACATCAAACATTCAAGCAGGCTTTAGAGCAACTGGCCTTGTCCCGTACGATCCGGAATATGTGATTTCACAGCTAGATGTAAAGCTTCGTACGCCATCACCTCCAGGTTCTTCTGCTGGCTTACCAGCAGCTTGGGTCCCAAAGACGCCAAACAACCCAATTGAGTTTGATTCACATTCTGATTTTATTACAAATCGCATCGTACGACATCAGAATAGCTCTCCAACGTCAATTATTGGGTATATGCAGCAGCTGAAGAAAGGAATTATGGTGGTAGCCCATAACCAGGTTTTGATGCAGGCACAAATGACTGAGTATCAAGAGGCAAATGAGCGTATGAGCCGCCGTCGCCGTACGAAAAAAAAACAGCTTCAGAAAGGTGGAACACTTACAATCAATCAGGCAAAAGATATAAAGTCTCAAATTGATGTAACAGAGCAGTTACAGGTAGAAACAGGTCAAAGTAGTGGTCGTGCGAGGAGGACAGAAACGCGCGCGCGACGATGTGGCATCTGCGGAGAGACTGGACATAATGCTCGCACATGTCAGAAAGTTGAATCTACCTCTGAAGAAGAGGATTCTAAATAGTTTGAATTAAATTAAGGCGTTATGGTCAATTTCTCTTACACTTTGTCGTACGGGTGCTAGAAAAGTGATTCACTCACTTGTGTGATTCATTCACTTGTGAACTACGTTAGCTATAGAATTCTAAGAATTATATTTAAGTATTCTATCTTTATAATATTAAAGATTAGTTATTCTTAATAGCTATAGGTAACTATAGAGAGTTATATAGTCTCCTTATTAATAGTGCCTCTACTATACTTAACTATTTCTCTTTCTATATTTTAGAAGTCATAAGAAACTTTCTTAATTTACTATAAGATATTTTATTAATTTACTATCTATAGTAATATTAGATTTACTTATGCACTACTATCTACTATAACTTAAGTAGGCTGTCTATTAATTAAGACTTCTAAGAAGAGGTATACGTTATCTTCCTTAGTTACTATATATAGGGACTTATGTTCTATTACCACTAGGTGTCCCTCTTTAGTTAGCATCCCTAGCTTTTTAACTATTAGTTTAGTTCTTTATAAGAAGGTCTCTTTCCTTTTCCTTATAGTGTAGTTACAGGTTTAGATACTTCCTTAATCTAAGTTCTTTACATTCTTACTTTACCTTTATAATAAAGTTTGTATTTATTAAATAAATAATCTAACTAGTGTTTAGTAATTTTGTTAACATAAGGCATTAGGTATCTAGGGTATAGTTAGAAATATAGCTAAGGGGCGTTATATTCCCTAATTTCCTAGGTTCTAATTTCTAATTATAGATAGATATCTAAAATAGAGATTTAACCTTATCTTCTTAGGTAGAAGGTGTAATTACTTTTCTTATGTATATAGTAAGAGTAGTTATTATAGATATAGTCTGCCTAAAATACTTATCTATAAAGTAGGTAAGTATAATTAAGATATTTATAGTCTTTAAACTATATACTCTCTAGAAATAGTTTTTTAGGTTAGTAGTTAATAATAGCTTCTTTTATCTTATAAAAGTATGCGTATTAGTTATTACTATTCTTATAGACTTTAGGTTAAAAGTTAGGTACTATATCTAAGTAATCTATATAGCGTTAACTAGCTAGTAGTTTATCTAAGTTATAAGATACTTTACTATTATCTTATTTAATTAGTAAAAAGAGTAGCTTCTCTTTTTATTATTATACTTTACTGCTAAGGGTTTCTGTAATAATGCTAGGGCTGCCTCTAGGTATATCCCTAAGTTATTCTGCTGCTTATCTTTATAGTTTACTAGAAAAGATAAATTTATCTAGTAATTCTTTATCCTCTAAGCTAGTATGTCCTATGTATATTTTAATAGTATCTTATAAGGTTTGTTCTCTAATTAATAGTTATAGTAGTAGGTATCTAGGTCTTTACGCCTGTTTATATCCTACTGTAACTATCTTAGTAGGTTTCTAAAGGTACTCTATAGGGTCCTCTTCTTTAAGTTCTTCTCTTTCTTTCTTAATCTGCTGCTTAAGCCAGTAGAGTTCTTTTAGGTTCCCCTAGGCCTTAATGCGTTATTCTAGCTAGAGTAAAAAAGCGTATAACGTCTTTATTATATATAGTCTTTCTTATAGCTAGTTAATTACTAAGTTATATCCTAGTTAGAGTTTTTTAATATACCTTTAGTTATATATTTTAATTATTAATAGTCCTTAGATTTTAGGTCTATATTATACTTAGTATAAGTACTTAGTATTATAAGGTACGTTAGTTAGTATAATAACTCCTTATTATAGGTGTTTATTAACTATTCTCCTTAGTTTGCAGACTTCTTCTAGCGTAAGCTATTAGCTTAGCCTTAGGACTTAGTTACATACGCTAGTAACATTATTAACTATTAAAGCTTACTAGTTAGACTTATAAGTTATTTCTCTTACGTCCTTTTAGAATATAGCTATAGTCTTATTCCTTAGTACCTTAGGGTACTATCCTGCTTATTTCTTTTTATCTTAGTAGGTAAAATAATTATTATTATAGTAGGTAGTCTAGGTAAGTTATTTATAAAAGACTTCTATTTATGTAATACTAGCATACTTAGATTCTTTAGAGACTAGTTTATTCTAAAGTTATTTTAGTTATCTATAGTCTCTAGCTATATATCCTAGCTTATTATAGTTATAGTACTTAATAAACTTAGGGTTATATAGGAGTTATTATTCTTATTTACTAGCTATACTAATATCTATAGGTCTAGTATGTTATCTATAAAAGGTTAATAGTCCTATATAGGTTCCCTTTTAGAATTTAGGAGTAGTAAACTAGTGCTAGTTACCTTTTTAGGAGTATTATTAGTATTTCTTACTAAAGTTTAAAGGTTACTTACTTTCTTCTTTTTCTTTTTATTATTTATAAAGTTATATATTAATTTAAATAGTAAGTTTAGTATACTATAAGAAATTATCTAGTTAATCTATCTTAGATAGTTTATTCTTAACCTTATTTTTTAGTCTTTAGTAAAACATAAAGATTTAAGTGTTATTAGTATAGTTAAGTTATATATAGATTCTTTAGAACTTTGTAGCATAATAAGTTATAGATTTAGTCTATTTTAAGGTAGCTAGATCTTACTTAGCTTATTATTTCTTATCTAAGTCTTAGAAAAGTAATTTTAAGGCTTACTTATATTCTTAGAAGCTACTAAATATATCTTAAGTTTTAGTTCTATAGTATTCTAGTGTTTTATTATTAAGTACGTTTTCTATATAGGGTTTAAACTATTAAAGGGCTTATCTATAGAGAAATGTTAAAGCATAAATAATCTGCTTAGTTTTAGTTCTAAAATTCTTTAAGTAGAATTCTTAATAGGTCTTAATCTAGATTAAGTAGCCCTTAAGTTATCCTAGGGTTTTATTAAAAGTGGTAAGAGAGTTAAGCTTTAACTTCTCTTATCTATCTATAGAAGTCTAGATAATTCTAGTAGCGCCTTAGAGAATGTAAATTTCCTTCTTAAGGGCCTAAGTGTAGCAGGCTTAGGCCTAAAGCTACTCTATAGCTACTACATTTTTATTAAATAAAGCTTGCATATTAGTAATATCCTTATTAGTATGTTTAAGTTACTTAGCTAGCTTCTTATTACTATCTTTCTTCTTACTAGAAGACTTAGCGCCCTTTATTTCTTTATTAAAGTTCTAGGGTTTAGTAGTTATAGCCTTACCCTTATTTTTAAAAGAAAATAAAGTAAGAGTAAGAGTGTTAAAGGCTATTGTTTAGGTTTTTACTATTAGTAGTATTATAAAGTTAACTTACTAAACAGAAGTAATTAAAGTGTTATAGTTAGATATCTAACAGTAGTGTTTTTTACTAATAAGTAGCTAAGGCTAGATACTAATAATAGTATTACTAGGTCTTATTAGCTTACTAGCTTATTAGTATCTTACTAGTAAGTATATAGTAATTAGTTATATACTAAGTAGGCATAGGTAGCTTATATAGCTTTATAACAGAATAATAACTTAAGAGTTACTTATAAAGTAATTATAAGGGTTATTAAGGTCTAAAAGGTATTTAGAGAAAGTATTATAAGTTAATTACTAAAGAGCTATAAAAGGTACTCTATCTAGTCCTTAGGTTAAATCTTATACCTATTGTCTATCCTTAGATTACTACCTGTAGTTAGTAATCCTTAGTGTTAGATTAGTTAGGTAAGGCACTAATCCTTACTAAGGAATTATGTTAGATTACTACTAATCCTTACTAATCTATTATGTAACCTTCCTTAGTTCTTTTATTCTAAGTCTAGCCTATGCTACTAGCCTATATACATAAATATCTATCTGCCCTGTTAGTTATCCCTAGGGCTTTACTTTAGGCTATACTAGTAACTAACTAGATCTTAGGTTGTAATAAAGCAATAGTAAGGTTCTAAAGTCTCTTTACTAGCTTATAGTTCTAAGGATAGGCATACTAAGAACTACTAGGCTTAATAATAGCGTTTTACTTTAGCTTAGTTAGATTAAGGTAGTTATTATTAAGGTTCTTTACAGTATAGTTATTATAAACAGTTTTAGTATAGGTTTATACCTAGATATTATTTACTTTAGTTAGGTTAAAGTTAATTTAAATTATGTTAGTAGTAATAAAGGTAGATATATTAGTAGTTATAGATAAGTCTAATTAGGTTAAAAATAATAAAATAAGTATAAGAAAATAGCTATTAGTTACTAGCTATTACTAGTCATAATTATTATTATTAATAAAGAGAGAAAGTTAGATTTAGTAGATAGTTAGTTTTATAATATAAATTTCCTTAGGCTAACTATAAATTACTTTGCCTAAAAGAAAAAGAAAAAGGATAACTAATAAGAAAAAAAAGAAGGCAGAATAATTAAATAAACTATAAAGGTTAAAAGTAAAGGTAAAGCCTAGTTACCTATAGCTTCTAACTATAAATCTAACTTTCTAATTATTTAGGTATTCTTTTTTTAGTAATTTATTAAAGAAATTATAGCTATAAGAAGAGTATAAAATAAAACCTCTAGTTACCTAGAAACCTATCCTTCTTTTTCTTATAATAACATAATTTATACTCTTAACTTAAGCACTATTTTTCTCTAGCATACTATTATTACTAACTAATTTTAAAAATAAACTACTTTACTAACCTAATTAGACTTTAAGATAGCTTCTTTTTATTATCTTAAGATTACTTAGAACCTATAGTTCTTTTTTTACCTAGTACCTTAAGTAGATAACTATTAGCTTATACCTTTTAGTCTTATTATTATAAGTTATTCTTAGTATCTATCTTTAAGGTTCTTAGTCTAATTAAAGTAGGCTGTAACTTCTCTTATGTAAAAGAATCTTAAGTTTCTAGCTAGTAAGAGTTACTATAAAATCTAGTTTACTAATACTATTTAAGTTAGTTAGACTTACGCTGCTGTTACCTAGATTTTCTAGAATAACATTACTAAAGGTAATATTCTTTTAGTAGTCTAAGCCTAATTAGATAAGGGTCTATTTAAGTACTACGTCTTTATTTATACTAAATATAAGGATATATTTAGATACTTTACTTAAAAGCTAGCTAGTTATCCCTAGGCTAGTACTATATTAGTAGTTTATAGCCTTAGTAGTTAAAACTTTATGCTATGTAAATACTATAAAAAAGGTTAAGTATTTATATAGACTAGAACTAATTAGGTCTCTACTTTTATTTCTTTTAGAAATATGTTTCCCTTTTAATTAAATTTAAGAGCGCCTGTTTAAACTATCTATACTATAAAACTTAGACATCCTACTACTACTAAGATAGAGATTTTTAAAACTCTTATAAATACTTTAGCCTAATTAAGAATACTAAAAAGCGTAAAGGCAGTAGTATGTTATAATTAGATATCTAACAGTAGTATTTTTTACTAATAGGTAGCTAAGACTAAATACTAATAATAGTACTACTAGGTCTTATTAGCTTACTAGCTTATTAGCATCTTACTAGTAAGTATATAGTAATTAGTTATATACTAAGTAGGCGTAAGTAGCTTATATAGCTTTATAATAAAAAGATAACTTATAATTTACTAGTAAGATAAGTTATAAGGGCTATTAAGGTCTAAAAGATATTTAGAGAAAGTATTATAAGTTAATTACTAAAAAGCTATAAAAGGTATTCTATCTAGTCCTTAGGTTAAGTCTTATATCTATTGTTTATCTTTAGATTACTACCTATAGTTAGTAATTCTTAGTGTTAGATTAGTTAGGTAAAGCACTAATCCTTACTAAAGAATTATGTTAGATTACTACTAATTCTTACTAATCTATTATGTAACCTTTTTTAGTTTTTTTATTCTAAGTCTGGCCTATGCTACTAGCCTGTATACATAAATGTCTGTTTACTTTGTTAGTTATCCTTAGGGCTTTACTTTAGGCTATACTAGTAACTAACTAAATCTTAGGTTGTAACATTAAGTCTCCCTTTTAAGGTCTAAGTCCTATAGACCATACTATAAGTATGTTACTTTTTCTAGGTTAGAGAGTGTTAATTATGCTTTCTTTAATAATGCTAACACTATGTCTAGTTACGTAAGTAAATAAAGGGCAGATTCTAAAGTCTCTTAGAAAACCTATAAACGTTATTCTCTTACTAAAGTAGTTAAGTACTATAAGGTTAACGTTATACCTTATAGTTATTATTTTAAGTTAAATAAGGTCTATAAAATATCTAAAGATTTATTATATTATAGTAAGTATATTTATAATAGTTATACCTAGTATAATAAAAATAATGTTATAAACACTTATAAGTTTTTCTTTTAGTATTCTTTAGTAAATAATAAAAAGAGGTAGGGTTATACGTTTTCTTTTAGTATTTTTCTTTTCTATCTATATCTTATAGACCTAATTAGGTTATTAATAAGCAGCAGCCTTTATAAAAAGGGGACTAACTGTTAGACTAGAGAGAGAGAGAAGAAGTAGATAGATATACATATATAGATAGAGTATAAACACAGAAAAAACACTAAACTTTATAGATAGATCTAAAGTAGAATATAAGATCTTTAGATACATACTTATAAGACTATTAATAAGTAAATAAGTAACATTATTTTATTATTTTAGACCTAATTAGACCCTGCTGTATCTAGATACATAAGCCTAAAATTAAATAGAGAAAGTTCTTTTATATAGAAAATAACACCTAGAGATTTAATATATATAACTACTACTTAGTAATAATAGTAACAAAAGGCAAGCTGCTATACTTATAAGAATACTTCTTATAACTTTTCTAGCTCTAATTAGGCTAGAAACTATTATAAAAAGTAATCCTTATGTTACAAAAGCCCTAGTTAGTTACCTTTAGTTTTAGGTTACTTTAGGTATACTAGTAATAGTATAAAGTTTAGCTTATAGTGTAGTTTATATATTAACCTATCTACTTCTCTAGCCTTCTTAGTTCTTACCTAGTTTTATTAGGTATTTGTTTCTAAAAGAAACTTAATCCTATAGACGTAGTTTCTTAGCTTCTTTAGAGTTATTAAAACTGCTCTTAACTCTAGCTTTCCTAAATTATACTTTAGCTTAGGCCCTCTCTATATACTACTCTTATACCTAGTAACTATACGCTTTTCTTTAATTATCTAGCTTAATACTACGCTTTAACCTTATAGGCTTATATTTATACTAATAATAACTAGTCTAGCGTCTAGCTTATAAAATATAGAGATAATAATAAAGGCAGTCATAAGTATTTTCTTTAGGGTTTTTATAGTGTTAATCTAATTAGGTCTCTAGATAAAAGTGGCATTCTTCTTTATAAGCTTTTAAAAGAGAATTATAATTTCTATATATTTTTCTACCTAAGGCTTATAAAATTCTGTAAGACTAATAAATAACCTAACCTTAGTAAGGTTAAAGTAAGACTCTTACTTCTAAATCTTAATAATGTTAGCCTAATTAGGTTATTAGCTACTAAAGCTATAGAGATATCTTATAATAATAGCTAATTTCTAAAGCTACTATAATTTCTTACTAGCTACTATATAACTAGCTAGTTCTATATTAAAGAGAACTATATTAACATTCTTAATATACTTATAAATATACTAATAAATACTAAAGTAATTAGGTAGTTCCTTATTATTATATATAGTAGTAAGGCTTTTAATAATAATATTATCTAAGAAGGCTTAGCAGCAGTATAAGATAAGGTTATATAGGATCTTAAGAATAATCTTTATAAATTAAGCTATAAAGTTAGTACTACCCTAGGGTAATATATATATTTATAATAGCTTAAATAGTAAGGTAAATATTGTTAAGTCCTTACTTCTCTTTACTAAAGAAATCTAATTATACCTAGAGAAGAAGTTTAGTAGCAAAATAATAACGTATATAGCAAAATCTTTTAAGAAATTCTTAGCTTCTAAAGAAGATAGCGTATTCTAAATTATAACTACGTTTATTTAAGTAGCTAAATTAATTAGGTATAGGAAACTATTCTTTTTCTTAATAAGAAACTAAGGGTTTTATATTAGCCTGTAACCTTCTTTTAAGATACCCTTCTTTATTTATATACACAGGATCTCTATAGCCTATAGTTTAAATACCTTAGAGATTAGGATACCTTTTTCTTACTAGACTTTATACAGTATAGTCCTAATTACTTAAGGTAGAGTAACTTTAGGGTTAAGAAAGCTGTTTTTATTAAATTCCTATGTAAGTACTTTTTTTTAGTTTAGGAGGACCTAGAGAAAAAGTTCCTTTTTATAGAATAGTAAGTAATTAACTAAGTCTATAATAAGCTTAAGTTACTTAGGCGTAAGATGTAAATATAGCTTAATATCTAAGTACTTTAGTGTAATTAGGCCTGTAAAAGGTCTATTGTTAGGCTGTATTATTTTCTTAGCCTTTACTAAATTCTTAACTTTCTAAAAAGGGTTACCCTTAGAAGTAAAACCGTTAGATAGTGTATTATTAACTAGATACACTTTCTTATTCTTAGACTTATATATAGTAAAGACCTTTATATCTATAGTTATTTAATTAGGTCTAAAGCTATATATTTTCTAGGTTACTTTATATATAGAATAGTGTAGTATATCTTAAATACTATTATAAAGTTAAACTAGTTAATAACCCTCTTTTTAATCTTTTTCTGCTTTTTTCTTATAAAGTTTATTAAAGCTTTACTAAAGTAGACCTTTAGCTTATAGGTCTAATTAAGTAGCTTTATATCTAAATATAGTATATACTACTTATTTAGGTAGTATATACACCCTTTGTTATTATAACGTTTTAGCTTTTATACTATATTACAGATGTCTTTTACTACTAGCGCTAAGAGGTATATTAGAGATACCTTTATAAGGTAGTCTAACTTCTTTTCTATTAGCTATATAAGTTCCTTATTATCTTTTTCTAATTTATATTTAGGAGGTTTAGAATCCTTAGTAGTAGCCTTAGTGCTAGTATTAGACTTTAGTTTTCTTAACTATCCTAAGCCTTAGCCTAAGAGTTAGTCTTTATTCTAGCTAGGTTGTTATCTTACGTTTTAACCTAATTAGAAAGAGATTTATTAAGTACCTTTATGTAATTATCTTAATTTAGTAAATAGTTAAGAAACTTTCTTAGATTCTTAAACTTTAGAAAGGTTACTAAAATATAAAGCTAAGTATTACTAGTTATTAAGGCTAACGTAATTATATTTACACTATACGTAAATATAATCTTAGTATAAAAACTAAAAAGTGCTTTAAGAAGAAGTAGTATGTTTATCTTACTATCCTTAGCTATAAACATACTAGTTAGAAAGCAGTATCTCTTTATTTAGATAGGTATAATTACTACTTTATTAAAGAAGGTTTAGCCTATACTTAGGTTAAAGTATTACATTCTAAGATAGGTAGAGGTAAAGATAAGGCTGTTTTTTTTTATATATAACTAGTTTATAATGTTTATTTATATACTATTATTAATAACATCTTAAATAAGCTTATTCTAATTAGGTTAGGTACTACTAATATAGATATTTAAAATAAAATATAGTATTATAAAAAGTAGAACTATAGATTTTATCTTTTTTAAATTAAGGGTTTTAATTATATTAACCTAGGCTATACTATTATTAAGGCTAGAGACAGTATTATTATATCTATCTATTACTACCCTTATATTATCTCTTTCTTTTAGTTAAACCTTCCTAATTAGTTCTAAAGAGGCTTCTATATAAATATTAAAGTAACTATTATTATTTAGTATCTAGCGTATTATTATTATAGCATCCTTATTTAGTTATAGTTATACTCTTAAAGCTATATTAAAAGGAATTAAGATTATACTACTAAACTTTTACGTTATTACCTATACTAATACTGCTTAATTATTTATTACTAGCTAGTTAGAAATAAAGATTATAAGATAAGTTTCCTTAGACTTTCTTACGTCTTATTATATAAATTTAGTCTAGTTATTAACCTAATTAGGTAGATTTATAATCTATATAATACCTTATAAAAGTAGTAGAAGGCAGGCATTAATATTTATCTTTTTAGCCTAGAAATCTATACTAAAGGTACTTTTTTACTAAGAAGAGGTCTTTACTATAAAACCTTATTACATAGTATATAGCTTAGCTTAATTAGGGTAGTAAAGTATTAGGTAGAAAGCGTTATTACTTACTTATGTTATAGCGTTAACCTTAGTATCTTAAGTTAAGAAGATGTCTATATATATCTTTAGTATTATAGAAATATAACTAATAAAGTTTATTCTAACGTCTTAGGAAGGTAGCAGAATAAAGAATTAGACTTCTGCTTAAAAAGGTTAACCTACGCCTTAATTAATTATTCTTTAGGTAGAGGTAGTAGTATCTAGGTATATAAGGTTATTAGTAATATAAGTAAGAATTATAACCTTATTAGGCTAAAAGGTTTTATAAGCCTTTTAGATAACTACGTTAAAGACTTTATTTACTTCTAACTATAATCCTTTAAATACTTTATACTTATATATATTATTTATAAGTATAATTAAGCAGGCTTCTTTATCTCTCTTTAGCTATAAGTAATTCTAGTATTACTACTAGTTATAGGCATTATACTAGCACTAATTAGGGTAGCCTTTTATAAACCCTAGCTTACTAAAGGTGTTTAAAAGTCTTAGTAAGTTATTATATATATCTTACAGTCCTAAGGTAAAGGTAGTATATACTTAATTAATTACTAAAGAAATATTTATAATATTTTAGGCTTTTAGTAAGGTTTTTACTATAAGCACTAGTGTAGTAACTATCTTAGTAAGTTTATTTATACTAAAAAGGTTAAGGCTAATCTTAATATTCTTTATACTAAGCTTCTTAGTAATAATAGTTTTACCCTAATTAGATTAAGATATACTAAATATAGTTATTATACCTAATAAGGATGCTTTTATTATAGTTAGCTTAGAATTACTATAATAGCCTTTATATCTTAATTTTTACTCTACCTAGGTAAGTATTACAGTCTTAAAGGCACTAAAGTTACCTTTCTTAAACAGATTAGCTAGAGTTAGACCTATCTAGAGAGATATAGTAATAATAGTGTTCTTAGAAAACCTTACTATAAAAAGCTTAATAAGATTCTAAGATGCTATAATAGGTTTACCTTTAGCTCTAGCTTTTTCTTAAACACTCTTAACCTTCTAAAATAAGGCTGCAGTCTTAGAGAGATTGTTATTTCTAATTAGGTTACCCTTTATAAGGTCCTTAATATAGTAATTTAGTTAGAGAATAACTTCCTTATTAAGCTGCCTATAGGTGTTAAGTAAGAACTACTTTATTTTAGACTAAGGTTTTATCTTAGCCTTAATTTTTATAGTAGCTTAATGCTTATTAGAAAGATACTAAGGTAAGGCTTTTGTTTTTTCTTAATTAAAGTAACTTACTAGACTTAATAAGGCTTTATACTTATTAAGAAAGTTAGTAATATTATAACTATTAAAGAAAAAGGCCTTAGTAGTATCTAGCGTAGGTATCTTAATAGTAAAGCGCAGCTTATTTATAACTACTTTCTAAGTAGGTCTAGTAGTATTTTCTTTTTACTTTAGGTTAGTATTAATTATTACTAAAAGGTTAAATATTAGGGTTTATTAAGCTTAAAAGTCTTTAGTAGTAAAAATAGGCTGCATAGTCTTAATAAGGGCAATAGGATCTAAGGCAGCCTAATTAAGTTAAAGCTTATAAGGTGCTATACTTAGTTCTTTATCTTTATTCTTTACTATAGGTTTAGTATTAGACTTAGTATTTATACCTATATTAGGTTCTTAGTAACCTTAAAAGGCTTTATTAGCATAAATAGCAGCCTAATTAAGAAGCCCTTCTAATAGCCTAGTATTACTAGTAGATAAGGTTAGGTTAGGTATTACTTTAGTTATTAAAAGGGATAATAAAAGGTAAAAGTAGTAGTATTAGTAGTAGGTTTCTCTTATACTTTCTTTTCTTAAGGTAATCTTTCTCTATAGTAACTAGTTAATAAACCTAATTAAACAGAAAGTAAATACATAATAAATCTTCTTTAGGTATAGGTATAACATGCTCTTTAGTAATATGCTTATAGAAGTACTAAAAAGGTCTAAGCTAATTCTAAGAAAGCAATAGGTTTAAGTAGAAATTACCTCTTTTTTTATAAAAATGTTTATTATAGTTATAAAAATAAAGCTAGCCTTAATTAGACCTAGACTAACGTAGCTATAGGTTACTAATTAGCAGCTTTTTTCTCTTTTATTTTAGGTTTATTTAATTCTATAGCTAAGTAAGCATTCTAGCTCTTTAGTCTTAGTTTTTAGTATTCTTTTATTTCTTTTGTTTAGGTTAGTTTGTTAAGCTATCTAGGGTTTCTTTCTCTATTTAGACTTACTTATTACATACCTATAAAAGGATTACCTTTTTAGTAATTTACTTATTTTGTTTAGTTTTATTATCTTTTAGTTATTATTCTTATTTAGTTATTAGGTTTTATTTATGTTTAACGTACTTATATAGCAAGTAGGCTAACATAGCAAGTAGGCCACCTTTCTCTACCCTTCTACCTTTTATATAAGTTAATTAAACTACAACGTACAAAATTAATTAAAACTACTCCTTATCCTCTTCCTTATTACTGTCTTAAACTACTTTATAGGTTTGTGCGTTATGTCTAGGCTTTCTGTAATTACTACATTGTTACGCGCGTGGTTTAGCACCTTTCGTACGACCCTCCTTCTAAGGGTTATTCTGTCCTCTAGCATTAACACTACCCTTTTCTACTTGTAGTGCCTCTGCTTTAGTAGTATTAAGTAACCCTCTAAGACGTAGTCTAGTCTTTTTTACTCTCTGGCGCTTACTTAGTATCTCTATCCCTATACAAAGCTTACGGTTCTTAGCCTTAATAATAGTAAGCCTATAGGCTAACTTACTAATACCTCTGGCCTAAAAGTTAATTACTTTGTACATTAGTGTTAGTAAGCTACCTTAATGTGCCTAGATCTTCTTTTTAAGGGAGGAAGCACTTTGTACGCCCTCTAGTGCTGTGGTTAGTGTCTTTGCGTCCCAGGAGCCTTAGCTGCTTGGCCGTAAGGTTAAGGGTGTTAGCGTCTTTGGCTTAAAATCTAACTAAGAAATAACTACTTTAGGGTTAAAAGGTATAAGGCCTGCCTGTCTAAAACTAGCTTGTACGTTATCTTCCCCTATTGAGGTAAAGAATGCTGCTTTAAAGGCAGGAAAGAAGTCATCCTTAGTAATATGCGAAATCTGCATCTGCATTATCTTCTTAATTTTCTTGCCGTACGAGTACTTTAATAGGCTAAAGCACCTAACATTAAGAGGCTAAAGCTTGTGTAATAAATAGGGAGGCATGTAAAGAGTAATAATGCTTTATTTCTTACAGTATTTATTAAAGTTAGTTAATTTATAACTGTTGTAACTATTAAGGATTAAGAGGTAATAAGAGCCCTTTGTATAAGTCTGTGTATACTAATTAAAGTGCTTTAGCTAATCTAGGCTAATATTATTTATTATCTATCTATTTTTGCTTAGATAGATACGCTATATAGATAGGAATTAGCTGTTAGCATATTAGGAGAGAAGGTAATATTTACCCTTTATGATAACGTACAGAGGTATTGCCTAGCTATTTGCACACACACCCTAAATAACAGAAACCTATTTCTAATTACTAGGCTACTTTATATAAGGCCTTCTCTTACGGTTAGACGTTATAATAACCTTTGTATATAACAGCATTTCTATTAGGAACCTAGTCTTATTAAAATTATAGATATTATTATTAAGTATTCTATACTTTGTAATTATGTTTTACATAAGTATAAACCAGCCTTGTATAATTATAGGATCCTTAGCTAAGGCTCTTTAATAGTTAATTTGGCGTTAAAATCGCATTTTTAATTTGGGGACGCGTCGTATAAAGTTCTCTGCCTATTAGGGTCTTGTACGCGTCCTGTTGCGCGCGTTTAGGAGTTAGTTAGCTATTTCTTATACGTCTTCTTATTGCAGAGGGAACCCTTAATTAATTAGGTTAATAACTTGTTTAAGAATTACCTCCTCTTCTGTTATAGTTATCTTTATTAAATTTAGTTGTCTTTTAGGTTGTGTAATACATCTGGTGCGTTAGTTTTAGATTAACGTTTAAGGGACCTTAAAGGTTTAGGCTGCTTTTTGTATAGACATCTTTAGGTCTTTTTTAATAGCCTAGATAGCAAGGATGATATAACTTTTAATTAAGGAGGATGGCATGTTTGTACGTAGAGAAAAGTTAGTGTAAAGGTTAAAGAGGTAGAAAGTTAGAAAAGTAGCCTACTTACTATATTAGCCTACTTACTATGTAAGTACGTTATAGTTATTTTGTTAGAGTTAAACCTACTTCTATATCTAGAAGTCTATCTAATTAGGTTAGTTATTTATAGTTTAAAAGTATTATAAGCTTTTTTAGTTTATATTTTTTATTATAAAGTTATAATATTTTGTTATTTTTAGTATATTATTACTTATAAGCAGAAGGTATAATAAAACTAACTAAGTTAGTAAATAAGAAGATTAGGTATTTAATTTACTCTTAAGGCATTATTAAAACTAAGTAAAAACTAAAAAGGCTAGAGAAGTAAATAGGTTAATATATAAACTATACTAACGTACTTACATAGTAAGTAGGCTAACATAGTAAGTAGGCCACTTTTCTAACTTTCTACCTCTTTAACCTTTACACTAACTTTCCTCTACGTACGAACATGCCATCCTTCTTAATTAAAAGTTGTATTATCCTTGCTATCCAGGCTATTGAAAAAGACCTAAAGATGTCTGTATAAAAAGCAGCCTAAACCTTTAAGGTCCCTTAAACGTTAATCTAAAACTAATACACTAGATGCGTCGCACGACCTAAAAGATAACTAAATTTAATAAAGATAACTATAACAGAAGAAGAGGTAATTCTTAAACAAGTTATTAACCTAATTAATTAAGGGTTCTCTTTGTAATAAGAAGACGTATAAGAAATGGCTAACTAACTTCTAAACGCGTGTAACGGGATGCATATAAGACCCTAATAGGCAGAGAACTTTGTATAATGCGTCCCTAAATTAAAAATGCAATTTTAACGCTAAATTAACTATTAAAGGGCCTTAGCTAAGGATCCTATAATTATATAAGGCTGGTTTATACTTATGTAAAACATAATTGTAAAGTATAGAATACTTAATGATAATATCTACAATTTTAATAAGACTAGGTTCCTAATAGAAATGCTGTTATATATAAAGGTTATTATAACGTCTAACCATAAGAAAAGGCCTTATATAAAGCAGCCTAGTAATTAGAAATAGGTTTCTGTTATTTAGGGTGTATGTATAGATAGCTAGGTAATGCCTCTGTATGTTATTATAAAAGGTAAATATCACCTTCTCTCCTAGTATGCTAATAGCTAATTCCTATCTACATAGCGTATCTATCTAAGCAAAAATAGATAGATAATAAATAATATTAGCCTAGATTAGCTAAAGCACTTTAATTAGTACACACAGACTTATACAAAGGGCTCTTATTACCTCTTAATCCTTAATGGTTACAATAGTTATAAATTAACTAACTTTAATAAATACTGTAAGAAACAAAGCATTATTGCTCTTTACATACCTCCCTATTTATTACATAAGCTCTAGCCTCTTAATGTTAGGTGCTTTAGCCTGTTAAAGTACTTATACAGTAAGGAAATTAAGAAGATAATGCAGATGCAGATTTCGCATATTACTAAGGATGACTTCTTTTCTGCCTTTAAAGCAGCATTCTTTGCCTTAATAAGGAAAGATAACGTACGAGCTAGTTTTAGATAGGTAGGCCTTGTACCTTTTAACCCTAAAGTGGTTATTTCTTAGTTAGATTTTAAGCTAAAGATGCTAACACTCTTAACCTTACGGCTAAGTAGCTAAGGCTTCTGGGACGCAAAGATACTAACTACAGCACTAGAGGGCGTATGAAGTGCTTCCTTCCTTAAAAAGAAGATCTAGGCATATTAAGGTAGCTTACTAACACTAATGTATAAAGTAATTAACTTTTAGGCTAGAGGTATTAGTAAGTTAGCCTATAGGCTTGCTATTATTAAGGCTAAGAACCATAAGCTTTATATAGGGATAGAGATACTAAGTAAGCGCTAGAGAGTAAAAAAGACTAGACTACGTCTTAGAGGGTTACTTAATACTACTGAAGCAGAGGCACTATAAGTAGAAAAGGGTAGTGTTAATGCTAGAGGACAGAATAACCCTTAGAAGGAGGGTTGTACGGAAGGTGCTAAACTACGCGCGTAACAATGTAGTAATTGCGGAAAGCCTAGACATAACGCATGAACCTGTAAAGTAGTTTAAGACAGTAATAAGGAAGAGGATAAGGAGTAGTTTTAATTAATTTTGTACGTTGTAGTTTAATTAACTTATATAAAAGGTAGAAGGGTAGAGGAAGGTGGCCTACTTGCTATGTTAGCCTACTTGCTATGTAAGTACGTTATAAGCTAAACTTTATATTATTACTAGTATACCTAAAGTAACCTAAAACTAAAGGTAACTAACTAAGGCTTTTGTAACATAAGGATTACTTCTTATAATAGTTCCTAGCCTAACTAAGGCTAAGAAAGTTATAAAAAGTACCCTTATAAGCACAGTAGCTTACCTTTTGTTACTATTATTACTAAGTAGTAGTTATATATATTAAATCTCTAGGTATTATTTTCTATATAAAAGAACTCTCTCTATTTAATTTTAGGCTTATATATCTAGATACAGCAGGGTCTAATTAGGTCTAGAATAATAAAATAATGTTACTTATTTACTTATTAATAGTCTTATAAGTATGTATCTAAAGATCTTATATTTTGCTTTAGATCTATCTATAAAGTTTAGTATTTTTTTATGTTTATAATGTTTATCTATATATATCCCTTCTTCTTTCTCTTTAGTCTAATAGTTAGTCTTCTTTTTATAAAGGCTGCTGCTTATTAATAACCTAATTAGGTCTATAAGATATAGATAGAAAAAAAAAATACTAAAAAAAAACGCATAACCCTACCTCTTTCTAATATATATTTTAATAGTATCTTATAAGGTTTATTCTCTAATTAATAGTTATAGTAGTAGGTATCTAGGTCTTTATACTTATTTATATCTTACTATAACTATCTTAGTAGGTTTCTAAAGGTACTTTATAAGGTCTTCTTCTTTAAGTTCTTCTCTTTCTTTCTTAATCTACTGCTTAAGCTAGTAAAGTTCTTTTAAGTTTCCTTAGGCCTTAATACGTTATTCTAGCTAGAGTAAAAAAGTGTATAAAGTCTTTATTATATATAGTCTTTTTTATAGCTAGTTAATTACTAAGTTATATTTTAGTTAGAGTTTTCTAATATACCTTTAGTTATATATTTTAATTATTAATAGTCCTTAGATTCTAAGTCTATATTATACTTAGTATAAGTACTTAGTATTATAAGGTATATTAGTTAGTATAATAACTTCTTATTATAGGCATTTATTAACTATTCTCTTTAGTTTACAGACTTCTTTTAGTATAAGCTATTAGCTTAGCCTTAAGACTTAGTTATATATATTAGTAATATTATTAACTATTAAAGCTTACTAGTTAGACTTATAAGTTATTTTCTTTATATTTCTTTAGGATATAGCTACAGTCTTATTCCTTAGTACCTTAGGGTACTATCCTGCTTATTTCTTTTTATTATAGTAAGTAAGGTAGTTATTATTATAGTAGGCAGTCTATATAAGCTATTTATATAAAACTTCTTTTTATATAATATTAGTATACTTAGATTCTTTAGAGACTAGTTTATTTTATAATTATTTTAGTTATCTATAGTCTCTAGCTATATATTCTAGCCTATTATAGTTATAGTACTTAATAGACTTAGGGTTATATAGTAGTTATTATCCTTATTTATTAGTTATACTAACGTCTATAGGTCTAGTATGTTATTTATAAAAGGTTAGTAGTTCTATATAGGTTTTTTTTTAGAATTTAAGAGTAGTAAACTAGTGCTAGTTACCTTTTTAAGAGTATTATTAGTATTTCTTACTAAAGTTTAAAGGTTACTTACTTTCTCTTTTTTCTTTTTATTATTTATAAAGTTATATATTAATTTAAATAGTAAGTTTAGTATACTATAAGAAATTATCTAATTAATTTATTTTAGATAGTTTATTTTTAACTTTATTTTTTAGTTCTTAGTAAAACATAAAGATTTAAGTATTATTAATATAGTTAAGTTATATATAGATTCTTTAGAACTTTATAGTATAATAAGTTATAGATTTAGTCTGTTTTAAGGTAGCTAAATCTTACTTAGCTTATTATTTTTTATTTAGATTTTAGAAAAGTAATTTTAAGGCTTACTTATATTCTTAAAAGCTACTAAATATATCTTAAGTTTTAGTTCTATAGTATTCTAGTGTTTTATTATTAAGTACGTTTTCTATATAGGGTTTAAACTATTAAAAGGCTTATTTATAAAAAAATATTAAAGTATAAATAATCTACTTAGTTTTAGTTCTAAAATTCTTTAAGTAGAATTCCTAATAAGTCTTAATCTAGATTAAGTAGCCCTTAAGTTATCCTAAGGTTTTATTAAAAGTAATAAGAAAGTTAAGCTTTAACTTCTTATGTCTATCTAGAGAGGTCTAGATAATTCTAGTAGTACCTTAGAAGGTATAAACTTCCTTCTTAAGAGCCTAAGTATAGTAGGCTTAAGCCTAAAGCTACTTTATAGCTACTGTATTCTTATTAAATAAGGCTTATATATTAGTAATATCCTTATTAGTATGTTTAAGTTACTTAGCTAGCTTTTTATTACTATCTTTTTTTTTACTAAAAGACTTAGTGCTCTTTATTTCTTTATTAAGGTTCTAGGGTTTAGTAAGTATAGTCTTACCTTTATTTCTAAAAAAAGATAAAGTAAAAGTAAGAGTGTTAGAGGCTATTATTTAGGTTTTTACTATTAGTAGTATTATAAGGTTAACTTACTAAATAAAAGTAATTAAAGTGTTATAGTTAGATATTTAATAGTAATGTTTTTTACTAATAAGTAGCTAAGGCTAAATACTAATAATAGTACTACTAAGTCTTATTAGCTTACTAGCCTATTAGTATCTTACTAGTAAGTATATAGTAATTAGTTATATATTAAGTAGGCATAAATAGCTTATATAGCTTTATAATAAAAAGATAACTTATAATTTATTAGTAAGGTAAGTTATAAAGGCTATTAAGATTTAAAAGGTATTTAGAGAAAGTATTATAAGTTAATTACTAAAAAGCTATAAAAGGTATTCTATTTAGTCCTTAGGTTAAGTTTTATACTTATTATTTATCTTTAGATTACTACTTATAGTTAGTAATCCTTAGTGTTAGATTAGTTAGGTAGGGTACTAATTCTTACTTAGAGATTATGTTAGATTACTACTAATTCTTACTAATTTATTATGTAACCTTCTCTAGTTCTTTTATTCTAAGTCTAGCCTATGCTACTAGCCTACATACATAAATATCTATCTGCCTTATTAGTTATCCCTAGGGCTTTACTTTAGGCTGCACTAGTAACTAACTAGATCTTAGGTTATAATACTACTATAATAGCTCTAGCGTATGTTACTAAGGTTATATTAGTTATTATTTTTATAAGAAGGCGTTAGCCTTTAGAGCTACTACTGCTATGTTATAGCTTATTCTTAAGTATGTTAGTAAGCACTTTAGCGTAGTAACTAACTACTGCTTTATATATTAGGTTCTGTTAAAAGTTACGTAGAGTTTATTAAAGAGCTCTAACTAGGGTATTTCTAACGTACTAGAAGCTATTATTAAGAGCAGTAATTTTGCTTAGTAATTCTTCTAAGGCCTTTATTCTTCTTTTATAATACCTCTAACTTACGTTTATTATTATTAGTCTGTATACATAACGTAAGTTACGTAGTTCTAGGCGCGTTAGCACGTTTAGGACTGTAATTACAGTGCTACTAAAGGGGTCTAAGCTAAACTCTAATTCCCTAATTATAGGCAGTAGTAGTAATAAGGCTAGCGGTCTCTTTTGCTTTAAGGGTGATCCCTCTAAGGGCTGCAGGCTTAACGATATCGCAAAGATTGCTGCGGCTAAAGGCGGTCGTCTTCCTATTGTGGGGGTAGCTAGCGGCCCTAGGCCGCCACCGCTAGGTGACATGGTGGTTTGAGTAGCCTGTTAGAGATAAGGGTGTGTCACTTAGCACGAGCACTAACAGCACGTGCCAAGAAAAGTGTGTAGGAGAGAAGTTGTCAACATCCACGGAGCAAGGCAGCATAGTGCATAAACACAAGACATCGTTGAAAATTCCAACACAAATCTACGGTTACTCACACTTGCTCATCTAGCTGCTCAGGTAAGTTTGACGCTGCAAATGTTTTTCTTTCTGCAGCCTAAGCGCTGGTGGCAAGAGGTTCCGCAGGCATAGTCTGATCCGCATTTACGGGCGCACCTCCTTGCGGAGAAGATAACCAGGCGTGATAGTTAGCATGGTCACATAAGTCGAGAATGCATCTGTTGGTGTTGTAGACCGAAACAAAATGCAAACAACTCTAGATCTACTCGTATCTGCGAAATGGTCATGGGCAAGTTAAGCGCAACCTTTCCTCAATTGTCTGTGATGCTAGGAGAGTTTGAGCTTCATAATGCAGAGAGTGTGAACGAACCTCAAATCCCTCACTGCGATATCGAAGTCTCTTATAATGGTCGAAAAGTGTCCGTGACATTTGAGGGCGTTTAGTTCAAGTGCGTTTTCAGCTGTTACCATTTGCCAAATCGGTAATGCTTTTGAATTTACCCCTGAGACGTGAATCTTCGGAATTGATGGGCGGATGCCTTCAATTTTCTGAAAAATATGTTCCAGACGCATGCATCCTGGATCAGTTATTTGCAACACGTTGTTAGAGTAAACATTTGTGAAAAGATTGTCTGGACCAGACCAGAAAAGACAACCAAATGGGCTGATAGCTTTTTTTTCTTATCAAACTGCCGTAAACGGAAGATGCGCATGTATGAACTTGATTTTCAGCAGTACGAATCCTGTACGAATCAGGCGTAGACGCAGCCGTTCATACATTGCACCGCTGGCTGTCTCTTATTCGGATGCAAGCAGATACTCGTGTCGCCGCACGTGTATATGTGTGTGTGGAAAGCAAATGATTTACAGCTAAAACAAGTAGGCGTAACACAAAAATCACTCCCGAATTATCTAGTGAGGTCAGTCGAAGAGTTTCACATCAACCCACCCGACCACGCCGGCAGTCAGTCTGTTGCCAAGGCGCATGGGTAATGCCAAGACTTCATAATCTCGAAGAGTACAAACCTGCTTGGAGACGGCCTTGGCTGCTTTGCATTTGGGCGATGTGCAAAGGCGGCTCTGCGTCGATCAGATGGCTTCCGCTATCTTATTATCTTGGTCCATCAAGTTCTCATACAGTGCAAAACCCCTTCTTCTGTCAGTGTTGTACTGGTCGTACATTGGATCACGAGATTCCTGTCACGAATTCGTTGGGCAGAGGGGAGGCAAATTAGAAAACGAATTAAAGCTTAGAATTCTGGCCGGAAACCTGTCTCAACCCACATGAAGATTTCGCAGAACCTATCGACAGGGTTGCGGACAAGAACCTGGAGTTCGAGGACCAGTCCAGAATTGACGTGATCGCTAGTCGGCAGCACACAAGTAGTGAGTGATTTATGACTGCTCGAATAGAAACCGAGAGAAAGAAACATACAATCGTTCATCGGTATCTCGTCATATCATGCCTTCCTCTTCTCCTGTATTGCTCGTTCCGTTTTCCCACAGTAGGAAAAACTTCTACCTCGCAATCCCGTCCAACGGGACTTGTTCATGTGCATGGCCGCGCCTCCACGCAATCCACCCGGCAGAGACATCCGGCACTGGCCAATCAGATGTTTCATCCGGCTCACGGAAACTCTTGTTCTGGGGAAGAAGCTCTACACCTCGGATTCTGCCGGTACCTGCACGTCGATGCAAGAGAAGATGCTGATTTGAGGAAATTTCTCCAACGGCGAACCCCGGACACCCCATGCCGCAACCCATATTTCAACTCTACATGACACACAACGTTTCCCCGCCCAATAAACAATTCATTAGCGAACGGAAAGATTCAACTTAGGAAACAAGCTTGTTTTTCTTGGACCTTGGAACCTTCCTCTTTCTCCACGCCTGGGTAGAATGGCGTTAGCGCGACCAATCTTACCAGCTCTAGCTCGTCATTTCGCCCAGAGTCAAGGTTCTTTTGGTGAAGGCCGGCTGGCTAGTGGAGGGAACATTTGTCGGGAGAATTGCGAAGTCCGGTATGGCGACGAACTGCCATTCGCGGAATCATTAATATGATCTAGTCCGGCCCTAAACAGTACCCTCTACTACCTTGAGCCTCACATTTCCCAGGCTTGCGTGGATCAAGGGCTCTATCTCGCAAGGCATTTCGCAATTCCTTTGGCGCGCAACGTGATCAAGTGATGGAATGATGCTTGTGCGGTAGACGGAAGTGTCCCTTCGAAGACGTGAAACTCATGTATATAAGAGTCTAGTCAGGGACCACAATACTGGGTTCTGAGTTGCTCGGCACCCCAGACCCCGACATTAGATCCTCTTGGCAGTTTTGACCGCGCTTCCGTTCCATTGACTCCCGCTTAAATCCAGTCATTCCAATATGAAGATCACCTCCACCTTGGCAACGCTCTTCGCCCTTGTGGCTGCGACCCCGACTCCCACTGTCGACAACGTCGCCGACAAGCCCCACCTCGTCAAGCGTGCCTCTATCTCTGATAAGGCGACGCTTGGCTATGCTACCTTGAATGGAGGGTATGTTTCTGGATAAACCATGTCCCAAATCTTGGAGCTGATAGAGATGCAGGACTTCTGGGGGATCTGGTGGAACCGTCACCACCGTCTCATCCCTCGCCGAGTTCACTGCCGCTGTCGACGAGAAAGACACTACGGCTAGGATTGTCGTTGTCAAGGGTATAATCAAGGGCACTGCCAATGTTCGCATCGGCAGCAACAAATCTGTGATCGGTCTTCCTGGAGGAGGTAAGTGACATAGCCCCAAGAGATATTATCAATAGCGGCTCACAGATTGAACAGGTTTTGAGGGCATCGGTCTGTACATCCGACGCCAATCGAACGTTATCATTCGCAACATCAAGTCTTCCTTGGTACTGGCTTCTACTGGTGATGGTGTCAAGATTGATGTAAGAAAGACGTACAAGAAATCTTCGTGCTCGGCGACTGACCTTACATCTCTCTAGGAGAGCACCAACGTTTGGATTGATCACAGCGAGTTCAGCTCTGCTCTCGTCTCTGACAAGGATTACTACGACGGCCAAGTGGATGCCTCTCATGGAGCTGACTACATCACTATTTCTTAGTAAGTTGACTTGTTCCAAATCACCCAAAGAAAAGAATACTAACGCTTATCAGCACCTACTTCCATGACCACTGGAAGACCTCATTGATCGGACACAGCGAGAATAATGGTGCCGAGGACAGCGGTCATCTACGAATCACCTATGCCAACAACTACTGGGCCAACTTCGGCTCCCGTGGTCCCTCCCTGCGATTCGGCACCGGCCACATCTACAACTCTTACTACCTTAAGTAGGTTTTGTCCTCCGGTCTTGTAACTGATTTACAAAATTACTAATAAGTCACAGCGGTAACTCCGCTATTAACACCCGCCAGAACGCTCAGGTTCTCGTCCAGAGCAATGTCTTCAAAAACGTGACCGTGCCAATCACCTCCCAGGACTCTGACATCGTTGGCTACGCTGTTGCGATTGGCAACGACTTTGGTGGCGCTTCCAACCTTGCTCCCGTTGGTACCTTGAACGCCAACTCCCCCCCTTACTCTTATACGCTTCTCGGGTCCTCCAATGTCGTCGCAACTGTGCCTGGACAGGCTGGCCAGAAGCTTACTTTCTAATTTGCCTATTTAATGCACAAGGTTACAAACGGTTGAACTGTATGACTGAAACTCTGGATTATAATCTAGTAAACCTGAGGTTTGTGAAGGGTCAAGAGCTGCACATATCTGAGCACAAACCAAATCTCAGCTTCCGTGATCGTTTATGGGAGAGAACAGCTTTCACGTATGTATTAGGGTGGTTGTATGTATGGAAGAAAGTAATTATCAGCTAAATGAACGCACGGTTTGTGGATGCGATCAAGACCATTTTCGCCTGAAGGTTTCTTTCCAATATTAACATAGACGCCAATCTTAAGATTGTGTGTGCTATAGTTTGTATGAATCTTTAAATGACCTGTGTCCTTCTCTTGGCTACTTTTCTACCAAGAAAGACTGTCACCTTAAATTAATACGAAAGGACCTGCGCTATCATGAGCACACACGGAGGTTGACGGGTATCTCCAACAGTACTCATTATGTATCCTGCCCTCAACTTTGTCTTTCTGAACTGCTGCTCGTATTTACGGCAAAATGAACTTAGTTCATATGCTCAGCCATTGAAGCAATACGGCCATGGTGCGACTACAACCTGAATTATCTAGGCAAGGCAAAATGTTCCGAAGTAGTCGCATATGTTATTCCTTCAAAATGGCAACACAGTTCAGGGCCATGTTTCCAATTCCTGATTTACATGCCCCATCCATGCCGTAATGACGTCCTCTCGGGCGTCCACTAAGATTGACATCAGGGACTCCGAATCGTGTTGTGGCGACTACATTTTCCATGCAGATGATGGGATATATCTTGGCAGTGCGATTTTCTCCAACCAAGACAACATGAAGATTCCTCACCTCATCTTCAATTCCCCTTGATGTGCAGGCTGCTCTACAGGAATATGAAGGGGTTGCTGTGGTGGGATCTGTAACGCCGCCTGTTCGACGGCTTTCTGCTGCTCCACTTTCTGTTGAGCCTGCTGTGTCTGAAGCTTCTGTAGGTTCTCATGCTTTTCAATCGCTTGATTCTGCTCCTCGGTAGAGAGCGAGTTGAATCCAGCAATGTCCTGATCCCACTTCATAACGCACTCAATGTTCCAGTTGCACCTCTCAACCTCACCAAAGATAGGGTGTCTGAATCGCGGGTGCCGGCTGGGCCAGTTTGAGGCGTGGTAATGATGCTTGACAAGAGCGCCTCTGGAATTGTGGTTCCCGGAATCGGAGTGACCTTGTCCAGCCGCGAAAGATTCGACATCGCGGACCAGGATGTTGCTGACGACCTTTGACTCGTCAATGTCATGAAAGGTGTCCCAGGTTATAGGTCCTGATCGAGACCGCGCACTCATTACTTCCAGAACGGCTTTGGTGAATGCTGAAGGCCCGGTGCCACTGATGACCTCGTCAAAGTCGAGCTTAACTTCTGAGATGGACACGCCTTGGGATTTTGCCACGTCGCTGAGCCACGCCATGATGTTTTCAACTAGCTTCAGCATCACAGGGTGACCAGGACGCGACATGAATGTCCATTGGCAGAAAGACATTGACTTCTTGCCAAGGATCGGGTGGTCCTTAAATTGCGGCTGATCAATTTCGACACCAATGACGAGGTCGATGTCTGCCTCCGCATATCGTTCTGGAATCCATCTGCTGACCGGCCGAAGATCCTCAACATCAATATCCGCATAAATTCCTCCCTCCGCGTACATGATCATGTAGCGAAGGAGGTCAGCCTTGATGATGGTGGCATTCACGTTGCGGTACATGTCGACAATGTATGGGCGGTCAAATCCATCCGGACCGTAGTGTTCTTCGACGTACTCCATGTCGTTGCTGTCGGTGAGAACCTCATATCGGTATCCTGGATTCTTGTCGGTCCATGTCCGTGCAGTTAGAATCTGCTCAACCTCAAAGGCGAACGGTGCAACCTTCCAAGACTGCCATATCTTCTTGGGAAAAGCTGTACGCTTGCTTATTGTTGTGTAACGACCGCCTCGTTTAGAAAGTTGGATCGGCTTTGGCATCGATCCAAACAAGTCGAGATTGGCAGTAAGAAGAATTACGCATACGCAAACGATGTACAATGGTATACACCTCCGAAGTTGTGTCGGAACTCTGTTTCTGAAGAAGTTTGCCTTCATGGAGCCTGTTGGGCTTAATGGACTCAATGGACTGATAATGGGTGAAGACATGTTGCTGGAAGTTGTCCAGGTCTTGGGATGTGTTCAGACAGAAGAATAAACGCAAAAGCTTTTGGATCAAACTTTGGTCAAAGATGCGACGAGCATGGAAAAAGGCAGGTGGGATGCAAGTCAAGATTTGAAGGAGCTTCTTACATGCAGACACATGACCCCAGGTATCCTTTTCGGAACGGCGGGGATTGCCCTACAGTATTCCGATATGTAACCTCTCAATCAACCCCCAGTTGCTTTGCACATCATTTTCACGAGCCGGGATGCAAGGGCCAAAGAAAGGGGGAGACGCCGAGGTCTCTGTTGGGGAGTTGCATCGTGTTCGTCCCGTCTAGACGTGACTGATGCCACCGCCTCGATTGTGTAATTTAGTTCTGGCTTCTGAGGGTGGGTGGGGGGCTGCTATTCCAGCTGCCTTTCAATACGAGAGAGGCTTGAATGGGAGCTCAACGGTGCTCTCTCTCATTCGCACAGCTCGAATCCACTGAACAGCCACCATCTTCCACCAAAGACCAGGCAGCCCAAGATCGAAGTTCATTCAAGATTGGAGGATGTGAGGATGTGACGAGAACCACTCGTTGCGGTCGCCCGCATTTCGCGCCATAATAGCGCCGGGAGTCCCAGCTTGTTTGAGAGCTAATTGGGCCGATCATGGCCACCGGCACCAACGGCAAGGATAGTCAGGGAAGCGAACAACGGCGGAACCTTCCCAATCAAGAGAGTTTGTCGAAGTAAATAGCCATAAGCTAACACTGAGATGATTCAGCCGGCCGAGTGCTTGAGTCGGAGATGTGGCTCACATTTCGGATCAGTTACCCAGCTAGACCGACCGATGCTACGCCGCTCGGGAAAGCTGCCAGTGCTGCCCGGTTAGAGTTCAACAAACGAATCAAATCTACCACAGTACATCACGGCTAAGGGACTATACTATGTAGTGAATGATTTCCAGGCAGCTGATTTCGTTCACTTCGATGGTGGTCCCGAAGCTTGGCTCTCCGCATTCTACCCTTGTCAATCCCCCGCATATTGGACCAGGAACCCCCAGACGAATGGTGGAGCATTCATCCTAGACTAAGCCCACCTCCCCGCATCCTTTAATGCTTGACCTCGGAACTATCCCATGGCTCAGCTTGTTTCGTCAGTAATTATCATCCTTCTTGCTTGTGAAACTCTGGACGAACAACTCTTCGACAGAAAGCATGCTCATGTGTTTATTTCGCTCGGGTAACGCAGGGATCAACACCAAGCCGGACTACATCCCTTCTAAGGCGAGTTGCTGCTGACAACTGCCGATGTGCCAGTGCAAAATCCACCGACACTGAAAAGAACTTTGCCTCTTTCGCAAACCAACAAAACTCTCAGGGAGTCGAGGTTAGGATATCTCTCCAACAGTACCAGCAGTACCAGCAAGCGCCCACCAGAACGCTTTCGACATCGTTAACAGCTCCAAGCTGAACAGCTTGGTTACAGCAACTCCTTATCAAGTTCAAGATTCCGCAACTCCTTAAAGATGTCCCCGAGGAAGGAGGGCATTCTCGACAGTCAGAATTGGGACGAGGTCAAGCCAACCTGGTGTGATAAGTCCAAATGGCTCAGTGATGACGTTGATTGGAAGCCGGCCACCCTTATACGAAGCAGAAGGCCGTCACGATTGAACCTCTCCCGCCTCAGCTCTTTCTTCTGGCCCATTAAAGACACCAAGCAGTCGGAAACGTTGCGGCCAACAGCTTACCTCGACGGGCTTCGAGGATTTGCGGCTTTCCTGGTCTACTGGCACCACAACCAGCTTTGGGCCCACGAGCCGCATGTCCAGAATCGCATATTCGAGAATGCCTTTGGCTACGAAAACAAATACCACTTTGTGGCCTTTCACGGGATAAGACACCTCTTCACTGGCGGCCATTTCGCTGTGTCGACTTTTTTTGTCGTATCCGGCTACGTTCTTTCAGCTAAACCATTGAGCTTGATTCAGTCTGGGGATTATGACAAACTGGCAGAGACCGTCGGCTCAGCGTTGTTCAGGAGATGGATCAGGCTTTACCTTCCTCTAATGGCGACGACGTTTATCTACATGAGCTTCCTCCACCTATTCGATATTTGGGTTGACAACATCGATCGTGCATCGACTTGGAGAGAAGATGTTTGGTTCTGGTACTGCGAGGTGAAGAACTTCAGCTTCGTCTTCACTTCTGGCAGCAGCCCCTTCTTCAGCTGGAACCCTCACCTTTGGTCAATCCCTGTCGAAATGAAAGGGTCGGTCATCATATACACTGCACTCCTCGCATTCTCGCGATGCACAAGAAACGCTAGACTCTGGTGCGAGGCCGGACTCGCATTCTACTTCATATACGTCGCTGACGGATGGTATGGCGCCATGTTCGTGATGGGCATGGCTCTCTGCGATATTGACCTTCTGGCCAAGAAGAACGACCTACCGGCCATCTTAAAGAGGCTGGAACCGGTCAAGATGTTCATCTTCTATCACTTATTCATCATTTCCATGTATCTGGGCGGCGTCCCGTCATACACGGGAGATGTCATGAAGATGCGAGAGAACCGTGGATGGTACTACCTATCCTTTCTCAAACCACAGGCCGTCTTCGATTACAAATGGTTCTACCTTTTCTGGGCTGCTGTACTACTCGTAGCTTCAATTCCCCGGATTTGGTGGCTCAAAAGGTTCTTTGAGACAAGATTCTGCCAGTATCTTGGACGGGTCTCGTTCGCCCTCTATTTGGTCCACGGGCCTGTCCTGGGTACGTTGGGAGATCGCTTATACACAGCCGCGGGCTACTACAAAGACTCAGAGAAGGAACATCTGGCGTACCTAGTTGACAAGTTTCCGCTGCCAAAGGTTGGCCCTCTTGGACTGGAGCCGGCTTTTCTCCTCCCACACCTGGCCATATTGCCTATTAGTCTTTGGTTGGCAGAGCTTGTAACGAGGTTCATCGACGAGCCTAGCGTCAGGGTAGCGCAATGGCTTTACAGGAAGACCCTCAGCACTCCGGCAACGCCAGCAAAGGTCTGAGAACAAGTGGTGGAATACGACGTTTAGGCACATACGTCTGGGAAGAGCCGAGACATTGCGGCATTTCATGCGAAGTAATGATTGTGTATAGCACCTGTAATTGAAAAATTGAAATCACCGTCGTCCCGTCGTCCGGTGCGACAAAAACACAGCCATTATGTTATCGAAATTGACCCGCCACGGCATTGGTTTCCTGCCAGCTTGCATTTGTTTTTAGTCTAAGTCTAGACGATCAAGGATTACTACCCGCGACGCACTTTCTACGCAAGCCGGTGAGCTGAGCAATGTCAGCCGACCGTTACACACACGCACGCACTTGCGAGAGGCTTACAGCAGGCAAGCTCACCCGCCCCGCCCCAGCATCCCACTTTCTCGTGTGTGCCTTGTGTTGTCGACCTGCAGCTGTATCCTGCATCGCACTAAATGATGCTGCAGGAACGGATGCATTGCCTCAATTGGGATTGGTGTGGAAGCTCGTGAGGGGAATGAATTGTAAGTCTGACCGGGGTTTCGCGCAACTCACCGAGGCACTCACATGCTCACATGCTCGAAGCAACAAGAGTGCCAAATATGGAGAGCCAATCATTACTCCAATTCGGGGGCTTCTCTTAGGAACACACCATCACTAAGCTTCGTGCTTCCCAGTTTACCTGACCCTTCGCACTAGTAGAGTGGGTGGCTGGGGATAAGGCCCGACAAGCTCTGGCAAGTGAGGGGAATCCAAGTTACATGGTCGTATTCAATTGCGAGTCCGCCGATCCCGATCACACGGCATACTTCTCCCAATAATTCCCCCATGATTTTACCTGTAGCGCGATCACAAAGGCCTTGTATCCCAGTCCCTCACCAGTCTTGATACTCTTGTCTGAAGCAATCATGATTCCGGCCCAGATTTGAACCCGCACGCCATAGACAGAGCTTTGCTTGTGCCGATACTCCGGAGCCCTTCTTCACCTACCTCTACTCTCTGCCAATCTCAAATCAGTGCATCGGAAACAAGTCGACAGACTAACTTTCACACTTGTCTCTTCTCATTGTAACTCCAGTTCTGTTTGCTGTCCGTCTCGGCTGCATGAGCCCCGACAATCCAGCGCATGGAAAAAGCTTCTCGCAATGCTAGCCAGGGACTTCAAGCGCTTCGTACTCATCCTCGGCCCCCTTCTCTTTCTCACCTACATCGGAATCCGGTGTCTGGATTTCAGAGACTCTACTTCGGGTCTCAATCATTGGTTCGATCATATATTTGCGCCGAACTGGAGACAGAACGATGAACTCAAGCCTCACCAACAACTGGTGTCCTTGAACTCACCAACCCAGCCACAGCCCTTGGCTGTGGTAACATCTGCGGCATCAACAAAAGCAATACATCACGAAATATTCTCTACATCGACCTTTGACAAAAAGTTCTTTCCTATACGTTTTGGGGAAGAAGAAACTATTAATCCCAATATCTTACCACATCCCAGCCTTGACAACACATTCATCATCGTCGCGCAAAAAAGGAAAGCAGACGACAACACAATCGAGCATTTCGAGTTTGTGTGCGATGCCATCTTCACGTTGAAAGGGCTCACCTGCGCCGAGTCACCGTCAGTTCTTCCTATTGCCGCTACAAAGAGCGGTGACGACAAGTGCCCCCCCACGCTAGCATATATCGCTTTGAATGTCGGACCTCACGATGCTCGCGTCTTTTATGGTCCAAAAGCCCCATTCATCGTGTTTGGCTCCAACTCAAGGTTCGCATGCTTCGGACAATTCATGCAAGACTTCCGCACGCTTGGAGACTGGGACTTTGAGACATCGTCGGACCTAGGCTTTCGCCTTGGCACGGAGCTTCAGCGTCCTCCGCCTTGGGGCACGATGGAGAAGAACTGGTTCCCTTTTTGGGATGAAGACGGCGCGGTCTACCTTCACCAAGACGTAGCCCCGAAACGGGTCTTTGCCAAACTGAATGCGGACGGTTCTGTGGGGCCGGACCTTGCGCCCTTGGCGGCCGGGGACGAGGCATGTCTGAGTAAGTACATGCCGAAGCTGCCACCAGATCTGGAGTCAATACATCAAGCGACCAACTCATTGAGTGTCTCATTTTGCAAAAGGAGTGACCCGACATGCAAGGCTACAAGCGACAATACTTTCATATTCACAGTATTCCAGCACAAGACATTTTACCGATTTCATAGCGAATATGATCCGTATGTCATGGTGTTCCGTCAAAGGGTACCCTTTGAAGTATACGCAGTGTCGAGAAGACCAATTTGGATTCATGGCAGAGAGAGGAAGCTTGACGGGGGTTCAGACATGTTCTACGTAACATCTATGAGTTGGAAACGGAAGGATCAGAGATACCATGGGTTCTTAGATGACATAGTCTTTCTTTCGTTTGGAATAGAGGATCAAAGGACGGGAGCCATCGATGTCTTTGCAGAAGACCTACTCGCGGAGCTTGGAGTCTGCTTATAGGCGTGATGGGTTGCTTTTATGCTCACACTATGGCGCGCCGACTGGCTTGTAGATGCCAAGATTGATGTATGACAAACAAGCGAGCTTTCTTCACGCTCATGGATACCCATTGTTCAACCTTTCTTTTGGTGAGGTGTTCTTTAATTCGAAAAAGAAAAAAAAAAGTTTTGGAAGAAAACAAGATAAACCTCTACCATTCGTGATTGTGACGACTACACAGGGCAATTGAAGTTACGAAAAGAATTGCAAATATTCAACGAGTGATGAGAGTATAAAAAGAGTGGTGAACCATTTCAATTGTGCAAATAATAAGGAGGAGGTCGAAATAGAGAATAAAACTGAACGATACCGCTTGTTGAACCTGCCATATCGTGGAAGCCCTTATGCCAAATTTGCAGGCTCACTATGGAGTATGCAATTTGCATTCCTCTGCGTACCAACAACTATCTGAACTCATCAGGCCCCAAGTGTAAACGATTTCTTTGCTGCTGCACCGAGCGATACCGAATCCAGGAAGACTGTGACTTAGACCCAAGCCTAGATTCCCACAGTCCATTCGACGTTCTCTCTTGATGGAATTTAAGGTCGAAGAGCACCCTCAACTAGAATGGAATGGAGGAATTGGGAAGCGAAAACTTTATATTGATACCCGACCAAAAATGAAGCCCACCTCCCCGCTTTCTGGGAAACACCATGTCTGCTACAAAGTCAGGAGTCTTAGGTCGTAGAAGGGGTTGTGCATCGCAACAAACCTTCCCGGTGTCTTTTACCCTGGTTGAACGTGATGAATTGGAATGCACTAAACAGCGCGCCAACCACCCACACTATAACATGCTCTTCAAAGTCAGAGTCGGCAGCGTCAACATCCGGACTGCAAACGAACGTCTCCGAGCCCAAATGCCGCGTTGGGTCATCGAAGCATCCACATTCCGGAATAGCTCATGGACCATCCCCAATCGAGCCGACAAGAACAACGCGATGCAAGCCACATGGGCATCACCTTACGCCAGGAAAGTTCTGGTTCAGCCCGGATGCGGAATGTGACTACAACATTTGTCGATTACTGGCAACAGTGTCAGACCCTTGGCGTTGCCACCGACAAAGCATTCCTCACTCGTATTTGCCTTATTAGCGAAACATCCCAGAACATGCCACATCTTCATCCCAACAAGATTCCACCACAGCATTGAGTTTCTGCACAGGTCAGCTAGTTGCCGAAAGCCACGAATTATATCATTCAGCTGACATATAACTTTCGACGAAGTGCTGACGAAACAGCATCCCGGCCAGCCCAGATGCACAACACAAACGTCAAAATGATCAACCCTGATCATTCCTTCACCTTTAAGAACTTGGCGTCGAAAAGCTTCGATCTCATCCACCATTCAGTTCCGACTGCCCCCGACGTCCGAATGGTCAAGGAGCTACCCGACAGCACAGTGTTAGCAAAAGATGGAGAGGCAATTATGTCATGGACGAAAGGGTGCTATTTTGGCAAGAGCGGTCGCGATGATGTAATGCTCTGTTGGCAAGAGATGGAGGCATTGCAGTCGTTCTGCATCGGCATCGAATCGCCCGAAAGAGGATTTTTCAAGCCCATCAAGTCACATTACAAGATCAAGTACAACGACGGAAGGACGGACAAGGACTGGTTCTTCCCTTCCGAAAATCCTGGGGATTCCTATACGTTTCCGAGTACCATGGACGTCGATATCGTGGTGAAAAGTCACGCTGTGACGGATCAGCTGGAGCTCGAGATCACGATTAGGGATAAGGGACCATCAGACCTCAAGCAGTGAGGGTATGTGGTTGGATGATACCCTCTCAAAGAAAACTTAACATACGTATCTAACAAGTTGCGGTAGAATTTCAATGTTAGCGAACTTTTGAGGAACATTGTGTGACAAACGGAGATTTGAATTTACGCTATCGGTCGGGACGTTTCAAAAAGTTTTTATTATCGGAAATTAGCTTGGACTGTTTGCTGATTATCACTGTTCTACCTTTCCTGCTTTTTCCAGCATACATTATTACCCAGCTGCGTTCTCCCAAGTCATTTGCGTGTATCGTGGAAAGTTTCCATCGTTTTCGACCCATCTCCATTACAGGGTCATCATACACTGAATTCTGACGATGAAAACCAGTCCACTTCCTTGTACCAGTGTTCAAATCCGGCAGTGGCATGGCATGTTCATATGTAAACGGCAAGTTCAAGCAAGCTCTGATGGATACCAAAGCATTCAGATCAATGTATAGCTTGCTGCTGTGAAGTTGACAGGTAAGTCAACAGCCGCCACTTCAAGCCAAGAGAGGAAAAAGTATCAACATCTCTACAACAACTAAACCGAGCGCTGGGCTCTGTCCGATCCGAAGTATATCCACCTGGGGAGGAACAGAATTTTAATGAAGTATATGATGTAGCAGAGGGACGTCAAATCTGAGAAGCACGATGCCGTTGAAGGTTTTATTCTTAACGAAGTTTTAACAAGGGTCAAGGAACACTTCAGGCAGAAACAAATGTAGGCTGGGTTAAGGCGTCTGGCTTCATGATAGCTTTTATGGAGTAGCAAACTAGAACATGTTGACAAAGCATACATGCATAACTGTATCGCAGCTCTAAGATTGTAAACTCGCAAATGTACCACGAGACAGTGAGCAAGCTGATAGGCTAGGGACCCCCTTTCTTTTGAAGAACCCCGTAGAAAACCATCTGTGGGAAAATTTTGTCGGGGCGCGCATCACTCGCTCCACTCTCATGGTCCAACCAGCATCTCTACTCCATCGGAAGAGGAGTAGCCACACATGAAGCTATACGCCTTAAGGTAAATTAGCAATACAAGATGGTCTGGTGGTGTAGTTGGTTATCACGTCAGTCTAACATTCAGAGCCTACCTTAACTCGGCTTGTATGTTCCACTGAAGGTCTCCGGTTCAAGTCCGGGCTAGATCATGAGAGGGCGATTGGTTTAGTGGTATAATGACCGCTTAGCATGCGGTAGGTCCTGGGTTCGATTCCCAGATCGTCCATCGTTTTGCTCCATACAACGCCGCTGTTGCTTGCGATGTGGCCTTGGTGAGATTTTTGTCGACCCCGCCTGGTTCCTGTCATCACGTTGTGGGCTCTGTGGCTGCTTACAAGCGCCGCTAGTGTATCCAATGGGGATACGGTTTCTTGCAACCAAGCGAAGGATTCATATTCCAGCCAGGATGTATTGGTGTGGGCACTTTCGCACTGCGGTTACTGCAATTTCATCGGAGTAGATGACTGGAAGCCGACTGGGAACCTACATGCACCAAGCTTGATACCATTTTCGTTACGCGCGTAGCCAAATAGCATTGTCACGCACCAACAGCTGCAACTACCCTTCGGGTTTCGTACCATATGGGTGTATACAGTGAACACTGAAAAGAAGAGGAAAAATTCGACTACATAGTCTTTAGGCGTTCTTTGTGTGAACGTGCACAACGTTTCAGCAACTATCTTACTGAAAAGATAAAAAAGCAAAGCCTGATGGCTCGCGGCGTCGGACATCAGTAAATTCCAGGCTTGCTAGGCACCCATAGTTCGTCCTTGGCTTGGTTGAAGCGGGCGCGCTAAAGGAGGTTCATCCCTGTTCGCCCTGCCCCGCCAGATCCGGTGCTGAACTTTCTGAGCGTCATCTCCCACCAGTTACAATTCGATGAAACGAGGCTTGTTAGCTATGCAAACACATTTAAAGCACACGGGTTTCCCGCCAAACTAGTAAGGTTCTTGAAGATGGTTTTGCTCCGGTCTCTATCGACCGTTCGATAAGCTGTCGCAAAATCTGTGGCCTATCATGGCGCCCATATCGCACTTCTTTCCCCCCATCACTAGCCTGTCAGGCATCGGCCTGCTAGCGCTCGGCTCTGTTGCACTTCTGTACTTCATCAGCCAAGCTTTCTACAGCGTCCCGTATCCCAAAGGAGTCCCACTCGTGGGTGAGCCCGAAGGAGCCACGCGATTCAGTATTCGTACATACTGGCGGTACTACACAGACTGTCGAGGTTTGTTTCGGGAGGCTTACGATAGTGTATTTCACCCGAGAGCCCGCCCATCCTTTTCAATCGGGCTAATCTAGAGTGCAGTACGCCAAGAAGGGCAAGCCAGTGATTATTCCTGGGCTTGGTTTCCGTCATGAGGTCATTATGCCTACGAACTCCATGCGCTGGGTGCAGAATCAACCAGAAACCGAGCTTCATCTAGGCAAAGCGTTCGCAGAGGTTGATCAGGTGCACTGGGCACTCGGACACGATCGCTACGTCGTAGACGCATGGCAAGGAACCTTGGTCAAAACTGAGATCAACGCTGTGTTGGAAAACATTTGTGCCGCCTTGAACGATGAGCTTGGTTTTGCTTTTGACAAGTGGTTTGGAACCGACCCAGAGTGGAAGGAAATCGACCTGTTTGAATCAATGAAGATGGTTGTAGCTCAGGCAGCCAGTCGCTTCACGATTGGTCTCCCCATTTGTGAGTACTGACTCAGGGCATTGAGCTCTCGCGCTAACATCTACGAGGCCGAAACGAAGAATACCTGAATTTATCAACGGACATTGTCAACCAGCTCATCATGAACGCGGGCGCTTCGGGGGGCAGTCCTCGGGTCCTGCGGCCTGTAGTCGGTACCTTGGTCAACCTCACACTGCACGGTAAAATCAAGAGGCTCAAGAAGATGTTCGAGCCTGTTTGGAAGGAACGTCTTGAAACCCTGAAATACGACCGAGATGACCCGAACCACGTTGAGCCTCAAGACCACATGCAGATGATGGCCCGCTACGCTAAGGAGCATCGTCAGGAGGAATTTAATGATATCAACATGATGACACGACGCTTGATCGCAGCTAACTTTGGATCCATGCACCAAACCAGCATTCAAGCTACCAACGTGCTACTCAACATCTTGGGCTCTGACTCGGAGTTCAACACTGTTGCTATCTTGCGGGATGAGGTCGATCGTATTCTGCACACTGATGAGAGCGATGACTGGACGAAAGCCAAGGTCAACAAGATGGTCAAGGCAGACAGCGTTGCCCGAGAGACTCTGCGGCTCAATTCTTTCGGTGGGCGTGCGGTGTTCCGCAAGGTCATGGTCGATGGTTTCAAGACACCAGATGGTTACCACTTGCCCAAGGGCACCCTTATCTCTTTCCTCGGACAGCCAGCGCAAACAGACGGTGAAGTCTTGGAGGACCCCCTGAAGTACGACCCCTTCCGCTTCTCCCGCATGCGGGAGGATGCCGCTGCAAAAGACGAGAAGGCGCCCCTTGTCTCCTTTGTCACGACCAGCCCGGAGTATCTACCATTTGGTCACGGGAAGCATGCTTGTCCTGGTCGCTTCCTCATCGACTTCGAGTTGAAGATGATCATCGCCTACGTGTTAGGACATTATGACGTGGAGTTTCCTCCAGAGTATGATGGTAAGCGTCCGGAGAACTACTGGCTGACGGAGGCCTGTTTTCCACCGGATGGTGCCAGGATACGAATACGAAGGAAAAAGAATGCCGACCACAAATGAGGAAATGCAGTGTCAGGGATCTAGAACGTACAGGCTACTAGGTGCGGCTGGGAGCTATAGTTTCATGAATCATGAAGCCGGTGGGAGAATTTCGTCGTAGAAATACATGAACCTGATAACTCCATATCTTTCAGCGTCTTGCCAAGATGTATCAAACCCTAATTTGCAGGCCGAATATGAATTCTCTCCTAACGGCATTTGGAAAGTGATCGGAAACTTTGATTGACGCAGAAACGACGTTCAATCACCTCAAGACGACAGTAATTGTTCGAAGTCCCCGTTCCCACGGATCAATGTAACAGATCAGTCTGATATAGGGCATTACACTTGGAACAAACAAGTTTGTCGATTGCATGTCGCTAGATGAGCAGCAAGAACCGCAAGTATGGAAACACGAGATTGACAACAAAACTACTTCCTGACAACGACTGCAATGCAGAGCATTTGGCCCCTCTCTGGATTATGTACATGAAACTAAGAGCTCTCTGCTGTCGATCCCCTTGAAACCCTCTTAACACACCAACCGCTCGGGTTTAGACTAGACACACTGAGAGTAGAATTCGTTCAGGGCTTGGCAGGTGGATCCTGCGGCACAAGTTGTCGAGCCGGTCCACCCCTGACCGCCACACTGTCCGTACTTAGGCACGGTTGCGCCACCGTTCGGAGGGGTTGTCGTTGTTGTTCCGGCTCTGGTAGTAGTCACCGGGGCAGGTGCGGTAGTAGTCCGCAGCGTCGTGGTGGGACTGCTTCCTCCGTTACCCCCGTTGCCGCCGGGAGGCGTCGCGCTCGATGTCGCGGTCGGTCGAGCGGTACTTTGAGCCACGGTAGACGGAAGACCGGAGACCAGCGTCGGGCCTGGCACTGGGTAGACAAGAGGACTGGTGTAGAGGTTGAATAGGATGCCAGGGTCGTTCGACTTGTACAGCGAAGTGCCCTTGACGCCGGCAGGAGCGAGAGAGCCTCCTCCAGTGACTTGGAGGTTGAAACACTGAGGGTAGGCTTGAGCACCGTTGGGGTTTCCTCCGGAATGTAGCGCAATGATTTCATGGCGGAGGACATAATTTCCGGGGGCCAGAGTTGGCGGGATCTGAACCGTCCAGGTGAAGCTGTTGGCGATGAGCACATCATCAGCCCACTTGCCGTTCTGGAGCGACATGTCAATAAGACTACCCGCGCCGATCTTGAAAAAGTTCAGGGAGGTCTTGTCAACGTTTTCGCAGTCGCCGCTACACTTGGCGAGGTAGTCGATTACGGGGCCCTTGTGAGACTCGGGCCATGTATTCCAGACGAGCTGAATCTTGGCTCCTGCAGGGACGGTGGCATGACCGCCAGCTGGGCTGCCGTTCTTGTGGCAGATGATATCGTTGGTACCGAAGTTGACGGGCTCCACGAAACCGTTGTCAGGGGCGTCGATCTTCCAACCAACGACAGGGCCCGTGGGGGGAGAATAAGTGAATGCGGGAGAATCCCAACCGCGGTAGGCCACACCGTCGGCAACAAGCCAGTCCACGTGGCCGTGAGCCGCCACGGTGGCTGCGAGGGCCAGGAGGAGGGATGAAGGCTTAAGATTGCCCATGCTGTTACTGGTCCTAATAGATTGATAGTAATGGAAGTGTACAGAAGATTCCCAAGGGCCTGGGTGATGAGCGGTGACAAGTTCAGGCAAAATGCAATCCAGAGAAGCGGGAATTGCGGCATATATAGTGCTTCATTTGGAGTCACAGGCGTCATATCGCTGGTGCCAGAAGGATGTCCACCGATATTAGCTGCCATCCCAACGAGGCAGTCCAGCTGTTGGTGAATCATCGAGTCAGGGATCGTGTCACAGTGAAGCAGTCACGATAAAGCGCTGGCGTGGCATACCTGAGCCGTCTTCCGAGTCTGGATCAAGTCAAGACTCAAGAACCAAGGAACGACTTCATTTCCCCGCAGATTATTCCTGCATGACCACCTTGCTTAGCACGCGGCAAGCACCTGTCACGAGCCCATAAGGAGGACGCGCCATGATGGGATGCATTCATCCGTGATGCCTGAATCGGACGCTGGGCATGGCGTCCAAGCTGCCGAAAATTAATTGGGAACCACAATGTCAGAATGCGTGGTTCACGTATGAGAAGGGTTGGCAAGGCAGAGCACGTGTAATCCCCCCTGAACAGTTGGCACTAAGAAAGTGCCAACGACGAAGAGAAAATTGCAGAATTAGGAAATCTCGGTCAGTTGGCACCGAGAAAATGTAACAGCGCGCAGGAGCCGGGGTTGCATCGGGGCAGCGATGTTGGGTCGTGGTGAGTGGTGGGCGAAAGTATGGCAGCCCGGATGGCTTTTGCGACCCATAGTAGCACCATACTCCATTGTTCAAGTGTAATCGTCTCACCCCGCTGCTTACCTTCCTCTGGCTGCTTTTGGCTTGGCTGAGTTTGCTGAGGTGGGCAGGGTGGACGTGGTGAGTTAGCCTAATAATACTAGGATTTAAGGCATGTTATGGATGCTATTCCCAGGATTTAGCACTTGCTTTGGGTAGCCACTTTCGGCTTTCTAGGATCAATGGGCTCTTCCTAGATTCGATGCTAAGAACTTCAAGAAGTCTTTAAACGATACCACTCAGAGTTGTGAATAATTGCCCCGAAAGCGTAACGCTAGTGATAGTACAAATCCCAAAATATGAACCCGGTCATTCTGGTCATAATCGTGGGGGCGGTGCGACCTTCCCAGGTTCGAGAGGATAGCCCGGGCAGCAATCGGTTTTCTTGAAGCCGGGGGTGGCTTAGTATCAATAGAATGATGTGATGATTTCTTAAGCCATTACGTTTCCGTACATCCTGTTGCCTGCTTCAGTGCAATAACGATGTAAAACTACGTTGAGCAAAGGGTTGAGGCGGCAGCGCCGATGGCTTGGCTTGGCTCTGCCGGATCAATGACAACAACTCTACCATCGAGTCAACCACGAATACGGCATAGATATAAGAGCACAGTCAAACTATCAGTGTCTACTGTTCTGAGAAGACTCCTGGTCATTGAACACCGCAATGATGTACTCGTCTGATCTTGATTCAAATCAAGTGTTTCCACACCAACACTACTCCCATCTCTTGGTTCTGCGTTGCGACGGGTGTGCTGCCAATCACGGCCAATGGCTGCGGAAATAACAGGCATAACAAGTCCCTCACGTAGCTACTCAGTCTCTTCCGCAACATCACAGTCGATTTCCAAACCCTTTGCAACCGTGGCCATCTTTACGGCCGATGACAGCGGGCACGAGCCAGAAGAATGGTGGGCTATTGTATCCCATACGTACATTGATTTACTTCTAAATTATTCGCTGGAATTTACTCTTCCCTCCCTGCCTAAGCCTTCAAACTGTCACAAGGGATATTGGATGGTACACCAGTAGGGTTGACAAAGTAGTCATGGTACCAATACACCTGCTGCTCTGGAGTAGTCGACAGGTTAGGCGCCGCATCAATAGACTGATTCGTTTTCAGAACCGTGTACTGAGTCTTGTAGCTGTATCGAATGGTTAGATTACACGCCAGGGGGGCAAGCTTTTCTCGTTTGTTGTGTCACTTACTAGATCTGCGAGCAGTTGCCCGCCTTGAAATCATTTTCAATGCGGCCGTGGGCCTCATAGACCGTCGCGGTTGCGTTGTTGTCCGCAATGAACGTCGTGTTGGGGAAGTGCTGCACGATCCATTAGCCACCTCTACCAACAATGAAAAGGGCCAAAGGTTGGGTGAAGGCATACTGTCAGGGTCATGCTACCATCAACAGGCAAGAAGCGTTGTTTGCACCTGGTGATCGCTTCGGCGCCAACACAGTGAATGCTCAAGGTTGTCTGCATGCCATCAGGTGTGAAGAAGTCCGTGTACGCCGTCGTGGCGGTGGGGTTCTCCGCGGGGGTGACCAGACTGGATTTCATGTTAGTGTTGGTCTGTGGCTCAAACTTTACAAAGATTAGTCCCCTTACGCGTTGAGAAAATCCTTAAACTCGGGCTGCACGCCGGGCTGCGGGTCGTAGTCGGTGAAGTCGATTGCCGCAACGAAGCGCGCTGCGAGAAGTGCGGGAATGGCTAATGTGAGCTGCATCTTGGATATTGGAAGTAATCAATGATTATGGGACGATTGCCCCATGCGATGATAAGCCAACAAGTTGTTGTTGATTACGAGTGCCCACTGTCTCGGTTGCGGAACGGGGCCGGTCAAATTTATAAGAGGTGTGGTTGAGAATAACCTCAGACTAAGCACGTGAATGACCAAGCCTCAGTGTCAACGTTTTGAACAAAAAGAAAGCTCACGCTACGACGAGCCTAGCAACCCAAGTTTATTATAAGAACTGCACTGTTCAGTCGTAGAGCGGGATTACGGGCTCAGCGAGATGCTCTTTGAGTAATTATATGAGAACCTTTAATGTAGTGCCCCTATTTCGGCTTGAGTCGCCCAGTCGGCCGAAGCTTAATAAACAAACGAACGTACGAAGTAGGGACCTGTTAGGCTAAAAAGCCTTATGCCCAACCAGAGACAATGAAAACGGTGGAGGCCCCAAAGATGCGGGAAGTTCCTGGGGTCGAGGGTGCTCCCGAGCTGGGATGCACCCTGGCCAACATGGGATGAAAGTTTACAGGGCCTCCCGTTCGACACGATACCGAGCCCTCCCGCCCCTATTCGGACCGCCCGGTTGCGCCGGCGCCGCCGATGAAAGGTGATGAGATCCCTGGGATAGGAGCCTAGGCTGCGCCTGGTAATGCGCCAGCCGGAACCCGTGAACCCTTTTAAAGAGCAAGGTATTATCTTCGTTGTGGCATCGCAAGAAGTCGCACTTCAGGCGTTTTGATTTTCCGACTCAACCCTGTGAACACCTGCACGATCTAGTCCTTACGGCACCACCATCACAAGATGAAGCCATCAGCAGTCCTTTTCTCTCTCACTGCCGCCCTCGTCGGCGCAGTCGACATGACGCCCTACAAGCCCGCCGCGGACGTTGACGCGGCGTTTGCCACGTTCGTGGAGGAGTACTACCTCACATCGGAAGACAAGGGCGCAACCACCTCATTCACGAACTTCTGGCCTGCCGACGGCAGACTCATCATTGCGGGACGCACGTTCTCCGGGTCCTCGGCCATGCTGGGCGTCAAACAATCATTGCTCCCGCCGGACGGGAACAAGTCGTGGTGGCACCTGATCCGTGGCGCCGCCGTGGCGGGGGAGACGGAGGCGGATAAGACGTTTGTTGCGGAGATTGTGATTCAGACGACGTATCTCGGGGGGAACTGCTCGCAGGCGTAGTAAGTCGCCCCATTGCTCGGCCCAGCTCGCGCCAGAGGAGAATGGCTTTTGATGTCATGAGATTAACTGACGATTAAAAGTGGCGACGCGAGCTTTACGATCCTCAAGAACGCCCAAGGCACCACGAGACTGGAGCCGCACTCTGAGAGCTTGAGTGTGTACAACCTCACAGTCTCGACGACAGATTCACCCACAGACATTCCATGCAGCTCATCCTGAGCATATTACACATAAAAAGCATTGAAATAAGCAATCAAAGTAGCATGATTCACGATGCATCAAACAAGCATGTTCTCAAAGCTGTTGTCCAATTCATGCCACAATATATCTGCATCACACGTTCTATGTATTCAGTCCGCACTCAGGGAAATGTTTCGCTCTGCAATGCCGTAAAGACAGGTTGTGCCCAGTGTGCCGACCCTTACACACGTGGTTTTTGGTGCCATCCGCCCAAAACGCCCCGAAAGACAACAAACAAGTCTTCGGTATGGAAAAACCGCCGTCCATGTTGATTTTATGCGTAACAGATGCCGGTCGTAGAATCGTTCAAGGAAAGTAAAAAGCAAGTGCGCACTAAATGGTATCGTAGCTAACAAAAATGTAACAGCTGAAGGGGATATATATGCAAAATAAAGTGTCAAGCAGAGAGTCCAAAGGTGATTAAAAGCATTTTAGATCTGGCGCTTCTCATCGTCCTTGGCAGCAGCAGTGTTATTGTCCTCTGGCTGCGTGGAGATAACAATGGCAGGCGCAGCGACCTTGGTGTCCTCGGATCCAGAGACACGAGCCTCCTCGTCGGAGGCAGCGTCGGCGTCATTGGACTTCTTGCGACGGAAGACGGCGCCGAGTCTGGAAAAGAATTTGCCGGAGGCGCGGTAGACGATGACGACGGGTCTGCCGACAGTCTTGGCAATCTTTTCAAACCAGGGGTCGGGGAACAAACGAATGAGGACGGCCATGGGGATAGAAACGGAGGCCAGAACCACAGACACAGCCCAGTGATCGCCACTGATGCCGCCGGGGGTGATGCGGAAGGCCTTGCCGCCGACAAAAATGATGGCAACCTGAGCGCCGACCATGATGCAGTTGATAACGATGAAGAAGTAGTTGCGGTGAACGCCCTCGAAGATGTTGAATTTGTTGTCGAGACGACGGTTGTTGAACTCGTTGAAGATCTGCATCCAGACGAAAGTGTTGAAGATCATGGAGTCAAGCTCAAGCTGCTCGTCCTCATTGAGGGGGTCGTAGCCAAAGATGGCGTTACCAGCGAAGTGCAGGATGAGGGTGGCGGTCAGCTGGAAGATGGCCTGCCCAATAATCATCTTCCACATGTTGATGGTAATGAGAGGCGCTTTCTTGCCCTGTGGAAGACGGTCGAGGATCTTCTCAGTGGGAGGGTCCGTAGCCAGGGCAAGGGCCGCGAAGGTGTCCATGATAAGGTTGACCCACAGGAGCTGAACAGCGGTGAGAACGGACTCCATGGTGGGGGATGAGACGGCAGTGATGAAAGCGAGGAGGACGGCAGTGATGTTGACCGTGATTTGGAACTGGGTGTCCTATGTTAGTATTGACATGCATGAGGGTTGAAGAGTTGTACGTACCTGAAGGAACTTCTGGACGGCATCGTTCACTGCTCTTCCCCACTTCAAGGCCGTGACAATCGAGGTAAAGTTGTCATCCATCAACACAATCGACGAAGCCTCCTTGGCGACTTCAGTACCAGAGATACCCATAGAGAAACCCACATCCGCAGCCTTGAGCGCGGGTGCATCGTTGGTACCGTCACCAGTCACGGCAACGGTTTCACCAAGAGCCTTGAGGCGAGTGACCAGGACACGCTTGTCCTCAGGTGAGGAGCGGGCAAGGACTTGCAGGCGGGGCAGGGTCTCGTTCATCTGCTGAATGGAAAGCTTGCGGAAGACAGGACCCTCCATGATGAGTCCGCCCTCAGTAAAGATGCCACATTCGGTTGCAATGGCCTGAGCAGTGACGGCATTGTCACCAGTGACCATGCGCACAACGACACCGGCGTGCTTGGCCTTGCGAACAGCCTCGGGGACACCGGGACGAACAGGGTCCTGAATACCAACAACACCAGCGAAGACAAGGTCATGGAGTATATCACCAAGGTCAACATGTCCCTCAATGTTGGCGTTGACGCCGTGGGGAGGCCATTGAGGAAAGTCCTGGTAAATCAGGGCAATGGTGCGAAGAGACTGTTTAGCGTAGGTGTCGATGGTGCCCTCCAAGAACTGGCGGTCGGATTGGTCCAAGACAGAGGTGGAAAGATCGGTGATGTTGAGCTTCTGGCTGCAGTATCCGAGGAGGATCTCGGAGGCACCTTTGACAACTAGTCGATAGCCAGCGTTGCCGGACAGTTTGATAACGGCAGCCATGCATTTCTTGCCAGAGTCGAAAGGCATCATCTGAACGACTTCCTCGTTAGAACGGGTCTCGCCAAGTCCTTGCATACCAAGGTGGTCCTTGGCGAACTGAAGCAGGGCAGTCTCAGTCTTGGAACCGATGAAGGTGGCCTGACCGTCCTCCTCCCCTTCGAAAGCGGTGGAGTTGATGGCAACTGACTGAACGAGGAGCTTCTTGGTGGCCTCGGGGAGAGACTGAGCAAACTCCACGGCGCTGGTAACCTTCTCACCGTCTACTGACTTGGTGAAACTGGCGGAACCAAAGGTGCCAGCGACAACCGTCATCTTGTTTGTCGTCAAAGTGCCGGTCTTGTCGGAGCAAATCGTCGTGGCGTTACCCATCGTCTCGCAGGCTCGAAGAATGCGAACCAGGTTGTTCTCCTTTAGAAGACGGGTAGTAGCGAAGGCCAGCGCCAGGGTGACAGCCAAAGGAAGGCCCTCAGGTACGGCGACGACAATGATCGTAATGGCCACAATGAGAATGTCCATGAAGGATGAAGCCTTCTCGGCGCTGCTGCCAGTGTTGGTAGACAACCCAGCGAGGAAACGAATGAGGAGGACGACGAATAGCAACAGGGCAGCGCTGCTTCCGAGCTTGGCGATAGCCATGGCTAGGCCCTCGAGCTTCTTCTGCAGAGGCGTAGCTTCCATCTCAGTGCGAACCGACATCATGATCTTTCCGAAGCTGGAGTTGGTGCCAACCGACGTACAGACAAAGGTGCCGACACCCTCCAGAACCTTGGCGCCGGAGATGATGAAAGGATCGATGTCCTTGGGAGCGTTTCCGGATTGGAGGGCGTTGAAGACAGCATCGCCGCCAGTCTTCTTGAGAGCATCGGACTCACCCGTGGCCGAGGATTCATCGCACTTCAGGTCATGACCGCTAATAAAGATACCGTCCACTGGAACCAAATCACCAGGCTCGAGGTGAATAACATCGCCAACCAAGATCTCCGCAACGTTGATCATGAAGGACTTGCCAGACCGAATCACCTTGACCTCACGATCCTCTTTCTTGGCGTTGAGCTTGACGAAAGCGCGTTCCTTTTGCCAATCGTTGAGAGATCCGACCAGTGTGACGATCAAGATAGCAACCACGATGGCGACACCTTCGACCCAGTCGACCGGCTGGCCTTCTTCCGGGTCGTGTTCGGCGCCGAGGGTCTCGTAAAGACCAAGCGCTAACGAGATGACGGCAGCGACAGTGAGCAAAATAATAACTTTATCGTTGTAGGCATTCCACATCAGCTTCCACAAAGGGGTGGCTTTCTTGGCGGGAAGCACGTTTCTGCCGTAAACTCGGGTGCGGTCGGTGAACCCATCACTATTGGCGTGATTTGTGGTGGCTGGTGGCTGAGCACCTCCTGTGGCGAAGACGGGCTCCTTGTGGCCGGTGGCCTCCTCGAAGCTGACTTGGCCGCGGACAGCCACCTCATCCAGGGACAGGCCGGACTTGACGTCCGTTTGTAGGCCCTTTTCGATTCCGTGAAGTCCTCCTAGTGCCTGGAAGGCAGATAAAGATTTTGGGTTCAAAAGTTTGTTGAGGTGCCCAGGGCTAAATGCAAAAGGGTTGTTTTGGACGACAAAGTCGGCTTCCGTGCCGGGGTCGGGCCTCAGAGCGCTATCTGGGTCTTCAGTGACAACGGTTGAATGCATACTTGGTGCAGCACTTGTGGCGGCGCTGACGGCTGGCGTGAGAAAAGGATTTGAATGTGTCGAAATGGGAGAGGGAGTTATTGTGTCGTCGTTGTCGTTCCCGCGTTGGTTGCGGGTGTCGACACGCAACTGAGGAGGGGCGAGAGACGCCATTAGCACCGGTGCAGAGAGGTCTGAAGCTGATGCGAGGGCTTCTCATGAATGAGCGGAAATAAAATGTTGATTTCGGCTTTCTTGGAAAGAAAGAAGAAAAGTCTTGTGACAAGAGTCAAGCCAAGAGTGTCGGTTGTGTATCGTTGGCGAGTGAAAGGTATTTAGAGGAGTGGTACAAGGCTGTGTGAAGAGGCGAACAACTTGCGTATTCCAAGTTGCGTCTCCCAGGATAGAGAAGGTGGCAGAGTCTTGGGCATACCACGGAATTGTAAAAGACTCAACAAGTACAGAGCGCCGTGAGCCTTGGCGTACACAACTGCGCCTTCGCCCCGTCGAGGAGAGTTTCCGACTCTCTCGTTCACTGACGCAGACAGGTAAGCCAGCGTGCCTACTTCTTACGGTGACAGTTCGTCCGAGGCAGTGCAACGGTAGGGGTTCGGGCGAGAGGCGATAGTCCGGTTTCCGTCGGGAAGCGTACAGAGTTGCTGAGAGTGGTTCCAGATAATCAAAGTTGAGCTACCGTCATGGTGTTCAGTGTGTGTTTCACGGGTCGAGGCCTGGTGATGAAGGAGCAGAGATTTCAAGAGTGTCTGGATATTTGCCGACGGTGTCTAGAATCTTTGGACAAGACGTTGGAGCGTGGCAGTGCTCACAACGACATGCCTTTCTTGGCAAGTTCAAGAGGATATGAAGTCAACCGAGACCCCACTGACAGGCGATGGATTGATCAAATCAGAGACAGTGATAGGTGCATGAGAGGGAAAGAGACGGAGTGAAGAGAAAAAAAAGGCGCGCTTCATTCGACTATCACAGCAGCAGATGGCGTCCTTGGCGGGGATGCAAGACTGTAACGGGATGAAAAGTCTTGCAAGACGTGATCAAGAGGGGAAGGAGCCAAACAAGATGGGAGCTTGTATGGAGAGATAGAATGACGTGCCGAGGAATTCCTCTCATTCCTCTCATCTTGGCTTTGATTAGCAAGATTAGCTGGGCGAAGAGGTGAGAGGGAGGTAACCGCCCAAGGTCTGGGCATTGAGGCTGTGCAAGAGGGAAAAAGTGCAAAAGGACCCGATGAGGGAATTAAATTGGAGCATCAAGAAGCGAGGTCTCCTAAGTGGCAGAAGAGCTTGAGTCGGGACCATCCCAGAACCGCCGTGCAACGATGAGTTGGGGGGCCAAGCCAGGGGGAGAATGGATATTGACAGCGAGTAACGGCCGCTTGGCAATTTCAATGTTTGGACCTTGGCGTTTTGTTGATGCAAGTGCCGGGACCTTATCACGTTTGTCCAGCGCTCCGAGGCCAACATAGTACGGGTGCTGCATGGTTACCGTAATGCGTGCGCCGTGATGACCAAAGACAAGAGGTATTCTGGCCAGAATACAACTTGCAGGCGAGAGCGAGGGCTGCCCCGGCGTGCCATAGACGGACATGGCGTCCGAGATTGGGGTGGCGGCCCCATCATTCCTTCTGGTACCCCATCAGATGCGGCGTCCCAATCGGCGGGTGTGCGCGCCATTAGATAGACGCCGTAGGTATCCGTGTTGTTCCCGCCCCGATCGGTGACCGGCCGTGAATGGTGCGCCATTCGATCTCCTGATACCTGCCAAGGTGGATCGAGACACTCGTGAAGGGGTGGAAATGCAGATGGACGCGAGCAGTCTTTCTTCTTCGGCGTATCGCCCGGTCGCCGTGGCTCGCCGACCGCCGCAGGAGACGGTGATGGCTTCATCAACCAGACAGGCAGCCCGACCGATGGGTGCATCATCCGACAGGGACGGGGACACAAAGGTTGGCATGTGAGATGTTCGGAGAGGGCTTGGATTGGGAAGGTTTGATGACACGAAGGATGATGGATGGATCGGGGGGATGTCCGCCCACACTCGGGGCAAGAGTCACACCTCGCCGACACCTTGGGGGCGAGATGTCGAGATTGGGGTGGAGAGGGACGAGGTTGGCGTTGGTGTTGGTCCACGTCTGGGCGTTTGGAGTCCAGTCAGCCAGTCTCAATCAAGGTGGATGCGCCCGGCGCCATGTGGATGGATTGAAACTCGAGACGATCCGGAGAAGCAACAAACCAGCAGCGATAGGGTCTTGGCCATGGCCGACGGTGGTGAAGAAAGAGGAGATGGCATGGAGAGGACCGGAACGAAGGTGGAGAAGAGCGATGTGAAGGAGCGAGAGTGAGAAGACGCAGAGAGGGCCAAGAAATTTGCAAAGGTCGCAGTGAGAGAAAAGGGCGGTCGAGATGCGAGGAGTCCACAGTCAAATCAAGCTCGGAAAGGGGCGTGGGGTGGTCGCACTAGTCAGCGCCAAGAGTGGCTGTGGCATGCACGACCCAGGGGTTCCATTGGCTCGCTGAGTGTGGATCGGCGCTGAGTGACCCACCTCGTCCCCTTGAGGGAAGCAGCTGCAGGCAGGGGCTGCACGAGCCTCCTTCCCGCGCACCTGGTGGTGACTGCACCCGTTCTGGAACATTGTCGGGGCCCCACCGGCGCGGCTGGCCAATCATCTCCCGCCGTCCCTTCGAGCCTCCCGTCACCACTTCCCCACACCATCCATCCGATCCAAAGCGTCACTCTGCACCTTGCTCCTGCTTTCGATTTGATGAACCACCACGCGATCAAGGTCCAACACCCAACCATCCTGGTAGCCCGACAACGACTGACGGGCTTCTAACCGGCTCAACAGGTTTTTTCGACTAGCGCTCTGGCTTCTGGTGGCTAGAAATCCTTGACTGCATCAAGCTGCTCTTCGACGTCGCTTACCTCCAGCCATTATTGTCCCGGCCTGCACGATGCCTCGAACGTCAACTACCGTGGCCGCGGGGAAGCCAAACCAGGACACCACCCTGGCCGCCAACGACCCAACGCGGGGGAACGCGGGGAAGCTTGATGTCTAGCAGACGAACCATGGCGAACTTGGCCATCTTTGTCTTCGTCCTGCTTCTAGTGTTTGACTCGAGCTGGTCCAGCTGATCTCTGAGGGTGCATTGCTCCGGACATCGTCGCCGGCGAAGGCATTCAGCATGTTCCAAGTCCTTTTCCGCCAGATAATTTTACGTTTCCGTTGACTAGCACCATCATACCATGTCGAGCTGCCAATCCCCTCGGAGGCAGCCATACCATGCCACGCACTGCGACGTGCCGCCATGTCGCATCATGTCCATAAAGAACATAAAGAAGACGTGGTCGCCGAGAAGGACCGTCACTGCGTGGCGATTTTGCCTTGCCGAACTGCTATTGAGGTCTTAAGCATCGGGCGCAGTTGAAGCCCCTTTCGCAGAACTCACAATCTTTTATTTCTTTTATTTTCCACACCTCGGAAGCTTGCCTGATATCAAGCTTTCTTGACTCTGTGTGCCCAGACGGGCCGCCGCCCTCGCCTCACTTCACCTTGGCAAGATAACACCCCATCGTTCCCTGCATCTACCGCGCCCTTTCGACTCGTTCTCGCCGCGAGGCCAAGCAACCGGCAAGATGGGCTTCAATCTCCACGCGGATGGGACCAACGATCCCAAGGAAGTCCGCAATTGGCGCATCCACATGATCGCCATTATCGCCTCAATGAGTGCCATTGCCAGTCAGTTTTGACTTGCCCCTTAGCATTTCCAGCTTGACACGGACGGGCTATGGCTGACACTGCCCAGTGGGTTACGACACCTCCGTCATAGGTGGCACCATGGCTCTCGACTCGTTCCGCCGCGACTTCGACCTGACAGACACGGCGCCGACCGTCCGTGATACTCTCCAGGGAAACATTGTATCGACGTTCCAAGCCGGCTGCTTTTTTGGTGCCCTGCTCACGTTTCCGCTGGCCGAATGGATGGGCCGTAAGAAAGCCATCATGATGTCTGCCTTGGTCTTCCTGGCCGGCGGGACTCTCATGACTGCTGCCCATGGTGAAATCGGGATGCTAATCGCTGGACGTGCCGTTGCTGGCCTGGGTATCGGGGCAACTTCACTCATTGTTCCAGTCTACATCTCTGAAATAAGCCCTCCGTCAATTCGAGGCCGTCTTGTCGGTCTCTTCGAGATTGCATCACAAGGAGGTGGCATGTGTGGTTTCTGGGTTAACTACGCTGTGGATCGCACCATCTCGGACTCGCTCCAGGCGCAGTGGATTGTCCCTCTCGGCCTTCAGCTACTGCCCGGAGTCCTTCTCTTCTTTGGTATTTTCATCTGTCCCGAGTCACCGCGTTGGTTGGCAAAGAACGACAGGTGGGAAGATGCCAAGAAAGTTCTTGTTCACATCCGTACACTGCCCGCGGACCACGAGTATGTCAATAACGAGATCAGCGACATCAGGCGGCAAGTGGAAGACAGCAGCGCGAACCGCATGACGAAGATGCAAATGTTCAAGCGCTTGTTCGAGAGGGGCTCTCGCAACCGGATCGGCATTGGTTTGCTTCTCATGGCCTGCCAAAATCTGGTATGTTCTTGGCAGCTTCATCTTGTGTGCGACGCGTGTGCTAATACTCAAACGCGTAGACGGGCGTCAACATCATCACGTATTGTCAGATAATATCCACCAGACTGTGGGTCCATTGTGCTGACCTAGAGTCTAGATTCGCCTCGTATCTTCGAGACCCTTGGCATCACAGGCACGAGCACCAAGCTTTTCGCCACGGGCTTCTATGGTATTGCCAAGACACTCGGTATGGTCATCTTCACTGTCTGGCTAGCTGAAAAGGTAGGCCGCCGCAACGGTCTCATCTGGGGTGCCTTCATCGGATCCCTCCCCATGTGGTACATCGGCGGCTACGTTTTCCAGGCCGACCCCGCCGGCCAGGCCGCCGCAGGCAACACCGACCGTAACGCATGGGGATACATCGCGATGCTGTGCGTGTATCTTTACGGCCTGATCTACTGTGCCACCTGGTGAGATATTCCCTCTTCTCCTTTGGGTTGTGAAGGCTATGCTAACAACGCCTGAAGGCAAGGTATCACATGGCTGTACTGCAGCGAGGTCTTTAGCTTGGATATCCGCATGCTGTGCGTGGCCATCACAACTGCGGATCAATGGCTATGGAGCTTCATTGTCTCGCGGACTACGCCTTACATGATTACGTCGCTGGGATACGGCACGTACATGTTCTTCGGAGCCCTCATGATTCTGATGGGTATTTGGGCTTTCTTCTTTGTGCCGGAGACCAAAGGTAAGCCTAAGTCAATGGCGAAACTTTCCCCAGCCCCATTCCGTCGCGGCACCCGTGGCTGACACCGTCACCCGTCCTGCAGGTCTCACGCTTGAGGATATGGATCTTCTCTTTATGCGCAGCATGCACAACACGGTATGGACCGCGCTGCGCGAGAAGAAGAGCGTCAAGGATGTCTTGGCGGATACTTCGCCCACGGCTGTCCACGCGCCTTCTTCGGAGAAAGAAATTGGTCTGGAGTACGTGGACACAGTAGAGGAAAAGAGAGTTGCGAGGGGGGCGGAATGGAGGGTCTGAGGTTCAGTGAATCCGGAGCTGGGAGGGCGCCCGTTTTGCGCAGCAGCAATCAGAACTTGTTTCGCTGGGTGGTACATTGGGCGAGGTACCAGACACATGAAGTGAATGCCAAGACCCATAATCGAGAGCACTGCCCGACTCGAGAAGTGCACTGCCACTGCAAGGTGACGTCGAATGAATTTGGGGCGAGTTATCATTTTCTCTTCCGCGCTTTTCGTGTCTGAAAAGCGGTGATGCTGTGAGATGTGTGTGGTGTCTTGAGAAGAGTGTCTGGGATATGGGGTTGTGACAAGTGTCACCTCGACGAGGCGCAGCTCGACGACTTCTGCAATCCTAGTGGTCCAGGTTGCTGGCACACACCCCAATAATCTTGTGGGAGAAAATCGCGCACATCAGTATTTGTGACGATAACCCGCGGAGCAGTGAGTAAAATTGACTCTGTGCCAGCGTATTGCGGCAGTCATATCGAGATAGGTCTCTTCGAAGCTGAAGTCATGCGATCCTTGTCAACTACCCAATAGACACATGTGATTGGTCAACTTCATGGGGGGACATAGATTTCGAAAGTGGCTCCATTAGCCTAACTAGCCGGCGTAGCACTTGACGATGTTTACTTGGCCCGAAAGGCTGAAAGCGGCCGCACAGTGACGGGCTGATCAAAGGGCCGAACAGGCTTTCTCGTGGGAAATGGACTGGGTCAAATTGTTTTGCTGCGACGTAGGCTGCGAGTTTCGTCAACGGGCGCTTTCGTAGGCTGTGTACTTTGAGGTTACACAAATACAACGCATGGTACTTCTAAAGGCGGCGGAGATGGGTATTTCTGCCCTGTCGGACGAGTCTTTGAACGGGATCATTATTGGAATTGTACGCAAAAGTGGAAACTTTTAACCCGGCAACGGGCCACATTCGGTGAAGCCTTTCCGGCATTAGGAATGTTCTCCTTTGCCGTATCCCGAGTCCCGGTCGACGTTAGCCAACACAGCCCCCGTGGGCCCCGTCTGGTCGTGCGCTATCTGACGGCGTTTGTTCTTTGTTAACGATTATGTTTTATCGACTTTGGTGACATTGAGAAAAGAATCAAGCTTGGGAAAACGCATGGCAGATAACTGCTCATGAATGTGGTCGTGTGTTGAAAGTGCGCAAGGTTTCGGTACCTTGGAAGTGCAGCGGGTGACAACAGAAATATTACAACGGCCAAAGAAAACAAAATTTCCTCAAGTTAACGCTATTTAGAGAGGTTCATCAGAGCTGATCAGATCTGATCAGCCTATCTAATAGTCTAAGATAGCAGCAAAGTGATGCAGAAGGCTCCCAGGCCCCTGTATCTACCACGTTCGACCGTAAAATAAGGTGGTAAATACCACAAGAATAATGGAGCAATGGGCTAGCTGATCAAGGAAGTCCTCGTAGCCGCTGAAGCAGTGAATTGCTGACTGTCAAGTTGACCAGGCCCATAGACGAATGTGTATAGCCCTCATCGACCCTACTTAGCTAAGAGACATGAAAGCCAGTCTACTTCGCTAAATGTGCTAGGATAGACTACAGCAAGCATGGATTTCCATGTTCGAGACTGTAAAGTCACTGGTTGTGCTATTCAATCAGCTTTCCTCCTTGAATGTACACGGGATCTAGAATGAGTAGACTATATAAATGACTCATCGTATCCTGTCTTGAGTGTTCTAGTTTCATAGCCAGCTGTCTATTGGGATTCCTTCGCAGCAAACCATGTACAAAGGCTATGTGAGTGGGAAGCAGCAAGCGGACATCTTTATTTTTGAAGCAATAAGAATAGCTACTCAAAGCCAAAGACCATGACCGAGAGCTTACCGAGCCCGGGTTTCCGCTACTGAAACCAACCCTGGCTTCCGTAGAATTGGGCTCCTTTGGTTTGTATTTAGATTTGGTCGCTGTAAACAGCATGGATTGATCTAATCAAAACAAAGCATTTCAACCCCGAAACATACTTTCCTATAAGCCGAGTAACCTCCAACGGCACAAATTTCAGCATACGGCCAATCAGATAGACTCCTTTGTAATTAAACCGAAACAGCAGGACGCAACGAAGAAGATGTTTGGGTTTCGTTCATGTTGCAACTCTTTTACTTGCACACAAGCTCGAGAAAGCAGTAGTTCTCACATTGTCAGCATATAATGCACCCAATTCCTGAGGCTTTCGAACTTAACTTAGTGGAGGACGATAGACAGGTAAATGTTTGCCAGTCGCATATATCTTCATTTGCTCGAACCTGGCCATCCAAGTCTACTCTCAGTCTCTTAATGTAAGAGGATGTAATTATACCCGTGGTGGAGGCCCCTTTTATAAGTAGTGAGTCCAAAGAACGCATATTGAGTACTGCGTCTGGTTTAATACTACAAACGTCATAGAAAGACAAAAGGAAAGAGTTTAGCAGACAAGCAGCGCCGTCGAAGGTGCAACTTCCGTCAGTGCTAACGACGGTTATGTACCCAGGCCGCCGATGAGCAGTCAAGGGGGGCCAATGAAGCCAATTCTAAGGACTTAAAACCCATGCATCCAGATCAATGAAAGGTTGTATAGATGTCGTGTTTGTCGTATTACAAATCATCCTGTTTGCCTTGCGACAGTTGTCTATTGAGATATTAACAGCGCAGATAGGAACAAAACAGCTGGAATAACCGCCCAATACAACAGCAATGGATGGGGTTTCGGTTAGTCTGTTCCACGATTTCTGACAACGTCCAGCGCCAATGAATCTCACACACAAAGCAGACGGAGTGTGAGTGATTGAACAGCAAAAGTTCACTAGAAAATGCTAATTGATTCTATCTTGAGCCAAGGGTTTGCCCACAAGGTTTTGATAGGTGTATTTCCCATTGACTTGGTAGTGAAGGGAAACTTTGCTAGTGTGACAGTTGTTTTAGATACACAAGTTTCGGATGACTTGGATAAGACTGGCGGCGCGTTGGTCAAATTGCGACATAAAGTCTTGATTATGGGACTGATATATAGAGCACTTATTTTTGCCATCTATCATTCGCTTGGAAACACTGCATTGGGAAATTTGGCTGGTCTTTCCGACACATGAACCTGCGTCAATATGACAACAGCCAACCTTTTCTCAGTTGTGATTCCAAACTTGAGATTCTCCGTCCAACTGATTATCAGACGCTGGGAAACCGCATTCATCACACTGACTTTCTCTTGCCTCACTTATATAGGCTTTCCTGTCTGTGTCCGTGCCTCTGGTTTATTGCTGTCGTCCAGAATCTCAGAAGAATTGCAGGGATAAAGAGAAAGTTTATTATGGATGTGTATTTGTAGGCGACTTGGTATTTTCCACTGCTGGCGACCAACGAAAGATGGGAATTCCGACTATGAAAATGGAGACAAACACGTTGCACCTTGACGACCATTGAGTGCGTGCTAACAACCTGCCTAGGAAAATTTCATTGTGTGGCTTCTACCCAAGTTTCGGCAGTCAGCGTTTGTGGCATTGAAATTAAGTGGTCGTTGACAGCGCCCGACGGCCTCCGATCAGCTTCTCAGTTGACCTAGGACAAAGGGTGTCGCAGCAGAGACATTGGACCATGTGTCCAAAAGCTTAGTTCTTCCACTTTTCCATTTGTGGCTAACACCAACTCCTTTACCATTTAAGATTGAAGATTCATGTTTGGGAGTATCCCTAAAGGTTTACCCAAGAACCTTGTGCATGTTTTAATAACCAGCAAACCCGGGAAAATGACACCACAAGCCGGAGAGTTTACCCATGCTTCACTTGACGCGTGTTTGGGGAGGACAAGGGAGGTTTGGTCAGTTTGAAGCAAGTCTTCTTTCAGATGCTATTCAAAGTTTTTGCCACTCAAGAGTACACAAACCAATCACCAGCGGCTTACGTACACGAAAAAAAATAAACATGGAGGGTATGATGCGATCACTTTCTAGTGGCCGATCTAAAGATGTAAGGTGAGGATCCTGAAGGGGCGAAGAAAGATTTGACTTCCTGCGAAAGACAAGGTTTGCGGACCGCCGAGGACGACCGAGAGATGGAACGTTTCTTCATCTTGAGGCCTCGAGAATTTGACTCTCCGAAAAGGTATGACTTCATATCTACTTTAAAAAAAAAAACCCTAACGGCAACACGGACAGATGGCGCATACAATACTCTAAACGTCCTATTAGCTGCTGCTATCTGGAAGTCGCGTCATACATTGTCAGCAGCCAGTTCACGTTCATTCTTGGATGTCCCAACCTGTAGTATAACTAATCGAAGGGTTGGATAAACTGTGTAACAGGGCCAAATTATACGTTATTTGCGCAAGCTTGCTTAAATGTCGATATACCCGCCTTACCTTCTTAGCGATTATTGAGTTTAATTTGCCAAAGCTTGGGACTTACCTCATCCCATGTCAATCGAAGTTTACTGCTGTAGTGGAAGTGCCAATCAATAAGTAGTCGCTCGTATAATATGATTCTCACTGTGAACCATTTCGCCGGATGTTTCCCCCATGGCTTTTTAGAGCGGCAAGAACCTGCGCTGCTTGACCCTCAATTAATGTTGACGAACACCAGGCTGAACTCTACTCAATATTGAGTTGAATGTGTCTTACTCTTGCTTGTGGGCCTTCTGGCTCAAGGTGTTCCTTCCGCAATAGTCAGTGAAGATAACTGGTATCTACGCTCCCTTGAGGTACTGTTCTTTCGTCCAGGCAAAGTTAGCAAGTTAAACTCATCGTTGTTGACACAGACACAGAATATACGGGCGCTGGCTCCGGCGACTCAAAGAACTCTGCATGACAACCGAGTCGCGCGATTGAAAGGGGCAGAAATGTCCTCGCATAATTTCAAAAAAATGGAGCAATGCAGAGAATTCAATAGTACTTTGTACTTGTACTCTCATACAGTCTTCGGGCTCCGCGTATCCAGAGTAAATATAGTCGTTGTGTTCCTTTTTGAAGCTTGCATTTTCCTTGGATATCCTAACGATCAGAATCAAGACTGGATGCAGAGTGGTGGAGAAGATCGATATCGCAAAGATAAGTGCGTTAAACAATCATCAGGGTGAAACTTAAATGCGATATGTCGTTCTTAGCTAGAACTGGTTCTAATTATAGAATCATCATCTCGATTTTGATTTATTTGAACGCAAAAGGGTCTAACTACGGGCCAGGCTTGTACGCTGGAACGACGAGCATTGTGTCCAATCTCTAATTACACCAACAACAGAGGCTACCATCAGTTCATCGGCGACCCGAAACCCAGACGATTAGTTATGTACTGATGTGAGTTAGAATGTAAGCGTCATTGGTTTTTGACGAATACGAAGTTTACACGCGGGCGGCGGGATGAGATACGTATGACCATTCATGCAGGCTTCGGTCCCTGCCGCTTCAGGAGATCGATTTGTCGTTGAGATTGTCTGCAAGCCCTCAAAAGTTTTATCATAGCTTAATAAGTAGCTTGGACCTACGAAATTCTACGTCTCTAGGAACAATTCTCTCCCCATGAGAAGGGGACCTTGAACCTTCGCGCATGTCAGCCTATCTTGATTGTGATAAGGGTCCCGAGGGAGGGACTTTCTTCCAGGTGGCATGAGACAGAAAACTGTAGATACCCATGTAAAAACCAAGTATACATGTTTTTTTCCTCCGTGCGTTTACCTCGTGGTTCATTCAGCTGCGAGTCAGCCGGGTCCAAGGACATCATCCTACTTGACTTGCTACCATCTCGTTCGGTACAGCCCTTGAATGGCAGACAACGTTCGTCTTGTCCACAAGAAACTTGTCGGGGAAACGCGCCAAATTAACTCTTTGGAGGTAATCTCTTGAAGCATGGGGACTTTCGGATCTGTCAGCATCCTGTTGAAACGAAACAACCCCAGGACGCTCGGCCGAAATTGAGGCCATGGAGGGGGGGCAAGCTAGTCGCTTCAAAAACTGTGAAACGGTTTTGCTTCCACTTAAGAGGAAACAGAGCATTTGGACGGTCAAAGAGCACACGCCTCCAGTATGTAGTTCAGACCTGTCATAGAATGACAGCATGCACGGTTTCGTCGCGAAATGCGTTGGGAAGGCCATAGTCCGAAGATGTAGAAGCACGTCTCTCAAATCATCTGCCTCGGTTTCTCTTGTAGGCTGCACGCTCAAGTCATTGATAGCTTAGTTGCAGATTTGCATGCGTGAAGATTGCAATTATCCATGCTCCTCATGGTTCTGATTTACCGCAGAACCAATGAAGGTGCCCTTGGGTAGTAGAGACAAGCTGATCGAGCGCATCGGCCTCGCATTATGCACTGCCGTCCTCAGACACTTGTGCTCAAGCCAACAGGGTATCATCTTTTACACAATGATAAGGCGTGCTTTGAAGGCTGGAAGACATCCGTTCTCTGTTCGGACCCGGCCCGGATGATCCTCATCACATGACTTGAGTGGCACTCGCTCCTGATCGTGGTCTGTGTCTGAGCTTGCCAAAATAATACATGTCCGTCTCTCCCTTTAAAACCCAGCAGACAACAAGCTCGGAAGCTTGCTCGAGTCAGCGACAGGGTCTGCCTTTCATATTTTCCATTTCTTCAGTCCGTCCCCAGTCTCCTTTCACTTCGGCCATCTATTTGGTTCTACGATTTTACCACACCCCGCAGCGCTACAATCAAAGCATCCCACAATCATGGTCTATACGGGGAAGCCTTCAGGCGGCTGCAAGCTGTGCAGAATACGGAAGGTCAAATGTGATGAGGCCAAGCCGTTCTGCATGCGATGCACCAAGTCGAAGAGACACTGTCCCGGATATGGGCCAGTTGTTCGCGACCAATCAAAGGCGTCTGTAGAGAAGCTCAAGAAGCTGAGGCAGATCAGCTCGGACGGTACCAACTCGACGGAGTCCTCAGTATCGCCCAGATCCGGATCATCCGGGGATTACTACGACAAAAAAACTTCACGGATAACATCATTGAGCCCTCCTCGGCGAAATTCATCGCCATTTAGAATCGGTGATCAGGAAGGCGACTTAATCGAGTGTTTCAAAAATGTCCCGGGAGGTCTTCTGAATCCACTCGACGAGCAGGCCTCTTGTCTGTTCCTATCCGAGTTCGTCAATGTGCCCATGACACCAACGGCACGCGGCTACTACAGTTTTCTGCCTCGTTATCTTGGACGCGGAGATATTTCAGTATGCCTCTCGTTGGCGTTCAAAGCAACATCAATGGCAGCTTTGGCAATGCGACAGTCCAAAGGCTTGAGGGGTCCTGCTTTGCTACGGGCTCAAGAACACCACGTTAGCGCTTTGAGAGCAGTGGGACAAGCCATTGCGGACCCGACAGAGGTCGACAATGACCAGACACTTGGGGCAGTACTCATGCTCGCTTTTTATGAGGTAGGCGTTGCACATTTACAATAACTATACTTCACATGTTAACAAGAGTAGACCTTGATGTCAAAGGACTCTGTAAAAGAGTACATAAGCCATATCAAAGGTGCTGCCAAAATTGTTCAGATGCGTGGCCAAAAGTGTCTTGAGACAGACGAAGGCCGGGAAATGTTTGCCATGACACGAAATCAATGTTTATCGGTACAGAACCTTTTCAAAGAGGCGGAAATGTCTGGATATTCATGGTTGTTGTACAACGAAGCAGTCCAACGGTCAAATCGCGCCACAGTTGATATCAACCTCATTTGCAGTCAGCTACAACAAAGCATAGATTTCATCATAGCCAAAGCACACCACCCAGGGCCCGAGGATGTCGAAAAAATGTTAGAATTGCTGGGAAAATGTCGAAGACTCGAGGACGAGTTTCGCAAGCTTCGAGAGAACCCAAATCCACAATGGAAGGTCGAGGTCGCAGAGTGGGTCTTCGACCGAACCGACGAAGAGCTAGACACAGAGCCTACGTTTGAGGGCCAAGTCTACAAATTCTTCAATCTTCCCATGGCTGTACTCCATCTGGTCACATGGTGTTCACACTTGAACCTTATCACGACAATGGTACGCTGCAGTTCATGGCTGGCTTCAGCTGGAAGCGAGGGCCTGGATGATTTCGAAGAGTACGGAAAGCTTATCCGTTCAGCGAGCGCCCGTGTCGACGACATTGTCTCCGGGGTTCCATATTTTTGCAGTTGGAACGGGTACGGCGTCATTGTATCGCAATTCCCTTGTGGTTCAACCAAGCCAGATGACCCGCTCAAGGGGGAGGCTGGGCTGATTGTCATGTGGCCGATCGCTATTGCAATGAAGAGCGATTACGCCACGCAGAGACAGAGACGATATCTAAGAGGCCGCCTCCGTTACATTGCGGATGTATCAGGTATCAGCCAGGCTCGTTATTTTATTAACGAAGTGTGAAGATATTAACAATTTGTTGATTGCCAGGAGTTATGGGGCTATGTACAACAGGAGCTACCTCTATTTATTTACGGAGGGAGAGAAAACGGAGCATGTTATTTTGGCGTTTGGCGGGTCACATTGTGTTTGTTGGAAATACCATTACAGCGGCAGTTATTAGACTGAGCGGACCGAGAACACCTGTAGCTTGATTAATTCGTAGCAGTCGGCCTGAACTAAGGCGTGTTCCAGGGGCCCGGTTTTCATCAGGCGGAACATGATAAGAACACTGAAGCCGCCCTACGTTATACGAACGTATGATGCGGGGGACCTGAATGAAACTCCTGGGTGCCAGTGTATTATTGCTAACCAATGTAAAAAAAAACAAAAAACAAAAACCCCCCCGCCATCCACGTTTGATACGTACGCACAAAGCCACTACGCCCGCCCACTTGGTCTTGGATTGATATCAGGCTTCTACGTGCAAATTGGAGTCTCAGAATTTAATCTTACTGTACTTTGTTCCAACAAATAGGCAATAGATGAACACTAGATGAGCATGTTAAAAAGGGGCTGGATACGGATAAATTTCGTCCAATAATGATGGGGCTTTGAGCAGAGAATTTGATGTGAGTCCAATGGCGTAGAGTTGATCATACACTCTTGAATCTGGCTGCGTTGTCTTCCCTTGAATTGATACAGATTAAATCGCCGTCAACTATTCTGTCACTCCAAATTAGCAGCAGCGCTGTAGCCGAACGGTGGTTACACCATGAGGCTTTGAAAGTTCAAACTCTCATAGCCTGTGAAAATCCAGGAAATTGAAGCATTGAGCTATTGGAACCACCGGACAGATACCACCAAAACACAGAAAGCGGCTAGAGATCGCGAGAGGAATCGTATACGCCGCTGGAGCTGATACCTATATGACAAAGCTCTTAAATAAAATTCCATGGACCATCATTAGCCACTGGTCTGGTACATCTGGTATTCATACGTTCACATAAATGATGTTTCTCAGGAGAGCTTGCTAAGAATATCAGCTGGATCGTCTGAGCTGTTGAATCCATTCGTGAACAGCATTGCCCCGCAACCTAACCTGTTTCGCCTTCGATTGTTCGCCTCCAGGGGTTTCACCTTATCCTTTTCAGTGTCGTCTAGCGTTTCGGGCAAGATTGATGGGACCCAAGCGCTGAAGCTATTTAAAGTTCAGCTGCGCAGGCACGGCAGGTAATTCGTATATTGTGGCCCAGACTGGGGGCCATGTCCTTTGTTCAAATCTTGCAGGACTGACTGCATCATTCATTGGACGATGAGTCCAAGCACAGCTCTCGTATTTCTCGTGAGAATGACGATATTGCAATTTTCTCGCACCACATATGAACCCAGAATGTGTATTCAATAGCTACAATATGTTAACGTCATTCAGCAGAGGAAAATAGGATTTCCTTCGTTACCACAGGTTAAACCGCTTTTCGGCGCATTGTTTTCCACCTACTTTTTGTGCCAATCATCACTTCCTGCAACTTCAAGCGTACCGTTTTTTACAACCCATAATTACGAAGCACATTGGTTCTCACGGTCAAGGGGAGGCTTCTACACACATGCATGCTGTAATGGAGAGTGCCGTAATCGTCTTCACTATCATAGGAAGCTCGAATACCGTCTCAAAAGTAGCCAAAGTGGTTTGGGTTAAGAATGATTCAAGTTTTCACTTTCTGTAGTCTCGGTCTGCCTGTCTCCTCAATTAGTTTACAAAATGATCTGCCATACTCAGAAAAGGCTTATTCCATTGCTCTGGCCTTCCTAGTCCGGCTATACCTAAGCTAAGCACATACGACAAAAATTTTTGAAGCTCAGATCTCTACAAAGTCGCAGGTATTGGTAGACACTATCTTACAGTTCGAGGGTTTGTTTTTTGAGCTGAACCCTAATGGCAGCATGCCGATGCTCGAACTAATTTATGCGGATGAAGACACCCTCACTGGCGCAGCTTAATGCCGATAGACAACTCTCATAAGACATAGATGATGTAGGGTTCGAACCCTCGAGGAGAACTCATTTCGGAATGAAATCGTCTAAATACATGATTAGAGTACTAGTTTTCAATGTGGCCCGATCCAGATATACGCCCAGGTCAACCAGATATCGCTCTAGCTGGAAGAGAACAGTGGTATGTGTGAAACTACTGACATATCCAGGAGATTATTTAATCTTCAGATAACAACACTCAACCTATGACAAAATGCTACTTACAGTATGCAGTATTGAAAATAGCGGACCTCCACTGGGCCAATATGCTAGCAGCTCCCGGTATGCAAACCGAACCCTACCAAAGGTGATCAGGGTGAAATCAGACTTTGTGCTTTCGAATATGCTTGTTGCGGCGTAGAGAACTTTTGTTTATATACAAGGCTATCTTAGAGCATGGATTGGAACACTGTGAAAGCTACAACAGTCAATACCTTCAAGAAGATGGCTCTTATCCTTTCATGACTTAAAACAAGAAATTGTAATCATTAATTTAGTTTTACGACAGGTAGTTGCATTCGCTATGTCATTGGTCATCAACCGTGTCAGGCCTCAACAGTTCCGATAACCAAGATAACTGCCCAACAAGGGAACAGGGACATCAGGGAAAATCATTATTATAACTTTCGCCCTTTTTTCGGGAAGAGAAAGACTCAGAGAGAAGATAGACTCATATTCAATTTAAAAAAGGCGGCTCTACCGTTGTGGCATCTGTCTCAATGTTTCGTGCGAATCTCTAGTTGGTCCGACCACTGTGTATGCTTCTAATGGGATAGTAGGGTATCAGAAGAGAAGGAATGCTCTTAAATTACAAAAATACTCCTGCCAAGTGGTTCTGATATCAGAGCCGAAGACTTCTATGGCGCTGGTTCGTTTAATGTGTGCGAGTCTCTCGCGTTGCAACTCTAGCCTCGGAAAGGAAAGAGTAGCCGACGATGTTTATATGTTGTGTAGTGTGTATCAACTCCAGTAGAAGAAGGCCAGAGTGTTATACTCAGTCATGACTTGGCTTTGTTTGGTGTCCTGCACCTTTGTCTGGCGCTCGGGTACCAGAACTACGGACGCTTCCGTTGGTTTTCGGCGTTGTCTAAACGTGGGAAGGCTCAATGAACGGTCTACTGAAATGTTTAAAGGTTATCTTCTTGTCCCTAACCAATTCATCTCCAGGGCGTTTCTTCTTACATGTGATAAGCACGGGGTGCTTGTCTACCGATGGTTGATCCAGTAGATGAACCCGCCGACCCCGAAAATACATGTTCCCGCTGTGGAGTACCAATCAGCGAAATCCGCACTTGATTAACTGCCCTTCGCTGGTGCAAACAAACTTACCGACAGCCAACGTCTCCAGCACGGTGTGGTCGACGCTCCTCTTCATCAACTCATGGCCAACCTCTACAACTCCCGTCTGGATAAGCCGCGCATCTAGAACAGGCATGATTATAAATGTTGAGCGTGTTCACACGTGGTGACGACAGTGAAGGAATTAGGCGGAAAGGACGGAGATGCTCGACGATCACCAGGATCAACAACTGGAAAGTTGGGGCAGATGGAGTAAAACAAAGTGTGGTTCTAAGTGCCATATATCAAGCAAATCTGGCTGGGGCAATCGTCTCGCCATCCCGCATCTCGTTGATGACCGGACGCGACGACGGGGCCAGGACGCCAAGAGATTCGAAGCGCGCGTCTGGGTCCGTATGGCCTTTCCCATACACGTGGGCTTGGGAATCGGCTCATGTCATCTCATTTCGGTTTCAAAAGGGGGCAACGAATGCAGCGAATTGCGTTATCTAGTCAGGGAGATGGTCCCATCGAGTAAGGTAGTTTCGGGGGCCACCCTTAGACGGGCTGGGCCGATCAGGGGAACCCACTAGTTACCTGGCACCTGCGAATTTCAACTTTGATTTGCGGATCTGCGAACCGTCTTTGACCAATCCGAGATAACTGGACCCAATGAGCTGGATGTGATAGCTGTCATCTATGGCAGCTGAGACGTGTCGTCTTTGTGTTCAATCCTTGCACTGTGAGGATATGCAAGCTTTTCTGTTGGGGTTTCCAACGAATCCCACCCGATCATCGTGGTTTTGCGACTAAATGGTGATTTGGGCTTGGAATGAGTCCATTCTGAGGCGAGAACATTGTGGGACATGGTTTCAGCCTCCTGAAACAAGGAGGATCTGCGAGGTCGCATAACCCCCTGCTTCACTGAAGGCCGCGTCGGCTCCTCTGCGTAACTAGTCCGTCCGCCAGCCGTAGCAATTTATTAGATGACGGGGCCAACCGTCCCAAGTTGGCTAAAGTCCCTCCCATCGATCATATTATCCCTTGCAAGTTGCAACTGGAGTCGAGCCGACCAGCATCAGCCGCATCTATCGGTAGATTACTGGCCTTGGGCTCTTGCTACAATGGCTTGCTACAATTAAACCCCCGAATATGCGAGAGTGTCGCATGCATGAGAAAGCTTCACCGTTGAAACCAAGAATCGAATTTGCACTTGGCAGTTGTGATTCCTATGCTACTATGGGTCGTCACGTCTGGCCAAGCCCTTGGCCTTCAAACTTGTTCGGTACGCCCGCGCCGATACAACAAATGAGGAAGCCTCGCGAGATCGGCGAAGCTTTCAGAAGTCTTTCCGACCAGGGAATTCTCTCAAATGATACTTACTTAGACAAAAGCTTTGCCACCAGCACTGTGTCAGCGTCTAGCCGGGCTGCATCTCCTACTTCGGCACCTCGCGCCAGCATTCAATTCCTTCCGGCCCCGGCCCCGGCTCACGAAGTCGGGAATCTGCTATCGCAGTAATTATGTATCGTGGAAATTGACTCAATGCGGGACTGCCTACACAATTGACTGAGCGACGCATGGGAAAGTAGGACACGGCCCTGTTAGCAGTAACCCACAACATATGTCAAGGAGTGATGTGCTTCATACGAAGTCTTCCCAAAGGGTTTGCAATAGTCCGCATCAAATTCAGTTAGGTTTGTCCAGAAGAACCTGGATCGCTCAGCCACATCGTAAGTCTCATCATAGCAAGTTGCGTCCAAACATGTGCGCCCTCAAGCCTACAAATGAATGGGTTGATGCCTCTGCGCATCCACGCTTTGCACAATGTAAAGCACTGCACAGGTCAAAACTATGCTTTGATTTCCACTCTCAGAATCATACAACCGATTCCTGGACACGAAGAACAAAGCCAAGGTAAATTCGAAATCAATCGAAATCACCTTCGCTTAATAGCTCCATCTTGAGTTTGCTATCACTCACAAGCTATATCCAAATCAGAAAGCCTTCAGAATCTCTATCGAATAACCAAGTGATTACGATTTGGCGCCTGTGGTGCAGCGTCACGTTTAGAAAGCCATTTCTTGTACCGCGCCGTCTTGTCGACTACATCTTGGATTCTAGAATCCAACCACTTTTCCACTTCACTTCTCAGAAGCTAAACTTCATCACAGGCTCATTCGTCCAGAATCCCCCCTGGCCTTTTTCTCCCTACTTATACAACGGAACCCAGTCTATCTTCAATCCCTGGCCCTGGACAACACATGCTAAAGACTTGACGATATATCAAGCGTGAATCACAGCTCGGGCCATCAAACCGAAAATAGCGCTTCTTAACCATGCGAAGAATAGAAGAACCCAACAAGGCTGCGGGTCAATACGTGTGCTAGCTCACCGTCACTGCCATAGTATTGCCCCCGTCGTGAAGCCAACTATGGCGAACTCCTCCGGCGGGAGACTCCCTACAGTAATCCGGATGAAGACCCAAATGGAAGGATTGTCTCAGACGACATCAGGCGGGTTCGCCGGGCGTGCGCAGCCTTCCAAGCTTGTGGTAGGTGGCGAGTTTCAAGCTCCAACCTTTCTGGCCCCTGCCCCTTTCAACTGCTATCTCATAGTCGGTAAAGCGCATAATCCAAGGGCCAATCGCGTCATTGGGATGCACGTCAAACTGAGGCTGGGTCGCCGATATCCGTATGCCTTGGAGCTCGGGGATGCAAGTGTCGCCCTCTTCCCAACGGCGTAGGCTAGGCATCTTGCTCGAGCCGAGAATGCGTCGACACACAGAAAGCTCGAGACTGTCAGCAACCTTGGAGAAGTTGGCTGGGGAGCATGGAGGTCCGCTTATGCTGTGATGACGGCAGACAAACAGTCCATCGTTGATTATCTTTGCGAAGGTTCGGTGGGTAAACATCCACTGCGTCGCAGCTCAACCTTGCTTGTACAACGGTACCCTTTTTTCCTAGGCAAATATTTCCAAAGCACGTTTGATAACATCAGTCTTTGATGCTTCCTATGGTAGATTGCCTCTTCGCACAAGAAAGCGCCCAACCCCTCTCCATCCTTGCAGGATCTAAGTCCCCAAGGCAGTGTCATGCAGGATTCCTTCACGGTTTTAGTGGCGGCAATCTGACCTTAGTCATGTCCTCTTTTTCGATAATTGAACTATCCATGATCACGTGAGTTCGGTGCCGAGTGGACTGGGAGCTTCCACCACTTGGTCTCTAGAAAGGACGAGGCGCTCCAGGCGAGACTTCTTGACCAAGGAAGCCTTCAGGACCGTTAGACGAGACGAGACCAGGCATGCTTGTCAAGTATTCCTGTTCAGACAAATCAACATCTTACTCTGAAGTCGAAGCGTCAAGTGTCTGATTCCTATGCGACATCACTAATCCCCAATCCTCCTAACGTAACGCCAGCCCACTCTCTCACTGCCCCGTCCCTACAGTCGCACCTCACGCGCAGAGAGTCAAAACAACATCCTGCTCCGCCGTGCAGACCTTGACCTGACTGCCCCCGGGACTAACACCGCCCTCCCACACAATGGCAGGACAGCTCGCCTGCCGACTCGCGACAACGACCTTGCTGCCCTTGAACCCGTCCCCGAACACGGTGCTCAGGTCGTACCACACGCCGCTGTTGTCCAAGTTGTACGCGAACACGAGCTGCGGCGCGCCCGTGTACAGGCCGTCGCGCGCGCGCGTCACCTTCAGCGCGCGGCCGCCCGTGACGGGGTCCCGCGAAAAGGTCTCGGCGTAGGACCCGCCCCTGGCGGCCAGGGGGCCGGCGGCGCGGACGTCGCCGCCGACGGACCAGACGGAGACTTCGGTGGGGCAGTTGTTCACGACGGTGGCCTTGCCGAGGGCGGCGATGGGGGTCGCTGCGGCGAGGACCGGGAGGAGGGTCTTGGGTTGCATTTTTGAGGTGATTATTTTGGGTCTAGGGGTTGAGATGGTATCGTAATCTTGTGTGGTATGGGCGTTGTAACCTTGAGATGCAGATAATGAGACTGGAATGGTTGAGTAATGGCTGCTGTTCTACGGAGAGAATGGTTGACCCGGCTCTTTGACTTATATACCTATCTAGAGGCCGTCTTTTCATCGAACAAGCATGCCACTGAAGCCATCGTACGCCTCCGCGAGGTCCCTACTCATCGGGCGACGGCGCAGGCCAAGAAGTCCAAATACGAGCGTCGATCAACGAGCGTCACGATGCTTCCCAAAGGGGCCGGGAGCAGGCGGTATCAAGGCCCATCTGGCGAGACCCAAGGATCACCTTCAGCCTGGCGATCATCGCATGCCCGCAAATTAGACTCCACACCAAAAGTGAATAATAAGGAAAAGGCCCAATGGAGAGACAGTGTGACGATGCTACAATGCCACGATGCACAGGACGAACACGAACGCATGCCCGGCGGAGTAGAATAATGGATGACGGTGTATGGATCGCCCAAGGGAACATTCGGTGCAGTGTGGTCATGAGGTTAAGACATGGACGGGAATACGAGATTTCCAATGCTGCCGGGCAGCTGCATGCAACATCGGCTACCAAACGGTGAACCAGTGGCATCGTTGCTGGTCCTGGGGCCGATGGGCTGACATGGAGGGGAGGGCTGGTCTGCCGTGTATTTCCCCGCATCCTCGGCGCGGCTCCTCGGAGCCGCCTGGAGCTGTGCCGCTGCTCGTTTGGCTGTTAGTCCCGGGCCATCCGCACCGCGGTAACCGCAAGAAGGGAGCGCGAGGAACTAGCGCCGGGCGGGATGGGCATTTTGCCTTTGTCGGCCAAAATAGCATCCTGCGAGTTGTTGGATGCGGGTGGTGGCGCTCGGGACAGTCGACGTCGGTGGTCAGACATGGCATCAGCCCGACGACAATGCCCCGTACGTTCTGGGAGGCATCGCTGAGCTCAACACTAGCTGGCTAGCGGCGGGGCTCAGTGGCAGGAGACTGCTCGTCTCGGCCGGGCAAAAGCGCGTCCATGCCGACTAATGTTGCAGCAGAGGAGAGGACGAGTGATTTGGAAGATAAAACGGGTTCGATTCTTTATCGGGTATATCTCATGATCCATTTGCGCCAAACACCAGCCCAGACAACAATGTCCTCCCCGAAATCAGAAAACCCCATGCCCCCTCCCTTCGGCGCGTTGGGTATCTTTGCCTAAAAGCAGTGTCCAACGCCTTTGCATTTCAGCTCTTCATCTCGGTGTCCCGAATCAGATGGAAGATCAATCTCTAGTACTCCATACGTTCGCTCCATATGTCCATCGACTCGTGCAAAGTGGCTAGAATGGTGTACATGGTCAAGAAAGTTTGGGAGATCCAAAGGTAGGCATCGTCGACTCCTCCTTCTTGCGCTCTCTCTTGGCGTAGATCAGCCCGCAGACGTTGCACAGAGTGCTGGGGCCGTCCGGACCGGGCCGCCACTCGGGGGTGTCGACGCGATGGCACTTGTGGCAGGAAAACTCGACTTTGCGTCGGGGCCGGCGGCCGGACTGGGCCCCGCGGTCTGGTGCATCGTTTCTAAAGGCAGCTTGTTGTTGGCTGCTCTCGCCGACTCTCCGCTTGTGCGCGTTCGGATCGTCCTTCCTGAGGGCTCTGATCTCGCTGATGTCACGGGCGATGCTATTGGAGAGCCGCGACATGGCACGGAGGTCGTTATCGCTAGGTAACGCATGCTCGTTTATGGTCTCGTAACCGCCGGCGGGGCCGGAGCCGTTGTAGCCGGGGTAATTCTCGGTTAGACGAAGCAACTGCTTCGCGCCGTGACGAATCTGTGCAATCCAAGGCGGATGTTTAGAAACGGGGATGGGAAAAACGGCATGTGCACTATGCATCGACGTGGAAGTGATGGGCCGGGGTGGGCAGTGCGATGGGCAGGAACATGGATGAGAGGCGGAAAGGGACGTACGCGCTGATGGCTTTCGCCTTGCCTGAGGTAATTCCACGACAGCCTCGTCGGAGAACCTGGGTCTTGTTGTCCATCGTTACTGGCATCGCCGTGCAACTCGGTCGGGCGAGCGACAGTCAGGAGATGCGTGCCGGCGGGGGACAACTCGGATCTCGGAAGGGAAGCGGATCGTGGACTGGAGGGGCCGGAAGGCATCAAACGAACCGGTGGCCAAGGGGCCGGTTGAAGGCAGACGGGCCGCACGTGAGAACGCACGGTGGAGGACGGGATTCCGGCGAGGGCCCGTGGGAGAGGGGAAGGGAAAAAAACAAAATCGAGCGGGCGACGAATTGAATCGGCGGGCTGGGGCCGGAGGGGATCGAGGGAGGTCCGTCGATGCAGCGATCGATCGCAACGGACGGCCAGGCGGTGGTGGCAGCGGCAGCGTCGATGACGACGAGGACGACAAGGTCAGCGACGGCGGCGGCAGCGGGTGGTGGGCGGCGCACTGCGCATGCACTCAAGCAAGCAGAGGCGGCAGCAGCAGGCAGAGAGGCACGCAGGGCTCGAAATGGGAGCGGCCAGGGATGTTGCAAGAGGCTCCAGATCGGTGGTGTTGGGGTTCGATCGTCAGACACGCAACCAGGAATCGGGATCGAGATGGGTTGTTAAGAGGGAAGTTGCCGTTGGCTGACCCTCAGGGAGGAGGGAGAGGGCGAATTGTGCAGTCCTTGCGGCACCAAGGCCGCCACCACAGCTCGGGGATGGGATTTGTCAAGCTGGACTAGGCGAGAACGGGAAATGGCAGAGAATGGCAAGATGCGAAAGTCGGCACAGGAGAGAAAGCGGGGACTGGCGGGGTGGCCTGGACCCTGAAAACTCGGTTTCTGGAGCGGGTTGGGACGCAGCGCATCGTAGTGTACGTAGTACTTCTGGAAGAGTCCGGTGCGCCCGCGCAGCTGCCAATGGGGGTCTGGCAGCGGACGAGACGGGCAAGAGCGACCAAGAGCCAGCCCACCGCAACGTACCACCTTTGGGGCCAGGCCGGGCCGCGCCAAGGGGGGAGGCCATGTTAGTCCAACTGTGGCGATATCGACATGGCAACGGAGAAGGGAAAGTCGGGGGTTTCTTTTCTTTTGAATAAAAAAAAAAAGAAAAAGAAAGAGGGAAAATCAAACAGCGAGCGAGTTGTCAATTGTTGGGAAGCAAAAAGGATACGAACAAACAAACAAACCCCTCGAGCCCAACCAATGTCCGTCTCGTCTCGTCCAACTCAAATCAGGGACCGTCTTGTCACGCTCTTCTGGAGGTGTCAGGTTCCTCGGCTATGACTGAGCCCTTATGTAAGCGTGGCTCCGCCCAGGGTGGAGACGGCACCCGGCGCCAGCCACTCATCTCTGTCGGAGGAAACTCCGTGCCGCTGGAGTGGATCACCGGAGCCCCCACCGCTTCTCTCCGGCGAATCATGTAAGTTGGTTCGCCAGTCTCGCCAGTTCTCGCAACGCCCCAGTGTCTCCTCCCAGTCCTCTGCTTGTCTGTCCGCTGTAAAACTGGTCTCGTGATTCTCTATTCTCTACCTGGCGATCTCTGCCCGTGCTTCTTCTTATTGGCCCCAGCTGTCCGGAATCCCATCCCCTGTATTGGCCTCTTTGTCCCTGACGTTACAGTGTCCTATGTACGATGTACATCGTGCACCCCCCCCACGGCCTAGCCCTTGACAGTCCATGATCGACGCCGCTACAGCTCGTCTCGATCCCACTGGCCGTCTTCTCGTGGCTTCTGGCAGCTCCATGACTCCCTTTGGTCCTTGTCGCCACCGTTGAAACTTATCGCCGAGGGATATGCACACAGCGGCCTCGTCGGCGCCTCGCTCTCGTTGCCCCCGCTGACCTTGAACCCGTCCAGCACCTCGGGCACCTTCCCGTCCTCGACCCAGGCCCTCAACGTCTCGAGCCCCTTGAGCGGGTAGAACGTGCCGTTGAGCCCGTAGCAGTGGAACACGCCGGGCGCCTCGAAGTGGCGATAGTACCCAGCGGCCCCCGCGTCCGCCTCGAGCACGCGGTCGTAGTAGGCCCTCGACGTCCGCATCGTAACGCACTCGTCGGACAGCCCGTGCCAGCTAATCATCTTCTTCCCCAACCGCTTGAACTCGGACAGGTCTGGATTGTTGCCGCCGATGATGGCGTCGTACTCCTTCCGGCTGATGGCGTACGCCGCCTCCAGGTCGGCGAGGCTCATCTGGCTCACGTCGTAGCCCCGGTTCTTGTACACGAGGTTCCGGATCCACTCGACCGACATATGGAACGGCTGTCCGAAGCACCCTTCCCCCGGGACGCTGCAGTTGGTGTTGCCCAGCCCGAAGCGGCCCGTGAACGGCGCCCCCACGGGGTATCCCTTCGACAGCCACAGGGGCTTGCCGTCCGCGCCGTGCGGGCCCCGCCAGATTTCCCGCGCAATTTCGGCCGTCGCCGCCGACATGGCCATCTTCATATTCCCGCAGTCGAGCTCCTTGCCGACGACGCTGGCCGGGTCGAAGCTGCATTTGTCGGGGTCCGCGATGACCCCGTCCTTGACCCCGTCCAGCTCGTCGCAGGCGTCGATGGCGAGCTGGGTGATGAAAATCATCTCGCAGATGTGCGGGTACACCTTCTTCTGGTTCATGACGAATTGCGGCCAGTACGTACTGATGATCAGGCTCGGCTGGTTCACGGCCGGCGCCCCGGAAAGAATGCCGTCGTAATCGGCGGGGTACCGCTGTGCTTCAATGATGCCCTGCCGACCGCCCGTTGAGCACCCGCTCCAGTAAGAGTACTTGGCCGTCTTGGAGTAATACTGCGCCACGATGGACTTGGCGATGATGGTCATGTCGTGCACCGACACGTGCGCGTAGTTGACGAGCAGCCGCTCATTGATCGTGCCGTCGCTCTTGAGCGCCCACGGCGCCCGCTCCCACGTCTTGTCGTCATGCCCGGCGTCCGTCGAGCTCGCTGTCCACCTCTGTCAGTCCTCTCAGCCATGGGGGATGGGAGGGAAACGGCAAGGACAAAGGCCAGAACATACTTGCATACCCCTGCGCCAACGTTGCAACAACCTTCTCGCTCCCAAACTGCCCGGCCGAATAGCCCCCTCCGCCGACGCCCACGAACCGCTCGTTCCAACTTTCCGCAGGCGGGAGCCATACCTGCACCTGCGTCACGTCGTCGAAGCCCGTGTGGACGTACTTGATCGTGACGTTGCAGAAACTGACGCCGCCCGACGATGGAATGGCTGCGCGACCCTCCGGCGTCTGGGCCTTGAACGTCAGGTCTCTGACCTCGGCCGCCGTCACACTGACGAGGTCTGCGCCCTCGAGCTCTGTGGGGAATTGGAACGTGTCGGCGGAGCACGGATTGGCGACGCGCGAGGCGGTGGTCTTGGTTGCCGCGGCGTCTTGGGCTGGCGCCCCCCAGTCTGCCAGACGGAGCGCCGTGAGAAGAGTCGAAAGACTCTTCATGGTGTGCGATGTCGATTCCAACTGGGCTTGATGGAAACCCTCGACGGAAATTATCACAACGGTCTCTCGGAAAAGACGTCGAGGTCGTTAAATTCAACTCGGATTTGCCGGTGGTTGGGGCGGGAGGCGATGCGCTGGCTTGACGTGCATGTGCTCAGACCTCGACTGTGACACAGCGAAGAACACGGCAGGTTGATGCGTCGCAGAGATTTTAGCTCAGACGGAATCTCGGAGAGGTCCAACGTCCCGCCGCATGAGAAAAAGAAAGGGTCGTGAAAGCGCGAGTAAAGGGTCTGGAATAAAGCCGGTGACAGCCTCGGTGGCTGAGATGCGAAATGCCATGGAGATCCAAGTGTGCGTTGGCAATGCCAGCAGGCCGGCTTGGTTTTTACAGCGTTTACCCCGCAACCCTAACGTTAGTCACATGCGAGCCGTCATGCCCGTCCTTGACATCTAAAACAAACGCCAGAAAGGCTGGGGCTGAGCTGGCAAGTGTCAAATAGGCTGGAGGCGACTGATGCTATCTTCAACTTCCCGCCCTGCAGGGAATCAATTCGGCTCCGGTGGGTCTGCCTAGTATGCATTCCTCGACCGTTAATTTCTCAAGTCGCATGGAAGCGCGTCGGAGAAGAAAGTTAAAATGACTCAAGCGGGATCAAAACGGACCATTGCAACATTGTCAGCGCGGGCGGGCATGATGAACCAGGTGGTAATGCGGTTGTAGCTTGCTGGCCGCTTCCCACTCGGTGCACGTCGCAGACACGGACGCCTGTAATCCGACCTTTTAAACCAGATGACGGCCTGCATAAGCCGGTCAGTTCCATGCGGACAAATTTGCATCATGGACCCTGCCCGCCACCCAATTTGAGAAATGCTGATGCTGCCGGGCCAATATCCGGCAAATGCTCAAGCTCGCCGTGAAGGGGGAAACGAGGTTGTTTGTGAGAAGCGCGAAAACCTTGAGCCTTGAAGAGTTTGCCAGACTATCAGCAGACCTGGCAGAAGCTGCAAGTTCGTTCTTGTGCTGAGTCTTGTTGTACTGTTAGCTTTCTCATCTAGCGTGGACATTTGGTTGACTGTTTCTGTATATGTTGAAATCATGACTTGCAAGAAGGGATGTGGTCTAGACCTAGGCAGCCTAGACTGGTTGTCGAAGTAGTTATGTTAGCTGGCGCAGAACACGTGTAGTTTATTTAGGTCGTCTAAGGGAGAATCATTTAGAATTTGGGACGAAGGATAGAGAGAAGACGTTGAAATTAGATGTACAAAAAGTGTCTTTGTTGTAAGAGATGTTATTCGTGATAACGGGACCTGCCTGTTGAATTGCCCTTTTCATATTAGTAGAAAATTGGTGAGTCTCTTGTACAATGACTGATACAATCTTATCTGGCTAAATAGTAGATGGCGGCCTTCGAAGCCTTCCTTTTTTATCAAGAAGTGCAGTGGAGCCATTGATCAAGGAGAGACACGTCCCATGCTCATGGTTGATGATGAGTAGATCTAATACATAGTTTGTATGGATGAATTCCATGTCTTTGTCTGGTATTGTAAGAATCCCGCATAAGCAATCTTTGGGAACATCGAGCGCTGCCCTACGATACCTCAACAAGCGATAAAGTGAACAATGAAGCTCTTGATGATTATGTGTTGCTCCATGACAAACTGGTGAAATTTGCTATTGAGGCTAGTGGAACTAACCGAATTTTTTGTGTTCTCGTTCGTCTGACACTGTTATGAAAGCCTTGTGGGTCCTTTTTTGTGATCTAGGCCCCAGCTGTCCGGCCCCAGCTGCCCGGCTCGGCAGGCCACCAGACCCGGGTGGGACCGTTTACACGGCGCGGGCTCCGCAATAAAGAACTTCTGCCGGACCGTTCGTAACATGGCTGCGTGTGCCAGGTGAGGCAGCTCTTTCCAACCGGTACCGGAGCCATTGTCTGTCTCGAAGTCGCATTCACATATTGCCGACTTGTCTTGTTTATCTCATCGCCAGGTCGATGAGAGGCTTACCTCCTCTTCCAAGCCCTCACTTTGCCCACAATCTCTCTTTCTTTCCTTGCCAAAATTCCATCACCAACTCCTCCAACTCCAAAAAGCTCTGAATGTTTCTATTCGAGGTCTATTTCTACCAGCGAGTCCCACTCAGATGCTGCGTTTTCTGATCTCTACAGTCCTCCCTCCTTCACTCACATCCTACATCTCCTTCGTCTAGGCACAAGACCTTATCCGGTTTCCTCCTCAGCACACCCTCCAGCTTCATTAAGGATTATTTCCCAACCGACCGAACCCTCCCCCCTCACTACGCGTCCGATAACCAGCCTTTCTTTCCTGCAAGCGTGACCTTCTTCCTACCACAAGCCATTTTCTTCCACTACGCTCGCGTGGCTTACCTCTTCCCCCGCAAGTTTTCCACAACAAAGTCGGTTGCCTGCTTCTCTTCTCCATTCAGGCTCGCGTTTGCCTCCATTCTCTGCCCTACAGATCGCAGAAGAAGCTCATCGAGCAGCTCGGCTTTCCCTTCACGCCTTGTCGTCGCACTTGATCTCCCTCCTCTCTTGGCAGTAAGTATCTTCCTGATTCTTATTTTTGTCCGTCATCAAATCGCATTTACCCAATATCACCCTTTTCATCATGAAAACCATCCAAGATTTGATTCTTCTAACGCGCGACACCGAGCGGAAACCCTTCTCCCTCGCACTCTCCCTGAGTCGAGCCTCTCTTCTCCAATCTACTTTACGTCTGCGTTTTGTCATCATGTCATGCCTTCATCCCACTAACTTATTCTCCTCCTTAAATAGTAATATTGCAGCAAAAGCCTCGACCGAAACGAGTCATCGTCAAGACATCGACTCACCGCGCGGTAAGCTCTGATATCTCATCTCTTTTACCAGGGCGTCGCCCTGGTGGGGCATTCTCCTTTTTCATGATGACTTACTACTCTAATCTTTCCGAGACTTCGCGTCCTTGATCAACACCTTTATGCTGATTTCTCGGGAGCTTCCGCTTTCTGATCTTCATTACACTCGATACATCATTGGACCGTCAGCTAACATGTCTCCATTTTCTCAGGACTCAAGTTCTTGCGGACACTACGGGCCTTCAGCCACTCCGACTGCTCACATTGAAAACAAAAACAGTGAGTTGCTGCGTCCATTCTTTACGGCTTTCATTTTTCTTCCTGGCGCCGCCTGCTTGTATGACGATACACTCTACACTTTCCGAGACCACGCGGCTGCGAGCGACTCTGCAGCTGATCTGAGCCGAGCTTCTTTCCCACCTTGCAGCACACACTTGCCTTTGTCAAAATTGAATCGGTTAGCTAACAGATGTTCATCTTCTCAAGACTTAGGTATCTGCAAAGCTTCGATAAGTAACAGTAGTCTTGCTCTGGACATCGCAGAAGTTGCGGTGAGTTCTGCTTCTTACCCTTGATTTCCTGCTTCCCCAACACATTTGTCAATACCCCATACCTTGCTCCGTTGAACTACCTCCAAGGCTACACGTCCGTGAAAGACAACATGTGTGATGACATCTGATTAAATCTATTTCCCTCCCCACGCCATTCAACTAACCCTTAATATATGACCGCGACCTCAGCTAACCCTTCATCTCAGAGCACAACGTTTTGTCAGCGGATTATCAGCAACTTTTTTTTTCTACACGAAGCCTCAGTCACGTATGGTGGGTAACACATATTTCCTCTTTGAGCCCTTTTCAAGGGTGCCTTCGTGGCATCGTTTGCTCTCCATGATGACCAAATCTTCGCAAGACTTCTGAGACTACATGTCCTTGAGCGACTATTATTCCTCGTCTGATTCGAGCTTTTTCCCTCTCTTGCCTTCCTCTTCTCGTCCATGCCCTTGGAGAGCCTTTGGCTAACTTTTGAAACCATATCTAGGTCTCGCGCCTTCTCAGCCCGATCGAAGCAACGTTATCGTTACCGTGGCCCACGTGCTCATGGTAAGCCACTGGATCCGCTCCCGTCGCTCTTTGATGCCGCCCATGGCGTGGTCTGCTTCTCATGATGATTGGATTTCGTGAGACTTCTGAGACTGCATGTCATTGATCAAGCATCATTATCTTTCTGAGCCAAGTCTCTCCTCCGCCTGCTCGTCTAGCATCGTCCACGCTGTTATTATCAAAGCATTTGCTGACAGTTTATCGCTGTACCAGTGCCCTTAGCCTGTACCAATTCCGAGTCAGGAAGCCTGATACTGCTCCTAAAACCTTACACTCAGATGGCAAGTCCCTCTTGTTTTCTCTTTGTCTCTCCGTCTCTTTTTTCGAGGCTTCTACATCACCTGCCTGGCAACGCCTCCTCTGTAATGTCAAGCTCTCATTCGGCCGAGACAAGTGTCTTTGAGAATTTCACCACACTTCTGAACAGAGCTTACTCCCCATCCCTGTTACTTTATCATTTGACTCAAAGTCACCTGCTAATTACTACGGCCTCCCAGAATAAAATCTGACTGTCTGCACACACCGTGTATCTCAAGCTCACCGCAGTAAGTCACCAACAGCATCCTCACCTTCTCTTCATTAACAGCGTCACCTCCAACGCATTGTATGCTCTTTGGATGAGGACGACTTGGTTGAACCCATACATAAATCGAGAGACGATTGCGTTCTCATCTTAACTGAGCCCTCATGCTCATGGGCAGTGTAAAATGGCCTGCTAACTGTGGCATTGTTTATTAGAACATCGGCCATTGCTGAAAGTATCCCAAATTCATCACTGTAAGTCACCGGATGGCTCGCCTTTTGCTTCTTTCTGCATTGGAATTTCTTCCGACGTGCTGTTAGCATTCCACAACCGAGACGCAATGTTTAAGAAACTTACGCACTCGTTCTACTCAAGCCTCCACTACCTATGATACTTCAACCCTGACGTCATCCTCGAAGAACAATCTAACGGAAGCTGCCTACCAGAACGTGCGAACCATCCTACGCTTGTCTGCGAAACATCCACACGGGTAACCCCTTTTTGCAAACTCACATTCCATACGGTAAGCTTCCTCGCCTCTCCAACCCTTTTCGCGTCGCACTCGCGGCGCCAACAGCTCTCCAAGATGACCAAACCTCTCGCTTGTGCCGAGACTATATGTCCATGAGCGAATGACATTGCAGTAGATCTGAAAGAGCGTTCAGTTCCCTCCCAGTCCACTTGTGCCCGCAACTCATGGGAGATCATACTAACCTCCCACTTCTCCCCAGGTCTCGCACACCCACGACAATCAACCCCGACCCGGCGCCAACATGGCTAGCAGCCAGCATTTATGGGATAATGTCGGCCTCATAATGAACACCGCTCCCGTCACTCTGTCTGACATGTATGCCATATTCCATGATGCCGTTGCAGAACATTACCAGGAGACTGGCGAGGGTACGTAATCCTCTCCTCACCTATTCACAGCCAATTCCCATTTCCCGATGTTATTATGGCAAGACGCATTGTCATCATTGTTCTCAGTCACGCACCTTGGGTGCGTACATTCGTGGTTTGGCGGATGACACCCCTCTTCCCTTTTTCATGCATCCCTTCACGGAGAATGGTCCCCGCTAACCGAACCCGTCTCGTCTCACAGTTATCGCCTACACCTACGTCAATGTCATCGAGGCCTATGTCGACTGGCTGATGTGTAAGTGACTGCTCTCTCATTCATCCACGCCTTGCTCAGTCTTCACTATTTACAAACACATAAACTTCCCGTCTTCCTTGCCTAAGAATTCCATGATGACAACACTTGGCGGAATTCATCGCGAGAAAAAGCGATAGAGAAATGGTCCTACTATGGGCACGTCGACACTCCACATGTCTCCGTTCCTCGCTTGCCCCTCCATTTGCACCCCTTCTCTCCCGCTAGTATGGAATCTCGAACCAACACTGATTTGCAACGAAACAGGGTGGCGAGAGTGCGTTCTCGCCCGCCTCAACGGCCTGCCGCTGCCCCCCTTCCCCGAGGACTAACCACTGTTGAACCCCCAACTTCGAAGAAGGGGCCGAAGGAGGGCGGACACGCGCTGGCAACTCGGTAGATAGGCTAAAGAAGGGTACTTGGGCAGACGAGTCGTCCTATTCCGGTGCTTGTCGTGACCGTGAAGGCGTTGTCCCCACGCCAGCCCCCGGCAACTCAAGGGGACCCGGCTCGGGGCACCGCCCGTTGCACGAACGGAAACTAGCTCGTACCGGCTTGGCTTTATGGGCCTGATTCAGTTTGCGAAATTCTCCCGTCATCCCCGCTGGGCGCAACAAGCTGTAACAGCGTCGTCAAAATAGTGTTGGAATGCTATTTGGCTGGGGGTAAATGTCATCATCTTGTGGCTGTCTTGGCACCACTCGGGTGCAGCAGCTTGGAATGGGGTATGCAAGGGTTCACTTTCCAATGCAGTCCATCATCTCATTTACAGAATGGATAATCCATCGCCGGGAATGGCAAATAACACTTCTGCGCCTCTTTCTCGTCGTACACGAATTTTGTTGTGTTCAAGGAGACATCACCGACGTTGTGAATTTTGGCCGCATGATAGCAGGCTTCTTTGAAATTTTTGTAGATACGTACGACCTTGCTATGAACATGCTAGACATAAAACTACATCCATATTCTTTGTCGTCTCAAGATTACTTTAAATCAATTATAAATTAAATCGAAACTGCCCTTCGAGGAAATGATCGTCACCCGACACTCCATCATCGCCAAGACATTTAGAGAAGGGCAGCAATAACGACACCGGCAGCGGCAGCAAACATGCCGGAACTAAGATGATCAGCTGCGTTGCCGCTGACAAGGACGGGAGTAGAGGTAGTTCTGGTAGGAGCGGCGACGGGCGTGGTGGCGACGGGCGTGGTGGCGGCGGGAGGGGTGCCCGCTGGAGGGGTGCCCGCTGGGGGGGTACCAGCGGGAGGAGCTGGCTGGCTGCTGGCAGGGGGAGCAGGGTGAGTCTCCGCGGGAGGAGCGGGATTGGTAGCCGGGGGAGGGGCTTGCTGGCTGCTCGCAGGAGGGACGGGGTGAGTTCCTGGGGGAGGTGCAGGGTGAGTCTCCGCTGGGGGAGTGCCGACAGGCGGCGCAGGGGGCTTGCTGGTAGGAACAGGTTGGACGGTGGTGAAGGTGTGAGGTACGCTCTCAGTGACGGGGCAAACAGTTGTCGAGACCGGGACCGTTTCGGTGGTGATGCGGGGAGTGGTGACACAATTGGTGATGTTGCCATGGCAAGCGGTAACGGTGTGGACCTTGGTGGTGTAGACGGTCGAGGTAGTCCAAGACGTCGGCTGGCTGACGGGAGGCGTGGGCACAGGCTTGCTGGACTCCTCGGTGACGGGACACACAGTCGTGGAAACCGCAATAGTCTTGGTGGTGACATGAGGTCTGTCGGGGCAGTCGGGAACCGAGGGCGGGCACTTGGTGACGGTCTCAATACGGGTCGTGTAGATGGTGGAAGTGGTCAGCTTGGTCGTCGGGATGGGGGTGGCGGGCTTGGTAGACTCCTCGGTCACAGGGCAGATGGTGGTGGAGATGGCAACCGTCCGGGTGGTGGTGATGGGCCTGTGAGGGCAGTCGGTGACGGTGGGAGGGCATTGGGTCACAGTCTCGACGCGAGTGGTGTAGATAGTGGAGGTGGTAAGTTTGGTGGTGCTGGTCTTGGTGTGAGGAGGCTTCACGGAAGTGGTGTTGGCGTAAGGGGTGGTGATAGGAGGCAGGTAAGTGGAGGTCTCGACAGAGTGCGAGTGGTGGCTCTTGGTCGTGCTGTGTCCTTTGGTGCTGCTGACAGCGGTGGAAGTGGTGCAGTCCTCGGTAGCAGACGTCGTGGTGTTGTACGCCTTGGTGGTGCTTACGATCTTGCTGGTGGAGGTGGTGATATCCTTGGTGCTGCTGACAGCGGTGGAAGTAGTGCAGTCCTCGGTAGCAGACGTCGTGGTGTTGTACGCCTTGGTGGTGCTTACGATCTTGCTGGTGGAGGTGGTGATGTCCTTGGTGCTGCTGACAGCGGTGGAAGAGGTGGTGCAGTCCTCGGTCGACGTGGTGCCGTGTCCCTTGGTGCTACTGACGACAGTCGATGTGGTCGCCTCAGAAGTAACAGGAGTGCTGGTAGGGTGCTCCTTGGTGCTGCTGACGGCAGTCGACGATACCGAAGTAACGGGGGTGGAGGTGGGATGTTCCTTGGTTGTGCTGGTTGAGACGACCTCACTCGTGGACGAGGAAGTCTTGGTGGCCTCGGTCGTGCTGACGGTGGTCAAGGGGGCCGTAGTGCTGGTAGTCCACGGGGCAGAAGTGCTCGTGGTGGCGGGGACGGTGCTGGTCAGGCCGTAGGTGATGCAGGAGCAGGCAGAGGAGACAGCCTTGACGTCGCCTCCGCAGTTGTTGAAGTCGGTGGGGATAGCCGCGGCAGCGGTGGTGGTTCCGTGCAGGAAGCCAACACAGAAGCCCTTGGCCTCCTCCTCGAAACGCTTGTCAATCAGGTTGCGGTAGCATCCATCGTGTTCCTGGAGCTTGTTAGTCAGCCGCTCTCGATTTGTATTCATCCGATGGTTTGGTTCATCTCAACATAGCAGGTATGAAGGAAGAGACGAAGATGGGGTTGAATATTGCAGATGGGGGAACATACGCAAAAGGGGTACTCCCAGGCATTGACGGACGCCAGGGCAATGGCGCCCAGTCCCATGTAGAGGCCGCGCATGTTGGTTGTAGTTGTTCTTTTTTGGGAGCGAATGACTGTGACTATGAAGTCGACTAGTTGCTTTGAAGCGAGAGGACGAAATACTCGTAGCGACCGTGGGTACGGAGAGGAAAAGAGAACAAGAACCGCAGGCTCAGCGCAGCGAGGCGGGCTTTATTAGAAGACGACGACAGCGAGGCGTATGGGGAGTCGTTGGTTGCTGGTCAGGCCGGGGTGCCGCGGGGGCGATGCAGCCTCCATCGTCCATCTACCAATCTATCCACCAACCCCATCCCACCAGGGCGGACGGGCAACCCTAGAGAATACGAGCTGGAGCCGCAGTTGGGTCGTGGCTAGGTTGATCCCCTCACAGCGTTGTTACCCATCACCCATGCCTCTACCTCGCCAGCCCCCAAGATCCGGCACCCCATCCTCATGCAGGCAGCGCACTGGGAGTGTGGAAGTTGGCAGGCTGGGCTGCATCATGGCATTGGTGGCAGTCGCCGGTAGGTCATGGCGGTGGTCTAGTAGCGAGCTCGGGACCACTCACACCAAGCGGCACGATTCGACAGTTGACCAGTCACCGGTCAACCGTTCGGCGGCTTGTCAGGCTCAGGCACATCCGGTATAGGCGAAGGCGTCTTCCATCAGCTCGTACCGGTCCTTAGTGCGGTGGTCTGTCATGGCTCCATGCCTTCATGACACCTCGGAGACGGCCCTTGGAGAGAGACTGATGGGGTGAAGGTGGAACACGGTCGACCGGGAGAGAAAAAAGCCACAGAGAGGACCGATGATAAGAGGAGGCCATGTTGGCGGTTGCAGAGCGGTGGCCCGGTGGCCCGGCGCACGCCGGTGATCTCGCGAGGTGGAGATGAGTGGCCAGCATCGCGTCGAACGAGTCGTTGGAAGAAACCCGGAGGATCGTAGCATGGGGAGAAGTGGAGGTTGTGGCCCTCTTTTTTAGCGTGCGAACCTGAATGTTACCACTAGTAAGTCCATCGAGGCATCGTTGGAAGGCCGTGTTTGCGTGTGTTGCTACGGTCATTGGGCTGTTGTTTCGACGTTTCCTGACGGCGCATCATGACCGGGGGAGGTGACCCCATCACAGCGGGTCTGCAAAAGAACGGCGGGATTTCTACATACACTAGTACGAAAACTCTTTTTTTCTTTTCTTGTTGCGACTTGCCTGTTTTTCCAACAGGAACTGTATGAAGAATCCCCCAATCCCCCAACCTTGCCTGCAAAAGGAAAGACGGGTGAATCAAAAGGCCTCCCTTACCCCTGCTTAGCGGCGTTCTCCTAGCGTGCTCTAGCCAGGGGTTGCCCAGCCTGTCGAACGACCGAGACGACGGATCGAAGCCAATCAGCGATGGGCTTGGCCAGATTGGGACGGCTGAGTGGGGCGCCACCAGCTTTATCCAGTGGGCTGTCCGCTGCCTCTGCCTCGCTGGGCAACTGCGAGTTCAAAGTGCAGGTGCAGATGCTGGTGCTGGTGCTGGTGCTGGCGCGAAGCCAGAGGGAAGGAACATGTTGCCAAGGCGGAAGGACGGGGTCACTGGCGGGGTGACGACAGGAAGGAGCCGAGGGCGCCATCAGCCGACTGCTCTTTCCTGACATCTTCACCCGTCGGTACGTATCCATGCATCATCTGGTGTCTCCCCCTCCAATGGGAAGCGCGGGGATTGCCGCCAACGGGCCAGACGACAACGACGACGTGTTTGTTCCTTCGAACCTTCTGCCCAGCCGCCTTCGGTTCGGTTCGTGTCCTGGGTGGCCTTCCATTCTTCCTCTGACATTCCATCTCATATCCATCCAGCCATTCCCGGCTCTTCAGTCATCGTCTTCGTCTCAACCCACTATTCAAGCTTATGCCATCCAGCCATGGTTACTTTCATGCTGCAACCCAGGAACAACCTCACATACAACACGCAAGCGCCTTTCCGGCTTCGCGCCGCTTCGATTTCGACCCCGTCGTCAGCCGTCATTCGGCCGTTTTCCTGCTGCTAATCCCAACCGGGACACGGGAAGGGAAAAAAAGTGCTCGCTTGATGTTTCGAGGCTTGATCGTTGCCGGTTGGGGTTGGGCGTGGATGGATCGCTGGGACTGGCTGCATGCACTCTGCCATCACCATCACTCGTGGGCCGTGGGCTAAGAAAAGAAACCAAGCTTGAGGCTTTTTGGCATCCCTGTTACTGCTACTGCGGTTCGCTGCAGTCTGCTGCAAGCCGTATCGCCTGCTTTTTTCCCCATCTTCTCTTGCTTGCAGTGCGCCGCCTCATCGCTTGCTTTCCCCTCACGCCGCTTCATCATGCAACGCCTTGATGGGTCCTTTTGCTGGCCACCATCTTCGTCTCCCCGCCAAGAAAATGGTCCCTTGGGACAGCAGAATGGCGGTGCGCGCCGCCAATGAGGTGGTTCTCGCGGATTCTAGCCGCTTCATCCCACCATCTCGTTGCCTCCAGCCGACCCGTCTCCCCAGACTGTCGGCACTCATCCCAGAGTCACGACAGGGACTATGGCTAGGCTCATCATCGTCGATTGCTTCTCGCCTGTCCAACCACCCATAGCTGACTCACCAACTCACGGCGCAGTGCTGCATTGTCGCATCGCCCATTGAATCCAATCTCACCATGAATACGAGCAACACCTCACTCCAGGCCCCCAACGGGCCCCGCGGGGTTCCCGCTTCATCGCCTCGTGTTCCGGTGCTCAGTGCTCACGGACCGGGGCCAAAATAATTAAGCTTTTTTGTCTTTTAGACATACAGTTCCTCCCATGATCTTTTCTTCGACGCACATTCCACGCGATGCGATATTAAGCACTATGGCTGCCGCCATGTCAAGTCACCCATCAGGCTTGTCTGATTTTGTCATTGTCACGGAGCAGCCTTCGCGATAATCTCCAGTCGCGATTTGAATTGCACTAGACTTGAGTGTATCTCGTAAACAAAATGACCAGTGACCCTCTTGCGCCCGGCTAACGAAGTTTTGTTCGCAGTTCGACATGTTGATCGCAAGCCTAACCCAACCTTCGCATGTGTGGTCCCGGTGCACCCGTCAACAAAAACACCATGGCTGGCCGTGTCCTCAATCAGGCCTGCCGAGTGGCCAACATCAGCTGGCAGCTGGGAGCCATCAAGCCGTTCCCCTGCACCCGCATGCAGGCGCAACGTTGCTTCACGCTCGGCCGCCAATATGAGATGAGCGGCCCAAAAGGGTCAACTTCGCCAGCGCACGCACTTTGAACGTTTCTGGAGGTCGGTTCTGGCTGTGTTCCCACTCATTGGCATCACCTCGAAGCCTAAACAACTGTCTCCTCCCAAGACAGAAACGCCCAGTGTCAATCAAATATCCAAGCCTTGGCCTTTCTTCTTGGATAGCCAAGCAGCTCGGACCCGCCGGCAAATACGAGGCACAGCCGGGAAACGCTTCCTTCGCGGCCATTAGCTCTCTTCAAACCGGATTTTTCGGCTTTCCAGAGCTATGGGCTGCCCATACAACACTTCATTTGATTTTTTCATGTTATTTCTCTACTGATGTTAACCCAGCGCTGGTGTGATCATATCATGGAGTTGTGGTGTCTCGTGACGTCAAGCCACTCCCACGTCCCACAGTCTCTCCACTCCGCGATCTCGGCTCGGGTCCCGGAGACTGGCGGCCGTGAGACGCCAAGCTGGTCAAGGGTGGGTGACCAAACGAACCCTTCAGAATGTTTTGGCCCTTTGACCACTCGGGACTCGGGTAATCGATCGGTAAGAATCAACGGTCGGCCTTGGCTTGACCCGACTGTTTGGCTCCACTCTTTCGCTGGAATCCAGCCTTTGTTCCCCTGCATCAGCGATTCTTTGTTTTGGTCTAAAACACACACTATCGTTTTTGAAAAGGTCCCAAGGACGTCATGATGGCCGTCGTTCCGAGTATAGGTCATTGCCGTTTTGCTTCGTGTTAACGCCACCCTAAAGTTGGAACGTACTTTACCCTCGTCGGGTAGGTTTCCAGCAAGTCATTCGTCATCGCCTTCCAACAATATTGGAGTTTCCTGGAGAATTGAGATCTAATCATGGCCTTGGAATTTGCTCATGGATCGATCAAAAAAGCGCTATAATATTTTCAGAGAAGTCCCGATCGTACAGGGTCTTGCGGTTGGATTCGAACACCCTAGTCTTACATTACTTTCCGTCGGTTCTGCTCATAATTACATCAAGACCCTGGTACGTTGTTGAGCCAAGCTCCAGAGAGCAAGTGCGAACTCTAAAAAGCCAGAAACTTTTTAATGGCCATTCTCTTCAGGCATGGTCAGTCTCGTGAGCTTCAATGACGACAGGTGGCCTGCCTGAATAAAATGAGCTGCAGCTATACTCACAAACGAAATCCCCTCAGTCATTCCTGTGACCATTTCGATGGCATTATATTAGGTCTTGCACCAGCTGAGTTATACACTCTGGGGGCTTCTATCTGCCAAGTTACCTCCCATTATAAGAGAAGTCCGCGTCTTTACTGGTCGACCGCTGGTTTTATCAACGCCATCCATGCAAGCCAAAGGTCTTTTGTCCACGTTTGCTCTGCAGGGTTCTGCTCTCCTGCGCGCCGCATATACTTAGCCTGAACCCTCTTTAATCCGGGTGCCTCCCATAGCTGTGTCTGTTGAGCTCTTTTCTCCCCATGGTCAATAGTGAATCTGGTGTGATGTTGACAACACCACGTCCGGACTGTATTGTTATAGTACATGCACTGGGAGCCTGTGATGTTTCATCGAAGCATTGCGGTCTGGATCATAACCTGGCGTCCGATCTTCCTGTCAATCCATTCTCGCCGCGTTGAGATGTGAATCCACGTGGGATAAACCCTATGAAAAGGTACAGAGAGCTAGGCATGTAACGAAAGTTTAGCCAGTGTAAGTGATGAGTTGGTACAGCTACTAAAGGCATTGCAAAGCACGTTGAAAGCCGTGTAACATACCTTATTCGTCCTGTGAGGTGGGCGGCTTCTTCAGCTCGCGATACGGGATATCGTGGACTGATTGGCAGGTTGGAAAGTTGTTAATGGTGTGTTTTTTGTGACTTCGTCTACATCTGTGCTGTTTGAAGAAGTCAATTGTAGACATGGTATCAAAAAGAGCCCAGACAGCAGGGGCCGAGTTTGAAGAGGCAGCACAGCGTTAGCGTTGCTTATGAGTTGGGGCTTCTTCTCATTTCCCAACTACACTCAAAAGAAACATTGACTCATTGATGCTGTCTATGGCGACGACGTAAGGTCGATGATATCGCTTGCGGCAGATGAAGGAATGATATGGCTAGGTACGCCCGCCTCCTCAGCCGAAATCATCAACGAGTCTTCCCGCTCCTCATCCCGCTCCATCCCTCCGCCGCCTTCAACAGCGACCTCGCCATCCTGCTTGCTCACAATCCACTCCTCATTTGACGGGTTGTACTCGAGCATGTACCTTGCCTCCAGCTTTTCCTCGCCGTTGTACTCCTGAACAATTTCCAGATTCGGCTCACCATAGTGACCCATGAATTCCAATTCAAGCTTCAACTCCATCCCACCACCCGACTCCGCCCGGAAGGCAATCACAAACGGCTCGGCTCTCACCACGCGTCTGTTTCCCTCCATCCTCACGGACTGGAGGAACGTGGCCGGCGTCCCATCGACATCAACCCCCCGAGTCCCAACCTGGAACCTGTCCTCCCCAACCGCCTCAACTTCGACTACCAACCTCCGCCTCAACACGAACTCCGGAATCCCCAGCCCCAGCTTCTCCATCACCCTCACCATCAAATCATCCGTTTCAGCCCATACACGTAGCTCAGACAGGTGGTCCAATGGTGTGCTCTGCAGGTTACAAACCACCAGCCTCCCGCCATCGGGGTTGGTGCGGCTGCGCTTCTTCTTGCCCACAGATTCAGGTATCGTGCACGCGGGAGGCACGGTGAGGGACGAGCCGAGAGCGAGGCAGAGGTCTGCCTTTTTGGCGTGGTGGCGCGCCAACTCGAGGGGTTCCGCGGGGAGGTACTCGCCAAAGTTGACGATAGTGTCGAGGAGGGTGCCGGCACAGACGGCGCACTTGCGGCCGGTGCGGTGGTCGTGCACGGTCTTCTCGTAGGTTGCCACGGCGCGGAAGTCTGTATGATGGAATTAGGGCCTGTTTTTCAGTGGTTCGAAATGTAATGCATGGTATCGTTAGGTTTGGCATAAACAAAAGGTCCCTCATACCACGTAGATACTCTTTGCCACATTCTTTGCAGTACTCCCTATTGCTGTTGCCGTGAAGCTCCGATATCTTATCCTGTTGTCAAATAACAAGTATTAGCACCGGTCATCACCTAAAGACCCCTTAGAGCTGGGGGTTTGATGTTGGGCTCACGGGCAATATGCCGCTTTTTCTATGCAGCCCATCGCAATTCTGGCTGACGAGGTACTTCAAGATACCCTGATTCTGCAGCTCAACAAGGGCCATGTGTGTCTTCGTCGGGATGGCCTGTAGCGTGCTGACCGTCTTCTCCGTTCTTTTCCGTCTCTGAGCCCTCAAAGTCCAGGCCCCCTCTGGCCCTCGGAAGTCGGGGATGCCTAGACTTATACATGAGTTTCCGTCCATTTCAAAGCGGTGTGATAGTGGCCGCGCTTTTTGCACGATGGGGAACGGAGACTGACCGGCTGATGTGGAGATTCCTGCGCCAGTGAAGACGATGAAGTGCTTGCTCTTCTTGATTTGGTCCACAAGATCTTGGGCCTTTTCATCTACCACGCTTGGAGACTCGCGGCGCTCTTTCTCGGCCACTTTGGGAGCGGTGTTGGCCATAGTGACGGTCAATCGATGTGGCTATGGTGCAAGAATCCCGATCAAAAACGATAATTCTTTGTATTGTAACTTGCGGTATCTAGTCTTGCTATTATATAGAGCCGGCTGTAGAGAGTCTCGTCCCAACGTACCATCGTGAAAACAAAAGCGGACTCGTGAAGCTGTCGGAGGATTGGGAATCATTGGTGAGCTACGCCACCACCTGATTGGTTGTTTCTGCTTAACAGTGGGATTAACCCGCAACTAGGCAGCCGCGGCTGCCTGGGATTGTTATGGAGAAGTTGTCTTGGCGTTTGCCAAAGAGCTGTGATTGACTGTTACTGTCAGTCGAGGAGCCATGTACCAGTAACGATGATGGGTTCACGGACGTTAACTAGAGGCCATGGCAGCATTGTTCACCTTCAATGTAGATACGCATCCTTGCAACTAAACAGTTGTGAATCGACTGTCCCAAGACCCCGCTCTGGATTCTACACGATGCTCCTGGTTGTGGAACTGAATGTCGCTTGGGTTAAGGGGACAGACTCAGTTCACCTCGACTCACCCTGCTCAGCCCACACTCTCCTTTCACTCATCCCCCATTAATCTATCTGGCTAGTTTTCCAACCGCCCAAAACTTGACCACTTCACCGCCAAGTAACACATAGGGAGATATGTGAGTCAGCTGGTCATGCACGTGTCCAAGTTTCCGAGGTATACTAGAGACAAGGAGTATCTTGCGGCCATCAATCCGTCGGGCTCTTCTAAGGACTAATATAAAAAAATCGCTCTAGATAGCTTGAATGTGTTGCAAATCCCCGTTCCCATCCATATTTCCCGTTTCTAATGCATCATCAAGGCCGATGTTTCGGGAGAGGTCTGTCTCATCGAGTGCTAACGGTGCGCGGCACTTGAGAACCTCACGCCGTAATGGAATACAATCACTCACGGGCAGGCAAGTCGATGCCACTGGGGACAATAGTAGCCTCGTCATCTTCCCTCCTCCCGCTGCCAAGTCTTCCTCGCCATGTCTGTCTGCAAGTGCGACGTACGAGGAAGCCGCTGGCCCAGAGGCTCAGCAACCGTCGTCAGCGGGCCGACAGAGGCAATTCCGGCCCTTAAAGACAATGTACGCAAAGACCGTGGCATCGTGACCACGCTGCTTGCTCCCTGTTCCCTACGGTTTCTACTCCGATCAAATGGAGCAGGTGGCAGGGGTCTGGAGCTGTTGACGCAACATATCCAATTCTCGGCGGCCAAAACATCCATGACCTCCAGATTAATCGAAGACAAGCACTGGAGGATGGTGAAGGCCTCATATTGCACAAATCAGTTATGTATCAGCTCCTCGGGAGGTACATTGGGTACGACACTGGACTTCAGGGAACACAGGAGTGTTTCCTCGGCCATGACCATACCTAGTCGACCTGCACCGCTCACCTTCCCTCATCCTCGTCCGCCACAGGCGATCGCGAAGCCTCTAACGTGTATTGGTGTGATTGCGTGTTTTACCTTGCAGGATACATGCTCAACGGTCATTTTGATGGTCTTTTAGGGGAGGCAAACATCTCTGTTGCAGTCCAGGAAATATCCTTTGAGTACGAACTCGCCCACACAGACAGTGTACACGCACATGACCCCAACCCGAACAGGCTTCATAGGGAACGTATATGTGTTCCGTGGCGAAAGGGTGATCGCTCTCTGATCAGACATGGTCTATAAAACGGCTACTCCTCGACTTGCCGTGCCTGGTGCCAAGTTGGCGCCACTCCGTCCGCTGCGGCACGAGTTTCAGCACTGGCAGCTATAATCTTGTCCCAGTTGCAGTAAAAAGGGACGTCCTTCGGTTTTCCAGACGCCCGAAAATGGTTAAATACAAGCTTCTCCGAGCTGTACATCCCCACCGGTTATAGGAAAGCGAAGTGAAGTTCGTTGAGAGCCCATTTCTTAATGACTCTACATAAATTCCGGTTGTACTTTGAGTCTGGTGTTACCGAAGGCAGAAACCTCATTCTACTTGTGCAATCTCTCAGTCGATTGATTCAGGAGGCATATAGATGTAAAACAGCTAAAGCTGGTCTCTGGCATTCCATCCGTAAAAATACCCTGGTTTGCCTAAAACTTGGCGAGAAACAGATGTTGTCTATGCAAAAGTGTGCTCAAGTCAACGTATAGTCGTCCATGTTCAGATGTTCTGAAACCGTAGACGATGTTGTAATACTAGGATCGCTGCCCTTGGATGATGCAGTGGACTTGAATCCCTCGCTTCACAGACATGTAGTCAAAATATTATCCTGTTGGTTATTGTTGTTCTAAAACGTGCTCGACAACCTCCCTCAGGCACTATGTTCCTTAATGTACCGTCTCACAACCTCGCGCAAATCGCTCTGCGGCAACCCGAGGACCTTGTTCGCCTTATCCTCTTCCTTGATGGCGTGGCCGGGACCATCGCCAAACCAGTACTTCTGAAGGAACTCCTCGAAAGGGAATCTCCCACCGGCTGCCAGCTTCTCTTTGCCAACCCTCTCGGCTTCATCCGCAGTCTTGTGTTCAACCGTATAATTGGCCCCTGTCTCCTCCTCGAACAGCTTGTGGAGCTGGTTTTGTGTCACTTCGAACTCGACAATGTTGATGTACTTATTGGCCGTCTCGACAGGGTGCTGCAACACGGCAACGATGCCCTCTGCCAGGAAGGCCAGCGATGTCGTCGAGACCTTTTGGTTTCCGGAATCGAAGATTGTGATGCTCCTGTTCTCCAACGAGATGCCGTAGATTCCTCTCGTAATACTCTGTCACGCCACAATCAATAACATGGCGTTACACATCGGAACTCCACTTACCCAGTCAAAGAAGAGACTCGTTCCGACACCTGTCCAAGTAAAATTGGTGCTCTCCTCGGTCTTCTTGATCAAGTAGTCAACTGCCACCGTCTTGGCCTTGAGCCAGTCACCGAGAATCTCGCCCTCCAAGTTGCGCGTGTTGAGGCCGTACTCGGATGGAATAAACCGCTTGACGCCGGCGGCCACCGCGGCGTCAATGAGCGGGTCCTGCGCGCCGGGAACAATGACCGCCACGGTCGAGATAGCGGAGATGACCGCGTCTTGGCCAGCAAACGCGGCTGTGAGCGATTCGACAGATGTCAGGTTGGCTTTGCGGACGGCGACTCCGGATGGGAATGCGGCTGTTGAGGATTCGCGGGAGATCGCTGTGACTTCAAAGCCCTTTTCCAGGAGAGCCTTGACAACGCGAAGGCCGACGAGGCCGGAAGCCTGTTTTGCTTGTGAGCACTCTTATCCAGGGCATTCACAAGGGTAGCGGGTGAGGGCCATTTCTTACACCGACAACGGCAACAGTCTTGATCGACATTCTCGACTAGGGTTAGCAATGCTTCAATAGGCAAAACTAACAGCGGGATCTTGAGAGTTCTGGTGCTCGCATGAAGTACCCCACGGCCGACTACTTATACACGAAGCTGAGCGTCATTGAAGGCCAGTCCCTCCCTCCTCGCTGCCATGAACTCAAAGTCTGACACCATCGAACAAGCAACCATTGCCCCGCACAATGCAACTTAAAGCGGGTGCCCTTCAATCAGACTTCCCTAGAACGGATGCCAGCGATACATAGATACCCACGCACTGCCCTGGAAACAACCGCAGATCTGCACACTTTGCCAGTGAAGGTAAGCCAAGAGGCTGTGTGTGGCATGAAACCCCCATAGTAAGTGCCCTTGCTATGGGCCGCGGTCCGGGTTCCTTGCCAAGTCACAATGGCGAGTCAGGGGAACGGGCGGCTCACACTCTGTCGTATCCACCTTCCTTCCACGATATTGCTGCTCCACTGAAACAATAAACGCCATTGAGGCAATCGGAATCGTCGTCGGCGGTGTCTGGCGGCGACAAGATTGTTGGCGTTGGTGTGGCTCCAAGGCACGCTGCCGTTGATGCAAGCCGGGCAAGGATTGCGGCCGCGGCCCGAAAGCAGATCGATCTCCGAAGCGCCGAAGATTGGTGAACGCACAGGTTGCATTTCGCAATGCCGGCATAGTTGGAGGTGTTCGTGACGTCGCCCTGGAACTCACTGCCGTCCCCTTTGGGGGCATTGATGTCGCAATGAAGGCAGACGTAATCCGTTTACGATGTATTCTCACCGCGATGCTGATATTCTAGACTCTTTCAACGCCAGAGGATGCAGCCTCAGACAATCTTGTTCGGCTTCCAACCGCCAGAGAACCCGCGCGCGACGCAAATTGTCATCCCGCTCGCCGCAAGACAGCACCCTGACCAGATCCAACCGCTCAAGTACCCATGCGACCTCGACAGCGCACCCGCGATGGGCGAGCCGAACAGTAGGGCCACCGACATCACCGTAAACGCCATGCCGAACCTCGTGCCCATGTAACTCTTGTCTGCCGTCAGCTTCACAAACGTTGTCGGCTGCAACGCGAAGAATGTGCCACTGAAGAAACCGTAGATCGCCGTGACCGCGATCAGCGATGCCTGGCTGTTGGTCGCGGCGAAGCAGAAGGCGGCAATGGACATGACGAAGACGGCGCTGGCGATCATGTTCATAATGCCGATGTAGGGCGCGAAGAAGTTGGGGACGATGCGGCCGACGATCGATGCGCCGTTGAGGATCGAAAGGAGGTACAGAGCGACGTCCTCGCTCGCCATGTGATTCTCCAGGGCGTAGCTTTGCACGTAGACGTAGGGCGTGTACATGCCGAGGAAGAGCAGGCAGCAGGCGCCAAGGAAGAAGAGGAAGGGCACGTCGTGGAAGACGGACTTGTCGACCAAGGGACGCCGCTTCAGCGGGGTCTTGAGCGTCGACGTCTTGATGACGAGGTTGCTGATGCCGAGGGTGATCAGCGAGATCAGAGCGAAGACGAGAACGGTCCATCGGAAGCCGATTTTAGGCTGGATTGCGCGGAACAGGGCGGGCAGAACGAGACTGCGCGTTGTTAGCAAGCCGCGATGCCTTGTTGCACGTATCCTGGCTATGCTTACCCGCCAACACCGCTGCCGTTGGCCGCGATGCCGTTCGCAAGTGCCAGCCTGGTCGAAAACCATTGAGAAGGCAGCGCCACGCCCAGGGTAGACAGGCAGCCCGTTCCGATACCGACGACGACACCCTGGCAGAGGAGGAACTGCCATAAATTCCGACAGAAGGCCTGCAGGATGAGGCCTGCCATGACCAGAATCGACCCCACGACGAGGAGGTATCGAGAGTAGCCGAGATCGTAAATGGGCCCGATGATGAACCCCAGAAACACCATAAGGAAGTTCTGCAGTGACCCGATCGTCGATATCTGGAACGGCGTGTTACCGCTGAGGATGTCCGACTGGTAGTACGCCTGGAAGGCACCGAAACTAGATATCAGGCCTGTGGACGGATCAGCTCCTGCATCTCGCGGCCATGGTCACCGACGCCGCATGCGTGACGATGATTGCGTTGCGATGCACGCTTTGAATACCACTCACCCCATGTGTTGAAGTAGAGGAAGAACGACCCAAGGATGTGGAGCCATGCCTGCAAACCACCATCGGGAGGCCCAGCAGGGGGCGATGCCTTCTCAGCAGTTGGTGATGTTTGTGATGGAGTCGGGGGGATGTCGTTGGTGCCAGCGTCGATCGCAGCAGACGCGTCCACGGCGGTGTTCTGCGCATTGCCGTCCTTCTCCCGACCCTCGGGCATGTCCTTCAACGTCGACGCCATTGCCCGTCAAATCATCCGAGCCCGCCTGCGTGCGCTTTTGCCTGCTGCGGGAAACGAAAGCTTATTCGCTTCAAAGCCAACGAAACACCAGCACTGGCTGCTCAATCAGTGTGCCAACGCGATGAAAGAGAGTTTACGTGGTGAAGGGGGGAGATTGGCATGCAGGGTCTGGGTCGAGAAACGCGATTCGGCAGTAGGAGCGCAGCAGAATGCATCCGGACCACGTCTGCTGGCTCTCGTGCGCTCATCTAAGCAGGAAATGGCGTTGTTGAAAGACCGTCTCCCCTTTTGCCATGGAGTGTGGGGAACCTCTGCTTGTCTGTGGATTTTTTTTTCTTCGTCGAATGACTTGATAAGCCGAGCCGATGGTCTTATAAACAGTCCTACCCACTCCGCCCTTCCTTGTCCATGGGCATGGCTGCAATGCAACCTTCATTTATCGGGACCCCCGACTGTGTCCGCTCTGCGCCCCGGCACCTGCACCAGATCGCATCTGGACGTGACATGTCCCAAAGCATGCTCGGAGCTTGTTGCATCCTGGACTTGGGGAGGTTACGAACTTGACCAAACAGCCTAGACAGCATCACGCACGGCGTCCGAGACAGGACCGTTGGGGGCTGAGAAGAACGGGCACAACCATGGACAACTCCGCCTGGCCTCTATCGGCCGTCCACAATAGGCAGGCCAAGACGAGCACAATTTGACCTCGGCCGGTCACCGGGAAGGATCATCAAAGGACGGAGCCCACGCCCGGGGACCGCGCCGGAATAGGTAGCCTACCCACTGATCTGCCGCGCGCGTCGGGTCGCCACACACTGCATGGATTCCAAGACGTGCCAACTGTCCATCGTGCCGCGGTGTCGTTCGTAGTACTATGTAGAATGGGCCGACACCTCCATCTTCGCTCAGCCGGGTATCCCCCCAACCCAATCCGGATCATTGAATGGGGCTGAATCCCACGATGCTTCGGCTGTTAAATGGTCCGAGTTTTTGAATCTTGTGCTGGGCTAGTTAATAAACAGGCTATCAAAAGACTACGGCGACAACCGAGAAATTCGCTGCAATTACTTGTTCGGTCACTTAGTTGCCTTGTTACTCGTCAATATGCTGCCGTATGCGGAAGCAATGGTACGTTCGATTGACTCCTAGCCAAAATAAGCATCCCGTCTGTGTCTAGAAGAATGAGGACAGAAGCCGGGATCAAAGTCTGTTGTTACATGGCAGAAGACATCATTCACATCCAGGTTGGCAACCTCCCCCCAAGGACCAAGTGGCACATTTGTGAAGAAACTCTCCGTCATCCAAATAACCACTGTGGTTTGACGCAAGCTCATGCCATCTCAGTCCCTTCGAGACTAGGGACTCGACGAATTTACCACCCAAACATCATGCGTCACAACATGTGAACTCTAAGATGTATTGAATTTTGTAGCTCATTCAATCAATATGTTGATTTGGATTTGACCCAACAGCTATCTGATTGATGCGATGAGTTTTGTGGCATTCCCTGGAGGGCTTGTCCAATACGTAGCACGAGAAGACATAGCGCAATGTGTCCCAGCCCGCCGATCGATAGAAGGTTCCAGTCAACAAAAGATGTTTTCATACATTGTGCTTGTATCAAATTTCGTTACCTCCTTCATCGAACCTGTGGTGTTGACAAGATGTCATGCGTGTCAATGCAAGGGCGTCGCTTGGCCAGGCAGCAGGCTCCATCGCCTTCCAATGGCTTCCTTTAGCACGTTTGATCTGTCCAAGGCATGCAGAGATCCAATTTACCGTAGGATTCATTTGGAGCAGACACTGGATGTAAAACCACAGGGCGCGGACTTTGGATTGGATCGATTTATAAAACAGAATCAACGAGACCTCCGAGAACAGTAGGAAAATTCTACTGCATTCCAACATCTCGCTTCATTCCAGATTTCTTCTTCGGCCACCCACAGAATGTCGCACTCGGCATCTATACTATCGAGAACGCTCCAGTCAATTACTGTGACCAAGATCCGCGAACTTGAAAAACAGCGGGCACAGTACGAGAGTCGGAAGAGCAAGATCCTCGAAGATGCCGAACGCCACCTCGACCAAGGCGAGCGCATTGGCTGTCTGCTCCGTGGTGTGAATGAGTTATACCGCCGTGAACCCGACGGAGACAGCGGCATCGACAACATTGACAGTCTCTTGGCTCAATCGAGATATGATGCATCGGTGCCGGCTCGCATGCTACAGTCGTCCGAGGAACTGCTGCGATCCAAGCTCGATGTGCAGAGCCACAAGCTCAGCATGGCCCACCTGTACTCGAGCCTTGTGACTGAATGGATGAACCCCGGGCAGCCCATGGAGGGCACCGCTGCTGCTTCGTTGGCCGAGGAAGAGTCGTCTTTCGAAATCGTCGACCGCCAGAAGGAGCGCCTGCAGAACCTCTGCGACCAGTTCGAGAAGGTTGTGTTCACACCCTTGGAAACAGACGAGATGGAGATCAACACATATCTCAATGGATTCTTCGACACCGACGAAAAGAAAAAGGTCCTCAAAACTGTGCGAGATCACATGCGCAGAACCAGCGATGCCATGCTGAAAACAGTCAGGCCATTCAATGAGAAAACATTGAGGCAGTGCATCAAGGGTCTGCTCGAACAAGACCTTCTCAGCGACGAGAAGCAAGCCGTCCTCAAAGAATTCGAACAAAACGAAGGGGTTTTGAGAGAGATCGCAGACGTCTTGAACACACGATTCACCGACTTCGAGACCTGGGACTGGGATGCGGGAGACGAGGGCGTCCCCGTTTTGCCACGCCAACAGCTTAATGGTAAATATCGCATCTGGATGGACGAAGATGTGTTGCAAGCAATCTTCGTCCACTACGTTGGTATCAGCAACTGTGTTAGTCTCAAGGATGTCTTGGCACGCATTGTGTCTGACGAGAGCAACAAATTCTGGAGATGGCATACTGGGCCGCCTTTGACCGAGAGGGAGGCGCAGCGGCGAGCCTACTACCTTGACGAAGGTGTTGATGACGTCCCAATGTACAGACGCCGCTTGTCTGGCCGGAGAAAAGACAGCGACAAGCCGAGAGCCAGAGGCGCCTCTTTGGATGCCGCAGTCAGAGTCAGTACTTTTGACAAGATCTCAGAACACCGCAGAAACGATTATGTCGACAACTTCTGCGTCGCTGCGCTGCCGAGCAGAGTTGACAGTCTTAACAATGGACTGTATGCCGACGAAGGGGAGCAGTCGGAAGATGTTGATGACGGCTGGGGAGGGAAATGGAAGACAAAGGACGAGAATGCGAAGAACTCCAACCTCAACATCAAGCAGTTCTTGTTGCGCACGCTTGCGACTGAGATCATGATCCAGCAAGCGATCCACGGACAGGCTGCCGTATTGCAGTCCGATCTCAAGTGGTTCGGGGCCAGCCTGTCGCATACGTCAATCTTCGCCGTCATGCGATTCTTTGGGTTCCCCGACAATCTGATCGCCTTCTACAAAAAGGTTCTCGAAGCCCCTCTGAACCTGAGCCCATCGTCGGACTCCCTATCGGCGAACACGCCACGGATCAGACGCCGCGGAATGCCCATGGCCAGGGCACCTGAGAAGCTCATTGGTGAACTCATGTTATTTGTAATGGACTTCGCCGTCAATCAGGAGACTGGCCTGCAGTTGTACCGCCTACATGACGATCTCTGGGTTGCCGGCGACCCAGAACGAACCGCACAGGCATGGGCTGCCATGCAGCGCTTCGCCCAGGTCATGGGACTCGAATTCAACACCAAGAAAACCGGCTCGGTGTACCTAACCAACGACGGGTTACCCAGAGACGAGACTATTGCAGCGGAGCTACCCGACGGCCCCGTGAGTGTTGGGCATCTCATGCTGGACGAACAGAGCGGGAAGTGGATTATCGACCAGGATAGCGTGGCCGAGCACATCACCCAGTTGAAGAAGCAGCTCGCAGAGTCAAAGAGCGTGCTGGACTGGGTGCGGACTTGGAACAGCTGCATCAGCCGGTTCTTCGGTCACACATTCGGCGAGCCTGCTTTTTGCTTTGGAAAGGAGCACGTCGAGAGTATCTTGGATATCTACCAGACGATGCAACGCGACATCTTTGAGCCTTGGCGCAATACCGCCGGCGAGACTACAGCATCCGGCAAAACAAATGCCCAATACAGCGCTGTCCAATATATCAAAACCAAAATTGAGGAGCGCTTTGGGGTATCAGACGTTTCGGATGCGTTCCTCTTATTCCCGGACGTGCTCGGTGGTCTTGGGTTGCGTAACCCTTTCATTCCATTCTTGATGACCCAAGAGAGCCTCAACCAGAAGTCCTCCTCTCCAAATGAGATCATTTCTGACTGCTTCAAGGAAGAGCGGGAGGAATATGAACTGATGAAGAAGGAGTTTGAAGCCTTGAGCGGCGCCGAGGAGCGCGAGATCCGCGCAGAGAGAAGATTTGGCCACTTCGACCCTGCCGACGTTCTTCGCGCCGGGGAAGCGGACGTTTTCATGAGCTTTGAAGAGTATGCTGCGCACCGCGAGCTCACGAGCACTCATTTTGCGGAAGCATACCGTAGTCTGCAGGGAACGCCGGCTGTGACGGAACCGCGGATTGACAGGGCCGTTGACAGAACTTTATCCAAGTTGAACATCCAGCCCGCCAGTATGCTCACCGAAGTGGAGTGGGTGATGCAAATGTATTATAAGGAGGCGAAGGAGCGGTTTGACGGTCTCAGGATTGTGGAGGAGCGATTCTTGCCTCTTGGTGTGATTGCCATGATGAGAAAGAAGGCCGTTCGATGGGGTTTGGTTCTCTAACGATTCAAGGTTGGTAAAGTAGTGGAGGATTGTAATTACCACGCAATCTTGACACTTTCATTGCATCAGCTCTTGCTGCTTTTATTCGAATGTTTCTCGGTGCATCGATTTTGGAAGCCTTGTAGGCCTTGTTTTCTACATGTGTAATGCGGTCTGAGCTGGACTGCCTATGTATGTAGGGATTACTACTGAGCACACACGCAACAATCCTTCTCAACGTTTGCTAGGTTCTCTTTCGATCCCTCTTTGATGTGTCTGACTGGCAAAATTTCGGTCCGATCTGGGACTAGTTGAGATAGAATCCGCCCAAGAGTAAGTCCGCCAAGCAAGTATCCGCCCGAAAAAGATTCCGCCTCAAAAAAGCTTCCGCTCTGAGGTGAGTCCGTTGACCTACAGAAACGATACAGATCCAGCAACTACCGATTACAAACTAATCAATCATTGGTCAGCTGCTATGCGCTGCTCCAGGTCAATGTCTTGCGGGTGGCTGGAATGTCGAGAGTGGATAAATATCCCATGGCCGCGCAAAGAAATGTTGTTTTTCTCAAAGTTCTTAGTCACTAGCGAATAACCCCTGGTTGAAGAGTCTTCACTGTAAACCTCAATGAACGATCGAAAAGTACTAGTTCTCGGCGGCACAGGGCCTGCGGGCATCTGCTTACTGCGCGAGCTGGTCTACCGCAACCATGCAACCATTGTGTTTGCAAGGAGTCCGGCCAAGGTACCTGTCGATCTGGCCTCGAACTCACTGATTGAGGTTTGTTAGCTGAACACATAAAGCGACGATCGGTCCGCTATCTGACTTCAGATCAACTAACTGCTTTTAGATCATCAAAGGCGAGGTGACCGACCCAACCGCCTTATCAGCAGCAGTGGCTCGCAGTTCTGTAGTCGTATCGCTCCTGGGGCCCGACATCAAGCGAGACCGAAAGATCGACCCTTGGTTTTTCCCCAATATTTATACAAAATCCGTATTCCCCGCAATGAGACAACATGGAGTCAAGCGAATCTTAGCCATGGGTACCCTCACTATCAAGCAACCAGAGGACTCCTGGACCGTCATACAGTCTGCTGTGGGCGTTCTGATGCCTCTCCTCGCCAACAATCTCTACCGCACGATGATTAACCTTGCTGGCGTCTTTGAGCAGGAGGCTCAATCCCTAGATTGGACCATTTTCCGCATCACAGGAATTCCGGGGGAATCAGATGAAGCTAGCTGGAGAAGAGATCGTGAAGGCCAGTTGTTCACCGGACCGATCGGCGGGAAAGGATGGACGTCGTCGATCAAACGATCAGCGCTAGCCAGGTGGCTTGTTGACGCAGTGGAGGGCAAGGCTGACGCTTGGATAGGCAAGATGCCCGCAGTTAGTAATTTGTAGCGAGAAAGATTTGACGCTCGCTGGTCAAGCATACTTCAATGTGAATAGCTGAGAAACTCGTACCCGTCTATTCTCCTCCTCAAACTGAATGCCCTATTTTGTCGCCACGCCGAAATCTGTAATCGTAGTTTATTACCGTGATAAAGCTTTGGGCCGCATCGACTCGCCCAGAGATAGTTGAGATGGCTCGAGACTGAAATGCAGTAGAAGAGGTAAGGGGCATGTATCTAACGGCGAGTAATAATAATGGAAACGATATCAAGCCAGCATGAAGGGATCAGCTGTAAACAGTTGAATAATTGCGAGGAAAATTTCAGTGTTTGACTATAAATCGATAACAAAGCTGTTTCCATTGAGGGGCTAGTAAGGATGTGACATCACCTTGATGATGGTCCGCAACGACTATGGTCCAGTGAGAGACCACGTTGACTACGAAGGAGCGCGGAGAAATACACATTTAGTCACACATCAAGCAATTTTAATCAACTAACAGGCTCACTCTGACCACTGATCTTACTCGGAAGAGCAGGAAAATTCATCATCCCCAAGTCACTTGCCAAGCGTGAAAATGGTTACTGAAAGCTTCGCTCATGTTGAGTTTAGGGTGATCTCTTAATATAGATGCTTGAAGGGTATTGTTCTAATTAGCTGAAATGAGCAGTTTCTAGCTTGGACTCCAAGTCACGTCACTTCCTCGGGTCCCAATTCGTGTCGACATCATCTAGTAGGTTGAGTGACTTGAGTGCATCTGAACCAAGAACTTTCTCCAGGCTGACCAGCTTGAAGCTAGCCTCGGTACTCGTACTACCATCAGGCAACTGGTTCGCGTCGTCGTGGGTAACTACAAGACCATGTGGGAAGTCCTTGCCCAGCTGGGTACCGACGGCAGTGATACCGTCGGTATTGGACACTGCATCGACTTGGCCATCGGAAGATTTAGTGATTGTGAATGTGGTGACGTACTCATGGGGTTCAGCGCGCTTGTATACATTGTAGGCGCTGACACCCTGGTTGGAGACTATCACGTAGCCCTGGTCAAGATTCGCGCCGTAAACAAGTGTGACGCCCTCGACGTCAGCGTACGTCTGACCATCGCCGACGTATGCAATACGGAGGCCTGCCTCCTTCGAGTCAGGCTCGGCGCCGTATCTCCAGAGAGCTGAAGGCTCCTCGCCGAGGAAGATCCAGCCGTTATCCTCGTCGGTTACACATCCCTCTACTTGCCCACCAGAGCCACCAGTGAAGTCGCGGACAAGCTTCGTTTGGAGAGTTCCGTTTGATGTCGAAGTCAACTCATATTGCAAGTAACGAGCAGACTTTTCGTTGACGAACAGGTACTGCTTGCCGGTCTTGGGAGACCTGTAAACGCAGGACCCGTAGACGGAGTAGTCAGGCTCGACTGGTTGGATGCCGCCGGGAATCTCTTTGAGCGTGCCGTTCGCAGTCATTTCAAAGAGACTAAAGTTATATTAGCCGTGGTTCTGGCCATCTTAGGGTTGGAGGGGATACAACTCACCAGAGGGTGTCATCTCCACGACAGGCGGCATAAGCAAGGTCGATCTTTCGGTCACCCGCTTGGAAGTTGTATATCATGTCGACATTGTTGGGTTCGGCAGCAGGGATCGTCTGAAGCAACTTGCCAGTAAGATCAAAAACACCAAGGCCGGCTCCGACGGTAGACTTGGTCGTAGTAATAATGCGAGATTTATCCGTAGACTCGGGTGAAATCCAAATGGCCGGATCATCTCCATCGCCTCCGTTCTGGTCAGTTTCATATGAAGGCTCGACCAGGAGAAACGAGCAATGAAGCCCTCCCCATCCGTTTTCACACTTGCATTGGTTGGGTCCAACGCATTCGCCGTGCCCAGAGCAGTTTTTGGTACACTGAAACACGTCGCATTTGTCGCCGGTAAAGCCGGCGAAGCAGCCGCAATCAAGCGCGTTCTCCTGGCAGTAGCCATTGCCTGAGCAGGCGTCGCAGATGCTGGAGCGAGTGCGGCATCCAGTCTGATTACGAGGGTCATACGCAGTGTTGACTGAAACTCCTAGCTCACCGAGTGCGTCATCTAAAGACATCAAACCAAAGCCGGCAACGTCATTCGCCTCGACGGCAAAACCGAGGGCCCCGCTGGGGTACTTGGCAGTAGATCCTTGGTACAGACTGAGGCCTTGTGCCTCAATGTCCTCCAAGCCAGTCAACTTGATGTTGCCGAGGAGATCGAATGGGTATTCGTAGACGGCAATATTGTCTTCTTGGGCCACAAACAAGTAGTCCAGGCCAGTGGAGTTGGAGGCGTAGACGGCAATACCGGTCACATCGTCCGAAGCTTCGCCAATCTTGGTGATATTCGGGGCAATGGTAGACTCTTTAAGGTCAAAGATATAGATGTCTTTGTCATCATCAGCAGTAGCAATCATCTTCGCCTGGGATTGGACCACGGCGCAACCGGAAAACTCTGTGGGGATTGGGATGCTTTGAACCTAATAAAGTCAGTGGATGGTGAACGCAATGAGAACCCCTATGCTCAGAATCCTCACCTCAACTAGTTCGACGGAATCCTTCCCTTGACGAATGAGGTACTGCACGGCCAGAGTTTTTCCAAAAAGGTAAACATAGCTGTTCAAACTCCTGCTGCGCCACGAGCAAAGAGCTGACCAATCCCCGAGCATCGTCGTCTGAGCAGCCTCGATTTCAGTGAAGGCTGGTAGTTCGTAGACACGAATGACCGAGTCCGGCATCGCAATCGTAACGGCAAGGTCTTTGCCGGTGATGTTGTAAACCGTCGTGATGAGCTTTGTTCGGCCGGTGGTGATTGCCTTGACTTCGGAGAGCGGCGAATCGCTGTTCAGATCCCAAGCGTGGAAACCTCCCGTGGCCGCACCTCCATCGTTCCCAAGCAGCAACGGCTTATCCCTGGAATAAAATATGTTTGTCCAGTCCGACTCGAGTTCACCACCGGTCAGGGCTGTGACGTTGAGTTCAAGGTCGATGGCGGTTGCCAGCCAGGGGTGCACCGCGACGGCGACGATGGCCGCAGCGCAGGTGAGATACTTGAGGCCCATGACAGTTGCGTCAAGTCGAAAGAACGCAACTTGGCAAGGCAAGAAGGGCAAGCACAATGCTCGCCAAAGGAAGAGGAACAACCCATTTATCATGTCGTCTCATGCCCACGCTGCACGCATCCCAGTCAGCGGAAGTCAGTGGGCCCACGCCACCAGGCCGGGATCGCAATGCAGGTCCAGCCGCTCTAACCATACGCGACAAGAAGGCTAGACCATGGTGGTTTACCGAATCGTCTTCTGTGCATGTGCGGGAAAAACTCGCGTAGAAGTTGTGGGTGATGGAACACTGAAGGTTCCTTCGGGTGAAACGCGTGGTGCAAAGGGAGGAAACAATTGGTGGACGCAAAGGAACGAAGAAACGATCGAGCTTCCACTTTTGGAGCCGTCCGTCTTGGCGCCGGCATGTGTCGGTGACCGGGGTGAAGTCATAGTGCGGAACGAGCGCCTGTCTGCGCCTGGCAGAAAAGTCAATTCCATGCGTCTGCTCTGCCTACTTTAACCATCAGTCATGCCATGATACCGGGAATGCTTCCGAGGCTCGAGATATTGCCCTATTCTACCTTCTTTGAATACGTAATTGGCTCGTGTTGACTCCGCCGGTTTCCTGCTCGCGCTTTGATCCCGTCGCGGGCTTCAGACGCCAAGTATTAAGTTGTCATCATCCATTCACCCACCCATGCGTGTGACTTGTCACTGGACGAATACCAAACGATGCGTTTTGCTTCAATTCCCCCATTGCAACTGGTGCATCGAGATGCGGTAGCACCGGTGCCACCATGGAGTCCTCGCTCCTCGTCGCGGCCCCTGAATGCTTCATTCGCTGGTTGACGTCAACAAAACAACAGCAGTGGAGCGACAGAAAGCAGCCACCAGGACTCGGTTAGAGTTCCATTCTCCATTGATTCTTCATTTCCTGTATATTTTGAATCTTTCCTCTAGTAAACTCACCAATAGAAGTAGTATTCAAGGCACTCATATCAGTCGTCTTTCGCATTCAGTTTAGTTGTCTACCACACGCAACGATGATGGACAACCAGCTTAATCAGCTATAAGATAGAGAATCTCTCCATCGAAGCAATCAATGGAAATTGAATGAACTGGTATACGTGCGCTTCCACCGAGCTTGTATGTTCATTGTGTCTAATGGTATCTGAAGTTCTATCATACAAAAGCAATTTTGACCTGGAAGTGCTGTTCCGTGCATCAGGCCCGCAACTTGAGCCCACTCCTTAAGAAGGGGGAGCACCGGTGCCAGAGGGAGGGGATCCACTCATGGTGCCGTTGCCGCCGCCACCACCGCTGCCACCACCGACGGTAGCGCCGGTGGAGTGGCCACCCTCCTCGTCAATGTAGCCGGCAATGCTGTAGTAGTCATCGTCGGTGTAGTCGGCAGAGGCGTTGACACCAATCTGAATCCAAGCAAAGAGTCCATCCTGGAGGTCATCGCTGAGATAGACGAACTGGGGGAAGGGGTCGTAAGAAGCGTCAGCCTGGAGAATGGACCACATGTCCTCGGCGTTGCTGGTGACGGCCTGCTCGTTGGTGTTGTAAGGGTAGAGCTCCTCGACGGCAGAGCGGATGGACTCGGGCCAGAAAAGCTGGCCGATGTGGCTGACGGGAGCATCCCAGACAGAAATGGTGCCGTTGGGCATCACGGTGGCGTTGGCGTGGGAGAGCAAGTGAGTGTGGGTAGCACGGCCATCGTAGTGACCAGGGAAGATGGTCTCAAACTGGGCAACACCGTCGTGGTCGGTGAGCTGGACACCGCGAAGATAGGTGCTGTTGAGGCCATCGGCGGCGTAGTTTCCGTTGGTGGATATTCCAGAGTAGATACCGGTGGCATTGCAATTCCAGATGTCGACGGCAACAGCGGGGATAGGGTCGCAAGTAGCGACATCGACGTACTGGACCTCGAGGAAGACCGGGACGCCTTCACACCACTCGGACTCGATGACGTTGGAGCGCAAATACTCGCCGACGATGTAATAGGGGCCATCGGTAATCTCAGGAGCCAAGACACAAGAGGTGTTGGCGCTGAAGACATCCTCAAGCGGAGTGAAAATGCCGGCATCGCTGGAGCCAGTCATGTTGTGGTTGACGGCCTCCCAGGCTGTGAGGTCATCCGAGTCACGGCGGTACTTGCGAGCAGCTGATAAATGGGTAAGTGGCTATCATACTTTCACAGATGAAGAGTTACTTACGTGACTTAAGTCCCTTCTTGGCGCGGATCTCCTTGACCTTTTGGGCACGACGCTCGACAGCGCGCTTCTTCATGGCCTGGGCACCGGCCGAGTTGGAGCAGCTGTTGAGGGATCGCTGGCCAATGGCGGCGACGTTATCACGAAGCTGGATGTTGCGCTTCATGTGGTCGTGGCTGTGGTGCTCTCCGGGGTGGGCGGAGACGTAGCCAGCGAGGGCGAGGCCAGCGGCCGACAGGGCGGAAATGCGAACCATGGTTTGTGTAGAGTGTTGCGGTTAAGAAAACTTGTAGCGAGTGTTAAAAGTGACCGTGTAATTGTTGGAATCGTAAAAGCGAGTGCTGTTGCAGTGGTGCGGCTGGTGATGGGACTGATATCAAGATACTCAGTTCCAAGACCAGTATTTATACAACTCAACGTTCTCCAACCTCGTCGGTTTCTCCGCGTTTATCCCTACGTGATGTGGACGACGGCTGGGTCACCACTCTCATCTGAACTCCCTAGGTGAGAAGTCCTCGTCATCCCCGTCCCGCAACCCTATTTTCGACCTTTCCATATAGTGTCATGGACCGTAGTCTGAACATCCCTCCAACCAGCGACGCGTAAAAGGTCATCCACTAGCCGTACCCGTCGTGGCACGCAGGGGCTCTGAGCCTCACATACACGACTTCATTCCCCGCAGGGCTTGTTTTTGAGTCAATGCATCTCCTATTCTTAACACCCCCAGCAGAGGCGCATGCCAAGCCGAAGGCATTGCTTAGAAAAGCTTGAGAAGGCGAAAGAAGGCGGCTCCGAAGCGGATCCTAGGGTCGATCCGGAGTGGGTTTGTTCGGGATGCAGGTTGGTCTCCCACATCCCGCCAGGTGTGGGGAGCCCGAAGACTTTTGGGCCTTCTGAGTACTAGTGTAAGGGCCCTGTATGACGAGGCAATCTCCACCTGGCGGGTGGCACCGCTGCGCGTTTGCGCAAGCTTCAATGAGGTCCGACTCGAAGCTGATTACCATGAACAAGCCGAAGGGGAGCGGAGTCGGTGGAGAGGCCTCGGTAGCCTCATTCATCTCCTAGGATCGGCCTGTGGGAGAGCTTTGGATAGGGGCGGAGAAGTCGCGGACCCGAAGTTTCCGGGTCTTTCGCTGTCAAAGCCCCAAATAACGCGGAATTTGCAAAAATCAAAGAAAAACATGAATCAAGTATTGGGAGTGTTAGATATACCTATTTGAGTACTTTCAGTTTGTCATCGTATGCTAGTCGTGAGCTCACAATGACAGTTGCACGCTCTAGCTTGAACTTGACATCGAAAAAGAGTGTGCCGGGAAGTTTAAGGGGGTGCACAACTTTATTCAGGGGTGTGTTCATCTTGTCTCGACGTCAGCTGGCATTTTGGAAACCAAACATCAATCAGTCGTTGGGGAGGTTTGATGGACTAGGCCCGGGTTCACCAGTCCCACCCTCCGCCAGCCGGGATTCCTAATCTTCGGACGGGATAAAGGGGCCTATCTGGGAGCAGTCAATCAATCTGAGGTTCTGTGATTGGCTGACGTGCCAGTGTAACCCACATCAAGGCGAGACCTGGGGAGGGAATGTGCAGAGTCGTCACTCGACGCGTGTCAGTCAAGGTCCGGTTCGGGTCATGGGAGGCGCCATCATCTAGCCTCAACACGCGATGCAAAACCCGCTTGCCTGCGCACTGCCGCCTGCACTCACCATACAAAAGCTATTATGTTTGCGTCCGTTCCTTCTTGGAGAATTGCCGGGGGATTCTGACAAGACCGGCAATGAAGTATACGCACTCTTGTCCCCCTTGCCTAGAAAGGCTTGGAAGGTAGGTTACCACGTGCAAAATCTCTGCCACCGACATTTGTCTTCATGGGCTACTTTAAGCAGAGAAATCTACATGGATCATTATGGTGTGGCCGGCTGAAGTTTGGCAGCATCAATCCGTGCAGCCTTGTCATCTACTCAGATTTGGGTTGGCCAGAACATATTGATACGAGATGCCACAGACTCGGGAATGGTAAATGTGTTGTAAGCTATGACGCTATGTCTGGTATATTTGTGGCTGGAATGATGTATCTCTATTGATAAGAGATAACCAACAGGGCCTCATAGCAAATGACATGTAACATATTCCTGGGCAATAATTATCACTTGAGCTCGAGAACTTACTTGACAGCGAAACAATCCACTTTTTGTGTCCATGCATCAATCGTTGCAGCTAGTTGGCACATGTCTATCCGCCGCCTCGTTTTTGGTTTGCTGTCACTCAACGAGATATGCAGAAAGCCTTCTTGAGTGTTAATTAAGAAGGCTCTCAAGTACCATTGGCCCGCGTACCTTCAGGATATGTGGTCGCTGAATTGTCACTGATGGTCCAGATCCTGCCATTCGCTCAGATGTGTACTAGACTGCTACACCATTCTAACTTCATGCAGTAGAAAAGAATTTTGGTCAGGAACTCTATGATATTGAGCATCCGTGGGAGCACTACTACAACAACTGCGCTACTTCTGTGTTATGGACTCTGGCTCCCCCATCGATTGAGCCATTGGCTGCATCCAGCGGCTCCGTTGAGGCGCTGGAGATGAACTGAGTCATAGACACACCCCAATCTTATGCAAATAGTGTACAGCACTGTTTTAAGCAAACGTAATTCATGCGTAAGTACCAAGATTGTAAGTGATACATCAACTGCAAGGCCATAGAATATAGATGGCTTGATTGAGAAGAGACTGGTAAATACATTTGATGATAGGCTTGATTCGTTAACCTATATTCACATTCCTACATATCAACACAACAGCCCTCGCTACCACGGTGTCTGTTGTGCAACAATACTTCTATCAAGGGCTTATAGCCGCCAGCCAATAATTAGAATCTCTGTAGCTTAGCTGCTTACTTGACTGTTGTCAAAGACAGGTTATAGACTTGAGCGGTTTTAATTCCATTGCATTCTCAAGATTTATCGCGGTAACGGACTGAATGCAAAATTTACGATTTGATGTGGTATTTATTGTGAGGGATATTTTGTTCTGGAGTTCCATGACCGCAACTACCAATCCTTTTAAACCCCCCAGACTCACATTTCGCATAGAAAACCATACTTTGATGATGTAACCGAGACAACGAAGCTTCCAGTTGGTTACTTACTCTCAAACTATAGTTCTGGGTGTGAGGAAAACACTGACAGGCCCCTTCTGCCATAATAGATAAACGTGACTCTTCTCATCCCAGTCTTTGCTGTCTTCACCCAGTCTCATGTCAAAGTTCCAGATTATTCTTGCGAGAACAAGGCGCATTTCTGCGTAAGCCAAGCTTGATGAAAAGTTGAAGTTAGCACGGGCAACCATTCAAAAGCAATAAAAGGAACAAATAGCACGCTGGATCCCACTTACTTTCTTCCGATGCAATTCCTCGGCCCAACCGAGAAAGGCTGGAAACCGTCCTTTCTGTCACTTGCAAAACGAGGGTCGTCAAGCCATCGTTCGGGGATGAACGAGTCAGGAAGAGTGAAGTTCTCAGGGCTATGGTATGCAGCCCAATGCCAAACTTGCACGAGTGTCTTGTTACATGTGTTAGCGATTCTTACTTCTACGTCACTGCAAGTGGTAGTCCGACTTACGCCACTAGGTACATATTGGCCCAGGAACACTCCGCCATCATCAGTCACTCTGCGCATAATTCCGGTCGGAACCGGAGGATACATGCGCAGTGCTTCGTTGATTACGGCTTGCAAATAAACAAGTTTCTGTACGCTGACCATGTCGATATCGTCTTCGGATGTAAATGCATTGCGAACCTCGTCATTAAGCTTCTTCAGAGAGTCGGGATTCGACAAGACGTAGTAAGTAGCAGCTGAAAGGGCTGTCGCGGTAGTCTCAGAGCCAGCAATGATGAGGGTTGAGGAGTTAGACTTCAACTCCTCGAAAGTGAGTGCCTATGGTGTTTCAGCAACATTCGCGTCTCCGCTGTCGTAAGGGGTGTTGTCATACCTGAGAATCTTTCTTTCGCAACATTGAAGCCATAAAATCAGGTCGCTCAGACTTGACCGAAAGTCGTTTCGCAACTTTCTCATGCGTAAGTGCCAAATGCTGATCACGTTTTTTCCTGAGGCTAGCCGGCACAAAGTTCATCAGGAGTCTCTCAACTAGGGGATATCGCCTTGCGTTCATCTTGAAAGCACCCCCCTTCACATTGTCGAAGATGAGCTTGACCCACGGATGATAGTCTGAATCATCCAAACAGTGGAAAGGCTCCCCGAATGCCAAATCGCCGATTACGTCGAAAGTGATCCAATTATACCACGAGACCATATCCAAAGTTTCAGACCCCCCAGCACACTTTTCATGAAGCCTTTGAACGAGCAAGTCGACATAGCCTTTGATAATGGACTCCTGGTCGAACATCGACTGTGCTGAAAAGCCACGTGATAAAGCTCGTCGGAAGCGAGAGTGGTCTTCGCGGTTGGCGCCAATGATGCTGTGTCTGGCATCCGTGCTGAAGACGGGATCTCTACCATGATCGCCAGTGCCGTTCTTCAGATGACCGTGAACATCTTTCCAGGCGTCGGGATGGTTGTACGCAAGCTCATTAGGAGCGATCCTTACGATAGGGCCATACTTCTGATGCAACTCTAAAATGTTGCGATGCATCTGTCCTGAAAGGCTACTGCGGGTGTAGGGTATCCTTGTGGCCGCCCAGAGCTTGGGACCAGGGTATGCGCGTAAGGGGTGCAAATAAAGATTGTAGAGAATGCTTCCAAACAGGTATGCAAGACCCTAGGATCTGTCAGCCCTGGCAAAGCTCTGGAGTTATGGGCGTGATGGTAAGGGATTGGTCAGTGTTGTTTGGAGACGAGTTCTCACATACCAAAGATACGGTTGCAACCAAGGCTATGGGAATGATATTGAAGCTCAAGATTAGACTCGAGAAATTTGTAGTTTGAGTCGCCATAGTGTTCACAAGCAAATTGCCGGTTTAAAAACGAAACCAAGACTGGAGCATCTGTAGACGGGATGACTTGAAAGCTGTTGCGAAGTCGATGACAAAGGAGAGCCCGAAGGTACCTTTATGAAGGCCAAAGAAGTCATAGAACGGATTTCGGTTCGCCCTCCCAACCCCGAAGTCCCCATGAAACGATGATCCCCGCGATATTACTATGAGCTACCGTTGCATATCTGTAAAGGTGGGAGTGCTTGGCACGAGCCTCCGCACGTTGAGCGGCCCGCTCAGGTCACTTTGGTCGGATGATCTCCGTGCTTTGCACAATTCGTTGCATAAATTCGCCGGCTGGGTCACCGTCCGGTTTATCTCGCCCCACTTGAGGGTCAAACCACACGGCATTCAACTCCGAGTTAGGGGGTCGGCAGTTAGGATTTTCCCAGTCAATGGGATGCCGGACCATGTTTACCACGGCAATAACCAAGCTGTCAACATCAAGCCTTAATTGGCAAGCTCTCATTGGTGCTCTGATAGGTTGAGGGAAGCGAGAGGTTTCCCTCAACGGCCAGCATAACACTAAACTTTGCCTAAAAAACCCCCGTCTCGAAGGCAGGCACAATTGTCTGCAGATTCTTTGTCCACATCGAAAAGCCTCGTTTTCGCCTTAGCCAATCAGTCGACTGAATACTCATTGCATTAACTGTATAATTATGCGATATGTCGTGGCCTCTTCTTTTAACTCTGCCCTATCTCTCCCTCTTTCTCACTCTTTCAAATAAACTTTGAATCGAGTGCAATATTTTCAAGGCAAAATTTCTCAAAATGGAAACATCCTTAGCTTGTCACCTCTCCTACTGGCATATCTACTCGTAAGCGTGTACCACATTGTCCGCCTGCATAGATGCAGTCTGCTATAGAAATTGCGGGAACATGAACGCGGAAACGAGCCGTGCATTATGCACACATAACCCCAACCATATGGCCTTAGCGACACCTTTTTCAAGCAGGATAGCCCGCAGGTCATGGTGCTTTTTGACTCTAATGGCTCGACATTCGATAGTTAAAATTCTGTTCGTATCAGCAGCTAACGTACTGAGTAACATGATCACAAGGTAAGCAATGATGCGCAACCTGAGTAAGGTTGGTCAGCCAGGCATCTGTCGGTAGGATATTGACTGTAGACTGTCTATGAATCAGAATTGGGGCAGAAGGTGTTGTTGGAGCTGGGGTTCAATGCTGAGACAGCGCTTCAGAGTGTCAATCGGAATGTCTTCACCAGTACTTACCAGCCGCCACAGTCTCGATCTCAACTCATAGACAGGGACCAACAAGTATTAAAATACCTAGAGGCAGCTCCATATCAACGTTACTGACGATTTTAACTTCACGGACCGGTAGGCGGTTCTACTCAAGCAAGCTGAACACTGTCTAGGTAAACGTGCATCAGAAACCCACCCGATGCTGTTGTATCCGGGGACGAACTTAGCTTTGATGCTTACCTAATAGGTTTTACTTGAGCTGGGCCTACTCGGGCTAGTTTCTCAACCAGATTGAACACCTGACATGAACCACTGGGAAATGCAGCTATTTCTTAGCTTGCAGCAAATAAAAGGAATGAAAATAATATGGATTCAAGTTTTATAGCCATTGTGACCATGGATTGTCAATTGATTTCCCGGTACTTATCATTTTCTCGTCATGTTAGTGCTGTCATCCTTTCGATCCGCTGTAACGTAACCTGGTAGTGTGTAAACTTCAACCAAAGCAACACCACGCAGTTGATCTCATCTTGCAAGGGAGCCTATCATACCGGTATCTAAACTTGGCTAAAATCCTTTTTGTGGACTGTCACAAGATCCCATGCCGGCCTGGTAGTAATCAAATCGTCGCTCATGACCAGCTTGCGTGCTACAAAAGCGTCGGCGAATACCTTTGTCCTGCGAGCACCTGCCTTTGCACAAATGTTTGGTAGTTCAAGATGCAGGCTCTGCTAGTAGACAAGCAGTTGTCCCTCATTAACAATTTTCATTTCAGATGTTGTTTTCTTTTCTTTCTTTGTCACCTCTTTTCTCTCTTTTCAGCACGCTCTTTTCCCAACCCTCCTGGATAACTTGTACCTCAGGCGCTGCGTGGACATTTGTACAAATGGGACGTAAGTGGGCACCAACGCCGACAGTTACACTTGCCGCAACGGCAATATGAAGGCAATAGAGCCGACTAGTAAAGAAAGTATTCATGAAGAATGTAAATGTATTAATGCTCCATATGACTGGCCGTACGGAGGCACACTTGTCAGGTGGTTGTTTTTATCGGTGGCGGGAAAACAGTAGCATTGCATGTTACCTAGCCAGCGATCCTGTTGATATGGAACCATTTGAAGGGGTCCGTTGCAGCGTCCACCCTGTACTGGTGGATCGCGCCATCCACAATGGTGTAAATACGCTGAGCTTGGGTCGAGGCGATCGCGGTTGCATTGCCGTAGGTCTGGTCGAGATTTGGTGGTCTGGCCGCCCAGGTCGAGCCGTTCCAGTGCGCCGAGACTAGCCTGCCATCGTTGGTGAGATATGTGGTCAGGCTTTCAGTCCAGCCTGTGGACCCGAAGCTCAAGGAGGTGATTGCAGGCGCTGGCTTGGTGGGGAGGTTGGAAGTAAGTGCGTTTCCTGGCATATTGGTTAGTCAAGACCCATTTTGTTGCCACAACGTTCCTGCTTACCAAAGTTGCCGACCTCCCAACGTCGGTCAGTCAATGGTCCGGAAATCAGTTCGATGAGATTGTCGTCGGCGGACTGGTAAACGCGAAGGGCATTGGCGTCCGTTCCTGTCGAGCCGCTGCCGTTGAAGTCGGTAAATGGGTTCATGGAGAGGCCGCTGCCGGGGAGGACGTTTTTGGTGATGGCGGGCATCGACTGCCATTGACCTCTGGTTGAGTTGGCAAGCTGAATGACCCCGTTGCCCTCGTATGCGAGCAGGAGGGTGTCGGTACAGCTGGGGCAAACTTGCCAGTAAGCGGCAAGCCGAGAACCGCTGGAGGCCTGAGGATTGAGAACAGGATTCAGAGCGCCTGGCAGCCAGTCACCGTTCACCGGGTTCGGGGAGTATACCTCAGAAACGGTGTTGTCCCGCTGAAGATAGTACAGGCTGACTTGGAACTTGTTGGTAACACAGGCCAAGGGGGTGCCTGGCATGACGTCCAGAGACGGGATAGAGGAGCTGTTCATAACGCTGGCCGTTACGTTTCGCCGGGTCCATCCTCCGCTTAATGAATCGAAGAGCATGACATTCAAGGCGTTATCACGATCCTGGTAGAAGACGGCGGCGCGGCCAACATTGTTGTTGTCGGTCCAATTCGTAGCGGCCAAGCTGCTGATGTTGAGAATCCCGGTGCCTGGCTGGTCGATCGTTTGCGATCCAGTATCGTTAGAGCCTTTGGCCTTGCCCGCAGTAAGGCCTATAGCCAGGCCGAGGATGAGGATCAGCAGCATGGCGCTTCCGACCGCCGTGAGGATGAAGACTCTCTTCTTTAGGCCCAGGATGGTCTTCTCTTTTCGCTGAGGAACGATAGTCTTGGTATTGAAAAAGCTAGACCCGGCTTCGGAATTCGTCCTTGAAGGCGGAACGACTGGTACTGCGGTTGCCATAGGAACAGGTGCAACGTAGGCAGGCGCGGGTGTTGTGGGAGATGAGCCCAACGTGGCCTCGTCGAGTTTGCTGATGACGACCTTTTCGTCCGCCATCATCATCGACTGGCGCATCATCACCACCTCGAGATCACTGTAATCCTTTGTGTCCATATTTGCGTCTTCAATTGCCTGGTCGAATGGTAAAAGTCGTATGGACCGTGAGGATTCCCCCCCTTTTTTTCTTCAAGAAACCTGGCGGCTCTCAAGTACTGCTCGTGAATGTGGTCCAGCCGGCGGTTAGGACAAAAGTAGGTTTGAGGCTATTTAGTAGAACCATGAGCCAGCATGGCTCTGAAAATAGACAAGAGAAGAACGAACTGGCAAGTACGAAAGCACGAAAAGAACGAATGACTAGAGGAACCGTCGGAAGCCAAGGGATGGGTGAAGGGAGGGACGGGGATCAAGAGGATTAAGCCTTCAGAGGGGAGAGGAATCCCGATGGTAAAGGGCATCAAAAGCAGCAGGACAAGCCCCCCACAGCTGTACTGCGTGTTATGATGACATTGCTCCGTTGTGTTAGCTCGGGGCAAGAGGCATCCGGATGATCGGATTGCGGTTCTTGTTGCCGCCCGCCAGAGTTGTAGTGGTGTAAGCAGGGTCATGAGACTGAGATCAGATATCTGCTACTACGACAATGGCAGGTAATGTGTGTCCGGGTCCATCCGAATGATAATGAATCGCGGAAGATGCCAGGCTATGCCTGGTGAATTGCTCGAATGGGCACAATAACACATGGGCACGCAAACTGTTTGAAGTAATGCCCTGCACTGATTGGGCGTTGCGTTGGGGGATTGCTGAAGCTGAGACTTTTACCGCAGGCTATGCAGTTGAATGACTCGTGAAGCGCAGACCTGCCATCCCGTCATCCGGTGTTTCATGTGAGGCCCTTCAGCTCTGGTCTTGAAGAGGCGAAAGCTTGGCTGGATAAATCCTGCATTTAAATATTGAGGCTGCCTATTAATCCAGATCTGTGAAATGAATAATCAATGCAGCGGTAAGAAAGCTGCTTCATTGACTGCTGAGATGTGTGTAGTAAAGGCTTACAGTTGCCGTAAAAAGTGGGACCACAGTTGAGAAGCAACAACCACGCCCTATGAACTAAAGGGTTTGGCTGCATCCTCCCTCATACAAACCTGCAAGACGAGGGGATTGCAAAAGAATGCTGTTGCTTGGACTCTTGGAACAGGGCAGCTCCATGTAAGGCGGCCAAGGGACCCACATATACAGCCTAACGGAAAACACATCGACGGTGTCTACCCAGCACTGAGAGGCTTCGAATCGTTGAGGCTTGGTTAGAATTACAACGTAGGAACTTTTGCTATTGTTGGGATTCAAAAAGATTTATCATGTTGCCTTTACGCTTAACCAGAGGCCAGAGTACGATACCTTCGACAACGACTCGTGATGCCCCTTGCACACCAGAGTTCTCTCAGCCTTCGAGGGAGGTCTTGCAAAAACGGAATCGGAGCCAGTGAATGCTTACCAGGGCTCGACAAATCGTTTTGTCCGTAAACCATTCCTACCACTCATCACCACACAGCCTCCTTATGTGTGGTACCAATCTCGACTACGACGGCAGTCGTCAAGATCAAGCATGTCTCACATTAAAAGATGGCCTTCAGCCTGACCCTCCTAGACGTCGATGCGGTGACTGCACGAGAATGGCTGATTTGCAACCCAAGTTGGAGATAGGGGACCCACCCACCTGGCCCTGTGCACGTGGGTGATGGGCCTCCATGCAAGCATGTCTCAGTACGGAGTACCGGCCTTCACATAAGGCTGTTGCAGATGGCTCCCTCCATGGGAGAGTCTTCTACAGTACCTTCATATCATGAACCCATTGTTCGGTTGAGCATTGACATACATAGAATCTCATAGCACTGCATCTTGCCTTGCTGCCATTCCGCATTTAGAAACCCTAGGCGAGGCCGGTTCGGTTTGCCCGCTCAAAAGCCACCCAAGTCACATCTTGGCTCTAATGGGTACATAATTGTCTTCATGATTCGACCCCTGGCTAGGCGAATGCAATCACCAACATCGATTGGCCCACGTTCGAGCCATAAAAACACCAGGTGCAACGTTGGCTGGCGGCGCTGCCGTAGGCGGCTGAAGAAAAGGGACGACGAGGGTGTACTTGGTTGCGAACATTGCAAGGATGTGAACAGGGCGAAGGTGTGAAGAGAACCAAGGTGCGAGCAATACGACGATGTGCGGCAAGGGAGGTCTCAAAATGTAGATTGAGATCCGCTTTTCGAACCCCCTTGTGCCTACATACCTTCCCAAAAGAGAGAAACCTGTTAATGTTCGTTTCACCCACTTCCGTCCGAGAGACTCTCAACATCCCCATATCGCCACTGTATTTGCCAAATGACTTCTCTCCCTCTTCGCCTCTTGCCCAATCTCTGTTGACGTACGTTCTCAATGGTAGGTCTTTTCAGCCTGTTAAGTAGATTGCTTCCCCACACGGCATCACAGACGAGTAGCAACAGGTCAGAAAAACTCGCCCTGGGGCCACCGCACACCGGGAAAATCTATGCAGTCGGTATGCCAGGAGCACTTCGGGGCAGGTGGCTGGTTTCGCTTGTGCAATACAAAATACGCAGCCATGCCCCCCAGCGAACAGGACCGGTCGGTCCGTCAATTCGCGCGAACGTGCAGCCGAATTAACCTCCTTGTTTAAATGACAAGGTTCTTTCAGGGTCGCTCGTGTACGCCAAGCAACCTGTCAGTGTCACGATGAAACTGAAGGTGGAGTGATCCTACTCAGCTCAAGGCCGATGCCATCCGGACCCTGACATCAGACCTTCGGCTAAAAGTCCCCAACTTGCCCCCGCTTCAATTCGACTATTGAGAGCGACGCCAGAGCAACCACTGAAGGAAACCACTTCCCCTGCCTTTATCGACAATTAGGAGATACTAGTTGGTCACGGGCATCCTCTGCAGTCTGCCTAGACTTGCATTGCAAAAACTTCAACAGATAAAATCAGCTGCCGGGTGTAAGAATTCAATGGGTTTCCTTACAAACAGGGATACTTTCTTTGTCTATGGAGTTCCCGAAACAGCTAGTCCAGCTCTAGTACTGCAAAGGTTGAGAGGCGAAATAAACCCACCCCCATCATGCTCTATCAGTTGGGATGAGACGAACGTTTGCAAAATGTTGTTTGGGCTGCTGCAGCGGAGTCAGACAAAGATACTAAGAACATTTGAAAGGAGTAGATGCCGCTGATAGTGTGACCACCTAATCCAAAACTGCGCAATGGGCAACTACAACCAATCATTCACATGGCCAAAGCTCTCTTCAATACGTGCCCGCAGTAAACACAAAACTACTTTGCTTTATCACTAACAACAAGGAACGGTAATCGATCTAAAACAAACAAACAACAAAAGCTAGCCACTCTTTACAAATCTATCCGGAACTCTTCTCGTCACCACCCGCAGCAAGCTTTGCAAGGATCTCCTCGAAGAAGACCGACAAGGACGCCGAGTTCATGATATCCAGCGTTGTCAGCAGCGCCCCTGATTTTGTTCTCTTCTCATTGCTTACCTCCACAGAGGCAACCGATTCGGTGCCATGCAGCCAGCTAGCGGGCCGGTTCAATTGGGCCTGATAGCCGCAGCAGCCGCGTGAAGCACCCGTTGACTACGTCCACCGTCGCCTCCAACTTGGCCGCTGGACCCGCCGACTCGCTCCGGAGCAGGACAGGCAATATGCTTACCTCGACGTTCCCGCTATTATGATTGTGAACGCCGCCGCTACCGCCGTAACCCCATCTCTTGAAAGGAGCAGAAAAGCGGGCATTCTGTTGAGGCTAGTATCCGCTGGCTTAGGCAATCAGGCTGGTGATTATATACGCGTTAGCGACCAGGCTCGGCGCCGAGCATTTTACTGTTTCAACCGTTATAGTTGCAGCTTTATACGTCAGGGACCAATGTACTGCATCCTCCAACGTCAAATAGTCAGCAACATGATGCACATGCAAGGGCGTCGTCTGTACGCGATTCAAAAGCAACCATTGCCAAACACGACGACGCGGCAGTGGGAAACTACTCAATGAGCTCGGTGGCATTCTCGTGGCAATGCCGGAGCCGGCCACTTCGCCGCCCGAATCGATGCGCACGGCGACGACGACGCCCTTGTAATCTGAACAGATATGTTTGTTGTCGCAAGTGATCCAGACGACAAGTGTGTCTAGTGAAACGGAATATCCCCCCAACCTGTCTGCAGATCAATTTCAAGTACGATCTGTGGCTTTGGACTAGGCCAGCTTGTTCCTCAATCCCGGTGACTTGAATGATACAGGAAGCCACTCACCTCTCTAAGGGGTTTTACCCTTGCACCCAAGCAAGATGCTAATCGTCATAGCTTTCCTCTTATTTCCATAATTGATGCTCTTAGTTTAGTTGGTCATGTACGAAACTTGAGCCCTCTAGCCGATATTGCCTATTGGCAGAGGCTATGCTATGATCTAGTCAGAAGTGGTTAGGGCCAGGTTACCTAGTAATTGAAACAGATAAACAAGAATCACGGGCCGACAGTAGTGCACATCAATTCCTGCGAGCTACACATTGACGACTTTGGCTTCTGGAACAAAGTTAACTGCGGCAGCGCCCCGTCCAAGCCTATCGATTGATCTACAGAGTCAATGCTCGCTTTCGCCCTACTTCAAATATATCCTTTTGGTCGGTATGCAGCAGGTTATCTGATCAGCTAACAAAAGCTTGCATTCCAAAGTTCTTGTGGGCGCGATGAGCTAAATCCCGGGCAACATCCTCGTTTCGCTTGCGCCGCTACTCAAAATGTTGTGAAGGTCTCAAGTACGTCGGAGCAGGCATCTGAAGCAAGAGCGATTGGCAAGTCTAGCCCTGAGGACTACATCTGGAAGGGATATTTTGGACTCCTGGCAGCAGCCTAACAGAAATAAGCCACATATGCTGGTCACATGAAGCGGCAGGGTAAATTTGTCCAGCTGACAACTCGCCGCGAAATAATCTGAATTGTCGAGTTCCACGCAGTACACGATATAGCGACAGATTCTATCAGCAGTTTCATAAGTCAACTCCTACAGTGTCACATTCTGGCTATGCGAGAGCAGGTCAAGGACATCCAAGCGGGCAAAGATGCCAAGGACATAGATGCTTCTTATGCAACAATCTTCCAGAACATACTACAAGGATCAGACTTACCTTCTGCAGTGATGACCCCACAGAGACTGGCACATGAGGCCATGAGTTTTACCTGTACGGGTATAGAAACGGCTGCGTGGGTGTTAATTGTTGGTGCACGTCGTTCATGTCCTGAGCTAATCGGTTGTGCAAGACCTTTTTTAAAGAAAGAGCTTCCCGACGCCACACCCGATCTCGCCAAATCCTTCCACAGGACGAACTGAAGAATTAGCACACCTTACTGGGGTAGTTGCTGGAGAATGAATCAGACACGCAGGTTTGAATGGTCGAAATCCTACTTTAAGACTCGATTTGTAGGTCTGCGCCTTCTTACGGGCAGGTCCAGCGTGTGATGCTGATTGATCGGCCATATACTTAGGCAATTCCAAGTGGAATATTCTTCTGGAACCTCTGTCGGCATGGACGGGTTCCGCATCCACACGAACGAGACAATCGTTCCAGAACCCCTCGCCTTCTGCCTGTAGGCCGGAACATCGGTTTAGGAACCTTTAAGAGCTAGGTGGAATGCCCCTTGTTTCCATTTACCTATTCCCTTTCAGCCATGGCTCCCGCATATGAATGAAAATGACACTGAGAAACATAGAGCTCTTCGTTTCTCTCGCCACCCTCTTCTGGAGGTACTAGCTAGATTTGCTCGAGGTTGGCCGAGGTGTTGCCGATCGTGTGTCTCGCATTGCAATACGCCTGATCAGATCAGGAAGGGGGCCTTAGTTATCATTTGCAAGTGACGAGACGGAGCTTAGAGAGGTGCCGACCTTGTAAATGAGCAATTCCGTCCTCAAGTCCGGGTTTACGAGAGGTTTGACTACATGGATTACACTCAAAACTAACAGACTAGCCACTCGTAGCGGCCACCAACTAGACCGTTCAATGTTGGCAGTACCTTGGGCCTGCTTGAAGTCGACGATGAGGGGAATAGATGGGAAAGAATTGCCTAGATTTATGTGGGACGTGACAGTACTGCTGTAGTCGTTGGAAAAAATGTTGCCAACAATAGGGTGACCTCGACCTTGTGCATAACCTTACGATGAAAGTCGAAAATTTCGACTGTTTTTGAAAGAAACTTAGCTTGTATGCGGTTAAGTCGAGTTTGCCCATGGTTGATCATCCTCTCGAGTTCTCACCACAGCAGACTCCCAATGAACTTATGAGTCACGTGCTATATCACATGATATTCGACGGACCATCAGCTCTTGAGTGGGCCTGTGACAAATCTCTCTGACGTTTGCTAGTTAGTGCACTCTCACGTTAGCATTACTATGGCAAAAATAAGAAAATATCAATCATATAGAATTAAATCTCTATTGACTGTACTGCATCAGCTAGTCTTTATTGTAGCATTATCCCATCGGGTGCCAATGGACCCCATTTTGCCAAGAGTTGGGGTAGAGCCAATAAGGACTTCCCAGCCTATTAGACTTTCCAATCATAAAGTAGGATTTCCAATACCTCTATTTACTATAGATTTTGGGTATGCCAGAGGTACCAGCAATCCCCCTTCATACATAATGGTACATCACAGTCTAAGCAGCCCTGCCGGGTTTTTCTACGTTGCTGCTGCTGCCGCTGCTGTAAAGTGAGGGTATTCCCAGATACCTCGCCTAGGGGCTGCCGCTTCCTACTACCACAATAAGAACAAGGCGAATTAACCTTCCTTGACCCCTTCCTATGCTGCTGCCATGGAATAGAGGTATTCCTCTTGTCTGTAGCCCGTCTAGGTCGTGATAGTCTACGCCCGCCTGCCAATGGTCCAAACCGTTGAATAAGCTGGGCTGCTAGCAACTGCCGCCATTGATAGTTAGATTCCACCTTCTGCCACCTAGGGCTGCCCCAGAGCTGTAATAAGAAGCTATTCACAACTACCACTTCTAGCAAGAAATTCCAGGCTAGGGACTGCCAGCCCCCTCGCCGAATAGGGTGACCGTATTGATAATAGGACCTCATCTGGTCACTCACATCAACCCCGTTCATATTATGGTTATATTCATCAATTGCCATAGGCACTGGAAGGTCCTTGCGGACGTCTGGGCCAAACACTTGCCGGGCAGCCTTTTTAGCAGCGGTATCCCCAGTTGGGCGGCGGCGGCTGCGAATAACCTCCTGGCTGCTCTGGAAGACAGTTGACAGGAAGAGTACGAGGGCATTATCCTTCCAGGTGAACTGGTTGACCTATTTACTAGTTAGCTGGGCTAGGCTGGATGTGCTGGGCTGGGCTGGGCTGGGCTGGGCTGGGCTGGATGTGCTGGGCTGGGCTGGGCTGGGCTGGGCTGGGCTGGGCTGGATATGCTGGGCTGGGCTAGGCTGGCTGGCAGCTTACCTCCCCATCTGACGTAGGGATACAGTGTATTTGGCCCCAGGGGATACCCCGTCCTTCAGTCTCTTTCTCATCAACTAGGATCTTATCTATCCCACTATCCTTCCGGCAGGTACCAGAAGCACCAACCTGTTGTTTCCGTAAGGTACTAAAGAGACGTACAGAGGAGAAGAGGTTGTCTAAGAAGACGTGGTAGGTTGTAGCTGGAAGTAAGGAAATAAGGGTAGTTACTACCTGCTGTGTTGGTGTCAACTGGGGTTGCTTTCCAGTAGCTGGCCCGGCTGGCCCGGCTGGCCCGGGCGACCGGGCGGTCCGGGCTGGCTGGGCTGGCTGGGTTGAACGGGTTGAACGGGTTGTCCGGGCTGGCTGGGCTGGCTGGGTTGAACGGGCTGGACGGGCGGGCTGGCTGGGCTGGCTGGGCTGGCTGGGCTGGCTGGGCTGGGCGGGCTGTGCCTGGGGGACCAATGCGTATGGGCCCTTTCCGTGTACGTGCCAGAGCCACCGTATACAGTAGCCAGACTGGGCAAGGATCCAGATCTTATACCCAGTTGGGATGGGTTTTGTTTTAATCGTCGTTGTCTCAAGAGACCGACCCTTAAATCGGACCATAGCCTCGTCAACTGTAAGATCTGAACCAACTGTATAAAAGGAATCCCCAGTCTTTTGGATATAGGCTAACCACTGGTTAACCTTTCGATATACATCTGGCATTCGATCTCGGGCCCGGCCCCGGCCCCGTCCCCGGCCCCCGGGCTGGCTGGGCTGGCTGGGCTGGAATTCCGCAGTGTTGAATATCCGCAGTCGCCGGAGTAGTAGTTGGAATCGGTTTCTAGCAATAAACCGCGTAAATAGGTGGATGGGATCCTCCGTCTGCTGCTGGGTTGACCAATAGGTTGATAATCTAGATTCCCTATGGATCCCTATATATAGTAAGATCCCTAGGAAGAGGTAGATCTCTTCTACTGATGTCTCGCGCCATGAATTCGCCCTAGACATTCTAGCCCTAGGGCCCTCTATAGACGACGGCGGTGCTGTATTCGTCCACTGGGCCCACTGCTCCACGAGGCTCTGCGGAACGTATTCGAGGAATAGTTCTAGCGGGCTTGCCGGCAGCCCCCGGACCTCTTGGGCCCGGGCTGGCACGTCGAAGGGCTGGAAGGAGCCCGGAGGGCCATGCTCAGTAGCCGGAGGTTCACAGGGCCGGACTGTGGCTTCGTCACATCCGTCTGGCTTGCAAGCTGTATTACAAGCAGGAGCTAGGTCTTCAGGGTAGATATCAACTACTATAGTATCGAGTACGGGATCATCGGAGTTATAAGACATTGCAGCATCAATTGAAATGCTAGTAATAGTGGTGATAATAGGTAAAAGAGCATTGTGGTAAATGTCGTATCGTCAATGTACCCCTCTGAGTGCGGGGTCATAAAGTGTAAATAGTGGGAATTTTGCGGTCTTGGCAAAATGGGGTCCATTGGCACCCGATGGGATAGGAACCATATCCGACTGACTGATTTAGGCCGAGAGTTGAGACAAAACGTTCTAGCTTTTGGGAATTATGCCTCAGGCTTGAACATGCACCGACGGCAAAACCCCGCGGGGACCAGGACCCTTGACCTCCCATCGTACGTGGGGAGCGAGCTCGTCCTAAATTCTTATTTCGCCTCGCGCCACCCATCATCTCCATTCTCACTATCCCACCAACGCTCGCACACAGCCTTCGTCAGATCATTGCAGTAACCGACCATGACGAAATCCAAAGCGAAGAAGCGCAAACAGACTGCGCTGGCCGAACTGCCACGGAAGGCCCCCAAGACGGCAGTGAACACAATCACTCCTCCCGACAGTAGCGACGACAATGCTGCGACCCTCGAGCCCAAGAGTATTCAAACGGTCATATCGGACGAAGAGCTCGACATCGCCATTGAGACTCTGAACACGCTTGCAAGGTTCCCGAATTTAATAAAGTCGAAGCAGTGCAGAGACCTCCGAGTTGCCGTCTACGACTTCCGTCAAAACTGCGCCAGCGGCGTCAACAATGCGCGTGCGTGCTGTCCCCTGGTGGCTTCATGATGGCCTTGAGCCCTTGGTGCAACAAGTGCTAACGAATTCGTTTTCCAGCGGGAACGAACCTCGGACTCACCGCTCGAATTACGGGCGCCCTCACGGACGAGAAGTACGACGATGCGAGAGTTTTACTCGCTGAAATGAGGATTCGCAGCCAAGAACCAAAGTTGGGAGCGTTGTGTCGCTGGGTGCGAGATTTGGACGTCATCAGCGGCCTGTCAACCCTGCCGGAAGGAGAAGGAAACGGAATAGTCATTCAACGCAGCGAAAGAGACAAACAGCGCCTGCTGGTTCTCGACGCCGTGCTGCGTGCCTGCGGCCACTCGGACAGCAACCCCAAGGCAATGCCATTGCCTGTATCTTCCACACCAGGCATCGCTCTGCAAGAGACCTGGGATCTTCGCCCATCCACACCGCCACAACAAATATATGCCTCGGTTCTCGATAAGACTATATTTGATTCGGCGCCGCAAAATCTTGCTGCATCTCTCCGCGTCATCGAACGCACGAGCGGCCCTCTCCGCAAGCCGCCAAACCATCACGACGCCCTGCTCTACACCTCTGCCCCCAATACAATACCGCTCACAGCAGAGCATCCAACAGTCACGTTACATTCTCACCCTATCGTGCCAGGTCTCAGCCTTTTGAAGGACGTGCTCTCTGCAGATGAGTGCAAGGCCATCGTCGCTGCTGGCGAAACCGTTAATTTTCTTCCCGACGCACCTCTTCGCGAGGACGGAGACATCAGCATCCTTGCACATAACTTTTACTGGGTCGTCGACACCGCCTTCCACGATTCTCTATGGGCACGTGTCTCGCCTTTCGTTCCTCCCTCGGTTGGTGGGCGTGTGGTCCGCGGCCTCAACCGCCGTTTCCGTGTGTACCGCTATGTTCCCGGCGCTGAGTATCGTGCGCACATTGACGGAGCTTGGCCACCGTCTGGTATCCTTCCCGATGATACCTATGTGTACGATGCCTCACCTGAAGGCAAGGGACAGAGTTCGCTCTTTACCTTTTTGATATACTTGAACGACGAATTTGAGGGCGGCGAAACAACCTATTTTCTTCCAGCTGCACGCGAGGGAACGCTAAATGCGTATCCTGTTCGTCCCGTCATGGGCGGAGTCGCGATGTTCCCGCATGGAGACGCCAGGGATGCGCCGTTGCACGAAGGCACTGGGGTGCGGAACGGAGCCAAGTATGTGATCAGGACGGAGGTTGAGTACGACATTAAACCTTCCGAGGAGTCGTAAATAAGTGCTTCCCACAATGCTGTCATTACCTCCATCCTTCTGGTTCATTCCGAGTTGTAGGTTCCGGGAATCAATCCAGGGGCCGGCGATGCCCAAAGCCAGCCTCGCCGGCATGCCTCCAGTGCTAGCAGTCGCATATGGCCCTGCACCATGCCATCCAAGGTCGCTGGGGCACCAGATTTCTGAGGCGCATAGCCCTGTTGGGTAGCGTCAGTGGCTGATACTTTTATGCTGTAATTAGCCATTCATTGACGGTGCTGGTGGCGACTCTGGCGCTCGTCGTGCTCGCGGTATCGTCAATGGTTCGGCCTTGCATCAAAGAGGCGCCGTCTGCCAGGCTTCGGCGTATGAATTCGCTGCCCTCGGCGTTCAGTCTGAAGGTACGGGCAAGATGATTCACGAATGTGAGCCTACCGCTGTCATCGATGGCCACCAGTCGTTTTGCTTGGCGCAAGCGGCGCATATCTTGAGGGTGCGTCATCGTCACGATCACTACAAGTTCGGTCGTTGAAGGCCGAACCTTGTCCAGTCTGCCTCGCACTGGGCCGGAAGGTCAGTCAATAAGACGTGGCAGTGAGACGTTCAAGCTATCGGCATGTCGTATTTGACCGTCTTCTCGGCCAAGCCGACTAGAATAAGAAAGGAGAAAATGTATAGTATCGGGACAACCTTATGAGAAAGACTGGACGCTGGGCAGAGTGGACCGCTGTCCAAGGCAACTGATCGAGACTCTGTCCTCGCAGCCGAGAATGCAGAGCCAAATGCCATACGCCTATGTTGTCGCTGCCATACCTTTTCCGGGGGTTGGGAAGGGATTACACGCGAGTGAGTCGACCTGTTGCCGTCTCTGTCTCCGATCCGGCCCCAAGCAGTGGGCCCCACCAACCGATCGGAGGCCGAGTTGGCCGGAACGGACGGCATCTCGGTGCACACGTGGGAAATAACAAGACCGTCGATTGGATTTACATAGCGGGACTGGGCGCTGTGAAGGCTCGGTCAGGCCGAGTGTTCATGCCGATTCAAATACACAATCGCAACCACGTGCTCCCGTACAGCTATTTGAGCGGCGCAGTTGGAATCAACTATTCAAGCACGTTCCTGGTAGCTTCAGGCGACGAGTTGCAGGCCTCGTGGGATAGGCCACTCTTTAGGATTACGCGGGCGGATTTGACGCGTTCTGTGAGTTTGGGTCGTACGTTTTCCCAAAGAGACCGGATTGTTACCTTCGGGTGGAAATTCCCGCTCGGTGAAGCTGGTTCACATGCGCCAGCTCAGACTTGGCATGGAAGACCATCGAAGTATTCGCCGAATGTGAACTGCAGAAGACGGAGCGTTTTCTTTTCCTCGTTTTCCCCGTCAATCGCCCCGCAGCCGAGTGGATCCGGTGCAGACACGGTTCATGTGTCCATGTCGAAGACGACAGCCGACAGCCAACAGCCACGCGCATCGTCAAAGAAGTACTTGGACACACGACAAGCCAGGCGGCATGAGGAGGGCGAGCCTTGGCACCGGCCTCCAGAAGCCGCCAAGGCCGCTAAAATGCTTGGGAAAGCTTAGCATCCGGGCGGCATGAGACCTACGCCCTCTAGCCAGAAACCCAATTGGCCATGCGAGGAAAGGGAACACGCGACAGCATGTCGTCAGCGTTTCCTCGGCATTGCAGACACTGTAGGGCGCGCAGATGTACAGGCACTGCTGCACGACCAACAGGTGGACCGTCGATGAACCCCCGGTGCCCGCACCCGACCGAAACGAGCGCCAATTCTCCCTTCTCTTGCCGTATATCCATGCCTTATCAGCAATTTGACGGTGTAGTCCCCCCGACTGTGGATCATCCTTCACCACCAACGGGCCAACAGACCACTCGTTTGCCGCAAAAGCATCAAGTTCCGGGTCTTCACGACCGCCGACTCGACCCACCGAATCCTTTCGATTATGTTGCATCGGGCTGGCTGCACGCTATTGGCGCCGCCCCCCCGCGTCGACCCGTCGTCTGCCGCCCAGGACAAGGTCTGGCAGAGAGCTTCCCGACGGGTTATTGCTCAAGGTGGCACGGCAGCAGGGAGGAACTCCGGTCTGGTGGAAAGACGGCCTGTGGTTGGCAGATGGCAGATCCCGGGTCGTGGTGTAGCGTAGCTCGCTCAGGTCGTCCCTTTGCGCCCTGATGGGCTTGTGATCGTCCGAATAAATACCTTGTTACCGTCCCGGTTCCCCTTTCGATCCTGACTCGCTGCGCTTACCCTCTGCCTTTGTGACGGCTCGCACACCTCTTCTTCGCCCATTTCCCCGATCGGGTTGTCTTCATCGCGAGTTGTTCGTCTGTAGACCGTCGACACACGAAGCCCATTCTCCGTGCCGAGGACTCACACGGCGACTTGTTGGCCAGCCGCAGCCATGATCGACTTTGGAAGGAAGAAGTCGTCCGAGTCCGAGACGGCCGCGCAGGAAACCCCCGCCGCGGCCGCCGCACCCCCCAAACCGTTCCGGAAGGCCATCGTCCCTGTCATCGCGTGCGGTGCTGGTCTGTTCTCCGACGGATACATCAACAACGTGAGCCCCAGCCCAAGTGATCACGAATCGCACCGTCTTGTTCAACAGTCCCACGTTGACGCCGGGAGCTAATGCGACGCCATGCTCACGTAGGTTATTGGATCCGTTACCACGGTCCTCGCGCTCCAGTACGGCGACCTCTACAAGACTTCCAACGCCAAGAAGTATGTCAGTGACATCGCCTTCGCCGGCACCGTCGTCGGCCAGCTGGCCTTCGGCTGGCTCGCCGACCACTGGTCGCGCACCAACTCGTTGCTCGTCTCGACCGTCATCTTGCTCGTCTTTACCGCGCTCGCTGCCGGATCGTACTACAAAGGCGAAGCTGTCGGCATGTTCAACATCCTGGCCGCATGGCGTTTTTTCGTGAGCCGATTCCCATGGCCAGCACTGGTCTTCCGTGGAGAGTCCTAGCTAACCCTCGGCCCCGAAAAGGTCGGCATCGGCATTGGAGGCGAGTACCCCGCGGGTAGCGTCGGTGCAGCCGAGTCCACTGGCGAGCTGAAGTCGGGCTCGAGAAACCTCTGGTTCATCATGTTTACCAACACGATGATTGACTGGGTAAGGGAAAGCGGGTTGTCCCCCTCTAGTGAAACGGTATTAACAGGAGATGCAGGGTTTTGTTATCGGCGGTTCGTCATCAATGCTTCAGAGTCGCGTTCGGCATCGACTGACATTTGAGCAGCATTCGTGCCATACGTAGTCGCTGCCGCATGCCACAACGGTCACTACAGCACCATCTGGCGCACTAGCCTGGGCATCGGCGTGGTTTTCCCCATGTTTCTCTTTGTGCTTCGCCTGTTCGTGAAAGAGCCCGAGGAGTTTACCAAAAACTCGATGCGCTACGCCAAGACGCCATACTGGTTGTCCCTCAAGTTCTACGGCTGGCGTCTCTTCGTCGTCAGCTTGATCTGGTTCATCTATGATGTTGGTTTCGCCGAGTGATCATCTCCGTGACTACAGCCATGTTCGTCAAGCTAATCATCTCGTACGGTTAGTTCTCGGCGTACTCTTTCGGCATCTATTCCTCCACGATCTTGAGCAATCTGTACGGAGACACGGCCCCGCTCACGACCGTCTTCGGCTGGAACACAGTAATCAACCTGTTCTACATTCCCGGCACCATGCTGGGCGCACCCGCCTCCGACTGGCTAGGCCCACGGTACGCCCTCGCCCTGGGCGTGTTTCTGCAGGCTGTCGTCGGCTTCATCATGGCGGGCGACTACTTCAACCTGTCGCAACCCGGCATGGTCGGCGGCTTCGTCGTTGTCTACGGCGTCTTCCTGGCCCTGGGCGAGTTCGGACCAGGGAACAACATCGGTTTGTTGGCGGCCAAGACGTGCGCAACGGGGATTCGCGGTACGAAACCTCTCACAGTGAGCCTGCGAAACAAGATGTGCTGACTGTCTCAAGGCAAATATTATGGTGTCGCTGCAGCCATTGGCAAGATCGGCGCGTTCGTGGGTACTTGGGGTAAGTTTCGATATTCACCCGAACGGCGAAACGACAGGAGGCTTGGCTTGCTAATTGCCAACGTAGTCTTCCCGTACATCCAGGCAGCTGCCGGTGATGATGCCGTCGCCTCGGCCCAATATCCATTCTGGGTCTCGTCTTCCCTGTGCGTCCTCTCCGCTGCTCTTGCGGTATTCTGCCTGCCGCACATCGGCCAAGATACCATTGCGATCGAAGACGCTCGTTACCGCGCTTACTTGGAGGCAAATGGCTACGACACGCGACAGCTGGGCCTTAAGAGAGGTGAAAGCGTCGAAGGCAACGATGCTGTGGTTCCTGTGGAGGGTTTCAGGGGGGCCACCAAGGGCGATGAGACCGCCGAGTAGGTTGACCCTAAGTGTATTCGCTGGTGGTATTCAACTGCATCTTCTGTTGGAACTTCTGCAGTTGACAACTCAAGCAATTGACAGTTCCAGTAATTGACAACTCCACTGTTCAATACATCATCTAATTACTAGCCTTCCAAGACAAGATGACTAGTTGGGTAGATGCTAATGGCTTTTATCTGGTCAAGTTAGAATCTGCTTGGAAAACAGCGCGGCATGGTTCCGAGTTCGTTGATGGCAGACAACCGTCCCTTGGGGTTGTAGTAATTTGGCCCATCTACATATACAAGATATCAGCTTCCAAAGCTCTACATTTTCGGAGGGAATTCCGATTGACCATGGGTCGGCATGGGTCACCCCAGTCTGACCCAAAGCGCAGCATGATGAACAAATGCGGAACCACTTTCCAAAATTGGGTTTTATTGCCGTTTTAAGATTTATCTCGGTCTCGCTCTCGTGTTGCATCCCATGAAGCAGGAATGGTCGTATCCGGGAAAACACAATATAAGGTCGCATCACAGCTCGAGCCTATTCCAGGCAGTAGACCTTCCTCCGTTCCATGGCTTCTCACGAAGACCACGAGGATTTTTCAGGCTTTGTATGTAAGAAAAGTCGTCACTTTGAACTCAGGTTTAGGTCAAGATGAAGTCCATACAAGTAACCGCACCGGGGGTAGCATCATGGGTCGAGATCCCCGTGCCAGAAGCCAGTCCCAAAGACGTTCTTCTCAAGATCAAAGCCTGCGGCATTTGCGGTTCGGACGACATGTACATCGAGTACGGCGGCATCCCTCCACGGCAGAATTTCACACCCCTCGGTCACGAACCTGCGGCTGAAGTCGTTGAGGTTGGGGAGGACATCGTTTCCCCGGACATCGAAACCGGCGACCACGTCGTGATAGACACAATGGCCTTGACCGATGGCCTTCTTGGGTCGGGCGGTGCGCAAGGCGCGCTGAGCGAGTATGTCGTTGTCCACAACTATGAACCGCGGAAGCAGTTGAAAAAGATCCCCAAGCACATCCCCTGGCACGTTGCAGCACTAAACGAGCCCATGGCGGTAGCGCTGCACGCTGTCAACAGGACGATGCCCAAGCCCGGGTGCAAAGTCGTCGTGTTTGGCGCGGGGCCGATCGGACTGGGTGCCATCATGGGGTACCGCAAGAAAGGGGCAAGCCACATCACTGCGGTGGACGTGCTCGATTCAAGACTCGAACAGGCACTCAAAGTTGGCGCCGATGCGGTGGTTAACTCGGCCGAGACGGAACACCTCGCGGCGGAGCTGGTCGGGCTGCAGGGCGATGGGGCCACGGCCTGGAACCGGGGCACCCGGCCGGCAACCGACATCTTCCTCGACGCAGCCGGGGCCTCGCCTGTGCCAGGGCAGGTGGCCAGCATGGCGAAACGCGGCGCCACCTTCGGAGTTGTGGGTGTACACAAGGAACCGACTGAACTGAACTTTGGGCAGCTAATCACGATGGAGCTCAACATCGTCTTCAGCATGGGGTATCCGACGGAGATTTTCGAGGTCACTGACGACATTGTCGATAACTGGAGGAAGTATGCGGAGATTGTCAGTGATCAAATTCCGTTTGAACAGGCGAGGGAAGCACTTGAGCTAGCCAAGTCAGGCAAGGCGAACAAGGTTGTGGTGGTTTTTTGATGGGCACTGGGATAAAAGCGAGACACGATTGTCCTCAAGCTTATTACAAGCTTAACTAGAAAGTGGCAGTGAGTACAATTATCTCGTGAAGAGAAGATTGCAATGTACTTGTATAAATATGCATGCATTGTCTACTTCTCGCTTGAGTATATGCTTTGTTATTATATAATGAAAAAAAGAAAAAGACACCAAAGCTACGAGCGTACATACGTCTGAGCCACAAGTGATATTACGCTAATTTCTATCAGAGTTACTCTAGCCACGAACAACAAAATTGTTCAAGCCCAATGATAAAACTACATCTTCGAAGACGGGCAATTACCATAGTGAAATGGAAACTAAGCATAAAGTGCCTTCCACAGCCATGTGCATCGCTCGTTGGCAGTGGCATCTCTGATAACGTCAACATCAATGAGGTTGAAGGCGATTATATCTACGTCACTGCCGGATGTCGGAAACTCTGGCTTCCCGAGGTCGTTGGGGTTTGCAAACTTGACGAAGTTGACAATGTATCCCTGCAGGGTTTGGGCAAGCTTTACAATGACGTCCCTTTGTACCCCTTACTCAACCTCGTTCAGTCTATTGTAAAAAGCGTAAGGGAAATCAGCACCCTGTGTGCCTGGAAAAACTTGAGACTCAGCAGTATGTAGCGTTGCCGAACGCTCATACGAGGTTGTATGTGTGGCAGTTGATGCGACGAGAGGAGCCCAACCTGTACTCACTGCTTAAAACGTTGGTTGGTCTGCAGTCTCAACCCAAACCCACAAGTTCGTTTAGTAAAGTCTAATGATACTCGAAAAGACAGCCAGGATGGCTTAAACCTCACATGTTCAACTCTAAACCTCGACGTTCAGGACTTGCAACTTTCCATCACTTTCGCTCCTTTCAACCACCTTTGGGACGACACCACCTTCCTGACAGTTTCGGGGCATCATTGTACCCCAGATGTTTTTCCTCCACCCTTTCTCCTTCACTCTATTCTCTCTGTTACAGGTCTGCACATGGGGAAGCGTGAGCAAAACAAACAGACGAGTTGGCACCGGCACAAGGCTACGACGCATTAGGACGCCGCCGTACGAACCGCAACGCCGCGGATTGCGACATCACCGCTGAAACATGCGACGCCTTATTCATCTTTGCGATGCGCATTTTGTAGGACTTATCAAGCAGTTGGAAGGTGTCTGGATGGTTAAAGCCTGGTCAAATCATTCATCGTTCCTGCTCACTCCAACCATCGGAATGATCTGCCTCTCATTGGTGTAATCGGTTGTATGTGGCGCCACCACAAGCCCAGCCATGATCAGAGTGCTACCACGCTCGCCTTGACGCGTATGAACTGCCTAGACCAGCATCTGCAAAACATAAAGCCGCTCCAGACGTTGCTTAGCGCTCAGTTAAACAAGCGAATATGTATGATGCATCCAGACCCGAATCACTAGTAATGTGATAGAAGCATGAGAGTTCATGTCTCGATCTCGTATCTTCCTGCGGCCATGTCATCCACAAAACAAGCGTCCGAGCCTGGCTGTTGTTTGACATATACCCCTCTCTGCAGACAACCAGTCGCCCCCAGAAAATTGCGGGGTGCATAGGGGACCGTCCCCCACCTGCGCTGATCTCCAGTTCCTCGCCGTGAGATACGCGCGCGTACCACATGGATGGGATCAGCTTCTAGTGTCCTTCCTGCCTTGGAAGAGGAACACATCCTCCCCGGCGGTTCTACTGGCCGCGGATCGACAGTGTTCTACTTCTCTACCTCTCTTGGCTATTTGTCCCCTTCCAGCCACCGGGGTTTGACTGTGATCTTCATCTGGGGTCCGGGGTTTGACAAGCACCGCGGTGATCAACGCAGATCACAGCATCTGGGCGAATGCGATTTCCACTCTGCCCGCCCCTGGATAATGACAACGACGATGAGTCTTATGCCCTTGCAACGAGGCCTACATCATCCGTCTCATTTCCTCCTAGTTACGTGGTGGCGACATCCAGATTTCTAGTAATCAATGGGATCACTCAAAACCCCACCAATCAGTTTGGCTACCAAATGCCGCTCTATTGCATACAGCCGCCGAAGCCCAACATATTCCCCCGGGTGTTGTTGACAATCTCGCCGGCGTAGTGGAGATTGGAGCTGGACCTTGACGGCAGTATTGGGACCTTTGAGACAAACAGCAATTAGGATCTTCTGTGCAGCGTGGGAACCCCGATGGTAGATCCTTGTCATTTGAGAACGCCGTGCCCGTTACCTATGGGCCTCGTCCTTGGGAGATGCTTCCAACCGAATGCGGGTATTGTTTCAATGGTCTCGGGCCGCCAAGTAACGTAGCAATCAAGAGAGCCAGCTCGGCACTTGCGATTGCTTTCAGTGACACACGTCCCGTGAATATCCGTCCATTCCCATCAGTCGTACTCCTCCCCTTTCCACCTTGACGACGGCTAGAGTTCAGCTCTCTCTCTCCTCTTGCCGTCCAGACCCTGACGCATTTCGCTTCAATCCGGATTTTGCTCCGGCTGGCGAAGCAGGTCCAGCCGTCACTCCACTGCCGCCTTCTCTCCGGCCACCAGTTCCCCGCCATGACCGCCTTACGCCCAAGAGCCTGCAATCCATCCATCCCGATTTTGCCTCCCATCCATCATGCTCCCCCATCCGTGCCACTGTGACCTCATGCTGCACGCAAGCTCCAGCCCTCCGGGTAAACCAAACGGGCTCAGGAATAGTCCATCAATCAGTGTACGCCACCGCCAGCCGCCTCCTCTTCCAACTCCCTCTCTAGCCGATGCAGCTGGCTCAGCCCCTCCGCAATGGTCTTCAGCTCCAGAGCCGATGGCCCGACGCAGGGCTTTCGCGGCGCCCCGCCGTACTGCTCAAAGTGCCCGATCGCCGCCTTGACGCCCACGAAGCCCGTCTTGATGGCGACCCAGTCTCCCTTTGCCACAACCGCCTGTAACCGCCGCGCTTCGGCGAGCTTGCCCTGACTGAAAAGCTCCATGATACGCACGCATGCCCTCGGCGCAATATTGGCTAGCCCGGAGATGGTGCCGTGTCCGCCGACGACCTGGCCCTGCAAGATGAAGTCGGCGCTGCCGCCCGCTACGAAAAAGCCTTCGGGAACGTCGTCCACAACGCGTGCGAGTTTGCCCGTGTTGCCGCATGTAAGCTTGACACCAACGACGTTGGGGTGCTGCGCGATTTGAACAATGGCGTCCGAGGTAAGATCCCGTCCGGATGCCGCCGCGGGAAAGTTGTAGACCAGCAAAGGGATGGGTGATTCGTCCGCAACCGCGTAGAAGTGTTGGACAATCTTTTCATCGTCGAGCAGGGAGCCATAGTAGCTGGGGGGGAGCATCAGTGCGTGAGACGCACCGCTCTTGGCGGCGTCTCTACAAAGTTGGAGTGTCTCACGGGTCGACTGAGCCCCGCACCCGGCAATAAGCGGAATTTTGACATCATGGCCTTCTTGGTGGATGGTATCGGCGGCGCAGCGTATCATCGAGCTGCGTTCCTCTCTTGTCAAGTGTACGGCCTCGCCGTTGGATCCGTGAACGACGATGCCTGCCACACCTGCGTTGATTAGTCGAACGAGATGACGCTCGAGGGTGTTCGTGTCGACTTCTTCTGAATCAGTGAAGAACGCCAAGGTAGGGACGTATACGCCTTCCGGGAGTCGAAGATGTTCAGCCTTGGGGGCACCGTAGCGGGCCTCTAGGGATGGAGGAGTGGCTAGGGTGGTAGCAGGCATTGCGGTGGTTTTGATATGTGGCAACCAAGTTGTCGAATAGCACTCTGGGAGGAAAAGCGATTTGAGTTAAGGAATGAATCAAAAAGGATGACAAGTAGACTAACAGGAAATGGGCGAGCCTTGTGGTCTTATAACCAGATAGACTAAAGTAGCAACAGGGTTGAAGCCTTGTCGCAAAGAGGAGCGCGATGGGCTATGAGAGGTCTTGTTTGCTTCCTTCCGATCCAAGGGGTACGTGTAGAAGATGCCTCGGACGAATAGAGTTCAGGCTGGTCGTGGACGCTTCCCCAAAGAGACGCAATGGTTCCAGCTGGCCCCGGGATCCCATGATGTTCAACATGCGGCTTTGCCAAAACTTGGCGGGCATGGCACGGTTGGGCGGCAGCGCGGCGTGGGGGTGGCCATTTGCCTACGCCCTGTCCTGCCGCTTTCGAACAAGCGGCTGGGTGCGTGGACCACAGAATGTGTGTGTGAAGTCCGGGCTGACATGCCATGCATGGCAATCATGGCAGGCAACCATGTTTGCGGTGAGCTAGATGGCATGGTACATCGATCACAAGGTGCGATGCCACTAGACATGAAAAGGGGACGGATCTTCTCCGGTAAGCCGGTCGTGTCATTTTGGGCCGACAGCGCCGGTGTCTCGTCACAATAGGGCCGTCCCGTATGAGGGTTTCACCGATTGACATATCACTAAGCAACAATGCAGCCGCCCTTTTCTTTCAAGGTAAATCAATGATTTACCGGGGCATAAGGTCGTGTGATCAACAGTAGGGGTGTCGAATCATCTCCGGAGTGGAACTCAATGATCTTGCACTACGCGATGGAAACCTCCGGCCGGGGAAGACAAATTCGGAGCCGCGGGCCTCAGCCGAGCCGCTCGGATTGCAGGCGATGTGAGCCAATAAAGGTGACCGAGAGTTAGGGCGGATGGCTGGCCCGAACCCTTATGTTTCGATCTTGTCTCGTCACTGTGACCACGCTATCTTCTGGCCCTGCTGATGTGTGCTCAATGCGGCGCGTGGGCTTTCTGAGCAAGAGAGGATCCAGGTAACCCCAGAGTGACCCCCACGCTGTTCTCAACGCCCGGGCTCTAAACAAGTGCGTGCGGTGAGCTAGCAGGAAAATACGGCGAATCATGCGGTCTTCGTATGACCATGTTCTCTGCCACAAGCTGTTCCGCAATCCCCAAACTCCCCAGCACGTCCGTATTCCGTCGGCCGGCGGTTCCTTGCGGACTGCAGTCACAAAAAGAATTGGCAAGGATTTCAGAGGCCTGCTTTATTCGCAGAGGCCGCGAATCACGATGCAGCATTCAGAACTCCGGGCGCGGCATAGGACCCGGTCCTATCTTATCCCGCGCTATCATGAGTCCAGCGCCGGGTGTTACGCAAACCATCCCGCCTAATGCAACCATCAAGTTGGCCTTCGGCTGTCCTCCCAGATCATCGACGAATGATGGAAAGAAACGCCCCTCCATACTCGACTGATATCTTGCTTGTCAGTGTATAGCTGGTCAGGAATAAGCTACACGCTTGAATTCGGGCCTTCCGAGACCCTGAGTCTGTATTCGGGCGCATTTTCTTCTCCTCACGTGAAGAGGCGTGGGGGGTTCCCATGAGTGGGGACCGTGACTTTGACGGTAATCAGTTCGCCGTGGAAAGAGAAAATATTCTTGAGCACTCGCATGTTTCCTATCTAGAATGACAATATGTTTTCAATTGCTGGACACATGACTGCAGATCTACAAATGTAACGACCATGGCCGTCTATGGAACAATACATGACGAGATAAATAATATTCAACCCCCGACTCGGAACTTTCATTTGCTGGAAATGGTGATGTTTAGAGAATGGCAACTCAAAAAAAACGTCATCTTCCATGAGTAAAAGTTCATCTCAAACGAGGCCATTCCCTGGTGCGATACCCTAGATCGACCCATGAAGGCGGACATTTGGACAACGCTCTATCCGATGACATAACAGTGAGAGTTTGAGTCTGTCTTCACTCACACCGCTACCTTTTTAAAAACGAACCCTGAACCACGTTGTAAACAGCCTCAGCATCGCCATACGCAATGTACCTTGAGAAACTTTGTCACACGCTTATCAGGCTGAATATCACTGCATGCACTTTAACCTGGCCTAGGACAAGATTCTTACCGAAAATGCCGTGGAAAGGGGAGTCGACAGGTCTGATATTTCTATCGTGACTCTAACGGATCTATTTCCGCACTGGGCCAATGATAATGTTTTTATTGCCTTGTTGCAAACTTATTTGATTCACCGGTCTGGAAGCTGATGAAATATTTCGCTGTTATTACATATGTTCCGAAACAATGTTTTGATAAATTTATCTGGATTTTAGGTAAGGAAATGAGAGCCATTTAGCTTTCAGTAGTTAAATGATTTCTCTCCGCCCTTTTGGTTTGGGGGAATATGTGAGGAGAGTGCGGTTGCCGGTTTATGGCCTTTGTAATATCAATATATGGAAACAGTCCTTAAAACAAAAGAAAAAAGAAACTTTGATGTATCCTACGCTCTTGGACAACCCGTTGGCTCCCTTTCTTTAGCTTTTTTGCTATCTTTCTACTCTTTGAATGTCCCATCTCAGTTCGTGCCTATAATCATGGGTTTAATTGTTTGACATTGTCCTCAATCTATTCTATCTGCTCACATACCATGAAGTAATGTCGCAAATGATGGCTGGCCAAAAGCTTCGTCTTTATGGACCAAAGCCTGTCGCTCAGCGTGTCGCCCATAGCAACCAACAGGTCCCCGCGGGGGCTCAGAGGCCAGGAATACACTGTTGACAAGTAGTCGTGTATCTTAACGAAGGACGTAGCAGGCGGCATCGCCACCAGCCTTGCTGTCTTACCTCCCAGCCGCTCTGTCATACAGTACACCAGCAGATTCCTTAGCCTCTTCCTCGTCCGATTAACAAATAGTGCGGGAGGTCTCCCGAACAAGTGCAAAAAGTTTCGTCCATTTTTACTTTCTTCCTGTTGTCGTTGTCACAGTCAGGGTCACTACTTTCACAGTAACAGTGAAGCCCAACGTTCTTCTACTCATTGAACTCGTTAGTATCCACAATGATGGACTATATTAAGCCCTATGAGCGGTGACTGCCAGGACGGGTCAGCTTTGGCCCCTGTAATATGGCTCTAGAGATCCCGGGTCGCGATTTTCTTTCATGACCCAGACAGCGTCGGTCGGGGGGGGGGGGGGGGGGGGGGGGGGGGGGGCAAAAGTCATCCAGAAGTGGCGACGGGCCCCGGGAGAAAATCTCGGCGGCAGTTGGGCGGCAGAGAACGCCTGGTACGAAGGCAGCTGTGCTTCTTCCTCAAAGTCGACATGATGATCGAAGTCTAGACTCCGAGCGTTCATCCATGATTTGAGATCGGTATTGCCAGTACGTCGGAGTATGTAGCTCTTGATGTAGCTCCTGGCTCTTCTAGTTGATTTCAATTATAATTCAAGTTAAACTGGTTTGGATCTATTTTACAAGACTGCTATGGACGTCTTGTCGATCAGTTGAATATTTCCCAAGCATACAGACCAGCTTCATGCATATCGCTATCGACGATTTCGAATATGAATAGTATTTTGGCCCCCTCAAGAATTTCAGTCACATTGCCTGGTGATACCCAGGGAACTGCGGTATTAAAGTAAAAGAGAACGAACTCGGGCCTATCATTGAACCATTACGACAGAAATCTCACACCAGTTTGCGTAAGCTAACTAAAAGAAGTAATCAGGGCCAATCTCAATCATCATCTTCCCATTCTTGTCAAAACTAGAGAACTCATTGCATTCTTGTCGTGTGATGTGAAGCTTCTGAGACTAAGTTGCGAGCCACTGTCGGCTGTCAATTACTAGACTCAATTAGGGAACATATCCTGCTGCCATGAGCCCTTCCCTTGAAGGACTGAATGGACTGAAGCCGGCATGGCCACATCATATGCAATCAACTCCCAGCGTCGGCCCAGAGCTCAGAGCCCTGTCATACTGAGAGAACACATGAGGTGATTGCGTTAGAGATTCTCTCCCTCGCCGCCGTTGTGGGGCTGCTTTCAACATTGCCGAATCTATAATGGTCACAAAACTGAGATCATCACCGCTGCAAGCCGCCGGCTTTGTGTGCCAGAGATCATCAAACAGCGGTCTGTACCTCCGGGTAAAATCCTTCAGTACCCACTGTGACTCTATTAATACACGTCCTCATGAGGTTGAGTCTTTTTTGTGTGTGTGAGAGGACAGGCAAGGCTGGGGCGAAGCTTCGGTGACGGCTTGGCACGCCGCGTGGACCGGTGGAGAGAGATCAGCAGAAGAAACATCAGCAGGGTCGGGGAAACTCGTAGCGATATCTTTTGTTTCTACGGAGAGGATGTACGTCTAGAAGTTCAACAGAAGTTCGTTGGATCACCGAACGCTTATGAAAAAGATCATTCGTTGGAATCATTTCCTGGTGGGCCTTGTTTTGGCTGTTGGGTTCAGAAGGGGAAAAGATTAGGGAGCGCCAAGCTGCAAGTGCATCGTGAGATGCCTAAAATTAGCATCACATACCCGCACCTCCTCAGCTGGCCCGGGGATGCAAGCTCCAGAACTGTTGTCTGGGGCAGCAGGGGGAAGCGGATGAGCCAAAACTCCGCTACAACGCTTTTGCCTTCCATGCGACGAGGATTGCGTGGAGTTGACGAAGACCAACAGGTCGTAGCAGCCAGTCATAAGGCATAGAAAGAGGAGAGAAAACTTCTCACTGGTCGGACGCCGCACTTTTAGTGTTGATCCTGGTGGCAGGGCGCGGTGTCGATCATCCGCAGCCCGGCGTCATTCGGTGTTGGACAGGCAAGGAAGTTCCCCTTCAAGCTTTCGAGACATGGATGGACGAGGAGCAGGGAAACGGAGCAGCAGGAAGTTTGTTACCTCTCTTGGTGGTCTCTGAGGCCATGCCGCCAAGAGAACAGATGAAACAACGACAGCTCATTATCGGATGCTTTCTCGTGGTTACGGCTAGATTGTTCAGTCGGAGGGAGCCGCCGATGGTGCAGCTGCTATAAGGCGGCTTGGTATCTGTCCCTAGTTGCTTGGTGAGCTGGCAAGGGAGGCGGGCGGGATGCGTGTCTCCGTGGCTCTGCCCTCCTTGGCGGGGATGTGCCGGCGACGAGTGATTGTCATACCAAGTGATGCACGCAAACCCAAAATGAAGATTCAGTCATTGTGATTAGTAGTAGATTGGCACCATTGGCAGAGGAGGCACTAGAGAGTGGGTGCTCTGCACAGCACTCCGAGGAAGAAAGGGAAGCCCTGGTCTGGTACCAAACTATCAATTGTGACTGGTTCAATCGACGGTGATGTCGAGGCGCACGCGTGGACAATTGAGCATTGCCATCTTGGCGGATGGTGTCTCTCAAATCAAGAATGCGCTGGATCGGAGTGAGGTGATTGGCATGCAGCCCCCTACTCTCACTCGGGTGGCTTCTGTGCGGGAGTCTCGACGCCTCATTTGCGGCGTTCGGCACTCGCCTCAGCATTGTCTTGACCACCGCCTTCACTGCTGCCAGCCCCAACATGCATGTAAGGTGCGGTCATATTCGTAGTCATGCTGTTAAGCCGTGGCACGCGACACCTATCCTTATTTGGAGAGGGGAGTATTGGCGCGCTGCCAAATTGTGACTGTTCATGGGAATACAAGGGGCCCCGGATGTACCGCATTAAGCTTTCCTGGAGATTCGGGGCGAGCGGAGCGGACAAGGTGAAGAGACACGGGCTCTGATAAGCAGGACAACCGGGCCGACATGGAGACCAAAGAGCCCCCAATGCCATTCATTGGGCCTTTCGGATACACAGGAAGGCTTTTAGAGGAACAACTTTAGGTAATTAGCGCGTTGACGCTCCAGTTTAGACTTGTTCAGTGGGCTTTGGGAAGAAAGCAAACTACCGGTCGATAACAACCGGGATGTTGAGTCGTCGGTTGAGGCTGGGGCTGCGAGGGGGGTTCTTGGCTTCGCTCATCGAAACCCACTTTTGAATAGCTGCAATTTGGCTGGGAGGGCGCGCGAGATGGAGACCTGCCCGGTGCCAAGCGGCCAACCAAGACCCAAGCCTCCAAGTGACGATGCGCGGTCGCTGCCCGAGACATTGCCTTGCGGTTATACGTGGGTTTGCTTTTTGGGTCCTTGTCGTTGTTGGTCCCGGCCGGCAAGTGTTTCTGTAATTCCCCAAGAGTATAGTTATTCGGGACGTGATTATATATGCTGCATCATTCCGCCCACAATTGCCGATTCCAATCACCATCGCTCCAACCTCGTCAATAACAACCACAGAACGACTACTCAACCAGTCAGTACATCATCCTGCAAACAACCATCTCATCTGAGCCAACAAACAATACACAAGCCAACCGCCAAAAATGCATTTCAACCGTGTTGCCCTCTCCCTCGCCGCCGCCGCCTTCGTCAAGGCCGACCTGCAGCTCGACAACGATGACATCCCTACCCAGTGTGGTGCCGTTTGCCGGCCCATCTACGACCTCGGCCAGGCCTGCGAGGTCAATGATGACCTGATCAACAACGACCTCACCGAGGACCGCCTTGAGGCCCAGTGCGTCTGCACCAACAACAGCATCAATGTCTCCCAGTACGCCGCCCTGTGCGCCAGCTGCATGGACCAGAACGTCCGGGACCGCGATGATCTCGATGGTGAGTTTACGCCACGTCAATTCTTCACTGATTGCAGTGACTGATAATGTTCTAGACATCAACGACATCCTGAGAACATGCGGTTTCGCTAGCACCTCCTACGCCGCCACTGCATCCTACGCCTCCACTACGCCCTCCGTCTCTGCAGCCCGCCCCACGAACTCGGCCCAACTGACCACCACCATCACCCCCGGCTCTGGCGCCGGCAGTGGGGCCTCCCCTACGCAGTCCTCCGGCTCCGGCTCCGGCAACAACAACGGCGGCGGCAACGCCACCCCTACCAACGCCAACGGCCAGGCCACCCAGACCCCGAATGCTGCGGGAGTCGTCTCTCCCCAGGGTCTCGGCCTGATCGGCGCCGCTGCCGTCGGCGCTCTCTTTTTGTAAAACGGTGATGGCTTTTCCATCGTTCATGAATGATTGTGGCATATGAACGGACATGAGATATCATTTTGGGTTTCAGGTCTCGCATTACAGGCGCCACGGCAAATACCTTAGCATTTTCAGTCGCTTCAGCTAGTTCACTGGTCTTCAGAGGCCGCAGTCTCTTAGACACTTAATTCGAGCTTCAAATGAAATCTTTTAGCATTTCAAGTTTTACCTTTGCCCGCGACAGGCTCATTTCTTCGTAATCTAGCAGACCCTGAGAAGCCTGTGCGCTCACTGCCTCCACCTTTGCAGTTTTGGATTCTCTTTGCTGTAACACCGTTTTGATGGCAGAAAGATCTTTTCTGGTAAGCCTATCGACGTAAAATTGCTAGAGAAGTAAGTTGCAACTTTGCTTTCCTCAATTTGTAATACAATTTATGAGATGTGGTGACGGGTCCTACCATGCCAGACAGTGTAGGCTTCTAGATACCAGATTTGAAGTCGCCGGTCAAAACACAAAGAGTTAAGAGGGACTTGACTGAACGAAAGTCACGACACTCCGTAGTCCACTACTAATTGCCCATCAATTACGAGGTTGTGGTTCTCTTGTTATTGCCGGGAGGCTAAGACTGCTTGCCATCCAACCCCGCCCTGTCGAATCGTCGACTCTAGCAAACCTACCCTCATGGTTCCCCATGAAGGCGGGTTTGTTAATGATAGGAAGCGCCATGCATTCAGAATGAATTGCTCTGCGGTTGGAATGTTCAGCCTATGTTGGAAATCATGCCGTCAACCACATATTTCGACTCAGTGCACTGAGAATCAGGTCTGGACGTTGAAGATCACGAGATTCAATCTTTTGAGTATTAAGCAGCATGTAAACTGCCCGAATACGGTAGAGATTCTGCGGGATGTGGGGGTTGCCTCGCACGCCATGGCCCCCCACTCTGCATTGCGTGGAAGGGGAAACGCGGGGTCCTGCTTACATTGAGTCAGAAGGCTCGTATTTATCAGCAGCTCCTCCTCAGAATGACTCTAACCCTTCCGCATCGTAAAGCTTTTCAGCAGTCACTCTGTAAAATCCTTCTTATCGAGTGGTGAAGATGGTTGCTCTCCCACCTCCGTTCAGCGAGATTCCACGCGTCCAGTTGCTCTACGATCGACCGGCAGACATTGAACCGCTCGCGCGGCTGACCAAGGATCTGAATAACGGGACATCTCTATGGATAGCGCGTGAAGATTGCAACTCCGGTCTCTCGTTCGGGGGCAACAAAGTGCGGAAACTGGAATATGTCTTGGCGGACGCAATCGAACGAGGCGCAGACACTCTGGTAACCACCGGCGGCATCCAGTCAAATCACATGCGCCAGACCGCCGCCGCTGCGGCACGACTTGGACTCAAGGTGGGCTCGTACCACGACGTGCGTGGTTTGTTTGGCGTTATATCTACTGACAGAGGACTAGGTTGCTCTGTATCCCAGTGGCCATGTTGCATCAGGTGATGCCGAGTACAGGTACGCAGGCAACATCCAGATTAACGAGATCCTCGGAGCAGAGACTTTCCCTATCGACACAACCGTGGACGAGGTGATTGCAACTCTCAAGGAGAGAGGGAACAAGCCGTATCCCATTCCAGTCGGGGCAAGCACTCACCCTCTTGGTGGCCTAGGCTATGCCAGATGGGCTTTCGAATTGCTGGAGCAAGAGGCGAGGATTGGGACGTCTTTCGATGTCATCACCGTGGCTCTTGGGTCTGGTTCAACGTTGGCGGGCATGGTCGCCGGTTTCAAGCTTGCGCAGAAGTTGGGTCTGAAGGGCTCTAGCAAACGCTTGATCGGGTACTCGATCTTGAGGTCATCAGAGGACAACGTGGCTGGAATGGTCTTGGACATTGCAAGACTCACGGGCTCGTATATTGGACTCCATCCAGATGAGTTTACAGGCGACGACTTTGACGTCGATTACTCGTATCTTGGTGGATCATACGGTCTCCTTGACGAGCGGACGGAGAGCGGCATCAAGGAGCTAGCGCGCACAGAGGGCATTCTGACCGACCCTATCTACACGGGTAAAGCGTTCACTGGGCTGTTGCACACGGCAAGAAATGGAGACTTCAGCGGCAAAAATGTCCTGTTTTGCCATACCGGAGGTCAAGCTGCAATTAGCGCTTATCCAAAACTAAGATAGACAACCAACCAAGGCATCTCGCAGGCAGGAACCGCGGTGGCGGCATCTTGAGCGCGGCAGTTGGATCAAATGTTTGAATTCTAAATGGTATCTTTAGACAAAAGAAACGCATGGCCACACTCCTTTATTCCCACATCGAGCCTGTTCATTCCACCTCCCTCCACCTCCTCTCCAACTGCTTGATAACATGCGTCCGCGTTCCGGATCCGTACTCAGCCAGTATCGAATTCGCCTGCTTTCCATACAGCGCACCCTGCATCTCAAAGTGGTTGGAAAAGCCGAATCCAACACCCGGCATGTTGTACACACCCGGGCTCTGCCTCGTGACCTCCTGGATCTGTCCCATGGCCCCGTTAGTTGAACCCATACCATTCAACATCCGCTGTTGGCCCAGCGCCACCTGCGCCTCCATGATCATCTCCCGGATCGTGGGAACGGTCTCGACATACACTGCGCGGCGGGCCTTGGACATCTTGAGGAGCTCCGACGCGTCGGGTGGTGAGCGCGCGCAGGCCTCGACGTAGAGGCCGCGCATGCGCGGGCTGTACATCTCGCACATGAGACTTGCGGGGACGATGTCGCCCTTCAGAGACATGGAGGCGGCGAGGGCAGTGCCGCGGACGAACTCGTGATAGCAGGACGGGCAGATGGTGCAGTCTTTCCACCCGTACCATCGCCGGTTCTGGAAGTCTTCGTCGCGAGGGCAAAGGGGCAGGCTGGCAAACTCGAGGGCGTAGGACTCCAGGGGCTGGGTGTCGGCGGTGAAGAAGCCTTCCAAAAGCTTTGTCATGTACGAGACGAATCGCGGGCTTGCGGGGTTGAAGGAGCAGAGGATCGTTGTGCTGGGGGGCACGCCGCATTTGGGGACGAGAGAGGATGCGAGGCCGAGCGGCTCGGCGATGGTAGCGACGCAGGAAGCGCAGATCCCGAATTCTTCGGGGTGGGACGGGAAGGTGTACCATTTCCCGTCCTTGATTCCCTGGGGGTTGCAGAACCCTTCGCTGCACGCCGTGCCGAGGGCTTTCCAGAAGATGGAGAAGTCCTTGGTCTCAATGGCACGCGACATGGCGATGCCAACGTTGAAGTGTCCCAGTACGCAGTAGACCAAACTGCCGTATCGGGACGCGAGGTTGTCTCCGGCGTCGCGCCATTTACGTTCCTCGCCGGAGCCGACGATGTGGTCGCTGTAGCAGGCGGCGCAAACGAGGACGCCCTCGTGGTCCGCGGTCGGGGTGAACCACTTTCGGGAGCCTACGGTCACTTTCTGCCGCTTGGCGCAGGTAGGGATGTTCATGCGGGCGACGGCTTCCTTTGTGAAGCCGGCCCAGTCGTTCCTGGCCGCGGCGGTCTTGTAGATGTTCTGGATGTATTGGATGGATAGGTCGCACGACCACACGTCGTTAGGCGCCTGTCCCGCCGCCGCCTCGAAGTTTGCGGCGAAGCCATAGGGCTGGATGCGGTCTTCGAAGCACGCCTGGCAGACAACCATGTTCGGAACGGCATTGTTCTTGGGGCGGTACCATTTGGCCCCTTCGCTTCCCCTGACGCCGTCGAGTCCTCTGCAATCGGGGATGGTGCCTCTGTGGCGAAGAAAACTGACGAGGTCTTCGATACGTCCCGTGGCCAGGGTGTTTCGGAGGAGGTGGTCCTTGATTCGGGGTTTGCTGAAGCGGCAGACGCGGGGCTTGTTGTCGTCGCACACCTTGCCACGGAAATCGTGCTCGAAGCGCGTGCCGACAAGGTGGTCTTCATAGCACCTCGAGCAGATGGAAAAGTCTGGGGCGGTAGGATGAGTGTACCATGTTGTGCAAAAGGTCACGGGGCTATCGATGCAGGCGACCACGCCACGTCCGCGTTTTCTGCTGGGCGGGCTAGCTCTGCGGGAGTTGGCGCGCGGTCTGGTGGGTGACACGATGGGTTCTTTGATCGCGGGCGGAGGTCCTCGAGGGGTCAGCTCCAGCGGCGTAACGGGTTCGGGGGTAGGGTTAGTGGACGGAGGTGTGAAGCAAGACGTGGTGGTGCTGGTAGTGAAGTCGGGGGTAGAGAGTTCGTCGCGAGGGGTTGACGGTACGGAGTAGATGGTGGAAAGCATCGGCGAGGGTGCGAAGCGCAGGTTTTGGAGAGTCTCTTCAAGGTTGTCGAAGTCGATGATCCCAGGTCGCTGCTTAGTAACGGGCGCTTCCACTGGACTCGTCGCCTTCTCTGGAGGAGTCAAGACTCCGTGTGCCACACTGGCGGGCACCCGGGCGGCAGTGGGCACTGAAGTTGATGGCTTCTTCGAGGGTTGTGCGACACCCTTGGGGAAGTAGCTTGTTGCTTCTCTCTGGGGTGGCGTTGGCGGGGGCGGAGGGAAGCTTGTAAGTGCACCGGGTCCCGGACTGCGGAGGTCGGCCAGACGGCCGGAAGCGGAAACGCCGGGCGAGGAGGAGGGTTTTCTCGGAGGAGCTGACGGGCCGCCGGCGCTGGCGTTCGGTGCCGGGCTTGCAGGCGGGGGAACATTGAAGCTAGTGTACGAAGGCGGGCTAGGATTTCCTGTCCACTGAGGCGTCGGGGGCTGGAGTGTTGCTGAGACGGGGCGGACGGGCTTCGGTGCCGCCAGGGTAGTGGTGTGCTGTTTGGAGATCTTGGGAGCCGGAGCCTTGGTCTCGGAGCCCATCGGTGCCGCACCGGAACCTGCGGCCGTCTGGGGCCGCGAGCTCCGGGCCGGCTTGGGCGGGGGCTGTCGGTGGGACATGGTTGCAATCACGGGCCGAAACGACACTCGAGAATATCCCCACAAGCCTCTTTGCAGCGCAGGTCGATAAGATGACGATGGGCCTCGCCCTGTTCTTGGTCTGGTGCCGGAAACGGGATGAGACGGTAAGGACAGGCGCTAGCGCAACAAGATAGAAAAAGCCTGAAAGCACCCGGAACACAGAGGAGGACAAGGAAAGGTCTTGCGGGAGTCATGCAACGTGCATCCGCTCCGGGACGACGTGCATGTTAAAAGAAAGCTTCCAGAGAGGTTGGACTCGACTGTTGATGGGCTCATCAGAGGGCGCGTCCTCCAGTTGGTGCCCGATGAGCGGAATGCCGGGTCAGCCGTGGGGACGATCCACACCACCTCGTGCCCGACTTACAGCGATCGCCCTGGAACTGGTGGCGGGCGGGGAGATGAGAGAGGCAGAGGTTTCCTAGGGATGCTTGGCAGGCCGACCTGGTTTGGCCGTCTTCATTTCCCGTTTGCAATGGGAACTTGTTTACCCTCGGCTTCGAGGGAGGGAGAGGGCACAGGCAGGGGACGCTCAGGCTTCAGCGGCGGCAGCCGTAGAAGAATCTAGGCTGCATTCCACGGCTTCGGGGAATTCTTTTCGCAAAGCCTTTCGCAGAGCGACCAGGGCTTTGACAGGGGCTCTGGCCATGGAATGCTGTGTGAGCATGTTGCTTCGGGCGTGGGAGTTTGATTGTCGGGCGTCAAGATGCGGCTGTTGTTGTTGTTCTCGAAGCCGGAAGGCAGGTTTTTCTTGTTTCCTCTTGTTTCCTCTTGGTTTCTCCGTGGCACATCTTCGAGGTTGGGCTGCTCGCAGGGGCACCGTTGGGATGAAAGTTGAGATGAACGGTCCCTTCATGAATCGCAAACTCTGCTGGTTTGACCAATTTACCCTCCGCACAGGCCAGCCACCACACAAGGGCCGCGCCATCCCGCGGTGCCCTTTCTTCTGTCGCATCTCTCTGCCCTTTGCCTCTGTTCCTTCTCACCTTACCCTGCCACAGCTGGTATCAAGTGACCTGGGCAACGAATATGAGTGAAGCACCGAGTCCCGTTGGGAGATGGGGCTTCGTGCCACCCAAGTTGCAAGTGTAGTGCAGCTCAACTGTTGCGGGAAAGCGGAAGCGATCGAGGCGAGGCAAAGCGCACTGCAAGCCATGTGGACGGATGGCCAGCCGCCTCATGCACGGCGACTATCTCCTTGTGAGGAAGACGAAAGGATCTTGTCGACACACTCGAGCGTGGGCTGGTGGGACTCGGGGGTTGGATGACGGGCTTGATGGAGAGAGGGAGGGAGAGACACAGCACAGACAAGACGCGAAGGACAAAACCTCCGGCGCCAACGCGAAGACTCCTTCGCGTCGGCCCAAGTTGCCAAGTCTCTGCTCTTCTGGCTCAGTGGCTGACGCACATGCTCGTCTTGGTTATCTCTCTGGTCTGGGTGCGCTAGGACTGTTTTTCAATGGGGCACTTAACTCATCGGGGAAAGCAACCCGCCCGGCGTTGTCTTCATCGGCACTTCGGGTGCATGATGTTTGGTTCCAAGTGGCATCGCATTCGACAGGCGAGCCAGAGAACACGTTCCCAGCATGTGGCAGTCAACATGCACCGTGTCCCCCGAGATTCAGCTGACATGGTCGATCGTTGAATATCATCTCGAGATCTCCTGACAACTTTCATCTTCTTTTCCAGCAGCCGCTTCAGCCCGCGGGAAGCAGAATGATGCTTCACCAAGGTTTCCTATCGCAGAGCCCCCGTACTCTCTACCAACAAGACCAACATGATCCCTGCGCCCAAAGTCGCCGTTGCATGGTGCCGATTGCTTGGACGTGCCAAAGCGGATTAGCCCACCAGTCCGTCACATCATCCCCCAGGCCCGGGAAATTATCACAACAGGGGGCACACCACTTTCGGCTCTCTTATACAGGCCTTTTATTGATGGAGAAGCCCAGGGTGTGAGGGAAAGGAGGAGACTCTTCCTTGAAGGGATCATGGGTTCGCAGGACAGTTGAGTCTGTCTTTGCCCACTTTTCGTTTCTTCCTCGCCTTTTACTGTTTCTTTCGCACTCTCTCTTTCCATTCAATTACGTTCGCTCAATTTCATTCATTCACTCCAACCGATCCAACCGGCGTCATTCCTTCCCGCCGTGGCCCTGCTTGACGTGACGGGGCACTGGGAATACGGCGTGGCCGGCCCAGTTTCGATCGCGGCAGCGCAGCGCATCTGCGCTCCGGGGCGCGCCCAACCAGCCCTTTGAACAAGGTCGCATTCGTTCGAAAGAGAAAGACCACATTCGTTTTATTGTACCTAGGGATCAGAGAGGCTCTGCGAATATCCCCCTCTCGTTCCGGCTAGGCCGAGATGACAGTGCCGGAAGCGGACGTATAACGCATCGAGAAAAGACACGGCGCAAGGAAATCAACCTTCCGGGGACATTGCCACCTGCAGTCCTTCCTTCACCTTTTTGCTTCGTATCCAGGGAGGATCTGAAAGGAGATTGAGGCCCAGTCAGGTCGCATTGGGGCCTCACAAACGAACGAGATGATGAACGACCATCCTCCCCCGCCGGACGAGCCGGACCCGATCGTCCCCCGAGATCTCAAAGCCAAACGCACCGTGCCGTCGCCTCGCAAGGCACCCACCGTCCGCAGCGGCAAGGGATCCATCTTCGGCAAGGCCTCGATCCCCAGCGTATACTGGGCCGGCGACGACCCGACGCCCGTGAACAATGAAGAGTTTACCTTTTACCGGGAGGGCACGCCGCCACCAGAGGGCGAGAAGGCCGCCGCGGCGCGGACACGGGGGTACCGGCAGAGCGCGTTTGACCATGACGAGGACAGCGAGCGCGGGAGGCGGCGCAGGCGTTGTGGGTTGAGGATATGGGTGTTCTGGCTGCTTGTCGGGTTGGTCATCCTAGTAGCATTAGGAGTTGGAATCGGTGTTGGGGTGGGCGTCGGCGCTGGCGTCAAGAAGGCCGACTCGTCAGATGGAAAGGCGGCGACGATCAGGTACGTTTGGGTTTTCCACCTGTGCTGGGGATGTGTGTTGGCTAACGAGGCAAAACAGCTCTTCCTCAACTCCCACGCCGACGTCGAGTGTGTCTTCGACGTTGGCCCTGATTGTCCCAACGATGTCAAGTTCATCGATAAGCAGTCGTCTCGCGACAAGTCTCGCGACGACGTCGACTGCTGTGTCGACGACGGCGACCACGCTGCTGACGTCAACAACCAGTTCGACTACGACAGCGTCTCCTACAGCAACTTCGGGCCCCAACTCCATCTGCCCGGAGGCAGACAACACGATCTACAACGTGATTGGCTCCGACAAGAGGTTCCTCCGGCTCTGCGGAGTGGACTACACCGGCGATGACGGGGCCATCGACATGTCCAACACGCCAGCGGCCAGCATGGGCGAGTGCATGGAAATTTGCGCCAAGGCTGCCCAATGCACCGGCGTCTCGTGGGGTAATGTGATCATCAACGGGGAAGCCGAGCTGCGGTGCTGGCTCAAGCGGGATCTGAAGACGTCACGCGCGGGAGTAGCCAACTGGAACTTCGCCGTTCTTCTATGATGGGAGTTGAATAGAATCTTGCGGGTATTTGGACCGAAACTTAATGATAATGCCGAGCGTTCACAGACGCGCTGGAGAGAGGATATGGGGATACCACAAGGAGCTGGCGCACATGGAGTCAAGTTGGACAACGTCAGGCAACACAGTACAATGGTCAAAATTCTGTTTCTTTTTTATCTTCAGTTCCTTGACACCATGTTGAAAGTCGGAGCATTTCATATTCGCCATGACACGTTTCAAACATGGCGTAATCGATATGTAAAGGCACCAAGTAGAATCATGGCCTTTTCGCCTCCCATCGCTCTCGAGCCCCCTCTTGCTTGACCCCGTTTTCCTCTTTACCGAATGGCGGCAACAACAAAACCGGCGACGGCTGCAGCGGCAACAACAGCGCCGGTCTCCCTGGGCCTGGCAGCATTTGGTGATCCGACACCGTTTCCGGAGCCGCCGCCGCCGCCGTTCACCGGCCCAGCACTCGTGATCTGCGCGACGAGAGAGCTGCATTGGTCTGACCCCGTGGGCAGAATGTCGACAACGCCCGCCACATCGCTGCAAGCCTGCCACACCGCACGGAAGTCGGTGATGTGCTTGTCGCGCCAGGACGTGTACTCCGAGGCATACGTCGAGTAGGCGGAGCCGATGGAACCCGTGATTGTCGGTTCAGAGCACGGATCGGTGATGGTTGCTGACAGGGCGAGATAGGCGGCCACGTCTGCAGGAGGGGTAGGGACACCTTCGGTGATCTTGGGGAGGATGGATGTCGCGACTGAGTTACAGGCATTGAGGTCGCGGCGTTGCCTGATGGCGGCGTCAGCGGCGGCGATGGCCTCGTTGGCACGATTTGGCACCTGGACGGCGCTGGCCGTTGCGGTGAGAACCGCGAAGAGAATGGTGGAAGCAAGCATTTTCGTGAGTTTGGTGTGCAGTATTTTGAGTTGCAGCCTAACGGAGAAATAGTTGGGTGCTCGGGGAGGTAATATGCCTGTGACAAAAGAGTTTGCGAGTGCGTGTAAGGTGATGATGGAGTGTGACGATGATGCTGTAAGGTGAATGCACGGCCTGCAGTCGTCTGACCTCTGAGATGTTTCCCTTGGGAAGAGGCGCTCGTCTTATATCAAACTGGCGATCCCAGTCACCGATACACGTCCGCCCTGCGTCGTGTGGCTTGACGGTGGGCAGATTCCCCCTAGCTTCGCGGGGTGAGGTATGTGGCAAAGCCGTCGTAGCCGATCTTTGATCAGAGAAAACACTCGATACAATGAGAAGGGCCCCGAGACACCTCGTTAAAAGCCTCGCAGAGCAACTTGTATGCCCATACGAGGAACGGAGATGGTGGGCCAAGCGATTCACACCTCTCTGTTTGGCATCTTTCGCCCCGCCCTTCGTTCATCTCGTGTCAGGGCCTGCAAAGCGCGCCTCTCGCTCAGCCACCGCTGACCCGGACGCGCCCAGGAGAGGGGAGGAAGGGCTTAGCGTCAAACCGAAAACGTCAAGAAATGTGGCTTCTCGTTGGCACGCGCGAGGCCGGGAACTGAGACATCTACGATGTAGCGTCGGCCGCTGGGCAGTTAAGGCAGCCCCTCCTCATGCCTCTTTAGCCCTGAGGACATGACGGATCCGCGTGTTTTCGGGGTGGCTATTGTATGTTGCAGGTTATATCCCGTCCTTCGCTGAATCAGTCTCGTTGCCTTGATGGGTCGGGGTCTCCATGTATCACGCTTGTTGGTGGTTGAAGAGAGGCCTCGGAGGCTTCGGTTGCTCGCAATGCTAAGAGAGGCGAAGCAAACCGCATGTGCTCATCAACCCTCAAAGCGGAACTCACAATGGACACCGCCAAGTTGCTTTGACCATAAGCTGGCATATTCTCTCGCCGGAAACTAATCCGATCTTCGGCTTGAATATCTGCTGCGCTTCACGGTATGTTTTCTGCCTCGGCATCATCATTCTGGGTGGCTTGATACGTAATTCTTGTTCCGTCCTCCATTCTTATGTCTTGTTGTTCGTCATCTGCATGCAACGCCACCTCAGGGTCCTTCCGAGGGGCAGCTATCCAGTTCCTTGGCATCGGACTCCCTAAACGCTTTCGAATGCCTCGCATAGGATTCGAAGAATCCCATGAACGGAATGATGAGTAAGAATATCGGTACAAGCTGGCTGAAGGTCAGTCCGTTCTCTTCGTGGCGTATGTCGTCTTCCATTTCACTATGTCCTCGGACACGATCATCAACCAGCGAGTACACCCCGAACCCAAAGTACACGGTCAGTCCCAGCATCGTCTCAACCTCTGAGGCAAGGAAATACCAAACCGTGAGAAGAGACATCTTCAGGCCCTTCCACATCTTGTTCTCGATCCACCTCTTGAAAACGACTTCCGGTTTCAACAGGTTGATCGGCTGGCCCTTCTTGTCGACAAGGTGGCCTCTGATATGGTCCATCCAAAATAGGCGCCCAGTGCGCCAACTGAGGAACATCTGCACAGCGTAGCAGTACGACATTAGAGTCATGTTAATGACCATTAGTCTCCAAGGACGCCCACCCTTCGGCTTATCGATTGCGCATTTCATGGGACATCTGTACTGGCCTTGTACGTAGATATCCTCGTATCCTGTGACCCAGAAGGCATAGTTCAACAGTACAAAAGTAGCTGCCATAAAACAGATACGCAAAGCGCGGGCGAGGCGCGCCGCTAGCTCGATGTTCTCGTGACGATATCTCTGGGGATGTGTCCGCTTGACGCTGTCGCGCACGCTTCGGGTGACAACAAGTGAGAGCAGGTGGGTAAGTGTGCAGAACCATGCGAGATCGGTAACGATCATGAAATGGTACGTGGAGATCTTTCCATCGGCAAGCTCTTTAATCCCGCCAACAAGGACCGCGAGGCCGGTCACAAGTTGAAGGTCGCTAAAGGCGTTGACGAGATCGTAGGCGACGAGGGACTGTAAGTCGGGGTTCATGCCGACTCGGAACATGATGCGGCGGATTGGTTCGGAGACGTGTTTTCGGGCAAGTCGGTCTATCGGGTTGAAGGATTGCCGTGCTTCGTTGGTGCGTCCTACGACGAGGCAGAAGATTGCAAGGCAGAGGGTGAAGAAGGCCGTCACGGTGAAGGATCCTACTACCTGTAATCACAACGTCTAGTTAGTAAGAGGCGATATTCTATGATGATAACTTTGAGACTCAACAAGAAGTCCGGCTTACACCTCTTCCCGCAATATCTGGTTCTGCGCTCATCCTAGGGCAGCTGCAAAAGGCGAAATGGATGCAGGAATACTCGTGGGCGTGCAGGTTGTATTTTGTTCCATCGGTCGAGTTGAGACACTCGACGAAGGCATCTGGATAGTTGTAGTTCTTCGCCCGTGTAAACGCGGTTCCTACGTATGCAGCCATCTTGAGGCTTCGTCAAACGTGCAGACAGAGTCCTTCACCGCGGCGCACACATCAGGGCATTGAGTCGAGAACGATTGGGCCATTGTTATAAATCTGTGGGTGACCATTTATACATCTTCTCCGGACATGCGAATTCGCCCAAAGAACTCGGTCTCCCCAATCAAAACATGCCATGGCTTGAGGACCAGTCACTGACACCGGCTCCGGAGTGGTTTAGCAAGCCACGGCCCACTTGGCGAAAAAGTCAGCTTTAGCAGCTTCAGCTGGAATACACAAAGGCCCTCGTCCGGCAAGGGACGGTCTAGGTCTTTCGCATGATGGTTTTGTGCCAGCCTGTCGGGATTCTTGGCGGAAAGCAAGGTGCCATTTATATCGCCCAGAGACGATCGGGGCGACTTAGGTCCACCAACGGCCTTCAACTCCGGCGTAGTGGGGCGCATCGGGCCTGAAATGGCCCATCCGAGCCGGGGGTAAGTGATATGTCTACATACAAAACTTCGGCCTCCCGGTGTCTCTCAGCCGAAAGCGGGCCGAAGGTCCCCATTTAGCTTCCCGGAACTGTCGGACGGGGGACGACACTCATCTGAAAGCAATAGGGCTTGATCGAACTCTCCGTCTTGTGAACCCAAGTCCGCGGGTTGCTATCACCCAGTTTATGCCTGCGAAGAGAGCCTGAAAAACTAAATTCCATATTAGTTTGTGGATGATACGTTGCCTTTGAGCGATTGGCCAAAGTCCAAGGAGCGTTCAACTCAATCACAACCTCGGATAAAACCTTCGAAGCACAAGCTGCTGAAAGGAGGGACATGTGCATAAGAAGCTCAACTACCCCAGAGACGTTCGGGATCTGGAGAACATGGAGCGCTCGTCGTTAGAGCAAATCGTAGCAAAACCATTCTCGCCAATCCATTACAACATGACCGCAGCCGCACAGCCACTCTCCGTGCCTAGCCTGGAGCGCTGGAATAGGGAGGAAGGCTCGGTCTACATGCTCAACAGTGGTGATCTAGCCAAGGAACGCGAGCGCCTCGAGTACAATCACTACAACATCTGGCTGCCCCTTTGCGGTGGTCTCTGCCCTCCCCATATCCTGGAATACCTTAGGCAATTACCGTCTCCGCACGTCGCGGAGATCGCGACAGGCACCGGCGTATGGCTCAAAGACATGGCAAAGCAGCTGCCTGTGTCCGCCATGTTGAGGGGTATCGACATGGACTCCACCAAGTTTCCACGGGCTTCAGAACTTCCGCCGAACTGCTCGATGATGCAGCACAACGCGCTACGGCCTTTTCCTGAGCAGATGCTGGGGACTTTTGATATGGTCCACGTGCGGCTGCTTAGGTTGGGCTTGAAGAAGGAAGATTGGGAAACACTCGCGCACAACATCTTTGCTCTTTTGCGCCCAGGCGGGTATCTGCATTGGGAAGAGGTAGCAGATTCGTCCTGGAAGTGCATTCCGCCTAGTCGTGCCTTTGACGAGTGGAAAAGAATTGAGACATTGTGGGCAATGAGCGTCGGGCGTGATCCGTTGTGAGTTTTACCAAGGTGCTTCGATCGATTTGTTGTGGTATGCATCATGGACTTGGTCATCTTGCTAACCGCAACTTGTATTGCAGTATGCCAGCCCAGCTGCCCATCGTGCTGCGAAACGTAGGCTTTACGGACGTTGACGAGAAGATTTGGAACACCTATGGAGTCGAAGATAAAATGCGCGGCCCGATGACCAAAATTTCCACCGAGATTGTGCGCCGGGTGATGTTGGCAGTCCTTGAGGACGGTGGTACGGAGACACTTCAGAGTATGAAGGACATTGACCGATTAGAAAGTGGGATGAGGCAAGACGTCTTGAATGGGGCACTGGTTGGGTTCTCATATACCTGGATCTGGGGTCGGCATCCCTGAGCCTCTAGGGTTGGGTACATCTTGAAATATGGGGGAAAATGGCCCTCCATGGGGGCCGGCATAGTCTGTTTTTATATGTCTGCGATTTGAGAGGTCAAACCCCGGTGCTAAACAGCTCTGTCTTTGTTTTTTAGTCTAGAGGCGAAATAATATTTTACGAAACTTTATTACCTCGTCAGTGAGTTTTAGTCATTGCCTTAAACACTAGCCAACGAATTGAGGTGTTTGAATCAGCTTCCGTTAGTCGGTGTGTGTATCTGATACAACTTCAAAGCTAGCCGAAGAATGTATCTTGCGACAAAGAGTAAGTGGAAGCATTTGAGTACACAAATATCAGTTAGATTGGTCTCGTTATGTATTAGCATAATAGCCTAAGTCTCGTTTACCATCAAATTGCAACATTATGCGCTTCCACACAGACATTCAGACCGCCAGTATTTATCACTGCAACAGAAATGACATTAAGGAAAGCGCGAACGGGAGCCAAAAAACAAACGACGTTCATCCCTTAAATAATGTCTTGCCCAAGAAGCCGTTTGAACTGCTGCATATCAGTGCTGCTAGAGTGCGAAGGACAAAAAAACTCAACTACAAAAGTCTTAAAGCCTGCCTGATTCCAAATAGAAGCAGAATGATGTGAGACAAAAAATAAGAAGGAAAATCACACCGATATTTCTATCCAGGTTGAAGAAGGTTTACTTGACAATGGGAAGATATTTTATGGCGGCATTGCAGCCCAGCTAACAAGCTTAGGTGAGTGTATTTGCTCTGACGCCCGGAATTCTATCGCATAGAAGTCCACAGCCAGCTACGCACAAGCTTGTTAAATCTGCGGCAGGTCTTGGGGCTGGGTAGAAAGAGATCTTACTGGATGTCCATCGAGCTAAGCAGCCCCGTGCTTCTCTTGTTTCGGTCTTCTCCCCTGACCGCGTTCTCGTAATGTGTCCAATCTCGCAACTTCCTGCGCGTCTAACCCAGTCTTGTGGATCTTGTGCTCCCTTGAGAGAACCTGTTTGCTAACAAAGGCACTGAGAATCACCGCCAACGCGCCAAACGCAGTGTAGAATATCCACACTGCCTGAAGACTAGAGTTGTAAACTTGGACAATTACAGCCCTGGACTCCTCTGGTAGGTCGTGGATGATGCTCAAAGCACCCGATGTTTTGCCCATCATTATCCGGCTGGCATCCGCCGCCGGTACAGCATCAGCTATCTTGCCGGACTGCGCAGCCATGCGGTTCTGGAAGATGACACCGCCAAAGACAATGGACATGGCCGTGGCAATATCACGCACGAAGAAGAACGTTGCGGCGGCGCTCGCAATGTCGGCAGGTTTGGTGAGGCTGAAGAGCGCGATCAGTGGGGCTTGGAAGACGGGGCCGATACCAACGCCAGCAATGATCTGGTAGACAATAATCCGCGGCCAGGAGGCGTAGGCTTGCAGATCGATGTAAAGCCCGTGACCAAGAACGAGGACTATGAGTCCAAGGTATATGGGCGGCCGGTATCTTCCCGTCGCGCTGATGTATACGCCCGTCAAGCTGGATGTCACGCACAGAGTGACGGCCACCGGCAGTAGGTAGACGCCCGACATGATCGGGCTCGCGCCAAGAACCGACTGGAAGTAAAGCGGAAGATAGTACAAGTCGGCAATGAAGAGGGCTCCGTGTATGTATGCTATACCGAAAGTGGCGATGTTTGAAGTTGAGTGAAAAAGTCTGAGAGGCGTCACAGGGTATTTCGCCACTTTCCCTTCGATCAGCGCGAAGACAGCAACAGAAACGGCGCCGGACACTATTAGACATATGACGACTGGCGAGCCCCACGGATACGCTACGCCGCCGTAGCCGAGGCCGAGGAGGAACATGACCGTGGCTCCGACTATGGCGATGGTTCCGAGCCAGTCCATTGCCAGAAGGCCTTGGACGATCGGAGTTCGTGGTGTATGGACTTTGAGGAAACAGAAGACGAAGATGCCAGCAAGCCCACCGACCGGGACTGCAAACGGGATCAGCGTGTATAGGATGGCGATTTTGCGGAAAGCTTCTGTAAGACTTACGATTGACCCAAAAGCACCATCTCCAAGATACATATTGGCAAAAGGCCCCGCCCACCACGGGCCCGGCACCGCAAGCCATTCCCCATACAACACCGAGAACGCCATAGTACTTGCTACGATCTCTTGGGAATGATGAGCATTCTTACACGTTTTTCATACATGGTGGCGATGCCTCACCTTGAACTGAAAACATCACCGATCACCGTCGCCGAGAGCCCGAGAATGCCCCCACCGCCGGTGCCCTGGATGACTCGCCCGGCAATGAGCGCATCCATATTCTGGGCCAAGGCGCCGACAAGAGAACCGATAAGGAACACGGCAATGGCAGCTAGGAGGATGGGCTTCCGGCCGAAAATGTCGCTAAGCTTGCCCCAGGGCGGCGTCGCAGCTGCAAGGGCGGTGTCAGATAAACCGCGGTTGTGCTGAATGACGGATAGCCCGGCATTCAAGGGGGACCCGTACCTGCGGCCGGAAGGAGGTATGCGGTACCGATCCAGGCATATTCAGTTTCCGACGCGTTGAAACTTTTGGATATCGTGGGAACAGCAGTCGAGACAATGGTCTAAGCCCATCAGTTTTGCTCCACGACTAATCATGGTGGCTTGCCGACCTGTTCGATTGCAGCGATGAATGTAGAAACCTAGGAAGCAAAGATTCGTAAGATAGCTGAAAGGCTAGATGCATTTTACAGATATTTCCATACGCTCAAGGAAAGCACCAGAAGCAGCGCCTCTCGCGGATTCAACTCGTCCGCGTCGTTGGTTTTGTTCTTTGCTTGCGGTGAAAGGGTCTCGATTCCAGCAGCTAGATTCTCGATCGGCCCCGTCGAGCCATGCGAAGTCTTTATTTCACCATTCATGATGGAGCAGGTGGGCGGCTAATTTTGGAGGGGATAAAAAGTTCTTTTCCAATTAGATATTCGTGTATCTTGGTGTGCTGTCAGCAACCAGAGATGCCCTGCCATCACGGCTGTCACCCTGCAACTTATATCCTTTTTTGCGAATATCTCATTTGTAATGCGCAGAACTAACTACCGAACAGTAGAAGCGGTTTCGTTCAACTGTTCTTCCCCCGATCACGTCTTCCGCCCATGTTTGGACGGCCGGCCGGAAGCTGCTGGCCAAGCCATCCTGTCTACCGAAAAAGAATGGGGTCTATCTTCCGACCGCCGATGGCCGATGGCCGATGGGCGAGAAAAAGGGAAAGACAGCTAGGTGCTTATATCATCGCCACTCGGCCGGCAGGTTGAGCCGCTGGCCGATTTGCGCGGATGAAGTGCCTGGCGGCGGGAATGTGGATGCGCCCCAGCTCCTGTTTCTCCATTTTCATCCCATGAATTTAGAAATGTACTTCATCTCGCACGCGCTCCGTCGCATAAACAGCGGGAGCCTGTCGCTCGCCTGCGGGCCTGCGCATCGACCGTACCGTGCTCGTCTCCCCGCCGTCCCCTTTCCCATCTCCGCCTTCTCACCTGAAGGTCGAAATTGAAAAGGGCCCAATCTTACGTCTTGGGAGGCTGGCCCGGGCCCGCTCTGCGGTGCAAGGTTTAGCGCCCATGACCCTGTCCAGGATCCACGATGTGGGCACGGGGGTGAGTTTCAATGTGTTCAGTTGATAATCGGACGAAAAGAACGAGGAACACGCGAGAAGGAGAAGGCCTGCTGCCGCCGTCACCCGCGGCATCCCATTCCGTCATATGTGCACCGCCAACGAGGGGCAGGCAAATCACAGGGCCGGGATCCCAAACTGGCACGGAAGACTCAAGAAGCACTGGAGAAGCGCGCTCATATGAAGCGCCACAGTGTGGCCCAACGACGTGGGAGCCAAGTCGGGTAGAGCGGAGTCCACCAGGGCGAAGTGCAGTCAGAGGTTGATGAGAAGAGATCCGTCGAACGTCGGCACACGACATGACTGACACGAAGAAAGGCGCGAGTGAAATCCCACCGAGGAATGAAGAATGGACCTGGTTCTACCTAAGACGTGTCCAGGTCGGAAGAACAGATGCACATCTCGGTTGACTGGCAATTCCGGGCGAAGACGACTGATATGGCCAAGTCTGGACTAATACAATAGGGTCGCAGCAAAGGTCGCGGCTCGCAAGGGGGCTGCAGAGGCGCCGAGTTCATCGATTCACGACAGCCAGCAGCCGAGGGGGAAAAAGTCCACGGAGGAAGCTCTTGAAACAGGCGATTACGGCAATTCAAATTTTCAGTTGATTGAACGTGGATGCGGGAAACATGATCTGCCACCCTCCTCAGAAAGCATCTTCCTTACCCGCGCTCGACCTTTTATTTCTCGCTTGCAAGGAGACTCCAGGCAGGCCGGTTCTCCCTTGAAGCCATCGAAGATCAGCCAGCCGAGGGACCGGAATGGGACGAGGGGCCAGCACGATCACGACGACTGGCGGGAGGTCGGTTTTCTGAACTCGGCCAGCTCGAGCACATCAAGAAGGGGGGAAAGGGTGATGTGGTGGGGGTCGCACGGCGGAGCCGCCTGAAGGATGCGTGATGGTGCCGTTTCAGCAACCCCGGTTCAGGAGCAACGAGGCGAGCAGGGGTCGTGTCATGACGGCGTCTGCGTAGGGGACGATGGCCAAAGGGGGGCAAGACTCGGTCCAGCAGCGTGTCCACCTGGCCTCAGTCAAATTAAACATCCAGCGACTACTGCCCGTTGCGGGAGCCTAGCCCGTCGGACGCCCAATCGCTGCCATTCCCTCGATCTGGAGGTGAGCCGGGGGGCCGTTGGCTGCCACCTCATGTTCCAGGACTACGGATGGGCCGCCGCATCTCTTGGTCGCGTCTTGGTGACTCTTGGAAGGCTGACGGGAGGGTTGCCAAGTTGCTTTCTTCTTTTCTCGGCGTACATGGATGGTCCTAGGCTGGTCCGGGCTTCTCCTCCTCGTCCCTCAGTGTCGGTCACCCCCCTGGCGGCGCAAAAGCTTCGGTCGCAACAAGCCGTCTTGCATAGATTGCGACTTCGGGTCCGTACCTGGGTCCGGACTGGGCCGTCCATGACACCCCCAGCATGCAAGACCTGCAGCGAGGAGGAGGAGTGACGACGAGACGGGACGGGAATGGGATGGGGCGTGGATGAGGGCCATGGCCAGCCAACACAAACCGTATAAGAGCCTTCTCCATGCCGCACTCACCTTCTTGGCCGTCTTCTCTGATCTGATCTCCTCGTCTCATTCCAACTTGTCCGAATTTCCATTCACGTTCATTCATTCACACTCTCTTTACGCTGTGCTAGCCACAAGCCATTCTTTTCGAGCTTCTTACAACAACGTTACCAGACAAATCCCACAAGTCCATTCTTTTTTTCCAACGACTCTTTTACGTTTCGAAACCCGACAAACCAGCCAAAATGCAGTCCAAGATCGTCACCGTCCTCTCCTTCGTCGCCGCCGTCTCGGCCCACGGCAAGGTCACCTCGCCCACCCCCCGCCCTGCCGGCGACGCCTTCAAGGAGGCCTGCGGCACCACCATGTGGAACACCGAGCAGTCCGACCCGTACGGCAACATCCAGGGCCTCGCCCAGCAGGCCGGCAGCAGCCTCGACGCCTCCAAGTGCCAGCTTGAGCTCTGCAAGGGCTACAAGTTCGCCGACAACTCGGCCAACGTCCAGAGCTACACCCCTGGCCAGACCGTCGACTTCAAGGTCGAGATCCGCGCCCCCCACACCGGTGTCGCCAACGTCTCCGTCGTCGACACCACCAGCAACTCCATCATCGGCTCGCCCCTGATCTCCTTTGAGAACTACGCCAGCACCAAGACTGGTGTCGCCGCCAACAACACCGCCTTCAGCGTCACCCTCCCCGACACCCTGCCCGCCAACTGCGGCACCGCCGGCAACTGCGTCCTCCAGTGGTGGTGGGACTCTGCCGAGGCCGGCCAGACTTACATGTCCTGCGTCGACTTCACCTCCGGCGGCTCCGGCTCCGGCACCGGCTCCGGCTCGCCTACCCCCTCTGCTGCTCCCACCACTCTCCTGACCTCCGCCGTCCCCTCTGCCACTCCCTCCACCCCGGCCACCGGCGGCTCTGACGAGTCCAGCGACCCTGTCGCTACTCCCTCTGCCACCCCCTCCGAGCCTGCCGTAAGTACCATCTCATCCCACTGTCCGAAGCCCTCGCATCCACAGAGTTTGGGCCGGAAACAGTTGAAGTGGTTCACCGTCAGCTAACCTTGCGTCCACACAGTCCTCCTGCACCAAGCGTCGCGCCGCGAAGCGGGCCCTTCGCAAGCGCTTCTAAACGGGACATTAGAGTTTAGAGAGGAAGAGAGTCGGACTCGCATCTGATACCCCCCCGGTCAGCCTTTTGTCTTGAGACGAGATGACTTGGAAACGGATCCGAAAGTTTCACACCACGGGCTTGAACCACACCCAAAAACCCGGGATTTGCATGTTCTTGTACAAAGTTCACACTTCAATGTTCAATACTTATTCTTGACCCCATCACACCCTCCCATGACCGATGCACACCGTGACAATCTGCGTCGTGACGTGAAACGTGAAATCGCGGTACCCGAGGTCGCTGGCCGTGCGGAAGGAAGGTTCCTTTGGACGAAAAGTAACAATGCTGATGTCGTGATGAGTTTCGTCATCTCGTCTGAATCCTTCATTCCTCGGTCGGCTGCGTGATTTGTCAGCTCGTCCAAAGTTTCGTCGGAGACCAGTACCGACGTCCCAACTTCCATCCCACCATGTATGCTTCCCCCCTCATCTCACCACGTGTAATTCGCTCTCTTAGACTTCGCCAAACGCACGACACCGACAGGTCCGAACTCTTCACGTCGTCCGGTTTGATGAGAAGTCGAGAGAGCCGCATGGTAGTCGGCCGGAAAAGATCATCCCTTATGATGATCAGCTAAGAGGCAGGGGATCGCATCAGGGAACGGGACATCTCCACCGAAGCTGCAAATCACCTCACAAACTCGAACTCAAAATACCACAATGCCCCCACCCCTGCAGAGATCCGCCTGTGATCGCTGCCACGCCCAAAAGCTGCGGTGCACCCGGCCGGCTGGGCTTCCCGTCGGTAGCAGCAGCGATCACAACGGAAAGGGTGGAGGCGGCAGCATCGCGTCCTGCGCCCGATGCGTCAAGAGTAGATCCGACTGCACTTGGAGCCCATCTCTGCGCCGCCCGAAACGAAACATCAAGACCGGAGACGGCGATGCTGAAACCGTGGGGAGACCGGGTGGCAGGCATCCCTTCACTCCGCAGTCAGAGCCCGCGACGGCCGCCGGCGTCGCAGCGGCAAGGCCATCAGAGCCCGAGTTCGTCAACGGCGTCACTCCAGCAGACGACGCAGCTCATGCATCGGCGATTGACGTCAACTCGTCCCTGCTTCTCACCGCGTCACCGAGTCAGCTGGCGCAACCCTACAGCCTTGACACGGGACTCACTGGAATCCTGCAACCGGACCAGTTGGTACCCGCCTGGGCGACGGCGCACACAGACAACGTTGCCGCCGCAACCGGCGCACCGGCGACGACATCGGACGGGCCCAGGCCCTCGGGGTTCGCGGGCTGCGGAGGGAGGTCGCCACTGTTCGTCGCCCAGCTGGGCTCCCAAGAGGCCCTCGACACCTGGCAGCTGCGGTTCAACCGGGAGTGGGCTCTCTTGTCGACAGCAAACGAAACAACCACGGCGCCGGATGCCGATCCGCCTCAGCAGCTTAGCCACGAGCCAACGACGGCAGCGCCTGACGATGATGGACCATGTCAAGAGCAACGCCAACTTGACGCCCTGAGCAGCATCCGCAGCCTCTCCGACCTCAACGTCGAGCTCTTCGCGCTGGTGGCAGCCATTCCGCAGCCGCCGGTCTGCAAGACGGCGCCCCTGACGTGGAAGAACAAGGACGTGGCCATCGACAAGACGTTCCAGCTATCGCACCGCCTCATCGAAGTGTTGAACAAGCTATCTCCCCGGTACCTCGAGGCCGCCATCCACGAGGCCGCCATCCACGAGTCCGACGCCGGCGAGATCCAGCGCCGGGGGGTCGACATGGACCAGGCGTCTCTCCTGCTCGTGCTGTCGTGCTACCAGCGGCTGGTCGACGCGTACCGAACCATATTCGGAAACATGCAAGCGTGCCTGGACCGCTCGTTCGTCACGGCGCGCGAGGACTACGTCCGCATGCCCGAGGTCAGGGTCGGCTCGTTTACGCTGCCGGACTCGTCGGCGTTGCAAATCACCCTGATCCTGCAGCTGGCGCGGCACCTCCTGCAGCGCGTGGGCGCGATCATCAAGTGCATCGAGGAGAAGTCGGGTGCCATGCGCCACGGCGAGGATGGTTTGCTGGCGCTGACTTTCAAGGTGGTCGCGACGAAGGAGGACGAGTTGGTGGGGACGATTGCCGCCGTCCGACAGACGCTCGTCTCCTTGGACATTCTGTGAAGCGTGTCCTTGCGTCAACCTTTGACAAGGCGAAGACGGCGACTGTGGGATTTGCGGCGCGAAGACACAATACAATGGCTGGAACCGAGATAAAACACTACCGAACTTTTGCAGGTTGTTCGTCTGTGCCACCGGTGTCCAGAGGATGTTGTTGGCGGACGAGAATCGTTGAAACATGGAGGACACTGCAGGGGAGGGTCTTGAATCCAGCATTCGCCGTAATTTACCATCTCCACTCCCAGTTGCTCGCAACAACAGGGATCATCCGGCGTTGTGGCAGAGTGGTCTAATGCGCAAGACTAGAAATCTTGTTCCTTCGGGAGCGTCTGTTCGAATCAGGCCAACGTCGAGTATTCTTTTGCATTTTGCAACAAGTGCCATTGCCAAGGGAATGCTGTGTATTACATCACGACATTCTCGACCTAGAAGAAAGCCTGCGGTGTTCTTTTCCGGTCACCCTCTTTTAGCCCCGTGAAGCACACAATTATCAGCGTGCGGGGACCAGACCCAGATTGTCGTGCCCGAGTCCACCGCTGAGTTCCGCGAGGGCATCGACTCGCGCTGCTGTCAAGCCAGCGATCGAGTTTTCTCCCGAGAAGGAAGCGCGCATCTTTGTCGGGTTGATAGCCGAGCCGGCGAACGGGCTCGGATGGAGCCAACGGTTCATTGCGGAAGGCGACGTGTGTGCGTTCCCCATGCTTGAGCTGTGGCCAAGGCCAATGACACCAGGATTGAATTCCTCCAGGCACTGCTCCAGACTGGATGCGCGAAAGGCCGAACTCCCACATCGTGTTCCCCGCGAATCCCGTCCAGTCCGCGGAACAGCCCCCGTGCGCCGTGCCACGCCGGTCGCCTCAACGTTCCATGCCGGGCGTCCGCGCCGAAACCGGCGCTTCCAGGGACCGTGACTCCGGACCTTGCGCCGGGGGCCCGTCTGCAGGGAGGAAACCTCATGGTGCATGAAGACACTACAACGGGACCAAAAAGGGAGGGCGCAACCAGCGGCCAGGCTCGGCACCTCCCTTGCCTCTATCGCTTCATCAGCGTCCAACCCCCCAGAGTTCAACCACCCACCACCAAAGATTGCCGACAGCCCATCCCTCCCCCCGCACCGGACAACACCCGACGCACATCCCGTCGTCACCCAATCATGTCCCCCCCTCCGACCTCCACGCTCCGATTAGGAAGGTGCGCAAGTTGCCCGCGGCGTCTGTCCGACAATCCCATCACCCAGCCGCACATCATTCCCTACAGTAGGCCCCCTCCCAGCCGATTTGCTGCGAGCCCCTCGTCCGCATCTCCGTATCGGCACCGGCCAGCAGCATCAAAACAGCCCCTCCCCCTCCGTCTCCGAAATGCGGCTTCGGCAAAGACTGGGGTGTCGTCGATGCCGTTATCAAACGCCCTGCCTCCCCCCACAGCGAAGCAAACATGCCATCAACTCCTATCTCGGCCGGCGGGGGAGCTCCTCCATGCGACTCGCACCCAACGGCCCCCAATTGGACGAATGAGGTATGAAGAATTGGGAGAGACCGGATAGCTATCACGCAATGCCGGGACCAGTATTCGTGTGTACGGGCGATGGCATACATACAAAAATGACCTTTTCCTCGATACCGCTCCCCTCCCCCTCCCTCTCTCCGCGGTGACCCTTCTTGTCTCGCTCCCCGACCTGTCTGCGAGAACGAGGCCGACAGCACAATCTGAATAGCTTCGCAACGCACGCCGGCAACTCGACCAGAAGGCGCCCATCGAGCGACCTCCACCAAACCTCCGCAATGCGCTCCCAACCCCTCCTCACCCTCCTCTCCACGTCCGCCCTCGCGTCCGCCACCTCCCCCTTTTACACGGAGCAACAGCACCCCTTTGCCGGTGCCGCATCGGACTTCAAATGCGACCTCCCGCCCGCGGTATTCCCCTCCGACGGCCTCCCCGCCGCAAAGGACCTCTTCACCTCCCCCGAGGCGGTCCGTAGACAGGTCGAGCGCCACGCCGCCCTCGTCCGCGTGCCGTCCATCTGCTACGACGACCTCGGCGACTTCGACACGGACAAGCGCTGGGACGTGTTTTACGAGCTGCACGATGTCTTGAAGAAGACGTATCCCGTCTTGTAAGCCCCCCCCTCCCCCTCCCTATTCGCACTTTTGGTCTCCCTCTCGGGCACGAGAGAGCAAACACACCAGCGGGGGAAGAGTCCTGACGAAACCCCGCCAGCCACGCCCGCGCAGAGCTCGTCAAGGTCAACACCTTCGGCCTGGTCTACACCCTCCGCGGCACCGACCCCTCCCTGAAACCCCTCCTCCTCGCCGCCCACCAGGACGTCGTCCCCGTCGCCGACGCCGCCACCTGGACATACCCGCCCTTCTCGGCCCACTTCGACGGCGAGTGGATGTGGGGCCGCGGCGTCTCGGACGACAAGAACTCCTTCACCGCCCTGCTCTCGGCCCTCGAGACCCTCCTCTCCCAGCCCGGTCCCGGCGCCGGCTGGACCCCCACCCGCACAATCATCCTCGCCTCCGGCTTCGACGAGGAGTGCTCCGGCCGCCGCGGCGCCGGCCACATCGCCACGCACCTCCAGCAGACCTGGGGCAACGACAGTATGGCCCTCGTCCTCGACGAGGGCGGCATGGGCCTGCAGCAGCTCGACGACGGGACCCTCTACGCCCTCCCCGCCGTCATGGAGAAGGGCCACGTCGACATCTGGCTGGACCTGCACGTCACGGGCGGCCACTCGTCCGTCCCTTTCCCGCACACGGGCATCGGCATCGTCTCCGAGATGGTCGTCGCCCTCGAGGCCCACCCCTACTCCCCCAAGCTGACGACGCGGTCGCCGTTGTACGAGCACATGGTCTGCCAGGCGCGGTACTCGCCCGACGCGCAGCCGCGGGTGACGGAGCTGCTGGAGCGGGGGGACCTCGACGCCCTCGCGGCGGAGCTGGTGGCGATCGACCGGCCCACGCATTACCGCCTGCAGACGTCGCAGAGCGTCGACTACTTCCAGGCCGGCCAGAAGATCAACGCCATGCCGGAGAAGGTCCGCGTCGGCGTGAACTACCGCGTCGCCCCGCAGAACAGCGTCCCGGAGATCCAGCACAACGTCGTGAGCTACGTCACCGGCATCGCGGAGAAGTACGGCATCACCATCAAGGCGTTCGAGGGCGACGAGGACTACAAGGAGTACGCGCAGCGGCACGGAAGGGATTCCGGGTCCGTGAAGCTGGACGATGCGGTGAAGCCTCTGTACGAGGTCGACTACAACGGCACTCTGTACCTGAGCCGCACCCAGGCCACGTTGCCCGCTCCCCTGTCGCCGACGAAGGGCCCCGTCTGGGACCTCTTCTCGGGGACGCTGCAGTCCAGCTTTGCGTTCGACGGGGGCAGGGTCGTGCCCGTTGGCGAGCTTATGACGGGCAACACCGACACGAGGCATTACTTGAGTAAGTCGAGGATGAGCGTACCAAACCAGGAGCGAGCATGACGAGCTGACCCGTGGATAGGCCTCACGCGCAACGTCTACCGTTTCGTGCCCATTCGAAACGGCGCGACCATCAACGCCCACACCATCGACGAGAGAATCAAGATCAGTGCGCACATGGAGATCTTGAGGTTCTACTACGATCTGATCCGCAACTTTGATGCCGCAGACGTCTAAAGCAGCACGCTAGATCCATTCTCGGGTGATGGCCATGAAATGATGGAGGATGTCATATGACATGCGGCAGTGGACCTTCACACATCACTTGAAGAAGAATATGAACGAGTCTCGTGTGAGGCGGGGCGTATTGAGGATGTGAACAGAATAGTATGAATGTGAAATGAAGTCTAAGTATGCGAATGATTGCTAGGCACCCAATCTTTGGAAATGCCTGGGTATGTACTCATAAAATGACAAGTTGAGATATTCCAAGGCCTCTTCAACAGGCGTGATTATGCAATGATCAATGATGCTTTCACCCGCAGCCGCCTCAGTTCACTGTCCTAGTGGCCAAAGGACCACCCGTTGTTGGGAAAGCGACCGGTGTTGACACCGCGTACAAGTCGAACATCCTCGGCCCCCCGCAATAGTTGGCCGTGCCAGTGGTGGTTGTGGCCTTGCCATTCGTTGTGAATGTGCTGACGCTGCCGTAACAGTAGTCCTTGCAAGCTTGCTTTCCAACCAGTGACGTGACCGCGGCGCCCTTGAAATCGAAGGTGGCGCCTCCGTAGCACTCGTGGTGGTATTCCAGGAAGACGTACGGCATCTTGGTGGTCGAGGTCGGCGAGTTGCTAAACTTGGAGTTGGCGTAGTCAATGCAGAGCTCGGGGGTGACGCTGTTGTTGGCGAACAGGCCAGGCAGCGCGTGACCCGAGTTGGCGTCCTGGAAGCAGCCGATGTAATAGTAGCCGTTGGTGGCTGTAGCTGTGGGCCCAGTCGTTGTGCTTGGTGCTGTGTCGACCGAGCTGCTTGCTGTTGTCGATGCCGGCACGGTAGGTACAGGAATGGTAGACGACGATGATGTTGACGGTGGTGTGGACGAAATCAAGCTGCTGGCCGACGAGCTGGATGAAGTGAGCGCTGAAACTCCGCCGGTCGATGATGTGTCGGACGAGACAGCGGGATCCGACGCCAGGCTTGATGAGCTGACAATGGAGGAGGAACTCGAAATTGTCAAGCTTGTAGAGAGTACGGTGCTTGAAGATGCGCTAGGGGCGAGCGGGGAGAATTGATAGAGATCGAGACGGTTACTCGCACCGCAGTATTGAAACTACGACATGTTAGCTTGGCCCATCCTGGAAGAATTGTGAGTTCTACCTTATTTCCCTTGCAGACCATGTTGCAATCTCCAAGCGGAGCGGGCACTGATCCGGCATTGGTAGAGTTGCCGCAGAAACCTGGTGAGTTGTGTTAGAAAATGTTTGAGAACAACACAGAAAGGATGTACTTACATTCACGACCATACTCTACACCCATGAATTGCCATCCATCCACGGAGCAGAAAGAAGCGCAATCTTCAACGGTCAGTGTGTCTGCGGCGGTGAACTTGCCAGTCAAAGCGCGGCCGTTGGCACCCTCGGTCTGGCAGCCCAGGAACTTGTAGTCGTTTGCTCGCGGAACATGCTGTGGGTCAGTTGGGGTTTGGTTGGGAATGGTGTTATTGTAGACTGAGAGTCTGTTTCCGGCTCCACACAAACCAATGGGCGAGCCTGCGCATGACGACGAACAATCCGACTCCGAGGTGCTCGTCTGGGCTGCTTTAACATCCCAGCCGCAGAAGCACTCGCGGCTGTACTCGACACCAAAATAGTTGAAAGCGCCGTCATTGTACGCACCCTTACTGCAGAATGCAGCACACTTGTCCAAGGTCATGTCATCGGTGGCCAGGAAAGCTTCACCCAGAAGTCGTGTGTTGTTGACAAGGTCCTTGAAACAACCAGCGTATTGCCACTGTCCACTGACGACTGCGGGCATCCGAGAATTCAGGGGTGACATGGCCGTGGTTGACGTGGGGCTCGAGGAGGAGGTGCTAGAGGTGGAGGTAGAGGACGCGGTTGTGCTTGTGCTCAAAGTGCCGCTGCTGCTGCTGGACAAGCTCGACGAGGTATCAATGCTGCTCGAAGGAGACGAGGTCGATGTGGCCGATGAAACAATGCTGGGTGCCACAGAGCTGGAAAACACTGTGCTGCTGCCAACTGAAGAGGATGCGCTTGATGAGGCGGTTGAAATAACGGTGCTGGACGATGCAACCCTAGTACTGGACGACGTCGCCACCGGCACCGAGGAGCTTGAGCTAGGGGCATTGACCAATCCATAGAATCCTTGAATGTCGAAGGAGGTTATGTCAGCGTACAAGCTCATGTGTCCGTAGTCACCGCCGCAAGCCTGTGTGCTATCGCCCGTGCAGTCGAAAGTGCACAGGTTGAGAGACTCGTCCGTGTAGGTAGAGGGGTTCCTGATGCTTCCACCACACCAGCATTCTTGATGGTATTGAACACCGGAAAGAATGAAGCCTCTGGCAAGACAGAGCGTCTGGCACTGCTGGAGAGTATTCGTCTTCTGCTGTTCGGCGTTGTTGACCGAGTTCGGTAAGTTGCGGCCTAGGTTGGACGTGTCCTTGAAGCACCCAACCCACTGATACCGCGCAGTTCCGTTGGCGAGGAGAGGCCCGACTTGCTTGGTGACAACGGTGCTTTCGAAAACGATGTTGTGTAAGCCGGATGCTTGGCCTGTTACAGGGTCATTGCCATCGGTGCTGATGGTCCACAGAGCCCTCAGAGGCTGGTATGGATGGTTGGGCTGGACAGGGGCGGCGTGTACGCCGACATTGCCGATCGCGCATGTTCCCGCCGGAACTTGAGTCCCTTCAGTGAGCTCATGGTTGGGATTAAGAGCAAACAACTGAGGCGTCGCAGGGGGCTTGGAAATGGTGATTGTCAAGGGTGCGCCACCCTTGTTGCAGACACGAATTTGCCTGTCGACCAAGGCGCCAGCAAGAACATTTCCAAATGCGACCTTGTAGTCTGAGAGTGCGTTCCAGTTCCCAGAGCCGTCAGCTAGCTCGAAAGTCACAGCAGGCGGGTCGTTGACGGAGCCGCTCAATGTAAGGACAGCCGAGCCGCCATTCGACCAGATCGCAACGTTTGTCGTGTACGACCCAGAGGTTTGCTGGAAGAAACGGAGCGGGACGGTCAAGCTTTGGCCAGACTCAAGGGAGGAACCGACAGCGGGGAAGTTCGAAGACGAGAAGCCGGAGCCCAAACTACCATCACCAGTGATATTGGTGTACGTGCCGGCATCATTCTGCCAAGCAAAGCCAGTGAAGGTCAGAGTGCCGTTGCCCACATTCTGCAGAAGAGCTGCTCCAGTCAAGCCATCGGGAGCGTCACGTAGCACGAGTCTTCCAAAGGCGATGTCGGAAGGGGTCGCACTGAGGAAAGCGCCTTGTTTGACAACAGTGCCTTGTAGTGACACCACCGTACTTGAAGCGTAGTCCGCCGAGGCGCTGATAGAAAGTGACAATGCGCTGGTGAGGAAACCAGGGACAACCTTCGCGTCGGGGTTTGAGAGGTCCCATGTGACATTCAGCGAAAAGGAAGTGCCCGCGGCCACAGCGCCCTGAGGCAGAGTCGAGTTGGAACAAGACCATGACGGATCGGAAACGGAACATCCATTGACTTTTGTGAGTGCAACGTTGGCCTTGCAGCTGACGCTGGCGCTGGCGATAGAACCGATTTCGAGGGAGCCAAACTCGACCGGGCTGGTGCAGTTGACGGCGGAGTTGACAGGAGTTCCAAAGCACACGAGCTTGTTGTTGTTGGCGTGGAAGAACACACGGCCGTCCCCGAAGACGGGACGCTGGTACTTGTTCGTACCTTGGGACTGTGGGAGAGTGAGAGGAACCATGACGCCGTCCTGCGGAACAGCTCGGAAGGCCTGAAGACCAGTGTTGACATCGGTGATCCAGACCTGGTGTTTGTTAGTCGACGCATGCTATGACGCTGACGGGGTAGGGGGCCGAGCTTACGATTCCAGTCCCAATGTTCCCATTGTCGGACGTGACAGTCATCTGGCCGACACCGACTCGGCCGGCAGAGATCCATGCTGATTTCCCAGCAAGACTGAACTGGGGGGCGCCCCGGGAGTCGAAGCCAAGCTTATAGGCAACGAGACTGCCGCCGATCGCGGTTGCGTAAATGTAGCCGCCTTCAGCAGGGTAGCTGCCGAACCCACCGTAGACAGAGCCTCCGAGCTCGATGGTCTGCAAGACGCCATCTCCGCCATCTGGAGCCTGGCGGAAACCGCCGAGGTTGTCGGCATTGACCACATAAGTGCGGCCCTTCTTGCCCGCGGTCACACCAATCCGATTGACTCCGGCGCCCTTGAAGACAGAGGGGTCCAGGACGGCCAATCCAGACGACCCAACGTCGCGATCGCCGGCGTCGAGGCCAATGTAGTCGTATGGCTGGAAATAGTCGATCAAGGTGAGTTTTCCAGCGGCCGAGAGCTCCATCTTCACAATGCACTCGTCTAGCGTCGACATGGGGAGCCTACCACTGGCCGGCACGTTGCCATTGGCGTGGCCCTGGCCATTGCCAGTGACGAAGTAAATGTTGTTGCCGATAGTAGGCATGCCCATGCCACTCTGCCAGATGCCGGCTTTACCACCAGTTTCGGTGGCCAGATCGAGCGGCTGGGGCTTCGGAGCGCCCGGCGCAGCTTCAGTTGCCCACATGCTCACGGGGCCGACGCCCGGGGCCTTGCTGACGGAGACAAGGTAACCGGTGTAGTTCCAACGGCCGCAATGTGAGCCAAAGGCCGCAACAATGTGGCCGTTGAGTTCCGTCAGAGACGGCCGCTGCAGAGCCACGCCGCCAACGAAATAGCGTGCGCGATCGTTGTCGGCGTTGATGCCGTCAATGAGAACCGGAAAGCCGGCGGCGTCTTCGAGGCTGGGTATCCGAAGAGCGTACATTTTGTAAACTCCATTGGCTGTGCCAGAAGTCGTCCCGTCCCTGTAGCCTTTGGAGAACAGATACATGATATCAGTTTCGGGGTCGATGATGGGAGTGCCAGTAACACCAATCCAGTCTGGAATGTCGCCGCAGTTGCTGTCGAGGGCAGTGAATGGTGCCTGAAGCGTCCTGGTGTTCAATATCCTCCCCGTCTTGCCGTCAAAGACACGGACAATGTTCATCTCCGAGGCTGTAATGACGAGCTCGGATTGGCCATTGGGTGTGTATACCAGGGGCTTGGCCAGCCATTGTTCCTTGGGATTGGGGGAGGTGAAGGTCCATAGGTTCTTGAAGCTCGAAGACCCTGCGACATTGGGATTCAAGTTGTGATTTGGAAGATAGCCTGATTGCGGCAGGTCCTGTCGTGGGAAAGCACCCCATGGTCAGCACGGGGTTTCGGAGCAACTGGCATGCGGAGGTCTCGCCCACTGCCGAGATACGGGCCAGTATAAGACGAAAGACTGTGAGACTTACAGCATCACGGTACGAATCGGTCGAGGCTAGCGAAGCAACGAGCACCGGCAGCGAAGCCAGCGCTCCAAGAGACAATCTCATGGCGGGCTATTGGAAGACAGAAGCAGTGAACAAGTGAATGTCTGCTTCGAGAATTGAAAGGCCAGAAGTGCCTTGAAAGAGTGATAGAGCGGAACACATATTGGCAGCATGGCGAAGGCCCGGGGGACATGACGGGTAATAAACAAAAGTCGATGACCGCCAAGTCTGGTCTGCAGGTGAAGGGCAGAGCGCGAAAACAGACAACAGCCTCGGAGCAGGGCCGGCGCTGTCGTGTCGTGTCGTGTCGTCAGGACCGTTGCTGGTAGAACACATGGCGCGCGAGCTAGAGCCGACCAAAGGCAAGGTAGCTAGGCGGCGACGTAGAGTTACTGGCTGGCTACTGCATGGTTGAATTGACACACCCATGCCTCGAGCGGGCTGGATTGGGAGTTGCGAGGACGAGTTCCGTAGGGATGGTGCACATGCCCAGGCCGAGTTTGATTAGGGCGAGATATTGAAGGCGCCAGAGACATTTCAGGACAAGCGGAAAAAGCACAGTTGGGCAAGCAGGGAAACCTACAGAGGGGTAAGGTTCAGAGGAGCGACCACAGCAGCATCGAGCAAGCAAGGACATGCTCTGAGCGGGGGATAGGATGTGCGCGGAGAGAGAGAGAGAGAAGCAACAGGGTCGAGACATAGTCGTTCACAGGCCCGGTGACCCAAGGGAGTGGGCCGGGGGGCTAGACGCGGCGACTGTGCTTGCTCCCATGAGCCACGGGGGCGATTTCCGCCATGGGGGCCATGAGGAGAACCACGGTGCATCCAGACAGTCGGATGGAGCTCGTGGAGGAGGCCATGTGAAGAGCCAGGGATGCTCGGATAGCGGCACATGGAGAAACAATAAAGCTGTGGCAAGGCAGTCTGTATATGTCGCAGCCATGGCGAAACAGATGCTGAGTCGAGGTCGGGCTCAGTCCAGCCAATTCGGTGCAGTGCAGCGCAGCGCAGCACAGCGCAATCGCAGCCACATCGCGCCTCGTCCGTCGGGTAGAAGAAGCTTGCGTAGCGCTGCTGGCGTTGGTTGGCGTTGGCGTTGCGGAGTGCTCTGCTCTGTCATCGGCCGCCCAGAGGGCGTATGCGCGTGTTGCTGGCGCTGATGCTGAAGTGCAAGTGTCATGAAAGGAAGTCTGGGTGATTCAAGTGTGTCTAGCAATACGTCCGACGCGCGGCGGCTAGTGGCCACGAGTAAATTGGCCCGACATTCGTTTGGTGTCTCGTTGTATGCTTCTTCTATATCGGCAGAATAAGATCTTCGCAGGTGCGTCCGAGTTGAAGACATGAAGAAGCAAGCAAACGTCGAGTGCATCGAAGGGCGGGCCAAAAAAAGAATCAACCAGGCGCGGAAAGACACACGCGTTGGAGTGGAACAGACTCGGAGCCGTGGATGGAAGGGTCGAAATGCAGGTCCGGACAGGGAATGCAGCTTGGGGAGGAGATTGGGTGGCTTGCTCGCTTAGCCCGATGTGGTCAAGCAGCTTCATAGTCGGGGAGCAGGGGTGGGGGGGGGAAGGACCACCCTCACTCAATTCAGGCACCTGCCCTTTGCTACCGTCTCGCCTGCATTGCTTGCCTCGAGGGAAAGAGGGAAGGAGAGAAGGTATGCGTGTGATTGACCAGGTTGCGCACCAACGCCGTCTTCCAAGTCGCACTTGCAACTTTATTGGGCAGACCACGACACCACGAGCAGAAACAAAAAGATACGAAATGCCCAGGTACCAAAGGCGCCGTATGCACGTTGCTGCCAAGTTGCGTTCTGCAAGGGCAACAGCACGGCTTCGGCGGCAGGAGCAGCTACCGCGGGTCACCTGAGAAGCACCCGGCTACTCAGTTCTCCCTTTGCCCTCTTTGACTCAGCTCCACCATTGAGCCCTGGCAAAAAAATATGAAATACAAATAAATGCCTAGTCTGCAAGCGCTCTACTCGACAGACGAGGCAGACTGGGGCACAACCGTCCGATGACGTCCACGCCGCCGAGGGAGGGAGGGAGGGAGGATGGCTCCTTCCTGAACAAACACACGCGAACATGGGACTATTGAAGCCTGCAGGTCTGTCTGCAGGCTTGGTTTGCAACCGAACGAGCGTGACATTATCTTCCTTCCGAGTCAGCCACGGCAGGCACGCCGGAGGCCTTCCTCGTACCTTCTGTTTGTTTGATATGGACTCATGGACTCATGCCTGCATGGCCGAGGTTCATCCCAATGGAACCTGGAAGGCGCCGTCCGGTCTTTCCATCCGAAAGCCGGGGCGCACCTTCCCGTTGGCCCTTCCGTGGGCAGGGGTGGCAGGGTGGCGGTCCCAAGTATGCGGTTCCATCGTGTGTGGACGAGGCAAGTGCCGTGTCGTTGGTCGCGCATTCCGTTCCATTCCGTTCCTCCGCCTGCAGTTCTTCAACTGCTTTGTTCACCCGGCATCTTCATCTTCGACCATAAGGGCTACCGGTGTCGTCCCCTTTCTGGTTGCAGCAAAGGCCGCCACCCCGCGATGGCTATCATGGCCAGGTCTCGTCCCGCCTTCCGCAGCCACCTCGACAAACCGTTTGCCGCTCCTCGTTGCGTGTTACCCTCCTCTCCTTCACCCGCTCCGTTAGCCTCGACCTTCCACCATCTGAGGTGCCCACCCAATAATCCTCTCTGGTTCGGCACTTCGTCAAACGGCGACACGCGGGGGGAAATGTCCTCTCGGCCTGTTCTGTTCGCCCTCAAGCCCAGCTGAACTGGGCATCTTCTTAACCCCCCCCCCCCCCCCCCTTCTCATCACTCCCCGTGTTCCACCACACATGGGCCATTGGCGGATCCCAAACATTGGACTCACTTTGGCCTGCGGCGCCATCGCGATGCGCGCCGCTCGTACGACGCTGCAGCTCGCCCGTTCGCCCTCACGACGCCCTGTGCTCACTCTGTGCGGCGCTTCCCATTGCTCCCTGATGCCTTCTGCGCAGGGACAAACAAACAACGCAGGTTGCCGACCGCCGTTCCGCCCTGCATCCCACGTCTTCGTCCCCGACCTCTCTCTCATTCTCTCTCTCACCCTCTCCTGTCTATCGGCTTGATCCCTTCTGCATCGGCTCCTCCCTTGGCTGCAGTAGTCACCCGTCGTCTCATCTCCGACTCTGGCCTTTCAGCGCACCTTCTTTCTTTTTCTTGCGGAGGGATGTCCGTCTGCCAGCACTGGCTTCGGCCACAATGTTTGCTCCTCTCGTCTTTGTTGATTTCGTCTGGTCTGTCGCCTGTTTGAGCGATAACTCGGCGGATCGTCGAACCGCCAGATCCCCCTGCCCAACCTACTAGAATGACGCCTGAGACTGGCGATGTTACGGCGTTACGACCTGCCTGCTTGCTAACTTCCGAATTGTCTAGCTACCTATCTCCTTCGGCAGCAAGGTCCGCCGCGCCTGTGTTGCCAAATATGCGCGCCACGACTTCAAACTGCCAGCAATTCTTAAACTCTTGTCGCCTTTGAACGAGTTGTCCATGTCCTCACATTGGACTGGCCGTTCGCGACTCCTTGTATTAAGGCTCATGGCACAAAGTTGCCAACTGCCGAAAGACGAACCCCCAGTCACTCTGTCTCGCATCTCGAGAGACCCAAACACTATCAACTATCTGACTTGCCGGCTTGCCTTCCGCTCCACCACGGGTACTCTCATTGTCCCTCTTCCCCATGCCAGGTGGAGTTGGAGATCTTGCTCTGGTGAGCATCTGGCCTGGCAGCCAGGTCTTCTTCCTCCGTCGACTTGAGCTACTCGTCAAACGGCTGTCGCATCAACATGTCGACGACGGTTCTACCTAGAGTACCGTCCTGACCGTCAGGCCTGTGAAATTTGCGTCGGTTTTGCAGTGTCGCTGCACAATTTGGTCAGCATTAAGGCAAATCCGCCGCAGCTACTCTTTACCCGAAGAAATGCCCATGTATTGACCTGCATGGAAGCGCCGTGGCTCACACACGCAATTTGAAATTGACATCCATCATCAAGCACCTCCTGGACAGGTCATGGCCATGAGAAGGCGCTGCTATCCCACGACAACCACAGCACAGAATCTTTACTGCCTGAAACCGGCTTAGTGCGCAGCCCACCAAGAGGGTTCCCGAGCCGTGGCACGCGCTTTCGATGATTTGCCATGCTGCCTCGTTCGTCATCGTCGCAAGTGCCAAAAGTCGTTGCCAAGGAACTTGAGTGTGTGGCCGCCGCCACCACCTATCTGTGTTCGGATCTACCGCGAGTCCGTTCCCGAGTGTAGCTCATTCTTCACGGCGCCATTTCGGCTGGCTTGGCCTTTCCTCGTTTTGATAAACCGCATGTTGAGCTTACCTTGAGCAGATCGTACTTCAAAACAAGTCGGAAAGGTTTGCTTTCACTCTCGAGTTGCTTCGTGCCAAGGTGAGGAGTTCGACTCGGTTTTCAGGGTTTCAGGGGACCCAGAGCCGCCACTGCTTTATAACTTCCCCTCGGTATCGACCCTGCTCCGTCGTCTCATTGTTCGTAACATCCACTGCGGCCCCGTTACTCTGTTTTCTTCCATGCCGCAATCCACCAGTTAATGCGCTCCACGGGCCACTCATGGACGAGTCTCATCCATGCGACCCCGCAGAGAGGGACGCTGTGGATTCTCGAGTCAGGGATAATCGCCGGTGGGGGAAACCTAGTGTACATAGTACAGAAAACACGAGCAGGCTGAGCGTTGGTCTCGGCAATGCAAAAGACGATGCAACGCCAAGGATCCACCGCGGAAGGCGAAAAAGAATCGAACCCGTCCGTCTCTTCAGTTGCCTGTGTTCGCCGCACTCTGATTCCCCTCCATCATCCTCAGGAACACGGTGGAAGGACGACCAATGAAATCCCGCCTTGCCAACATCAGACGTTCCGACTTTTGTTCCATCTGAGTCGAGACGACGAGGTCTCGACGAAGGTCAGGAATGTTCGCACGCCTTGGGTTGGTATGGCTTGTGGCCACCTGTGCCTCGGGAGCCTACGTGCAATGGCAGAGCTGCGACGGCCCGGCAACCAAGACCGATGCCTTCGCCCCTCAGAGTATGACCGCCAGTCTGGTGCCATCGGATGACGGTCGCGGGAACCATCTAACTCTACGAGCTGGGCGGTGGATGGAAGAAGCGGAATGCCAGGCCCTTTTTCGGACGATGCCCGCCGCGACAATGCAAATCGACATGCTTGGACGGTCTTCCGTATATCGCACCACGACGAATGCGACATGCAAGAGACTCAATCTTTCGGCGAACTGGGTTTCACCACTGGCGAACCCCTTCAGTCTCTATATTTCCACGACTGGCGATATTGGCCATCTGCCTCCGTTGTCGACCTTTCACGTTACTCTCCACCTGGAGGGAAACAATTCAGAAGAGATCAGCTGCCGAGAGGCGAACATCACCCCGGCTCTCAGTCCGACCATCACCTCAGTCATTACTTACTCGACTTGGGCTCTCTTCATCTTCGTGTTTCTAGTTGGCATCGCGCGCTCAGCCTACAGCACCCCGATCACTTTGGATGATGGAGAACCGCGCTCTGTTAGAACAGTCCTTCCGAATGTTGGGGACTGTCTTCAGTACCTTCAGTTTATCTTCCTCACCGGTGGACTCAGTCTGCGGTACCCAGGTTTCTACCAACCTGTTGTCAGCCATCTTAGCTGGTTGTCTCTCTTCGTCAATGGGCCAATCACCCACGGGCGAGTGTACGAAAGGGTAGAGGATGGAATATACGTCCTGAACGGCACGTATGGCGGCACTTATGGCTTGGAGCTGATGACCCAGATTGCCGGCGCGCCGATGACAATGGATACGTGGCTCAACATGGTTGTCCTCATATTCGTCATAGCAGCAAGCATTGCTGTGGTTCTCGAAGTCTTTTGGTTCGTGACCAGGGACCGCAACTCGGACAGCGGGCCGTCGCGGTTGGCCAGTGGGATGCGGCAGACTTGTAGCCGCGTCCTGCTCGCCATCCTGTCGTATTTTATGTTTCCTTTGGCGGCTTTGTCCTTTTACCAGCTGGATCACGCCTCATGGTTACCCATTTATCATACATCGCTAGCCGCCATGCTCATTGTCGCCATGATGGCTGCTTTCGTCTGGCTTATTCGGCAAATCCCAACACGCAACCTTGGCGTTCTCGTCTTCGACAGCACCAAGCGATACAGGCAGGTGCCCCCCTCCGAAGACTTCCGGCGGCAAGACGAGAGGTTCATCTTCATCCTCTTCGCTCTGACCTTGGTTCGAGGCGCGGCCGTCGGTGGTTTACAGATTTCCGGCCTAGCGCAGTTAACTGTTCTTGGGGCATGTGAGCTGGTTCTACTTGCTAGCATTGCCGGGTTCCAGGCGTACGCAACATTCTCTGTTGGAAGCATCGCAGCTACGATCAGGCTCTGTAGCTTGATCTTCCTGGTTACGTTTCTGCCTGGGATCTCCACTAATGGAGTCAAGAGCGCCATCGGATACTTGCTTCTAACTGTTCATGCTGGCATGTTGGTGCTTGGCTTTTTCGTTCCCGCGGCTTGTGATCTTGGTGACATTATCAAAAGCTGGTGGAAAACACCAAAGCCTGATGTAAGTCTTGATCGCTGTGTTCCAATGCCCATCTAACTGTTGCGGTCTCGTAGGTCTATGGGCTTCGTCAGCTCCGTCGGCGTGGTGTGTCGCGAACGAACTTGTCCTCCATGTATACAACCGACGGTCCTGATACCTCATATCCGGGCCCAGATGGAGTCGAAGAGCCCGACACAAGCTACTTGCGGCCGACGTACCGGTCAAACAGCCCCAGCACTCTGCGTCTGAACCCGTCGACCGCTTCAAGTCGGTACTTCCGGCCGCCGCGGTCGAGCGCGTCCATCTCATCTGCAGATCATCCCCGCAGCATCGGCACCTCCCTCTACACCCCTTCAAGGACGGCTTCGAGTTCCACTTCAGTCATAGACAAACGTTCTATTCAGCGGTCCATATCAACCGCGTCTCCAAGCCGGTTATCCGAGTCAATTAGAGAGGAGGAGGTCGACTCAACATCGCATGTCCCGCAGACTAGCGTCAATGGTGTACCGCTGGGCCCGCGATGGAGTGACTACTCTTTCCGGGAGGCAGATCTCTATTACGGTGTTCCTCGTCCGCCGCCTGTAGAGAGGGCTTCAGAGGAACTGCCCCGGCCGGCCGCTCCTCGCCCATCCTTCCGCTCTTCGTCCGGGTTTTGGGCGAAGGTTACTGGCCAAGCGGGCACCTCCGAGCAAGATTTTCAGGTTGTTCGACCACGGCCGCCCCCGGAAATGGGCTTCGTGATCGTCAGACCCAATAGACCGAGCAATTTCGGGGACGGCTCAGGTGGCGGCGCGCCGCGGAGCCCCTGCCAGGGCGATTGATGGATCTTGTGTCTGGATTTCGAGGAGTAAGGAGCGAGCTTGCATATTTACTGCGTTTGGGACATGCCCTTTTCAACACAATCGGGCACAGCATAGGTTGGGGCGTCAGGTTATCATTGGAAAAGGCTGGTCAAGAACATCACTGGCCTATGGGAATTCTGCACAGTTGCTCTTCATGACATGCGGTGTATCATGCTTTGTGTGTAATATCAAACCATACTTAATTACTAGGAATCTCGGCCCTCCAGTGACCTCTCTGACTTACGCAACCTTGTCAGAAATTCCCACGTCAGATATCCACGCACGGTGCTCAGTTAGCCCAGTCAACATCGATCTCGATCTCATCACCATCCACACTGTTCTTTCCACTTCTCATGAGCTCCTCATGCATAGCCTTCTGGAGTCTCTCTGAGAACTTGGCTTCTCCCTCCACCTCGAACCCCAGATCCCGACCGCAAAAGATCATGCTCATGAACCCCTTCTTCGCCTGTTTCGCCAAATCCGTGTCCGAGGAACGACTCAGCTGCTGCAAGCGGCGTCTCCAGAAGAGCCACCGCTCCAGAGCGAGGCCGTGATCCTCGACTCCTGCAACTTGAGCCAGCGCACCGGGGGACGAATGGCCGGCCGTAGCCTGGGGACTGTCCTCGTAGGATCCGTTGATGGCTGAAAAGACAAAGAGGCTATGGCGCGCGTTTTCCAGCCATATAATAGCCGCGGGGAGGAGCGATGAGGTTCTTTCTTCGTCGGTGGTTGCGAGGGCCTCGCGGAGGAGCCAGAGGGCAGTTTGGCCGAGAGAGTCTCGGCAAGCACCGGCGGAGAGGACTTTGGAAGAGAAGGACGCCAGACGGCACTTCTCCTCGAGCGGCCCGGTGGCGACAACCTGCTCGCACGACGCTTGCAGGACACGACCAAAGCCATACGACTCCCAGCCGTTATCGGCCCCCTCGATCCCCTGGAGCCTCTTGTACAGACCATCAAACTCCCTAGTCCACAGCAACAGCGACACGAGCTTGTCCTGGAAAGCGTCGTCCGGGTCCGAAGTCTTGGCGAGGTCGGTAAACATGTGCCAAAGGACCTCGAGCCCCTGCCTCGAGAGTTCGTGTTCGCGTGGTGGTCGGTGGGCGGCTTCTTTTATGAATTGGAAGGCGAAGCTGCGGATCGATGTCAAGAGGTCTGATTTAGACCGGGGGGTGGGAAAGGCGGTTTCTTTGATGAAGTTTTGGCGTGCTTCGGCGACGAAGGATGCGGTGCTGGGAACGTGGGGGAGGGTAGGGAGGGAGGACATCACGGTTAGCGTGCTTGGTGAACCGGGCAGTCGTGAGTATGTGCTGATGGTGGACTCCAGAATAGAGAGTATGTAAGTAAAAAGGCGGTTCTAGATCTCCTTAACACTTGTAAATTCTACTACAGTAGTCAATCAATACTTATACGCTGGCAAGTGATGGAGGTCGCAAATGCAGTCAGTGTTGTGCATACATCACATGTAAGTCGAAAATCTCACTCCAGGCAACGAATCTAGGCAGCAACGATCATGACATGTGACCAGCCAAGCCGATTCAAGCAGATCTTGACTTCGTTCTTAAGTTATTCTTTTGAGGGATGGACGGAGGCTCGGTTGTTGTGGTTGACTGTTCCCCTTCTGAGTCTTGTAGAATCGTCGTTGGTGGCTGAGAATGCAGGGTTTGTCGGCTATATGTGGATTTCACCAATCAGCAAGCGTGTCTGGAGCCCACTAGGCCCGACTATGTAGCTTCAACCTTTCCTCCTGCGTCCTGTTGCTACACGGCTATGAGAGCAGATGGGGTGTTAGGACGTGCATACTCATCGAGAGCATTGAGCACTGCAGCGTTATCTTTCTTAAGCAATCGCCACTTCTCTTCTTGCAGAAAGTGGAAAGCTCCCAGCGCCGAAAAAGCCCAGTTCATGAATCGAGTTTTCCGGTCCTCTTTCAACGTCTACATAAGCCTGGACTAGAAGACAAACATTGGGGAAGGTTTCGGTCGCCAATACGTAAATTCCTTTCTTTTTGTGGTTGGGTAGTGCTCGAGGCAGACATTGGCGGAGAGAGGGCGGACGCGCATATGCACGGCTGAATGTGCTTTGGCCAATGCTCTGTCGGTTTCCGAAGCAGAGTTGCTTTCTTGAACCGAGAATGCGCGGTCGACGTTGAGGATCGAGCCTGGGAAGCTGGATGCCAATTACCTCTTGATCAAAAGCCAGCTTCTGCATTCCATCACGATTCGCGGGGACAATACGCCGAAGAACGCACAATATCTCGGCTCCTTGGATGGAAAGGCGGGATATCCTGATTTTGACTACATAAAGTTTGCTGAGCTCGCGAGACGTACTCGACGGCAAGGTCAAGGGTGTGTGTTCGAGAAGGAGCTGGGCCTGTCTCCACGGGAGATGGTGGAGCATTGCGATAGTTGCAGCTAGAGAGGGGCACGATACAACCGTGGATAGGGATCAGGGATATTGCCAAACCACGGCGGTTCCTATGCGCTCGTCTAAGCGCCCGCGGCTGAACAGGTATGAATGGAAAGGAGCAGGGTAGCCGACACCTCGTGAGAGGTTTAGTTGGGATTCGAGGGAAGATATGAACGGAGATGCCATCCAATCGCTACCAGATAATTGATGGATATTAAGAGCCAATGAGACTTGAGAACGTACGAAAACACGCTTGCTTCCAACCCTGAAGAATGAAATTGGTATCACAGTAAACGGCCTCTTCACAGCTCCGGGCCCCTCAAACGTCCTGCTTGCTCTCCTTATTAGACCACGTCTCCGGGGCATCCTGCGTCGTAACTTGCAAATCCGTCCTCTTCGCAATGCCGCTCGTATCCAGTATATTCTCGGTGCTATCCCCCGGCTTCGTTGCGGAGCTCTCCGTGATGGACACCTCTCTATCGATTCCCGTTCCCAGCGGCTGCATACCGCTCCTCTTGGTGCCCCAGGTCTGCAGCGCGTATCTCGAATTCCTCGGCTTCGAGTTGCCGTCGGTGAAGTTGCGGCTCTTCTCGGCGAAGTACTTGACCATCGGTGCTAGCGTCGGGATGCATGCAATGATGATGCCGATGCAGGTCTCGATGACGGACCACTGGATCGACTTTGCCGAGTCAAGGTAGTTGACGAGGTTCTTGATGGTCTGGATCCGGATTGCTTGGATGATTGTGACGAAGCCGCCGAGGACGAAGAGAGCAAGAAGGACAAGCTTCTTCCGGTTCTGTATTTGAGATTTTATGATGACGGGGAACGGCAGAAACATGCTGTATGAGGAGACACGATAAGCTTCCATCGAGCAAAGCAATGGGAGAGCTTACATTAAGACATCGAAGACGATTGTCAAGGACGAAAACGTCAAGTAGAAGGCGATGGCATCGACACAGTATCCCACGTCGGCAGGGATCGAAGGATCGTACTGCTTCTCGACCTGGTCGCCGCATCAGTAAAGTACTCTCAGTGTTCCCCGACGGTGTCTTCTTACTGGTGTGCACAAAAAGAGGAAGACGAAAATAAAAGCAATGTGTCCCAATGTACAGGCCACCGCGACTATTATCGTACCGATCTTATAGCCGCCGGCTGGAAAGAAGCGGAGATAGGAGCACAGCAAGCTCATTTTGAAGCCCCATATGCCGAGCACATAGCTAGAACGGTATTGTTAGTTTAAACCGGCTTGGGGATTTGCTTTCTCGTGCCATGAACCAGACTTACAACGGCCCCCCCATGTACTGCAGCTTTTAGACAAAACGTCAGCATGATAGACAAGCGGCGAAGGTAAGCTTCTTACCTTGCCAAAGTGCAAGACATTCTCGTCGGGCATGTCTTCGAGCTTGGTGATTCCAAGGCCCCATTTTGTCTCTGTGTTTTCAGTTAGTCTCAAGAGAAGGGCAGAGGTCATTGCAAATGTCTTACGGATCACGGTGCATACCGTATAGCCGCAGGCTCCGATCTGACAGGAGGTCAATTTCAGAAGCCACCCAACACCATTTCAAGTCGGACCTACCCAAGAGACGATGATCACCCAGTCATCTAGAGGAAACCTTCGTCAGTGCTGCCCTGTGCGGTGGGCCCCCGTTGGAATCAAGGGGCCCAATACTGTTTGCAACATACCATAACCAACCGCTTTGACCAGCGTTGTCCGGACGTACAGTCTAAGGCAGACGAGGAAAAGCGCGACGGCCGTAAATGCAGTACAAACTGCAGTGATTTGTGGCCCGTTGGTCGGCGTATCGTCTGGTGCGTTGTACGTCCAGCCCGTCATGATGGAAAAGGATGTCTTTTCGCGAGGTTGACGGGTCGGCGGACTGTTGGGAGAGACATTCATAAGGGGAGCCGCCGAGTCAAGCCCTTAAAGACCAGCGGGGACAACCACACTCAGTTATACTATACCATGCTTAGCAGGCAGAGCACGTATGCTGTCTGCTCCACGTTTGAAAAAAAAATGCCGTCTCCGACCCTGTGGGTGTGCGGCAGACCCTTGCTGCATTGCCTGCTCGACGGCACTGCATGTGTGAGGCGTCGAAATTGCGCGAGTGGCTTGCTGGAGAAATCCAGCACGGGAGCCCCCGCAAGTCACTGGTTTTTTTTCTTTTTGATCGTTATCTCAATGGCTCCCATACATTGCTTGGCGCGCATGAAAGACCAAAGGGCCCGACTGGATGGTATGCCATGTCATAAACGGCACTTGCTCACGGCTTGCCGCATGCGTAGAGACTAGTCCACACCGACCGAAGCATGTGCATACGATGGCCACGCGCGGGACAGCCTTGACGTTATGGCATTTGTGAAACAGTTTAGTCTCGGAGATGGTGGCTTCTCGAAGAGAGAAGGCTTTGTTTGTGGATGTTCGACGCCGAGCCAAAGAGGCAGAACCGTGTCTCAGTCTCAAGAAACCCAGACACCTACCTAGTATAGGTCTCTCGAGCCTCCAAAGGCCCTGCCTGTATCGTTGCCTTTCCCACGACCTTGCGTAGCTCTCCCAGCTTCACAAACTTTTGCAAATCAGGAAGTCCCGTTGGCACATTGTGCATATCCCTAGTCAGTGTGTATCCCCCATGAGAGATGGCACTTTTGCATCCTTGAATAAGCGAGAGCTTTCGAAACATGATATATCAGATCGATCAATCGATCAATCGACCTCCAACGCGAAATTCTGTTCCATCCATGTTTGCGCCCAGCGCACCAACGACACCCCGAACGCCTTGCATCGTAAGCCAGCAGGCATAGTGAAATGAACAGCAGGGTTCCTGATATAGGCAGAGGGCATTCGACCTGTAAGGCCCCCGGTTGTCCAGTTTAAGGTTCACGGATATCCAGTCCCGCCCGTCAGGGCTCACGAGTCAAGTGCTCGCATTGGCCGAATTGCGGCGAGCCCGGCGAAGCAAATCGGGAGGCCGGAGCAGGCCCGGTTTGTGGACCCCCCGGCCCGTACCCTTGCAGCACCACCTCTTCCTCCACTCCCCGCGGGGGCAGTCCTAACGCGAAGACGAGGTGGTTGCGATGTTGGGCTGTTGGTTCAAGGGTGCAATGGAAACGACGGGATTTCCTATCCTCTTGTTTGCCGAATCTTGAGCGGACAAGTGGAACATTCATACATTGTACAGCGCTGCTCTCCGTATTCCCTCATTGGCGCCATTCAGCCTGCCCCAGTCGACATACGTAAGGTCAGCGACCTCACCAAGCACACCAAGCACACCAAGCACACCAAGTCGACCCTGTAATACCACGGCAAGCGGCTTGCGAGGGGAGGGAGGGGTAAGTCCTCGCCCCGGACGTTGCGGAGATCATGTCCTGAATTGTGCAAAAGCGCGCAGAAGTGCTTGTCAACAAGTGGGAAATATTGGCATCCTCCCTCTCTTGTCTTACCCTGCGCTGCCAGCGCAAATCGCCACAATTGTACAAGCATTCAACGGCAGGGCCAATGATGAAGACGAATTGAGGCAATTTGGAAGGGGGAGCCACTTTGGGCAGCGTCGCCTACAACTACTCGAGCCGTCGCTCGTCAAACTTGAGAAATTGGTTTTTCGGCCCCCCTTTCTCCTCGTCCTCGTCTTCGGTTTTGAGTTTTTGCTACCGTCCGCTGCTGCCAGATCATTGCAATTGATCTGCAAAGAAGCTTGAAGCACGTCCCCTTTCCACCCCGTCTTCGTTGCCAAGATGAAGATGCGCCACTCGATCCTCGCTCCCTTGGTCCTGGCGGGCGGAAGCGCTTCCGCGTCCGTGGCCTCGGCCGCTGGCAGGTCCTTGACGACCTACTCGACAAAGTCGTGCAAGAATCTCCCCGGGGACGCAGGATGGCCCTCTACGGATGCGTGGGCGCAGCTCAACGAGACTGTCGGGGGCCGTCTGGTTGCAACCGTCCCTTTGGGGAGCCCGTGTCACGGAGACGCTTACAACGCGACTGAGTGTGCTCGTCTGCAGGACGCATGGCTCTACTCGGAAGTGCAGTAAGTCCCTAACCCCGATCAGTTCTCATTTCCTCACGCAAATCTGCTTTCTTCGAGATTATGTGCGCGCGCGCGCGTGTGGTCTCCTCTACTACGTTGACACGAGAGACACCGCGACTGACATGACTCGCAGCATGGAGTCCTCCTCCTCGGTCATGGCCCCCCTGTTCGCCAATGCCAGCTGTGACCCCTTCACGTCCAGAGACGTCCCCTGCACCTTGGGCAACTATGTTAGCTTCGCCGTGAACGCCACCGGGCCCGCGGACATCCAGGCCGCACTCAGGTTCGCCGAAGAGAAGAACGTGCGCTTCGTTATCCGCAACACGGGTCACGACTATAACGGCCGGTCGACGGGCGCCGGCGCTCTGGCCGTCTGGACCCACTACCTCAAGGGCACCGAGATCCTCGACTGGGAAGACGAGCACTACGCCGGCAAGGCTCTCAAGGCTGGGGCTGGTGTCCAGGGGTTCGAGGCCATTGCTGCTGCCAATGGTGCAGGGTTGGCAGTCGTCACGGGCGAGTGTCCCACCGTCGGTGTTGCTGGAGGTTACGTCCAGGTAAGTCTTGTTCAGTCCAAGCTGCGGGTTGGTATGCTGATGGTACTCGAGGCGGGCGGCCACTCTGCGCTGAGCACCATTTACGGCTTGGCGGCCGACAACACCCTGTCCTTCGAGGTTGTCACCCCGACTGGAGACCTCGTCACGGCCTCGAGGGCCGAGAATGCAGACCTCTACTGGGCCCTGAGCGGCGGCGGCGGCGGGAACTACGGAGTCGTCACCTCCATCACCACGAGAGCGCATCCCGACGCCCCCGTCAGCGGCGCAAAGTTTGCCGTCACCACCGCCGACAACGAGACCTTGTACCAGGTCATTGACGCCTTCCATGCCGCCCTCCCAGCCATCGTCGACTCCGGCGTTATGATCATCTACTTCTTCGGGCCAGGCTTCCTCCAGTCTCCAGCCTTGACCGCCTACAACAAGACCCAGGCCGAGGTCGAGCAGATCCTCACGCCGCTCATCGACTCCCTCGCTCTACTGAACATCACCCTTGCGCCGAACTACACTTCGTACGACACCTACCGAGACCACTACAACAACTACTGGGGTCCTCTCCCCTCAGGCAACATTCAGGTTGGCACGCAGCTCTTCGGTGGCCGGCTCCTCCCCCGCGCCGTCCTCCCGGATTTCGGCCCGACCGCGCAGCAGCTCGTCGAGCTCGGTGTGACCTACATCGGCGTCGGTCTTAACGTTTCGCATTTCGGCGGTGACGGTGCCAACGCCGTGCTGCCGCAGTGGCGCGACTCCATTGTGCAGGTCTCGCTGACGCTGCCGTGGAGTTTCGAGGTCCCCTTCGAAGACATGGTGGCCGAACAGAGCCGTATGACGGAGGTCGTGCAGCCCGTCATCGAGGCCGCGACCCCCGGCGCCGGTGCGTACATCAACGAGGCCGATTTCCAGCAGAAAGACTGGCAAGAGACCTTTTTTGGTGTCAACTACCCCAAGCTGTTGGAGATCAAGAACAAGTACGACCCCAACGGCTTGTTGTACAACGTCGCTGCTGTCGGCAGTGATGCGTGGACTGTCGACTATCACGGACGGATGTGCCGGAGCTGAAGTTCCGAGTGTTCCTCGCGCGGCACCTCCCAGGCGCCGTTGAATCCTGGAACATGTCGTAGATAGCCTCCCGATAAGCCAAGTCTTGTCATGTGTGTCTAATGTGCCAACGATGCTACCTCAAAACTCAAAACCCTTTGCAGCCCTATCTCGTATGTTCCCTGTGAAGGACGATGCACCGCGTCCAAAATGATGACATGATTCGGAAGCATCCTGCCACCTCCAGAACGCGCATTTACACAGGACAAGCTACACAAAGGACGAGTTTGCAGTAGCGTGAGACCAGCCTCCCACATATTGATGTGGCCAGGCGCTACTGTGCGCAGGTCTAGTGGCTAGGTTATCTCCTTGTCCAGCCTAGGTTGGCTAGTCCTACTCTACCGTTATTGAGATCAGTGAGATCGCTCACTGGGCTACTCCCTGAACTAAGTCTTAGGTGATGGCCGAAGCTAGGTTGGTTTCTAGCCTGGAAAGGGGTGAACTATCGTCGCGAGACCGGAGAACATCATTCATGTATGCAAGAGTGACGCAGCCCACTGTAGGGCTCACCGCCGTCATCTTACACAATGTCACCAATTGCAGCCATTGAGAAAATCGTTGGATCGTAATAGTCAATTCGTATGCGTGGAAGTTAACTCCTGCGACAGTCATCCGTACATCTTGAAAAAGTCGTATATATAGAACGCCCGCATTCCATTCTGGAAAACCATCAAATCCGTAGCGTATATCAACACCAAATAAAGTCATTTAAACCTGGGCCAAAGTACAGTAAGCGTCCGCGCACAGCTTCGCATAAGAAATGCCAATGCAGATGAGACGAAACAATGTGAGAATATGGGGGGAGGGCTGGGAAAAGCAAAATGATTTGCGCTAAACATGTTCCGCCATCGCGATGCAGTTCAAACACCTAAACAACACCGTTGGTGCGTCGGCCACGGGATGACTCGATGCTCTGGTGGCTCTCGCGCCTCTGCGAGGTGACGGAGAACCGTCTGGAAATAGCGTTGCCGATCTCGACATGGTCCACGTCGATGTGCTTCTTCGGTACCCAGAAGACTTGCACGAGTCCCACAAAGGCAAAGAAAGCGCAGCTGAACCAAGCCGCGCCGGAGCCCAGGAAACTGTAGATGACACCCACGAGGGGTGGGGAGACGGTTCTAGCGAGGCAGGCACCAGACATGGCCAGGCCGTTGACCTTTCCGAGGGCTTGCGACGTCGGCGTCGCATTCTTGATCAGGATGAGGGTGACGGGGCCAACAATGACACCGTAAAAGCTCTGCAAAATAAGGGAAAACCAAATGCCAGCCTCTGTCAATGCTTCTGGGAGGGCTGATAGGAAGGGCACGAAGAGGTACGCTGTTGGGTATACGACGACCATAGCGATGAAGGAACCCCAGACGCCGACACGCTCGACGAAGATGGGGAAAATCAGACCCTGGATAAGAAGGCCCAGGAAACCGTTGATCGCTAGGTAGATGCCGACATCGTGAAGCTTGTTGCCCAAGCCGCCCTGCAGATCGAGATGGCCCCGTGGCTGTTGGCGCTCGTCCTGGAGATAGGTCGGCAAGAGCGTACCGGCAGCCATCTGATGATACGAGAAGATGATCAAGGCTATGATGAGCATGACAACAGTCTTGTTGAAGGTCTTGACCTTCTTCTGGCCTGTGGCCTGCGCACGGGAGTTCAGCAGGTGCTGTCGCAAGTCCTCGGGCACAACCCTGATCGAGTGGACGGTTCCAAAGGACGATCGTCGCAAGTCAAAGTCATGCTCAAAGGGCAGAGGGAGACTAGACTCGGCGAAGCGCGGCCTCGAGTGACTCGTCGATATCGAGCGGCGCGGGTTGAAGGACCGGATGGGTGCGCGGCGCAGGGGTGTAGTCTCGTCAGTGACGTCATCGTCATCAACGGCGACGCTGTTACGGCCGTGGTATTGGTGGTCGTCCTCTCCCCAGTCTTCTTTGGTCTCTTCCAGGAAGAATATGCCTTGGATGACGGCTAGGAGAATGGCAACAACGGACACGAGGTTAGGCAGCAGATACGGGTACCGACCGAAGAGCCCATCCTGGGAGAAGACAGTAGGGTACTGGGCGGCGGGTTGGGCGAGGAAACCTCCCATGGCAGAGCCAAGGATGCCGCCCAAAGTCCATACGAACGGCTGCACGGCGTAAGCCTTGGCTACAAACCCCCAACAAAAAAGTAAGATTAGCAAGCCGTCGTTTCCCCACACGGCAGCGTCATGGCAGCCACGACGGGAGGGAAACAAACTCACGCTCATGGTCTGGGTTTTTGACCATCTCAGCCACCATGGTCTGCATGACCGAGACGTTGCCGTTGAGGGCGCCACCGACGAAGCGCGCGAGCAGCGCGACCCAGTAGGTCTTTGCCATTCCGAAAATCAGACTCGAGACGGCGACGCCGACCAGGCCAAACAGCACCACGGGCTTGCGGCCGATGCGATCGGACAAGGCGCCCCAGCCCATGGACGTGATGGCCTCGGCCACGGCGTAGGCGGAGATCAGGAGACCGGCGAAGAAGGCGGCATCTTTCTCATCGATTCCAATGTCCTGGACCATGGGATAGGTGTAGGCCAGGATAGAGTTGAAGGCGATGGGCTCGGAGAACCGACATATTGCTGTGAGACGCGTTAGCTGTCTGGCTTCATGCCGTGTGCGCGCACTGATAAGGGTGCCATCCCGTCTCTCGACGGACGGTGTTGAACGGGAGGGAGGGTCGCAGTACCAAGGACGGCCAATTGCCGGGTCGGAAACGCGTTGGGGTCTTTCGGTTTTGTTTGAGGCATGATATCGCGATTCGAATCTCTTGTCTGTCGAGATCTTTCGCGGCTGGAATGTTGAGATGGGAGAGAGAGAAAGAGGATGACGATTTTGGTCCCATGTAAATTACTGCGGGGTTCGTCGAGGTTGGGGGAGGCAAGCAAGTCATTAGTGAAATAACGGCATTGGCGGTCCGCCACACCGCGGCCCACCATGTATGCACCTCACCGCCTGACCGGTTCATGATCGGCGCTTGAGTGTTGGCCACACACGTGCGAGACTAGTCCCCAGGTCTTCCTAGGTTCATCCTGCAATGTCGTCATGTTGGCAGATGTGAAGGGTTCGGGATCTCGCCGGCAGAGGGACGAACCTTAACTCTCGTTAGCCAAGCGACGGCAGCTCAGGAAAAAGGAATGGGTTGCTGACGAGCCTGGTTTCTCGCTTGGAGTCTGAGACCGAGACATGGTGGCTTCGGAGTTTATTCTCGAGGCTTGAATCAGGCTAGCGTAACCATTGCACTTGGCGGTTAACGTGTTAATTATCGGCTGGGAATGAGCGTCCGGTGAGGTCATGCACTGAGAGAGAAGCATAGTACTTGACGATCGCATGTCCTGTTTGGGTCTCACACAATGCTAGCGAACCGACCTAACACTGCATCCGGCCTAGTCTTTGTTCAACCCCATCTTTTGATAACAAAGATTCCATGAGGCTCGTCTCACGAGTCGGTGGTGCGACACTACGGCAATTGTATGTCTTGCCCGACTCAAGGCCAGACGCGCGCAACCGCTGGGGCCGGAGTCGCCATGCCATTGTGCTGTGTCTTTGAGAGAAAATTACCACCGATTTCGAACGCCAGACTTGGAGAAAAGCGGTGTGTTCCCTGAATCCCACCGTTGCATCTGAATTCTCGATATAAGCTTAATCATCAACTAGGCCTAGCTAGTCTAGGCTGGTAATTGACCTATGGGGTTCTCATCTGCTTACAATGCCAAAGGGCGACCCGCTGCTTGTTCACGGGCAACTTGCCGTTGCTGGACCCCCTCCACTCTCAAGATCTGATCGCCTCTTGTCCCCCGCCAACACCCTTTCGCTCCTTTACTTATGGATAACGTGACTTCTCTGAAGTCACCTGGAACTCGTAGCAAAGCATCCACTCCGGGCTGTGATGGTGACCATAATATCGAGTTTGGTAAACTGGCGCAGTAGACCCGCTTCCAGTACAGTTTGTGAAGATGGATGGCGCCACGGTTCCATGAATGGCTACTTCAAATGAACCAGGTCCGCCTATGTCGCAAACAGGATCCGGGAAAGGATGCAAGTCGTTGTGTTTATCGCATTGAAGCTTTGGATACTAATACTTTGATGAGAGACAGTGAAACGTTGGCAAAGCATGCTGTAAGCCCCTGACAGAGCGTCACTCCTAGTTCAAAAGAAGTTCAAACTATCAGTGGTGTCTGGGGTAATAGAAAAGGGAATCACGCCAACGCTGCTAACCTCAACGTATCCACGATGATCAACCACGTTGCACGTCGTCATCGAAGTTGTTCCTAGACGACCTTTGTACCCGTAAATTTCGATACGATTGTACAGGTGGCTCACGGAGGCGTTGGTTCACTCAAGGGGTTGAATTACGCCCGTGCCGGTTGAAATAAAGGTTTGAATAACCGTCCTGATGTTGATACTCATGAATCGTTGCACCATAAGCTCTTGACATTGGACCCCGGCGTTTGCAAAATTCTAAACAGCAAATTCAACGCCCGGGGTGCATGTTGGTGTGCGGACGCTGGTTGTGCTATTCGTAGAAGAGGACGTGCTTGTTGAACTAGAGGTCGAGGTAATTGTTGAAGTTGAGGCAGAGCTTCTAGTTGATGATGTTGCGCTACTGGTGGTAGAGATTGTACTCGGTGAAGTAGTACTCAAGCTAGAGCTAGAGCTCGACGTGCTAGTGATGGTAGTAATTGACGAGCTCGTAGATTCGAAAGTGGAAGATGTTATGGATGTTACCGAAGATAATAGGGAAGGCAAAGACGATGAAGAGCTAGGGGACACGATATCCAACGCTTTCGATGACGAATCTGCACCTTTGGTGGCAACCAATGAAGTTGCGAATCGGACAGTATCTGGTTTGAAGTTAAGAAGGCCGGAATCCTCCTGAAAGCGGCAATCGAGCTGCTCCGAAATACAGCACTAGAAGTAGCGGGGTTTGGCTGGCTCTGTCGAACGCTCTAGGAGCTACTGCCAGGAGTAGCTTGTGTACTGACGCTTACTGAAGTGAAGCTCGTCTCAGTACTGGGTGAGCCTGACAGTGTAGCCCCAATGAGTTGTCCATTTTGACATTGTTCGGCTGCGCAATTTAACAAATGTCAGCGAGAAAGCTCCACGGGTAAGTCCTTGAAGAAGGCGTGGTATCGTGCCTCTGTAGACTACAAGTGAAAATGGGGTACAGTCGGAAGTCCTTGACGTGAATATGATGTGCGTTTTTCCCAGTCGTGTCTTGGCAAAAGCCCACTTCATCAATAGGCAGAAAAGGGTTCGAGAACTGGAGTATGCTTCCGACAGTTACGAAGGTGGTAGTAATGGCGTTTGTCGGCGAAGCGCCGCTGTTTCGGAGCTGCTCTCTGCTTTCGCCAGGAGAGTAATCAACAGGCATACCTCCGTCTCAAAGCTACCCTGAGATGATAATGCAAAGACTGCTGCACTGTCGCAATTCTTCCGGTTAATGCCAACGTCGTGGCTGGCAAAGCCACCAAGAACCCGCTTCTCCAAGTTTCGTCGTACGGCCGTAGAGGGGATAATGAAAAAGATCACCGGCTGTACCGCAGGTGCACTAGGGCTTGAAATTGATCCAGGGACAGTAGCGAGGGTAGAGCTAGATACAGCGATAGAAGCAGGGCCAGATATTGCTAACTTCGACACTGTAGTTGCTGAAGAACCCAAAGAGGAGATCGAAGGATGCAGTAAAAGGGTCCCTGATGAGAAGGATGGCACTGCTGGTATTCCACTATCCATGGGCAAACCTAAAGAAGCTAGATCGGGTAGCCCTGAAAGTAAGCTTTCAACAGAGAAGACCAGAGACGTCGGTAAGACTGCATGATTATAAGATGTCTCGGTCGGCATTAAACCCAGGTAAGTTGGCAAACAGGTGTAGCAGAAGATTGGAGGTGTTGCATCGTCGGCTGGCAGGGCGGCGACTGTAGCACCGATCCGAGCGAAAAGTGTAATGGTGGGGATCTTGGGCTTCATACTTGCAAGCTTGGGGCTGAAAGCTAATTTAACGTTGGGAAGTCACTCTATTAAAAGCGAAAATGGTTATTCGATCTGCTCAAAATATTGAATATCATAAGATCAGATATAGGCTATGTTAAAAAACACTGCTGCAATTTAAACCAGATTTACTAATTAGGGCCCCTGGATAATTCGATAGCATTGCTATTAGAAACCAAACTGTATCATCGGAGCTCTTTCATTCATGACATTAGACAGTCGCACTTCAGCATTGCACAAGATTCCCTGAGACCAAACTAACCAACCCTGAACTCCAGCATTACGATCATATCTGAGCTCGCTACCAGCTCTCCCTGAGAAATTGCTTATTTTATCGAGGTTCCACGAGTTTATGGCTTCTTTCTATGGGCCCAAAAATGACTACTAGTCAAAATGAATCATTATTGAGTCCATCAAGCCCACCCTTCTTCGATTCTCATTCGGATTTACGTAGTCTCAGACCTACCTTTAGGGGAAACATGGGAGCCAATGTAGTTGAGTAAAATGTCCGAATATGAAACAAGGCGACATAATGTCACGAGCGATTTCGAGGCTGAAGAAAAGATATTCACCTACGCATCAAAAGAGGAGGCTACAGGGAGAATTTAAAATCATTACTTCGTCATCTGACCCAGCCAGCAACATTGTGGAACCACCGTTGATACAACAGAAACCTCTTAGTTTCAGGATGACCTCTTAGTTGATGACCTCTTAGTTGATGACCTCTTAGTTGATGACAAACCCTTCCCCTTCCATGTGAAGTTTTCACCGGATACTCCACTACTTTAACATCAATTATCCTATCAAATTCCTAGTTCTAAAACCTTCATCAAGACCCAGACCTTAAAATCACGAGTAGCCCAAAGGATTTCTTCAATACACCATCATCTTGAAGCGATTTGTTTCTCGTTCTTCCGGTTAAACAAGAACAGGTTTCATTTTCTGGTTGGCCTCGGCGTTCAATTAAATTGAATAGCTCAAGCGACTCAGTATCCCAGCATGCATCCAGCCCACCCTCTCAAAGCCATGCGGAACGCCACATTGATTAAGGGCTGGAGGTTGTCTTTAGCCGAATATGATACTTCAGTATTGGGTTGACTTGGAGCTGAAATTTGACTGAATTCTAGCACAATGAGAGCAATAGGTTGCAACAATGCAAGAATGATTGCATTATATGTAGTTCGAAAGGCTACGCCGCTCTTGTCTCAGCATCAACCAACCACACCGTCGTCTTCCTCTTTTTCAGACAGTGTCGAAACGAGACTCCTCGCTTTTGCTTCGAACAGCTACAGATGTCAAGCATTGGCTAAACTCAAGCAGCAGTCATAATTTCCGTAAAGTGATCGCGGTGCGTTCGGGGTTTCGACTGGGATAGAATCCGCAAAGCTTGCAGATCTGCGCTTTCATTCGCACTCATCAACTTCTGGTTTGACCACCAGCATTAGAAGCGTCGCATATGAGCAAGTAGCGCCGCGGATCTAGTCAAATAGGCTATTACCAAGGATAATGGTTGCCAGGAATGCCCTAGCAGAGGCAAAAAGGCATTGCACGATCTCACGACACACATTGCACCGATAATTAATGATCACGCCACAGAGAATCTGCTTGTCAAATCGTAGCACTTCTCCGCGCCTTCAGGCTTCATTACTCTCTGTTAAAGGTCCATTGCTTATTAGGGTTCAGCTACAAGGGCGGCAATATTGACCAGCAGAGGCTCAACGTGTAGTCGTGCTTATTTCCCATACGTTTGCTACCACCGACATCCATCTTATTGATGCCTTATATGGAACCCTGTTCTTCCAGCAAAAAGGAAGCTTCAGGCTGCGTACTTCTATCGCGAGCACATTAAGCAGCCATATCACCTACATTGGCGTGGCTGAACCACAGGCGCTCCAGAGCCAGCCATCGTGGCCCGCATTGACTGTAAAGCGCGACCAAGCCTGGATGGTCAAACACAGAACCAATTACGGCCGCAATCAGTGGCTACCAGTGGGCTTTCGAGCTTCCCCCAAGTGCTTCAACTATGTGCTCGTGTAGAAACCCATTGCAATCAGCTTAGGACTCATGCGTCGGCCTCGGCACGAGGAAGCTCTCTCTGCAGATTGGTTAAGTTGAGTCTTCAATGATTGCCTTCATCTCGACCAAGATGACCTCGCACTCGGGTTTCCTGTAAGACCATCCACCTACAAAGTCGACTTCTCGGTCCAGCTTCATGTTCATCTTTCCTTTGCTCTTCGCTCGTTCCAAGTCATGCTTAATGAGAAGCCAAGCAATCCTCACTTGAGTCAGGAGAGTCACCCCCTTTTTTATCAACCTTTGACTTCATCCGCTTCTTGCTGTAAACAACCACCGTCTACGGGCCATGGTCACCTTTGACATGGAGCATCACACAGTCTTGGCCATCGTAACCATAACTGCCAAAGCTATCGCCCTCCCTGAGGCCAATACCCAAGCATGTGACAGTCGATGGCGCTGCACCGTTGGCCAGCCGTGCTGGAAGGAGAGTATGAAGCGTGAGGCTTTTTGCACCAACCCGACGAGCTTTGCTGGGCGCAAGGCGGCGATTCCGAGGGTCGGAAGGCCAAGCGTGACCTCGACGCCATGTTCGTCGCCGCTCGTGCTGTCATTGAAAACATGGCATGAAGCATGAAGCCCATTCGGTCTTTAAGGAGCCAGATATTGATCAAAACCGCAGTAGCAAGCACTTGAGATATCCCATCTACTTTGACGACCTTTTATCTTCTCATTGTGCGATTGTTCAGGTCTGGCCATCAAACAGGGCGCAACACAAGCTTAGAGAAAGAAAATACACAGAATCGCCACATGTAACCATCTTTTGATCCTTCTGATGATGGCTGTTGGCCGCCGGTGGGACGCAGGTTTTCATGTACTTTTAAGTTACATGTGATGGCGGTTGAGTTTTTTCAGCAAGAAAAAAGAAGAAGAAAAAAACACTTGCTCTTGGCCTCAACGTGCTCAAGTGGTCGAGTCTACTTCGCCGTCTCAGCGTTCGCGACTGGAGCGTGAGACTTGGTTCGGGAAGTCTTCCGACCTTGCCCAATAACCTGACATGGCTTGCAGCTTCCGCCAGCAGGAAACCGCCCGTGGCCATCATTGAGCACAGGCAAGCATCTTCATGGAAACAATAGCTCATCGCCTAGGTGCTGACACAGCATACCCGTCTTGGCAACCGTCAAATCTCAGCGTCTCTGGGAGCAGCATCTCGGGTTGCCATCACACGTGGGAAACCGGAAGTCCAGGTGGGCGCAAGACCGAGACGTAGGCACATACGGGGAGTAGGAGGGTCACACTTGTCGAATCGACTCATCAAGATATTAAGATGGGCGAATATATGTACGCTCAATCATTGCGCTCCCTCTCACCTGCCCGTAGGCAGAGAGGCATCGCACCCAAGATTGTTCGCTTCCTTCTCCATTTCGATCTCCGTATCCGATGGTCCTGGGTTCAGCCGAAGCGAACCTTTCACCGGATTTTGTTTTCACGAGAACATGAATGTTTATTTTGCGTTGTTCAATAATGAAGAAGAAGGAGGAAAACCAGAAAGGATTTCTCGCCGAGGTCTACTTTTGTAGTCGCGACGAGATTTTTTTTTTCTTAGCAGGGGTGCCTCAGGCAAGAATCGACCCAGGTGGGCGGGACTAGAGGGTCCCTGCACTGTGCGGCCGGTCTTCGGCAGCCTGGGCGCCCAAGCGGGTCGCCTGCAACGACATGCCGTCACTTGCCGCTGGTCATCTCAATCTCCCGCGCTTGTTCCTGGTGAATCTCCCCTAGATTGATCTGCTCCTCCAACACCCACCGATAAACTCCCCAAAATGGCCAAACCAGCAGCAATGGCTGTAGACGCCCTCCCGAGGTTCTTGCTCCCGAGACTCAGCTGGACTGGTCCTGCGACAGCTTCCCAAGCTCTGCGACCCCTCGTTACCCTCCCTGCCAGCTCCCGCCGACGGCTGCACACCCAGCCCAATGCGTTGCACGACTCGAACAGATCACCAAAATGCCGCAGCACCACCTTCAACCCCAAGCGAGCTTCGATCCTAGAAACCCCAGGGCTAATGAGATCGTTCCATGCGACTCCTGCGAGACGAAGGGACCACCACTTTGATACCCTGAAGTTTGTGCAGCGGTTGAAGAGCGAGGGTTTCACGGAGGTGCAAGCCGAGGCCATGATGAAAGTCCTCAACGACGTGATACAGGAGAGGTATGTGGCGGGCTCTCAGTCTGTATCCCGCTTTATCTCACAGTAGCCCAGCATACAAAACCTCACCCGGACCATGGTCCTCCGCGAAGACGCCGCCAAGGCCACATACACCCAGAAGGTCGACTTCGCCAAGCTGCGCTCCGAGCTCCTCTCCGCCGACAGCACCGAATCCAACACGACGCGCGCGTCCCACGAGAAGCTGAGTAACGACATTGCGAAGCTCAGCTCGCGTCTGCGCGACGAAATCGGTCGGACCCAAGCTAGCGTGCGTCTGGATCTCAACCTGGAGAAGGGTCGTATCCGTGAGGAGGCTGTCGGCCAGGAGCTCAAGATTAAGGAGACGGAGACCAAGATTGAGCAAGAGGTCGCGGCGTTGCGTGAGAAGCTGGAGCAGGTCAAGTTCCAGACGCTGCAGTGGCTCATGGGAGTCTGCACTGGTTTTGCCGCTCTACTGCTTGGTGCCTGGAGATTGCTCATGTAAACGGGGACTTGCATGCTTGACGGTTCTCTATAGGAGCAAAGCTTCAAGTCGATGCTAGGAGAGGACTTGATGTTCATTCTCAAGTGTGCCATAGACATCCACAAGTAATGGGAGGCTTGTCTTGTCATCAAGGTGTCACTTCTGCTACCCTTTTAACATTTCATCGCCGTGCCTTACGAGCGCATTCAGACAAATAGTGGCATGCAGTTTCAGTAGCAGCAACCACGTAGAAGACGTAGGTAACAGTACCACAGAAGCGGCCCCTCCATCGTACATATCTCAGATAGAACTCTTACAAAGACCCCCGAGCGAGGGCCCCTGCCGCCATAGACGAAATGTTTCTTTGCCGTCTGAACAGATCGCTAGCTCAGTCTGATCCAGACGTGCCTTCCTTCTCCCGCCTCACAACCTCCTAGGGCGTTATCTTCCCCCCACACCTACATTGGTTCCTGAACATCTTTCTTACACTCCAACGTATCGCCAGCATGTCGGTACCTACGTCAAGTCCCGAGCTGGCTAGCGCATCTGTTACTGTTTCATCCGAGACCGAGTCCGGGCAGACGAGCTCGGCCATGCCTCAATATGTCGAGTTAAGCACTCATGGCCATAACGATACTGAGAGCACCCCCTTGGCCCCGGCCGTCAACGACGAAATGAAGACAGGCCTTGGTCGCACAGGATTTCATCGCCTCGCCCTTGGCAAAACTGACTTCAATATAGCGATGCTACCTTCGACATAGAGGTGAATTTTTATCAACCCCCCCTCGCATTCCGATCGATCAGACGACGATAGGACTCTGGCAAGCTTGAATCCGATATGCGAGATAGCAGCTCCTGGACACATGGAGGCAACCTTCGTGGGTCACTACTCCTGGCTTGTGTAAGCTCCTATCCGAGGGACACTTCGTTTGATCTTAGCGCAGCTGATTTACTCTTCCAAGAGCTTGCCAAGGTCTTTGCGCAGGCAGCAGTGAAGCCCTGGGTGCATTGCTGGATGGCCTAGTCAACTAAACCGCAGCAGCGTCAAACGGGATGTTATCAGTTAGGCACAGTATAGAAGAAGCAACCACATGGCTCGGGATTTAGTATTGGTGTGTGAAGCCCCTTAGCTTATGTGCAATGCAATTTCGGCGTTGAACTTCCCCTAGCAAAACCCGTCCAGTGATCAACCGAGCAATGAGGGAGCCTCGTGGAATGCAGATTAGGCCGTGGTCGGCTCAAATCTCAGAATGCCGGTTTAGCTATCAATGGCTCGATTCATGCAGTTCACTCCGAGACAGGCAGGCACGTTGGATTGCTCCCGTCCTGAGGTGCTTGGTCCGTGGCCGGCCGCGGCCGAAAACCGGGCCGGATACATTGAGAGGGAAGGGGCACTGATTATGTCACCCGCATCCGGCCAAACGACCCGCCGGGGCTGCAAGCGGCCACCTCAGCATGACTGCCACGTGACAGAGCCAGACCTCTCCTGTGCAGAGCGAACGTGCACGGACCGAGACGGCGTCGCCTGGCCGAAGACAGCAACGAGCGACAGGAGCAACAGGCCTGGCAGGCAATTGGATATCTGGCAGCGGCCCAGTGGACAGACCCGACGCACACTGGCACCTCACACTGCACCGCTGCACTTCGAACAACTCACAGACAACGTGGTGGGCCTCGCCCTCACTCCAGGCGTCGCGCCCCCGGTCCCAGTGCGCAACAAACCTGGCAACCCTGGGAAGCAGGCGAACAGGCAACGTAAGGTACACTACGCCCGAAATAATCTCCAACCTTCCACCTCACTTCGCACTACGTATCCCGTACACTACCTCACCCCGTACCCATCTTTCCCATTCCTCCCACCCACCCCCAAACAAACCATCATCAACGTTTGCCCTCCAGATTGTCATCACTGCGAGGTGCATCGCTGCCCCGTATTTACGCTTTCCTCCTCCTTTGCCGCTCTTTGTTTCCCTGTATTAATTGCCTTCTGCGCATTATTCATTCGGGTCGCAAGGAAGCTATCCCCAGCTCCTTCTCCTTTCTCTCGCCCACGCTCTCACGACACGACGCACCACGTCGCCCGCATCCGCGATATCCCGCGACACCCGATCAGCCGGCTAATCCGACTCTGGGAGCTGACACCACGTAGCTGAGGAGCGCAACTTCGTCTCTGGAAGCTTCCTGCCACACATACCGCCAGTCATGGCGCCACTACCGATCAAGTTCCAGGAGCTGATCCAGCTCCAGACTGCCGGCGTCGAGGACTCCTCGATCGGCTTCAACTCCTGCGTAAGCAACATCGCCCCCGGCTGCACCTCCCTCCACTGCCTTCATCGTGGCTAATCCGTCTTTGTTCCCAGACACTCGAGTCAGACTCCTACGTGTGCATCCGGGAAAAGAAGAACGAAGCTGCCCAGCCCGAAGTCGTCATCGTCGACCTGAAGAACGGCAACAATGTGACACGACGCCCCATCAAGGCCGACAGTGCCATCATGCACTGGACCCGCCAAGTCATTGCTCTCAAGGCGCAATCGAGAACACTCCAGATCTTCGACCTCGAGAAGAAGGCCAAGCTGAAGTCCACCACCATGAACGAGGACGTCCAGTACTGGAAGTGGATCAGCGAGACCTCTTTGGGCCTCGTGACAGATACGGCCGTCTACCACTGGGACGTCTACGACCCCAGCCAGGCTCAGCCTGTCGAGGTGTTCAAGCGCAATGCCAACCTCAACGTATGTACAACGCTCGGCTCATTCACGTGTGAAGCGGATTCGTGGGCTAAACTTTAGTGACCAGGGTTGCCAAATCATCAACTACCGCACGAACGCCGAGGGCAAGTGGATGGTTGTCGTGGGCATCTCGCAGCAGCAAGGCCGCGTTGTCGGATCGATGCAGCTGTACTCCAAGGACCGTGGCATCAGCCAAGCAATCGAGGGTCACGCTGCGGCGTTCGGCACTCTGCGCCTCGAGGGTGCCCCGGCCGACACGAAGCTCTTCACCTTCGCCGTGAGAACAGCAACCGGCGCGAAGCTCCACATCGTCGAGGTCGACCACGCTGAATCAAACCCCGTCTTCCCGAAGAAGGCCGTCGACATCTTCTTCCCTCCCGAAGCGGTTAGCGATTTCCCCGTGGCCATGCAGGTGTCGCAGAAGTACGGTGTTATTTTCATGGTCACCAAATACGGTTTCATCCACGTGTACGACCTCGAGACTGCAGCCTGCATCTTCATGAACCGCATCTCCAGCGATACTATTTTCACGACCTGCCCCGACACCGAGTCCCGCGGTATTGTCGGCATCAACCGCAAGGGTCAAGTGCTCTTCGTTTCGATCGACGACAGCAATGTCATCCCCTACCTCCTCCAGAACCCGGCCAACACCGACATGGCTATCAAGATGGCATCACGAGCTGGCCTCCCCGGTGCTGATAATCTCTATGCTCGTCAGTTCGAGCAGCTGTTCAACAGCGGTCAGTTCATGGAGGCGGCAAAGATCGCTGCCAACTCCCCTCGCCAGTTCCTCCGAACTCCCGAGACGATCGAGAAGTTCAAGTCACTGCCGCAGCAGCCTGGTCAGATGTCGTTTGTCCTGCAATACTTCGGTCTTCTTCTCGACAAGGGCGCGCTGAACGAGCATGAGTCTATTGAACTGGCCCAGCCTGTTCTCGCCCAGAACCGTCTTAACCTGCTCGAGAAGTGGCAGAAGGAGAACAAGCTCACGTCCTCGGAGAGGCTCGGTGACCTTGTGCGGCCACACGACTTGAACATGGCCCTGGCCATGTACATCAAGGCCAACGTCCCCCACAAGGTCGTTGCCGGCTTCGCCGAGACGGGCCAGTTCGACAAGATCCTGCCTTACGCCTCCCAGGTTGGCTACCAGCCCGACTACGTCCAGCTTCTCCAGCACATTGTTCGTGTCAACCCGGAGAAGGGAGCGGAGTTTGCCACGGCTTTGGCCAATAACGAGGGCGGTTCTTTGGTGGACATTGAGAGAGTTGTCGATATCTTCCAGTCGCAAGGCATGATCCAGCAGGCGACCGCCTTCCTCTTGGATGCGCTCAAGGACAACAGACCTGAACAGGGCCACCTTCAGACTCGACTCCTAGAGATGAACCTGATGAATGCGCCCCAGGTTGCAGATGCCATTCTTGGAAATGACATGTTCTCCCACTTCGACAAGACTCGCATTGCGACTCTGTGCGAGCAGGCTGGCTTGGCCCAGAAGGCCCTGGAGCTCTACGAGGACCCCGCGGCGGTCAAGCGTGTTGTGGTGAACATTGCTGCCACCCCTAACTTCAACCTTGACTGGTTGACCGGTTTCTTCGGCAAGCTGTCCGTTGAGCAGTCCCTGGACTGCTTGGACGCGATGATCAAGCACAACATCCGCCAGAACCTCCAGGCTGTGGTTCAAGTCGCGACCAAGTACTCCGATTTGCTTGGTCCGGTCCGCCTGATCGACCTTTTCGAGAAGTACAAGACTGCTGAGGGTCTTTTCTACTACCTGGGCAGCATCGTCAACCTCTCGGAGGACCCCGACGTCCACTTCAAGTACATCGAGGCTGCCACCAAGATGGGTCAATTCAACGAGGTCGAGCGCATTTGCAGAGACAGCAACTACTACAATGCCGAGAAGGTCAAGAACTTCCTGAAGGAGGCCAGACTTCAGGAGCAACTGCCCCTCATCATCGTCTGCGACCGCTTTAACTTCGTCCACGACTTGGTTCTCTACCTTTACCAGCAGCAGCAGTTCCAGTCCATCGAGACCTACGTTCAGCGTGTCAACCCCAGCCGCACGCCTGCCGTCATCGGTGGCCTCCTGGATGTCGACTGCGACGAGAGCATCATCAAGAACCTGTTGTCGACTGTCAACCCTGCGTCGATTCCTATCGATGAGCTCGTCTCCGAGGTCGAGACCCGCAACCGTCTCAAGCTCCTCCTGCCCTTCCTCGAGGCTACCCTTGCCGCCGGCAACCAGCAGCAGGCCGTTTTCAACGCTCTCGCCAAGATTTACATTGACTCGAACAATAACCCTGAGAAGTTCCTCAAGGAGAACGACCAGTATGACACTCTCACCGTTGGTAAATACTGTGAGAAGCGCGATCCCAACTTGGCTTTCATCGCCTACTCAAAGGGCCAGAACGACCTCGAGCTTGTCAACATCACGAACGAGAACGGCATGTACCGTAACCAGGCTCGCTACCTGCTTGAGCGGGCTGACCGCGAGCTGTGGACCTTTGTTCTCAGCGAGAACAACATCCATCGCCGCTCCGTGATTGACCAGGTGACTGCCACCGCCGTTCCTGAGTCTACCGACCCTGCCAAGGTCTCCGAGGCTGTCGCTGCCTTCCTCGCCTGCGACCTGCCTCTCGAGCTTATTGAGCTCCTTGAGAAGATCGTCCTCGAGCCTTCACCGTTCAGCGACAACGCCAACCTTCAGAACTTGCTTCTATTCACCGCTGCCAAGGCCGACAAGGGTAAGGTTATGGACTACATCCACCGCCTGGACAACTTCAGCGCTCCCGATATCGCGTCCGCCTGTATCGAAGTCGGTCTCCACGAGGAGGCCTTTGAGATCTTTAAGAAGACTGGCGACAAGACGTCCGCTGTCAACGTCCTTGTTGAGAACGTCGTGAGCATCGACCGTGCTCAGGCTTACGCCGAGGAGGTCGACCTGCCTGAGGTTTGGAGCAAGGTGGCCAAGGCTCAGCTTGACGGTCTCCGTGTCAGCGATTCCATTGAGTCCTACATCAAGGCAGAGGACCCCAAGAACTACGAGGAGGTGATCGAGACGGCTGTCCGCGCCGGCAAGGACGAGGATCTCGTCAAGTACCTGCGCATGGCCAGAAAGACGCTGCGTGAGCCCGCCATCGACACTGCTCTCGCCTTCTGCTACGCCCGCTTGGACGAGCTTGGCGAGCTGGAGGACTTCCTCCGCGGCACCAACGTTGCCAATGTTGAGGAGTCTGGTGACAAGGCCTACGAGGAGGGTCTCTACCAAGCGTCCAAGATCTTCTACACCAGCATTTCCAACTGGGCCAAGCTGGCCACCACCCTCGTCCACCTCGAGGAGTACCAGGCTGCTGTCGAGTGCGCCCGCAAGGCAAACAACATCAAGGTCTGGAAGCAGGTCCACGAGGCCTGCGTGGAGAAGAAGGAGTTCCGTCTTGCCCAGATCTGTGGTCTTAACCTCATCGTGGATGCCGAGCAACTGCAGACCCTCGTCAAGCAATACGAGCGCAACGGATACTTCGACGAGCTCATCGGTCTGTTGGAGCAGGGCCTTGGCCTCGAGCGTGCTCACATGGGTATGTTCACGGAGCTCGGTATCGCTCTGTCCAAGTACCACCCCGAGCGCCTCATGGAGCACCTGAAGCTCTTCTGGAGCAGAATGAACCTGCCCAAGATCATCCGTGCCTGCGAGGAGGCGAACCTCTGGCCCGAGCTGGTCTTCTGCTACTACCACTACGATGAGTTTGATAATGCCGCTCTGGCGGTCATTGAGCGCCCCGAGAACTCCTGGGAGCATCAGCAGTTCAAGGAGATTGTCGTCAAGGTTGCCAACTTGGAGATCTACTACCGCGCCATCAACTTCTACCTGGAGCAGCACCCTTCCTTGCTTACGGACCTGCTCCAGGCGCTCACTTCTCGTATCGACGTGAACCGTGTAGTCAAAATGTTTGAGAAGAGCGACAACCTGCCGCTCATCAAGCCTTTCCTCGTCAACGTGCAGGGCCAAAACAAGCGCACAGTCAACAATGCCATCAACGACCTTCTGATCGAGGAGGAGGACTACAAGACGCTCCGCGACTCGGTCGAGAACTACGACAACTACGATCCCGTTGACCTTGCCGCGCGTCTGGAGAAGCACGACTTGATCTTCTTCCGCCAGATTGCAGCCAGCATCTACCGCAAGAACAAGCGGTGGGAGAAGTCCATCGCTCTCTCCAAGCAGGACAAGCTCTTCAAGGATGCCATTGAGACTGCTGCCATCTCTGGCAAGACCGATGTTGTGGAGGACTTGCTCCGCTACGTAAGTAACCTCCAATGCCTTAACCCATACCCGGTACTAACAAAGCATAGTTCGTCGACATTGGCAGCCGCGAGTGCTACGTCGGCATGCTTTACGCATGCTACGACCTCATCCGCCCTGACTTGGTCCTCGAGATCTCTTGGCGCAACGGCCTCACCGACTTTGCCATGCCCTACATGATCAACATGTTGTGCCAGCAGACCAAGGACCTGGCGGCCCTCAAGGCCGACAACGAGGCCCGTAAGAACAAGGAGAAGGAACAGGAGAAGGATGAGACCAACACCCCCATCCTTGGCGGTAACCGCCTCATGATCACTGCCGGCCCCGGCGGCATGGGTGGCGCGCCTCCCGCGCCTTACGGCCAGACGAATGGCTTCGCGCCCCAGCCTACTGGCTTTGGGTTCTAGATGAGAGCGCCAGCACATGGTTGGGCCTCTGTGCCCCAAGAGAGGTGGCAGCATAGGGCTACTCATTATTATCCACAGTCTATTACTTTTGGCGGCATGAAGTACCAGGCGGTCGGTCGGGCGGATGCGCCGGCGGCACTAAAATTCTATGAACGCGGACGATGGCGTTGAGATAAAACAAGGGTTCCCTGTAATCGTATCTTCTTTGCTCTCTGGATGGATGAGCTTGTTCGGCAGGCGGATGACTGTTACGCGAGGGAATCATCGGGTGGTGCTCATGTTTCAATCTGCACACAGGAAGCTAGACTCGCCATTACTGATTCAGGGATATTGCGAGCCTGTCGCTCGAACCCAAAAACTGTATGATAGTCTTTTTTAACGTTGATTCTTTTTTTTTCTGATGAAGCCGGCGCTGTGGAACCCGAAATAACTTGACATGATTGAGGTGGCACACTTGGATGGTCGAATGATGGTGCGCTAGTCGGTGGTCCACAGTCGATACATTCCAACCACTATCGTCCGAGAAGACGGTGCAACCCAAAAGGCTGCGTTGCGCCCAAGGTCACCAAGAAGCGTTCGGATCAAGGGGGCAGCCAAAGATGCTACGCAAAACACGAATCTAGTCACTACTCCTTTGGGTATATATCTCTCCGCGAGGCTTCGCTCATACAAGCTAACCGGGGTATTCTCGAAACTCGTTTGTTTCGCCATTTCCAACCCGTCCCTCCTTCTCTCCCTCTCACTGCCGGCGTGCTGCTGCTCCGCCTCACCTACCTCGATCTCGACCCCGGATCAGAACCATACGACCGGAGCCGCCGGCCGGGCCGCGGGCTGCCGCAGCGCCTCGGCCGGGTCGGCGTTGGCTCTGTAGAACGCGGCCATCGAACCCCTGCACATGGGACACCTGGCCCGCTTCCCGGGGTCGTGCTCGAGGAGATGCGCGTCGGCGTTGACGACGTGGGTGATGGTGCACTGGCGGCACACCAGGTGGCCCCGCTCGCACACCACGACGGGGCGGCGGGCGGCGGGGTCGTCGGCGAAGTCGGTGCCGCACACGGGGCACTCGTGGCCGTTCTCGTCGCCCGGCCGTAGCCTCCGCGCGACCGCGACGCTGACGGCGTTCTCGTCGGCGGCGGCCTGCCCGCGGGAGAGCCTCGTCTCGGCGGCGGCCATGAGCTCCGCGCGCGCTTGGCGGTGAATGTGGGCCTCCTTCTCCTCGTGCAGGGGCGGCCTCGTGAAGCTCCCGCGGAAGAGGCGCCAGCCCTCGGAGTTGTTTGTCGAGAAGACGGTGTCAAGGTGCTCCATGGTCGCCTGGATGTCCTTGCGGGTGCTGTCGATGTCCCGCCGGAGCTGCAGCGGCGCCGACCAGGCGGCGTTGTCGACGGGCGGGCTCAGGGGCGTGCCGACGCGGAGGTACCAGTGGATGACCATCTCCGAGATCTCCTCCACGAGACCGTCGGCGAGACCGGTGTCGTAGGCGATCCACTGCAGGGGCTTATGGAGGAACACGGCGCGCGCGCGGAGGTTGCGTTCCATGTCGTGGTCGGGACCCTGCTCAGGCGCCAGCGCGAAGCGGAGGAGGTCGACGTACTTGATGACGGCCGCCTCGAGCCGTTGCAGACAGTCCTGGTACCGCTGGTCCTCCCGGGGGTTGACTTCGAAGCGGCAGATGGCGACTTTGTCGAACCTGGCGGTTCTGCGGTCGACAAACCACTCGACGATCTGATCCCGTGCCAGGATCAGTTCCCAGTCGTCGTCGGGGTCCGGTATGTTGACGTACGGGACGACGATGTTCTTGTGGAACTCCAGGATCCTGCCCGCCTCCTTTTGCCGGAGATAACGGCCCAGGTTGGCGCAGAAGCCCTGATCCTCGACGAAGCAACCGCAATCCGCCACGCCGTGTCTTACCCAATGGGCGTCGAAGGAGCGGCAGAAGAGCTCGGCGCGTATCTCTTTTACGACCTGCTCGACCATGGTGCCCCTGATGACTACGTTGGGGATCTTGCGAGCCACCATGTGCTTGACCAGGATGGCGAGCTGTGCGACGTAGTCAAACACTGCTGGCGACGGCCTAAGGAACTCACCGGTAATTAGTGGTAGCACACCGTCCATCATCTCCCGTCGAGCGATGATCTTCCGCGGAAGACCCTTGTCGTGAAGACAGGCGGGACACTCGCCCTCCGCTACTTGGTATATTAGACCAAAGTCTTCATCGCAAAGACCGTAGTAAGGGTGAGCGCAGTAGATGAAGGACTCGTGGGCGTGGTATTGCATCCCGTGGCGTAAGCTTTCGTCGAGTATTATCAAGTATGTGGCGTGGTAGACCCTGGCTAGTCTCCAGGCGTCGCCGAGCTTGACCATGGTGTCACGGGGATAGCTGGCTTGGACGGCCCTTCCTTCTTCAGTTTGCGGGCACTGGTACCATGTCACTTTCTTGAGGCACATGGCTTGGTTGGGCGAGGCTTCGCTACGACGGCATACGGCCAACGCCAATATCGAATTTCTTTTTCGTCAAGGTTAGTAAGGCTAGTTTTCGATAAGTCAGTCGATCAGATTGTGTTCCTAGACTCTTATGGCTTGGGGTTGGCCGGCCGGCAGATGTTTGGGCGTTTAAAACCGCAATATCGAGTCCTCATGGTCATCGAGAAGGGGGCTGACCCGACAAAGGACAGAAGTCGCCATTGTACGAGGAACAACGGCAATGTCGCCGTGGGTAGAGCTCAAGGGTAGTTGTGGTTGGTAGACAAAAGAAAAGTCCCTGCTGCTCTAGAACTGTTCTCTGAAAGAGCAGAGAAAGCCATCGTGGTTCGGAAAGCCAGGCGTCTGTGTTTGGCACCATTGTCGTTTGCCGGAAACAAAAGGCGGCACTGCAATTGATTCTTCTCGAACAGCAGCCAAGTGTCTCTTGGGATCGTTTGTAAAAATAAAAAAATAAAAGAATAGAAAAAAACACGGGCGGGTTATGTTTCGGACTCGGGATCCTCGACGCCCAGCGAGACCTTCCATCAAGTGTTCGCGTCTTCGCATTTACCGTTTCCTCACGACTTGAAGCCGTCAGTAGCATCACGATGTCTGTCTAGCGTTGATTTTAGCCTCGTTCGACGAAGAGAAGCCAACCGATGCGTCGCGTGACGTTGACGTCTCGAGCCCGCATGCCAAGCGCGCCAACCCCACCGACACCAGCAAAAACCTCGGCATCCATTCGTATTATTCTCGTCCCAGCCCGTCTCTGATCGAACTCCATAAGTTATCGACGAGGCTTAAGCGGGCATGTTCTTCATAAACAATGCCATGGAGAAACATCCAACGGCTAATATAGGTTGTCCTGCGTGGCCGTCCCCAGAACAAGGGCAACCGATTGGTATGATCGGTACCACGGAAAGGGCCCCTCCAGACCCAGCCACGATGCAGCAGACCGCGCCTGCGAAAGGGAAGTAAAGAGCGATATCATACCAACGCATAGCAAAGATGGAGGGTCGCAAGGACCCTAGTGAATCTCAAGGGCAAGGGGGTGGGTGGCAGCTGGTGCGAGGTATCAAAAGGCCGCAGGGCCGCATCATTTCGTTAGAGCTGCAGGTTCTTTCTCCTCTCTCGCCAATCACGACGCCGTGAGCACTGCAGCAAGATGGAGACTCTCAGATTGGAGGCTGAGCTGAGCACCACCGCCGTTCCCGGGGGGCCCCAACGCCCGTAGATGGTGTAAATCAAAAATCAGACCACCCTCCGGTCTGCTGTTCTCACTGCGCGTGGTAGCCCGGGGGTATGGGATGTGCGCTGCGGGTATTCTGAATGGTATGAGGACATGCTGACAGGATATTGGCGCGGCCCTAGTGCGAAAGTTTCGGAGCGCATTCTTGGGACAACGTTGCGGACTTGCGAGCTCGGATAGCGGGGATTGATTCGGGAGGGGAAGTCGCCATTGGTTTTCGACGAGATGGATGGATGTCTTTGTGTGCGTGACGGTTGGGGAGAGTACGAAGAGAAGGGATGAACGGCGAGTCATCTGCCCGAAGGGTAAGCTCGGGGAGTTGGGACTTTGCTCCAACGTGAGTGTGTTGAGGATGCGTGCTGCCAAGACCACCAGACCCGGACATCAGGAAGGTACTTTGGTTTTCAGTGTCAACGAGGAAGGCAGGGGGGGAAGTCCCAATCGTGTCTTCATTCTTAAGGGGGGAAAAGAGCCGACGCTGAAGTCGCCCAAAACGAAGCCCTTCAAAGGCGGTATGTTGGAATGTACAACGAAGAGACGCTGAACGCAACGAAATGTCCAGAACACGATACCAACGATGGCATCCAGTAAGAAAGAAGAAAGAAAAAAATGGTGAAAACGAAGACGAGAAAAGACTCCCAAATGTCCCCCTTGCCGTGTCTCAATCTTGAGATAATTCCCGCCAATCCCAGAATGAAGGGCAGAACAAAAACCAGACCTTGGACAGGCCAAACGCCGCTCCATCGTCCCTTAGAAGACAACTTTTATGCGATATAACTCCGTTTTTTGGATAATCCGATAATCCCAACCTCCGTGTCGTAGCGATGCGATACGATGCAATGCAATGCGATGAGACGGGATGCATCGCAGGATGATAGCCCCCTTTTCGTGCGCGCGGCTTACATGGCTTGCTGCTTCTGGCGAAAGTCGCGCCGCCTTTCTTCGATCTTGAAGCCATCCTTGGGACACTCCCACCCGCTCTCTTCAATCTTGACCCTGTCGAGGCATTTGGTGCAGCGCCACCACTTGGGGTAGATCTTGCGCTCCTGCAACCACGAGTCCGACATGTCGCCCGTCTTCTTGTCGACGTCCTCTTTGTGGACGTCGGTGAGGTGGACGCGCAAACGGTCTTTGCGGCTAAAGGGCTCGTTCTTGCGACTGCAGGCCGGGTAGTCGCAAAGAAAGGCGCCGTCCTTCTCCTTGCCTGTGCCGCCGACGCTGTTGTTCCTGTTCCCGGCGTTCGCTCCCGCGCCAGCGCCCGCGGCGCCCTTGGCCTTGCCGTTGCCTGACGGGTTCTTTTTGGTGGTGATTTTGGGGCTCGGATTGCTGATGCTCGTCGCGGGCGTTATGTCTTTGAGAGAAAGAGCGGGCGACGGCTGTGTCTGGCTGTCGGTGTGGGCTTGCAGGTAATGCCGGTCAAGGTCGATTTTGCGTTTGAACGGCTTCGATGGGCAGGCCGCCGACAAGCAGGTCCATTCAACATCCTGCTGTTTCTGTATAGGCGATTTGCTTGTGGCGATAAGCGGCACTACGTTGGGCAGCTGTTCTGAAGGTGCATGTTGCTGTTGCAACTGCCAGAAGCCGCCGTCGTCGGTCGGCACGTAGTCATATTTGGAGCAGTCAAAGTCGGCGTACGGTGCTTCGGGCCTTTGTGGCGAAGAAAAGCATCAGCATGGGAGCTTGCGCAGAGCGGATGTGGACGGGCAGTGGTCGCGCAAACGGAGCTGTCTGGGCGATCCATCCGGAAGGCGGAAAAGGGCAGAGGAAAACTCGACGTCGATCAAAACTCACCATGATTCAGCAATGGGCATGTTCGCGCTGCCTTTGCTCACGGCGGCGTGCGGGCGTTTTGCGGCTGTTGGAGGGGCCATGATGGACGATGCCGGGCTTTCTTCTTTTCGGACGGGATTTTAAATCAGCGACTGTCTCTCTATTCCCCAGAATTGTGAATCTGTCCTTTCGACCGCCGCCCTGGGATTGCTGGGCTCCCTCGTTCGTGGCGCAACCAACAATTCACCCGTCAATGGGTGATTGGGAGTTGTTGCGAACAAACAACCAAACCAACCCAAACCAACCCAATCAATCGATTTCGACAACAGAATGAGCAGAACATACCTTCCGGCTTGGCTGGGGGCATGGACAAAGCGCGAGTGCGCGGCGCTGGACGGGGTCTGCGACACAGCCAGAGATTGTGTGGTCGTTGAAGTCGTCGTCGTCGTTGTCGTTGTCGTCGTCGGCTATCCGTGTCAAGCGAGGCCAGGGCCAAACCAGGTTGATGATGACCGAGTCGTCATGAGCCGGCGGCAGGTAGACGGAGGCGGGATGGTTGAAGGAGGGAAGAAGTGGACGTAGGGATCATTTCATACTGGCCCTCCGATACCCGACGGGAAGGATCAGAAAGTGAGTTTGCGAAAAAACACGGAAAGGCCCTCAACGGTCTCGGTTGTTTGTTCGATCGTTCCTCCTCTGGAGCCAGGAGATGATTATTGCTTTTCTCCCCTCGCACTCCCACTCCCACTCCCACTCCCACGGCTGCGACTGTACTTTCTACTCCTATTCCCACGTCTCCCCAGACCAGGGCACCGACGAACCAACCAGTCAGGTTGACCAGTCCGAAGCTGGGTGAGCCAACCAACGGAGGATCCAACTCTGCTGGCCAAAAACGAGAGAAGGAGGCAAAGCAGCAATCGGCCCAGCTCCGAAAACGAGACCAGGTTGGAAGGTACCTAGGCTGAGCAAGGTCCTGGCCAGGTTCAGGTACGGCGGCACATGCAGTCCTCTCGCTTCAGGTGATGTGAGTGTTTGGGAGTTCACGTTGGAAGGTGTGTGCAGCTGTTGGAGCTGTCCGTATCTGCTGCTGCACCTCCGTAGGCACGGATACAGTATCTGATTAAGGAACGGCAGCAGCAATAGCAGCTCTTGCGACAGCAAAGCGACGGCTACAAAAGGACATGGTACGTATCCCGTTCGTCGCTGCAACAGCAACGCATCTGGTGAGCGTGGCGGGGTTCACGCTGTTTGCCCAATCCCGGGGAAGGACGGCACGCCCAGTTCGGCGTCGAGCAGGAGGGGAGTGAGGTGAGCTCTCTCCGTCCCGGGGTGGGTGTGGTAGAGTGTAGGGGGTGTCAGGATGGCATGTCTGGGTGTGTGCCTCCCCAGCTGCTGCTTCACACCCCCAAGTCACTCACTTGGCGCGAGAGTGAGGGATGAGATGTGATGGAGCAGCAGCAGCAGCAATCACGGCATGGAGCGTGTGTTGGATGTGTGCTGCGCTTCTGCTCCTGTCCTGCCGCGGCAAGGTATTCGTATGTACGGATACTGTATATGTGTTGGATAAGGTAGGGGGAGTAGGTAGGCAGGCAGGCAGGCAAGCAGGTAGGGTACATGCTGCGCTGGGATGAATGAGAATAGAAATGATAGCTAATAAAAGTAAGTTGCCCCGTCACTTATTGTCCGAATTCAAAAAAAGGATTGGGATCGGAGGGGGGAGGGAGTTGGAGGGGAGGGGGAGGAGAAGAGACGGCAAGGGTGCAGGACGTGCGCGTCCATCCCGATAGACAACGTTCGCTGCGTCCGTGTCTGTTTGAACCGTATGAGACGAGACGAGACAAATTCGCCCGGCCTCGTTTGAGAGAGCGAAGATGTCGTGGGGATGAATGGAATGGCGATGAGCAGCAGCAGCGGAAGATGACGTTGGTAGCAATCTGGCTCGATTCCGGCGATGGAGCTTTGCATGGAAAGAGGATCTCGTTGGTGTGCAGAGTGCAAGCAGGGTCAGGGGAAGGTGAGGATAGGCAACGCAATGTTGACGGTGCACAGTACGTAGTAGGTGCAGCAGCATTATGACCTTCCCAAGCCAAGGCAAGGAAGGGCAGACGAAACAGGCACGACAGCGGAGAATAACCTCAAGCCGCAAGGTTAGCTGGGGTTGTCATTGTGCCATGCAGAGAGTATGGCATCAGGCGTCACGATACATAACGCCTGTGGACAGGCCGAACGAACTTGCATCTAGAGCTTGAGTTTGACGCAGGTCACCGAGGCATGCTCGCAGCTTCACCGCGGCCGCCGTGGGCCACGCCCAGATCCTGAGTCAGGGACCCGGTTGCTGACCGAGTGGACACGGGGCGAGATTTCGTGATGATCAGCGAGCATGGGCAGGCTCCAGCAGTTTGTGGAGTGGGTGGGGCAAGTTTGTATGTTGGTGTCCAGTGGCAGCTCACTTGGTCCGTCTCACGTTGTTTGGTGCCAGAGTGACAGAGAGAGTGTGTTGTTGATGTGGGATGCAACTGTCATACAGACCTCGGGGACGGCACGGCGAGACAGACTCTGACGGAGGGGCGGCAGAGAACGGTGAGGGAAGAAGCAAGCAAGCAGAGGCGCGGGCGCGGGCGCGCGGCATCTCGGGAGATGGAATATGTCGAGGCTTACCGCGCTTGTTCTCCGCGACTGTGGTGCTACGTACTCTTGGGGGCGTGGTCTCAATGATTCAAGAATATCGCCCAAGGGACTGACTGCACGGATACGCTCCTCGAAATGCCTCTCGGACACCTCAGGGGCGATGAAGCGAGGCAGTTGGACCGCAAGGGGACGGGGACGAGAAGGCCTCTCACGTGTGCCGCCAAGATGCCAGATGTGTTTTGCGCGTCGCAACCATGTACTCTGTTATATCAGCCCGGACCGGTCGTATTGTAAGCGAGTCGGGAGTAACCCACACAAGCTGGGCCGTTTGATTCAACCCCGGCCGCCCAAGGTGTACACCACATCAGTCACAATGAGCTTTGAAATGTTGGTTGAATAGGGTTGCAACCTGACATGCGCGCGTGGCTGTCATGGAAGGTCAATGCCTTTAAGAGGCAGACCGTGATTGGCGTGCCTGCGTGCGAGGAATTGGCCATGTCTGAGACTGGAAGGCATGAATGGCGCCGTCGGGCTGAGATTGCATTCTGCCCATCGCCCCCGTCTTCTTATTTCTGGCTCGGCAGTCATGCCTCCTGCCATTCCAGCCCGTTGGCCTCACGTCACGGTTAGCGGACGATGGCTTCACTTTAGTGTCGCTCGGGCATCTGGGCATCTGGGGGTTTCCTTGGGGCCAGCCACCAGGGCCGCTTGGGTCGCCATCATTAGGTACCACCAGACAGCCATTGGTTCCTGGCATACCCGCAACCCTATGGCGTGGTGGTTCTCTGCATCTGCCATCTGTATGTGTGCGTGTGTGTGTGAGAGAGAGTGAGCCCGATGGCCGATGGCCGATGGCCGATGGTGTTTCCCACCGCCTCCGGGGACCATCATCAAGAATCATTGGGGATCCATCTTTTTGCCTCGAGTTTGTCTCCGTACCCGCAGCGAAAGAACGGAGCAGGCAGATGCGGTGTGGAATCGCTCGACAGCTCCAAGTGTGACTTGGCCGGCTCTGACTTGCTGAAGCTTGCATGAGGTGGCCCATCCCGCCGAACCCATTCGTGCCATGATGTATGTATGTGTGTCGCTCCCGGGTTGTGAGCTCTCTTCCGAGCCAGGCCTGTCCTGTCCTGTGTCTTGCGCTCTACCCGTCCGGATGCGTCAGAAGCAACGCGAAGGAAAACCAAGGAACGCAGCAGACGTAGTTGTAGTGTCATACCAGACAAGGCCCATTGGATACGGTGTAGCATTAGTTGCAGCCCAAAAGTCAGATATACCACCACCACCACCACCGCCAACACATCCACAGCAGGAGAAAGAAAGAAGGAGAAGAAAAGTCTGCCTCCGGTGCAAGAGGGGCGGTCAGAGCTCGTCTCGCTCTCTCTCTCTCTCTCTCCGCGCGCTCCCTTCATTAACCCTGGATTGCGCATATCCCCTCCGTCGCTTTTTCCCTTGTCCCTCCTCCTCTTCGTCTTGCGTCGCTGCCTGTTGTGCCTCTTTGTCTGACTGCCAGAGTCGGAAGGGCGGTCAATGGGAGATGCAACATCTCAGCCAGTGACATTCTTCCTGTTCTTTGCCCGGGCGGAAGGGAGGAACAAAACGCCCAGGGCCAACGAGAGGCGAGCGAGCCCCCGCAACCAGCTCGCCTCAGCACAACCCGACCAAACGATCGGAGAGGGAATCAGTTTCGTTCGAGGGAAAGGACAGAACCTGGTCGAGTAGGGTTACGAACGAGAACGAGGTATGTGATGCAGCATCGCCGTTGCTCTTTCCCCCTGCCACGCTTGCCACTCCCATGCCGTCATCTTCCCATCTTGGGCAGGCACCGCTTTCTCGAGCAGGTGCGCTGGAGGGATTCACCTTCCCATTTTTTGCACCTTCCCCCTTCGTACCACTCATCCCTTCCGTCTCTCTGCATCTGCCGTTTGGCATTTGTCCTCTCCGCCTCCAGCCCGGCGAATTCCTCTCGAACCGGCTGCGTTTTTATGAGTGTTGTTAATTTTTTTTTTTTTTTTTTTTTTTTACCTTGCCAGTGAGAGTGAGAGCGAGAGCGAGAGTGGGAGTGAGGGAAAGTCCCCGTCTGCTTTCACCGTGTTTCCCCCGTCCAAGCCGGGAACTCGGACGAGCAGACAGGGCCCCCCTTCCCCCTTCTTGCTTCCCTCCCACGCCAACCAAACGTGTGGGAAGCCGTGCGGTTTTAGTGCCAATCATCCCCGTACCCCTGGACTGGACTGACGAGAGATTACGGATCCAGCCAAACTTGCCGAGAAAAGAAAAAAAGACTTAAAAAAAAGGGACAAGCGGTAAGGGGAGGGAAAAATAAACCAAGTTCGGCATCGCGTTACCGAGCCACGACGGCCACGACTGCAACAACATCAACAACGACGACTCTGACGACTTGGGTCAGCCACTGCCCGCCCAATCCGCATCATCAACATCGCATTCGGCCGGTCTTCCTGCACCCTTCCCAGGCACCCACTTACCGAGTACCTTGCCTTGGTCTACGCCCCGAGAGGTACGTACGTGTTCTGTTTCGCGCGTTAAAAAAAGCTAATTCCACATGGAATGGAGCTGAAAAGACACATGGCCTGAACCTCCCAAATTGTTTCAAAAACCACCATTCCTTTCCCTTCCGTCGACCCTGCGCACAACACTAACCCGCACCCGCTTAAATAGAACACAGTCTTTTCCCTGCGCGACCAAGCAGAAGCAGCCATCCTCGACCCTTCGCGTCTCCTCTCGACATCGACCTCTCTTCACCGCCGTCTCCCTACCGACGCGTGTCCATCGCCCTTCCACGCCCCATCCGCCACCGACACCATGGCTCGCATCCAGATCCCCATCGACGCCTTGACGTCCCGCCTCAACCTCCAGGACCGCTTCAACAGCATGCGCTCCGGCGGCTTGAGCGGCCGCTTCGCCAACCTGCGTCCCATCTCCGAGTTCTTCGACATGAAGCGCCTCTCCAAGCCCGCCAACTTTGGCGAGGTCCAGTCGCGATGGAACTACAACCTCTCCTACTTCTCCAGCAACTACAGCGTCGTCTTCCTGATGCTCAGCATCTACGCCCTGTTGACCAACTGGGTCTTGCTGTTCGACATCATCTTCGTCATTGCAGGCATGTTCCTCATTGGCAAACTCGACGGTCGTGACCTCGAGATCGGCTCCTTCAAGGCTACCACCTCCCAGCTCTGGACCGGTCTCCTCGTCATCTCCGTGCCCCTCGGCCTGTACGCCTCGCCCTTCGCGACGCTGCTCTGGCTCGTGGGTGCTTCCGGCGTGGTCATCCTTGGCCACGCCGCTTTTATGGACAAGCCTATCGATGAGGCTTTTTCCGGGGAGGCGGTCTAGATGGTCGGCCGCGAGCTCCCAAATTTGCGCCCCAATGGGGAAGACCATCAAGGCGCGGGCGGAGGAAACAGGGAGCTGCGCAACAGGGATCCTGGGAGGATGGGAGGAGGGTTGTCGAGGAACTGGAGACGGAAGTGGACGATTCGGACACACAAGGCGTTGGTTTGGTCTCGCGGGGGCAGCGGTTCGCCAGCGATCCGCTCCGCTTTACGGGTACAGACTTGGGTGACAAGGTCGCCGCGTTGCGGAGAGGACACGGATATCAGCATTCAGACGACGAGGACGACGACGAGGACGACGACAGCGAGGACTCGGAAGAGGACTCGTCTGACGACGACGAGGATGAAGACGAGATCGATTGGGAACAGCTGTCACCGAGGGAGCGGGACGAGGCACTGGCACAGAGAGCCCTCGCCCGCGTCCGGCGCGCACAAGAACGGGGCAAGCTGGAGGTGAACCTCAGCAAGGAAGAAATGGCAGCCCTCGAGCGGCGGAGGAAGCGCATTGAGAAGGAGGCACGGAAGCAAGAGCGCAAGCAGCGTCGAGACAAGGAGCAGCGATTCGCCATTCCGCTGTCCCAGTTTGAGCCGACCTCCCGCAGAAGATCACCGACACTGACTGCCGAAGATGACCTGCCGCGCCATCCATCTCCAGGCACGTTCGCCGAGGTGCAGACGCGAGATCCGATGCCGCCCATGGGCTACTTCCCGCCACCCAACGCCTCTCGCACCCGACCCCGCTCAGCAACGTCAGCTTCTCAGCGACCCACGTCTCGCATCACGGGCGAGAGGGGCTCGTCGCCGTTCAACTACGCCTACGTACAGGGTACCGCCGCTCAGCGTCAGCCTTCGGATTCCGTCAACTCCAGACGAGGACCTCCACCATCCGAAGAAGGATGGGGTCCTGCCCCAAACATGTCGCCTGCATCGTCAACGTCGTCCATGTCAAAATCGCGCTCAAACGTCGACCCCTTCCAGTTTCAGACGGAGGGCCCCCGGGTCGCTGCCTCGCGACGCAACGTCTCGGGTTCTACCGACGGACGGCGAGCCTCCGTTGCACCTCCGGTGGGGCGAGGTTCCCGGGCTCCGCGCGGTCCGCCACCCGAAGAGGACAGCACCGAAGACAGCAGCGAGGACAGCAGCGAGGAGAGCACCAGCGACGACACGGGCAACGGCGCCCAGATCGTCCAACCTCCGCAGCCGCCCGCGACGAAACGTGGCCGTAAGGAGGCCATTGCCGTCGAGGAGGCTGCTGCCCGCGAGCCGGCACGTGAGGTCTCGCGGGGTAAGAAGTCTGCCAACCCGTCGCCGTCCAAGAGAAAGCCTACGAATGGCCGTCGGAAGAAGAAATGAGTTTTCCTGTGTCCACCGGCTTCGGAGTCCATCACCCGTGTCCTGTATCAATTATAGAGCTATATTTCTTAATCAATGTCCCACTGTCCCGATTTCCATGGTCTCAACGTGATGCGTCCGTGAATCTACAGTCTTGGATGTTGGCATGCAGTCGTAATTCGTCTCTTGACAATTCTATCACAAAAGGTATATATATAATGCGCCATGCATTCTCCAACGTGGCTAAAGCTTCCGCAGGGTCTTCCCCGGGACCGTACGGGATGAACCAGAATGGCAAGACCTTGTTCCGTAAACGCCGAGAGCACAAAAAAAAAAGTATACATAACAAAACCAACAGACGGCCCCCCCGCCCAAGCCATTGGAATCATGTCGCGTTTGGCAGGACCCCGTGGGGCCCTGCTTCAGATGAACATCTTGGCCACGCCATTCATGAGGCCGTCAGCCCAGCCGCCGCCGCCGCCCTCGCGCTCGAGGCTCCTCCTCTCCCACGAGTAGTCGCCGTCGTAGCCCCTCTCGACGTGCACGCTGCCCGCGCGGGCGCCGCCGAGCCCGCCGCCGCTGGCCATGCGGACGGCCTCGCCGACGAGGCCGATGGAGTCGCCCGAGGCGGCCTTGGCGCCGATGCCGATCATGCGCTCGATGCCGGGGGGCAGGCGCAGGCCGAAGCGGGCGAGCAGGGCCGTGAGGAAGCCGCCGGTGATGAGGGGCATGATGACGAGGGCGACGACCTTGTAGGGGTGCTTCTTGGCGTAGTAGACGAGGTCGCGCCAGAGGCGCTTGACCTGCTTGAGCGTCTTTTGGACGAAGCCGTTGCGGGGGGAGCGTTTGTAGTACGAGGGGCGGCCTGGGGGGTGGTTGCGAAGCGTCAGTTTGGCACGTCTCGGGAGGGGTTTGTGTGCATGTGCGTGCGTCAATGGGGACGCAGGAACAGGATCACGACACGAGAGGGGGGGGGGATAACGAGAGAAGTGAAAGGACCGACCTCCGAACCCGAAGAAGGACGACCGCGAGGCATTGGGGATGCCGAAGAAGGAGGCCCGCGACGAGTTGTGCTTGTGGTTGTCGCCGCCGCCGAAGATGGAGGCGGCGATGCTCGGCGCGCCGCCGCTGCTGTGGCGCTTGCGGGAGCGCGACGAGGAGCGGGAGCGGGAGCGGTGCTTGCTGCTGTGATGCTTCTTGGAGGAGTGGCGGCGCGAGTGGGAGGAGCGGGCGGAGATGACGCTGCCCGTGTCGAAGTCGAAGAAGCCCATTTTTTCCCCGGGTGGTGTCACTCGTCTGCGAGACGAGGAGAGTAGAGAGGGAATGGGAGGGAGGGGAGAGGCAGCCGGGATCAGGCCGTCGTGGTGTATGGGTTGTGGAGGTGGAATGTATGTGTGTGAGAGAGGGAGAGAGTGTGTGTGAGTGAGAGAGAGGTGTAAAAGGTGAGAAAGAGGTGAGGGAGTGGTGAGACCCGGTGGGAGGAGAAACCCCACACAGACGGGCCTTCCGAAAACCCTTGTGTGCGGCGATATGCGAGGCTGGAGAATGCGACCCTGGGCTGGGGGTGAGGAGGACGTTGCGAGTTCAGCTTGTGCGCAGGTTTGTTTGTCCCTCGAGTGTGGCGCAAACCACGGGCACGAGGCAAAAGATGGAGGGGGAGGCGGCGGCGGCGGCGGCGGCGGAGGAGGGGGTCGGGAGGGAGCTATGACTTTGGCGACATGGGCTTTAATTGAAGCCGATGGAGTCGCCCGCGAAGCGAAGGGAAGCTCGCGAACTGGTGGGATGGTGGCAGAAGCGTCCTTGCGGGAGGGAGGCGGGAGGACGGGGGATGATCCCTCGGTCACTTTTGTAAGAGCTGGCCGTGGAGCTCTTGGGAGCTCTCCAGCCTGCGTGGTTGTCTTGCGATTTTTTATTTTATTTCATCTGCTCCCCTTCGCGTGGGAAAACAGGATGCAAAGCAATGCGCATGCACGCAATCGTCCCAACATCCACAGTTGGGCAAATGGGAGGTTTTTGGGCCCTCCCCGTCGTGGCGCGGTCGGGTTTCTGAGTGGACGGGGAGCGGCGGAATGTGGGAATCTGTCGTCTCTTGGAGATCTGGTCTGGTCTGGACTGGACTGAGGAGCAGAACGAGAGATGCGAGAGTTCTGGCCCGGGGGGGATTGTTTGGTTCGGCCAATTGCGCCGGGACAAGTTCTCTCTTTGCTGGTTTTTTTCTTTTTTCACCGCTGGTTTTGCTCACTTTTGTCATACTTTGTCTGGTTTTCTCGAATTGACTGGTCTGCGCAGACTCGCAAGCCGAATGTGAGAATGTGACGAGGCACGTACTCTCTTCGAAGACGGTCATATGGAAAAAATGAAGATGGCTGGGGGGAGGGAGGTGTTCGAATTCAGGGTTTCGCAGGGTCCCCCTCCCCCCTATCTATCAGGTCGTCAAATCCTTTTGCGAAGCTAAAAAGCTTGGGAGCTTTGAGCCGGGGGGAGGTGCACACACACACACATGTGCCACGCTAGACGGCTTCGGGGCTGGTTCGCGGATGATCAGTTGCGGTCTGGTGGGGATGCGAGGGGTGCCCATGGTTTCTTGCGCTCGAGATACAAAAGAGTTGTATGTCGTCTCTGGTCTGGGGGAATGATGTTGGTTCCCGACTGAAAGACCGAAGAGGCTGCCGTCACATCGACCAGCTTGACTTGGACGGGGGCTGAATGCAATGAGGACTGGCAGGACCAGAAGCGACATACGCGGAAACAGTTCGAGACTTTGGCCCGGCACGTGTCGTGTCTTTGATCTGTTTGACCTCACATGGTCGCAATATACATATGTGCTTATATGTCTTGTAAAAAGAAAACACGTCTTGCTCGTGCGTGATAGATGATCTAGAAACGACAGACGCCCGCGCTTCGCTGCGGGCCTTCTACGGTGTGGTATCTCGTCCAAATCAGCCAACATGACGCCCGACTTGCATTTACAAACGAGTGAGTGTGCTGTTTCCCACCCAAACCTTTGGTGTACAAAGAGCCGCCAGCGCCAACATCGCTCAGAACACAGAGCGCAGCCATTCCATCCTATCCTACGACCGAGGACATGCAGAGGTGCGGGCCTATAAGAAGCCCAGGCGAGAAAGAAGGAAAAAAAAGAAACAACCAAGCAGCCCAACCCGGGGCATATGTACGGTCACCAAATCTCACAACTCGAACTCGCAACATTCAGCCGAGCCCAGACTGGATAAGAGTCCGCCTCCAGACCATCTTCATAAAGGAGTCGCTCGTTCGTGCCAACCTCTCCGGATCCCGTCCTCGTGCATGAAAGACGTCAAACTTGTCGCATGGCCGGTTGACCAAAAGGTTATGCCGCCAGTCCCATCGACCTGAGTCGGTTCATGACCCCAGCCTCAACGATGAGCTCTCTGCCCCGGTCCATCCATCCTTCAAATCCCTCGATGCTCTCATCGCCAGGGAAATCGTCCCAGACCTCCGTCTCCGTGTCCGGGTACTTTGAGTGAATGCCGCTGAGCGCCTTGAGATTCGGCCATACCGGGAGTCGTCTACGGACGCAGCAGTAGTAGAAGTACAACACGCGGCACAAGGTTTGAACCCGCAACTCAACTTGACGCCGGCTGGCGCCTTCGTTGCGGTCGCTCATGCCGTCGACTTCGGGGACTGCAGTCCACCAGGACAGCCGCCAACGCAGTGTCAAGAGGATACGGCCCAGGCTCTGCAGGAACGGCAATACCCTGTTGTCCTCCATCGCCCCCGACTCGTGCAGAAGGCGCTGTAGGTGCTGGTAGGCCTTGACCTCCAGCTTGCGGCACATGATCCGCGAGAGTTGCGCTGCGAGCATGAGATTGTCCGCCTCATTTGGGTCTTGGACGTTGATGGGCTGCTCCGTAGCGGCCCCCGATGCGGCGTAATACGGCTTGGATACGTACGAGAAGCTGGCGCGGCTGGGCATGTTGTTGACGTCGCAAAGCAGAGAAAGCCAATCCCCCCATGGTGTCGTCGTTTGCGTCATGCACCGTTCCCAATCGTCGTTTCTTGTGTCTGTTCGCAAGATGTCTCTGTCGATGAAGGTGAGAAAGTCGTATTCGGCGGAATCCATCTGCTGTCTGAGGCCCTGGAGATATTCGTGGCAAGAGTCGAGGTCGAGGACGTAAAGAGCCTTCCCATCTTGGTAAACCTTGAAGTTGAACTGCCGCCGGGCGCGATCCAATCTCGCCATAAGATCGTCCAAATGGATTTGTTTGGGAAGCTCCCTGCGAATGCGCGTGGCATTGTCGAGTGTCGGATGGTAGATGGCATGCGAAGCTGCAAGAAAGTTAGTCCATCATAACGTAGAAGCGGATTTTAGTACTCACAGACGTAGTTACACGAACCGGAGAGGACAAGGTCCTCGAAGTGAGCCTTGACGCATGGCCCCGGCCACCTTTGGGAACCGCCATGTCTGTCGCAACCGGTACAAGGGCCGTCAAGGGAGTCGTCATCCCGCTTGCACTGAACATAGGTTAGCAAATGTGCTCATCCATATCCAATGGTGATGGTGTACCTTCTGCTTAGAATGCTTACATCGAATGCAAACCATCTTCCTGTTTCGTGTTTCCTTAGCCTGTCCGCGGGAGACCGGGTCCATCGGTCCATGTCGGCGTCCACGCGCAGGTCCCGGTCGACCAGGCCGAGGCATCATCGTCTGACTGTCAGGGGATTGGCCGGTGTTGCTCAACCTCCTAGGCCGAGAGGCAATAGGCATGGGAAGCGTGGCCCCTGAACTTCTCGCTGGCTCGGCCGGAGGCACCCGCTGAAAGCGAGTGCTCTCTACTGGCGAGGAGAACCGGACCCTGGCGTTCTGAGCAGGACTTCCCCGAGGCGATATATAGCCCGCGCCGCTCATTATGGGCTGGAGCCGAGAAGCCGATACATGGGCTCTCGAGTGAGTATTCATATGGGCCGGGTCTGACGTCCGACGACGACGTCGGCGGATAGGGACCGAGAGGCGATTCGTTGTGTTCGTTGCAGAGGCTTGTGGAATTGCCATGCTGGGTACGCTTCGTGGTTCCGTCAGTTGGGCGGCTGCGTAGTTTGCCGAGAGGTAGTAGTCGATGGGATGTGTTTCGGAGGACCTGTACATCTCAGACGCTGTGAAGTCGTTCAGGTCCCTCATCGTCATGTCAGGGGTCTCGGGAGGAACAATGACGAAAGAGGGCCCCAGCTGATTCTGCATGTATGGAACGAAACTCTCCGAGAAGGACGAGTCATCCCACATGGCCACGTCGACAGACTCCATCGCATCGTCGCCGGCGCGCGAACTCCACCGCTCAAAGTATTCCGAGGAAGGACTGGAACCGCTAGCCTGGTACTGGGTCTGGCTTGCCAGCTCCGTCGACAACGCGCTAATATTGTGTGTCGGGACACTTCTGGGGGCCCTTGCGGAGCCAAACTCCGGGAAGCTGCTGTTGGCATTGGTGATATATGACTGAGGGGCGCTAGTTGCGTTTCGTGAAGAGATACCAGGCCCGGAGTTCCCTGCCTGCATGCTGAGGAACGGGCATCGTGGGGAAACAGGACTGCTCTCCAAGGAGGGGTTCGTGGACAGGTTAACATCGGAGAAGCTTGTCCCTGGGCTGTTGATGCCGTTCAGAATGGCATCACCATAGCTAGCACTGAAACCATCATCGTACGGGTCGTCGGCGTTGCTGAAACCAATAGACTCCTCGTCTATCCCCGTAGAGCTTGCTTGGCTGCTCGTCCGAGCGATCTCGTACGAGACTGGTCTGGCAGCATCAAGTCCGATGTCGTTGTCAATGGCAAGGTCGAACGGGAGGTCCGTATGATCACTCAGCGCTCCATTGACGAGAAGCCATGACGACTGGCCAAGAGCATCCCCCTGCGCGTCATGGTCTGGAAGCTCGTCGTTAAAGTCCCTGTACTCGTCAGTCTCCGTTGCAAGCCGGGCGTCCATGGCCGAAACTTACTTGATGAGGGACTCGTCGTTCCTCGGGGCGTCCGTGCTAAGAAGGCCGGCGCGGCCGGCGGGCTGAGCAGACTGCTCACTGTTTGGCAGCCATTTCTGGCCGAAAGGGTCGTCGGCCGCTTGCCCGGCCCATGAGAAGGGGTTGTTGGAGTTGGGGTGAAAGCAGTGTGCCATGCCCACCCAGTATCAGTGTCACGGTGACTTGCGGCTTATCGAATTCAGTGCAGAGGCTGTGTTTATAGAGTTTGCCCGGGAGGTGGCAAGGAAGTGTAGTGCGACGGGCGCAAGAGAAAGGGGAGCAGACATCTTATGTGTGCCTGTGTGTCCAAGACGCGAGCCTCGTTGGTGCCGATGCTTGGGGCGAGTGTTGCAAGCAATTGCATGTGGGTTGAAGCACGATGAGGGCGAGTGGTCCAGGAGAAAGCTTGGATGTGCCCAATGTGCTGCGCGGTGCTTTCCGCCAGGGGGTCTTAGTGCACCAAGGGAGCCAACCACGAGCAGGAGACCAGTGCGTCTCGGTGAGTTACAGAGGGAGGTGGGCGCTGGGGATGGGCTCCGATATAGGGCGGCAGACGGCGGCTGGCACCGGGCAGCGTCTTCCTCGTCCCTTCTCCTCACTCTCTGCTCACCCCTCCCTTGTCTCTCCTCCCTCCTCTCCTCCTCCGACTGCGTCCCCTTCTCTCTCTCTCCGTGTCCTGCACACCATTTCATCGGCAAACCAAGACGGGGCGAGCGGATGGTGGACCAAATCCCCCGGGAGCAACGGGCAAACCGCAAGGCGCACCGCCAACACGGGATGCCTCGTCTCAACTTTCGTAGGCCTTGTATGGCCCACGATCCGAACTGAGGCATTATTCGACCTCAGATTGCCCGTCTTGCACATTCCGCCTCGATCCTGTTCGCGGATCCATCCGATTCGACGACGCCGTTGTCGGCGGGTCGAGGGCGCGAAAGAATGATTCACACTTTGGTCGGACAAAGTCAACGCCGCATCACCACAGTAAGAGCAGCCAACTCCACGACGACGTCGGAGTCATCGCTTCGGACAGCCTGCCTTTCCCTTCATAAGCAGCCCTCTATTCCTCTTCGAGTGACCGAGCGCGTCATACTTCGCCCAGCTACAGTCGGGCCCGGAAACTCTCGTCTACACCATCCACCCCCGTCCGCGGAACCCCCCAACCGCCAGCCTGATTCTTGCTTTTTCTCGGCTGCCTTCTCGGCTGCCTTCTCGACCCTTTGTTCCTTGTCTCTGCTGCGGCTCAGCCTACTCCGGAGCGGTACCCGGACCCAAGAACTTGGCGGCGTTGAACTGCCGGTATCTTGCTGCCTGACCCGAGGCAACAGGCAATTCTCCCACTAGGAACCCGCCGACGTGCGAAGAATGCGGCTCTTGGTAAATACTTTTACCTCCCGCCGCGCCCTCTCCCAACGCGCATCATGACGCAGTGCGACAAAGTACTGATGCACACATCCACCGTAGCTAGTCAACGATGACGGGCCCCCGTCGTCCGTTTCGCCCTACTTCGCTCCCTTCGTCAGCGCCCTGCACGAGGCTGGCCACACGACTGTCGTTGTCATTCCCGACCGTCCGTTGTCTTGGATCGGCAAGGCCCATGCAGTCGGCAAGACCTTGACCGCTGCGAGCAGGTGTCCAGCGTCCTTTGCTGGCAGGGCGTGCAACGTCCCCGGCTGTGACGAGACCGAGGACCGTACCCACCGCTGGCTTGTCGTGGACGGTCTTCCCGCCAGCTGCACGCAGATAGGGCTGTTCCATACGGGCTTCAAGCCCGACGATTTTGACCTGGTCGTGTCGGGCCCCAATCACGGCCGCAATGCGAGCACCGTGTACGCCTTGAGCAGCGGCACCGTTGGCGGCGCAATGGAGGCTGCGCAGTGCGGGAGGAGGGCGGTGGCTCTTAGCTTCGGGAGCAAAGAGGTGCAGCCTGATGAAGTCATCCGGGCGGCATGTGACCGCGCCGTTGGGCTGATCAAGGACCTTGCGCGGGACTGGCATCCGGACGTGGAGGTGTACAGCGTCAACGTCCCCATGGTCGCCGACATCGCAGACCGGCCGGTGAGACTGACGACCACGGCACATGGCCGGTGGGTCACGGGAGGGCTGTTCAGTCCCGCGCCCGCCGATCTCGAGAAGCTAGCGACTTCACGTACTTACCAATTCCGGTGGGCGCCTCACCTGGCCGATATCAAGCGCCAAGCAGAGGAGAGTCCCGAAGGCGAGGACTTGTGGGCGTCGCTCAATGGCGTCATCAGTGTTGCGCCTTTGAGAGCGAGTTTCACGGCTGTCGATGTGCAGAAATGAGGTTCATGCATACCCACTCCAGACCAAATACCGGTCAGATGTTGGAGCGAGTCCGTTGGCGAACAACATGGATTAACAAGTAAAACATAGACACGGGCCGTCCTACACGACGCCCGACTAAAGGCTCAAGTAGACACACACCCGTTCGTGCTATCTTCAATGAAGATGCCTCCGTATATCTGGCCCTCGTTCAAGTTGCTAGACTGATATCCCGCGTTCACGACGTCGCTGGTGCCCGTCGGTTTCTTCAAGATGCCAATCTGGTACTGTCCGTCACCGGCGAGGTTGGCTGAGACGACACCGCCCTGCTTGATGAGCGGGGCGTCGCCCGCAGAGTACCAGGCTTGGATGGTACTACGATATCTTAGTCCACCACTCTTTCGGTGCAGTAGACAGATTAGGAACAAACAAAAATGGGAGCTTACTTGTTGGAAAAGTCCAACGTCAGGGCGAAATTCTGCCACGAGCCGTCCGTTGCCATGGGCGTCGACCAGACGAGCTTGTTATCCCGGTCCAGCAGCTTGAAGGTGTTCTTCGGCAGCCCCGCCTGGCCGATGATGGTGCCCGTCTGGAAGTTGAACTGATTCGCGTCGTACGCAGCCGTCTCATGCCACACGTTCTAATTTCAGAGCACTCAGCATCCTTCGACAACCGTACACCCGCACCTGTGGGAAAGGAACGTACGAGATATTCATGCGTCAGGTTCAACGGCCTCGCCGGGTCCTGCCTCACGCTGAAATGCAACGTCTTGGCCCCGGTGCCAGCAGGGCTGCCGACGTTGGCGTCCATTGCGAACTGCAGCCCGGCGCGTCGGAAGCCGCGCTGGTCCATGAAGATGCTCTTGTCGGAGATGGTCACCTCGAGCGGGCGCTTCTCCTCGCGGGCGTCGAAGCGCGAGGGCGGCGCGACCTGGGGCAGTAGGATGATGTCGGACCAGAGCAGGCCCTCGCCCTTGACGTAGCCCGGGTTGTAAGGGTTCCAGCCGCCGCCGGAAGCCGAGTCAAAGTCTTGGGGGGTCGCGGTGGCGGGCACACGGCCGTCGAAGACGATGGGGCATTTGATCGAAGCTGCGCGGCAGTTCAGGGTGGCTGCTGTAAAGGCGGCTGGGGCGAGCAGCAGGAGGGCGGTATGGGGGAGCATGTTGGAGAACGGTTCAGAGGGTGATGGGCTACAGAAGAAGGGGCTTTGCCAGGGAGGATGAAGGCGGCATGTTCGTTATTTCTACTCGTCATCGTCACTTTATGTGTTCACGATGTCAACGTCGTAAACCCGGGAAAGGCGGACGCTGGCTTAATCTACAACGGCGGTTACGCTCCGAAAAAGTTGGGTTTGTTTTGCGCCCATGGACGAATCGGGAAATGAGCTCTTCAAGGTAGCATTCTGGTATATTTGGGTTCGGGGTAGTGAGAGCTGTCGGGAACTCTCGCTGGCGAGGCTGGCGAGGTCAGTGGCCCGGTTAATGTCGCCGTGTCCCGACGTGCCGGGCTGCAGAACTTCCCTAGCTCGGGACACTGGCCGCCTCACTGCCTGCCGTCGCCCGTCTCTCTGTCCTTGTTTTCATACATGGTGGAATAGGAGGAAAAGACTAAAGCTTCTAGTGGTTTTGCTCTCCACCTTGCTCTTTTATGTGGGAGACGACAAGTGGGAGGCGGGTGGGCAGGAAACCCAGTAGAACTTGGAGAAATGAGAGTACCACGAGCAGAACAATCCGAGCCGACTTGTTAATTGATTGAATGCCGTCTCTCTGATGTATTTCCCAGGCGTTGAAGTTGGAGCCGAAGTTGGAGCTTCCGGTGCCCTGGTCCCATCGAGAACGTGAAAGTTTGCAATTCAACATGGAGAAACAAGCTCTAGGCAGCCATGGAACAAAGGGCTGAGATGTTGGAGGGAAAGAATCGTCGGCCAATGGGCCTTCCATGCACCCCAAAGCATGCAGATGATGCGCTGCCAAGGCACCCGGGTCTACCTGGCCCACCCCCGGGTCCGTCGCGTGTCTCTGCTGCGATGCAGATACGAAATACGGTCCGCCGACTCAGCCCAAAGCGCGGCCAATGGCAAGCTTGGGAGGGCGCCGTGTGGGGCCGGTCGAGTGTGGGTTCGATTCCGTTGATGCCCGGCTTACACGGGTTCCTGGCCTCAATGTCTTGAGAATGGGCGATGCGGCTTCAGAAGCAGTGAGTTGACTTTGTCCCTGGAGCCATATATAAGGCCGGCCATCGCTCTTGTCTCTGCGCATTCGAACGAGTCACCGCAAGCCACCCCAACCATTATCCATTACAGACACACGAGAAACCTTCAGGCATTCGACACATCTTACATACTCAGACGCATCGAGGAGTCTTCCATAGAAGCCCTATCCACAAACTCGCATCATGAACTTCATGAACAGAAAGAGCGACGCCAAGTCCGAGGACGTGGCCAACATTCCGCCCGAGCTGTCGGACCTGCACTGCTTCACCGAGACCGGCGGCGTCATCACGACGAGTGAGTAGCTCGCCCGTACCCACAACGAGCTTCGCCGAGACTGACACGAGCGAACAGCAATGTTCGACATCCCCGGCTACCGCGTTGTGCGCACCCTGGGCGCCGTGTACGGCCTCTCGGTGCGGTCGCGCAACATCGCGGCCAGCCTCGGCATGGTGATCAAGTCGCTGGCGGGCGGCGAGCTCCGGTGGTTCACGACGATGCTGTACAACTGCCGCAACGACGCGCTGGGCCGGGTGGTCACCGAGTGCAAGCAGCGCGGCGGCAACGCCATCATCTGCCTGCGCTTCGACGCGGCGGACCTGGGCGGGTTCGCGCAGACGTGCGCGTACGGGACGGCGTGCGTCGTGGAGAAGATTCACGACGACGCTGCTGTCGCGCCGCAGCTTAATACCTAGGTCGCGAGGGACCCCGCGAGACTGAGGGACGGGGTTGTCTTGTTTTGTCGTGACGGTGTGTAGGATACTGGAGGCCTGGTCGGGGGTTCGATACCACAGTTAGAGCTGTTTTTTCCTGTTTAATAAACAAAGTGTAAGACGATTCGCTAAGGTCCATAACCAGTCAAGCGCGATCCGTCTCATGTTGGAAAAGCAGCCCGGAGAGTCGACTGGCATCCGATGTCCATGCCCGGGTGCGTGTTTCCCCAAGACCGGTTTTTCTGACTGCGAGTGGTGAGTCGACGGACAATGTGCAATTGGCCGGTCAAGACGACACGACTTTACTTACGGCTGCTGTTTGCCAAAGGGACAACAGGAATCAACGGACATGACCTGCCACAAATGGGCTATTCAGCATGATGCATCAAGCCGCAAATCCCCTCTACCAGGGATCACCATCCCGCGACTGGGCATGACTGAGCATGATAAGGCGATAAGGATGCAGTCCCAGGGGACCGGCTCCTACCCGACTGGGAATGTGACAATTGAAACGGGCCAAGCCCACTTCTGCCGCACTCCGCATCCGTGGACAGGCAGGCCCCTAATGGCCCAAATGGCCCCCAGAACCCAAAAACATGGGGCTCCCACAGCTGTGGCACGCGTGGTTCAGGCCGCCTCCGCCAGGGGGTCCGCCGCTAACCCGGGCAAAGCTGCTCCCTAAAAGCCAAGCAAGCAACTCGAGCTCCCTGCGAATGCGTACGTCTCGTTCTTTGTCCGGTCTTGACTCGCATTCCACGAACCTTGGCCCATACACAACTCATTCTCGACCCCTCTCTCTTCCCTCGGTGCTCCCCTCCGCCTCCGTCGTCTCGTCTCTCCTCTCCTCATCCTCCTCGAAACCCCCCGACCGCCGCGTGACTCCTCCGATCCATGGGGAGTCGTCGTCGCGTCCTCCCATACCCGCAAGAGGACTGAAGGCGCCTCGAGACAGCATGCCGTTTCAAGTCATTGCGCAATCCACCTAGTTTTGATCCCGTTGTTTATTTTTGCTTTGACAGTTGCATTCGCCTGGCACACGATCCCTCCCAAGGAATCCCCAGAGGGCTGCATATCAGTCCCGCATCTCGCACAATGGACGCACCAGGCGCCGCCTCTCGACAACCGACCGCCGAGGAACCCAGGATGTCCCACGAATCGTCCCTCTCGAGCGTTTCCACAACCAGCCTCGTCTTCGACCGCCTGCACGAGCAGAATGAGAAGAGCTACCACTCTTCGTCCCAGAGGCGCCGCGCCCCGTCCGCCTCGCACCACGGCTACGCCGACCATCCCGACGATGACGACGACAACGACTACAAAGAGGCCGACACGAACGACCTCGAAACGGGGCCGTTCCTAGCGCCTGCCGGCATCATTCGCCGCGTGGGGATGGATCGCGGGCTGAAAAAGGGGCTGTTGATCCTCGGCGCTGCTTTCCTCTTCGCATGGGGCGCCGCGCTCTTCGTCTTTCTGTCCAACAAGTCATACAAGCATGGAAGCACCGTCGACCATGACCCGTCTGCGACATCGCGCGGGTCCGGAAAGCCCGTGACGTTGGACCAGGTCATGTCGGGCTTCTGGTATCCAAACTCCCACTCGATAAGCTGGATCGAGGGGCCGAATGGAGAGGACGGGCTGCTGCTCGAGCAGGGCGCCCGGGGCAAGGACTACCTCGTCGTCGAGGACGTCAGGTCTGGCAAGGGGGATCGCCAGGTCTCGGCGGACGTCGTCCAGAGCCGGACGTTGATGAAGAACCCGTGGATTGACGTCCATGGCCGGCAATTGACCCCGGCCGACGGTCGGCCGAGCAAGGACATGAAGAAGGTGCTTGTCTCGACCGATCGCAAGCGCAACTGGCGTCACTCCTTCACCGCGCTGTACTGGATCTTTGATGTGGAGACCCAAACTGCCGAGGCCCTTGATCCCGAGCACCCCGATGGCCGGGTGCAGCTTGCGACTTGGAGCCCCCAAAGCAATGCCATTGTCTTCACCAGAGACAACAACCTCTTCTTGCGGAAACTGGATGGCGACAAGAAGGTCACGCAAATCACCAAGGACGGTGGGCCTGAGTATTTCTATGGCATCCCCGACTGGGTCTACGAGGAGGAAGTCTTTGCCGGCAACAGCGCCACATGGTACTCCGAGAATGGCAAGTACGTCGCCTTCCTGCGAACCAACGAGACGGGCGTCCCGGAGTATCCCCTCCAGTACTTCGTGTCGAGGCCCTCGGGCAAGGAGAAGCCTCCTGGCGAGGAGACGTACCCGGATGAGAAGCGCATCAAGTACCCTCGTGCCGGTAGCCACAACCCCGTGGTAGACCTTCTTTTTTACGATGTCGAGCGCGGCGACGTCTTCTCGGTTGATATCGAAGGTGGCTTCGCGGACGACGACAGGCTCATTAACATGGTTCTCTGGGCCAACAACAAGGTCCTGATCAAGGAGACCAACCGCGTGAGTGACATCATGCGAGTGGTGCTCGTCGATGTTGTTGCCCGCACTGGCAAGACGGTCAACACCATTGACGTGGGCAAAATCGACGGTGGCTGGTTCGAGATCTCTCACGAAACCCAGTTCATTCCTGCGGACCCCGCCAATGGACGGCCGGAGGACGGCTACGTCGACACCGTGGTCCACGATAACGGCGACCACATTGCGTACTTCTCGCCGATGGACAACCCCGAGCCCGTCTATCTCACTGGCGGCGACTGGGAGGTCGAAGGCGGCCCCTCGGCAGTCGACCTGAAGAACAACTTGGTGTATTTTGTTTCGACGAAGGAGTCCTCCATCCAGCGCCACGTTTACAGTGTCCACCTCAACGGTACCGACCTCAAGCCGTTCACGGACATAAAGTTCGAGAGCTACTACGACATCTCCTTCTCCAGCGGTGCGGGCTTCAGTCTCCTAACATATCTCGGCCCCAAGATCCCTTGGCAAAAGGTCATCAGCACGCCCAGCAACCCCACCAGCTACGAGCACATCGTCGAGAAGAACGAAGAGCTTGCCGAGAACGCCAAGAAGTACGAGCTCCCCATCCTCAAGTACGGCACCATCAAGGTCGACGACGTCGAGCTCAACTACGTCGAGCGCCGTCCTCCGCACTTCAACGAGAAGAAGAGGTACCCCGTCCTGTTCCAGCAGTACTCCGGTCCCGGCTCCCAGAGCGTGCACAAGAAGTTCTCCGTCGACTTCCAGTCCTACGTCGCCTCGGCTCTCGGCTACGTCGTCGTTACCGTCGACGGCCGCGGCACCGGCTTCATCGGCCGCAAGAACCGCGTGCTCATCCGCGAGAAGCTCGGCTACTGGGAGGCCTACGACCAGATCGCCGCCGCCAAGGCCTGGGCCGCCAAGAAGTACGTCGACTCTGCGCGCATCGCCATCTGGGGCTGGAGCTACGGCGGCTTCAACGCCCTGAAGACGCTCGAGATGGATGCCGGCCAGACGTTCAGCTACGGCATGGCCGTCGCTCCCGTCACGGACTGGCGCTTCTACGACTCCATCTACACGGAGCGCTACATGCGCACGCCGCAGCTCAACCCAGACGGCTACGACCAGACGGCCATCTCCAACGTCACCGCCCTCGCCGGCAACGTCCGCTGGCTCATGATGCACGGCGTCGCCGACGACAACGTACACTACCAGAGCACCCTCACCCTCCTCGACAAGCTCAACCTCGAGGGCATCGAGAACTACGACGTCCACGTTTTCCCCGACAGCGACCACGGCATCTACTTTCATGGCGCGAACAGGGTTGTTTACGACAGTGAGTCTTCCCTCCCCCGCTCCCCCCCCCCCCCCCCCCCCAAAGAAGACGCATTCGCTAACCATGCGCCCCCTTTGCAGAACTGAGCAATTGGCTCATTAACGCCTTCAACGGGGAATGGCTCAAGATCGCCGACGCGAGACCCGTCGTCGAGCCCAAGGAGAAAGAGAAGAGACAAGTGTCTGACAATGTGTTCTTGGTGTGAATTGAATTTCTGGAGTTTTGGGATGAGAAGCCAGCTTGATTTCATAGTTCTTTGATGCCCCCATTGGTGTCCAATAGAGAAGCCGTGCGCACTGAGCATCCAAAATGTGACGTTCATCTCCAGGAGCACTTCCAACAGCCTTCGTTCCAAAAAATAGATATGACAAGCCGGGAAACGATTCTCCCCCTTGCCGCAGCCGCCCTGGGTTGTTCATTTGGGCCGAACCAGAGCAAGCTGAAGAGGGGGTAAAGCCCCCAGTGCTTGATCGGCATGAGACGACTGCTACGCAGCTGCAATGTTTCGCTTCGTGTCGCTTCGTGAAAGGCGCGGGACAGGTTTCTGGGCCATTAAAGTCATCTCCCCTTGGAATTCTGTACATGCGAAAGAAGCGAAGTATTGACAAAATCATAACCACCTTGGATCCCACGTCCGCAATGTATGAATCAGGTCCAAACAGCCGCCGGCTCATCCTTTCTTTGCTCCCTTGAAGAACCAAAAGAGATTTTGCTCGTCTGAAGCACACAGTGGACATAATGCTAAATGCTTGATGCATGCTTCCTCCCATCCCCCGAGATGTCATCACCGCTTTTTGGAAAGAAAGAAAAAATGTCAAAGTATAGTTCCTTGGTCAATCCACCCTGAAAACGCCGTGCCTGGTGGAACAAATCCCGTAAAACCTCTCCGGTACAGCCCTAAATGACCCCTCTACCCGTTTCATGAGAATCGTTTCCATTGTTCGTGCCACAACGTGAATGGTGCCCTTAGGCAAGGTAGCGATACGTCGGCGTCGAGGCGTCCTCCACCCGCTCGAGGTACTCGCGCACGATGAGATCCTCCACCCGCTTCTTGATGAGGCTGATCTCGGGCTTGAAGCGACTGCTGAGCTGGTCGATGACCTCGGTGATGAGCTGCGAATGGCCAAGCTCCTTGCGTTGTCTGGGACTATGGTTAGCAATGCCAACAGAGACAGGGGGTAGTACGGGACACATACTTCATGATTCTGACAAGCGCGGCGTCAATGACATGGGCTCGGGTCTGGTTATTCTTCTCCTCGGTCTGTTTTCTCTCCTCGTCACCCTCAACCTTGCTGGTAGCGTTGATGATAGGTGCTTTGATGCGAACAGTCTTGCTGACGAAGGACGCATTGAACTTGAACTTATCGCCGGGCTTGATGGTCTTGGTGGCGGGCTCCTTGGCTAGCACTCTAGCTTTAGGGACGATGGCCAGAGAAGTGAGGGTTCTGGCAAGGTCCTGAGGTGGGATGTTGGTCTTGGCTTGAATTTCCTCAAGAGAAAGCTCTTCGCCCTCCTCAAGCTCATTGAAGAGCAGGAGCACAACCATGCCGTAAGTCGGAACATTAATCTCATATTTACGTTCACGCGCCAGAGGGCCCTTTCCGCCGGAAACGGCGGGAAAGACACAACGCACATCGGCACTGCCGGTCGACCCAAGCCATGTCAACTTGCGGCCACTGCGGTTGGTGAGGTAGTATTTGAGCAGGCTTTCCTGAAGACGCTTGATCTCTTCGGGGAAGATGCAGCCGCCGCCCTCGGAGAATTGAGACGTACGGCCCATGATCTCAGGAGGCCACGAGTTGGTCGTCAAGATGTTGACACCGAGGTCGATCTGCTTGCGTGACATGTCGCCCAAGCCCTTGATATGGTCCCGGTAGCCTGACGTCAACTCGGCAGACGACTCCATGTCTCTGAACATGCCCTCGAACTTGGCGGTGAACTGGTTGCCGAGCTCTTGCTTCATCCGGGAAATCATCGACTTCTCAACATCGTGACTCTCTGATTTGTTGTTCAGTAAACGCTTTGCCAGGTGCTTCTGGTAGTATCGCTCGAAGAGGTCCTTATCCGAGAGGTAGCGGATCACTGTAATAGCCTTCTCCAGTACCGCCTCGGTCTCGGTCTCGGTCTTGCCTCGAATACCGCGTCGAAGGTTATCGTCGATGAACAGTGAGACGTACTCGGAGCTCTTGGTAAACATGTTGATGAAGTCGGAGAAACTCTTCGTAAGTGCGGTTTGAATGATGAGGTCCTCGTGGAAGCACTTGGACCACAAGTTGTCGAACTTGTCCTTGAGCTTGAGGACGTCGTCTACCCACTTTATGGCGGCAGCCGTCTGCTGAGCGGATGAGCTCAAAGTCTTGGCCTTCTCTCCACCGTCAATCTCCTCCCCGTCAGCCTGTGCGGAGGCGGCTGAAAAATTCGTATCTTTCAGCATCTGCTCAATCTCAAGGCCAAGTTCAACCACCCGCGCGGAGAGTATCTTCTTCAGGGATGCCTTCTTCGAGTCGACCCGCGATACCAGCTGGTAAAGAATGGAGAGCTCCTCCTCGCGGTCATAGTTGACCATCGACTTCAAGCCACTGCTCTCGAGGTTCAAGAAGTCGTCCAGATGCGCCGAAATGAGCTCCTCCTCGACGACCTTGATGGACCTCTCTCTCGTCTCATAGTGGATAGTAGTGTCACATCGGTCGTTCTCTTCTTGCAGTCGACGTTGAGTGTGTCGCAGCCATGCGCCGGCGTCCGCGTCACGGAGCAGCCGCTCACACTCGCGCTTGTAATATTCCCGCTCGGACCGAAGATATGCGGGCTCGAACACAGTCAGGTACAGCTTCTCCGCCTCATTTTCCTCGTCGGACTCGTAGAGAGAATCGAGCATGCGAACAATGTTTCGCAGCAAGTGGCGGTCGATCGTATCGCCATCGCGCTCCATGTTGACGTGGTCGAGAATGACCGAGTTGAGTATGTCGAAGACGGTGTATTGCCCGCTCGAGTTGAGCGAGGCCCGGAGAATGTGATCACGGAACAGACCAATGGTGGCCGTGTAGATGGACGCCTTGCGGGCATCCTGAGTGTAGCCCCGGTCGAGGTACATGAGGATATCGGCCGTCATGTTCATGGAGGTGTTGTGGTGATCCCAAGACTTTCTCACGCCTCCCAGGAAAATCTCGCCCATCTTCCGCCGCTCGTTGACCGAGGTGGCCGCACCACCCATTGCGGCGCTTACGAGGTTGGCCGTGACCAGGCGCTCGATGGTGGGAATGACGTGCTCGGAGAAGTATTGCTCCTCGAATTGCTTGACCCGATCGTAGAGCATCTCTCCCTTCTTCTTAAGTACTATCTTGTAGGATGCTCGGTACAGTTGCTCGAACGACAGAGTGCTGCAGTTCTGGTTGTGGATGTCTGTGAGGGCCTGCTTCAGAGTCTCCCAGCACTGCTCGAAGTCGCTAGTATCGATGCCAGATGTGAGCTTTTGGGCAGTTAGCATGCATTCTTCATATTGTTGTGTCCTGTCCGTGACCGATGCTCTTCGTCCCAGGGCCCCTTCAGCGGCGGCCTGCCATCGGGCAAAGAGCCGGCGGGATACACACGATGGCGATCTAACAACGGGACGGGAGGAGAAGGTATGGTGTCGAGGAGCAGTAGCAGAATTTACTGGCACAACTTGGGCGACCATGATGGCAGCACAAGAAACCCCAGACTGCTCTTACACACCCAACACCACATGTATTCATGCTTGGAGTACAACTCACCCGACCTGGGCGGCGCGGGGGCCGAATGCGGCCGGCCCGCATGGCCGTGCCTCCTCCGCCTCTGCCAGAAATCATCGTATGCGTATGTGTATCTGTCGGGATGTCTCTTCGAGAAAATCTCTGGGCAATGCGGTGGTGGTGGGTGGTCGTTTCAGGTCGGAAAGCTATCGCGGAAATGCCTGAGTCGGTGGCGGCGGGGTAGCTTTCCCTCTGAGAAAGTGTGGCGGGCTGGGTGAAGGCAACTTGTTCTTGCAGGAAAGAGACAAAGGGAACGAAGCAAAATAGAAAATGGCAGCCCGGTTAGCGTTGAAGAGGTCGGCCGCGCAAAGAAAGGCGGGTTCCGCGGCAGGCAGGTTCGGAGGGCTGGAATATAATACAAGACATGGCAAAGGAAGGAGGGATGTAAGTGTTCAAGTTCGCTAAGGAGCGGACGGCAAGGCTGCGCTGCGCTGCTCCGGTCGGGATGGTCCGCGCGCATATCACACAAGGCGGAAGGCGCAATCGGGGTATCGTAGCCAATTGTTTCGACCCATTATCCCAGCTGCTAACGCACGGATCAGCCGGGAATGGTAAGACTGTAGGACCCTGATTCGCTTGACTTCCCAGCCGCCTGGTGGGGCGGAGGAGCGCGCGCCACCTGTGGCGTCCGGGTCAATCTTTTTCTGAGATGCTCGACTCTGGAGTGAAAAATGACGGCATTCCCAGGCCATTTTGAGACCAATCCAGCCAGCTTCACAAAAGGCTACAGACGCAGAACACCAACACCAACACCAACACCTCACCCACAGACACCACGCAACCACCAACTCGTCCTCACAGACGCCCCCAACACCTCAAAATGGCCTCGCGTTCAGCCTTCACAAAATTCACGCCCATGCTGCGACAGGCTCGCCCCGGCGCATCACCGCTCAACCGCAGCAGCCCCATCCTTCAAGCCCTCCAGGCCCAGCGCCAACAACTACCCTTCCAACCCGCCATCGCGGTGCGCTTTGCCCACGCGATCCCAAAGTCGAAATCAGCACGCGAGGCTGAGGCCAAGTCGCCCGCCCAGATGCGCCTCGAGGCCTCGCCGCACTACCAGCTCGACTTCACCTGCGTGCCGTGCGACACCCGCTCCCGACACAAGGTCTCCAAGCAGGGCTACCACCACGGTTCCGTCCTCATCACTTGTCCCTCGTGCCGCAACCGTCACGTCATAAGCGACAACCTAGGCATCTTTGGCGATCGCAAGGTCACCGTTGAGGACCTCATGCGCGAGAAGGGACGGCTGGTGAAGAGAGGCACCTTGGGCGAGGACGGCGACATCGAGTTCTATCCCGAAGAGGGCCCCGCAGAGGCTGAAGCCACCGACGCAAAGAAGGATGGTTCTGCTTGAGCGTGTCGAATACGACTGTAATACTGTACAACACTTGTGGTAAATGTGGCGGGGTGAAATCGGACTAGACGGCCTCAGTTCGCCGAGGAATGACTGCATAGGAGACGGCGTTCCGGATACCCAACATCCCTATCTTGGGTCACGAAAAGACAGGACATTTTGTAACAATAGAAAATAGATCTCACATATGAATGGGCAATGTCAGCCCCTGTAACTATATAGAAATACACCCGTTCTAAATCCTGCGCATCCTTTTTCCCAGCCGAAAACGCCAGTCCATGCAAACTCGATGATTACCACCCCTTGTACGCCTGTCTGAGCTGCTTGTGCTCGTGGCTCCTGACCTTCTTCCTTTCCTTCTTCTTCTCCGTCTTCTTCCTCTTGTCCCTGCCGTACTTCTCCGGCTGCGCAATGGCCTCGATCTTGCGCTTGCTCGACCTCTGCTGTCTCCGCGTCCGCACCTCCTCCCTGATAGCCAGTAGCTGCTTGGTGTACTCGGCAGTGCCAAACTTCTTTTGCAGCGAGTCCATGAGGATCTGCGCCCTCGTCTTGAGCGTGTCGAGCCGCGTCTTGAAGAGGTCGTCCGTTGAGAAGGGCACGGGGATGTTGGGGTCCGTGAGGTTCTGCAGCGGGTAGAGTATAGTCTTGAACGAGGGCTCGAGGTTCTCCTGGGGAACACGGCGGCAGATAGTCTCCAGCACCTCCATGGCGACTGTCTTGGGAGTGATGGCGGTAGACTTGGGGCGGACATCCTTGCGCAGGATCGAGGAGAGCTTCCAGAACAGGTATTGGAGATCCTTGCGATGTTCGTCGATTCTGTCTTCCTCTGCTGCGGTTTCGTCGCGGTCTCCCAGAGTCTCCGCTTCCGGTACGCTCTGCACCTTGACGGGAAGACGAGGGCCGAGGAAGATGAGGATCTGTGTGATCTCTGCGGCGAGTGCGTCGTCGATCTCGGGGGTTCTCAAGGCGTATAGAGTCAGTCTGACAAGCTCCTCAAGGTCCTCGACCTCAAGGTCCAGGCCATGTGACCCCTTGAGTGCTTCTCCCGACTTGTTAGACTTGCCAGCGTAGTCTGCGAGGAACGTGCTCAGCACCTTGGTGGTGCTCAGTTTGACCGAGTTCTCGGGATGGACCAGGCAGCCACGGACATCTCCCCAAAGCTCCTTGGATTCGGAAGATAGCAGTCTTGCTGGGTACTTTTCCGTGAGAACCTGAACATCGTGGAGAACTGTATTGATGAGTTCTTCGTCAGCGACGCGAATATCGCCAGTTCCGACAATCTCGCCGATCTTGCCGAGAACCAGCTCCAACTCCTTCTTGTGCTTGGATGAAGGTTCCTTCGCCTCGAAGAAGAAGCCAAAAGCTTGCAGCGACAGCTTCGTCACTGCAAGGTTGTCCTCCTGCTCCAGCCACGACCGAAGAAGGGTCATGAAGTTCTGCGTCCTCTCCTTGTCAGCCTTGCGGAACATCTCCTTGACGAGCTCGCCGGCGGCAAGACAGCACTTCTCGCTATCATCGTTGGCTAGCACCATAACGAGAGGCAAGAAGCAAGTGGAGATGACCTCTTGAACGAAGTCATCTGCGGACTTCATAAGCAGGAGATGGACGACCTCCATGACTGACAGACGGCCACCCTCGCGCTCATAGGTCAGGTTTGCGACAACAAAGTTAAGCTGCTTCACCCAGCGAGCCTTCCTTTGTGGGTAATCCTTGAGGAATTGGAAGAACGCTCCTCTTGCCAGGTCTCGGGTATCCTTGTCGTCGTTGGTGATCATTACAGTGCCTACATAGTCGAGTGTGTCGTAGACGACCGCGGTCTCGATCTTGCGCTCAAGCACGGAGCGGAGGAAGTTGAATGTGACGTGGCGGTAGAGAGTCTCTGTCAAATCGTCCTTCAGCTTGCCGAGAAGCATATCAATTGCTGCGTCCTTGACAGGAATATCCTTGCGCTCGCGCAGCACAACCGAGAGAAGCTTCAAAGCAGCCTGCGAAAGTTCGGTGGTGGTTGAGGTTGACATCGAGATGCTCTTCGTCGCCTCCTTAGCCGCAACCTTGTACAGCTGAACGTCGTCGTCGTTATTGAAAGGAACCTTGGCCAGGACGGTGAGAAGTCTGAAGGCCGCAGTTTTGACATCGTCCTCGCCGCCCACGATGGCGTCACCGAGGATTGGGACAAAACCAGCAATGTTCGCTGCGGTGCGCAGGCTGTCATACTTCTTCCACACAGACCGCAGGATATCAAAGGCGAACTTAACCAGCTTGAAGGTGTACTTGCCGGCAGTGCCGTGGTTGTCCTTCTTGACGCCTTTCTGATAAAGGTACTTCTTCAGGCGGTAGTCAATCTTTGGCTGCACCTCGGGCTTCTGGTTCTTGTAGACCTCTTGGATAACTTCGTAACAGAAGATCAAAGTGTCCCGGCTCTCCGATGCAGGGTTCTGCAAGAGACCGGCGGTGATTCTTGCTAACAGCGTGTCGATCTTGCGGACCAGCTTGAGATCAACCTTCTGCATCAGAAGAGACTGCAATGGATGGACAAGAACGACGAGTTGGCTGATGGAGGCCGACTTGGCAATGAGCTCCATGGAATCCTGACTCTTGCTTGCCTTCACTTCCTTCATTTCACTAATGTAACCCTCGGCGTCCTTTTCTTGACCGGTAACACCAAAGATGTCGTCAATGATGATAGAGACGATAGACCGCAGAGTGTAGTCAAGATCACCCTGCTGGAACTGAGGAATGACCTTGAGAAGCATCGAGTGAAGGGTGTAGGACATGACGTGAAGTTGGTAGCCTCTCTTGAGAGCACCACGCAACTCTTTCAGGATGAACCCGAAGTAGGTCGGACCCAGCACAGATGCAATTTGAACAAGGGTGTCTCTGGCCATCTCGCGGGCATCCCAGGACTTGCTGCGCAAGATATGGCAGATGTCGGTGAGGACACCAGCAAGCTTCTGGCCCATTTCTTCAGGCGGCAGAAGCTTGAGAAGCTTGACGATGATGACACCGACAGGTACACGGTAACTGACCTCGGACTCGTCCTTCTCATGCAGATGCTTGATCAGTGAGGGCAGGAAGAGATTGTTGACATCCTTGCTGAGCTTGTCGTGTGCGGGTGTTGTGAGCACCAGTCTCTTGCCGGAAGGTGAGAATGCCTCGGAACTGTCCACCTGCATTGGCTCGGCGCCCTTTTGTTCAACCGCAAAGATGAGGGCATCGCAGAACTTGGCAAGCAGTCGAATCACCTGCTTTTGGTTGTCGGGCTTGGACTCAACGTAGCTGATGTATCTCTGCAGGATCACGCGGTAGTGCTTCCAATCTAAAGACTGGGCCAAGTTGCCAATTGTGATCGTTGCTTGAGCACCCAAGCCCTGGTCATCGCTTCCCTCTGTTCGACCAAAGATAAAGTGCTCAAGAAGAGGGATGAAGAACTGGCTGAGGTTCTGGCTGCCAATTTCTGAGCTGTCGTTGACAGTGTCAAGCATCCGAATGGCCTCCAGTTGTCGCGAGGTCGCAGGACTGAGGATGTTGAAGAAGAAGGGCAATTCGGACGTCTCCTCAGCAAGCTCACCAGTCAAGAGCCCCTTCATGTCTGCAACAAGCTCCCATGTGGGCATTTGCGAGAGGAGATAACCGAACACTCTAAGGTACTCCCGTCTGACAGTGGCGGACTCCTCCCGGGCCCCAGTGTAGATGGAAGGTAACAGGATGCTCTTCAGATGGGATTCAAAACCCGTCTTTGCAGACTGATCAGTGCAGGAAGCCACCTCTCTGACGAACTTGCGCAAACAATCCGCAGAGTTCGAGGCCAGGATACCATACTCCTCATCCGAGCGGATGTAGTAAATCAGGTTGTGGAGCAAAGGGAGCCATTGCTTGACAGTAAAGGGGGTTTCCTTATTTGTGATCCGAGTGAAGGCCACCAGTCGCTTGTCATAGTCCGGCTCGTCGATGCGGTCCTTCGCGAAAGAGTTGAGGTCGCTGCAAATTTCGGCAACTTCCTGAAGTGTGTTGTCCTTTTCGGCGAGGGCGGTAAGTACACGGGCCAGGGCTTGTCTGTTGTCCCTGTCCTTGAAGTAACTAAAGAGGGAAGACAGAGTCTCGAAGATGGCAATGTCGGCAGTCTTCTCCGCAGCCTCTTCAGAGCCAAGGATGGTGATGAAGCGCTCGAGAATGAGTAGGATTTTACCCTTGGCTCTGGGGTTGACTCTTCTAGGCGGCTGGTTGAGAAGGAATGTGGCAATCTTGAGCGTCTCATGCACATTGACAGAGGTCTCAACGAGTGGGGACAACTCCACGATGGTCTCGATGCAAGCCTCAAGCAGCTCGTTACCCATGGTCTGCGTCTCTAGCGTGGTGGTAATGGTCTTCAGCATCAACTCCATGTTGGCATCCAGAAGCTCAGCCCGGATAAGCTCATTGAACTCGGACTCCTCGGCAGGAGCCTGCGCCAGCTTGACAAGGTTACGCACAATGCTCAAGGCGAAGACCTTGACATTCTCCTTGCCCTTGGGTACAGACACGCATTCAATGACCTTTGGCAAGATCTGGTCGTTGATTGAGATGAAAAGTGCGGCCCTAGGAAGCTGGGACCAAGTTGACAGAAGCTGCATGATGCTGGAGACCGACTGAGCTGTCTCAATGGGAAGCTTCTCAACTCTAGGAGTGACGACCTCGTTGACGATGGGCTCCGAGTAAGGCGACCAGTTGAAATCCTGCGCATTGCGGAACAGGGTGATCAAGCACTTCAGGCCTGTGGTACGAATAACCTTGAGCATAGACTCTTGTGAAGCTTCGTTCGTGTCGTCAGCCTCTTCATCAGACTCGGCGGCCGACTCCCTGAGCCGTCGGCAAGCAAAGATGAGACAGTACAGAACAGGGTGAATTAGTCTCTCGACGTAAGGACCAACATGTGCGCCGAGTTCGTTGATCAGGGGCAGCATCATGTTCATGAAACCAAGCTGCTTGCGAGGAGGGAGTATCTCCTTATCAAATAAACTGGCGCGGAAGCCGGACTCGTCGATGACGCGAGCACCCTTCAGACCGCCGATGGCGATGTCCAAGAAGCTGCCGGTGTCTTCCACGCTGAGGTTTCTCAGGACGGTCAAACGGGTAGCCTGCAGGCCATGACGACCGCTAGCGACACCCTTCTTTGAGATAGTTCGGCCGTACAGTAGTCTGAGAAGAACAGGCATCAGCTCCTCCCGATGCTCAGGTCGGATGGCCGACTCTCCCTGAAGGAAGACGGTGACTTCATTCTTGAACCTGGCCTCATCAAGGAGGTACTCCAAGTTTTCCTGGTAAGGTCGGACACCCTCCTGCTTCCATGCGAGAATAGCCTTCAGGGCCAGCTTCTGCACTTCTACGTCACCGTTCTCCATGAGATGGAGAAGTGCGCGGTAAACTCTCTCGTTCTGATAGAGCACCTTGGGGTTGATGAAGAGAGCAAAGACGCCAATGAGCGCCTTGCGATCCTGAAGTGACCAATCCTCACCCTTGGCCTGGACGTCTTCATCATCTTGGCTGTCGGAAGAGTCTTCGTCGTCAGCAGCCCAGGCCAGAAAGGACGGCACAAGCTTGCGAGAACGTTTCTCCGCGAAGTGAGGCATTGCGGTAAGGACCTTCAGAGCCTGCGCGCGCGCATTGCTGGCGTGAGCGTCAACAGTCTGCTGTTGCTCGTCAAATAGCTTGAGCATGAGTTCGGTGGCGTTGTTCACCACCTCCTCAACATGATCCGCCATGCCCCAGAGCTTTTGCACGTGTCGGCAGTCGAAGTCGGTAATCGCTTGGCGGTTCTGGAGTGTGGGCTGGCCACCAGGCCCAGACCACCTGGGAGAGGGTGTTTCCAGCCAGTTGAAAGCAGTCGCAATAATGGCCTCCTCGCCCTTCTTGGACTCACCGACAAGCTTGAGCGCGGTGATCGTGTCATCCCACAAGGGCGACAGCTTGATGGTCAACATGCCGAACATGAAGGAGGGAATTGCCTTGATGAGCCACGAATTCTCATTCAACTGCGAGTAGTTCTGGCCCAGTTTGCGAAGGTGCATGGCGACGTTTCTCAGACTAGACAAGTCCATGGCAGTATGTTCGATATCCAGCATTAGGGTATGGCATTGGAGCTCGTCCGGAGTTGAATCGAATTGCTGGAGAATCCTGAGAGATGCAAGGCGAAGCTCATGGGAAGGAGCCGAAAGGTTCTCAATGAGCGCCTGAACGACCGGGTCCTCTTCTGCTGAGCCCTCGCTACTATCACTGCTCTGGCGGTCGGCAAGCGAGGGTTGGCTTTTTGTTGCCTCGGTATAAGTAAGATACGCCTCCAAAAAGCCCACTGAGCGGCTAAATCTGGGCAAAGCAGCTCGGAGAAGCGGGTTCAACGCAGGGTCCACTGGGCCTGCTGCTTTGCTCATGCGCAGATAGGCGTGGAAGCCTTGGCTGATGCTGAAATGGACCTCGTCGGACGCCAGCGTAGAGGACGGCTTGAGCGCAAGCCTCAACTTCCTAAGCAAAAGCTCCGCGATCTTGGCGTTGGCCGAGGGGTGAACAGTCGTAGAGAACAGCAGGTCCAATAGCGCCGAGTACTTCGGCAAACATCTGTCGCGCCATGTCTGAGGGTCCTTGTCGTACGCCCCGCGTTCAGGGAAAGGGGATGCCTCGAGACGCTCAAACTTCGACACGATCTGGTCCTGCCAGCTGCGCGGAAGGTTACATGTCTCCTTACCTCCTGGCGAAGGCAGACTGCCATTTTGGACCATACGCGGCAGGAAGACACACAGCATGTCTTCGTTGCGGCCGTCAGACCAGTGGCTGACAATAAATCTGCTTCGTGTAAGCTCAAGAAAACTTCATTGCCAAGTGGCTGCATTTACCGTTGGAAATACGTCTGGAAAAGACTTCGGAACCGTGTGGAGTCGAGGTTCGAAAAGTAGGCACAGAAGGGAATGTACCATCTCATGAGGCGCTCCCTCTGAAGAGCAGTCATGAAGTCCTTGATCGAGGGAATCAGAGCATCGATCGGCGCCTGGTGCCAAACGATGGCAGCGTTGACGATGACATGTTTCCACACAAGACCCAACTTATCCTCCGTCGCCTCAGGGGAGTGCTGTGCCATTGAGTCCAACATCGCAGTAAGGTTCTCAACTAGGGTAGTCCAATTGCTGATTCGGGATCCGTGTCGGACACCGGCGGCTGTGCCAAGCACTCTGACTTGTGGGACAAACTTCCATGTCTTGTTCGGCTTGGACTCGCTCAAGGCCTCCTGCACTTGTTCTTGCATCGCCTCAAGGACAGGAGCGAGGTCCTTGTCGTTGGAGTGGTGGGTGATGCTAGTCAAAACACCGCAAACGAGATCAGTCCAGGTCGTAGTCGGTGTGAGATCAGCTTCCGTCTCGGGTATCGCCTTCATCAGTGCTGCGAGAACGGCCGGGCCGGTCGAGTGGATGGTTTGGCCAGGACCCTTGATCGCCTCGGAGAACATGGTCATGAGACCATCTTGGTATAGTTGGAATTGGCGTTCGCCGACCATACTCCGAAGGTCGTCTCTGGCGTAGCTGACAATCGCGACAAGAGCGGACTCTCGGTTTGCTGGCGCAGCGGCCTTCTTGATCAGAAAGCTCATGGCCTCGGCGGCGAAACGTGCAATGTGAGGGGGATGGCGAGCCTTTCCCAGAAGCGGCGCTACAACATCGTAGGTAGGCCTCAGGTTAGGCACTATTAGCCTCGATAGGTATTTGAAGAGGAAAGCGAGGGCGGCGAAGGTCCATTCGATAACGTCGGCGTCCTGGGGCTTGCCCGCAATGGCGATGATAAGATCCAGAGACTTTGCATAGTACTTCTCGAAGCGTGTACCGATATCATGCGCAAAGGCTGTAAGGAGCTCCAGCAGCGGCTCCAATGCCTCCTTGTCTTGTTTCGCCAGCGATTCCTCCAGCAAGCCGAAGATCTTCTCCTCAAAGTGCAGAATCTGGGCCAGACTCTCGCTCACGGGCAAGGCCTGCCTCTTGAAGTCGTTGAATCCCTTGGAGACGTTGAGCTCTCCCCATCTTTGAAGGCCATTGCGGAAGTAGGAGGTCGTGGATTCGAGGTCTTCGGCATCGAGGTCGTGTCGGCGGACTTTTCGCAGGGGGTCGAGCGCGTTGAGTTTCGAAATTTTAGCAGCGAAGGACTCCCACCGATGATTCTTTTGGTGAGGAGTCGAATACTTGCCCTTATGGGACTTTGTGATGCGCCCAGAAGAAGTGGAAGGCATGGTGGGCGAGTTGACAGGTTGAGTGTGCAGAAACCCGTCTTTGATCGCCTCCCAACTTCACTACTTGGTCGCGAAAAGAGTTCCCCGCCAACTCTTCAAAGCTCAAAAAATTTGGACTTTTTTTCTGCCGGCAGAAGGTCGGCCGATTGCGATAAGCTGATAAGCTCGTGAAAAGCGGGTCCGAGCCAGTCACGGAGCTTGCAGATAAAAAGGGTTCCACATTACACCATTGCGCGCATCCTTCTGTCGCATCTCCAAAGCCCACCCAAGCTTCCTTCAACAACACCAGCTTACAAGTCCAAAGCACCATCAATCGAAGCGCAATGGCTGCACCCAAGGTGTAAGTACAATCGCAAATAACTATAAATTGTCCGAATGGACTTTGGAGCTGAACGTCCCTAGGATCGTTCTGGGAAGCCTCGATGGCGGGCTGCAGCCGGCCTTCACGAAGCTTGCGGCGCTTCACTCGAAGAACAGCTTTAGCTTCGCGATCGTCACCGGCAATCTCTTCGGCGTCGACGACGAGAGCACGGTCGATACACTTCTGAACGGCGAGCTCAAGGTGCCCCTCCCCGTTTACTTTACCGTCGGAACTACGCCCCTTCCCCCGCGAATCATCGCGAAGATCGAGGCCGACGAAGAAATCTGCGAGAACCTCCACTTCCTCGGCAAGCGCAGCATCACCAAGACTTCGGAAGGAATCAGGATCGTCGCACTTGGCGGAAAACTCGACGCGGATGTTGTGGGAGGACAGTCGAAGGAGCAGCATCTGCCTTACCACACCGCAGACGATGCGAAGTCGCTCAAGGGCGCCAACAAGGCGGACATTCTACTGACAGCGGTCTGGCCGGCAGGCGTCTGGACCGGATCCAAGGTCGCGCTTTCCCCGGACAATCAAGCTGCAACCGAGAGCACAGCGGAAGTTGCAGAGCTGTGTGCGACACTAAAGCCCCGGTACCACTTCGCCCCTTCTCCCGCCGAATTCTTCTACGAGCGTGAACCCTTCGTCCACCCCGCCGAGGAAGGCGCCGAGGACGTTTCTGTCACTCGCTTCATTTCGATGGCACCCTACGGAAACTCTGTCAAGGCCAAGGCGCTTTATGCCTTCTCACTGACGCCCAACGAGACGAACGTCGAGCGACCTGCTAACGCCACTTACACCCCATTCAACCCCAAGAAGCCGAAGAAACGCGCGCAGGACGAGGGCTCTTACAGCCGCTTTGCCAACGGCGACGATGATGGCCGTCATCATCGACGCGGAAACAAGCGCCGTCGCCATCAGTCCCCCCCTCCTGGTCCGGATCGTTGCTTCTTCTGCTTGAGCAACCCAAACCTCGATACCCACATGGTCTGCTCCATCGGCGAAGACAGTTATCTTGCTACTGCCAAGGGCCCTCTTGCCACATCGCAGACCTTCCAGGAGCACGGCATTGGCTTCCCTGGTCATGTTATCATCACGCCTCTTGCGCACACCCCGACTGTCCACCATTCTGGCGCCGAGAGCTACGCCCCTGAGGAGGCAGAGAAAACCCACAAGGAGATGGCCCGTTTCCGCGAGGCACTTCAGGCCATGGTATCGACCAAGTCCAGCCACAAGCTCGGTGCCATCACGTGGGAGATCAGCCGTGAGCGTAATATCCACGCCCACTGGCAATTCCACCCCGTCCCCGCCGATTTCGTCTACAAGGGACTCGTCGAGGCTGGTTTCCGTGTTGAGGCCGAGAACCTCAAGTACCCAGAGTTTGAGAACCGCGAGCTTTCTTACGAGGAGCAGGCTGATTTTGGCGACTACTTTCGCATTTGGATCTGGGCCGACGACGGCGAGGATAGAATCAAGGGTTCTAGCCTCGTCATGAAGCTCGATCCCAACATGCGCTTCGACCTGCAATACCCGCGCAAGGTCGTCGCGAAGCTCCTCGGTCTCGAGAAACGTTTCGTCTGGCAGGATTGCGTACAGGCGAAGGAGGAGGAAGAACGAGACGTGGCGGCTCTTCGTGAGGCCTTCAAGGAGTGGGACTTTGCCTGATGGGCGCGTTTTGGACCGAAAGAGTCCTTTCTTCTTGACCATGGTCACAATTTTGCATCTTCAATATGGCATTTGGCATGGGAGGCGTTTTGAATTATACCCGGGTTATCTGCATATTCTTGCCATACGAGCAAACAGCCTAGGGCAGGCTGCATCTGCGATGGCTTCGCTCTCATATAGAAGCGAGGGAGGGATATGAGAAGTGGTCTTTCTTTCATCTTCGGGCAAGTGGATTTCGGGGAACATTGTTCCGTTTTTTCTCATCTCTGGCGTGGGAATATCTACATAGACAGGCGAAGAGACATCAAAAGTTTACGAACCGTCCAATCATCTCTTTGCGTGCCTGTTCACAACACGCTATTGCCATGACATTTGCTCTCATTGAAAGGCCTTTTGACAGGTAACGTTATCCCTGGCCCGAATCTGTCGATAACCCACTCCGGACAAGAATGTTCGTGACTGCTACCTAGCCCCGGTCCAACCAGCCATCGCTGTGTTATTTGGCCGACTGTTGCAGCAAAGCACATCAACAACACACCCAGGTAAAAGTTGATTTATGCCCACGCTGCCTCGATGTAACATGGCAACCACCCAACGCCACAGGCAACCCGGAGATGCTGCTCGCGAGGGAAAGTCAACAACCCAAGACCCCACGAATAAGCTTCCCCCTTGCAAGACATGAGCCCTGTCCACCTTGGATTAGCATGTCACCGCAAGGTGCATGCCGCCCCGGAGCACCCTGTCCGCGGAGGCGTTGATCCTCGTACGGAGCCGCATGCAAGGGAGGCTGAGACCTGCTCGTCAACTCTTCCGTCCGAACCCTGGCAAACCGGCGAGGCTGGGGGCCGGAGGAAGGGTCCGGAAGACTCGCCTGAGGTGAACCAAGACGCCTCTCGACCCCGAGCTGAGCGATGCTGGCCAGCATTCAGAGACGCCCTGCACAGAGCGCTCCCGGCTGCGAGGCAGGTCTTCCCCGCCGCTCCCCCTTGCAGGGCGCATGTCGGGCGGACGACAGGAGATATACGACCGAGACACGGCCAGGTGCTATTCCAAGTAATAAGGCGTGGGAGGAGCAGCCGCACCGGGGAGCTTGAGAAATGCGCGCTCCACTCCTTGATGGATGGTTTCCTTGGTCAGGCGTCTCAACCAACGGACGAATATTTCAACCACGTTGGGACTTGACTCTTTCGGAACCGGGTACGCTTTTGTTTCTCGCGGGCCCCGGAACCGACTAGCCTCTCCCCCCAATGCGTCCTCTTCTCTCCCTCCCCCCTTGCAGAAGCAATCAACGTCGGCGTGCCTTGGCCTGGAGGACAAAGAATCACCCCGGGCAGGCTGGCCGTTATCTACTGGAAGCAGGTAGGGGATATGGAGAAATACCAACCACCCTCCATCTCGATGGTCTGCTTCCTCGACCCCACGTCTCGACTACCGACTGGCGCGAGGCCCACGCAACGGAATGGCTTGACTTTCGAAGCTTCGTCGGCCTTGGCCCCGGATGGGTCTCGGGCATCCCTAAGGCCACTTTCCTCTCTCCTTCTCCCCGATCCCTCCCTCGCAACAAAAGAGTGGCATTGCCAAAACGCTCACGGCCGGATTACGCACAACCGAGACAGAGCTGCCTGAACCGTCCCAGTAGGGGAATGAAGATGCGGGAAAAGGGACTTGCCGAGACTCGGAGATTGAGACATCTTCCTCTCCCCCCCCCCACACGTCAAGGCCAGCCCCCTCCACCAAGATGTCTCAACTGCCGAACGACGACAGAGACACACTCAAACGGAGTGGCTTGGCCCCCGAACGCTGTCAAGCCCAGCCACTTGAATCAACACACAAAACGGTGGCCAACGTCTTTCTTCTTCGACTCCTTCGGCGCCCTTTCCTATTCGGGAAACACCTCGAAACGTTAGGCGCGGGCCTCTCCTCCCCTCCCTCCTCCGTACGCTTCCTTCGGACTCGCGTGGGGGGGGGAGCAGGAAGAGAAAAGGGAACAAAACAACAAAGAGAAAAGACGGCCGGAGCGGCGGTCAGGTGCCTGGCTTCCAACAATGGCATGGCTGGATCGTCGGGCAACTGCCAAGGTTTCTTATTCTTTCTTCTCTTTCCCCCCTCCATGGCGACGTTTTGGTCCCCTTGTGCGAGAGTGGTGTGTGCCGGCTCGAGTAAGGGACGAGACGAGCAGGCAGGGCGTATTGAGTCGTGCAACAACCGCGCGCCCCAGCACATGCGGTGGTCCCCGAGGAATTCCCACGGGGCTATTCGCGTTCCCAGTTGGCGCCGCAATCGCGTCAATGAGACGGCACATTTCGTTGCCCGCGGTGGACGGGGGCTCCGTTCATCCTCCGGCGAGCGGAACCGAGCCATCGCCAACCGTCCACGCTGTCCCTAGTGTCCCCTCCCCTCCCTCAAATAACCTCCGTTGACATCATCACCCTCGACCTCGCGCGCTCCCCGTTTCCTCCTTTCGAAAGCCACCGCAGCGCTAGAACATTCCTTGGGGGTGGCACTCCCGGACCGGGGAAAGTCACAAATAGAACCATACACAAACAAACACACGCACACGACACAAGAAAAACCGCTTCCTCCTCAGACTAGGCCAGGGACGAGCGGGCCACGATGTGAGATCCTAGCGTGAGGAGGCTACGCGCAGAGAGTAAGCCTCCGATCGAGTCGAAGCGGCCGAGCACGATTCCCTCTTCCCTTGTCATCGGATCCTCTCGCCCGGTTCGGCCGAACGAGTCGCAAGCCAGACACCGAACCCGGGTCGTGAAACAACGTAGTACAACGGGGGTTGGGGGAAAAGCAAAGAGCACAGGGACCAGGGTCGAAACTTCGACACGAGGAAAAAGAAAGAAGAAGCGTGGCGGTCCCTAATCGTCTGTGGGGAAGGTTTCGAAACGGTACAGATGAACAACATTGGAGGAGGGGGAGGGTGGGAGCTGTGACCTCCGTCCCGGGAATGCACAGACATTGCCCAACGTGATTTCAACGTCCAACGTCCAAGAGGCTCCGACACGCGCCGAGCGCATCCCACCACCGTGGCCCATCGGCCGCGGTCGGGCACGTGTCCCAGAGTCCAAGCAAGTGTGAGCGTGTTTGTTGTGTTTGTGTGTATTTTCATTGAATTGTGTATGAGCTAGCTCGGAACGATCCGACCATGGACCGTTCGTGTTGTTGGCAATTTCTTCTTGATCGCCAGTACTGTACAGAAAGAGCATGGATTCACCCATGCGGCATTGCACGATTTGCAGCTTCCAAGCTTGCAGCGCTATCCATCCCCTTTGGCCAATGTTACAAGGCAATCCCAAGCAGCTGCTTTTCATCCACTGTATAGCTCTTCTCCGCGCTCCTGCGTGCGGCTGGTGCAGTCACTCCTACAAAATATACACAGGGAGGTTGTGGTCCTCCAACAAGCTCAACCACCGGTTGGAAGGTCCGTGGGGCTTTGTTATGACGAAAAATAAAAATGTAAAGGGAATTGGGGTCGAGAGGTCTGTGAGTGTGTGAAAGTGTTGTGCCATCCGATGACAAGGATGTCGGGTATCCGGCGTTTGGATAGAATAGGTTTGGTATCAGGTGAAGATGGTCAAGTGACCGGGTTGAGCACAAAGGAAAGGAAAAAAATAGAGTCCGCCGAGCGTGTAGCCCGAAAGACTCCTCCGGATAATGTGGGGAGACCGACAGAATGCAGGACCGAGACGTCATACCGAAATGCTCCCGCGTCCCATCTGTGGAGACACGAACGTCGTGGTATCGTGTGCATCGAGGCCAACTCCATCACGGCGGACTTTCTCGACAGTGTCGAGTGATGCAGAAAATGTGTTGACAAAGGGAAGATGAAAAAACCAAGGACAATGCTGTAAAATGCCGACAGGGAGCCCACCCCAAGATGCCAGATCCAAAGTGGACTCCGAACAACCACGTCGAGGCGATGCGGGGACAATATGCCAAATGCGTCTAATGCCGGGTTGTTGTTTTTGTTGTATGTTCAGGTTGCTGTGCAGAACAGAGTTCATAACGAGTTCTATTAGCGTAATAGTTTTCAAGTCATCGCGGCCGTGAGCGTTAGCTGCTGTCGAGTCCGGACTGATAAGGGCGGAATATAGGCAGTCGAATCGAATAGGGGTTGAGCATGTGCAGGAAGAGAGACGCGAAGAATCGATCATCAGGCTGCTGTGGTTCGCCCTATTAGGAGTTGCCGAGAGGTAGTCGACAAGTCTGTACGCAAGAAAATGGCACAGCAAATAGACACCTTCAGGGTCTGCGGGGAGGACCCCATTCCCCCTTGCCAGACAAGGAGATTCGCCCCATCCACGTGTGCAGCAGACAGCGTGGTGGGGGGGTGTGATGCGGGTTTATGTGCTAGTAAGACGCCATGCGCCGTGCATGGCATCGTTCGCCGAGGATTGGAGAGTTGCCAATCATGGCGACGGGATCTTGTCGGAAGCTGATGCTGGGCCTGAGGCCGCTGGGGCGCGAGGGTGCGGTGGGCGATTGGTCCACGCCGCAGGTCTCGCGCTGGCCAAAGGCGAACGTCTGGGCTCTGCCAAACCCTTTGCGAGGGTTCTTGAGACGGCCCAGTTCCCGTTCACAGGTGCGTTGGTGGGCTTCGTCCGACATCTCCACGTAGTTTTGAGGATAGCACCGGCAGCGGTGCTCGGCGAAGAAGCCGCTGTATCCTCCTTCAAGAATGTACACGTCAGGGTATGTAAGTCGCGGGTAGTGCTCGGCGTTGACAGTCCGGTCCTCGGAGCGGACGTGGCGAGCCATCATGGGGGCGCGGTGGGCAGAGTATTCGCAGTGGAAGATGAGAATGGTGCGTCCTTGCATGGGGTGTTGGAGCAATTGGGAGGCGAGGAGGTCCTTGCTGTTGTAGTTGACAGCGCCGTCAATGTGACCGCCCTCATACTCGTACTCAAAGCGGCAGTCAATGATCATCTTCTGATCAAACTTGTCACTGTACTTTCCGTCCAAGAGATCGACCATGGTCGCCCTCGTGATGCGCGGAATGGTATCGGTAGGGTCATCAGCCAGGAAGTGAGGCAGCAGGGGCTCCTGGACATCATCGGCGTCCATGCTGGCATGGGACTCGGGGGTGGTGGGCGACGAGTCGCCGCCTTCCGATTTGGACTTGACGACGTCGCCAGGGTGCTCGAACATGCTCAAGGAGCGGCGGAACTGCTTGCGGGGACGCATGAAGGGATTCGAGGGCCGACGGCCGTGACCACTGCCAAAGGGACTGCTGCGGTTGCCGGAGAGGCTGGAGAACTGGGGACGAGGACGAACGGCACCGGGCACGGCAGGGGTGGGGCTGTTGGCAGTCTGAGGTCGTCGTTCCTGGGGAGGCGATGTAGCATCGAAGCATTCTCCCAGGGACATGGCGCTGCTCATATGTGTCAAACGATTCTCACCAAATCGGAAAGTCGGGAGCTGGTTGTCTGTGTTGGAACGGCCGGGAACGCCACTAGTCGAGTAGCCCTTCATCCGAGTCAGGGAAGGCCGGCGCATGGCTGGCTTTCTCCGTCTGCCCCCTGAGTTAGACGCGACCCCTTGAGCTAGGAGGAATGTGGCAATCAAACTTACTCGGCTACCAGTGGCTTGGGTGGCTCCAACGACGCCTGCCGAGGAATGGGGGCTGGCGAGTCCAACATCATCTCGTCGTCCTCGTCGCCCGTAGGGGTCGAGCCGGGAGTCGGTGACGTTATCTCGATCTGGGTCATGAACGGGAGCTTGTGCGGCAGCGGCGAGACATCCATCATCTCATTGAGAGGAGCAGGCGACGATTCGGGCAGAGGAGGCGTCGTCACGTAATCTGGTTTCACATCAGCGTCACCGTTCCCTTTTGCAGCGTAGGCGGCCATGGCCAATGCTCACCATGCGACTCCATGTCACCCATCATGTTGGACGTGAACAAGGCGCGGCGAGGCGTCGGAAACTTGGGACTAGGGATGGTGTCAGTCACAATGTGGTCCAAACAATCGGTGGTGCGCATGCATGCACTGCATGCAGTCTGTCCTACCTCGCTTCGCTGTCCAGACGAAAGTTCTGGGAAAGATCGGCGGCCAAGCTGGCGGCAGGAGACGAGCCGTGGACGTCCTTGACGTTGAAGTAGTCGTTTGACCTGTGAAGCTGCTCGCGCAGGCTGACGGGACCAGCGCCGCCGGTGAAAGCGTGAGGGCGAGGACGGAAGAGATCCTTGTTTCCCCAGGAAGGCACTGCCATGGGACGGTGCATAGCCGCCAAGGGCGAAGAAGACTCCATGATGGCAGGTGGTCGAGGGGGTGAATCCTATGAGTGATGTCGAGTCCGGTAGCGAAAGTACTATTTGGTGGTGGTGTTAGTCGTGTAGTAGTAGTGTTTTTTTTTCCTGTATGGTGCGTGGTTGTTGAGCGCTGCGTCCAAGACGATACTCGATATGTCGTGACGAGAGATGTTGAAAAAAGAGAGAGACAATCGTTAAGAGACCGCACAAACGAAAGTTGCGGCTGTTCCTAAGATGACTTCCGGTTTGATCCTTGCCACTCAATGGAGGAACAGACGCAAACGTAGTAGTCGACGTCGGGGCGGAACGGGGTGGGAGGTCGAGTATTAATCGGAACTGGGAGCGGGACGGAAGCGGGCTTCTTTTCGATCTCGAAGTCGAGGGCGCTGTTGGCTTGGGGGAGGGGATTCGCTTGGCGAGGTGGTGAGATATCGCAGCGGGTGTGGATTCGCGGGAGTGCCAGAGTGCGCTTCGGCCGGGGTCGAGAAAAAAGTTGGGATGGAGGGGCCGTTCGTTATTGTGTCGTTGCAAGCAACATTGGAGAATCGGGGAATGAATTGAGTTTGCGGGTGAATTGCAAATTCGTCCTTTCGCTCACGTTCATGTAGGGCCTGTCGTCGTCCTGCAAACACTCTCGGTCGAGGTCGAGGTCGGCGACGACGGCGTCTCTTTGGGGGAAGAGAGGCGAGGCGAAAGAGGCCGGTCCACGATGGGCCTTGGGATGTGTTGGGTGGGCGGTGGCGGGAGTCGAGGTGGGAGCGAGCCGCTTTTGTTGCATGGAACGTCCTTCTCGAAGAGAAGCACGAGGAAGGTTGACGATCCTTCTGCCTTGGTCCCGGGAGCAGGAGCAGGAGCAGGAGCAAAGCGGTGCGGTGCGGGATGCAGCAGTGCGGCGGTCGGTGTCGTTGTGCGTTTCGGAGGCTACGACCTTTAGTTCTCGCTCGAGCTACGCTTTTTCGGTGGCCGAGCAGAGGGAAGGTGGAAGAGCGAGAGGATCCGAGAGTACAACAAGAATGACAGAGCAGAGGAGCTATGCAATTCCTTGGTATCTAGTGCCGGTGTACAGGGTCTAGCCTTGAAAACGTCCTTTTCTGCCTCTTTTCTTGTTTTTTTTTCCTTTTCCCCAATGCCCGACGGGAGAAGTGGCGTGCAAAAAAAACCAAAAAAACCAAACCCAAGGTCCGCTGTTTGGTGGATGGATAGTGGCCGTGTAGTGGTGGTGGTTTGTGGTATGTGGTTTGTGTGGACTTGCCAACAGAAAGGGCGGCGTCGAGGATATGGACGATGCTCGGGTACGGGTGAGCGTAAGCGCGGTGCGGCGTCAAAGTGAGTGAGGGATGATGGATGGGTGCACGTTGAGTACGATAAGTTGTAGAGAACGGCTGGACCTGGACGAGACCTCTGGACCCGGGAACCTGAACTGAGCCTGGGACCTTTGACTAAGGTATCCGGGACGAACTTCTCTAAACCTACCGTACCGTCGGACCGTTGGTGGTTTGCTGGTCGGGGATGAGGGGGGAGAGAAGAGAGAGGGAGGGAAGAGGTCGGAAGAAAGAGGATACTAGAGATATTTGAATGAAGGCGTGGTGGTCGACTGGTGGTGGTGAGGTGAGCCAGCCCAGAGATGGAGAACGAGAGGGCGTGTGTGGGTGACGGGGTGGGATACCATGGGACGGGACATTGAAGCAGCAACCAAGCAACGACCAGAAACAATGGCCCGCGAGAGAGACTGCGTTGTGAGAGCGAGAGAGGGCGTGTGTGGATAGGAGCATGAACCAGGTCCAGGAAGGGAACTCGACGGGGTGGATTGAGACTTGACTGGGATTGGGATGTCACTGTCAGTTGCTCGCTAGTCCAGGATGGATGAATGATGGATGGACTGGACTGGACTGGGGGGGGGGGAGAGGCTGTCGACTGGGACAGGGACTGGGACTGGGAATGGCAGCTGGAACTGGAACTGGAACTGGACACTGGAACAGGAACCGCCAGGAACAAGACAGGAACGGGTACAAGATGACATCGACGGAGCGAGAGAGTGAGAGAGAAAGGAGCCTTGGTATGGCAGGATGGATAAGCACGGCACAGAGCGAGCATTACGCACAGCGGCGGGGAGGAGAGATGCGCCAGGCGCAGGCGGCTAGGTACCTTGCCGGCGCGGGAGGCACGATGTACCTTTTCGTCGCCCGCCAGAAGAACACAGCCAGACAGACAGAGAAAGAGCGAGCCAGATCAGGGAAGCGCCAAACGGGGGAGGCCAGCCCAGACTACGGATACCTTACGTAGGAGTGAGCCAAAGTGCGGATAAGGTAGGAAGGACGACCAAGGGGGTGGTACCTGTTGCTGAGTCTCCGACCCGGGCCTGCGTGAGGTACGTACCGTGGTACCCTATTCTTTTTTCCCCCCTTCCGTGATGGGACTTGGTTGGACGAATGGACGGAGCCTTTTTTTTTTCTGTCTCCTTCCCTCTCTGCCATGGACGATGATCTTGTCGCGCTGCCCTGCGCGTACGTACAACCACCACCCATTCAAACAACGTTCGACGACCGGTTGTCAGGGGCGATTTGGTTGCGCCTGCAGCCACTGCAGTCGTGCAGCTGCATCAGAGCCCTCTGGCTGGACAGAGGCGACAGGGGGACGTGATGCAGCAAGATGGATCACGGCGCTCCCCTCCTCGTGCCTTGCTTCCTGTTTGCCAGTGTCTGGGCTGGGCTGACTCTGTGTGTCTGGTCTGTCACTGCGAGAGATGCATGCATGCATGTCTGCATACCTACGCCCACTACTTTGCACCGGGCAGGGCACACGCAGATGCAGATGGAGGGAGATGCAGATACAGATAATGCATCCAGCACTTGCTTGCATCTGAAGCGCTGCATTAGACCGGCGCGCCATGCGATGTTTCTTGCGTGCGAGAAGGCATGGCCCCGGTCGCCAGCCCGTCTGTTTCTGCGCTGGCTGCCTTGTCTGCGTTGTCCTACCCTATGCTGCGTACTGTTTCTCATTTCCACAGGGCCATACCCGGTAATGCATCCGCACCTTATTCTAGCGTCCCTATTTTTTCCCCGTCGGTTTTTTTTTTTTTCCCTCTCCTTCTCCGGGCCCCCCTTTCACACGTTGCCAAGGCAGAGACACGCAGAGGTGTGTGTGTGTGGTGTGTGTGTGTTCTCTCTCAACAGCACCCTCGTTTTTGCTTTCTCTGCCCTGCGTCCGATGCCTCGCCTGCGTCCCTGTTGTGTTGCGACGATGGACTGGTTTGGAAAAGGAAAACAAATGGTCGGACGGCACCCTGCCTCCCCCAGGGCAGGGCAGGGCAGAGAACGTGCAAAGAGCACGTGGCCCACGGTACGTATCGTCCTTCGGCCGCTGATGCCCGGCACCTCGCGTTGATGTGCTGTTCGCTGCGTCGGAGCTGGACCAGCAACCTCGCTGGCCGGCCGGCCGGCTCCATCTGTGCTGTGCAGCAAAACCCGGCCAGAATCGTGCTCATCGTGCTCATCGCACTACGTACAAATGGAACGAACGCCCTCCGCTGCCAGCCAATGCGCGTCCTCCCGTGCGCCGTCTGCTCTGCGCGCCAGCAAGTGGGCGATGCACAGCACAGCACATCACAGCACAGCACAAGCAGCACAAGCATCGGCCGAGCAGTGGGCGGAAGCAAGTCATTGCTCCCAACGCAGGTACCTGACCTGTCCTGACCTGTCCGTCCTCCACAGACATGCTGCTCCCATGCTGCTCCCATGCCCGTGCAAGCCAGGCCCGTAGTCCATACAGAACCGCAGCCCATCGCTTCCAGACGACACACCCCCAAACCCACCCGTCCACCCAGCAGCATTACCGACATGAACCACACGCCCACATTCGCCCTGTCTTCCCGCGAGGTACCCCGTCTTGCCGGGCGTATGTACCTTACAGAGAGCACTGCTGCAGCAGGCATGGCATCTGACGCCAACACTGTAATTGGATTCTCTCTCTCTCGCTCTCTCTCCCCCCCCGTCACCCGCTGACTCTCAACGACTCAGGCGCCCAACAACGGCGTTGCGGCCTACAGGGGCGCGACGTTTGGCCCCGAGTCCCCTGGGGAACTCTCCCCCTTACAGGCGGTTGCCGCAACGATTGATGGATGGGTTGGCAGGCCGGTTGCTTACCGCACTCCAGCGGGCGGCTTTTCCCATATCCACCCCCACCAAGCTGCCCCAGGTGACGACAGATGGATGGATGGATGGATGCTTCTATCGGATGAGGCGCCAGCCCGTCAGGGGCTTGTCCTCCTAGCCATTCTGAGATTCTCTCTCTCTGCTGGCGTGGTCAAGATGGGTTTTAGGGGGCCCGGCGCTGTGTGCGTGCACGTACTCGCGCCGTATTCCCGTCGACTCGGTACTATCGGAAGTACCTACGTATGTTCTGCACGCAGTCCTCTGGAGTGCCTCGGAGAAGAGCGACGCCTTGTTCGGTCTGGTCTCGTTCTTCGTCCCCAGTGATGCGAAATGTCCCCAGCGGCTCAAGTGGTTCCCGTGCTTCGAATTGTCAAGTCGTCGCCCACCCGACCGGTCTTGTGCCTGTCTGGCGTTAGATCGGGGTCTCTGAGAAGAGTTTTTGATGCCCGCAATGGTCTGTGAGTCTTGCACTTCTGCACCTCCGTGTGGACTGCCGGTGGTCTGTGGTCTCTGTGGCCGCCCATCACTGGAGCACCGGTCATGGTCGCTGGGCAGCTTCTGGGACACGGGATCCAGTCGGAACCGCCTCGTCGAACCACTGCACCAGTGAGCCAGTGTCATGTTCATGTTCGACCCGTCGGGACCCCGTTGCCGTTGCTGCGTCCCCGAGACTTGCGTGGTGAGAAAATGGAACTACATGCTGTCTGAGAGAGGATCGGGTGCCACTTTCTGCCCGTACCCGGACCCCGACCTCGTAGCAAGCGTGTATCGAAGGGGAACGAAGGCGAGAAAAACCTTCGCGGCCCCCAGTTGTTTCCATCGCAGTGAGGCGGAAGCCGAAGCCGAAGGGAATAGATCGGGTTGCCCAGTGGAAGGGTTTGGTCGTCCGGTGCTCCGTCTGCAGGGAGAGAAAATGAGCAGAAGAAGAAAACCGTGCAACGGACCCGGCGCCGACCCAACTTCACCCAACCAAAAGGCAGGCGGCAGTGGCACGGTACAGGAAGCCACCCATCATCCCTTCCTGCCGTGTGGACAAAGATGCGTTAGTAAGGCAAGGCCGTTTCGACCCCGTTGAATGGAGCAATGCCCTTTGTGCCGCGCTTTGTGCTGTGCAAGTCTCGCTCTAGCTCAAACAAGGCTCGATATGCCGCGCCTCTGCATTGCTTTGCTTGCTGCTGCCACGGATAGACGCCGACCTCTTGCTCACTTACACTATTCCTGTCTCTCCCTGCCTTGAGCATTGAGGTATCCATACCCGTCCCCCGTCCCCCGTGAACCACCGAGCCCGGCAACGCTTCAATGTTTCCTTGGCTTGCCTAGCGCAGGGTGCAACGAATACCAAAGCGAGTCCAGACTGGCTTGAGATGCGGCATCCGGGCAACAGCAACGAGGAGTCTCTCGATGCGAAACACCCGAGCCGCCGAGGCGATAGCACGGATACACACGCCAGAGGATGCCAGCGACGTCTATCGCAAGCCATCCTCCGCCTGCTCTCTTCCGCCCACAACGGCCCTGTTCCTCGATCCAGTTTCACACGCTCACCGTCGCCCCGGCTGTCGACCACGGTAATCTAGCTGACGACGGCCGCCGCGTGTGGCTGATGGGCTGGCGCTAGCCTATCCGAAGAACCCAGGCGCCGTCCACGACCGCTGTCCACCGATCAGAGTCAAGCAAGTCGAGGTCGAAGACAACTTGCGATGCCAGGCGTGCCAACTCCAGGTGCCAGCTGGGATTGTCAGTCTTGTCAACCTCTCAAATGCCTCCCGCCAACACTAGCAAACACGCCTTGGTACAACCGGGCCTAGGCCCTCGACTTACATCATTGCCCGGCGCCGTCCATCATCAAACCAAGCCTACCACCGTCGTCGACCACGCCGCACCTCATCCATTCTCAGGGCCCCTAAGGTTTCCCACCATCGACGGCCTGGAAATGAGCGGTGTGTTGGCGTATCGCTCTACCGAATCCGCTTCCCCTGCCCGGCGTTCGCCTTACGACAGAGCATCTCCTACTACGGCGGTACGCAGTCGTCCTCTGTCCAGGGGACACAAGCAGGTACCGGAGACGGCAATTAGAGTGCGTGCTGTCTTGTCTCTCCTGTCTATCGCCCGTCTGCCAGCGCACACACATTGACTCCTGCCCCCTGCTCTAAGCAACCAACTGCTTGGCCTACCAGCGTTCAGAGTCGGGGCCCAGGCAATTACACCAGACGCCGCCATGCCTATTGTGTCACCCGCTCGCTGCACTCTAATCGTGCCGTTTCCATCCCTATTCGCCAAGACCCCTGACCATCACACCTCCATCCTTCATGTTCGATACAGGTTGGCAAGGCTACAGTACCTCGAAGCCGCAGAAACAGAAACGCCAGGCTGCTTCGGACAGGGCTCCCACGCCCGTGATCTCCCAAGTCTTGCCCGTCTCGTCATCCTTTCAACTAAACCCCGACGGGGGTTGTTCAGGCCAGGCGGCACACCGAGCTTCCGACTCGGACCTGCTGCTCCCCAAGCAACCGCGCACAAAGGTACCTCGTCAAACACGGGCTAGATGCCACCGCTGCAGGGCCCTCTCGTGCAGCGGGCTGCGGAAATAGACGACGATGGCACTGGCGAGGAGAAACGAGGTAAGACTCCAGGGCCCAGCATGACTCCTTGCAGCATTCTTCGGTTGCCGGGTCGAAGTCTGCGAGAAGGGTCTTGCTTGAGACAAGGTTGGCACAAAATGGCGTGGTGGCTGAATCCCCATGTCAGGTGTATTCTGGCTGCTGATTATGCACTGGCATGACTGGTCGATATAAACGATTGCCGTCCATCCATGGGATGACAAAATACAATTGTTCCCCGATTCGGGGTGCCGATCCTTAGCTACAACGCCTTTTTGTTTTTAGGGGGACAGGGGAGGGCTGCATCGAACGAACATTCTTGCTCTTACAGAAACAGAAGATAACCCCATTCCTGGGCGACCATGGAGCGGCCTCCAAGGCCCGTCGGTGACATTTCACAAAGGCCAGAGCCACGAGACAAGCCATTTCCAAAAAAATGACGTACAAAGGACGCAGGTCGTGTCTCGATGGCCTTGCTCGCGTGGTCTCCATTTCGCAACCTTGACGCACTCTTAGTGAAGTCGGCCCAGCAGTCCGGCCAGCCAACCGGGGGCCGAGCCTCAGAAAACCGGTTCTGCCGAAATATTCGGCCTTGACCGCACGACCAGAACCGAGAGCATGGGCGGATCTGGCACAGCGACGATGCACGACAGTGGCGCCCCTATTGGAACTTCCACACTAGGCATATCTGCATAGCTGAGCATATCTGCAAAGATCTTCCAGCGTGGTATGTGTGCTTCAAAGGCCGTACCACCTCCACAAAGCGGATCTCTGAGCAATGGACCAGCAACGAAGGAAACGAGACTCCGGAAACAGAAGGAAAATTGGAAGGAAAAAAAGAAGAAGCGACCCAGTAAACCCCATCGTCATCTTCTCCCCACAGCAACCAACGGGGCCAGCCCTGGGCTGAAGACGTGGGATCGACTGGGATCTGCTGGGTTGCGGCTGGGGGGTATCGGCAGCTCGCAGGGCTTCATCTCCATCTCCGCCATCGCGACTGGCCAGAGCTCTCGGCCGCTCTGCCTTAAGTCTCTCAGCCAAGCCCAGGGCAATCCCTCGCTTCCCCCCGCCCATCGGCCCTGGCCTTGACCCCGGTCCTGGCCGCGGCTACCCTCTCTCGTGCGGTACGAGTTTGCGTGCTGTGGCTCCGCTCTCCTTGCCTACCTGGGAATCGTGGGATTGCTTATCACTGCTGCATCGCCCCGTGCGACGCAGCCTTCCACTCAGCGCTGCGGTTGTCGAATTTACAATCCGGGCCGCCAGAGCTCATTGACGAGCCCGATATCGTAGCCTAGCCGGCTGTTAGCCGCTCGCTGCTGACAGGAGAAACACAGGGTCCCGCGAGGGCTGAGACAGGCCCTTGCGGCTGTGTGGCTGACCAGGCATCTTGATCCGGAAGGTTAGTGGGTATGTATGCAGCGATGGATCTCTCTACGCTACGTACCGACCATAGTAGCTCGGGAGCTTGGGGAGCTGGAGTTTGGAGCTCGGAGGAGAGCTGGGGCTTGCTCGACTTGGAGGAGCTGGGACACCAGAACCAGACCCAAGTGGACGATACACCGAGATGATGACTGACAACGACATTCTGACCTCGACTCCGCCCCGACTCTCCGTGTTGTCCCCATGATGATGATCCATCCAGCCGGTCTGGGCCCTAGCCTTGGCTTGCCTGGCTTGCCTGGCTTGCCTGGCGGCGAACAGACGGACGAATGGCAGCTTGCCTGCTGATCACCGAACCCTCCGTCATCAGCGGCGTTGGACAAGCATTCAAGTGATGCAAAGTGGGCGGCGGGCGCGACACCAAAAACCCAGGGCACGGGTGTTGAAGGCTGCCAGACGCCAGATGCCAGCCAAAGTCTGTCTAAGACCAGCCGGCGGTGAAGCGGCACGGTCAGTCGTTCATCTCCACAATATGTTCCGTGCATCGAGAGCCAGCCAAAGGAAGAGACATCGATGCTTCGTAGATCCGCACGTGTATCGCGCTCAATGGCTAGGTCTGGTCTGACGCGAAGACGGCGGCTGCGGAAATTGATAGTCTGACAAAAGTGTCGATACCTTCGTGTCATGGCCGCAGAACCGGCCGGTGTTTGTTGGCGACAGCCAACGTCAACCTAGCTCATGGATTCGTTCCACGGGGCAACAGAAGCAACAGGGACGGCCGTCGATAACCCACCTGTTCCCCCGCCCACGGGCGCGCGGTCGGCTGCAGCTATGCTGCACATCGACGCGAGTACAGGACTATGCGAGTGTGCGAGCTCAGATGCAGAGAGTGTGCAGCGTGGATGAACAACGGGATGGATGGATGCCGCGGATGCAGAGCAGCCCTTTGCATTGCGGGCAGCCGGCCAAGCTGCATCAAGCTGTTGCAGCTACTGCATGTAGTACAGCCGTGTTTCTGATGCTCCGCCATGTTGGCCGGCCGGCCCTAGCTTCCCACAGACAGGGTCGTTGAGAGAGAGCCCCAACAGCTCCCCCGGTGACCGCGGCTGTCGACGGTGAGATGCTCCAGCTTCGTGCAGGAATAGTTACGCAGCCCACGACTCGCGAAGTGGGGGGGCTGCTTGGAAGCTCTCGACAGTGATTCTCACACCTCGCGTTGCCCTCTGGGACGACACGGACGACATGACAACATCAGCATCAGCAGCAGCACCCTGGCTTGGAGCTCCACCCGCATGGCCTGATCAAGGACATGTTTGTGATGGTTCCGTGTGCACAGAGAGTCCCCCTCATTAGCAAACCATGCAGCATCCCCAGCTCACCCTCGAGACGCCGTCTTAGGGGTCCTTTTGTTTACTTTGGACAGTTCTCGGACAGCTCTCCCCTCCATCACTCGGTCGGCAGCTTTGATCGACAAGTGGATGGCCTGCTTTGGTCACAACCTATCCAAGGTTGACGATGAGCGTGACCGGTTTTGTCGCCTGCGCGTTTTGAAATGGACCTTGAAGAATTCCTTCTGGTCAAGGATCATGCGACTAGGTATGAATGAACGAGGCTCCCGGACTCGAGAATGACAGAAACGGGGTCACAAAGCTCTCGGCTTCAGCTAAAGGGCTGATGCTATCGTCAACCCTGTTGATATTGGCGGGTCCACCCTGTTTCGTTCCAGCAGCAATCTGCGGTTGCTTGGTTAGAGAAGAAAAAAAACTCGGCTACGGGGGGCGCGTCCACCAAAACCAACTCACCGAGCCCTTGAACCCCGCGAGAAATTGCAGCTTGCGGACACACTACTTGCAATGGGTGACAGCCCACCTCGTCCAGCTGCCAACTCCATCTCGCACCTCACCCCAAGCCGCCAGCTGCCATTGGCCCACGAACGACTTGGCGTCTGGACCGTGATCCTAAGTCGACAGCTTCAAGTCAGAGCGGAAGGTGCACAGGCATCCGCACCTGTCGGCCGTCGGTGAAGGCGGCCGGGGGTCCACTGACAGTGGCTGACGCGGGCTTTCTTGACGAACTTGTCTTGTCTGACGGGCCGCCTCTTTGGGCACCAAACTATTCAGATTGCGCCTCAAACCTTGTGACGAAGGTCGAGGGGGCGCTCTCGCCGGGGCCTACTAACCGACCTGGGCGCCGTGGACAAGCTCCCCGGTCCGACAAGATGAGTCTCCTTTTGCGTTGCTCTATCAATCGCACGAGCTTCACGTCAACACGGGTCCAAGGCGACACGCTGTCAGGACCGACTCCTGAAGGCGTTGATGAAGATTGACAAACGCCAAAATGGGCATGATTCATCCCAATGCCCAGCTTGCAACATCGCCCGATCCCGGGCCAGGCCCAGGAAGCAGCCGAGACCCCAACATCTCTCCCGTCCAAGCGGTCGGAGATTTACTGACATAAGCTCGAGGACGAGATGCTGGGTGCCACCGTTGCGTTGTCGTGGGTGTCGGTGTGCATCCATCTGTTTGGCCCCCTCCCCGATCGCGATTTGACTCATCAGACGCGAGAAGGAAATTCGAGAAGCTATGGTCACAACAACAACATGGCATTCAGGCATCTCCCCATGGCAAAGAACATGGTCTCACCCGGCATTTTGCACATCGCGAAAGAGCCATAAAAGGAAAAGAAAAACAAGGCCAACACCACCGTTGGGCCACCAAACTACGCTACCGGGCTGCGGGCTGCGTGCTGCGAATGGGCGGGCGACGTAGAGGGCGGTGCGAGGAAATCCCATCTCGATGCGTTCATCATCGATCACGCACCTCCCGCCCCGATCACTTGCGGCGGCCTAGTCCGGCTCTGCAACAGACGTCATCCCCTCGGGGTCGAGCCTGGCAGTGATCGTCATTACTCGAGAACCCCCCCGGCCTGCAGACCCTCTTCCCCAAGACCCAAGACAGGAGAGTGAGGAGAGAGCTTGCCTCACTCATCTGTATCGAGATCCTGCTCAACCGGGCCGTCATTCTCATGCGGTCACATTCGTCCGTTTTTCTGGAGCACTTCCACAATTCGAAGCATCAGTGCCATGCCAGTGCCCCCCGATGCCATGGCCACATTGAGGGCCGTCGTACCCGTCACAACAAAGCCGGGACAGTGCAGCAGCAGCAGCAACAACAACAACACCATCACCGAGGAGGAGCAATACGACAACATGTCGGTCAAGCGTCAGACTGACCGGAGAGCCCACCGAGAAACCGGATTGGACGAGTTCGCCTTGTTTGTTTACCCGCGCGTACACCTTGGCTGTTGGGCGCTGCGAGGGCACACGATGCTGTTGGACTGATGAGCCCACCTTGCGCTATTGAAGATCACCTGCACGATAAGGGAAGACAAGGCGTCGCAAACAATCCAATGAGGCGGCATGATGGCATCGGGAGCTTGTCAGAGCCAAACCTTCAGCTCCGAGTTTGGCGTTGGCGCTGACGGGCACCATCGAGGCGATGCCGCGTGACCGACTCCCGCGATGGCGTTTTCCCTCGGTGCCCCTCCATCTCTGTCTCTCCCATCGTTCGGGCTCCTCAGCTCTCGGCCCTGTCGCGCGCACAGAGCCTTTCGCTTGGTTCCCCTCTTTTTCCCACCCCTTTGCCCCTCCATCTTGTTCTGCGATCCGGGAAGCCCAGCCCACGATCAAACACGCATCGACGCCGGCTTCAAGTCACGGGCAATGCAGAGCGTGGAGAATGGCCTATTTTTTTTTCTTCCCCTTTTCCTGCATGGCCAACCCCGTCGCGTGCTTCGACGTTTGAGGATTGTCGTTAGTCCGGGCCCAGTTCAAGAGATCAACGGTGCCGTTTGACGCCGTTACGGGGCACCTTTTCCCCCGTTCCCTTCCCTTTCTTTGTCTCCCCCCCTCGTTGGTACGGCTATGGTGAAGCAGGAAAGCGGGTGCCGGCGTCGAGGGGCGCCACGGCGTTGCACTGCGAGCGGGAATAGGAAAGACTTTCTTTCTGCTGCTCAATGTGAGGGGAACATTTCTCGGCTCTCGTGCTTTTTCGTGGCGGGGACACTTTGTTTACAAACTGAGGGCTCGCGACTCATGTCAACAACGGGCCTCTGCAGACCCTGCTTCTGAGACCCCTGTTCCAACGCGAAGTCACGTGCAGTGGGCAGGGATGCCCGTCTCCAAGTGTGACGTCTTTTCTTTAGCCGCCGGCACCCGGGCGTTTGGCAGCTGGCACCACGGTCCGGTTGGCGGGCTCGTTGATGGTGGAGTGGGGGCCGGCTTGAAGGAGGAGGGGGGACGTGCCCAGGAACACGAGCCAGGTAACCCAGCAACCGGTACAGGAACTGGAGGAGGAGCAGGAACAGGAATAGGAGCAGGAACAGGATAGGAACAGGAACAGGGGACGTCCGCGGCGGAGCGTCAGCTTACGCTCGGTTTGGATGTGCAAGCTCTCGCTCACCTGCTCGCCTCGACACTCGAGTTCCCGGCGCGCAGTGGAGTCGGCACGCCTCGGCATGCTCGTACGGACGAACTCCGATTTCCTCTCGTTGACAGCTCCGGTGTTGGAGTCGCATCACATCATCGCCCGCCGGGATGCCAGAGAGTCGGCCCTTGCCATCCACTCCTCGCCTTGGAAATGGAGTCGCGAAGAACAGAGTGCCGCACTGCATCTGCTGACGGGTATCGTCATGGGCAAGGCTGTCAAAAAGTGTCCTGTTTACCCCTCCTTCTCGTTTCGCTCTCGCCTTCTGCCACTCCCTTCACCACACCCCCCCTCCCGGAACAGCTGGGTGTTGCTGAGCTGAGACCGTCTCCATGGGGGAGGGCGCGAGAGAGATATGGGACTCTGAACGACGCTGCACTGGGTTCCCCGCTTTCGCTATCAAGGGGGGGAGCTTCTATTCTGAGGCGCAGCAAAGCAACAAGGCTGCAAGCGCAGTTACGGGGATGCAAGCTCCAAGACTCCTCCTCCTTCAAAACTCCGATATTGAATGGTCCCTGGCAGCAGCTGTTGGCCTGTTGCGATACGAAGATCCCAAAGCTGGGTTCGAAACAACGTCGCCATGCATGCGGCGGACTGGGGAACGACGGTTTCTCATTAATTGGGGTTTGCTACCGACACTGCCGACCTTTCTTGGGGAGGAGCCCGCACACCGATGTCTGAAACGAACGATATCACCCGGTGAGCCGGGTTCTCCATCTGTGGTGTTGCCGAACGACGGGGACGAGCCCTATCTGCTGCTGCGTTGCCCGCCTGACCGACCGAACGGGGGTTCCTGTCTGGACCTGACTCCTCCATTCCCCGGTCCATGTCGCAACCAGAAGCACCCAGCGCGAGGGCGGAACATGGGCAGAAGCATGAACAGCCAGCCAGCCGATGCCGCAGCATCAAGTCACGTCAGCCTCAAAGCCAGCGCGCACCGACGGGCTGCCGGGACAAGGCCCACCGTCCGCTCGTTCGAGCATGTTGGGAAGCATGAAGCTGCGCAATGCGCCTTGGATTGATATTCGTCCATCTCAAACAGAGAATGCATCCGAACCCCCGTCAGTCACGTTGACGAACCCGCGCGTGCGCCGTTGTTAGGCGAGGCGCACCACCGTCCCTCGGTCCCAAGCCGTCATCACAAGGGTCACTAAAGAAGAAGAAGAAGATGTCCGATTACCTGACGGGCCTGCCTATCTGTCTGTCTATCCGTCCGTCCACCCGGCGATTCCCCCATGACGGATCCAAGGACGTTCAGGGTCCCTTTTCGCTTGTGACTGTCTCCCCTCAGCTCGCCTCACCTTCCGCCATCTCCCACTTTCCCTGAAACCTCGATCACGCCCCAACGAGAAACGGGCAACGGCCAGATCGGGCCAAGACGACCGGCCGGCCGAGCCCGGCGTCCGTCTTGGTATAGCCTCTGGGCGGCGCCGGTTCGAATTCCCCGTAGCATTCCTCGCGCCGGTGGGCGCCCGGCTCGCTCCCTCGTTGCGGGGCGGGCGCCTCGCGTATGCATACCCCTTTCGAGGTGGATGCTGCGCCCGTGTCAAGTTCTGATTTTCTTTGTTGGTTTCAAACGTCTTGATGGTGAGGTTTGGGAGGTGGTTTTTCCCTCCAAGGAAAAAAACTTGTGCGCCCCTGGCTGACGGGTTCCTCTCGCTGGTCCCGGCCGGCGCTCAAGACGGCGCAGTCGACTAACATGCGTTGGTGGCGGATGGTCCAGGCTTTCGCTTCAGTCGAGTCGAGGATTCCGATGGAACGGGCTTGTCGGAGGAAGATGGTAAGGCGCCCTCCGAGCTAAAACATCAAACATTCCCCACGAGAGGAGGGACAAAGAAAAGGGGGAGAAAAGGAAGAGGGGTGGCGAACGGTGTGGAATGGTGGCATATGGGGGGGGGGGACTACACCCGGATTCGCTCCCCTGAGCTAGGCAGATCGCAGCTCGCTATCGTCTTGTCTTCCTATCCCCTCATGGGTATCAATCGCGTTGTAGGTCTGCTAGTCCCTTTCCCCTTCCTGGGATCTCTCCGTGGTATAGGGTTTTTTTTTTGCGCGCGATTCATAGGAAGTCGGTATTGGCGGCGTCGTCCTCCTCGTTCCAAGTCATCTTGCCCCCCTGAGTTCGGGATGCATCTTCGTCGTCCCCCCTGAGTTTATTCCAGAACGCCCTCTCAGCCCCACACCGCGGGCGCGGAGCCCAGAGGCGACGCATCGCCAAAGACGGCCTCGTACCAGCGTGCAAGGCGCCCGCAGCGGTCGTCCGACACCTGGGACGCCGAGCCGCAGCCCATGGCCGCCAGCACGACGTCCCACATGCGGCGCTCGACGTCGAAGCCGCTGTCCTCGATCAGCTGGCCGCCTCCCCCCGGGCCCCACAGCCGGCCGGCCCTGCCCTCGCCGTCGAGCCGGAACATGGGGTCCGAGGCGGCGCCGACGGCGGAGACGTCGAGCTTGAAGAGGTTGTGGTGGATGAAGAAGGTCTTGGCCGCCCTGCGCTTCGACTCGTCCGGGTCCTCGCGCGCGTGGTCGCGGCCGGCCGTGGCGTGGAAGAGGCGGAAGTCCTCGGCCGGGTCGGCCTGGCGCATGGTGGCGGTCTCGAAGGTGCCGTTGATCCAGCGGCCCAGGACGGTGACGGGGGTGCGGACGTCCCAGAAGGGCCGGGAGAGGGCGAGGGCGGCGTGGAGGAAGGTTTCCTTGTCGCCCTCGCCGGGGGCGCCCTGGGAGAGGAGGGGGTAGAAGCAGTCCGGGCCGAACCAGTTGTAGTAGGTCGCGAGGAGGAGGTCGTCGGCGTGGGTGGCTTTGTCGTACAGCAGGATGCCGGACTCGGAGCTGCGCCGGGTGAGGGGCCGGGGCGGCGGGCGGGTGGAGTTTGCGACGCGGTAGTAGTTGGGGGACGCCGTCTCGAGCCAGAAGTCGGGCCAGGTGACGAGGCCGTGGGAAGCGAAGGGTTCGGACGTGAACAGGGGCTCCGGGTCGTGGACGGGCCAGGCGTCGGAGTCGAGGTAGAGGGTCTGCTGGAAGGGGGAGAGGAGGATCGAAAGGACCTTGTATTGGAAATGCTTGATGGTGGCGTTGGTGTTGCTGGCAACGAGGAGGTCCTCCATGACGAGGCATTCCACGGCCATCCGCGGGAGGACGCCGTCGCAGAATTCGGCGGCGGCGGCCCGCTCGGCGCGGGTGTCGAGGAAGAGATGGACGGGGAGCCGGGAGCCGGAGCGCCGGAGCATGAGGATCGAGGTCAGGGCGGTGCCGAGGTAGCCGCCTCCGGCGGTCATGACGACGCCGCGGGTGCCCTTCCAGACGGGGAGTTTCTTGGACAGAGTGGATTTGATGGAGGCCACGAAGGAGGCGTGCTGCGCGGTGAGGGATTTCAAGGAGGCATCGTCGAGGTCGATGAGGTTCCGGCGCGGGGTGGAGTCTGTGACGCTCGTGGAGGACGGGCTCGAGTCGAGCTCGTCCTCGGAGAGGGGGGGCCCGAGGGTCGCGCGGAGGGGGGACGGGAGGGACGGTTCGGCGGCGTAGAGGGCGGTTTGGAGGGACTTCCAAAAGTATTGGACGGGTTTTGATTCCAGGTGGGAAGCTGCCGAGGGGTGGCTTTGGTCGTGGTCGTGGGTTGGGGAGTTGGTGTTGTAGGGGAGGAGGGTCGAGGGGATGTGGAAGGAGTGGATGTGGGCTAGGAGGAGGAGGGTTAGGACCGGGGGACGAGATAGAGCCATAGCGGCCTACGGCGCTTGGCGGGGAAGAGCACGGCTGCTAGAGACATCGTGTTGTGATGTCGGGCTTGGTGGTTTGGGATTTGATGTTGCAGGTCTGGTCAGGGACTTGGTGATGTTGGATGACGGTGGCCGAGAAACGAACGACGATTAAGCTTTTCCGCAGGTAGGCAGATGGTATTAAGGTGAGTATGGCAACGAGGTAAGACGAGGCAAATGAGGGCCAGGAAAATGTCAGCACATTGCTGTTGACGTCGACGCAACGTCTCTCACCTCGAGGCCGTGTTAGTGATAGATGGCAAGCTGGAAAGTGAGGTGTGGGAGCAGGACATGCTACCGCATCCTTTCGAACAGTCGAGCGAAAGAGAACAACAGGCGCGCAGAGCAGCGCGGCAGGGCGCGAGGTATGAATATATAGCAACTCCTGGTGTTGGTTAGTTCGAGGAGGGGTGGGTGGGCGATGTCTGGAGCGAAAGATGACCATTATGCATGGGAGATTTCCGTCCCCTGTCTGCTTTGATTTGCACATACACTCGTATATGGAAAGAGAGTGACTGATTGTCCATGGCCCCACGAGTTGCTTTCTTCGTCGCACCCACCCAGGACACAAACGTACACTCGGGCAAAAAATGTTGAAGTGGCGTTTTCTACAGCAGAGTTCCATCAAGGTCCCGAAAAAGGCGCTCTCGTCTGCAGAGTTCTGGGCAAAAACGGGTTTGTCTGCAAGGGGGAGGTAGGAACTTTGGCAGGTTTGCAGGATCATTCAAACGACGCCGACATAGAAGCAAGCAAAGAGAAAGCCGCAAACAGCTCCAGGGATGCGTAGCGGACCGAGCATTCCCAATGGAGTCCCCGGTCTCTGTCGTCCTTCTAATCGTTGGTCTTCGCCTCTGTTAGCCGCCGTTTGCTCTGGATTGTGTGTTCCACTCGGGACATCAGCACGGTAAGAAAAAGACACGGCGAAAGGTGTTTAGAAAAGAACGAAGAGCGCACGTCCAACGCTCCTGGCCGGCCTATCATTGCTGGCGTGGGCGGATATACGAGTTTTGTGGTCGGCGTCGAGAGTCTGCTGGCACCAAAAAGGTGCGCCAGGCACCATATCGGGTCTTGGCTGTACCACGAGGGCGACTCGAAAGACGTCGACCACGAGCTTTGTCGTGTGGGTTGGCGCCTCTCAGCTCGTGTCGGGCGAAGAAAACTTCGTATTTGGGAACTTGGGGCGATGAGTGAGCGACAGTGTCGGACATGGTTCCCCAAAATGGCCCGTCCGGGGCCATGGATCTAGCAAGAGGGAAACCCAGGTGGGCAGGGCACCAAGCCTGCGAGGCACCGAGGAAATGGTGTGATTGATTGCCCGGCATGGCTAGTCGACGTGCAGATTTGCGAAATTGGCGTCATGCGGGCTGACAGGTGCGACGGTATTGGGCGATCCGCGACAAGAGGAGAGGCCTAAGAGGCTGTCGTGGTGTGTGCTTGCAGGCCGGGAGTTGGATGAGGGCAAGGCCATCGATGTTACGCGGGAGAGAGATTTTGGAAAATCCGGCATGCTGAAAACCGGGATTTGGATTGGAGATAGAACGTTGATGGAGGGCACAGACGGGAAGAAGCAGAACAGACGATCGCTTGTCTTAGGATAAGATAGAGGGGTACCTTTGCCGCCGGTGCGGACTCCACGTGCAGGGCGGTAGCGGTTTAGCAGCAGAATAAGCAATGGATCAGTGGACGGGTAGAAGTGGATCCCACGCAGGGACCCCCGCCACCGGCGGGGCGTGGGTGAGGTAAGGTTGATGTGCGCGTCGCTGGTGGCCGGGGCGGTCAAGCCTGGCAGAACGTTTTTGCTCTCTAAACTTTTTGGACGGGACCCTAGCGGCGATCAATGCGTTTGCGACGGTTGGAGGGAAGAAGAGCAAAAAAAGCAACCATTCCAATCTCCCACGACAGCCAGATTTGCACTTTGAAGCGACTGCAACAAAGGGACTTGAAGCAAAAAAAAAACCCTACAACACAATGACCAAGACGGCGAGCGCAAAGCGCAAGCGCGCCGAGAGAGAAGCCCTCAAGGCCGCCGAGTCCAACAAGCGCGCAAAGAACTCCCACAATGCCTCAGCCGACGGCAGCAACACCCCCGACTCGAACGACGCCGCCGACGGCGCCAATGCCACGAACGGCCCCAGGCTTCCCAAGATGCTCCAAGAGAAGAAGCTCTTTGTCGAGAACTCCATCGGCAAGGACCGCGTGCGCGAGGCGAAGCTCTACGACCTCCTCAGCAGCGAGAACGAGCTGGACCGCCTCGAGGCCGCCGGCGCCATCGTCTCTAGCCTCCTCGACGGCGAGGGCGTGTCCGAGGCCGTTCTGCAGCGTCATCTCGACTGGCGGTTGTTCCGCGGTCTCGCGAGCGGGAGAGCGGCGTCGAGGTTGGGGTACAGCGTTGTCCTGACGGAAATTCTGAGCCAGCTCCTCGGCCCGCCGAGGAACCTTAGCCGCGACAAGTACCCCGGCCTGACGTTCGATAAGGTTCTTGAGATGCTTTTGGAGAGGACGCACGTTGGCGGTAACATGCCGGGCCAGGAGGAGCGGGATCTGTGGTTCGGCCAGCTGTTTGGGCTCGAGTGCTTCGTTCGCGCGAGGGTCTTGTTCACTCCCGAAGAGGGCCCCGAGAGGTGGAACGAGGTGCTGAGGCTGCTTGTGAAGCTGGGCAACAAGAAGGTCTGGCTGCGGCCGCAGTGCGGATGGGTCGTGGCCCAGGCGCTGGCGCAGCTGGACCGGAGCCGCGTCGAGATGGTTCTGCAGCAGCTCGTCGAGCTGGGCTGGGCCAAGACTCCCGAGGGCGTAGGCATCTGGCTTGTCGCGTTTGAGCAGTGCCCCGACCTGAGCAGCAGCGACCAGTCGAAGCACCACCACCCCCTGTCGTCGAGGAATCTGGGCGAGCTCGCGGGTATTCTGAAGGAGGGCGGCCAGGACGACGTGGAGAAGCAGCAGAAGCAGCACCAGCAACAGCACCAGCAAAGAAGGGGCGGCGGCTTCAGCAAGAACAAGCAGGCCAACTGGACGCCTCAGCTTCACTTTGTTTGGGACCTTATTGTCCGCCACTTCTTGCGCCGGGGGCCTGAGCACGTTGACGAGTTCAGGGCGTTCTGGAAGCGGGTTGTTGACGGTGAGTTCTACGAGTGCTCAAAAAACCAAAAGCTTGAGAAGACGCTGACTGGGGTTTTACAGACAATTTCTTCGCAAAGACCGCTACCGAGGGACAAAAGTTCAGGGGCTTCCTGGTTTTCCAGAAGCTGCTCCAGAGTTATGCCGACATCGATGACCTCCTCGACGTTCTATTTAGCAGAAACGTGATGACCTGTCTCATCAACCAGGCCGCACAGGAGGACCGATTCCTGCACCGCGCGGCTCTCAAGACCTGCAAGGTTATTGAGGAAACGTCTGCGGCGCACCCCGAAGCCACCGGCATCATCCTCGACAACCTGATCAACAATAATGGACTGTACCGGTTCGATGTCATGACCAAGAGCAAGACTGTCGACAAGATCCTTCAGCACGTGAAGGCCGATACAGGCGAGGATATCATCCAGGTCCTGAGCGGGCCCGTCATGAAGGCCTCCACCACATCGTACGTCGAAACCCCTAAGCACTCGTTTGCGCCTTGAGACTGACAATGCTACAGAAAGGACATCAACGCGGTCAAGCTCGACCTCCGAGTCTACATCGAATACATCTTCCGCCTTACCACTTCGGCACCTGAGCCCGCGCTGCAGGAGCTGACCTCGCTCGCATACGCCAAGCCCATTTGGATCCCGGAGAACGCAAACTCGCTCGTGACGGAACTTAGCAGAAGCCGTCTCCAGTCCGCCTTTGCCAAGCTATCGCGAAAGGCAGAGGACTCGAACTACCTTTGCACCGCGGTACTGTCCATCAACCCAGAGTACATCCGCATGGAAGGCGAGATGAAGAAGGAAGTCAACTCGGCACGCAAGCGGTTGGAGAAGCTCATGAAGAAGAGCGCCTCCGCGGGCGAGAACGCCTCGGACGAAGTCAAGATCGCACAAGGCCTGTCTCTCCTCCACGCCATCGCCATCTTCCAGCTCTACAACGAGGAGCCGGATGCGTTCCAGCTCCTGAGCGACCTGAAAGAGTACCAGACGCGTCTTCAGACGGACGAGGAGGGTGCTGCCGAGTTTTTAGTCGAGATTTTGCTGTCTCTCGTCTCCCAGCAGTCGTCGCTCTTGCGAGAGATCTCGCAACGGGTGTTTGGCAACTTTACCACCCGGGTTTCTCCCAAGGCACTGGAGCTGTTACTAGACGTTCTCTCGGCTGACGAGAGCGCCAAGGGACAGCAGTCGCTGTTCGACGATGTCAATGCGGACGATATGGATGTCGAAGACATGGAGGAAGACGGCGAAGACGAGTCCGACGACGAGCTTGACTCCGATGTCGAGGTGGACTCAGACGTTGAGTTTGTCGCCCTCAACACCGGCGACGGCGAGGAGGACGAAGAAGAAGATGAAGACGAGGAATCCGGGTCCGACGATGAGGCCGACGCCGAAGAGGGCAAGAACCTCGAGGCTCTCGACGACGCCCTTAGCAAGATCCTCAACAGCCACCGGCTCGACAAGGACCAGGAGGCCGAGACCTCGGACGATGACTCGGACATGAGCGACTCGGACATGTTGGAGCTCGACAGCAAGCTGGCCGAGGTGTTCAAGCAGCGTGCCAAGGCGGCGCCGAGTAAGAAGAAGGAGCGCAAGGCCGCCAAGGAGTCCGTCGTCAACTTCAAGCGGCGCGTGTTGGACCTGCTCGAGATTTATGTGAAGAACGAGGCTGCGAACCCGACGGCGCTCGCCATCCTGCAGCCGCTGCTGCAGCTCGTCCGCACGTCAACCATCAAGACGCTTTCCGACAGGGCGTTTGAGCTGATCAAGGACTACCAGAAGAAGCTGCGCAAGGCAAGGTCCGGGGTCGCCGGCGGCAAGAAGGAGGAGAAGAAGATCGACAAGAAGGAGGCGCTCGAGGTCTTGAAGGGCGTGTACGAGGAGCTGAAGGCCGGCGAGACGAAGGCGCACGCCAAGGCGGCGGTGCCGGCGTGTTTGATCGCGGCGTCGAGCGTGTTTCACGCCGGTGCGGGCGATCGCGCCGCTGTTGATGCTGTGATTGGGGACGCCGAGGGCTCGGCGGTTCAGGACGAGATGAAGAAGGCTTGGGATGAATGGTGCAGGAACCACGAGGCCCTGAAGAAAAAGGCCGCCGCCGACGATGCTGGAAAGAGCAAGTAGAGAAAAGAAAGGGAAGAGGGCCCGGTAGAGTATGGTGTGATACAAAAAAGATTCGTTGTTGGCGTACTGGGCATGGGATCGGGAACAAAAATCAGATTTGTGTCTCACTTAAGCATTAGCCATCGATAGGCCATGGGAAGGTTCTGGGCTTGAGTTATTGTTCGTATTTAACGTCACCAGATCCCATTTCTGTTTACACATTTTCTACAGTCTTGGTCGACGGACATGACCTTGATCAGCTCACTATGCCAACTCACCTAACCAGAGCGACTCGGAATATTCAGGGCTATCCTGGGTACCACCAACAATATGGGTATCCTTTAGACACCTCTTCTTCCAACATTTTGTTTCCAACGGGCATTCGTTACTTGTGGTCAAACCGAAAATATCCTGGCAAGGTTTCATGCAGAGTTCAAATGAAAGGGAAGATGACGCCACGTCTACGTGGGTTTTGGCTGAGCGAGGTTCTATAGAGAGGTGCTGGTGATGATTGTGGTGGTGGTGGAGGACTAACAGTGACCAGTCTAGGTTGGAGCCGCGGGAGTAGGAGAGCGGCTTGAGCAGTCTCGGGCGGCAAAAAGAGGATGTATTCGTCCGAGTTGGCGTCATGAGAGTCATCAAGATGGGCGCAGCCGCAGCCTTCTCCAAGCTCAAAGGGTTGGTAGGGAGGTGAAGTTGGTGAGGTAGGTGAAGTGGGTGAGGCAGGCTCTTGTGAGAGAACCCCATCCTGGGTGGTGTTAGAGACGTCAGCCTGCTCTTCTGGGAGGGGCTCATCCACGTCAGGGTTGCACACAGTCAAGGGGACATGTGGAGAGAAGTTGCCAACATCAGCAGAAACAGTTGACGGCTCCAAGTCACCACGGTGTAGAGATAGGCGGTCGGGGTTGCGAACAACCAGCGGGCCATTCCCAGAGTCAAGAAGACGAGTTGCAGCAGCCACGGAAAACTCGAAGTGCCCATAGACCACACCGAGGGCCGGGTCCTCAGAAATACGCTTCTGCTTCGAGTCGGGGGTTTGTTTCTTCGTCTTCTTCTGTGCGGGCGTCTTGCGGTCAAAATACTCCTTCCAGGCTGGCTCGTCGTCCAAGTATGGTAGACCAGGAGGGGGGAACGGTTTCTGGTGGAACTCCAAGGCCCATTTGAGGAGGAAGCTGTTGTCCAGGATGTCGCAGAAGCGCAGGCGGTGGCGGCGGAGGCGGCGGCGGCAGCGTGAAGGTGTGGGGAACTTAGGCATGGCGACTGCCCTGGGGATTGTTTGTGAAAGTTGTGGTTTGTGTAAGTAGGTTGTTCCTTATTAGGTATGTTGAGTGTGGGGTGTGCAAGCGTCCGGACTGTCGTGTAGTAGGTTGTGCGGAGGATCGCTACAAACTGGGAAGTAAAAACCTACGCATATTTAACCCCGTAGCAAAAGGCAGAAGAAATCTTTGGGTACTTGGGTCGTTGTAGTTGTTCAACAGGCACCCACGAGTCTTGGGCGGGTGAATCGAGGACTTGACCAGGAACAAAGGCATTATTCAGGGAGTCAGGTGCTGCCTAGGACTCAAGTAGCACAATGTGGGAGAGGCAGTCTGAGTTTTGAATTTAGGATACTTCAACATCATCTTCTACGCAAAAATTGACCACGTGAGTGCATCCCGTTGAGTGCATCCCGTTAAGAAGTTTAGAGTATTTCATTAGACGCGCACAGAATCAATATTTACGTAGTAAGTGGTGGGGTTATGTCTATACTCAGACTCTGGTTATTTGCTGGTTCTTTAGAGAACTAGGACGTGAGCGAGGTCAGACAGTGCTCAGTGGTGATATCTAAATCGGGTAATAACCTGGGTATGGTCGGCGACTCCCCGAAGTGGGTCCGCGAGAAACATCGGCCCCGGCGTCCGGTATGGGGCCGTGACGCTCTGGGCCACGGTACCGGGTCCAAGTGCTACCAGACCTCGGATTCACGGAACTGTACGTATGCCCTCTGTACATATATAAGAAACCGTTTAAAAAAATTGTAGATGGCTTTACTCAAAGGACAAATCGCTCATCGCCGTCCCCGTTCTCTCTGTCATCCCTGTAGCATTGATTCTCCACGAAAACCCCAGGCATAATCAACGCAATGCAGGAGACACCGGAATTTCACATGAACGAAGAAACCGGCCAAGAGGGGAACTAGATTCTCACAGTGTAAAAACACGGAACCTGCTGTACTTCTGGACCGATTGTCAGCACAACTTATGGAGGCTAATCTATACCACCCGCAGCTCCAGTCTTCCGCTGGGCATAGCAAAAGGGCATTAAGCCTCGCAACTCTCGAACAATTTAACTCGCTCCAATAACAAGCGATCTGCCACTTCTTTACTATGCCTTTGATCGGTCATGTTCTTCAAAGTTGCGTTCGATAACGCTAGTACCAGGCCAAGTTGCCAGAGTACCAACCCGGGTGGCCAAGAGCGCAAACTTGAATCTGACGGGCAGAGTTCAAATATTTTACTCCAACCATCCTTAGTTATTTCCTCCGCTATTTTTTCGTTTTGCGGAGGCTCCATCATTCGAACGGGAGAAGTCGTCTTACCCAGGGGCTCGATGCTGGCAAACCGTCTCGAAAGGAGGATCTATTACCCGCCGGGGAGTACAAGTTATAGAACCTGGCGATAAACCTTTCAGAATTCACGTTATTTTTCTACAGCTGGTTTGATATGTTACATACCTGAGTACACTACGAAGAAACATCCACAGAAGAATTATAATTACCTCACATCTACAGAAGCTTGGCCCGACTGGCCGGTCTGCACCTCGAGCCGTGATACATGTGGGGTTGGCGGTGGCAACTGTACTTTGATCGCTGAAAGTTCGATACTATGCATCTACATGATTTTCACTATGAGTCTCGACTTAAAGTACGAAGCCTAGGGGATGGGGCCGAGAGACTGGCCATGTTCAGAGTCTATAACATTACTTGTATGTTTTTTGTCATTGTGCCCTTTTTGATGACGGCAGTTCCTTTTAAAGAATGGTTTCGATGGGAAAACAAATCAAAGGAATTCATAAAAAACCTTCCAAGTTTGAAATTAATCTCCGGAACAATCAGATTTGAGCAAGGCCCTTGCGTTGTAAACAACCTCATTGGGGCAGCGGGTCAAGCCCGCGAAGTGGACGGCAGTCCTTGCATCATGGATGCTCTTACCGCCAATGAAAGTACCACTGGCATCTTCCGTTGCCTTGTGGAAGAGGTCATTTCCCTGACACCTGGTATAACACGTGGGACTTCAAGCCATTCTTCCACGTCCGGCGAGTCTGAAAGGAGGTATGCTCAGTCAAAGCATGTTGGTGCTCGAATCCGCGCTCGAGGGGGTCTTGAAGGGAAACAACGATTTCGCCGGATATTTGAACTCGAGGGTGAGGACCGGAGCTAGTTCCTGCACCCTTCTCGTCGAACCTTGGTTCTCAAGGTCCCAGTGTTGAGCGACTGAGGTGGGGAGGATCAAAAACATCAACAGAGGTCCTCAATATTTTCATGGTTGACTGCACCATGGGAACAAGCGATGAGATAATAGCGCTTTGGTCTACACGGAATGCGGATTGCCTCGGGCTGCCCTAGCCTGGAGCCGCAGCGAAAAGCGAACCAAGTAGCCATATCTGCGCACTCTTACAAAGGGGTTGTACCAGGGAATGAAAACATGTTGTTTCCGGACATGGTTTCAAAGATATTCTGAGATTATCGTGTGATTCGTGCTTTGAAGATGAACACGTGTAGCACGAGATGCTGCGGGCTTAGAATCTCAAACACTGAAAGGAACCCCATTCAGCTAAATTCACAAGCCCGTCAATGACTCAACCGCTACCGCATTCAAAACAGACTCGGAAATATCTCTGATGAATTGTAAATGAATGATCCTTTAGCTCCAAGCTTCTCTTAGCCCCTTTCAGAGAGCCACGGTTGTCAATCTGCTCATCTTGTTGTTGACAGTCGGCCTTTCATCCACGTATTCAATATGTCAAAGAAAACCCCACACTGAAAGATTCCTCAAAGAAATTTGCCCAAGGGATCTGATTTCTCTTACTCCAGTTCCAGAAGCTTCAATATTGATAAGGACCACCAAATCTGTCATGCCTGCATACCGCTTCAGACAACAGATACCCACCGCAACCCTAGCCTTACCACTAAACATTACAACTCAGAAAACGCGTATTCGACACCAATATAACAACATTAAAGCATATAAAGCTCTCAATATGTGCATGGAACTGTGGCGCAGATACATTTGCCCCAAGGCACCTCATTACACGCCGACGAGCGATCTTGATATTGGAAGAGACAACCACCCTCAACCGAGGGACGACGTGATCGACCACCATTTGGTCGAGGAAACTCAGAATATCTTTAGAGAGAACCAAGAAAGCCCACATGACAACGCAGACGGGAGCTGTCAACTCCACTGGGTCTACAACTTGATACGATGCGCCCACCTGTACTCTCAAGAATGCGCGACGTCGCCCTGCGTGGGGATGAGGATTCAATATTTTGACAACGCATGCTCGTACTGCACCGGGAGCATTGATGTGCATGTCGACGAAGACCACGAGATCAAGCACGAAATCAACAAACCTCTGCAAGTCCCATCCGACGAGGCAAATATGGAACAGCAGGTGCTGCACGATTTCGAGCAGTACAGGGAAAAGTACCTGCTCCAGTTGCTCCAATTGTTCCACGTCGTACTGTTGAAGCCTATGCCACTCCAACCAGAGACTGCGACCTGGGAAACATTCATCGAAACTGCCTGGCCTGAGACCTTTTGTAAGCTGGATCACGGGCACATCGGCCACGGATCATTAGCCTGCGAATGTGAGGCGACGACGGAGGAGTGGCGTACCAACACTGCGTACTCTAAACGGAAGAACGAGGCGCTTGCTATCCTCAACAGTCTCGAATCAAGGAGCGGGCCTCATGGCGCATATGTTTACTACTGGTGGACGCAGGGCTTTGGGGAGGACGATGACTGGCAACCAACTGCCAGGGCCGACAACCTGTACTCCAAATACCATCCGGAAAACGATTTCTTGCAGTTCCAGATGACATTCGTAAACTTCACGCAAGACGAGTACAACAAACGATATCAAAAGCTTCGTAGAATGGCCGAAAATTGTCTGGGACAGCTGAAGCAGAGAGGCGGAGACGTCTCCCAGGAGCACCCGAAGACGGGTTACTGGCAGCAATGCGGGATCCGCTGGATCGGAGTCGACGACTGGGGGAAGTCGCTCGGCCGGCGCATGGAGTTCCTGGAATGGGTTTACCAATTCCTCGCGCTCGACATCGGCCTCCACGAGAACGTGATGATGTACCTCGGCGCTGCCCTGCTCGCCATGCTCAACCCCTGGCCCAACCCGCAGATCCACGATCACCCCTCGCACCCCCCTCTCTATACCCTGGACGTCCAAATGGCAGCATTCGATGTCCTTCAGGAATGCATCTGGTGGGTCGAGTACCTATGGCCACTCGACGACAGCCTGAGGGCACAGGACAGGTACAAGGAGTCGATCAACGCGAGCAGCATCGCCAACGGGATCATCCAGCGCAACAGAGAGATTGAGCTGCTCGACATGAAATCGCGGAATCGGTCCGCCGAGCACAAGACTCGAAGGTTTGCGAGGCCGCCGGAAGAGGCCATTGCGCAGGGCGACATATTATGCCCCTTGTGTCAGGAGGAATGGGACCGTTTTCCGTTCCACGATCCGGTCAAGCTCCCGTGCTGCAACAATTTCGTCGGACGCAGGTGTATGAAGCAGTGGCTGGCCTCCAAGCCGATCCGACCAGCAGGCAACAATTACGTGACACGGGAGAAGTGGGTGGAAGAGTTCACGTGCGCGTTGTGCCGCAAGGGCGTCGGAAGCCACTTCTCACCCAACTTCTTTGGGCAGATGCTGGACACCCCCCGAAGGATATCCGTGACCTCAGTTTCTATGACGACTTTGAAGGCTTTCCAAAGCCGGCACATTACTGGCAATAGCGACATGACTTGATACTTGGCAAGGCCGGACCCTTGGCCGAGGGAGGCGGAGACAGGGAACGGGTGTACAAGGCGCTCTCCAAGTAAGGCTTGGAGCTAAGTAGATTCACGACAGGTCGAGAACCCAAAGACAAAGATATTGTTGAGTTCATCGCAGTCGTGCAGTAGTTGAGATGTGAGGTGATTTTGGAACATGTGAGGGCTTGGATTCCATTGAGCCTCATCCTGGGTGTCGTCGGAATTCCAGCTGGATGCCGAAGCAAAGCCGAGAACGACAATGGAAGGGACAAAAGAAGAAGGTCCTGAAGCAAACAAGACGAAGGTAGAGGCCAACCGCCCCAACCTGAAAAGCAGCACCCACTCTTTCTCCTTCTGCTCCGGCCTGATTATTCCCCTTTACTTTCCTCCAACGTCACCTCTGAACAAGAGAGGGAGTCTTTTCTTTCATTGCATTTGTCTTTTCTTTCGCAGTCCTCTCTGCAGCCACAAATGTGCATTGGAAGCATGGCATCGCTTCCCTCCCCACGATGGATCGCAGTGTGCAGGTTCGCTGACCTGCTCACCAGCCTCACCACAGATGTTGATCATTACGAAGCTGATCACAACTCCCCCCATGACCTACTGCAAGACAGGCCGATGCTTTTTGTTCGCCTGCGCCCGCCAAGACGCAGGGTTCGCCGAGGCCCTGGCTTCGACACCCTACCCTCACCGAGGCTCACCTGGGATCGTCAACAAGGCAGACGGACCGACACTCAGAAGAGGTCGACTTACCGAGCTGGGTTTACCTCAGCAGCACCCACCTTACATAAGAAGACATCAAGCCCACACAATTAAGGGACAAAGATCTGGATGAGTCTAGGCCCAACGCGGTCTGGTGCGATTCATGACGCTGCGAGGATCCCTGCCCGGAACCTTCTCCTTTCAGTTGGGCCCTTTTCTTTGCAGGCGCAGGCCCAAGGCCCCCTGACATTCTACGACCCTTTGGCCATTGCGGTGCCCCGGCCGAAGTCTGAGGCGAAAAAGCTCCCTTGTCCACGGGAAATTCCACCTCATCCAGAACCTCCCCCAAAGAGACCACATTTCCCTATCGCAATTTTGTGGGAGAAATTTTCGTTTCTTGTTTACCAGAGACAAGGCGAAATCCTACTGGACGGGATTGTACCAATTCGAGACGCCTATTTGCTCGAATTCCTTAGGGACAGAAGAAAAAGAGAGAAAGGTATGTGGCCAACGCGCCGTGCTGTTGCTTCGCTGGCAGCCCCATGCCCACCACAAGTTCCCCACGTCGCTGGAAAGAAAGCTCAAAGCTAACACCTGGCATCCCCAGATTCGAATTTCGTCTCCGACACTCTTTACCCTTCGGCCATCTCGCGCCGCTTTTCTTGTCTTCATCGGGGACCAACTGGACTCGCCGCCGCAAAGATGAAGTTCAGCAGCATTCTGTCCGTCGGCCTACTGGTCGTGTCGCCCCTGGCTGCGGCCTGGAGCAAGGAAGGTGAGCACGACGCCATACATGCGCGTCCTCGGCGCAACGTGAGCTAACGAGACGATGGGCAGATCGCGAGATTTTCCGCATCCGCGACGAGATCAAGGCCCACGAGGCCAACCCCGACTTGACCTTCTACGACCTTTTGGGTGTGAAGAACGGCGCTACCATTGACGAGATCACCAAGGCCTACCGCAAGATCTCTCGCACCCTCCATCCTGACAAGGTCCGCCAGCAGCTCATCGCCGAGCGCACCAAGGCGAAGAAGAAGGCCAAGAAGGAGCCCGGCGTCAACGTGCAGAAGCCCCCTACCCAGAAAGAGATCAAGGCCGCCGTCAAGATCGCCTCGGAGCGCCAGGCTCGCCTGGGTCTCGTGCGCAACATCCTCAGCGGCCCTGACCGCGACCGCTACGACCACTTCTTGAAGAATGGGTTCCCGGCTTGGAAGGGCACCAATTACTACTACAATCGGTACCGTCCTGGCCTGGGCACCGTGCTCTTCGGCGTCTTCCTCGTCGGTGCCGGTGCCTTCCACTACATCGCTCTGTACATGTCTTGGAAACGCCAGAAGGACTTTGTCGAGCGCTACATCAAGTTTGCGCGCAACGCCGCGTGGGGCGACAACCTCAATATCCCCGGCATCGATGCGACCCCGGCACCTGCCCCCGCCCCGCCAGCCGACGATGAGGAGGGTCCCCAGCAGCCGATGAACCGCAAGCAGCGACGTATGCAGGAGCAGGCCGCCCGCAGGGAGGCCGCCAAGGAGCGCGGAGGCCGATCCCGTAAGATTGCCGGCGCCGGCAGCGGCACCGCCACCCCCCGCGAGACCCCCGTTGTCCAGACTGGCCCTACCGGCTCCAAGAAGCGCGTTGTCGCCGAGAACGGCAAGATTCTTGTGGTCGATTCCGTCGGAGATGTCTACCTTGAGGAGCAGGATGAGGATGGCAACACCGAGCAGTACCTACTTGATGTGAGTGCCGGATTGCAAGCTCGGCTTGACAAGCTCCCACTACCCGAATTTGTCGATTGATACTAACTCTACATAGCCCAACGAACTGCCCCAACCCACCATCCGCGACACGGCGCTCGTCCGTCTCCCCGTCTGGGCCTACAACCGCACTGTCGGCCGCGCTCTTGGTCAGAACAACGATGATTTGGAGATCGACACTGAGGACCTGGACTCTGATGATGGGGAAATCCAACACACTCCTAGCTCCGACTCCGCCGCTGACGACTTTGAGCTCCTCGACAAGTCCACTGATTCCCTGGGCAAGGCCAAGGCCACCGGCGCGCACACTGGCGGCAGGTCCAACAAGCGCAAGAACAAGAAGCGTTAAGAGGAACATGGGGTGAGGGATGTCATAGAGCTGCTCACCACTCTCCGGCTTCTTTTCGTTGCTGTGACGGGTTGTGTGACGCTGATTGATCTCGAGGCTCAGACAAGCAGCCCAGAGTGGCAACGCTGCACTATGAAGCCGCAGTCGCTCTCGCGCGATGCATGTAGATTAACAACCAATGCAAAATCAAGTACAAGAGAAAGCCGCACCAGCTCCTCGGAATAGTCATGGCATCAGTGCGCTGCACGTGTGTTAAGGTTTGTCTGAAGGGATGTGGATGATTTCATTCTGTTCTCCAAAGGCCGTCTCTGTCATCTGTGGGACGGAGATACTTCCGAACGCGGTTTCCGCTTCCCGTCAAACATGTCGCGACCTTGCGCAAGTGCATTAAACCGTTTGCTGCCCCTTCTGCATCTCGCAACTCTGTTTCGTCCATTCCAAGACTGCATGACGCTTCTTTTTATGGTTTGCACAACGCCTTCATCCCCCCCCCCCCCCAAACGACAGCGTCAACCACGGTGACATTTGGACGGCCAACGCTGAAAACACCACCACGGGTTGTTTTACACTTCAACTTTCACGTCATGCCTGAACGAGCTGCCTCCTTTACCACAGGGTATGCCTCCAACCCCCAACTGCTGCCCTGAAACAAAAGAAAGCCAACACCAAAAACGGTCCACCCGTTCCTGGGTTTATTCCCAAAAGGAATAGAGCCTCCAACCTAGTCCCCCCCACCGTCCTTCTTCCGCCTACCGCTAAAATGGGTGCTCGAGCGCGCCGCACAGCAACGCACCGCTCGAGCCGCATCGTCGCCCGGCGCTGAGCCGGTTCCAGATTCACGTCCCTGCCTAGTGGATGACTTGCTCGCCTCAACTCTGAACCATCTTTTAGCGTCTGTTCGCCGGAGACGCCACTTGAATCGCTAAGCGGAAACGCCATCTCAATCGAGACTCAACCAACGGTTCCTCGCAACTCTCATTGGCGAAGCATGCATCCGCTTGATCGCCCGTCCCCTATCTCCCCAAGCGTCCCTGGGGCGATCCCATTTGAACTGCCCAGGCACGAGAGCGTTTGCCAGTTTACTGCACTATTGGGCTCATCCCCTGCTCTTACACACTTACATGCGCACACAAACTCTCATTAACCCACCCCCACCATGAACTGCTCTCAAGTGCCTAGAGGGTGTTAGACAACGTACTCGGATCGGGCTGGACGAGTGTTCGGTGACGACGATTCTGTCTGCCAATCTTGTCTAGACTCCTGCGGTCAGGTCGCCCGGCCCTGCGCACCCGGGACACTAGGCTATTCTTATTGCTGGGTTGTACATCGAGATATCAGACTTCCCCCCCTAAACTAAGCGCCAGTCCGTTCGAGGGGCCATGATATGTATAACCTGTAACCCCCTTGGACCCTGGCGGGTCCTCCTTCCCCCACCACCCGCTCTCTCCCTTGGTCTTGTCCCGTCAACCCGGATCATATTCTGCACATTCCATTCCGTCGACCCATCTATGACGATTCAATGTCACCCTCGTCATGATGTCTAGGTGAAGACGAAGTGAGAGAATACCATACCTTTGAGGGATTGATTGTGGATGCCGTTGCTATCGTCTATATGATGGAGGATCGCAGCGGGCAAGTGCTGGCCGTGGCGGTCCTCTTCTTCGTGCTGTGTTGGATCGCCGTCGGCCTGCGCATTTACTGCCGTGGATGGATCATACGCTCTCTTGGAGTTGATGACAAGCTGATGATTGGTCTCATGGTATATTGCGAGGACACCTGGAAACTGAGGGCTACACCTGGACTAACATCATTGGCAGCTCATCTTTACCGTCTATCTCATCACCCAGATTCAAGGCGTCCGCTACGGCACCGGCCGACACAGAATCGACCTCAGCCCAGAACATAATCGCGATGCTCTCATGGTATGGCCTCAATGCCCGCTCCACCTCGATGCCCGGCCGAAATGCGACACTCACTGACTTGTGTTTCTAGTACTGGTACATCTGCGAACTGCTCTACATCATCTCAACATGTCTTCTCAAGATCTCCGTCGGGTACTTCCTACTTCGTGTCTCCGTCCGCCGCACCCACATATGGATCCTCCGCGTTCTAATGCTTGGCACCGTTCTCTTCGGCTCAACATACTTCTTCATGGTCATGTTCCAGTGCAGACCCATACCGACTTTCTGGGAGCAGTCACCTCGCGCGGAGGGTAAATGCTTCAGCAACCGTGTCGTTCTCATCATGACATACACAGCCTCCATTATCAACTGCCTCGCAGACTGGGCCTTTGGGATCCTTCCGCTGTTCATCGTCTGGTCGCTCTCACTACCCAAACGTACCCGATTCCTTGCCTTCGGCATTCTGTCCTTTGCCGCCATCGGCTCCGCGGCGACGGTCATCCGGTCAGTCTATATACCGACCCTCCTCGATGGCGACGACTTCCTGTGGGCCACTACCGATGTTGCTCTGTGGAGTACCGTCGAGCCCGGCATCGGGATCACTGCTGCGTCCATCGCCACCCTCCGCCCTCTGTGGCAACTAATATGGTACCGCGCGGGATTGAGGTCCCAAGCGCCCCGCGCCATAGCCTGGCGGGAACGCTTTCAGGGAAAACCAAGCTACATCCGCAGTGATGGATCCGATCCGCGACAACACCCACGAAACCCCATGTCAGATGACGCTGCCCTTGAGGAGATTGAGGCAGAACCCCATACTGGGTTTGAGGCGGACCTGCCGCGCATTCATCATACCGAGAATGGCTTGAGCCCATCAACACACTCGCGCCGAAGCGGCCTGAGCAAGAATTTCGACATCTCTTCTGGGAGAAATAAACCGAGCGATGATAGACAATCCCTGGTTATACCCCGCGAGGATGGCGGTGGCTCTCAATGGCTGTGCCCCTCACCCCGCAAGGTACGTTGGGCTTCTCTGCTGGTGGATACTGGTCGCAGAAGATCCTACTGGTGCTGACTATCTCACAGGAAGAAAGAGGCCACGAGATCGAGCTCGAGGACGGTGTCCATCTTACGCCGGTGACGAGACCCAACGCCGCCCCGACCGTAGACTGGTGCTCTCCGCGGATGTCGGCCCTTTCCATGGGCTTCAACTCATTAAGCCGCAACTCGACACAATCCGCCGCTACAACGTGGGGCTTTGTCAATTGCGATGGCACGAACAGGATAAGCAACCCAGGCCTCGGCGACAGGACCAGCACCAGAGCGAGCAGACTCGGCAACATCAACCATGCCCGTAACAGCAGGGCAAGCAGACTTAGCAATGTCAGCAGCATCAGTGATGTCAGGGGCGGCCATATCGACACATACAGGGTCAGCGGAATCACGACGAACACGTACACGAACACGAACCCGCGCAACAGCAGGCTCGATCGGTACAGCCGGACGACGCGGGCGAGCAGTCACTACACCAACGGGTCGCAGTACCTGGCGCCGCCCGCATCTGGAGACTTCCCGATGCCGAACCCCCCTCCGAGCACATGGCAGGTGAGCGTTCCTACGGGTATGAACTCGGCGCAGTGGCTTTCGTCCAGGATGGCGGAGCATCCTGGGTATCCGGGACCCAGGCGGTAGTAGGCAACCTGCCTTGAGGGGTAGTGCGACATCGCAGCAAGCAAGAACAAGGATACACAGCTACCTCCGAGCTGCCATCCACCGTTTTCAACGCGACCACGTCCCTGCCGAGACTCGGACCGACGAGCCAACTCAGCACTATCCACGACGAAGACTTCTGATACACCAACATGATTTTCTCGACGACCAGCGACGGCAAAAGGAAATAGAACAGGCGTACAAGCAGGACGCCACCCCATAGGAAAATAATTCAATATTGGTAATGATGTCGGGTTGACTGACGAGGGCGAACACCACAAGCAGAGGAAATGGTGAGGTCAGGGTAGTTGCCGGATGTCAGTCCCGGTCCACTAGGGACCCAAAATTGGGTATTTCAAAAGGCCGAAGGGATTGGCGGCATATGTGTGATAGAAACAAAGTTGCATACCACGAGTATAGCAATAATATGACACGACACTTTCTTCTTCTTCGAATAATGGAGTTGGCTGTGGTGATGATGTCAGCGAAGAGAGTTTGGAAATGAGAAAAGGGGGAGTCTGGAACGGCAGAGATAAAAGTGAGAGAGAGAGACCTTTTCCAAAGGAACTGTCCGAGCCAAGGCAGTCATTCTGTTTCCTGTCGAGCCACGACCCCCGAGGCTCATGCGTCCCATGCATAATGACGAACGTGTACGCCCATCGAGGTCTCTCAAACGCGCAATACACTCTGATGGAGGGCACAAGTCACCTTCCCAGGTATAAAGACGCCTTCGAAGGTGGAGGCAGATGGAGTTCATCGGAGAAGTACCAGCAGCCGTGCTGCTCATTGTCTGCGTTCCCTCACCATATGCCACATCCTGCGGAGATCTCCCAATTTTTGGGTTTGTTTCGTAGTACTGTTCATTCCTCATGCGTGCCTACTGGTATCTGGCCAATTCCTTATTCATAACCTTCTTGACAAAAGAAACGATCTCCAAAAGGCGGTCCATTATTGCCTTGCTTTCCACCCATGTGTCCGCCATGCAGTCTAACTCGCGAGAGAAAGAGGTATCTGCTGCTATGCTTAAAAAAAAAAGGGTTTGCAAAGTGTCATTTACAAAATCTCCATGGCCTCCATGTTGCCGGCCTGGCCGCCAAAATGCTGGAAGGCGCCGTACTGGTTCTCCATCTGCATCTGCATCTGTATCGCTTGCTCCCTGGCCCAATCGTCTCCGAAGCCCTTATAAACAGGGTCGGTGGCCGGCTTGTAACCGCTGACGGAGCCATAGTGAGAGTAGTTGCTGCTGGAGCGGGCCTCGACCTGCTCCCGCTCGTACTCGCGGCGCATCATCTCCTCGTAGCCGGACATCATGTAGGGCTCGACTTGGTGAGAGATGGAGTTTGCCAGCCAGCGGCTGTCGTCGGACTGGACCGGGGTACCATCGAGGCTCATGACGGCGTTCTGCTGCCGCTGCTCCTTCTCCGCCTCCATGCGCTCGTACCGCAGCTTCGCCAGCTGCTCCTCTTGCTCCAGTGTCGTGCTCGTCCATGCAAGCGACGGGTTTTCTGTGCTCGAGTTAGGCGGCGCGGCACGCCAGATTTCGATCAGGCGTAGTTGGTGGGGTTCTTCGGAGATTCGGAAGAGCTGGATCTGGGAGGGGGAGAGGACGGAAGGGTCAACGCCGTGCTGGCTGAGGACGGCCTCGGGAGTCAGCTGCTCGGTCTGAGGGGGTTCGGACGAGGGACGCTGAACAGGGACGTCCTGAGATTGTGGCTGGCGAGCAACGTGCGCCGAGTGGGTGTAGTGCTGGGTGATGGAGTAGATAATGGGTGCCGGAGTTGGCGCGGCATTGGTGGGGGCGGGGTCGGGGGCCTGCTTGAGCTCCTCTTCGGCCTTGGGCGGCTGCACATGGCTCTGGATCTCAGGGTTAAAAGTTAAGTTGCGGGAGAAGAGGGCTGCAAGGTCATCTTGGGCCTGCATTGTAGGGGTGTAGGAAACCATGGTCCTGAGAATATGTTAGTTGTCGTTCGTGACTTCTGGCTTGGGATTTCGCGATGCGGCGGACGGTCCATCGCCGAAAAGAGCCCGGCGGGGCTCCGAAACGGGGAAGTGGTGACCGGCCGGTGCGCGCGGGCGTTGATGGAAGTGGGGAGACTTGCCTGTGCGATAGAAGGCGTGTTGGGGGCTGAAGAGCCAAAAAGAAGGACAGAGAGAGAAAAAGGGGAAGGCCGGTTTGATATAGATCTGTTTGCTGTAGAAGTGAAGCTGCTCGTGATGCAGGAAAGACAGTGGCGTGCTGTCTTTGGGATCTTGTTTGTTCTGGGTTTCTTGGTAATCGGGTTCGGAGGCTCGGACAGCGGTAGAAAACAGAAGTTTTTCTTATATTGGCTACTCTACGTACTCTCTCGAGAGCTTGCTGTGTGAAAGCAGAAAATAAGAGAACAGAGACTCGAGGAGGAGACGGAGAGAGAGAGGAAATATCGAAGGTAGTCAGGGAGATCGCAACGGTCGGGGAGCGGTGATTCGGGTTCGATGCGATGGCCCCTTGGGCAGGAAGACAGCAGCAGTGGTGGCAGGGTTAGAGTTGGGTGTGGATGTGATGCGGGTGCGGATGCGGCAAGGTCAGCGGATGCAGTGGGATCAGATGGGTTAGTGGTGGGGTGAGGTTTGTCGTCTTTCTGCTTCTTCGCGGCAACGTCGACGAGGGAAGCCTTTGGGATCTGGCAAATGGTCGAGGGAGTTTGTGCAGAGTTCCAAGAGGGCCGGTCGTGATCGAAATTTTGAGAACCGAGAAGTGCAAGTGCGTTGAGTGCGAATCTGGACTTTATATGACGAAAGGAGTCACATTCATTTCTGGCGGGTAGGGAAGGAGGGGGGAGGGCGGCAGGAGGGGAGGGGACGACCTGGCAGGGGGAAATTAGGAAGGAGGGGCAACTAGCGGGCAAGGCCATGACGCAGACAGGGCAATGTGACGCAGATTCACTGGCTGTAGGCAGTCGCCATGCTGCCGCTACCGGTGGGAAGGTGCACTGAACCTTTCAACACTGAGCGCCGACACTGAGCATGAGGCAGCAGCAGCAGCAGCAGCAACAACAACATCTGTCTCTCCCGTCTCGTCCCATCCCATCCCATCTCGCCCCCTCCCCTCCCTATCCCAGTCGGCCGTCCGTCCGTCTGCATCCACACATCACCACATCATCACCACCAACATGACACCAACCAACGCTAGCCCAGTCCAACCCCCCTCCATGGTTCATTTCCTTCGTCGGGCCGGAATCTCGGCCTGAACCTGCAATGGACCCTTGCTTTGGCAGTTGTCTTTCCAAAATATAGCTCATCGTTGACCATTTTGGTACCGAGGATGGAGACCGACCGACGCAGAACGGATCGTCAGGCCGGTCGTGAATTCGGTACCTGGCCTGACATCGAAATGCGATGGTGGGCAAGCATGCAACCCTCATACACCAGTCCCCTGGCAGAAGACAGAGGCCAAAGGGCAGGTTCCGGCAGCAAAGCGCCGACTTGAAACATGTTCCTCTCCCCGGTTCGCGCCTGCGCCCAATGGGTTGGTGACACGATCAGTCCACACAGCTTCTGGAAGACCACGGAGGTATCAAACACGTTTCCCGTGACACACTCGAGCCCACCCGCCGTCATCTGCACAATATATACTCTCCGATGCTCTACGTGGTCCAGAGAGAAGTGATGGTGATGTTCTCTCTCGGACATGCTGCACACACATTGGAACATGTGATACTTACTTCGGACATCTAAATCGGAGGCGAAGGAGTTCTCAACAGTTTGCCTAGCTTTGGTGTCTCGGAAACCTAACTCTCGAGATGCTGAGTCTGGTAGTTCTACACCGCTCCTCCGCGAAACCCCGTCCCAACGCATGTTTCGCCGTACCCATCCGGGCCTGGTCCCTCGAGTCTCCGTTATGTGCTACCGATAAGAGAAATGATGCGGCAAGATGTCCGACAAAGCGTCTCTTTTAACATCCAAAGGTTATGCTTCGGAATATTGTAGTTGGAGAGTAACGAGTGAACGGGGTATTCGGTTAGCACTTATGTTGGAATGTTGAACCAACCTTAGAATATCGTAAAATCACGGAGTGACCGCCAACTGTCTCCCCTCATGCAAAATCCTCCAACACCTGGCAGCTGCAGCCCACTGCAGGTTCAAGTGCGGGATGGTGGGGTAAACCCAGTCCCCTGTCAGCTTCAACTTCACGATGAAGCTCTCAGCTGCCGCCGCCAGATAGCGAGCGACATGGCAGCCACTCCATCGTGAGCCACAATTTCAAGTGTGGCTAGTGTTCACTTTCTTTTCTTAGCACACACCTCCCTTCCCTTGGATCCACCCCCCGGTCGTCCTCTCAAGCCTGAGGCACCCCTACATCTAGCCTCGCTCATCGACCTCGCGCAGCAACACGCAGCTCGGGTTGCCTGAAGCTCAGATCTCAAGGCTCCAGATTCCCCAATTCCAAACCACGTCCCGCCATCGTCATCCACCAACAAAGCTTCCCGCCGACCAGATAACCTCCCACGAACCTGCACCTCATCACGAAATTCTCTCATCGCCGGCCGTCTTACGCCGTCTCCTCCACAATACAAGACGACTTCCCAAATACCCCAAGCTCCCCCTAGTTCACAATGGTAAGCTTTCCCTTGCCAGGTACCCGGGGAACCACCACCATATCACCTTCGGTGACCGGGGTTTCTTGGGAGCTATCGTCGCACCCATTACACGCCCTCTGAACACCGGAACAATTGCTAATGTGGTTGCCTCTCGCACCGGATAGACGTCGATAGGCACAGGTTATGACCTGAGCAACTCCATCTTCTCCCCCGACGGCCGCAACTTCCAGGTCGAGTACGCTGTCAAGGCCGTCGAGAATGGCGGCACGTCCATCGGCATCCGCTGCAAGGAGGGTGTCGTCCTCGCTGTCGAAAAGGTCATCGCCTCGAAGCTATGGAAGCCTAACGCCAACAAGCGCATCGCCACCATTGACAGACATCTCGGTGCTGTAAGTCGGCCCCTCATCCTGCTTTCCCCTTCTCGCAACCAGCCGCATTGCCCCTCCCTCGCTCCCACATGTTGTTAGGCCTGTGCCAAAGCAGCTCAACTCCTACGCCCATCACTACAGCATGTCTTGGTGTCTTTCCGGCCACTCAACTCACACAATAAAAGGTCTACTCAGGCATGATCCCCGACGGCCGCCACTTCGTCGACCGCGCCCGCGAAGAAGCCCGCGGCTGGCGCGAGACCTTCAAGACCCCCATCTCCACCGCCGACCTTGCAGCCCGTATGGGCGGCTACCTTCAAGCCTATACCCTCTACTCCTCCGTTCGTCCCTTCGGTATCACCGCCATCGTCGGCGGCTTCGACCCCTCAACCGAGTCCCCAGTAGACGGTGAAGTCGGCTCCGGCCCCAAGGTCGGCGCCGGCGGCAAGGACGCCTCCAAGAAGCACGGTGGCCCCTTCCTCTACATGATCGAGCCCTCGGGCTCCTACTGGGGCTACTACGGCGCCGCCACCGGCAAGGGCCGACAGGCCGCCAAGGCCGAGCTCGAGAAGCTCGACCTCGCCGAGGGCGGGCTCACCCTCAAGGACGCTGTCAAGGAGGCTGCCCGCATTATTTACGTCGCCCACGACGACAACAAGGACAAGGAGTTTGAGCTCGAGATGAGCTGGATCAGCGATGTCGACGGCCCCACCAAGGGCCGCCACGAGGAGGTGCCCAAGGACCTGCGTGAGGAGGCAGAGCGGTTAGCCAAGAAGGCGCTCGAGGGCGATGACGATGATGACGAGGACAAGAAGGACGACGAGAAGATGGAAGAGTAAATTCTCTGATGACTGATTGAGGATCAGGAGTGTGGTCGGGGGTTGCTATTGGTAGCAGCGGAGGTATTATGACAGAGAGACGAATCAAAAGATGAAAAAGATCTGTCAAACACACGGCGGGGTTCTGCTGCCAATGGGGTGGTATCTTCACGGCCTCTTTTGTGTACTTGTAAAAACAGCATGATGAAGGCTATGGCGGTGGAATCATAGACTAAATCAGACCTGGTTTGGGCACGTCGGTTCCAAGGGTTGCGTGTCACACCATCATGCCTGCTAATCTATACGAACTCCATGCTAGGTTCACCAAAATGGTGAGACACAAGATACTGCAGACGCGGTAAGCCGGGTGAGCTTTATGGGCAACGATCAGAATCAAGCGAGGCACAGGAGTAATTGGCGGCTGAGAGCCGAACGGGGTGGGGGAACGAACTCCCGCGAACGTCGGAGACGGGACACTCAGCAAGGGGCTCTGATGAGACGGGGCACCCGGGAGTGGGCTCCCCGACGGCTTCTTTGCATAGGTAGGCTGCACCTTCCTATTCATTTTACTCTCGCGTGCCTACTGCGCATTGCGTCGGCCCATCATTCTGCCACCTTCCTAGTATTTGCATGGACGAAAGGAGACAGGGTTTGGGCCTACAAGGGCGACTAGACCAGATAGAGGCGAGGCATAGTGGCTGGCTTCGCGAGAGTAGCGCATTTTCCTAGACACAAATCACGAAACCTTTCGGAGGCAAGACATGGACAGAAGACGCAGGTCGAATGACAGCAATCAAGACGTGTTGGTTCTAAAGTACGTTAATTCATCCCATATCAAACTACCAGATGACCCATTCATCCCATCCCGCCCTATATGGTTTTCTCGCTAAATATTTGGAATCATAAATAAATCAAAGGAGCTACCGCGCTGTCGCCAGATTACCGTTTCTCTAACTAGGCCTTTGTGATCCTGCAAACCAAGTCGGAGCCGTCGACCGAGTCGCCCTCCTTGACTTGGAGGGTCGACACCTTTCCGTTGTGCGGCGCAGAGATGACCATTTCCTAGAGGGATCAAATTAGTAAAATGCACGACGAAAAAAGAGACATGATAGATGGAGTGAGAGATGAGACAAGACACAGGACGGGACATGGGATAAAAGTCAGGTATACGAGACAAAACTTACCATCTTCATGGCGCTGAGAACAGCAATAGGGTCGCCCTTCTTGACATCGGAGCCGTCCTTGACACGGAGTTCGACAAGCACACCAGCCATGGGCGCACCGACCTGGCTCGAGTCGGTAGGGTCGGCCTTGGCCCGGGTGACGTTCTCGACGGAGGCCTTGTTGTCATCAACGGTGACCTGGCGGACCTCACCGTTCATCTCGTAAAACACCTCACGCTGACCGGTGTTCTCGCTGAGGGGGCCGATAGCCAGGAGCTTGAGGATGAGGACCTTGCCCTTCTCGAGCTCGACGTGGAACTCCTCGCCAATCTCGGGACGAGACAAGAAGTACTTTGTAGGAAGAACGGAGAGATCGCCGTACTTCTGGATGAACTTCTTGTAGTCCTCAAAGACCTTGGGGTACATGACGTACGCGGCGATGTCGCACTCGGTGACGGGGCCGCCGAACTTCTTGTGCAGTTCGCGCTTGACCTTGGTGAAGTCGACGGGCTCGAGGAAGAGACCGGGGCGCTTGTCCAGCTTTCTGCGGCCACGGAGGGCGTTGGAGCGGAGGGGCTCGGGGAATCCGCCGTACGGCTGGCCCATCAAACCCTCAAGGAACTCCAGCACGGAGCCGGGGAAGTCAAGTTCGCCGGCGCGGGCCTTGACATCCTCAGCAGTAAGCTTGTTGGAAACCATGAACTGGGCAAGGTCACCAACGACCTTGGAGGTAGGCGTGACCTTGACAATGTCGCCAAGGAGATCGTTGGCGTGCTCGTAGGCCTTCTTGGTCTCGGCCCACTGGGTGCCGAGTCCAAGCTGAGAAGCCTGGAACATCATGTTGGTGAGCTGACCACCGGGGATCTCGTGCTCGTACACCTCAGGGTCGGGGCCGCTGAGGTGGGCCTCGAAAGGAGAATAGAGCAGACGCAGCTGGGACCAGTAGGAGTCCAGAGCGCGTACGTGGGCGGGGTTCAGGCCAGTGTCGTGGTCGCTGCCCTCGAGGGAGGCAATGATGGCGTTAATGCTGGGCTGGGAGGTCATGCCGGATAAACTGTCAGTGGCAGCGTCGACAGCGTCGGCACCGGCCTTCGCGCAAGCGACCATGGACGCCACACCCGTGCCGGCGGAATCGTGGGTGTGGACGTGGATGGGGAGGTCGGGATATTTCTTGCGTATAGCCCCGATCAATAATTCGGCTGCGTGGGGCTTGAGGACACCAGCCATGTCCTTGATACCAAGCACGTGGATGTCAAGAGCCACAAGCTTATCAACAAGGTCAAGGTAGTACTGGAGGTTGTACTTCTTCTTGGGGTTCAACACTATGAATGGTCAGAAAATGGGCATATAACTTTAGGGAAAGGAAAACTTGCTGTCTCCACTGTAGCACACAGCGGCCTCAACGACACCGCCGGCCTTGTGAACGGCCTTGATACCGACCTCGAGCTGGTCGATATCGTTGAGGGCATCGAAAACGCGGAAGATGTCGACACCGTTCTTCTTGGCCTGCTCGACGAAGTGGTCGATGGCGTTGTCGGGAAGGGACGAGTACGCCACACCGTTGGCGCCACGCAGGAGCATCTGGAAGGGGATGTTGGGCACGGCCTTCCTCATGCGGCGCAGGCGGTCCCAGGGGTCCTCGTAGAGGAAGCGGTAGGCAACGTCAAAGGTCGCGCCTCCCCAGCACTCCAAACTGTACAGGTTGTGCAGACCGTGGCTGGTCTCCTTGGCAATGTTGAGCAGGTCGACGGTGCGCACACGGGTGGCCAGGAGAGACTGGTGGGCGTCACGCCAGGTCGTGTCCATGAGCAGTGTGCCCTTGTAGTCGCGGACGGCCTTGGCGAAGGCCTTGGGGCCCTGCTCGACGATGATCTGCCTCCAGCCCTTCGTGCACGTCTGGGAGACGTCGAGCTTGGAGCCGTCGTCGTTGAGGAGGTCGGGGAGGATGATGTCGCCCTTGAACTTGGGCTCGCCGATCTGGCCCTTAATGCTGCTGCCGTTGACGGCGACGTCGCCGAGGTAGGCAAGGAGCTTCTGCGCACGGTTCTGGCTGCCAATGAGGTCGAACAGCTGAGGGGTATCGTCGATGAAGGTGGTCCAGCAGTTGCCGTCAATGAAGGTGGGGTGGGTAAGCAGAGAGGCGAGGAAAGGAATGTTGGTCTTGACACCGCGAATGCGGAACTCGACCAGGGCACGGAGAACCTTTCTGCGGGCAATCTCGTATGTCGATCCGTGGCAGCTGCACTTGACCAGCATCGAATCGTAGAAAGGTGTTATGACGGCACCGGCGAAACCGTTGCCACCGTCGAGACGGACACCGTTGCCACCGGCGGAGCGGTAGACCTCGATCTTTCCCGTATCGGGCTGGAAGCCCTTGGAGGGGTCCTCGGTGGTAATTCTGCACTGGATGGCAAAGCCTCTGGTGGAGATGCGGTCCTGCGTCAGGCCGAGCTGCTGCAGGGTGGCGCCGGCAGCGATCTGGATCTGGGCAGCCACGATGTCGATACCCGTGATCTCTTCGGTGATGGTGTGCTCGACCTGGATACGGGGGTTGATCTCGATGAAGTAGTACCTGTTCTGCTGGTCGACCAGGAACTCGGCGGTACCGGCGTTGCGGTAGTTGACCGACTTGGCCAGCTTGACGGCGTCGTTGAGGATAGCATCGCGGACATCGGAGGGGAGGTCCTTTGCGGGGGCGATCTCGACGACCTTCTGGTGACGACGCTGAACGGAGCAGTCACGCTCGTACAGGTGGACAATGTTGCCGTGGTTGTCACCGAGGAGCTGCACCTCAATGTGCTTGGGCTTGTCAAGGAATCTCTCGACGAAGACGGTTCCGTTGCCAAAGGCAGACTTGGCCTCGGAGGTGGCTCTCTCGAAGGACTCCTTCAGGCTCTCCTGCTCGCGGACGACACGCATACCACGACCACCGCCGCCATAGGCAGCCTTGATGATGATGGGGAAACCATATTGATCGGTGAAGCCCTTGACCTCCTCAAAGGTGGCGACGGCGCCTTCGGTACCGGGGACAACGGGGACATCGGCAGCGATAGCGAGCTTTCGGGCGGAGACCTTGTCACCGAGCGAGTCAATGACATCGGCAGAGGGACCGACGAACTAGAAGCGCAAACCGAGTCAGTGGTGTTGTCAGATTTTAGGGGGGTTTTCGGCGGGATATGACTGACGATCAGACCGGCCTTCTCGACGTTGCGAGCGAACTCGGCATTTTCTGAGAGGAATCCATAACCTTTTGGCGGTGTGTTAGTGGCCGAACCATGAGCGGCACCCCGAGACTAGACGCAATTCCTTACCAGGATGGATCATTTGCGCGCCGTGCTCGACGGCAATCTTGATGATCTCGTCTCCAGCGAGATAAGCACCGACCGGGGTGTACTGGCCGCGCTTGCCAATGACGTATGCCTCGTCGGCCTCTGCGAAACACTGGTCAGAGAAGGACAGAAGGGGGAAAGGAGCTGCGACGCGGGCTTACTCTGTCTGTGCATGGAGAGACGGTCCTCATAACTGCGGAAGTCAGCATGCAACATTTGGGCTAGAGCCAGACAGTGTGTTCTACCTGAAGACTGCGATGGTGTGCAGCGAGAGCTCGTGGGCCTAAGGAGAGTCAGCGCTGGGCCTTTTGCCGCACCAACGGCCGAGCATCATCGGCGAAGGACATGGGCCGACTTACTGTTCTGAAGATCTAGACGCGGATGAAAGTAAGCACCGCTGTTTCTAAAGCATCACTCTGAGCCAGGACGAGGTCTGAGAACATACACGAATGGCTGGGTGACGGTTAGCTTGCCGTGAGTCAGGAGTTCGGTTGGATGGAGGCACTTACGGATTTCACCACGGTTGGCAACTGTCGACATGAAAAGACACCATGGTCAGCGTGGTCCTTTGCAAAAATGGCACGAGAAGCTGCGGAAGCCTCCAACGACGCGAAAGGACGGTCCGCACTCACCCAGGATCTTCTTCAGGTGCATGATGCTCGAGTTGGCGCGGATGTGGTGGATGGTCTGGGGGTCCTTCTGGACCTCCTCAACGTCGCCCTCCTCGAAGACATCGTTGTAAGTAACCGCCGTCTGGGCCATGTTGGGCAGTTGTGAATGGGAGGGTTTGGGGAGAAGAAAGTCGGCGGAAACCGAAAGGAGTTCAGAGCTTTAGCAGTCCGTACTATTTGTATGGGCCGAGGAGCAGGAGAAAGCTGTTGAGGTCTCAGCTGCAAGACAGTTGCGTCGGCTGTTCGGTTGGCGGGGTTGGCTCAGTGGTTTGGTTTGGGACTGGTCTGGCTTGGTGGGGTATCCAGGTATCTCCCAGGTTGCTTAAATCCCAAGCTTGACGCCGGTCTGGTCCAGGGCCGATTCGGAGGTACCGCTGGGTTTGGACTTTGCTGCCGCCTGTCTTTCAGGTTGCAGATCAGGCGCAGGAAGAGATGCTGCGGCGCGGATACAAGGGGCCAGGGGGGGCTGATATGAGCCGAAGGCCGAAGCAAGCAGCGCGCTGGGTGGGCTGAGGAAGTACGAGCCGGCGGGGGATGCGATTCGACACGGGTATGTGTGTATGTACCGTAGCTAGCTAGCTGCTCTGCCGGGGAGAGGAGCTTTCTGCTTCGATGACAGGCGAGCACAGCTCTTCTCTATTACACCCGTCCGACCGAGAGAGGAAGGGAAGTGGATGCCGGCGGTGGGGAGGAGGGGCGTGTATGACGGCAGTGGATGCGAACAGGTCGGGTGGTGTTGGTATCTGGGGGAGCACGAACGAAGCAGTAGCAAAGCAGCTGACAGCAACGGGAGAGGCGGACGAAGACGGGAGAATAGAGGACGAGCAGAGGAAGAGGGCAGAGGAGGAGGGACGGGATGAACTCGAAGCTCGAGGGATGAGGGGATTTATGCTATTTGCGAGCGACGGCCAGGGCCAAAGGTAAAATGGGCTAGCTACCACCGTCTTTTATTTTTATTTTCCGCGCACCTCGTCTGCCCTTGGCTCTCGATGGCAACAGTCACAGCATGCCAGGGCGTGGGTTCTTCATCTGAGGATTGGTACAGTATTAGCTGCGTGGTGGCTGTAGGCACACCCCGGGCCAGACGAGGAGGACTGGATAGAGACCAGGCCAGATCCATCCACCCTCGCAGTCACAGTTCAGACCAAGCCGCCCAGAGTTGGTGTTGTGAAGAGGGACACGACGACAAGAAACCAACCTCTCCGCGGGGCACTTGCTGTAACTGACTGGACTGGCGACCCCTCGTCGTCATGAAGGAGGGGACCTTGTCTCCAGCTTGCTAGCGCAAAAGTAAGGCATGTAGCCAGGGCCTGCTTGTACCCAGGTACTTGGGTATCGAGAGGGGGAGGCAGCGCGCTATGCTGTGCGGGCTGCTGAGCCCGTGTCGACTTGGGTAGGTTTCGGTCGAGGGAAGCCAGATGAGTGCGGGAGGATGGAGGGGGAGAGCCGAGGAGGAGGGGTGAGTGACGAGGGCGCACTCTGGTTCCAAGGTACAAGGTACATTCCCCTTCCTCTGGCCCCTCCCCTGTTTGGGAGCTGCCCTGGGCTGGGACGGGAGCTTAGGCCACTCTGCGCCTGGAGCTGCTGCACCACTCAAACACGCCGCTTTGTCGCGGCAAGAGAGGGAAAGCACCGAGAAAAAAAGAGTCGTCGTCCCCGTCTCTCGCGTCTTTGGCTCCCCAAAGAGTCAAGACTCGTCGATCCATCATCCAGCGCCCAGCACCAGGCCCTATGCGATGGGATGTCTCGCCGGCATTCGGCTTCTGACACTCACCTCCCACGTCTCCCATGTCTCTCAAGCCTCTCACCTGACCGACGACAACAGGCATGGGCATGGCTGATCACCCACTTTGTCACTGCCTGCCAATTTGCCGTTGCTGCAGTCCGCCGTCTTGTTGCCGGCCTTGGCATCGAGATACCGCGCTGCCATCCATCCGTACGCACCCTTCTCTCCGGCGACAGTCTCCCCCAAGGTGCCAAAGAGCGAGCAACAGGCACGGTGAAGGGGGGGTATGGACGCGTGAGTATCCAACCCCAGGCAAGGGTCAAGGTAGTACAACAACACGCAAAGCGGTCTCCCTTTTCGTAGCGCAAGGCGCTGTAGCGTCCATGTGAGATTCATGGAGACCAACCTGGGATGCTGATACCTCTTGGCTTTGCAATGCCCCGAGAAAGAGGCCAGAGAGAGGCCGAGCCTGGCAGGTTGGCGACTCGAGACCGGGGCCCTGAGAATAGGAATAGCAGCAGAGCCCCCCACCGCCCATCCCTGACCGAGATCTGTTTCCACGCGCCGCCATACGTACGCACCTTGGTCTCCGTCGTTTGCTGGGCGATCGGGGGTCTTCAGCACGCCGGGCGGTGGAACGCGCCTTGACCGCGGCCTCCTGAGACAGTTGATGAGGATGCCCAGAGATCTGCCATCAACAGAAACAATACCCTCGAGGTTCCCAAAGAAACATTGTTATCTTTAGACATAATCATCAAACGACAACGCCGTAACAGCACCAGAAAGCCCCCCCGACGACGGGGGAATGAGACATGGCGCTTGTCCATCCCGCTCGCCGTCGCTGGCTGCTGTGTCCCCCCCCCCAAGACGTTGGACCAAACAAGTGAGGAACAATTCTAAAATAAAAAAGAAGTTTTGGCGGGGTCGCAAAACGCCGCCAGACTCCAAGGAATTGACCAACCACGGCCTGCCGATACACATCAGCTTCCCTCCCCGTTGACTAACGGTTTCACGGCCGAACAACTCCAGGACAGGACACCAGGGTTAAGTACCACTTGGCGGATATTGCCAGCTGTCAGTGCCAGTCACTTGGTAGGGAGCTCGAGCAACAAGATAGCATGACAAGTTGGGAACATTTCAAGGCCGCCGGAGACAGGAGGCGATGACATTCTGCAAATCCTCGTTACGAGGCCAGACGGTGCCAGTGCCGATACCCAGTAGGTACCTGGCTTGCAAACCCAATTGGCAAGACAAGACATGCCGAGCACCTCAGGCCGTCTCTTTTCCTTTCCTCTTTCCCGCAAACTAGCGGCACCCGTCACATGGCAAGGTCGGACCAGAAGCGCCTAGTGGCAGGCCGGCCATCTTGCACAGTCGCCCACTTGCACTCCTTGGGCCTTGGATATGTCACAGAAACCCCCCCAATCCCGACAAAGAACCAATGCACTCGGCAAACCTCGCGATCCCACGAGCACTTCACGGCTCCAGATCGCCCAAAAGAAGGCTGTATGGGAGCGTTCCGGAGCGCCACCACTACCGAAGCCGAGGATAAGACGGCTTTGCCGTCGCCAGCCCGTGTCAATTCGGACGTCCGCTTCGCCATTCTTCAGCCGGGCCTCCTCTGCCTTCGGGACAACTCGACGCGATATCAGCCACTATCGACGATTCCTCACCTGCCCGTCCCTGGCCCTTCGCGCCCCGCGGTCCAGTCCATCACAGGATGCGGGGTGACTTTCACAGGGTTCAGCTCGTCGTCGTCGTTCCCCGGGTGTGACGGGAAAACCCATCGTCAACCTCGGTTTTCTGCACCGAGGGACATGCTGCAGCGGCTTGCCGGCTACCTGCCCAGAAACCACAGCGGCAGGTGGGCAGGCCTCCCCGACCTGGGCCCGGCCTGGCCACGCCGACCACCGAACAACAACCGCCCACACCTGGACCAGACTGCTCGTGAAGTGGATGGACATCACCACATGTGCAACGGCCATGAAGCCACACGGTAGAAGCGCACCACCCCCGGTCCCTCCAGGTTCCTCCGCCGTGAACAAAACCACGCATCCCCATATTACTCGAGCATTATTTCCGGTCCACCGCCGAGGTCCCAGTTCCCAGAGCCTGCTACGGTAGGTTGTTGGATGAGTGCCTGCCCAGCCAGGCTGAGCCGGATCGAGCTGGGTTGGCATCCAAAAGTGTACGAAGTTGAGCAACGATAGGGAAATGCAATGGAGCGCATCAGCTGGGCGCAACTCGTCGCGTCGGCCATCTGATTCTTGAGTCGTTACACCGCCAAGGTGCCGTTCTGGATCTCACTTGCGCTGCAAGTCCACGGGCGACTCGGGCAGATTATCCTGCGCACCTTAGCCCGTACCGCTGGGTACGATCCAAGACTCTTGGCCCCCCATCTGGCATCAAGACTATTTTTCTCCGTTTCCTCTTTTTTTGCAGGTCCTTACCAGACCGCGCCGGCATCCAAGCGGCGTTGGGAGCCAAAAAACCAGGAAGGGGAAACCCCCCATTGCCATCGAAACCAAATCCACCACGATGATGACTCTCAATCCAGATCTGGATACTCCGACGTCGGCTCTTCCGGCATCTGGCTTCAAGCGCGTCGCATTCAAGATTACTGCGCAAAGCTACCCACGGTGTATCTCCAGTCCGCCAACGCAGGCATTCGGCCGGTGGTTGTCGATGGTAATAGGAATTAGCGATGGCTTCATATGACACGGGCTGACGGTGCGACATTTATTTCAATAAGGTGCCCCCATCTAGGACGTGGCCCATCCATCTCAAGCAGGAAGGGGTCTGCCGCCTTGCGTGATCGGCCTCTGAAGTGTGTGTGACTCTTTCTCCAGTCGCCGGATATCACAGGTTATTTGAGGCATACGCCGTCTTGGTACCCGCCCTGCACCCCACGATTAATAACGCCGGGCTCCAGCACATGCGCGGTCCCAAAGGGCGAAGATGGATCTGCACTCGGCCGGCCGTCCGGCGAGATCTGCCCAGCTGCCAACGACGAGAGAGTGGGGGTCATGTCGGTGCTCTCGCAGTTTCGGAGAAGGGCCACACACACAGCCTTGGATGTCACGGCGGCCCACGACCTCGTCGTCGTCGCCGGCTACCCAATGACCCATCGCACGTCCGTCCTGCTCGCGGCATGGTCGACATGAGACGACACGCTATTCTTTGACTCATCGAATTTAGCTCAATCTCCTGTCTCCGGCCCCGGCCCTTGAAACAAGGCGCGATTCGCCCGAAATAGGAGGGCCCCGCTCCGCTCCGTCGGAGGTTGTCTGTCACTGAGGGGGCCAAGTTGACGAACCCAAGCACACACGCTCTTGCTGGGGTGTCCAACATTGCGCGCAAAAGAAGAAGAAAAAAAAGACGACGGGGAAAGCTTTTCAGACTCTCAGAATTCGGATCAAGGCCCCAAGAGTGTTGGCCCACCATCAAAGCACCGCAACGCCCCTGACGACAAAACCTCCGTACTTCTGCCGCTGCCATTGATACTGCTACCCACCTTGTCCAAGCCTGCCCGGTCCAGACCGCTTAACCCCTTCTCAGGCTCTCACAGCCAAGAGCATCACTTTGACTTTTTCACGATTCAGGGCTGTCACACTTGCCGGGTTCCAGAAACAGTTCGCTGTTCTATTATACGACTTTGCGGGCCGCAATCAAGAGGCCCCTTGTCCTTGGAATGTTTCCCCCGGGGAATCGGGGCCCGTTTCCGAAAAGCAACAAAACAACAATGCAAGGTGATGGTACAGAAACCGCCCGGCTACCGTTCCGCCGCGGCTGGGCATTGCCACGGTATGTATGCCATGCTATGCCGTGTCGGCGGCGGGGATCTCCTCCTGTCACGCCTTCATCACAGCCGTGGGACTCGTAACAAGCTCTCGGCCTCCTCAGTCACAGTCCACCAGCGCCCTTAGAAATCGTGTCGGCGGCGAGAGACCGTCCCATCCCACGCCAGGCCGCCACATGTCCGCCTTATACATATCCCGCACTCACCAAGCTTTCTTCCACCCCTAGGCGGGAGAATTCGCTTATTTGCCGATAGCCTCCTTGACCTTGGACTCGACCTTGGCCTCGATAGCATCGGCCTTCTTCTGGACGCCCTCGAAGGCTTCCTTGGTGGCGGACGCCTCCTTGCCTCCCCAGTAGTTGTACTGCATGTAACGGTATCCCTGGGTGAGCTGGGCGCCCTCGTTGACGAAGTGGCAGGCGAAGAGGAGGTAGTTCTTGGGCTGGACGGCAAGGGCGTAACGCATGAAGGTGGCCGAGTAGATGCAGAGAGCACCCGTCATCTGGCCGGAAATCCTGCAAAAAGGGGGTTGAAGCATCAGTCACACTGTTCTTATCTCGTTCCGACCTTCGCCACGAAGGGCATGAGACGTGGCGGCGGGAAGGGGGCATCGACGTACAAGTCGGGGGACTTTTGGGTGTCCATGACGGCGGCCAGGGGGATACCGAAGTTGGAGACGGGACCCCAGAAGTCTACGGTGCGCGACAGAGGTTAGCTTTGCCATCTTTTTTGAGTCGTTGTTGAAGCTATCACGGAAGGCCGGCACCGGAGCGTCGCATCCGCGAGCGCCGGCGGCACGAGATGTTGAGCACCGCCCTAGCTCCCGAATGGCAAACCCGGGACGGGAAGCTCGAGGCAATGCCTGGCTAGAGCTCCAGGAGGCTCCGCGACGGTTGAAGATAGCTTCAAGCGAAAGCTCCCTCTCCCACGTATCGGGTAATCCCCGCTAACTCCGAAACGCGGAGCGCGAATAGGAAGAGAAGAAAAAAAAAACTGGCCGGAGCGGACGGGCACGTACGGGTAGAGCAGACATAGTCCGACACAGGGTTGGACCTGATCTTTGCGTTGATCGCCTTGACGAGAGCAGCCATTTTGGATTGGATTTGGACGAGGTGGGCGGCAGGATGACGGGTCAATGGGCGAAGGGGCGGCGGATGGGGGGGGAGTTGGTGATTTCGTATTTTGTTGAGAGAGAGCGACGAGAGAGAGGTTCGAAGGGGTGACCAAAGCTTTGCGGTGCGGCGCTCCGAAATTTCGCGGACGGACTCCTGCTGTCTGTCGCTGGGCCTGTGGACGTGCGGCGGACCAGCAAAAGGAAACCGCTGCAGTGGGCGTGCAACGCCCGGGAATAACCGAGTGGGTCACGGAAATGGGCGAGATTTGTGGAAAATGAGAGCGTCGTGATTGGATGAACTGGTTGAACTGGGCCCCCGGGGATAACTTCAGTGGAGGGGCGCGCTGAGGAATGCGGGTCACGTGACGGTGTTTGTTCCTCGGGCGTGTTGTGTTCGTGCCACGCTTGGCTTGCAGCGACGAGGCGTTTGGAGGGAGACAAGCATTGGGGAGGGGGCTCTGTTTCTTGCTTGGGGGTTGGGGGCGACGGTTTTGTTGGAAAAGGCGTGTTGCAGCGGATGAGAGTATGGAAGGGTGTATTTGGTTGAGTTGGGATGTAGATGGACGAGGTTTGGAGTTTCGGGATGCTGGATAGAGAGCCACGACGTCGCAGCTTAGGTGAGACGGCGGCACTTGCAGACGACGGCGGGCCCGGCTTTGACCTGTCTTCCTCCCGCAGGTCAAGGCACGTTGAGAGGAAACTAGACTGCCTGGCTGGATGCACGTATCCGCGTTGTAGACTGCGGCGAGGTACTCATGGCCCAGGGTTCCTCTTCTGTCCGTGAAGACTGGGCCTGCTGTTGGATCCCGTGTACTCTCCCCTTCGAAGTGCTGGCCGTCATGCAGAGACGTCCGAGGCAGGGCTCGGTCACTGGCGGACGACCAGCCCGGCTTGTGCCATCACACTTTGGACGCCGGTGCGTGGGAAACTATACAGGCGCACCCCTTATGATGCGGTATGGGTTGGTGTGCCGCTGCGCATCCCATCCGTGTGTCCCGTGTGCGTGGTTCGCAGAACGCGGGGAAGAGAATGGGGAAGGTGCCTGTGACGAGCTTCGGAGATATCTCGTGTGGAGGCCGGGAAGTTCGTCCCCGTGGCAGTTGGACGACATGCCGATGGCTTGGGCGAGGTTATCCTGGGGGCCCGGGTTCCCAGCCCGAGGTTATACATTGGGGTAACGGTTCGGGGGTAGTCGGGTTCTCGGGTGAGACTCCAGGATGTGCTGGCGCCGGGTCCAGTTCCGGTCGTCTTGTGGCCGGGCTGGGAACATGCTTTGCGGTTTGGATGCAGCATCGGAAATGGTTGGTGAGAGTTGCAGGGACTTGGAGACTTGCCAGGGCGGGTGAAGGGCTAGCAGGCAACAGGTGTGCTACCGCAGCCCTTGGAAATAAACCATGGCGGCACGTCTGCTCTTGATCAGCACTGAGTTGTGTTCTCTTCGCACCTTGTTACAAGTTCGGGTTTACCTACTTTTATAATGTGTGCAAAGTTTTTGGCTGCCCAGAGGGCGGTTACATCTAGCTCTCCCAAGCCGAAATGGTGATGACTTGGCACTGGTAAAACCAAAATATGTGAACTAACACCATGGGCTTGATAAAGATACAAGACCATCAGACGCATTGGAAAACGGTCCCCTTGATGCATGGTGGTTGTGGGTTGTCTACTGAACAATCTCCTAGCATGTCACGTAGACTTTCAGCCTTACGCATGTACATTGGGAGCGGTCTCTGCTGGCGTCTCTCACCAGCCGCTTGTTGTTTGTTGATTCCGCCAGAGAAGATAACTAAAAAAGTAGTACGCAATGCTGGCGAGAACTAACTAAACAGTTCGAGGAGTCACTTACCGAGTTTGCCGTGCTTTCTGCTCCACTCAATGTCCAACAGAAGCCCTGAGAGAATGCCAATGTTGATGCTGACGCTGTGCTGGTCGCATCACGGTCGTTGTGTCCGCCAGTCTCTGCATTTGCAATGTCTCGCCACCCGTTCATAGTGGGTTGAGCAGTAGAATGGTCACGGAGCACTTAACCTGTTGGCTTGTGGCTGCGGTGCTGCTCTGGAAGGGCACATGAATACGGAGTAATCGAGCCACCAGGGACTCGATCTGGGAAAGTAACTCACACCAACACCAAGGTGGCTGCCACTGCCATTTGAAAGCAACCTCACCGCTGGGGTACATTTTCTCGTGTCAAACTACAGAGACACCCAAGCAATTCTGCAGCAGGACAATCGTCCTTTTCTTTATTGCTTTTTTTCAACTGTCTACTGGGTTAGACTTGGTCCCCTAGCTCGGACTCATGATAGGTCAAGGCCGAGGCCAGCTGATTGTCTCGTTTCCATCTTCGTTACCATCATCTTGGCCCGTTGTAGAGGTATTCGCTCAGACTCCAGCAAGAAGACACGCGAGAATGGGGTTGGAAGCGTCCAAAGACACCAAAGACTAGTGGCACCTACGATGCTACGATGTGCTCGACACTCACACAAAGCCCAAGATATCGTGCCTTCAGAAAACTGTCAAGCTCTTGATCTTACAGTCCACAAGTTGCTCAAGCTTACAGCCATCCGCTTGAGGCCTGCATCCTCTATACTTGGTGGCAGTTCTCCTTCTTATGCACAGGGAATTGCATTTCACTTGGTCCCGCCATGGGAAGTACCGGGTGTATGGATCTCGAATAAACTTGGGTAGGTTCATGTATTTGACCTCGTCAAACCTCTCGCGTGAGTCTCTCGGATAACAGGTACTTTCCGGAACCCGTCTGCCAACCTCCTACGTTTGACCAGCGACAACGGAACCAATATGGATATTCTTCCTCCACATCAACTCCTCAGAGCTTCAATGTTCCCTTCATATATCAAGAAGGGCGATATACAGGTGCCTATGTATGATTACTGCTGCCACAAACTTTTGCTATATGGTGTTCCATCTTCTTGTAAGAGCACATGATGGTGACTGAAGTTGAGAATGGCAAGCCTTCGGGCAATATCAGACGTTCGTAGACTCGCATCTGTGAAAGATGAGTTGCCGCGCGAAGGCCGTCGAGTTGTAGACGCTGTCGTCGATTCCTGTACAAGCGAGTTTTCACGTGGAGCGACTTAAAGTCTACAAAAAACACGGTCAATGATAGCCGAATATGCCTGCTGGAGGAGCAATACATATTACCCAGAACGTCTGTTTTAGAGTGTCGCGTTCTGTTAGGTCGACGTCTCTAATCTTGTTGACGTCCGCTTTTGAGGCCTTCCAGGTCCTGTCTCATAATACGTGTGGCTCTTATACTGAGCCTGGCATCAATACCTCACAACTTGGTAGCCCCTGCCTTTCCGTCAACCTCCCCAAACAGGGTCATAAAAGACCCATGAACCTCATCTGTGAGATCGCTCGCCTGCAAGCTGCGGCCCTTCTTCAAGAAGGCCCGTCTGGAGCACTCCTACAATCACAGTCAGCACCTCGAAAACCAAAAACACACTCCTCGCAAGACTCACCCTCGTGATGGCACTGCCTCCAAAAGCAGCAAGCCTAATCAGCTCGTCCTCCGCAAACTTCTCGTCGCCTGTATCCCACAGACCCTCAAGATACGCGTTCCTCCATCCCAGGAACGTGGCAATCGATCCCGTGAGCGTGTCGCCCTGCCCGCCGCTCCTCTTCAACCCACCCTCCAAGTCAACGACCAGCGTCTTCTCCCCGTTCGAGATGAAGTCCTTGCCGCCCTTCTGCACCACAGTCACGCCCTCCAACGCCTTCGCAAGCGCCTCGACCTTGGCCGTCTCCTTCTCCTCCCCGGACCCTCCAGCCTTGTCCTTGACCTTCCCCTCGTCGACCTCTAGTGCCTTACACAGCCGCGAGAACTCAACAACGTTCGGCGTCAGCACCGCCAGCTTGTAACCTCGGACCAGTGACGGCTCTTTCTGAACCACCAACAGCGCGTCGGCGTCCAGGACTAGCGGCAGCGACTTCTCACGCGCAGCGCGGATCACCCTCGCCACGGTGTCCTGCATCAGGGGGTCGCGGCCGAGGCCGGGGCCGATGACGAGCACGTGCAATCGGGAGAGCATCTCGATGATGGGTCTGGCAATCTCCTCGGCGTCCGTGTGGGCGTCCTTAGAGCCGCTGGGAGCCGCGTCGGACGGCGTCTGGCGCATGAGTGGGTGCACCATGAGGTTGGGGGAGTAGGTCTTGATCACTGAGGCGGCGCCGGGTGTGCAGATGACGTGGGACTGCGCGGTCTCAGCATCCCGTATCCGGCAGCATGTCGATTGGGGGGGGGGCGATTCATAAACCTACCATGTCGCAACCGAGCCTGGCACTGGCCATGGCTGAGAAGTAGGGCGCTCCGGTGTAGTCGACGCTGCCGCCGAGGACGCCGACGCGGCCCAGTTGCCCTAGAGGATGAGTGTGAGCATGCCCTCTTCTACCAGCCTAGATACAGCCAGATAACGGGCTCACCTTTGTGGAACTTCTCCAACATGGGCGGGATCATCCGCTGCACGCGGCTAAGAATATCTTTGGTTGCTGCAGACATTGCGGGAGGACCGGATTCCGATGGCATTGCAAGGCTGTGCGCGCGGTGAGAGCAGTGGATGTGTGCTAGGAGTTCACCTGTTAAATAGCGCAAGGGATTTCAGGTATTGCGTCAAAGGTTGATCACAGAGTAACATGTAAAATCGCAGGATGTAAGTGGTTCTCGAAAATTGACGTTTGAAATAGGCGGTGGTGCGAGGGGCAACATTAGGGACGAGTTGAGTTGAGACGAGGAGCTCTGACAGCCAGATGATGTCACCTGCCAACGTTGAAGTACATCGTCTTCTTCGGAAGTCCACATCAAGCGGTTCGACCCGCTGAGACGGCCACAACGTCGGCCAATGGACACATTTCACGGGTGTAAGTAAAGTCATTTACAGGAACTGATTGATGAAAGGACAAAAGGAATCGAGGGCGTTAATTGAGTCTTGAGCTCTATTTTACAAGTGGTTCGACTGGAGATCCTTCCCCAAGATCGCGTCCCCTGGTGCTTCCCTCGGACCGGCGCAAAACCCTCGAGATTTCCTCACGCCTCTAGGAAAACAAAAAACTTCGGTATAGACAGCTACATCAACCCCGAGCACTCCCAGTCGGACCATTTATTATGTCAGGTGAGACTGAAAATTTAGCCCAGGAAGCTCTTGGTGAAGGTGGTGATGACGTCCTTGAGGCGGGCCTCGAGGTCCTTGCTGAGGGCACCCTCCTTGTCGATGGTGGCGATCAGGTCGGCCTCGTTGGTGCGGAGGTGGCCGAGGAAGTCGGCCTCCCACTGAAGGATCTTGCCGACGGGGACGCTGTCGAGGTGACCGTTGACACCGGCGTAGATGAGGGGAACCATCTCGTTGACGGCCATGGGGGAGTACTGCTTCTGCTTGAGGAGCTCGGTCAACTGTAGATGTTGTTAGCGTAACCCGTCTTCAGAGCTGGAGACAGCTGTCAACTTACGCGTTCACCTCTGTTGAGGGTCTGCTTGGTGGAGGCGTCCAAGTCGGAACCGAACTGAGCGAAGGCAGCGACCTCACGGTACTGGGCCAAGAAGAGCTTCAGGGAACCAGCGACTTGCTTCATGGCCTTAAGCTGGGCGGCGGAACCGACACGCGAGACGGAAAGACCGACGTTGATGGCGGGACGGACACCCTTGTAGAACAGCTCAGCCTCCAAGAAGATCTGACCGTCGGTAATGGAAATGACGTTGGTGGGAATGTAGGCAGAGACGTCACCACCCTGGGTCTCAATGACGGGCAGGGCAGTCATGGAACCACCGCCGAGCTTGTCGTTCATCTTGGCGGCACGCTCGAGGAGACGAGAGTGGAGGTAGAAAACGTCACCGGGGTAGGCCTCACGTCCAGGGGGACGACGGAGCAGCAGGGACATCTGACGGTAGGCAACGGCCTGCTTGGACAGATCGTCGTAGACGATCAGGGAGTGCTTTCCGTTGTCACGGAACCATTCAGCCACAGAGGCTTGAAGTTTTTAGTTAGTTTCAGACCATGAACAGGTTGTGAAGACGAGGAAAGGAACACTTACCACCGGTGAAGGGAGCGATGTACTGGAGGGGAGCGGCCTCGGAGGCGGTGGCAGCAACGACGATGGAGTACTTCATGGCGTCGTTCTCCTCGAGGGTCTTGACGAGCTGGGCGACGGTGGAACGCTTCTGGCCGACGGCGACGTAGACACAGTAGAGCTTCTTGGTCTCGTCGGTGCCAGAGTTCCAACGCTTCTGGTTGAGGATGGCGTCGAGGGCGACGGCAGTCTTTCCGGTCTGACGGTCACCAATGATCAACTCACGCTGACCACGTCCGATGGGGACCATGGCGTCGATGGACTTGAGACCAGTCTGGACCGGCTGGTTGACGGACTTGCGAGGCAGAATGCCGGGGGCCTTGAGCTGGGCACGGCGCTTCTCCTTAGCGTTGAGGGGGCCCTTGCCGTCAATGGGGTTACCGAGAGCGTCGATGACACGGCCGAGCAGCTCGGGACCGACGGGAACGTCGACCTGTTGGGATTGTTAGCAAACATTGTCGTTCACCAGCGCGATGCGTGGAAACCTACAATCTGTCCGGTACGCTTGACGGTCTCGCCCTCCTTGACCAAACGGTCAGAACCGAAAAGCACGACACCGACCTGGCCGGCCTCGAGGTTCATGCACATGCCCTTGACACCAGAGGCGAACCTATAGGTTGGATGGTTAGACGCGATGCAACTCAAGGGCGGACGTATCAAGGGCGCGCAACGTACTCGACAAGCTCCTCGGCCTGGACGTTGGCCATACCGTGAACACGGGCGATACCATCACTGTTGTCCAACCGTCGTCAGCAAAACTTTTTTCCATGGTCGATGAGACGACATGCGAGTCCCTCGTGCAAGCTGATGATGCATTGAAGCTTTTCCGATGGGCGCTCGCGATGCCGAGATGTGCCGCCTAAACGTACCCGACGGAAAGGACGCGGCCGGTCTCGGCGAGACCAGCCTCCTCCTGGACACCACGAATTCTCTGCTCGAGGATGGAAGAAACCTCGGTCGGGGATGCCTTGGCGTCGGCGTATGAGCGAGTCTGCATCGACGTGGCGTTGTAGACGGCGGGTGCGGCATTTCGGACCTGAGGGTGAAAAAACAGGTTAGCCGAAGCCCGAAAATGTTATGGGCGCTTCCCCCCCAAAACAGCAACGCAAGGTCCCCCAAGGGAGCTCGATGAAAAGCTCTTCCACGACACCAACGCGACTTCCGCGACGTCAAAAAAGCTCGGAGGGATCTAATTGAGTCTCGCGGAACCGAATGCCGATGTTTTCGGATGGAATTGACGTCGGCTCGGGGATGGGGAGGTTGACGGAAGGTTGAGGTTGACTTACGGCAGCGACTCTGCCGGCAGCAGAGACGGCGCCGACGGCGCGCGTCGACTGTCGGAGGGCGTTGCGGAACATATTAGGAGATCTTGGACACTGTCTAGATCGAAGGAGAATCAATTGCAATAGATGCAATTGAGTGGAGGGGAGATTGGGGTTGATGAAGGTGCCTTTGAAGGAGTGCAAATCGAGTCTTTTTTGGAAGAAGCCCAGTGGAGGGAAAAGAGAGTGAGGAAGCGGTGGACCCGAAGCTGTGCTGACCGGCCAATCACGGCGGGCCGTCGAGTTTTGCCTCAGTCCAACCCGAGATCTCCCTAACAATTTCCGACCAGCGCAACGACGGATACGTGCCCCGTAACCCCGTGAAATGCTGCATTACATAACCCAGGGGCGCCTCTGGCACCGCTGACAGGTAGGTTCTGCTGGATGGATCTAATCTCAACCGAAGAAAAAATGTGCCAGTCTGGCTTTCTGCCCGGGGCATTGAGTTTGCGACCGGGCGACGCAACACCCATCGGTGCGGATCGGGACACCTCTTTCTCTCTCCATCGCCCCATTGTTTGTCTTCCTCCTCCATGTCATGATGGCTTCAATTCAGCATGCAGGCATTCATCTTACAAATCTGCATGCATGCGCTGTTGTCTTGTTAGTCTAGCTTCCCGGCGTCCCGTCGACTCCCCTTTCCCCGGCCTTCTCGGTGCAAAGCTCTCCACTGTGCCATTCCCACCCTCCCAGGGAATGGTAGATGCCGACTTTTTTGTGCACACATCGACACTGCCCATTGATTGACTTGTGGACCTTTGCTTCTCCGGCCGGCCGGGAACACCGAGCCTGACCGCCTCGGAGAAAACTGAAATCCGAGTCGCAAGTTTAGATGATTTTGTGACAGCCTGCACTGTTGACAGAGTGACCGCCAAGATCAGAAAAGATGCGCATCGCTTCACATTCCATGTCACGTGCCGCCAATGAGACTCGAGATACACCAACGGGTAGCAGAAGCACCGCGAAGTTCAAAAATGTACTCTTGATTGGGACTAAAATAGACTAGCTAGAACCACCAACGCCATACGGTCGCTTCTCGCGAACCATCGTCACCAGAACATAAAGCATGTGCAGTCACGGCAAATAGTGGATTTTGTGGTAAGCCGGCATGACGCCGGTCGGTCTCTGAGGCCGCGGCTCGACTGAATTTTTGCTCAAGTCAAGCGTGTTGTCTGATGATAACAACTGCTGGAAAAGTACATGCCTTGTAAGCCATTTCCCATTTTTCGCCAACCGTTAACCCAAGCCATCCCAATGTCTTTTTTCGTTCATCGCAGGAGGGTATTGTGCATTTATCGGACAATGCCGTCGAAGCGCTGCTTGAACCACTTGACGGTCTCCTCGCGCTTGATGCGGTGGTTGGAGCCGATGCGGCCCTTGCAGCGGCGGCGGGTGCCAACGCGCTCACCCTTGCGGGTCATGCAGACGTAGAAGTCCATGCCGTAAATACCGATGGAGGGGTCGTACTTGATGCCGAGGTCGATGTGCTCAGAGATACCGAAACCAAAGTTGCCAGTCTCGGAGAAGTTGCGCTTGCGAAGCTCGTACTCCTTGACCTTGAGGCCACGCTCGAGAATCTCCTCAGCCTATATCGTCAAGTCAGCACTTTCGCCCTTATCTGCACACACTGTGCCATTCTTGCTGTTTGGGCCGTCGTACCTTGGGGCCACGGACGGTGACGTGGACGGAGATCTTTTCGTTACGGCGGATACCGAAGGTACGGACGGTGTAGCGGGCCTTGCCTGGGGGGTTGGGTCAGTCAATCGAGCTTCGCGGAGGACTCTTTGGTGATGCCGTACTGTAAACGGGGGTTTGACCAGAAAGCTGCTCCAACACCTTGGCGGCACGAGTAAGTCTGTCACCAGACTCTCCGACGGAGATGTTGAGGACGAGCTTCTGGATGTGAAGCTCCCGCATGGGGTTCTGGGTCTTCTCGGACGACATTTTGGCGGTTAGTACTTCGGCGGTACGGCTGGCTAGGCGTTGGGTGTCGATTGTCGCGGATTGTCAAAGTGGAAGATGCGTATCGGCGAATTTCGTGAGCCTTGTATTTTTGGGAGGGTTTGGCAGCCCTCGTACAGCACGGGGGTGGGGGACGACAAACGCTAGTACAAAAGAAGGCTAGCGCAATAACTGCTCTCCAACCCAGTCCCGTAGTTTATCCGGCATTGGCCTCAGCGTACCCAAGGCTGCGTTTCCGCCTTCGAAAATTGTCCATGGAGAGGCATACCCACTCTGACCTTGTCTGAAGCTCTGCCTACTGCAAAGCATCCAAGGACGCGCTGAAGTCTCTCAGACTTCGCAACAAACATAACATCAATTTTTGAAGAGTTAGAGCAGCTACACCCGTAGCTACTCAAAAATACATCAGCCAAGATGTCGAACAAACAGGGCAAGATGGTGAGTAGCTCCCAGTCTTTCTCTACAAGCTTCAAGGTTGACAATATAGGCTGACACGATGTGATTCCTCTCTAGGCCGGTTACGTACGCAACCTTTCTTGACGCGCTCCCGGCGATCGCGAATCACGACTGGACAGAGGTTTTGCTAACATGGCTTCGCAGATCAACTACCGGATGAGAGTTACATTGAACGACGGCCGCCAGATGACGGGACAGATGCTTGCTTTTGACAAGGTCCGCAAACCAATTCGGCCCCCAATCGCGTGTCAGTAACGATGCTGACCGTGCTTACAGCACATGAACCTCGTACTCGCCGATACCGAAGAATTCCGACGCGTCAAGATCAGACAGAACAAGCCCGCCGCTCCTGGAGCTAGCTCCGCCTCGGGCCAAACGATCGAGAAGGAGGAGAAGCGAACGCTCGGCTTGACGATCGTCCGTGGCGCGCACATCGTCTCTTTGTCAGTCGAGTCAGAGCCTCCTGCGGATCCCAGCGCGAGACTCGGAAAGAGTGCGCCGGGCGGGATCTCTTCGACCCTCACCGCCGGTCCTGGTGTTGCGCGACCCGCCGGTCGCGGTGCTGCCCCGGCTCCCCCATCTCTGGCCGTCAGTAGCCCTTCCCCGAACTTTCTTCATGCGAGGCAACTGTTAACATTTGATACAGGGCCCTGCTGCCGGTGTTGGAGGCGGCGCTCCTCCCGGATTCCCTGGCTTCCCCGGTGCCCCGCCTTTCGGCGGACGTGGAGGTATGTTCTCAAAACCCTTTGATGCTCGAACGCGATTCTCACACCTCGCAGCTCCTCCCCCAGGCTTCCCCGGCGCATTCCCGCCCCCGGGCTTCCCGCAGAACGCTCCTTTCCCTCCTCCAGGTTTCAACCCCGGCCCCCCTGGTGGAGCCCCCGGCTTCAACCCTCCCCCCGCAGATAGGCTACGGACGGAAATGTCGATACCTCGCATGCTTTACAGTCGGAGGTTAGTTCACGGATACCATTGGCGTTTGGGGATGAATGTCAAGATTACGAAAATTAGGGCAGAACAGGCGTGTTGTTAGTAGGCCTCTTCTACCCCTGAACAAACCATAGGTCAGCTCGCCAGCCTGTATTCGTTGGATTTGCGAAAAGAAATGGCAGCATGAGTTTCACAGTTTACAACAACAACACCATTCCCATCGGCCGACTTGTAATTGTGACTGAGATAAGATGGTGCTCGTTTTGCCGACCGGAAAATAAGTGGAATAAGGGAGGATGTGGATTCGCTTGATCACAAGGACAACGTCGTCATTTCCCTTCGTTTGAGTTCTCGTGTTTTGTCAAGACATCATCATGTCACCTTAAAAGAATGGTCTCCAATACTGAGCAATTCGGTGGACAGACGCCACTCTGTTCTATTATTGACACAAGCGCGCTGTTGATTCATCCTGGGCGAAGGCTCAAGCTCGACTACATTTCCTCCTGAGGGTATAGGTCGGCCGACACCGACTTCACGCAGAGTCTCTGACACTGGACTGATGGGCTCGGAGTCACCGACATCAGAACCAACTGAGAAAATGTACTCTGCCGACACCGTGAGGCGCAAGCCATGCAAGACAGCATCCTCGCTGGCTTCATGCAGTTGAGCTTGCTTTGTGGCATCCACCGTTCCGAGCAACAACGCGCAAACATCTGCAAACTTGTTTTGCAAAAGAGCATCCAGGGATTGATTTGCTGGGAGACGCACCAGAAACAAGACACCAGTCGTGCTTTCCTTAGAGGTGGAGGCTGGTGCCTTATTTGTGAAAGTATCTTAGAGAAGCAGCCTTCATGAGTTCCTGCTCGAAACCACTGCCTTCATAATCCTGCCTCTTCAATCTGAATTTTGGCTCACAGGCTCAAGGCTGCCCCTCGCTTCCACATCTTCCAGATCTGAGGTCCTCTGCTCAACAACCCGACCTCGGTCTTCCCGGTCCACGACACTTTCATATATCTTCTGGATTCTGATAGTTTTGTCGAGAACGTCGATACGTTTGTTTCTGTTCACCTCCGTGCGCTCACTATAGCCCGCGTCCGGGAAGGAAAACCTATTCAACCCGAAAACCATCATGGGTCGCTGGGGATACCGTATGATGATAACGCGTCCTCTTCCACATCAGATGCTTGCTGACCACTCACAGGGCTCTTTGAGGCCGATACTGATATCGACATTGTCTGTGAGCTCGAAAATGCCCTTGTACGGAGCGAGGGTGCCGAGAGCTTTCGGCTTTCCCACATGGTTCATCAGACCGATATGCTGGCCCCTCCTGGCGCCAGAGACTACTTCCAGACCGAAGAGTACCGTCTCGAACTGGATGATTTTATTGTCTCCGTTCGCAACCAGCTTGACTCTGATCTTGGTGAAAAGCTCTTCGACAAGTACTGTGCCGGGGCAAAAGAGTTCCAAGATCAGTACCGACTCATCCTGGTCGGCGCCTTGATGATGCGAGCTGGTGCCAAGATCAAGGAGGAGCACTTCCAGCATCTACGTGACCTTGTCCCCAAGATTGACTGCCGACCTGGCTTCGCTCTTCCCACCAACGACCTACGCGTCCGTAGCCCAGGAAAGGCCCGGTTCCTTGCTGCTCTCGACAACTATCAGCCGGGAACCCCACGAGACTATGAGGAGCCAAGGTATGTTCAACTTAGACGACCTCTATGGCGTTGCTGACGAAGACGTTGTAGCTGGTTCTATTGCGGCAAGGTACGCGCGGACCTTGGAAAGACTCCCAAGAAGTGTGGTCGTTGCGAGCGAGCCTGGTACTGCGGAATTGTAAGTCTCCATACATTCACCTCTCCATCCTCTAGCTGATAACAGCATAGGACTGCCAGAAGGCTCATTGGAAGTTCCACAAGCCTCTCTGTAAACCCATGTCTGAGGTTACTTTTCTGAATGTTTAGAGCCATTCGGGGAGGGAAAGTTGGTTTGCTGTGATACTCTACCTAGTTGCTTCCATGGGGTTTTGCTACCTAACTCTCAAAGGAAAACCGGCTGAGCACAAAAATATGGGAAGCCGGTGACACGTGGTCGAACCCGTAGCTCTTTGTAGACAAAATCAAGCATGACGAGAACCAAAGCAACATGATGGAAAGAGTATAGTTAAAGGGAAGGAATAAAACCCTGCATATGACTTTCTGATGACTTTCTAATTCTTGCCTTCTGATACGGTGATAAAGGGTATCAGTACTGTGGCACTCACTACCTTAACCTGGCTTTGAAAGATTTAATTGGTCCAAATTCGAGTCATGTTTTGGATTGTCCACTTGTTCTTGGGGGTAGGTAGACCTGGCCCTTTTCATGAGCGAAAACTAAATTTGAGAAGTCAGTCCGCTGCCTTCATTGGAACAGTAAGAAAGCTCTCTTCAAACACCGTTGTCCCCAGCAACAGTACATATGTTTCCTATCCTAGGCTGCGCACACCATGAGATATATCCCATTAATTAACCAAAACCTAAAATATCATCAAAGCACATTGTTGCCAGTTGTTTCTATCCTAGCTGTGGTTTCGGTGGTCAACCTGGAAATTGTTGTGGTTAAAGGTCCGGAAGCAGAGCCAAGGGTAGGAAGATTGAACATGTATTGATAACTTTACAGTTTACCAGAAATAGTACAAGGACACCGTAGCAGAGGCAACATTTGAAGTTCCCCAAGGCAACACTTTGACCCATACCTCTTTGTGGAACGTATCAGAGAGGGACGCTTGACAAATTCAACTACTTCGCGTCATCCGCCAAGCTGGAACACACCTCCGTCCGTCCATTCTGACCTACCCCGAGGGAGATCGAGTTAAGGCTCACTCCTAACCGCGTCTCGATCGTCTATGTATACATCTAGGAATAAGGCACGGATACAATGGCTTATGGAAACGAGAGGAGGTCTGCATTTCCGAAGTAATATTATGTTTACTCCTCGCTGATCATGGATTGAAGCCTTGCTTGAGATGTGGTGCTAGCGCAAGCAGTTGCGAACCCTATCCGAGGAGGAAACCGCAATGCCCTACAACCTGGTCCTACAACCATCCATCGCGGCTATTGACTGTGGTGTGTCTACGTCCTTTGAAGGGGGCAATACAATACGTCTTTTTTTGCCTTCGATGTTTGTGCTTGTTGTACCCTGCGCGCAGCAGTGTTATTGGATTTCATAAACATGACTTCTAAGCCAAATCCTTGTAGTTTTCGCCCACAACTAAAAAGAGGGTAGATCCATCCCAAGTCGTATTTACGGCTAGGTACGCGGCACTATATTTCAGCTATTTACCACCTAAGATTGCCGAGACAAATGATTAGATGACGGCTCTGTGCCGTCCCCCCTCGGGATGACAGTTGAGATACCGAAGTGTTGCTGTGGCTGCTCCAGTGAATAGTTCTAGGCCATTGCCTTCCAAGCCCAACCCCTCTTGCCTTCCTGAGAGCGATACAAGGCACGCATCGTCCCTTACTAGGAACACGTGTGGGGATCAGAAACCACAGATGATGGCAGTCAGAGAATGGCGTCTCGGCATCTTCTACTATGTGAAGGCAGTGAAGAACGCAATAGCTCTTCGTCCCCTTCGCTTCACCCGTCTGTATAGAACCTGAATAAGTGGGGTTGCGTATTCTAGACAAGCATGCAGGGCCAAGTAAGACCATATGCTCGCAACAAACGATCTCACAGACTGTAGTAAGACCAGTTAGACCGGAAGGCGAGATGGAACATTAAACAGGATTGACGTCTCTACGATGAAATTTCTGGAGTTGTCTTGTATGTCATGTAGGCTTTTGGTAAACACTCAGCTTTTGAGCTGACGATGGCAGGCTCTTAGGTCCGAGTTTGAATCAAACACAGGGCGGCACCCCGGCCTTGGCCATATCAGAACAACCATCAATGTCCAACAAGATCCGCGATCGAACAACAATACATAACGACCGGCGTAGACGGAACAGCTACGTGGTCGCACCGGCACCGAGAATAGCGACTCGGACGATGGCGGTAATGACACCTGGGTTGGCTTATAAACTCAGAGATGGTGCCAAGCACGTACGGCAGATGAGGTTGAACCCAGCTTCCTTTCAACTCAACCTCCTCCCCTTGGATCTGGTTGGCGGGAAACTCATCTTGTTATTCCCAACGGTCGAAGACGGCAGGTATCTAGCTACGATGGCGGCGCCCCATCTTTGTCGGGTGTGCAAGTCGTTCCAGGCCCTCACTGGTTCAGACCCTCAGCAAAGAGTCTATACAGACTTATATCACGGTACAAAAGCCGCAGAACTCTCTCTTTGATCCTCGCTAATCTTAGGGCCCGATGTTGATGGCCAGAAACCACACCAACCGTCACTCCTTCCTCAACGGAACACACAAACCGGTTCCCTACCATCAGTCCCGGTTTCGCAACTGAAACCAGGCATCTACAACCGCAACATCGCCGGAGCCTCTCATGACGCATTCCCCAACTGTCCTGGCATTGAAACCCAGTACCCATCATCCCCTTAGCTCGACGCAGCCTCCGCGCGCGGACGTACAAGCCCCCCAAGTCTCCCCCCACCCTTTCAAAACGACACCGGCGCCGACGTATGTTGGTCCGGTCCATCGGTGGAGTATCTGTAAAGGGCACAGACATCCTCGGAGGCGGGAGTGGCAGCCAACCATTCCAAGACGCCTGCGTAGTGACCAATAACGACGCCAGGGTCCGTCCCGAGGTTGATGAGGTCGTTGTAGATCCCAACGCCGTCGTATGCCTCCCCCTGATTGGGATGGGGACGAAGGTCCCCCCTGGACTGAACTTGACGACTGGTTGATTGGCTCTGGGCCGACTCATATCTGAAAAGAGGCGTTGACGATGGGATGGGAATAGGAGGGAGGCTCATGGGCAGTGGCGGCGCTAGTACCCTCGGAATAGCATCCCCGCCCGTCAAGCCACGATGCCGTTACATAAATGCCTCAGAAAGACCCTACCGCTCTACACGAACGTCTGAGCACCATTGATTGCTGCTGCTACTGCTACTGACTAGGCAGTGCAAAAAGAAGCCAGGCGTTACTCTGCCAACCCTCCAACGTATGGACGAGAGGGTCTGGGTTGAGCAACTGACCAAGAGACTCAGACACCGGCATTTGTTTGAGCTTTCCCATCGTACTGGATGACCTCGCGAATGACGAAACAAAGACCAACGTCTCGCGGCGGCATCCTCGTCATTGAAAACTCGAACCTGCATTAGCCTCCAACCTCCGGATGGTTCCCTCCTAGGACCGAGGGGGGTAAAAATGAAGAAAAAGGACCAAACATTACGCGCTTAATGCAAGGCACGCCGCGAGTGGATTGAAAGTAATAGAACAGACCGCAACCCTCCTGCATGCCCGTGCCGCGCCGCGCCGCGCCGGCCAAAGCATCATGTAGCCCACCCTCTAGCCCGATGCATCCTGCAAACCCATAGCCTCGAATCAAGACAAGCACGCAGACATAGAAGCTTACTCACCCGGGGCCAAAGACCGCAAACAGCCACCGTCTGACGCTGAATATGCACCGGCAGCGTTCCCGCCACCCTTCCGTCCTGCCGCCGCTGCATTCACGCACGAAACGAGAAGAGGGAAAAAAAGAAAAGAAGAGAAGAAGCAAGTTCGTAGCCTCCGGTCCAATAGCGAGCTGTTGATACCGGTAACCCTCCCCCACTCATTTCCCTTCTGCGTACCAACGGCCCCCCCCAAGGTCGCATTATGTGAGAGGCGGACACAAGCCCTCGCACCACCCGGATGCATCCCCTCCCCCCTTCCGCTGCAACCCTACGGATACTCAAAACTGCTGCGCGTCTTCGGCCAGGGGTGGGCCGTGTACGTCCGTAAACTCGCCCGCTGGACGCGGGTGACATTTCCGTGCAGTAGCTCAGTAGACGACATTCCCATGGTCTCGCGCCGACTCCTCCCGTTGCGGTTGGGAAATAACCTCCCCAATCTGGAAAGACATGACTGCTAAGCCAAACGCGAAGGGAGAAAGCCAACGGGGGGTAGGCAGAGAAGCGTTCCAAGGACGTCCCTCTTCCTCCTCATCGTAAATGCCCCCTCCACCACATGGCGAACGGAGAACCTCTTCCATGCCGTACCTTGCCAATTGGCTGGCTCGAAAAGGAAGAGGTTAAAAATGCACGACGGCGCCAAGAACCGCATCTCTCCACCCCCCATCCAGACTTCGTTGCGGGAAGTTTCAACAGGGTTCCCCGGTGTTCAAAGTCGCCCGCCCCCCGGGTGGGATCGGCTTGCCAACCTTGACCTCTAGAAAGACCTGGACCGGAGAGAAACCAACTCAATCGCGATTTCTCATCAACACGTGTTCCCCTTAGGAAGCCTTCCCGTGGGCGGCATTGCTCTAGCCACCACGCTGACTGAGATCACGCAGCCTCTTGGCTTACTTGCTTGACTCATGGTTATCTTGTCGTTTGCTCGGATGACGAGGACAACTGGCTGCCTGAAGGTTTGAGGCAAAAAAAGTTTCTAGAGAAGATCGGATTAAAAAACTGGTCTGTTCGGCCGGCAAAGCCGAGCACTGCGTACGCTCGGGTTGTCATGCCATCATAGTGGCTGCGACCAGATGGAGCGCCATCCATCACCGGCATGACTGGAAAAGGTGGACTGGGCATCACAGAGCTTTTATTGATTATGGACCGAGTCCATTTGCTACGATGGTGTCCAGCCATGGGCCTGTTCAAAATTCCTCATCCAGGTGGAGTCCACCGTATCACAACTCTATCAAGTCTCCTCTCCTGCTGCGTGACGTACAGATACCGGTGCCAACCGCAAGCACCTGAGCCGTCTGAATGGTAACTAAGTTTGTCCTTTTAAGATAAATGACGACGCTGTCCATGTGGTATCATATCGAAGGAAACGGATCGCAAAAGTGTAAATTCAGCCAAAGAAAACGAAGAAAGGAAGGTGCAAAGGAGTGATGCGTCCGTTTATCATTTGATGTCCGTCTCACTCGTCACGTATGGCGTAAATTGAAAAAGGTCATTGCTGAGCGTTCAGGACAGCGCGTTCCTCTATGAAGGCGTGGCATCCTCGTCGATGAGCGTTTGGAGCGTCATGGGGTCCCGGAGGCGTCGTGCCTTGTGAATGGCGACGAGGTAGTCGACGAGTCCCTCGGCATCCACGCGGAGTGCCTCGAGTTCTTCCTTGGTACATCCAGCAGCGCTGGAGTCTTTGCCGGGGTAACGGTAGGCGGCAAAGACAATGCCGTGATCGTTCTGAGAGAAATCCCGAGCAATCGAGTTGCGAGGGCTCGAATTGGCAGAGCCCCTGCGGCCTGTGTCGGTGTGGAAAGCGTGTCCGTAACCCCGCGCAAACTCACCGACTTGCGCATCATCGCTGCGGTATTCCATCCATCCTTCTTGCTTCAAAATCTTGGACTGGACAGTCGCTGAGATGCGGAAAGGGCTTGTAAGGTGGGACAGGCCGTAGGCGGCGAGGAGGCGGCCAGTCATGCCAGGAGCGGAGTCCACCATTGGTCCGTCCATGGGACCAAGGAGTGAGTTCCTCACACTGGTTGGTCTGGAAGAGAAGTCCATCGACAAGCGAGATATGGGCGACGACGATTCAGACACACTCTCGGGCCACAGATTGACAATGTAAACAAGATCAAACTTGTGCTTAGCTGCGATCTGGGCAACCTGGAGTGCGCCCTCCTTGGCGACGTCGTCAGCATAGATAGATGAAGTCCTTCGCTTGGAACGGATTGAGGAGATCGTAGATGCCGGGGTCGGTGGGGTAGGCGGCAATCGCAACGGCGCCGGTCTCATCGGTGTCTCCATCGCGTCGTCCCACTCGGGTTCTTCCTCCAGGATGTCATCGTCGGAAAGGGTGAAGAAGTCCGTGACGTCTCCACCTTTGAGAATCTGACTTGAAGAGGTAATGAACCTATGGGGTCTCGAATGACCCTGAGAACGACGCAAGACCGCCGCCTTTTCTTCCCTCCGACGTCGAGTTGCCATGGCGGCTGCCTTCCTCTTGGACAGACCCAGCTCCGTAGAGTCTCTGGGCTGCGCATCGTGTACGGGCTTCATTTCTGGAGATGATGCGGGCGTTGGCAGGTCTCTGCTGAGAGAAGAAGTCGGGCGGCTCTGAGAGCCCTTTATGCTTGAGTCGTCCTCGTAGTCGGAGGAGGGCGGGGTGTCAGATCTGTGAGGAGGTAGGATGACGGAGCTGTGGCGGTGCTCAAGAGAAACCTTATGTGGTGTGGGCAGAGTTCTGGGCGACAACGCAACACCAAATGGCGAACCCGGGATAGAGGACGTAGGAGGGCAAGGAAAGTCGAATCCGCGCAGACTCGCCACCGGCTGGCTTTCTCTTCGGTGGCAGAGCGACATGGAGCGGGTTGGAAGAGTGAGTGTTGTCATGCTGGTGCTGGTCAGGTGGGAGACATGTATTGACATGCGCTCGGACGGAGCTTCCGGCAGACTTTGGGCACGCTTGTCGTTCTGTGAGGCAATAATGCGCTCTTCTCTCGCCTTCATGCGAGAAACGCGCGGGCGGATGAAAGACGGCTGGGGGAAGCTATGGTCTAGAGGAGCGGTTCGGGACCCAGCCGACTCCATGATTGACGAGTTTATCTCAATGGTGAGGTCCTTTCTCCGGGAGAAGAGTTTCTCCAAGCGATCGAAGTTGTTAGGCATGGTGAAGGAGGCCGATGACGGCTACTTGTTTGTTTGTCTGATGTTCAGAAAGTTTGGTAAGCTTTGGCGCTCGGATGTGAGTTGGGAGGAGGTCGATGTGGGTTGCTATGGGGAAATGGGGATGAACTCACCAGTCCGAGCGGTTATATGCAAGAACGAAACCGGTGCGTGGATGATGGTAAGACGAGGAAACAAGGGAAATATTAAGACTCAATCCTGTGAGAGAAGTGTGTGGGACGTCGAGGTTGAGGTCGGGAAAGGGGAAGGCAGGCTGGAGGCGAGGAAGAGACTGCAACAGAAGTGCTGGGGCACTGGTTGAAAGTGAGGTCACAGTCGGACAGGGACTCGGCGACCACGAAGGAAGGCAGGAACAACCGGGAAGGAGTGACTGCCGACCAAAGAAAATGAAACAACTGATGGGAATGGAGTCTCACTGGACCGGCGGAGTGAGTCCAGAACTCCAAGTGTGACGTGGAAGCAGGTCGTGAATATGGCTAGTTTGTCAGACACAGAGCAGGTCAGGTCCCTTTTCTGCGCGACGTCGGCTGGGCGAGCTTCGAGGGCCTCACAGAGAATCTGGCTGAGAGAGAAGCGAGAGGGCTTGGCCGGAAGTCGTGCTTGTGCGGTCGAGGTTGTACGACACTTTTGGTGAGACAAGTGGGCAGTGTGAGATGCGCCGTAATATATATGGCGAGCACCCTTAGCTCGGAGTCGACGGAGGGCCCGTCTCGGGGGACGGGGTGATGGTTTCGTAGAAAAGTGATATAAGAGAGGAAGGGAAGTGAGACACTCGACGGGAATAAGAAAGTAGAAAGAGGTACAGCGGTGGTCAGTGTCAGTTGGGTGAAGGAGGTTGATGGCAGGTCAAGCTGCAGGCGAAGCTGGATCTGGAGGGGCCGGTCCAAGAATTAAGGTAGCCGGAATTTGAAAATTAGAGACGAAAACCGACCGAAGATCAGTACAGAGCCGAGGATAGGGCAAGGTTAAGTTGAAGGACAAGAGGACACGGGGTCGAGGCCGAAAGGGCCTGGAGAAGTGAAAGCTTTAAGATGTGGTCGTGGTGGCGTGTTGAAACGTACGCAGAGAGAGAGGGGACGGACAAAGGTGAGGGCGGTACTTTTTCGAAAACCCGAGGGCGAGAAAATACTTGCGAGGGCGATGCAAGAAGTGAAGGCCTAGTGTGAGGCGCGCTCAGATGCAGATGCAGCGCCGGGTCAGAGACTTGGGTCGAGGGCCAGATCCAGGTCCATGTCCATGTCGAGCTGCAGCAGCACCGGGGAAGCAAGATGTGGCTGGCGGGGCTGTCTCGGGTGTCTCTGGCTCTGTCGAGGCGTGCGACTTTGATGTAGCGTAGGCTGGATCAGAGGTCGAGGAGGTTCAAGCGGGCGTGGGAGTAGGAGTGGAAGCAGTAGGAGTGGGAGTGGGCGAGGAGGGTATGGGGGCGCATCGTGTTAGTGCGAAGAGAGTGAAAAAAGCAGACGGGCTCTGCGTGAGGACGAGAGCACCTTCGCCTTACGTAGGACGGCAAGGCAAGAGGCTAGTCGAAGCCAGAGAGATACGTACCGAGGAGCTCACCTCAACCAGGTGCCACATGCGTCTCCATGTCCATCCCTGAAATCGGAACGCTTGCACTGGGCGAGCGAAGGCGCAGGCCGGGGGGGGGGAGGTTTTAGTGCAGTCGGCGGACGGGAGAGGCAACTGGAGGTGGGATGGTGGGGTGGGGCCGTTTATGGAAATGGGTGACGGAGCTGGTGCCCTGGGACACTGGACACTGGAGCTCCTGGCATTGGCCGGCCGAGGTGACCACTCGAGCGGACTGCTTGCAGTGGAGTGGATGTGGGTGGGCACGGCGAGGAAGAGGCAGGGGGGGTGCTCTCATGGCCGGGCAGGGATTGCGCAGGGCCCTCGGACGTTGTAACTGGGTATGTTTCTCGAGGGGGCAACTGGGCAATTGGCTCCGACACAATTGTGTACTACCGACTGTGTACTGTATCGTACTATCACGGAGTGGGGGAGCGTACCCATCGCGTGCCTTCCTGCCTGCCTTCTTTACGTTGCCTTGGCATAGGGTATAGGGATATCTAGCTTGAGTGAGTGTGAGGCAGGCACGCGGTACGGCGACTCCCTGCCGCACGGATACTTGATTTGCAAGACAAGAAACAAGATCAATGGCATCAGCAACGGCACGCGCAAGAGCAGGAGCGAGAGCCCCAGAACTGCAAGGGAAGGAGCCGCGATAAACGGCCTCTTGCCCTTTCTTCTTCCTTTTCACACACACACACTCTCTCTCTTCTTCCCCATGCCTCGCAGCAGCAGCAGCAGCAGCAGCAGCAGCCAATTGGTGACCCAAGACTAGTGGCACAGATGAAAAGGGCATGCACCAGCTCTACACGGTCCTCGTTTTGCCCCGTTACTGGAACCCGCGACTGGTGCTACTTTCCTGCGCCGCGAGATTTAGGAAGAACGAGGAAGGACCCCCCACAGACTCTTGATTGGGAAACGCTCGAGAGGAGCAAGAGCGGGAGTCAAGAGCAAAGCAAGAGCAAGCACAAGGGCAGGAAGGAGCAGGAGCAGGAGCAGGAGCAGGAGCAGCTGCATGGGCAGAAAGAAGCAAGAGCCGGAGCAAGACACAAGAACGAACGTCAATGCACGGGACAAGGGTCGTTCCTGCCTCCTGCTGCAGCAAGTGAATTGACTCTGCGGTAACCTTTTTTTCACCCTTCCCCTTCCCCTTCCCTGTGCCTTTCGGTCGGTCCCTCCTGTCATTTTCCGGGCATTTTCTGTCATCTTTTACCCCGACCTGCCGGCTCCTTTCCGTAGCGCCTCTGATGCCTGCCGCGCTGCAAGTGGCTGCCACTTTGATCACAGCTGTTTCGTTTCGTTTCTTCTTCCGCTACGTACCGCCTGATATCGGATATCCTGAGATGACCGATTCTTGCCCTCAGGCCTCGTCTCCGTACTCACCCCTCCCTGCTTATGTCTGCCTTTGCCCGGAAACCAGCACAGAAGGGCCAATCGATCGCCGAGGATCCAGATAGCGATGCAGGTCCCCAAATCCTTTCGCGTCCGCTCTCGAGCCCCCCCAATCCAGGGTACCTCATGAGTGGCCCCAACCGCGCCAACCAATCACGCCCCCATCCAAGTCGACCACAGTACTATGCACAAGTTCCGCCGCCAGTAAGCCTTACTCACCTCTGTGTAACACAGCAGACCCTGCCCGCCATGTTTGCCTGTCGAGTCTGCCGGTGGGGGCGCCATGGGATGTCATCCACCAGCCGCTCCTGCCCATCTAGCAACCCCTCGTCGTCATGTCGTCTTGAACCTTCTCCATCGCAAACAGACTCGGCGTTATGATCATGGAAACGATCATCTCGACATTTCGCCAGTCGAAGCACAACATGCACAACAGACCCAGCCCAAAGACAAACTTTCCCGTACAGCACACCCCTTTTCTGCGCAAGGAACCAGTCGGATAGACAACCCTTCTAGCAATCAACCATGGATCCTGCCCGTCATAACGAAATGGACAACGCCATGCACGACATCTCGGCTGGCTTCCTTGACGACAACGGCCGACCTCATTCCTCCCCCGGAGTCAGGCACGCTTCGGGCACCTTGGGCCACTGACAAGGTGTGCCTGTGTACCTACTTGGACGTGACAACTTGATGATCGACTTCTTGATCCCGGTTACCACTACCACAGGAGCTTTGACTTAACGGCGCCAAATATTGACAGTCCCACCCTGACCACCTCTCTCGCTTGCATGCATCCGGGCTCGAGCGTCGTCTTCATCGCTCGCAGTCTTATTTTGCTGACATTGCGACCGCCACATGTCTTTGTACCCGTTTCCTCCCACCGGCAGCACTCGTCTCGTCGCCGGAGCGCGATGGCGCGCACGCACCTGACACTCCCATAGCTTTCAAACGGCCGCCCGCCCTGGGAAATCATCGAGTAGGTATCCAGGACTCGGCTGCTGACTGGCAGCGACGCAACAACGCTACTGTTCTTCATCTCTCCCTCGCCGAGCAACACCAGTGCGATCGTCGCCGCTAAGGCGAACGCACAAATCTTGTCAACATCAGATGAGCTTTTCCACGAGTTCATCGCAGGGTGCTGCACTGAGCAAAAAGGCCCGATCCCCACCCTTACAAGTTTCTGCCGCTGCCGTCAACCGAACACGTCTAGACACACTGGGTTGCCACGGTAGAGGCACGTCGGATAGGCGAAGCTTCCTCTTCGCCCAATATTTTCCTCTTTCGACATCATTTCCGCTCGTTACCAACGGCCGAGGTTTTGCTACATAGTACTCCGATAATTGTCTGCCCCAGCAAAAGAATCCACCAGGATGCTACCCTGGTTTCGGAACCATTTTCTGCCAACGGTCGAAGACGTAATTTACCTTCCGGGCACCAATTTCTCCGACTGGGCCTGAGAACTGGACCCTTGATCAAATGGGCTCCAAATGCAATCTGCTCTTGTCTCCGCCTACCCAACCAGGGCGTTGCGATCAATCCTCACTGCCAAAAACAGTCACAAAGTTTGCTCTCGGTCAACAGTTTCGCCGTCAATGGCTTGGGTATGGCGACAAGATGACACTGCCGCTGCGAAACGTCCCGGCCGTAGGGTCCAACCTTCAGATCCAAGGGTCCCAAAGCACGGCTTTTCCTCTAGCTCGCGGTCCTTGCTTTGAAATGCTCCTAGCTTCTTCGTGTGTTGCCGGATCTTGGACGGCGAGTTGCGACAGTCTGTGCTCGCTTCTTGTTTTTTAACGTCCGCCCAAGTGAGTTAGAAGCCATCCCGCTTGCAGGACGACTGGCGATAAGCCTCACTACAAACGATGAAGCCAACCACTTCTCCACAGTGTCACGTCAAGGGAGCATCGCACGCAAGGGACAAGCCAGCTCGTCCAGCATTTTTACGCAAGTGGTTTGCTGACGACAAGAGTCTAGAAACGACCAGAACCAGAGTAGCTGTCACAATTGCGAGTTACTCTTTCGCTGACAGGATTTCACAATATATCGCCGGCGCACGAGCTTACCTTCAACGGGTGTCACGTTGGAGCTACAACTCGCCCAGCTCTTCCGCTTATCGCAACAACAGTACATCATGGTAACATGGGTTTCGCCGTGTGACAGCTTGGCAAGGCCGGACGGGGCTGTCCGTTGTTAACATGTCGGCCAATCCCTTTTACCAAGGTCTAAATGATGTGCACTAGGGTGTACCAGCCATTGTCGTGGGTACCAGTTACATCGTCTCCCCGAGATGGGCAGATTTCCCACATGACTAAAACCTCAATCTCGAAAATGATGTCTATTCACGCAGAAGAAGTTCCTGCTAAATCGTCATCAATGAACCTGGCCGTTTTCGGGATGGGCCAGCTCAAGTCCGGAAACATCATAGCTAACGACTGCGACATGAGCTCCGGATGCTGCACCTGTGCATCCGGATGCATACAGCAACAAGGCACGCCCCGGTGGCTCACCATGGGAGACGCCGGATAGCTTGTCGAATCGAGGCTCTTTTGGGCGGGATGACGACTGATGGCGGTGATTGGACAAGGCTGTCTATTTTTTCTTATTTTATCATTAGATTCGGGGGGCCTCTCTTCCCAGTGGACGAAAGTGCCTAGGCTGCATCGGCATTTCCAAGCGAAGTGGCGCCATGGTCTCAGTTTCTTGCTTTTCCAACCAATGGTGTACCCTCCACATCCGTTTCCTCGAGAAGCCTAAGCTTGACCAATGTCCCAGGTCTTCTCAGATGCTGGTGCTATCTTTCTGATCCTCTGTTGGCGCGTGCAACCACTTCACCAACGCCCTTCACGCGAGTCCTAGTAAGTTCATCGGCTGTGCCGCATGATGGGTAAGTCGATGGCGATTCATGTACTTCTCTGTACGCCGTGACACTGAGTATGATGCTACGTAGCCTTGTGGTCGCTTCTCAGAGATGCTTCTTGTTCCGCATCTTTACGGTAGGGTTGTCTACTAAGTCTAGCACATCCGAGCTGCGACCACCGGCCGAATGCTGAGTTCTCGCTTCGGGTGCTCAATCGGATGGATACAAAGCGAGCGTTATACGGGCTACGCCTGTGTTAGGATATCACTAGCTTATCGTTGTACACCCTTTGCAGCTTTGGCGGACTTGAAACTTGTATATTGGGGTTGCGAGAGGCAGCCAGTAAAGGAGAAAAAGCAATGTTTCCTCCCACGCAAAGTGCAGAGCAAGCCATGTCAGATCCCAAGATATTTTACCAATGAGGCGTTAAGGCAAAGGGAACTATTCTGCATCTGGAACATTTGGCAAATCAGTTTTTCGCCAGCCTCCCGAGCTCTAGCCCAACTGATGCGGCGGGAAGGAAATCTGAAGGAGACATGATCTGGGATATGTTTGCCGAGCGGTTGTTGACTAGGAGAGCGATGTGCACAATACAGATGTATTGGACGATGCCGGTGAAAAGGGGATTGACTTGGTAATCTTCCGTGGACCAATGCTGCTAGACCGTATCTCTCGACAGCAGTCAAATAGACCCTCCTTCAAATAACCGACCCAAGAGAAGAAGCAGACAGGCTTCAAAAGGGCTTGGGTGCGAAAAACGGCTATTTGGCAGCTTGCATCTTGCAGTCGGTCGTGCGCGCCACCGTTTCTTATTTTCCCGCATAGACGTTGGGTGTCAATAACCTCACGGCGACCACGAACAGGTGGACCAGATGTTCGAGCTTTTTACCGACGGTATCCTTACCACTAGTCCTTCTGCACGCTTGACGATTCGTCCAGAAGAGATGCCTCAGCTGGGTATACTTCTTGCATGTTACAAACCATCCAGCTTGTTTGATCTCCGGCCTTTGTTTACATGTAGCCATGGATTCATCGTCCAAAGTTCCGCGGGTCCTTACGGGCGGCCACAACATCCAGCCTTCGTGCCCCCTTGTGCTCTGTCCAGAACACACAATTCCAGTCGTGTGATACTAAGATGAGCAAGCTCAATCTGCCTAACGCCCACCTGTCCGATCTGTCGTCCCAGTCGATTTGGCCGTAGAAGGCTTGGTGTGTCGTCCAATTGCAGATGCCGCTAGCCGTGCTGTATCATCGGACAGCCACACCGGCCGTACGTCGTCTAGTATCCCCCGGCGAGCTACACACTTTCCCATCGCCAATCGCAGCCGAACGTCGCCGTTCTCAGCATGTTCAGCCTTTCCGCGACGTACAAGTAGCGGGCCCCTTCCCGCCCGTCATTTGATCCTGTGGATTCGAGGAACCGGACTCAGCCCTGGAAAGCCACACGCTTCGCCGTAGGTACCCGCCTTCGTACGTTCAGCTGGCGGGTCAAGTCCCTAGGGAGAGACACCAACGTGATCCTGCTAAGCTTAATAAACAAGAAAAAGGACACTCGCGAAAACGAGAAGATTCGAGTGTCGGCCCAGGGTTTCGAGTCGGAGCCTCTTGGTTGCCTGATGATGACGTTGTCGGCGCCGGGTCGCTCGACACGCAGATCCGACGACGCAAGGGGTGCACGATACCGTCGTCCAGGACGCTGTCCCCCTTCAACGTGGGGTCGAGGGGAGGGACGTTCTCTGTTTGGATTAGAGGGGAGATTGCCATACGGCTGACGCCGGAAGCGCGCTGCGCAGGCCCCGGAAATGCAATGCGGCGCGACCGGATCTAGGCCAGCTGCTTGCAGAGGTTGTCTCCCTATCGGTGCAGGTACGCTGCGCCCTAGGCCGCTACGCCGATGCGGGCGGATGCCTGGCTTCCGCTTCCGGACCTGCAGTCGTCGCATGGGAGATGGGAGGCGATGATGACCTTGAGGCAAGGCCGACAAGTTGTGGTTAGATCAGTTGGGGCTGGCCCCCGACGATTCACGGGCGTACTGTGACGACCGGCCGTACTCCCCCAATCTGCTTACCCAAACAAGGTCAATCGAGGCATCTTGCGTCGAAATGCGGCATGCATGCGACTGATCGCTCCAAAAGCTGAGAGATCGAGCCCGCGACGTAAGGGGATCTCGGTAAGCCTAGGGGAGGTCAGAAATCAACTATAGGCATCGCGTCTGCGGAACAGCTTAGCACGCGTTGCCCACCCTTGTCGACGTTTCCCCCACGAGACAGGGTCGCGCAAACCCACGTAGCCGAAGAAGCGAGGGTGGTGCTCGAGAAGCCTCGAGAAAGTGGGAAGGAATGTCTTTGTTTCCGCGCGATTGAAGCGCCGGGGGTAACCTCGCTCTGTTGCTTTCTATGCGGGTTGACTCTTCCGGTTCGAGACAAGTGCCTGGTCCCTTTCTGGCCCCTGCGAGGCTGGGGCGTCAAATCCATCACCGTTTAACGGCCTTCGAGCGTTTGGGGGAGAGACAGGGTAATCTTGCGAGGTTGCGGGAGGGAGGGGCGACGGCCTGTGGAGATGAAAGGGCATAATGCGGCATTTGCTTCGACCGTTTGAGGAGTTTGATGCAGGGAGGGAGAACAGCAGGCTTGGGTTTGACGGGGAGGGAGTTGGTTGTTGTCTTGCCATACTGGAGGCGTCGGCCACGTTGTTCAAGTATGTCGGCCGGGTGCCCGGGGCGGTGAATGTTGTGCTGGCTTTTGGCATCACCTTGACGGCTCTTCGCCTGGTTCGTTCTTCGGATGTGACATGATACCAATGGTCTCGGGCTGTTTATGTTCTTCGACCTGTCTTAGCTTGATACAAGGCTTCTGTTGGACGTCAACTCCACCATGCGCGGGACAATAGCCGCCAATACTTGCGCATTGCAGTTGTGAAGCTGATGATATACGCGAACCACCTACCGAAGGTGGTATACGCCACGTTCTTTCACAGTAAATATCATTGCCATTCGACATAAATCAAACAGCAGGTCAAGTCTCTTCGGCAGGAGGTGGCGGCGTTGACTTATGGTCAAAGCAGTGTGACGACGGTTGAATACGCATATGGCTGAGTTTAGAGTATAGAAACGTGAGCGACCGAGCCCTCCGCCAGCGCGGATCACTTTTGTAAAACATAAGGCTTGCAAGACTGTATGTAGAACGAGGCAGGTGATTGGAGGCGTTGTGTGGACGTCGTGGATAGAACCTCCACGGTCTCCAACCCTGGCAGGACGTACTTTCACGTACTTTCAAGAGGAATCTGGAGAGCAGTGCTTCATGGATTCGTCAAGACAGAATATCGCAGTCGAACAAGTTGCTAAAACCTCTGAGATCTCTGGGATATTGCAGGTCTGCTCACCTCCATTCTCTTCACTGGCCAGTGATGCGATGTTTACGATGGGATGATGTTTTGGTTTTGTGATCGATCCAAAAGATGTACTGTCGAGGGACCCATCATACAGATATCGTGGTGTGTTCGCCCAAGGTAGGCTCGAGGTACCGTTCACTGACAGAAAACATGTAGGTTACTGAACTAATTCTTCCCAAGTAGATCATCGTTTAAATGTTCATGGCATCTTTGATAACTCTGTCTCCCGGGCCCAAGTCAAAACACCTCGTTTGGTTGCCCTTCTGAGCAACCAGCGAGTGACCCATTCCAGCAGGAGCGATACCTGAGCTCTCAGCCAACGTATGGCTGTAAGCAGTTGACACCATCATTTCCAATTCAAAAGGCTGACTACGGCATAGTATGTCTTGCGTGAAAGCATGCCCGCATGTTCTTCAGGATCTGCGCAGGTAAATGGTAACGACCGTGGAGCAGGGCCCCAGAGCAATACCCCATGACGTATCCAAGTTCAAAAAGGCGGCTAAGAACCCATAACGCGCGCTGAATTCAATGGGCTAGAGTTTGGTACGTGAGAAAGAATGTGCCAACATCTTTCTTTCAAGAGGAATACCAGGTCGCCAAAGTAAGCTGCGAGAACCTGAGGAGCACCTTTGTCAAGCATGGTTCCACGGAAGAAAGGTGCCGATTGTATCGTCCGTCGTGCGCCCGGAGAGCGAGAGTATCTAAGCTTGAATGTCTTCGATTCCTCCTGTCCGAGTAACTTAGCTCCAACACAAACGGCAGCAGAGACCGCGTCGACGGGGTGGCCAATTTCGGCCTCATGATGTTCATCCAGATGTTTAGTCTTAGATCGAACCTTCGTCATGACGCTGGAGAAAGTTGGATGATTCGTTCGGCGCCAACTCCCTTTGACAGCGAACAATAGAAGACGGGCAACAGATGACTGGTGGTTGCAAATGGTGAGATGAAGCGGCACGACCCACAGACTTGTATGGCGACTGAAAACATTACAAGGAAACATGCCCGGCATCTCAACATCGACTTCCTGCTGGAGAGGCCATCGGACGATATCGAAGTGTCTGTTCTTCGTGGCGAGGTGCAATGGGATAGTGAAGCACGCTGTGGTGATAAGACGCTCGAGAATCTCACCTTCTTTGAAGTGTTTTGCCCAGTATGGCGGGAGAGGCGCAGGATGAACTTTATACTCAAGCTGCTCTAAATTAAGCAAGGCAGCGTACACGCATGCCACAGAATTCACTTGCAGTGGATTTGATGGGGAGGAACGGGGTATTCAATGGCTTTCAGAACAAGGCGGATAACTTGACGCGAAAGAGGCTTGTAAAAGACGAACGAGAAAATACCGTGGAATCACTTGGGCTATTATCGAGCCATATATAACAAATGTTACGTAGTCGCATCCATGGAATTGGACGTGTAACATGCTTAAGCAAACACTGGCAAAAAAAAAAAATGTTACCTCGCTGTTGGTCATTGCAACAAAGCAGGGGAAAGGGGCGAAGGTGCGTTGAGTCGGTTGGATGCATCGTTCGTGCGAGGCATCATGTCGATGTCGCCTGGGTGACATAGTTTGTCAGAGGTCCGGAGGAGCTGTGGTCATTGTGCAATGTGTCATGCGCTGGCCGTCTCATTATGTTGGTAGTTCCGGACGTCGCACTGACACACGGAGAAGTGGATACCCGGGGCCGAGAGTTGTCCCCGGAGCGGAGCTCGGCGTGTCGTGTGGTCCCGGTTGATGGCATCCTCAAGCCTGGATAACCATATGCGGGCCCAGCATCCATGTCGCCTTGACTTATCATCTCTTAGCTTCATTAACCATCATGCTTTGCATCAGTACACCCAAGCGATGACAGGAATCTACGTTCAACGTAGCTGACTCGAACTCCGGTGTCTTTTCGTACGCTGTCTATATCAAAACTTCGAAAACCCATCATTGATCGATCTTCATGCCATATAGACATGTCTCATCACCTCGCGTGCCTTTTGAAGACCCACCAACTAGAAAGAAATTCTGCATAACCAGAGCCTTCGAGAAGAATTTCCCCATCAGAATCTCCCAGCTCAGCAACCAAACACCTCTTCTACCTCCCTGCAGTACAACACCCCCTCAACCTCTGGCATCCCCTTCACCTCCTTCCTCACCTTCTCGATAGCAGCCCTCAACTCACCCCAAGTCCAAAACTCATCCATCAGCCCATGCGCTCCGGAAAACAGCGGCGGCAGCCGATACTCGTCCTCTGCCGGGCCCAACAACCTCACGATGCCCCCGTTTCCGACCTCTTCCTCGGTTTGCGGAAGCGGCTTGAATTCGACGAAGACCACCAGCCTCTTCATGTCCGTAAAACATCGCGAACATGCTTTCAGGGCTTCGGCGATGCGTCGCTCATCCGGGAGGACAGACCAGTGGATCCCCACGTTCATGATGCCCGGCTTTGTCGTCCACGGAGAGTCCCACGCCCCGATGCGGCTACGGTACACGAGCGGCGGAAGATACACAATGTCAGAGGTTGGAACATATCGCAGTGCAGGCGACGAGGGACCGGATTCCTTTTGGATGTCGTGCGGGTGGGGGAAGGGGCGCAGGAGGGCCTGGATCGCCTTTCGAGACTCGGCGCAGATGCCGAGGCCGACGTGGCGCGCGTGCCGGTATTCGCGGGCGGCCTTGATAAGGTGGGTGTCTTCTCTGTACTCGAAGACGCGGGGTTCGGAGCCGAAGGTCTCCCAGATGAGAAGGCGGAGTTCGAGGGGGAGGGCCATGAAGGGGTGGGAGCCCGTTGGTGCCTCGGTTGTGGTTTCTTCCATTGGTGACATGGGCTGGATGAGACCGGTGATGGTAGACATGGAGCGTTTGTGAGAAAGAGATCCTTGTTTAAGATTTAGTTTCTTGCGTCAGGGGGGAGTCAACGACTTAAAAGTCATTTGGAAGATCTGAATTGCGCGTCTGATTGTGGTGGCTGAGGTGAGATAGGTGCTGCATAGCTGTTGTCGACGACCTATCATTATTGAGCGGCTGAGATACGCGCCGTTCGTGACTGTATGCCCGCCGTCCCATTGACCTCGCTGGAATGCTCGATCCGGAGAGATGCAGTGATTAGCGGGAGCGTAGACTCTGTCTAATTTATCACATCGCTCGCCCACCTCAAAGCTCGTGGTAAATCTGCTCCGAACGACAGGGCATCCCGCCATGACGTCGGAGGACTGGTGACTGTGCGGCATTCGTGCAAAGTGAAAGTGCGGTAAATCTCATACCACGAGCCATATGCGACATCGGAAAAGACGGGTTGTCCCCTGTTCAATAGATGACTGGCTCCTGCACCATGGGACTTTGGGATGGGATGGCGGGCTGGGTTAGGCTGGGCGCCGATGTTTATCCAAGTGTCACTTCCAGGTTTGGTCGGAACTCTGCGAAGCAAGAGATTAGACCGACGGGAAAAGGTGAACCGCCAAGTGCAGAGCTTGCAGTGTGGCTGCTGCAGGCCGCCGCAAGAAGTTGACAGGACGTGCCCGAAAGATCCGACAAACCCCCCCTTCAAAAGCCTCAATTGTTGCGTGATGGGTGGTGGAATCTCTCGCAACAACCCAAGCATGTTCCCCACAAGCCACCCGCTCCATGAGTCGGGTCCCGTTGTTCAGTGTCCGCGAATCTGTCCGTCGGCAGCATTGCGGCATAACCGAATGTGTTATCCCATCACGGAATCAGGGAAGGGGCCTGTTAATCATTGGGACTTTTACGCTGGCCAAAACCCAATTGAAAGGGTGTTTCTGGGATTTCCGCCCCCGCTCGCAGCGCAAGGAAAACTTGACGCGTTCCAATCGGGACTGGCCTTCTCTCTATCCTCTCTATCCTGTGCTAGACTTGGAGCTTGCGGTTGCAAAACATGTCTACGTTTCCCTGGGCAGTAATAGCCGAGGCCGCGGCGCAGCACAGCGGCGATGTGGGCACCCGTCGCCCGGTGGGTTACGGGCGGTTAGCGATGCGAGATGGCCGGGTGTGATCGAATTAGGGGGGTCGTCTCATTGCCCGCCAACTTTCGGGTAGTGGCAGGTGGTCCAGTGGTTGGGCGATCTGCGGCTTGCATTTCCTCGACTCTGACATCGCACCATACCGTGGAGATGTTCCTTCATTTGGTGGTTTCTCGGACCCTGTTCGTCCTTCGCTGAGCTTGGCACATCGTGACAGGGCGGTACCCATAGCAGTTGGAGGGCCTCTCGGGTCTTACTTTGTGTCAAGGCGCCTCTGATTTGCCATCATCCACGGTGATTCCATTCGAAGAATTTAAAATCCCATCAAGATGTCATTTCAAATGGGCTTTTGGTGTATCACCAGCGTTTGACAGTGAGATCGGCGCCGGTTGCTTCAGTAGTCGGCCCCGACCCCGGGCTTCTGCCCCACTTCACGCGGTTGGCACCGGATGTTGACGCGGTGCGAAGCTAGCTTCACGACCGGCGCGGAGGGAAATAACCGGATAGTGGCCGAATAGCCTGGGAAGCTTCCATCGAAGTAGTCACTTTGACAATTTCAGGACAAATTCTGTTAGCAGAACGTTGAAGAGGCAGCCACATAACACCATCTCCTATTACTTGTGAGCTCTGGTGACATCAGATACGGACGACTGGCAATTATTTATACACTCTCTACCAACAATCCTGCTGCTTGAGTAACATGTATTGTTTTTGTATCTATGTACCTCTGTATTGTCTTTGTTTGTGCTTGAAGGTTAGGGTAAGTGCTTGGGGGGGTACGCAGATAGCGTGGTGCAGGTGATGATAAGTCCTGCTCAAGGCGGACATGGCCTTTGAAACCATCGGGAGCATTTTGGCAGAGGAAATCAACTCACCCATTGCATTAACTACTCTGTTAATCTTTCAACAAACTAGCACAACGGCCGGTCGAGGTCGTTAAGTAGAGGAAACTCTGGATTACAGGGCCATCAAGGCCTATCCCTCACATCACATCAACACAAGACCTCACCGCTCCAGCCACTATATCAGCGATGTTAATGGAACGCCCAAGTTTCTTGAGTTACAGGACCCAGCTAATGTAACACCCGTTGGAGCAAGCCATCAAAGGCCGTTGTAAATCTGGTCCAGGGACCTCAGAAGACAGTTGAAGACTTTATCAATCACCCTCAGCTGTGGTGATATCGCCAAACCGGCGCAGAATACAACCATGGACATTTGGTGGACGAATCTTGGTAGTTTGAAAGGCGATTGGTCCGAGAGAGAAAAGGCTCTAGGTCATGGCGGATGGGTTGGCTATGCACATACATCTAACTAGACTACAAACCAACGAAGACAAGAAGTACTGCAGGAGTCGGTTGTAGAGAACAGTAAAAAAAATAAAGAAACTTCCCCGAGATATGGGAAATGGTTGTAAACTTTCCGACAGCCACGAGCAGAGCCGATACAAAGCTGCCTCGCTGACAACGACCCACTGCACATGTCGCCTCTTAGTCGACCATCTTCCCTCAGGGAAGCTTCGCAGTACTAAATGTGCCAAGGTCTCATCTCACTTGGCCCCTATGTGTTATTGAAAAATATGAACCTTAACGAGTCAACGAGACCAACGATAAAAGACATCAGGCGGGTTGGACAATGTCCCCAAGAGATCGTCGCCAAGGCCTAGGCACGAGAGCTTTACTCGGGACTTTTCAAACCGGAGGGTGCTGTGCAGAAATGCACAGCGCATCTTGCTAAATACTGTTTGTATTATGATTTTACCGTTTAAAAAAAAGCAATAGACAGGTAAGGCAAAAGGCGAGAGTCCAAGTGCTTTGGATACTCTACTCCAAACACCGGTTATCCAGTCACCAGGGAGCAGCCAGCGTGACGTTCAGAACCTCTAGTCTAACAGTCTACCACAGCTCACATGTAGGCTGCCTCTGAGGACAGTTAAATGCGCTGCGGAAATCCTTCGAGTTGTCCAATGGCCCCTTGATGCGAGCAACCCCTGGAGAGTGGACATCACTGCCGATAAGGAAGACATCATACTCCTTTGAAGACGATTTGTCGCACCAACCCTGAGCCCATTTCAGGAAGAACAATTGGTCATGCGAAAATTTCTGCAGGCCAGGCAAATCGCAGTCTTTGGCATTCTTGTCCGCCTGCAACTTCTTCCATGCCGTGTAACTCGTTGCGACGCCGCCTGCGTCAGCAATGTTCTCACCAAGCGTGAAGTTGCCACCAACGGGCACCTGCGTACCATTAGGCGCGGTGACGGAGAACTTTTGGTACTGGTCGACGAAACACTTGGTGCGATTGTTGAAGGCTTGAAGGCTCTTCTCATCCCACCAGTTGACGAGCGAACCGTTGGCGGCATAGTTGTGTCCCTTGTTGTCGAAGCCGTGTGTGAGTTCGTGGCCGAGAACGGAGCCAAGACTACCGTAGTTGATGTACGAGGGGTACTCGACGCTGTAAAGAGGCCGTTGCTGGATGCCGGCGTTAATGACGATGTCGTTGTAGGTGAAGAAATAATACGCATTTGTCGTAGATGGAGTCTGGAGCCACAGCCCCTTGTCACTGGGCTTGCCGAGCTGTGCAAATGCCTTCTTGCTGGAAAAAGTAGCAAAAGAAACGGCATTGTCGAAGTAGGAGTCACCGAGCTTGAGGCTGGAGAAGTAGTCTGCGAGGTTGCGGGGACTGGCAGTGTCGGGCGACATGTCCGGGTAGCCAATCTTCTTCACGATGGCATTGACCTTCTCTTCAGCGGCCTTTTTTACCTCAGAGGAAAGCCAGTCCTTGTCGCCGAGGCGGGATATGAAAGCCTTCTGGATGCTGCCCATCATGTTCGTCGTGAGCTCGCGAGCCTCCATCGAGTATGCCTTGTCGAGGTAAAATCGACTGAGGATCCAACCCAGCCCCGTAGGCAGACTGCTCCAAGGGACGCCCTCATCGACATGCTGGACGCACTGCCGCCATCTCGCGGCCTTGCCGACCACTGCTGGGTCTACGGCGCGAAGTTTGGATTTCATATCGTTCAGTCGTGCTGTAACCTCGGCTTCAACGTAGTTGGAAAAGGTAGAGGCCAACTTCCATACAAAGAAACCTTGGACCGTCTCCGCGGTGGTGTTGGTGAGCAGCTGGGAAAGGTTGCCAAAATAACCAGGTGAGAAGTAAAGCTCTTCGGGTTCGTAATCTGCGGAAATCAAGTTCTTGAGGACATAGTCGTGGTTGAGCTCAGGTGCTACGCTAGTAACTTGGTCCAACTTGAACTTCCTGCCTGGTGACTAAACGTACTCGTCAATTGCAAACCATCAATGGTCCAAACTGAAGGATCTGGGCTGAGACACATGCTGGAGGTTGTGTTCTGGCCGTGAAGAAGCAACTGCAATGGACCGCAAGACTCACGTTTTCACTTTCGCGACTGTCGTCCTTAGCCTTCAAAGCGTTTGCTTCCCTCTCAAACTTAGTGATGGCCAGTGCAAGTCTTTGAGCGTTGCTGGGAGTCGGCTTGCCAGGGTGCACTTCTTGGAGGACTGCTGCCATAACGCGCATGTACTCTTCGACTGTTTGGTTGTTACGTGATTGTGAGCCGGTGAGCAACGGCGTGCCGCCGGGTAAGACCGAGATGATCGTTTTGTTCTATCATTGCGTCAGTCTGGTGCTCGAAGGGACGGAAGGCCACGCCAACGAATCATTGACAAGTGCCAACAGCAAACAGGGAATAACACACCGGATTCTGGTCGTCAAAAGTGACATCAATTTTCTCAAAAGTCGCAATGCCATGCTGACTAAAGAGTAGCAGGGCTTTTCCCATGTTGGAAGCATCGCCCTTCGAGATCTTGCGTTCTTTGTCTTCAGTTGTATTGGCGACAGGGAACGCCTCTGCGACGCGGTCGATGAGGCTGATCAGAGGGCGCAGGCCTGCAGCCTCGACGGCTGTGTTGTTCAAGCAGGCGTTGTATGTGTCGACGATGAGCTTGAAGTTGTCTCGATCGACACCGACTTGCTCCTGAGACAGGGATGTCGTCAGAAACCCAGCATCGGGCCCCGTGGGATACGGGCCCTCCAAGACGTCCTTCAGCACGACTGTGACAGCGTTGCTGACTTCACCCAGCGAGGAGGCCCTACCCTGACCTGCAGCGGGTGCGTGCCTCGAGTCCCAGCCCGCGCATGCCACTGCCAAGAAAGTGTTAATGGACGGAGAGTCATGCTAATTTGACTTTGGGTAGGTAATGAGCGAGAAACATCGAAAGAGTTGTAATGCAGGGATCGGAAGCTTGGACGCGGGGAAGCTAGAAACAAATGTCATGCGAGCAAGGGGAAACCACAAAGGTGATTGAGCCTGTTCGACGTACGTTTGTCAAAGTCTGTGCACGGATCGATTTTGGTATAGTTGGGCGCAAGAGCGAGAAGAATCTCCGAAGCGATCTCGAGACATGCTGGCGTGGTGCAAACGCTGCCAGCTTCGACGTCTGTTCCAGTGGGAGCCATTGTGCTAGACGGTGAGCACTTGGTCGCCAGGGTTCTCTTGGTTCAGCTTAGCATCGGGTTCCAGAAGTCATTGCAAAAGTAAACTCACGCCGGAGCAGGCTACCTGGGCAGCTAGTGATATGTCGAGGCACTTGGCGTAATAATCACAGACGCCTTGTACCAGCGGAACGGTCTCTGGTCGACGATCGCGGGGAGGAAGTTAGGTGAGAGTCGGCGGAGATCGGTTCATCCAGTGTGGCTCTCGGGGCTGGTTCAGTCCTTATATATTTTCAAAAGCTGTGGAGGGTGGCCGGAGGCAAGTATAACAACACCTAAAGCAGCAAAACGAGCGTGGTGGTATTCGAGCTTGTTAATGCAATGCATACGCGGAAACGCAGCGAGACGTTGGTCCGGTCTTTGAGGGCCATGCTTGCCATGATGCGGGCACGCACATGCGATACCCGTACCTTCCGCTCCAGGTCAATGGGAACCAATGCAGGCCAATGCGCCTTCCCAACTCTGTCTCAGCCGGTTGAAGGTAAAGAGTGCCTGGGCTCTCGCTGAGGTCGCCATTCGTTGAACCTTGACCAATCCCAGCCAGTTGACACACAAAGTCTGTGTAGTGACGATGTTGATTCGGTGTGCATACGGTAAGCATTGCGGAGAGAGACAAAAGCGCCGCCCGCCAAGCCATGGGGCTTAAGCTGCATGGGTAGCCCGGCCCAACTTCTCAGTCGTGTAACGAGGTTGAATGGAACGATGTTGATCCTCATTCTGGAATCCTCGCACAGGTACCATTTGGGTCGGAGGCAGACCGGTATATTCACTTGTCTGGGACGGGCATAAGCAGGATGGGCAGTGATGCGGCTGAGGGTCAGCTCCACCAACGCTTTGAGCATGGACAGCCAAAATAAGAATAAAAAAACAACTCATCTGCTTCAGTCGTGAGAATAGATCGCGCGCGTACCTCACACAGCAGCACACGTGTTGTCCCGACGGTACATCGAACGGCGGCGTGAGTCCCACACTTCACGATAGCATGTCGGCTGGAGGATGAGGCGGAGCGACGGACTAATCGTCGGCCATGAATGGCATCCTACAGCGGTCGGTTGCACGTACTAAACCTCAATTCCCGACGTCTTGTCTCAGGTGCTGAGTCTTGCTCGCCTGTTTTGGCTACGTGCGTGTCATCTTGAACTGCCTCGCGGCTGTAAATAGGGCGGGCAATTGCTCGCTCACTCGTAGAAGTCTGGCAATTTGACTTCCCAAGCCCCTCTTTTCCCAGTACTGCGGATAGTTCCTGAGAAATAGCCTTCAAGCACGAACCTAGCCTCAGAAGCTAGGACATGCTGGCCATCTGCTTCGAATGTCCCCTACACCCTGAAACAGTGATTTCCGAGCCTCAAAATACCATCAAGGAAGGCCTTTTCAAGAGCCAAGCCGGTGTGGCTAGCTCGGCGATGTCGCTGCGCCATGCCATTCACGCGACAGAAAGCAAATTGCATCCTCTAACCGCGGTTGAGCTGCATGGCAGAGCAGCCAAGATTGGGATGGTAGTCCGACTCTGTCATTTAGCCCGGTGAATGGCCAGGAAGAGGGAAGAGATAACGGCGAAGCTCTAAACACAGTTTACCAATGGATGTTGTGAATGTGAAAATGGGCAAAGGTTGGGAGTGCTGGCTGGGAAGAGTAGAATGCTACCGCGGGTGGAGGCTGAGGTAAGCAGCGCACTGACCAATAGAGCTCGGCAAGAAGTGGACCTACAATGTCGACAGCCAGGAGCAGGGCCCCGCACTCCGATCAAGCCACGTTCGCATCTCAGTTTCATGCGCCACAATGACGTTGACGTCAGTCACGCCTGGTGTTTGCAGGAGGCGATGTCTCGAGCGCAATCTGGTACTTGATCACTGGCAGCCTGCGTCCCTCTTTTCTCCCTCACTTTGGTTCCTCTGTCACCATCTTGCCATCTAAAAAGAGCCTCTTATACCCTTTACTCTACCAGACATCAAGATGGCGAACACGGGTGCTCCTCCCAACTACTGTACGTTTCCCTCAGCACCCCACCCCCTGTCATAGCTCCGGAGATGCGACTAACATTGCGCCACAGACAAGATCCTCGAGATCTCGGAGACGGCCACCACGCAGCAAGTTCGTGATGCATACAAGAAGTAGGCACCCAAAGTTCTTTACAAAAACCACCAAATTCTGACATTATTTATAGAGCGGCTCTGAAGACACACCCCGACAGGGTCCCCGCCGATTCGCCCGAACGAACGACCCGCACCCGCAAGTTCCAGCTCGTCAACGACGCATACTACACACTTTCCGACACCCAAAGACGGCGCGAATATGACGCCCAACGCAAAATATTTGGCGCATCCGCCGGTGCGACATACGGCGACTTCTCTGACGACGATGACCCGGCGGAGGAAGTACCCCCGCAAGCCGGTCCTGGGAATGCGCAAAACGCCTACTCCTGGGCATGGAATTTCTTCACCGGAGGCAAGCAGGGTCAGAATCAAGAGCAGCGCGAGAAGACGGACAACCAGCAGTTCGGCGACGTCTTCGAGGAGATGCTGCGCGAGGAGGGCATGGCCGAGGAGGGTACGAACCGCCCGACGGGCTCCTTCTGGGGCACCATCGGCGGTCTGAGTGGCGGCGCGCTGGGCTTCATCGTTGGCAACATGCCTGGTGCGTTCGCGGGAGCTGTCGCTGGAAACAGGCTCGGTGCCGTTCGAGACGCGAAGGGCAAGAGTGTCTACGCTGTGTTCCAGGTCAGTGCGAATCTGGAGATATCTACGGGGTAGATCCAGTCAGCCTCTCTTTCATGTCTTTGTCGATGTAAGGGTATTTGCTAACAGTCTGCAGGAGCTTCCTCAGCCGGATCGTGCGAGGTTGCTCACACAGTTGGCTGCCAAAATCTTCAGCCATACTGTAGGAGCTTAAAGACATTTGTCGTGTTGGTTGGTTTCAGGGTTATACCACTTGAGCAGCTCGGAGTTTGGGACGGAATGGGACGGGGTAGGTAGCTCAACATAATCGTACGCCCCAGTGCTTTAGTATCAGTAAACTAGATAGCTTAAATTCTCAACCCACCCCTTTGCGGGCGTGAACTGTTCTGAGAGTGACTTAAAAGCCCCTTGTATGAACCATCGAGTCATTTGTTTTGCATACTCTGTAGGTAGGTAGGTAGGTAGGTGGATAAGTAAACTCAGCCTTTGGGTTGGCGGACTCGGATCCGGCAGGGCCCACAGCCCCGACATTCCGCCCTTATTGGCTAGGCCGTCCAGCTCCGTCCTTGATGCCGGACCTGACTGATAGATACCCCGAAAACCTTTACCAGTAGGGGTCGCAGAACATGTCGACACAGCTAATACGCCGCTGTGAGTACAGGCAACAGACACGGTTTCCTACAAGACCGGTATTAGTTCACCCGTTCTTCCGGGATTGTCGTCCTCGTGATGGTTGTGAGAGAAAGTCCTGTAAGTGTTCTCGTCGTCGTACTGCCTTCGTCCACTGAAGCCTCGGCAGTCGCTTTGGGTATCAATTGTCATTACCCGAAGGGCAGCTTGGCTTGAGGTGACGGTGACTTGCAATGTGGGGTTAGTTGCCTCAAGCCGGGAGCACCATCCATCACCACTCAACCCAGTTAGTTGGCCAGAATCACAAAACGTATCAAGATTTGTTTGGCTGTGTAACATATGTATTGTATACACATGTACGGGACACCAGTCGAAATTTGCAAAAGAATAATGCGTCAAGGACAGGATTCGAACCTGCGCGACCGAAGCCACTGCCTAGTCTGAGATCAAATACTTGATAGCAGGGCAGCCCATTAACCACTCTGGCACCTTGACCGGTGTTTCGTGCTTGACAATGAGGGGCGGGGGAAGCTCCATATCCCGCTGCTCAACACCTGGGGTGCCACGACCCCACCGCATCTTGCGCGAGTGTGGGTACCATCCGCGCAAGGGATAAGCTTAAGTGGGTCGCGCCGAAAGGCTTTATCCAGAATGGGAAACTCAAGGAGGTGTTGGGTCAACTTGTCGCTCATTCACACTATTGGTTATGAATGATAAAATCCTTCCATTAATTTCTCTATTGGAGTCGAGAAGCGAGCTTCCGAGTCGATTGGGGTAAATGATCAAAAAGTAATTTATGCGTCCATTTCAGAGTCATCAAACCAACTTAGTTAGGTGTTGTGGTTGATTAATTATTACAAGTGGATTCGCGGAATTGTTTGGCTGCTTTGAATCGCTGCTCATCGAATTCCTTGAATGATGTACCGGCACAGAATCATTCCTTTCTTCCAATTGCATAATTTAGCATGCCATCGGACACAGCCGGGAAGCCAAAAACAAAGAGGCATTTGCTGTATGCTAACGTAATACATGTGTCGCCTCTTTTGGAACAACGCATGCATCGGACAGATTCAGTTCTTCTCGATCTCTGGCACAACTTATGCATCGGACTTTGTGCAGTTCCCAGGACCTCTTGACTAAGCGTCTATCAGCAGAGGTTACTTGAATTTTGAACCCCTTGGCCCTCGTCGGTGCAGATGATGAGCTCAACAGCTACCTTGTTTTTGGCTCGGAGTCCTTTCGCGCTTTAACGCCTCATCGGCCAAGACTTAGCTTCACATCAGGGCTAGAGACATCCCCTCTATCCCTCTTTCTTTCTGCCTTTTGTTTGGCAAGAAAACAAGCCCGTAACGTGGGAGGAAATCAATTGCACGTTCTCGTTGTCTAACGCAACAACACTCTTTGCCAATTCGACTACCCTAAATTACATGCATGGAACCACAGAGTATAGCACCGAGGCCGAAATCAAGTCTCTACCTCTACTCAACAGTATTGCTTCTTTCCCCGTCACTATGATGAACAACGTGTCGTTCATTCATCTCAAGGCAGCTTCCCTCTTCTCCACACAGCAGCCAACAGCAATCTATTCGTCTCAACCATGGGAGATGACACAGATCTGTTCCATCCTATAAGTCCTACCCTTCTTGTCGCGAGTCATATGGACAACGATAGCATCCATCGTCTTGTCAATGGTGATACCATTGTATATACTTGATTTGTAGTCGGGAGAGTCCTGTCATTCCATTTGTTGGTACGTGGAGTGTAGAGAGATGGGAGCTGACTTCTCACGCAATGCGGTTGGCTTTCCTCTATGATAGTTACTAGGAACATATTCTCTGATGGAGAATTGACTTATCAAGGTCTCAATACAACCAAGAAAACTCATTTGAATAATGCCTCATCCATCACACGTAATGTCTTTATTCGAGTCTATAAATTTCCTTGACCAAACGCCCATTCCTACTTTGTCTAAGGCAAAACATAACCGCCATCGATGATCACATCACTTCCCGTCATGTACGTGGAGGCGTCACTAGCCAAGTAGAGATACAAGCCCTTGATCTCCTTGGTATGGCCCTGTCTACCAAGCGCTGCCATGCGGTACGCTTCTTGCAGAGCCTGTGGTCCAGCACCCATCTTGGTGTCGAAGAAGCCGGGAGAGACGATGTTGACTCGGGCAAACTCCCGCCATTCGCGGGCCAGCGACTTACCGAAATGCGTGACGTATGCCTTGGTTGCGTTGTAGACGGGCTGATCCACGGGCACGTTGACAATGTGGCCGCTCATGCTTGATGTAATGATGAGGTTGCCAAAACCTTGGCTCTTGAAGACTTCGCCGGCGTACTTGGAGCAGTAGACGATTCCATCCACGTTCACTGAAATTTGTTTCCTGTACTCGTCCAGAGTCTGCTCAAGAATGGGTTTCGAAATGGCCATGCCTGACACATACTTAGCTCACTGGTTGCAAGATCAGCAGGAGATTTGAAAGACCAACCAGCATTAGCAACGAAAACGTCAATCTTTCCAAAGTCTTTGAAGACCTTTGCAATTGTTTCTTGGACTTGGGTTGGGTCAGATACTGCATTTCACAGTCAGCGTCGTGTCTTGCCAGTTGTCACTCTGGCCTAGCTAGCCCGATTTGGCTGAGACTTACCATCGACCTTGTAAGCCGAAGTCTTCACGTTATGCGTGCTTGCCAAGTCTTTTGCTTTTTGAACTGCCGCATCGTTTCTGTCCCAGTATTAGTCAAGAACCTAGGTTTTACTGAAGAACTCGTCCTATAGTAATCAGGGTTGGCTTACGAGTTGTACCACAAAGCAACGTTACCGCCAGCTTCGGCCATGGCCTCAGAGACCGCGAAACCAATACCGTCTGCTGCACCAGTAACCACGATGACCTTGTCGGTCACACGAAGCTGCTCTAGGACGTTGGACGGGGTGTTGGGGAAAGGGCGGGGGAAACCCTCACGGGTCTTCTGGCAGTCTTCCGTGGACATGGACATTTTGTCGGTTTTTCTTTTCAACGCGATTCTCGAACAGTCTCAAGGGGCAGTACCAAAGCTTCCCGTGATGGATAGAGTTGTGCAGCAGCGGTCTTTATTGTGAGAATCAGGGCCACAGATCTCCGCATCGGTGCGCTGTCGTCCGAAGGCGGGCTATTTGCGGGGGCCTAGTGGCCCACTGGGACTGGATCATTGGGGCGGCACTGAGCGGTTGTGACCATCGGCCGGAGGAATCCCGGCCGCTGCCCCCATCCTAGTCAAGCCAAGGAGCTTGAGTTACGTCAGAGGCTCCAACGAGTTCAATAGCAATGAAATTGAGTCTCACGGTCACGATGCAGATGCCGCTTAGTCTCACCACAGAATGGACAATGACTGGTGCCATGAATTTGGCTAACTTGCAGGGGAATTAAACCCGGCATCGTATCTCACTGGGCCAACGCTTGACAAACTTGCTAACAAAGAAAGACAAAATATTGGTAATCCAGTAGTTCTGCCTTATCAAAATAGCCGGCGACGGCTCTGAGTCAAGCTAAATGGAAGCCTTCTATCAGAGATGCAAATTTTCGGTCGATCACACACAATGACTAAGGAAGAGGAAAATGGCATCTTCAAAGTCCGCCAATTCGCCGTTTCACAAGACCAGCTTAGCAGCCAGGATGGTGCTTCTTGCGGGCGTTCGTTTCACGTTTCTAGATGGAGTTGGAGATGGAAGCACGGGAACTCGCGAATTGCAGCCGATCCATCCGTACCACGCGGGACCTTTTTCGGCCGTCTGTTGCACTGCCGCTTAGTTACGCCTTACTCGCCCAAGTCCACGGGATGGCCTATGCCGACCCAAACGACTCTTGATGGTTCAGATGAAACTCTTTTCGAGGAAACTTTCTTGAATCCGCCTCTCGCGATGACTCTCAATTCATCAAATGAGAGGCATTGCAGTTCCAGTCATTCCTCTGGGATGCCTGTATGATCTGAGGAAGTATGGTGTCCCAGAGAAATATAAAGCTGTACATATGTCAAGTCTGCTGGAGTTGAGTTTCTTCAACTTTCTCTCGCCTCTCTTCACCATTCAAGACACAAAAGGTTCGAATATCTTTCCCCAAAATGAAGTCTGCGATGCATCTACAGGCCGCTCGGGCTGTTCTAGTTGCTATCTTGCTTAGTAGCGTCCAATGCTTCCCTGGGTCTATCCCTCTGGGCACAAGAGAGGAAACTCCAGCGGATGCGGCGAACAGAGTGCCACAAGGGATAACTCCGGCCAAAGATGGCTCGATTATTCTGGACACTACTGAAACAGTGAAGTGAGTGCTCCCTTTCAATCGAAAAGTTCCCGCGATTCTTGGGAAATACTGACAATACAATTAGCGACTTAAAGATACGTTTCCGTATTAGTGGCCCTGCCGGCGAGTTTACCACCGCTAGCAAAGTCCCTGGAGGTGGCAAGACAACCGGTGCCCAGGGCATTCTTGGGCTGAATGTTTTGCTCCACGGCGATGGCGGCGATTCTTTCTTCCAAATGCCCAACCAAGGCGTGAAGAATAACTTGGCTGGAGTGGCCATTCTATCTCCGGATAAGAATCTCCACTGGGGAGGTGGACAGGGTCTCAATCGTACTGACGGTGTCGCCCATGCCAAAGCCGTCAATGACCTCGTCTTTCAGATACTGCCAAAGTACATGGCCTTCAACTCATCCAACATCTTCTTCACTGGAATATCTGGCGGTTCCCTAATGCTATCAGGATTTTTCATTCCCGCTCATATTGGGAACTTTGCTGGGAACGGAGTGCTGTTAGGTTGCGGTGCGATGGAGCCTCAGATGGAAGTTTCGCGCGCATCCACGGACGCCCTCATAAACACGCGCATTCATTACCAGTCGACCCAAAAAGAGCAGAAGGGCCTACAAGATTCGATTCCCGCCTCCATCAAGGCATATGAAAAGGTGGTCAAGGAAAAGGGGTTGAAGACCGAAAAGATCGATAAGCTCCAGACAGCAGATAACACGCCGGACGGAGGGCACTGTGCATTCGATGGGAAAGAGTACAGTTCTGGTATTCAGCTGATCATCGACAACTACGGCGCAATAATGCAAGGGGGAAGCGGCGAGGTCCCGGGGATCGGCAACGTGCTGAAAGGCGTTTCTGGGCACGAACTGAAGTTTTCAGAGGCTAGTGATCGTTGATGGCAGCTCTTGATTGCGTTGAAGTTACCAAGGAGTATCCGTGGAACTGTATGACAAATGTGGACAGAATCGCGTTTGAAAGACCATCCGTTGCTCTAACTCGGGTAGCTTATCATCTTTTGAGGCGTTTTGTCATGATACTAATCAGTTATCTTGTCAGACTTGTCCTGTGGTACTCCATGGGAAACGCTCTGATATCTCGCAGCCACGGTTTAAGGATGATATGACACGCTTTAAAACCCTGCTGACTGTTTTGTGGGCGATGAGACCACCGACATCTCGTTGATCGCATACATTTAGTCGAAACATGCGTTGATGTTAATGGATGCAAGCCCTGACTATCCATCGCACAAGACCAAATACAAGTTATTTCAAATTAGGGCGCTATTTCGCTAATTATTTCTTGGCATCCAGATAATCCAATATCGAGCAGGTCTTTTCCTCACAAGCAGGGCGTGGCTGTCTGCAAGGCCACCAAAGAGGCGATCGTCTTTACCATGGTAATCAACGAGGCCGACGTTCAAGAAAACTGCGCTAAGCGCATTGAGCTTCATAATAAAGAAAAGTCACTCAACTGGGCCTTCAGGTCGCCCATGAAGCAGAACGGGAGATGCGGTGGATGATAGGCGCCTCGCTGTTATGTTCAAGACCTACGCACTTCAGACCAGAGTGAATCTTCACCCTGAGCGTCGAGGAGAGCGCTTGAAAGGACGCACAAGAGAACAAGGCTCATATTGATGAGGTCGCGAAGTAGCTTCCTGAACACCCACGTGCCTTGGATGCCTACCCCTCAATATCGCAAGAAAATGCAGGCCGGAAAGTAGGAAAGGTAGGAAACTTGATAAGATTGAAAATGAGAAGGACACTCACGAGCTTTCTAAGAACCGAGTAGAAGGATCTGTAAGCAGTCCTTAGCATGATTCCTATCAACTGTTGATTGGAATTTCGACTGTGTGTGGTCATTTAATGTTTTGATAGACCCAAGCTGATTTTGACGAGTTAATCAATCTCGCCAACCATTCTCGGCGATCCCTCTCAACCTCAGACCTTCTCAGGTATTATCATCATTGTTCAAGAGGGATCACTCCGAACGGGCGCTATTCGAGGGCGCATCCCCAGACAACCAGTTGACCGCCCAGACACCATTCGAGCAGCAGAAAGAAACCCTAATTCTAACTCAAGCTGCCGAACGATAGGAGGTGTTAGAGAAACTTATCCCTAGAGAAATCAGCCACATATGGAACGCGTCTATCTACCTAATCTTCTTCAGCATACTTAGTTTACACAAGGTAATTACTTACTATATTAGGTTGAAACACTGACAGAACCAATATCAATAATAAGTGAGTTATGCCATTTAACTATATACTAGTGCATCAAGTCTCACATTGAGAACCTTATTGCACGTTTACACAGAGCCATCATTATGTCTAGTCCTTGATTACCATTTACTACGCTTGAAAGCTTCTAATAGCTCTGGCGGTCTGTTTTTCACCCACAGAGCCCTCAGTGTCAAGGACAGCAACGCTAAGCTCGGGCAAACTGAAAGCAAAGATACCGTCCTTGTTGGCCGTGACAGTGGTAGTGTTGCTGGCAACGACGTTCACTCCGGTGTGGGGGTCGTTGTACGCGAACGGGTCGCCGCTGGGGTTGGTAAGAACAGTCAACGAAGCCGTCGTACCGGCAGTGACTCCCTCAAACTGAACATTGATAGGTACATCGGCGCTGTCGGTGGTGTTGTAGACGGCACCCTTCCAGATGAGGCTGCCTTTGGCCTCGTTCTTGCCGGCAACCCAGTATGCGGGGCCGAACTCGCCGACGGTAGGCAGAGTGTGAGACAGAGGATGGGCAGCGAAGAGCTCCCAGATGAACCAGCTGGTGGAGCGGGTGGTCAAGGCAGGATCGGCGGCAAACTGGACGATGGTGACAGCCCACTGCCAACGGTTCATGTTACGAAGAACAGGGGCGTAGAAGGTACCGGGGATGCGGTCGGCGTTGCGCTCGTAGCCGATCAGGGAGACGGCCTCGCCAACGGTGCCAATCCACCAGGGGAAGGGCATCAGGTCACCGTCCCAGCCAATGCCGCCGTTAGGGTGGGTGGCAGCAACCTCGCCGACGATATGGCCGATGTCGTTATCAAAGCGGTCGAACTCGTCAACAAGAGCATTGGGGGTGCGGTAAGGGTGATAGTCACCGATACCGGGGGCGGGAATATCGTAGCCGTCGCCGTCGGTGGTGGCACCGGAGGAAATAACGGTGATATCTGGGTACTTCGCCCTGATGGCTTCCATGAACATGGGGAAGCGGTATTCCTTATAGGAGGTCCAACCACCGGGATAGCCGGCAAGCCAGTCCTCGTTGCCAATCTCGACATATTCCAGCGTGAAAGGCTCGGGGTGGCCAAGCTCAGCGCGGCGAGCGCCCCACTTGGAATCGACGGGGCCACGGATGAACTCAATCTGGTCGAGAGCGTCGTCAATGAAGGGCTGGAGGTCCTCTTTGGCGGTGACATCGCCGTTGAGAGCGAGACCAGCCCAGACGCCGATGACAACATCCAGGTTCATGTCCTTGGCCCACTCGAGGTACTCGACGAGACCCAAGCCGTGAGTCTGCTGGTAACCCCAAACACCCTGGAAACCGGGGCGATCCTTGAGAGGTCCAAGAGTGTCCTTCCAGTCCCAGTAGGTCTTGTTGTTCAGTCCCTCCAGCATGTTACCGCCGGGGAAACGAAGCAGACTCTGTTTAGTCGTTAGTCATCATCTGTCGTGGGCATAGACCATGGAGGGCTTCTTACTGGATGTAGACCGGCCAAAGACTCGGCAATATCAACACGCAGACCGTTCTTGCGGCCCTTGTATGTGGGAGGGAACAGACTGATCAGGTTGAAGTGCAGCGAACCGTTGGCAGCGCCCTGAATGCGAGGCGTCAGTATATGCCGTGCAACCAGGGAGACCGGTTATCCTACCGCAGGATCAAAGGTGACAGCAAAAGTGTTATTACTGTTAGGAGCATCCTTTTCAGGGATGAGCTCGACCTCGTGCTCAACCCACTCGTCGGCCTTAGCTTTGGACTGAATCTCAACAGAGCCGAAGACATCGTCGGTTAGAGCAGACTGCAGGGAAGCAGTGAATACACCATCGTAGGCGCCCTTGACCCAGAAAGAACCGGTGTATTTCTGCACCTTGACGTCCATGCCCCAGTAGCCGTCATTCTTGAGACCGATGACACCAGAGCCACTGCCTCCGGTGACTTGGACAGAGACAGGAAGGGCGGCGGAGAGGGGTTGGCAGAGATTCTTGAGGGTCAAGTTTGCGCCGTTGATGGGGTGCCAGCCGTCAAGGGAGACGGGGAACTCGGGGCTGTATTGGAAAGCTCGATTGCGGACCAGCTCAGCGTAGATACCGCCGTCACCAGAGTTGTTGATATCCTGGAAGAGTTGTTAGGGAAAGCGACTGATAGCGAGAAACGTGAACCAAAAGAGGACAAACCTCGTGGAGAAATCCGTATTGATGACCACTGGTAGCATTGCCACCAGAGGCCTTGACGGAAATATCAACAGCAGTAGCCGAAATGGCATAGGTGGCGGCCAGCACGGCCGACTTGAGTGACACCATTTTGCTTCCCGGTTGCTGAAGATTTGGGGGTGCAATGACGCGAGGGTGTCAAGGAAGAGGAACCAACAACTGCGCCACGGAGGGGCGACGACTTTATAAGCATCTCGAACTCGGTAGCTGCAGTTTGAGGTGATCCCAGTCAGTGTCAGTGGACCGCGGAAAGGGTACCAGCATCGCGTAATGTCAATTGTGACATGCAAGATCGAGTCAACTAGGGGTGGAGGAGAACGCGCTCATTTCGCCAGTCAATGGGAGGCTATCATAGAGGACACTGGCTTCCTAGCGTGCCCGATCACCCCGCACCCCAGAATGCCACTCCGGGAGAGTATCTTCGCCCAGGCGGCGGAACCCATATCGTGAGCGTTGTATGTCGGTAGCTTCAGGCCCGAGGCGAGAGCTTGGGAAGCGGTTCACCCCGCAGCTTCTACAGCATCTCAGCTTCGGCTCGGTCGATATTCCGCGTGCACATGTATGTTCAAGCAAGGGTCTCAACTGAAGCGAGGTTGGGATTGGGCGGCTAGAGTAAGGAACACTGTTACATCGGCCGCGCCGGTTGATATCGAAGCGTCGCGCGAACGTGAGCGGACGACTTTTCTACCTGGAGATGTGGGGAAAGTCTGGAGGAACTAGGAAGGGTTGCGATGGCCCACCCGCTTATGAGGGGGTGGAAATGAGGGGAAGTTGGAGAAGGGAGGGAGCCTCCGGGCTTGGTCTGGGATAATATCCCGGGTCCACCGCGTCATCTACCGGACTCCGAATGGGCTGGCGGCGCCCTCCGATTCGAGCGCATCGAGACTAATATCAGGGCATATTTTACCGCCAGAGTCGTGGGGACTCGACCCATGTGCACACACACTCCGTGCCTTGCGCTAGACGAAAGCGTGGCATGCACCTGAGCATCTTGGGGTTGTGTCTTTGGTTCGAAGTATGGTATTCTTTGCTTTGCCTAGTGCCCCTTCAAGGCTTGGCTTGCTTTATTACCCATGTCTCTGCCCCCGTAACACAAGACTGAGCCTTTGGAACCGGGTTGGGCCGCTTCGATACGATGCGCTCGCGTCCATAAAGTGCGCCCACCATCCCTGGGCTCTCGATCAGCTACGTGCTGATTCCCTCGCATTGCTGCAAGGGCAAGCGGAAGCGGAAGCCCCCCTCAGCCGTTCGCTCGCATAGTAACTCTTGGCTTCCTGACATCATTGGGCCCAATTGACATCCTCTCCACCTGCATCTGCGGCAAGATGGGTTCGCCCATGGCAGACAGGTTACTTTGATTGCATGAGTTGGTTTCTTGGAGAGGCCGGATGAATTGCTACGCTACGGCTCGTGCAAGGACTCTGTGTATCATACCTGACGGTTAATGTTTGGTCGGCGCAATCGTAGATTCTCATTGCCTCGTTACCTTTCAGTTCAATTGTACTGTGTGACATATTGTTGTACCTTGACCAAACACTATAAAAGAGGGATGTAGGGCTAACATTCACAGAAGATACAACGGCGAAACCGCTCAGAAACGGGGCATGGCACAGCTCCCAGTTGCGTGACTGACGTGCGAGCGCAAGAGCTTGGTTTGCTCAGGAAGAAGGGCCACTTCTGTGGTTGGGAGCATTTCACATTTATAATACGTACGCTATTGATTATCGTTGGCAGGGTAGCATTAAGTCTAAGTGATCGCCCACTATCTACCTATGGCTTTGCGGAGCAAACATGGGCCCGCTCCAACGTTTTAAGAGATAATGATACTGAACGAACTTTCAGAACCAAAACCAGATGTTTCATAAAAGAAATCAAAGACAAGATGGGTCGAAAGCCGCAAACTTAAGGCGAAGTCCATACGGCTCCTGGTAGGATGAGCCATCCAAAGATATGCTATCCCGTTCGGCAAGGCGCGTTCGAATCTTTTACCACTCACCGAGACCCAGATATCCATTTACTGAGCTTTTAGCAACTCGTTACTTCCAAACTACCGATTGGAATAACCAAAGGCATTCATCACCTTTTCTTTTCAACTACTTACAAACCGACTCAACCTCTGGCTTCCTGCATCTTTGAACTATACCACATGATCAGCTTGTTATATTACTAGAAGCATGAAATATATAACTAAAAGTTTACTTCACAATGGGATGTCTATTGGATTCGATAGCTTCTCCCGCTTTGCACCGGCACAGGAGTAGACGGGAACATACCGCCGCTTTCTTAACGAGAGAAGCTCCACGTACGACAACACTTACGGTGTGGGTGAGTCATATGCGAGTCGGACTAGTTTCCTGTCAACAGGATATGCGCACTGGTAGGCACGAACGGAGCCTCATCAACCTTTTCTGGAGATGTTCCAACCATGCCGACGCCGACCAATCCTGAACATTTGAAATTATTCGTACAGGTCAGCGGTCGTTCTGTCGAGATATAAAGCCCTTTTATATAAGTATCAGAAGGATGTACGATATTATCAACAAGTGCTTGGTCACGGGATTCAGACTGCGGATGAGCTGTCAAACTTAAGCTCACGTCTTGTGGAGTGAGAATCATGTATCTACACATGAATCAAGAGGGGGGTCCATGAACATGGAGAAATTTGATGAAAAGGAAATGAATGAAAATGTAGCGAGGTAATCTCACCGCACCACACAAGGACGACTGCTGCCGGCCGAGCTATGAAGCCAAAGATACAGCTCGTGTCACCATCAATCCGGTTAAATTTTGGCTCTTCACAGCAAACGCAGTCAGATGCAATTTCTACAAGAAGTTTCGTAATCTCTCGGAGCTGTTGGGCTGCGTTGTCTCACTGGAAACCCCAGGTCCAAGCTAACAGACTAGGCCAGCGAGGCGCATGTAGCAAGCCATACGCAGTTAGCCTGAAGTCTGATCCGTCCAGGTAACCAGCCTCTGACTTTGTGTTGAGAAGGTGAGACATGGTCAGCCTCTATCCCGCGTCGGGACAAGCGTCGTTCGCTCCGCGTGGTGACCACATCTCAGGGGAAACCCAACAACAATCACAGAGCCTCCCTTCATCACATCATCACCGTCTGTGCACTGACCAGCAACCACGCAACCACTTCGAGTCGCTGCACGACTGCGAGCAGCGCGCGCGCCTGATATCGCGAACTCGAGAAAGCCGCCGCGGGACCGAGAAAGGACGAGACGAAATGTCCGTATCAGCTTATGTCGCCGCCTTCGGCAGGGCACCACCAGCCACATGTGCGCTCGGCGCCGGCCTCGTCGTTACGTCATCGCTGCTGTTCGGCAACATCGGGCTCACTCTCACCGGGCCTCTGCCCATCATCAGGGACCAACTGGGGACGAGCTCACTGAGCGCGAAGCAGAAAGTGAGAGTGTGGAGGCTCTTCTTTGACGAGGCCACTGTGAGTCTCACATCCCGAGTGGCGCCGCTGAGTGCACCGCTTCCACGTCGTCCGAGGACATCAACTGACTAGGAAATCGCGGGGTATCAGCGATATGTGATTGTCGGCACTGGATTGACGGCAGCTTTGCACCTGGGAGCATTCGCCTCGGGAGATTCACCCGTCTCTCGGAGGCTCGCTGTCATGTCCGCGCTCTGCAGCGTCGTCACCCTGCCTTACACCGCAATGGTCATCATGCCGACCAACAAGGCTCTCATCACGCTGGACGACAAGGTCGCGCTTTCCGAGATGGACAGGAGGAAGTCTGGAAAGCTGATTGAGAAGTGGGATCGCTTGCACAAGATCCGTTTCTTGATGTATGGCAGTGCATGGCTCTGTGGCCTTGCCGCATTCATGGCTGCCCTGTGAGTGGCAACATAGGATTCACGGTCTATCTGGGTCTTTGTTGGGACTCGGCGAACCGCCAAATTTTCTTCGTCCTGATCTGGCTGGGTTCTGCTTAGTTTCGGTTATGGTGTCTTACTCGGTCTATAATATAAAGTTGGATTCACATACTTGATCGATCAGTTGCAAGAACAAGAAATGATCCAGAACACTGCTCCAAACACCAAGGGAGCCAGTGGAGGCTAGCATTATATTTCCGAGACCGGCCAACAAGAATTACAAAGAGTCGACGCCGCTGAGTTGGGGCGGCATGAGGCAATACATGAAAATCCGTTGTTCTGCAGCACGTCGGGACACCCCCGAAGCACATAGATCCCGACGTTGACTTTGACTACAAAAGTGACAAATAGTCTCAACGGAGAAACAGACGGACTTTATGAAACTTCAGTTGTCAACTCAAAAAAAAAGGCTTCACCACGTTTAACATTACAGCGAGCATACCTCCTAGGGCATGTGCCTCTGGAGCAAGTAAGCTTTCCGATGAACTTTCCCAACTTCTAGGTCCACCCAGCTCTGCTCCCGGGCATGAGGAAAGGTGGACGGGATGAGTACAATGGGTACGTCACCACTCGGGTTGCCGATCGTCGTATTTAGAGCGTATTACAGCCAATCCCAAGCCAGTTGCTCTGCATCCGATGTCATACTACAAATCAAAATTCAGCTCTCTGTGGGGTTGTCCGCTGTCGATTGGTCAATCATGTTCCTGGGATCCCCTTGTGCCAGTATCAAGTTCCGAGACGACTCACTGGTGCTTAAATCATAGTTGAAGGCCCAGTAGCTGTCATAACAGGCAAGACAACCTCCTTGATGTATTCTGATGTAACTAAGCATCAATCAGACCTACAATTTGGGTTGAATTGGTGGCTCACATCACGAAAGGGAGTAAGAAATTATGTGACCAAATGGAAGAATCATATTTTGGCAATCCCGAGACACTCTTCCCAACCGCCGAGGCTGTCATCTATGTCCTGCCATGCGCCGTCACCCAACTAAACTCCAAATAGACTTTATAAATCATGTTCAGAAGGTTAAAAAGCTAAACGCTTTTCGTTGCAGCCCATCCGATTTGTTCCCTCGTCCCGACTTTGCTTTCGATTGAGGGATCTCGCTAACCTCGATGGCTTGCTCGCGTTTTGCCCATTGCCCACTAAATATCAGAGGCAGGAGGTGCCCCTGAATCCGTGGTTCCAGACGCTGTCTCGCCCGCCATGAAAGCGTGGTGGTGGAGTTTAGTCCCTGCACCAGGGTTTCCCTCGCATCTCTGGTGATCCCAGCCGCTTTCGTTTTGATGAACAGAAGCAAACGCTCAAACTCGCTATAGACTCAACACGGCGACTGTAAACACGGCAAGGAGGACGGCAAGTCGTAGGCCAGCGCCGGACACGCCCTCGGCGGCCGCGCTCCTGCCAGGCAAGCCGGTGTTGTTCTGGCTCTGTCTGAACAGGGGGTCCATGGTCGCGTTCTTGGTCACGGGCACCTGGCTGCCCGCGACGCAGAACTGCATGGGGTTGCTCCAGGTGGCGTCGACGACGCGTTTCCACGTGACCTCGGGCTTGAAGAGCGACTCGCGCGTGTGGAAGATGCGGCAGTTGGCCGGCTCCCAGAGGAATTGCAGCGGCGTCTTGGCGTCCGACATGGAGAAGGCGTTCTTGGCGTTGACGGCGCCGGCGCTCTTGGGGGTCGTGGCACGCTTGATGGCGTAGCCTTTGGCCAGCTCGCCGAGCTCGCCGTTCATGATCTCCTCTTTCTTGTCCTTGGGCGTGAGGGCGATGATGGCCTTTGCGTCGGACGTTATGTCGTTGAAAGCGAAGACCTGGGCGCCCTCGACGCCGGCGACGGACTGCATGATGCCGGTGTTGGGGCGGCCGCCAATAACGGTGGTCTTGATGCCCATCTGTAGGATCATGAGATAGGAGAAGATGGTGCAGGTGGAACCGCAGGTTCCGTCAGTAAAGAGGACCACGTTCTCGGGGTCGAAGACGCGGGGCGGCGGGTTCGCCTTGGTGCCGACGCCAGTGAGGTTGTAGCCAGGGTCTGTCTGGTTGAGAGGTGCCTGCTGATACGCAGTGAAGCTCTCGCCATTGAGGGAAACGGGAGCCAAGATCTGGTCGACTGTCGTGAACGCCTGCTCGTCCGGGGTGAAGACACCGCCGGGGAGGAGGTTGCTGACGACTGCGCTGTTGGTCAAGGATTCAATGGCATCTCGCTCTTCAGGCGTCGAGGGAGTGAAGTTGGCGGGGATGGCGGCCGAGAGGCGAGCCAAGTTGACGAGGCCTTCCGACAGACGGAGGTTGTTTGCTTGAAAGCGATCGACTTCGGGGAAGAGCTTGAGATACCGGTGAGTTTGGGTTGCCAGAAATAAAAAAGCCGCTGCAGACTACAACATACCTGGGCGAACAGCTCGTATCCGGCGACGACGAAGCCGCCGCCGTTGGCCGCGACATCGATCACGAGGCGCTTCTTCCCCGCCTCCTTGCTCTTGGCCAAGAACGAAGCCACGGTGCTCTGGAAGTTGGTCAAGTACTCGACGGCGTCGAACGAATCCGGAGGGGCGAAAGCCGTGACGGAGAGCACGGCGACGTCGTCGTAGCCGGTGCCGTTCAAGAAATAACCAGACGTGGTGTTGGCGCCGCTGTCGCGAACAACGGGGTAGGGGTAGCCTTCGATGGTGGGCTGGGGAGGCGGCGGGGGGCCGCTGGGCTTGGGGGCGTTGGGGTTCGTCTGGTTCGGCATCATGCCCGGCGTCGACGGCGCGGGCTTGGCCGGGTTCTCGGGGTTGCAGAACTTGTTGTAGAAGTCCTCGCCGCTGTTGACGCCGGTGAAGTTGGCGCCCTGCCGGATCAGCGCGAAACTGTCCTCGGAGCGCTCCTCGCCGTTGTCGTAGGTGATGGTGACCTTGCTGCCCTGGAAAGCGAGGGAGCCACCGACGACGATGAAGCTCTCGTTGACGGCGTAGGACCTGAAGTTGGCGTTCCACTGCGAGTCGGGGTCCTGGTAACCGCTGAACTTCAGGTTGAGGTCGGTAATGAGCGTGACGGCATCTCTGCCGTTGATCCTAACGATGGCGGGGGCGGAAGCATTGCCGAGCTGGGCTGCGTCAGGGAATCAGCAATCAGTCCCGGAGTGGTTGAGGGGTTTCCATTTAGACTCACAGAGGTGGAACAGCTTGGGGACCTCGACACCGTCGCGAGACACGGAGACAATGTCTGTGGCGAGGTTGTTGCGGAAGCTGAACCCCTTGAACACGTCGCCGCGGAAGGCAAAGTGGCCGTCGTGGGCCGAAGCAATCAGCTGGAAGATGGCAAGCTGGAAGTCGTATTCGCTCTTGTACTGGCCGGCCTCGGCCATCTTCTCAATGTTGTCGAAGCCGCCCTCGATGTCGGTGGACGGCAGCATGTACGACGCCGGCGGCGACTTGAGCCAGGCCAGGGTCGACTGCCATTTCACGTAGGCCTTGAGACTCTTGATCAGGTCCTTGGCCGGGCCGGGTTTGTTCGGCACCGACTGGAGACAGTCGAAGGCCAGTTGCGCGGGGACTTGGGGGGTTGCTGTCGGGGGGAGGCTTGTTAGCGAGCCGATTCAGCACCGAGTGCGATGCTCCGTCCCCATGCTTCCCAACCACATACCTTTCGGGCTTGCCTGGAGGAACTGCTGCACCTTGGGCTGGATCTGAGCGCAGGCGTTGTTGGCACCGCCCGGGACCGTTCCGCTGGGCGTCGTCGGAGTGCCGCTGGTTGTCGAGGTTGGCGGCTGCTGGCCGCCCTGAGGAGCCGGCACCGCCAACACGGCAGCGGCCGCGCCCAAGGTCCACCAAGTAAGTCTCATCTTGCGCTGCGGGCTGCTCCCTTGCACTGTTCCTGCCGGTTCCCTGCTCTTGTCTACGGCTTCTTCCCCGTCTACGCCGGCTCTATGTCCAAAGGAAAAAAAGACTGAAGAAAAGGATCGAATTGAATGGATAGCACAGCTATCGGCGAGGCCAGCTCAAGGTCTCCAGAGAGAGAGAGACGGCGGGAAGCAAAGGAAAGAACTTGGGGCCTGCACGAAGTAACGCCGAAGCCTAAGAGAAAGACTCGAGAGGCATCATGATAGAGCGCGGGATCGACGAGCACATGGGGTTTTAAGAGCTGCATTGTCCTCTTCGTTCCTCGACACGGAACAGCCCAGAGTTGGGCTCGCAAAACAAAGCCGGCCCCGCCTCGCTCCTGTTTTCCCTTGGCAGGCGGCGCCTTCGTACATTCTCCCCGTGCCCACAACGTCCCAAGGCGCGTGCTCCCAAATCATGAAGCCATCATGAAACACGACAACCCTCACATCTTCAGATAAGCATCTGCGCATCCTAGGCCGGCCACTACCGCATTTAAACTCGGCCGCTGTGCAAGGAGATCCTTGCACGGGCGCCCGATCTGTGCACCGTCACATCACTAAACGGGCTTAGTGTTTCTCCACTAGGATGAGTGAAGGGGAACAGTTGATGGGAGACTTTCCGTAGTATACCAGGAACCGAAGGACCCGTCCCTACCTACTGGGCTTGGCGGTGATTGGGCTCGTGTTTCGGTGTGTCGAAGGAACATGTCTGAAGACCTAGGCAGGCCATCCTCGACAACCGCGCCAGCAAGTCCAAGATAATTGTCACTAGCGCGGTGCTCCCACCGGCTCCCTACCGGGCTTCGGTAGGAACATCTCGACTGCTCACCCGTCAACAGTTTGTGTGCTGTGGCCTCTTTTCTCCGCAGTTCCCCCTCTTCCCACTCTCTTGCATCCCGTCAGACCTTCATGTCTGGGCAGATGTGATGTGTCAGTCCTTCCCCGCGGCGATGAAAGCTTCTCGTCGCCTCGCACTTGGGCATTGCTTGGCAGCCCTACCCTGTTGCTGTAGCAGATCTGCCGGAGGGAGCACATCCGCACCACCCTTCTTTCAACTGACTCTGCGCGGGCTAAGAGATCTTGTGTTGCATCTGCAAGGAACGACTCGCGTCTCCCCTCATCAGCCTCTCGGTAGTCGCCCGGCGCTATTAGCACGGCTCGTCCCCCCTTCCCCTCTTCAACAGCCATTAAACAGCCCTATCACACCTTCAAACCTTACCTGTCGCCAAACAAATGGAAGGGATTCTTACCCGCACACTCGCCAAAGAACTCTGCGAGAAAGCAAATCTGGAAGTGGCGCACAGATGGGGTCCCAAGCGAAGCGGCCAAGAAACACGCCGTTTCCGCCCGCTCTGGGGACCTGGGCGCCTCCACCCGGTGCCGCGGAAGAAGCCTTATCTACTTGACTCTCTTCCTCTCACAAACACAAACCTTTTGAGAAAGGGCAAGACTGCGAAACTCTAGCCGCATCGTGCGACCCGAGCTAGACTTGATTGGATACGCCAAGTGGCATGTTTGTCGATCGGTGTTCGCTCACTCAAATAATGTCTTGTGTTGTGGGAGGGGGAGGTCGTCCCCGTCCGCACTTCAGATAGGAAAGCGAATCATTGCTTCTAGAAAAGAAAGGAGCACCAAACAGACGAGACTCTATAGCCGCTCGGCTGCTCGCTCGCTCACTCAAATCATGCCCGGGTATCTCAACATCCGCTACTCAACGTCCAGATAAGATAGCACACTGCGCCCCCCGCCCCCCGCCCCCCGCTGATTCTCTCGCAGGCGGCAAAGAGCCCCTCGCCCGAACTCTCCCGCCGTGTCTTTGACATTACTGCAACACGCCTTCCCTGTCTTCATGCATCGCCTTGCCTCCCACCGCCTCAGGCGATGGCACCCAAAGCCCCCATTCCCACCACTCCCAAGGCCAAACTCAATCCCACTCCCGCGGCGGCACCTACCAGACCACCGGTGCACCGCGCCGCGGCGACGCCTCCGGTGCTGGAGCTCTGAGCCACCCCGCCAGTTGCCGTTCGGCCGGCCCCACCGCCACCGCTTCCGCCGCCGGTCACCGGGCAGTCCGCCGTGCAGGGCAGCGCGGAGATGAAGGGCGTCGGGGCTGCCGTTCCTGTCTCCACCGTACCCGTGACCGTGAAAACAGGCGCCTGCGAGACGGCCGTCACGTTGGGTACCACGCTCCGCGCATCGACGTTGAGCACGGCATCGATCATCTGAATCACGCCGTTGGCGACGAGGATGTTGGTCTGGATAATGTGTGCCGAGTCGACGAAGATGTCGTTGTTGTAGAGCGTGATATCGACGCTCTCCCCATCAACCGCAGTTTCGAGCGTGGTCTGATTGGTCAGCAACGACGCCTGCACCACTACCGAAGGCACCAGATGGTATCGCAGTACGCGGCGAAGCGCCTCCTTGCTCATGCCGGAAAGCGTGCCGGCAACCTGCTGGAAGGCAGCATTCCTCGGGGCGAAGATGGTGACGTTTTTCGTCTCGGCGAATTCGGTGACGAGGTCGGCCGTGTAGAGGGCACCGAGGAAGGACGTGAACTCCTGGTATGCGTCACGGGCCGTCGTCTCGAGGCGGGCGGGCGTGACCATCAAACTGTCGATGACCTGGATGAGTCCGCCGTCAAAGGCAACGTCAGTCCTTAGCGCCGTAGTGCGCGACGCCACACCCGATGTCACGACGACATCGCCATTGGGCTGCTTGGTGACCAAAACTTGCTGGCCGTCTGTGACATTGGAAAAGCGTGTGTCCGTGAGAAGGGTCGATTGGATGGTTGAGTTGCCCGGCAACAGAGCACCGAAAGAGACCTGGCCGTTGAGGACGCCGTACTGCAACGCGATGGGAATGTCGTCCTTATTCGAGTCCCAGCCCTGCCCTTTCAGGTATGCCGAGTCACTCGGAGCGAGGATCTAGCGTTCGTGTCAGAAATCGGTCTGGTTTCCTTTGCATGAGACCGGGACATTGTGACGTCTATGCGCGCACGTTCTTGTCCCTGGCCAAGGGCATCGCGATCCGTCCGGTTGATTTGCGCCAAAGTTACGAAGCGTGGCAGCGAGACATGAGCGAGATGAACTTACTGTGACACCCGATTTGGGCAACTTGGAGAAAATGTCTGCGTGGTCCTATTGCTCACTTGTCAGCTGCACCGAGTCAGGACTGAGTTTTGGTCTGGAGATAACAAGGCAACGGAGGGCTGAGGCTCGATGGCTGCTTTGCGCATGCAAGGCACATGCCTCGAACATCGAGTGCATCCGCGCCCGGACGAGCGGCAGAGAGCCCCGAGAGTAGGTTGGCTTCGTACCTTGACCAGACCGCGGAACGTCGTCAAGTTCGCCTGCTTCCCGAGGACCTCGTCCAGCCCCTGTGCTGCGACGACAGATGCGCCTACTACCGCCGATGCCACGGCAGCCAGGATTGTGCGTGTAGATGGCCTCATCGTTTTCCCCCGTACTGTGCCGCGACTCTGCGGGTCCACAAGAAGAAGTTGGGAATGGAGAAGCAGGTAGAAAAGAGCAAGAATTGGGGATCAAGAGAAAAGAGTGACTCTTGCGGTTAAGGCAACCCGCAATATGGCTCTGCGCATCAAGCAAACAAAGGCGGTCAAAGGATGCCCGCAAACAGCTGACTTGGAGAAGTCAAGGGAACAATAGATGGAACTATGGAGGAAAGACAAAGGGCCCAGATCGAGTTTTTGGGGTGTGGCACACGACGAGGGCGACATTATGAGAGGCTACGCGATCCATGTCGACATCACGGCGATTCGGGCCTGGAATTCGGAAGCGTGGGCCACCTCCCCTCTCAAGCACAAGGGAAATTGTTGACATTGGATCGCGGGCGACTTCGTCCAGCAAGTGTGCAGACCCGTTGATACCCTCGACGGGCAGCATGGCATGGTGGCCTGCATGCGAGCAATCAAATTTGCAGCTTCGCGAAGGCTCGCAGTGGCCCCCCCGGTCGGTGAGATTGGACGTCTAACACGGCAGCCAATCTGGGGTCGTGGCTTTTCCGCAGGATCGCGAGAACATGCTGAAAAGGGAGCTTGGAGCGCGGCGAGGCCAGCGCAGTTCATCCTTTAGGGCTTCGGGGTGGCCTTGGAGGGAGACAGAAAGAGGAATGGCGGCACTCATTTACAGCACTCGTCAGCTTTTAGCGGCGTGTTCCTGCGCCTGGACGGCGGGACTAGGCCAAGACGGTGCATCGTGCATCCGCCCAGATGAACTGGGGTCCTGGGGAGGACGGTGGGGGGAACTTGGCCGGACAGTCTGGTTTCTCCCATGAGAGAGTTAGCCGGGCTGAAAAGATGCGCTTGTGCCTGGATGCTAGGCTTCGACGATACGGAAGATGTTTATATTTGTCGTGTGTCATGGGGCGGATGAGGACAGGATAGTTAGAGACAAACTGATCCGAGCATCAAACACCGGCAGCAATCGTGATTGGCGGCAATGACTGGCATCGATGCCTTGCCCTGGGTCTTTGGGCTGTCAACAAGGATGTCTGTTTGGGAGCAAGACCGAAGCCAGGCTGCCCGCCAACCCCGGCTGTTCGAGGTATTTTCCTGCCTCCAACTCCCAACGGCTAGGGGCGCATTCCTGAGAGACGACTCAGCTGCCAAGCCAATACCATGCATGCACATGGCGCTGAGTGCATTCAAGGCAGCAACAATTCGACCCAGGCCCCAATGGAAGGACCAGGACAACCTGGAAAGTACAGAAAGCATGCCGGCGACTCACATGTTAACGCTCCGCCGGCCCCGGCGGACTTTTCCGTCTTTAGGTTCCACGTGAGCTGCCGCTCCGAGCTCTGATCCCGTCACGTGGTGCTGGCTGTCCCGACCGAGTGGGTCTCGACCGAAGCATCGGTGGGTTCCGGTTCCACCGGGAGAGACGGCACTGGTGGCTTAGTCGTCGGTGCCACCGCCGTTGGGGAAGATCGTCAAAAAGGATTCTTCGGTCCACAGCCACATGCAGTGGTGCTATCGATAAAACAGACCGCTCCTGTCTGCTCCATGGGAACACTCTTTTCTTGCTGCCTGCGCGACAAGAAAGCGCTACATATTGGCCTTGTGCCGCGACGTGAAATGGGCGTCCATTCTCTGTGCTACAACATCGCCGACAACAACCATGTCGTACCCATCAGAGAAGGGAAAACAACCACTATACTCGGCAGCCGACGACACCGAGCTCGCACCTCCGTCATATGAGGAGGCCGTCCCGAATGCCGTCCCAGATGCACTAAGTCAAGTTACCCACTTCTGGGCACCCCCCACATCTGGGCACCCCAAAAATGAGGCTATCGCAACACAACCACCCTTTTCAATTAACTATCGACTAGGCATAGTTGCCACTATGATACAGCTTTCAGCCTCACTAGGGTAATCAGATGCGCTGGATTCAGCTGTATCAATTTCAACTTCGCCAGCCTCAATCTGGGATTGCCGTACATTGCTGATAGTGGCAAACTTAGTATTAGGGTCAACTTTGACAGCCTTTTTCTTTCTGGCTGTACTGTTGTTGACTTGGGCCTGGAGATGCTGTATTTGCTGCTGGGCAGTAGCCAGTTGGAAGGACTGCTCTTGGAAGCCTTTTTTGACCTTTCTGAATAGCTGGCGTTGTGTGGCAATGCTTTGATCCAGCTGGCTGAATAAGTGCAGTTGACTATCCAGCTCCCTAGCTTTTCTGGGCGTTGACCATGCAACTGCAGATGAAGCAGATACCCATCCATCTGTATCCTGGATATCCTGGATACCCTGGATACCCTGGATAGGTGTTGCTGGTGGATTGGATGCCTTGGGCAGCAGCAGGGAGCTCATGAGAGGCTTGGCTATAGCAACAGGCCATAGTCCAGTGTATTTCCAGCCACTTTTGATATTCTGGACTGTCAGCCCAGCCAGGCGTGCTTTCTGATAGCAGGAAATAAAGTTCCTTTTGCCTATAATAGTTGAATCATTCCACTGGCTGAGGTATCCAAGCTCCTTTCTATAGGCTGACTTGACTGGGCTGAAGACTGACTGATCAAGTGGCTGGAGGATATGGGAGGTGTGTGGCGGCAGGAATAACAGATGGACGTTATTAATATAGCACTGCCACATAAATTCTGTCGTTGTATGACTCCCATGCCCATCTAGGATAAGCAGTCTGGCCTGGCTAGGCTGGCCAGCCTGGCCAGGGTCAGTCTGAGGAAGAAAGACCCTATGCAGCCACTCAACAGCAGTCTCATCAGTAGTCCATCCATTCTCTGTTGCTGTAAACTCCCATCCATCATACGGGCTGAGATCTAAGGGATACCACTGCTGCTGGACAGACTTGCCCTTATATATAACCAGCGGCCGCAGTGCCTGCCCTTCAGCTGAGATACACTCGATGATAGACACCCAGGCTCGCGATCCAGGCTGCTTTTTTCGTACAGACTTCGTCTCAGCCCTGCCCAGCACCAGCCCATTAGATCCCTTGCCCTCAAGGATACCAGTCTCATCCATGTTGTATCGGTTGGCTGGTTTAATGGCCATGATCGCTGGGATAGCGAGATACTTGAACCAGTCCCTGATAACCTCAGTAGATGCCCCATTGACGCGTCTGGAATCAATAGATCGACTTCTCTGGACCTTGATAGATGGGTTCCTTCGTACGAAGGCATTTACCCATCTCTTTCCTAGAGGTTGGGTATCTCCCATGGCATGGAGGATGCGCTGGGCAAACTCCTTCAGTTGCTGATGCGTTGGCGCAAGCCCAAGATCAGCCTGGATCTGTACCCAGCTGGCCAGCTTAGCCTCCTGAGTAACAGATAGTCGCTGGAGGTCAGCAAAAGCAGTATCTCTAGGTTGGATACCCTTGAGGCGATTCTGAAGTGTTGATCTAGGTACGCCCCATTGTCTTGAAGCTGCGCTGATAGAATGACCGTTGGTAATGGCAGTAAGTGCCTTATTGACTTCATATTCAGTATACTGACTCATTAGATATAGAAGAAGATGTGTGCCAAAATTGAGGTGATTTGGATAAGTGGTGAAAATGTTGTGATAGTTAGAAGTAGGAGAAAGTGGGTGGCTGGTCATGGTGTTGAGGCATTTTTGGGGTGCCCAGATGTGGGGGGTGCCCAGAAGTGGGTAACTTGACTTACCGGGATATGACGCCCCGTCCTATGACAACGCCGCCGCCGGCCCCTCGCACTCCACTACTCTCGTCGCGGCGACGAGCAAATTCCCGCCCTCGTTGAACGGCTACTTCCAATGGGCCTTCACAAGAACCTTCCTCCTCGGGCCCTCTGCGGAGGAGAAGCTCTTCGCCGCCTCTCCGCGTTCGGGTTTCCGCACCAAAAAACGAGAGATCATCTTGTACGACGGGCCTTCCGACAAACACCCCGTTCTCGCGACAATCGGAAAGAGTTGGTCAGCCATCACCAGCGTCCCTTCGACAATCTCGATACCGCCTCGGCCGGACAGCGGTGAGACGCGCCCTTACGAGACGGAGATAAGCGGCGTCCCCTTCAAGGTAGACCAGTCGTCAGCGCACATCTTTTCAGTGTCCGTCGGAGGGAAAGAGGCGGGGACGGAATCGAGGGTTGAGAAATTCCAATGGCGAAGCAGTCGCGGGAGCGAGGTGAAGCAGCTTGGAAAGACCTTCTCGTACGGCTGGAAGCTCGTGCGACTATCCACTCAGGCGACCCCGGCCGCTGGCGGCAGCCGAAGTGAGAGGGGCGTCGGGTTCACCAGCGACGGACAAGAGATCGTCGCAATCCTCGCGACGAACATGACGAGCATGACCAAAGGGCTGAAGTTTTCGTACATGGGAGAAGGCCTCAAGGGGACCTTTGGCGAGAGGTGGGAGATTGTGACTGTTCTCACGGCACTGTGGGTTTGGTATACGCACGTAGAGGGCGAGCACTGAGCATATGCCCGATGTCAGTCCAAGATACCCAAACACAGCTTGAGGTTTTGATTGCGTCGCTCGCGCGCTCCCGCCAGTCCATGGCACAAGCGCGGCATTTCTGCTTTTTACTTGTCGACTCTGGGATCGCACACATTGCAATCTCAGCCCTGGGCGGCGCACTTCGAAATCGATCATCGCACACAAGCAGGCAGGAGTCTCCAGTCGCGTTCCGACGATCAACCCTGGAAAGCAGCTCCGGTCCGGCCCGGTCAACCAGCCCCCTCCCCCTGTCCCGAACCTGACCGGCCAGACTGTGGTACATCAGACACAGGGTCGACCCCGCGCGTGCTTGGCCGCTTCCTTGGCCAACCCCGCTTTCATTCTGTATTTGTCAAGGGCGCGATGCCAATTCATCGAACATTGTCGTCTGTCCTGCCCTCTTCTTTCGTGACCTCACAGGAATTGGCCAGCCTTGTGCCCACCATTGTCTCGAAAACCCTCACCGCAGTGATGGCTTCCTCCAATAACAGCTACGAAGCCTCATTTCGTGACTTGATCCACGATCACAACGCAAAGAGGTGGACGGATCTGGAAACTCGTCTCCTAGATATTGTTGTTGTCGACGGGGAGTCGCTGCCAAGGGGTCATTTTCGAGACTATCTGCACAATGACCTCGCAGGGGAAGGAGACACGAAGGAGGTGAGAATCGATGCGATCCTCGTTGATGTCGATAGCAAAAGCATTGCCGCGCGTCTCATCAATCATGTGACCCTCGTCGAATCCACGAAGGCCTTTGAGTACCAGGAAATCGTCCTCGCCAACTTCATCAACAATCTTCTCTCCAACTGGCAAACAGTGCGAGACGAAGATGGCTTCCGAAGCCGAGAGCCGACGGTGCCTTGTACACCATTATCATCCTCCTCGTCGTTCAACAACCCACCGTCGCCGTTGAAGACACCGGCTGAACTCAAGTCATTTTACCGAAGCTACATCAACAGCATCAACGAAAAGACAATGGCCAAAGAATTCGACAACTTCTGCCAGCCGAAGCTCAACCACAACGGCCGCGAGCTCACGATTGCCGAGTACATACCCTTGATCAGCAACAGCCAAGACGCCATCGAGGGACTCCACTTTCATGTCCAGGAGCTTTTTGCCGACGGGGAGACGCAGCAAGTTGCGGCGAGGTTACAGTTTACGGGGACGCCGGTCAAGGAATGGGCAGGCGCGAAGCCCAACGGCAAGCCTGTCAACTTCCATGAGCATGTCATGTATCAACTTGAGCATGGGAGGATATCGCGTGTGTGGTCAACCATAGAGCTGGATGTGTATCGAAATGAGATGGGGAAAGCAATCTCATAACAGAAGAGACAACACAGAAACTCGGGGTTTCCCTTGGAGAGAACAATACGTACTCTCATAAGCTACACGAACCTCTTCACGCCAACCATTGTACACGAGTCTAATCACATCAACAGTCGACGAAAGCTCACAAAGTTCCGGTCTGTGGAGCTACTACTTGACGAGGAGAAGATGTTCAACATATGTTCATAATCATTGCCGATGGCTTTTCTCACTTTGGACACAGCGTGCTTCCCGTACTTATTCAAATGTCCACAAGCTTTGAACGACCGAGATCCCAAGATCACCTGGGGCGTAGCTGGCTGCAGAATATCTCCTAGCTTTTCAATCATTGATTACTTTTGCGCCAGCGGCGTTTTTGAAGCGCCGACTATCAAAACTGACATTTGAAGATCCTGAAATGATTCTGTGATAGATATAATGCAGACACGCTCGTGCTTTTTTACAATTTTTATTGCCTGGCTAGATTCTGATAAAGCATAATTTTCTGCTCCCGCTGAGCCGTCCAAATACGCAGGTAACACGAGTCGCTGGGAGACTGCGTTTCTAAGACTCGCGACCCAGAAGGAGTGTTAGTACCTTGCTGACCATGATAGTCACTTGAAAACACAAGAGGCTATGGGTATCGGTACAATGTTATGCATTTTATAGTACATGGGGAACAACCTTGGCGTGTCATGCTGAACGTTTGCTTTGCGTTACCGACTGCTTTCGAGTTTCAAACTCTGCCCCCCTACTTGATGATGAGAGGGGGTTGTGAAAACTCACATCATGTCTATACCAAGGAGCCTGTTGTCATCATGAATACCACAGAGGCTTTTCTCGCGCAGAAAACCAGAGGAAATACAGTTTTTTTGGGTTTCAACTTCTAGAAGCGACACTGATCGGCGGACTTTTGGCCCTTGACTTGCTGAATACAATTATTCGACACGTCCAGGATCTTCCGCTTTACCAGCGAAGCACAAGCGGGCCTGAGAGAACCGCTCAGGTTGTTGTTAGACAGGTTCAGCGTTTCCAAGCTTTTGAGTTTGCACAAGTCTTCAGGAACAGAACCCGACAGTTTGTTGTCGCTGGCGTCGAAAAGCGTAAGGTTCTGGTTGGCCCACTTGCTGGGTATGGATCCTGACAGGTTGTTACCTAGCAGCAGCACCTCCTGGATGTTTTTCATGTTTCCAATCGACTTGGGGATAGAGCCATTGAACTTGTTGTTTGCCAAAGTGAGGTAGGTAACGGGGGAAGATCCAACATTGTCGGGAATGCTGGCCGAGAACTCGTTGTCGTTCAGAAACAGAACGTCCAAATCGAGGTTGAATACCTCGTGGGGAATGGGGCCAGAGAACTTGTTGAAGCGTAGGTCGAGGAAAGTTAAGTCGATGTCGAGGACGCTTCTTGGGAAGGGGCCGGAAAGCTTATTTGCGCTTACGTCGATCTCATAAAGCCACTTCAGCGCTGTGAGGTCCTTGGGCAATGATCCCGTGAAATTGTTGGAGTTGGCGTGGAAGAAGGTCAGATCTGTCATCTTATCGAGGAAGCCTTCCAGCGTCAAGCCTTCTCCGTAGAGGCCGTAGCCGTTGAGATCAATGCCCGCGACGGCCTCATTGCCGGTGTTTGGGTTATTGTCGCAATAGAAGCCATCGAACTTGCAGACATTGTTTCCGGTCCAGTTCTTCGTGATGCCCTCCGGTCCAATGATTTTTTGTTTAAACGACTGTGCAAGAAGAAGATCCCGGCCCAAGTTCGAGCCACTACTAGCAACAGGGGCACTGAGGGCCAGAGAGAAAACGAGAGGCGAGAAAATGAGTGTAAGTGGAGCCATGATGATCGAGACTTGGGACAAGTACAGTAGTCCGGGATATCGCGTTTCCTCTTCCAAACGACGAGAAACAATAGCTATATACCCATTGCTGTCGGCGAGTTCTCAGTTCATCTTGACTAGCACTGTGCTCATTTCATTGTAATTAGTGAAGTCCGGTAGGCAGTCTTGAGTTTTCGTATTTATTTGGTAACACGACTCGTCTTGATTCCGCCCCCACCCGATTGCTCATTACCGGGCCTCCGGGTCGTTTATTAGCCTTTAGGCTAGAGAGCTCAGAGATATACCGACAAAGTGCTAATCAAATGCTAAAAGCTTTGTGCCAGAGTAGATTTTAGGAATCCCTTTTCGTTCTTAAAAGAAAAACGAGATGTGACGACGTATTAGTAAGAGCTGTTTCACTGATGACATATTTATATAAACTTCTCACTGAAAATAAATCGCAACTATTCCAATACTATTCCGGCGCCAACTTCACAAAGGGCGGCTGATCGGGTTGGATTGCCTCGACGAAGTTGTAAGCTGCAATGACATGCCACTTTCCCGGGAAAAACGGCAAACCCCCTTGCAAGCTTTGTTCAGTTGAACCTCTCAAGGTTTCAAATGGCCATCTCCATCAGAGTGAGTTAACAGCAAAGCCTCAATAGTCTAGTGGGAAACGGAAATTGACGAGTTTCAATATTGGAAAATGGATAAATGGGAGCGATTAGCCCGAGCTCTAAACTATAGTGCTCGCTGCATTATCAGTCTTCTGGTGGTCGGAGTCAAGTTTGATAGCTGAACTCTCAATAGCCATATCCAGACCTGGTCTCTCTTTCAAAGAGTTACAATCCATCGCCATGGAAGCGTTCTCGATCGTGTCTTGTTTTACACTGAACATAGAAGCGGAACAGAAGCCACAATGAGGCAATCTCATGTTAGACCAGTCGGTCACGTTGAACGGCTTGCAGAAGTACCCGTCTTGAGCCTTTCAGGTAAACTGGCCTTGCGTCTTCAGACAGCCCGTATTTTTCATCCAACCGATATTTTGGGAAACAATGAGAAGAACTCAGCGCATTGCAAATCAGGACGGTGCCAGACCGGTCTACTCTATGTCTAGCACATTCATTCGCAAGCCACACCGCAGCCACCCCGTTAGCAAGCATCCCAGCCGGCGGGATCTTCTATTTCCTGTAATTTTGCTCGCATGTATGCAATAAAGTTGCCGAAACATTTGTACGAAGATGCTCACTGTCCACTGCCATCGACGCGATACGCCTACGTCGCCCCAGCCAGCACTAGAAACACTCACCGGTACAATCACAAGGTCACGGATATTACCACGCAGTGGGTCATCCTTCAATTGATCGTCGGTAAAGGTACTCAAAGAAAACGGTCGGTTCGTTGCTCATTAGGCGGTCAGGAGGATTGTACAAATCTTATTTGACCCTCGTCCCCGATCGGACTGTTCATTACGGTATTCCACCCTTAGCATTACTGTTTCTCCCAAGCTTTGTAGCGAAATTTGAAAATCAATACGCCGGCTGTCACTGCTTACATGGTACCATTCACGGGGCCGCTCCGGGCCTTCGCAGCGTCGAACAAGCTTTTGATGTCCACCTGCCACTGTGCAAGATCGGGCCTAAGAATCCGGCGGTCGTATGTGACCAAGCCATTGACCTCGCCCTCGACATCGCTTGTCTGGGTCCAGACGCCACCGCTGCACGCGTACATTTCAACTTGCTCACGGAACTCCCTGAGGAGCACTCTGCCACGGTAGTTGTAGGCTTCAAGGTTCTCGTTAATCTCGTAGGTCTGGTTGATTGTATCAATCGCCTGCTGTACGTTCCATAGACTGAAATTCTGTTAATCACTAGTAGCGAATCGTGACGGCAGGCCATTGGACTTACTGTTCGACAGAGACGTTGTGCCCAATGCCACCAAATTCACCCTGAAACCCGATACGAGCCTTGTTGTAAGGAGACGAAGCAAGAGAGTAGAACGGCGTGCCACACTGAGGATTGGCGTAATGATGGTTGTCCGAATAATCTCCGAATCCATGATCGAACCAACCGCTGTTGGCATTGACGAGTCTCGTAGGATCGATTTTACGGACAACATCCACAAGATTGGCCTCAGGGTAAGGCGGATTTCTGAGCTGACCCCAGCCTTCGTTGTAGATAGTCCAAGTAACAATACTGGTGTAGCTCTTGTGCTCTTGGATCATTATCTGTAGCTGGCGCTCAAATTCAGCCTGCTGCTCAGCATTTGGTAGGCGTGCAGAATTGGCTGTTAAGCTTGGCATGTCCTGGATGACGAGCAGGCCGAGCTGGTCACAGGCGTGATAAAACAAGTCGGGTTCAATTTTGATCTAAACGTTGTCAAAAGGCGAGTTTTGAAATTCGACATCGAAGCCAGTCACTTACGTGCTTGCGAACCATGTTCATACCAAGGTTCTTGAGAACTTTGAGGTCATAAGTCATGGCCTCTACGCTCGGTGGCGTGTGGAGTCCGTCGGGCCAATATCCCTGGTCTAGGGTTCCAAACATGAAAATGAATTCGCCATTCAGCAAAGGGCGCTTGATTCCATCAACAACGCCAGTGGAAATGGTGCGGAAGCCGGTGTAACTGGAAACGTTATCGCTGCCCATTCTTACAGTGATGTTGTACAGATTAGGGCTTGATGGCGACCAAACGTTGGGGTTGGACACGGTAAAGTTGAAGGCAGTATCCGAATTCCCGGTACTCTGTCCGACAGTTCTACCGTCCTTGTCGATAACGGCAATCTGCACTTCTGATGGAGGGCTCAAGGAGCTGTGTACAAGCACGTTCACTGTCCGAGGTTAAATATGATATGCCCCTGTTGAGCTGTTGCCAGCGGGTCTGACTTACCAATTCCTTTGTGGTCAGCGGACAGGTCCAGCTGGGTGATATGGTTCTGCGGGGCACTCTCCAACCAAACTGTTTGCCAGATACCAGAGCATGAACGGTAGAAAATGTGCGAAGGGGTCCTCGTCTGCTTGCCAATGGGGACGACGTAGCCCTCCTGGTCCGTGGGGTCAAAGACGAACACCAACCTTGAGGGGAATTTCATCAGTTTGCGATCAGGCAGAGTCCGGTAACTTGTATTATCACTCACAAAGTGTTGTTACCGCCAGGTTTGAGGTACTTCGTCGCGTCGACCGTAAAGCGGAAGTATCCTCCCCGGTGGAACGCGACTCGCTGGCCGTTGATGAACACAGTCGCTTCGTAGTCGACGGCCTCAAAGTTGAGGAGCACTGACTGGTTTCCCCATTCCCTGGGCACCGTGAAAGTTGTCGCCAGCCAAAAATGAGTAACCTCGAGCTCCTGAATCCCAGAAAGTCCACTTTCGATGCATGACGGGATGAGGACCTCCCTGTCCAGTGTGCTGCCGGAGGGTGGATGGTTGACATCATCACCTCCACTCGCAGCCCGATAAGTCCAAATACCATTCAAGTTCAGCCAGTTCTCTCGGCGCAGCTGCGGTCGTGGATGTTCTGGCCACGGGTTTTTCCCGACCTGGGACGTCCATTCTGTGTCAAGAGGAGGAGTCTGGAGTTTGTAGGGCTCTGCGGTTCCGACCGTCGGTGCTGAGCCTACAGCGGTTGTCGTCGCGTTCTGGGCATCTGCGGTGGTAGTCAGGGACAGCACCGTCAGCGCAGACGAGAGGAGCATCTGCGTGAGGCGCATCTTGAAGGATGCCAAAGGGCGCTGGGGTGTGCAGTGCCGGTTCTAAGAGACGGTTGACTCTTAAGACAGCCACGGAAGTTCGAGGAAAATGCAAAAAACGCGAGATGCAGCACGAACGAGAGGGGTCACAGCGTAAAGGGGGATGCTCCTGTTATACTCAAGGCTCGCCTGAGAATAAGTTTTGACTTTTCTTGGTTGGGACGAGCGTTGACATTCAAGTAACTTATAAACTTCGTATTACATCCTGCGGCGTGCACAGCTTCACAAAGCAGATCAGATTGTTTCCCAACCGCTTCCCGGGCGTCTCGGCATTGAGTCAAGTGGACTGGATGTGGACTGGCTTGGCCGGAGAGAAACGACGCAAGCTTTTCGAAAGTTCCTTTCTTGCCAGGATTGACTCGCAGCGAGGTGCCATGCAGAAGCATACAATGTTGCGTGCTGGTGAGCTAGTTCCCCACACAATTGAAAATCGGCGGTCGCAATTCTTAGTTTCCCATGTCTTGGCCGCTTGGCTTCTGAGGGGAAACGACGCTGGAGTCGCTCCAGTGCTACAACGTCGTGTTGGTTGGTTGGATTGTCGGATGGCATGTGAGTAACCGCAACATCGAAATAAGCACCAGGTAATCATTCGCTGAGTGCAGCACGTGGAGTAGTTCGCTGGGTGGCCCAGAAGCGCTGCATGATGCGGTCATCTGGAGAGGGGAAAATGAAAATGGCTGGCCACAAGACCTCATGTCGGTCGATCATGTCTGCTCTTGCGAACATACATCACTCCGTCAGTTTTCTAGTAGGCCTGACATCTTCGGCTGGTAACTTCAAGCGTGATGCGGAAAAGGAGAAGCGGTACATCTGCATGTGGAGGGTCGTATTGTCTGACCAGCAGTTCCCTCCTCCCCCAACCCAAAAGGCTCCACCCTGTTGAGGTGTAGCCGCTATGGGAGATGTATGCCCTACTATGCTAGTGCTATTCATGGGACGAAGCAGTGATCGACAGGTTCTTTCGACTCGAGGAACACCAAAAGCATTCGGTTTGTGTCATGGCGAACTGTCACCGCAAGACACCACACAGGCGGACAAAAGGCCTCATAATTATGCCAGCCACTTTGTATTGAGCTAAGCCGTTGGACTCCTGCACCCAAAAGACATCACGCCAGGCAGAAACCTTGCCTCTCCTCCGCTTCTCTTGGGTGCGGGGAGCGGCAGATTTACTGGCCATATCCGACTGGCTCCTGTGTCTTCTTTTGCTGCGGCGGGAGGGGCTGAACCTTGTTTATTTCCCGGACCTTGCATGCGGGGATAACTGCGCGAGATCGACGGCAATGTCTTATTTCTCTTGACCGGCTTGGCTAGATGGCTAGGGCCTTCTCGACCGCTTGTCCAGGTGACCTATGTGTTTTCTAAGCGACCCAATGGTCTCATTGACGCTGAATCGACCATCATAATCAGGGACATACTTGCGGACTTCACGTGGCTACGAGGCTTGTGGGATGTCTTGAACTCTGTCGGCCACCTACATGAGCTTTTGTGGCCGTCTTAGAGTCGCCCGAGGTGCATAATGGTCGCGAACTCTCACTAATGAACTGTTGGAACCATGTCCTTGTACGATGCACCTCCATCCATCACTGTAACCTCACAACCCCGCTTATCTTTATGTGATGGCTTAACCTGGCAAACATGTCATTGTCGCCTGCTGGTGCAACTGTAGAACAGATGAACATGTTGGGCTTCGATAAAGTCGCGTACAGCCGCCTTGAAGAGGTCACTCTAGACAGTTCTTTTTGCGCAAATAAGTAAGCAGTAGAACTACTAACGGCTCCAGTAGTCCGTTGGTTTTCATCGACATTATCTAGCTTGGTAATCTGGAAATATAGGCCTCTGACTAAAAGTCTCTCACGACCTATTGATCGTGTCGACTGGCCTCTGTTGCAGGAATTGCGATGTTTCCGCATGGCCAGCCTTTTCGTTGGTCACTTGTCACCACAGTGACGAAAATGGGTTCAAAATGCGGGAAAAGTACATTGTAAGTAAGTAATGCGATTGCAATAGAGGATACAATCGTCGTCATATGTTGCGTACGAATGCTGAGCTGTGGGCGATAAGTCAATGACTGACTCCCAGGGTTGGTACTCTGAAGAAGGCAGCAGCACACCACAAGACATTACGGACGGCGAAGAGCCTCGCTATCCGATTTAATCTTTCATCCAAACCTCAGTCGTCTGAAATTGTGACCTAAAACGTGGAGATGAGGTGCATAAGTCTGCAGAAAGTCAAAAGTTTCATGGTGCTCATTAGGACCGGGAGCAAATCGCGAAACACCAAACATGATTCAAGCTCATGAACATGGTTGGGAATCTTGAAGGGACTTCCTTGCTTTGCATTAAAAGGTTCATCTTTAGCCTTTGCCGAATTTAGCATGACTTCAGGGCGGAAACTAGAAGGGCAGTCTAAAACAGCGAACGAACAGTTTGATTAACACACACTCCTGTTCATAGAACGAAACTACCAACAAACTTACGGACAATGAAAATCTAAAAGCAGTTGCTGAACAGAAATCCACACACAAGGGATGGCAAATACAAGCCTTGCGACGACGCAATGTCTGACAAAGCCCGCGTACCTCATCCCGATCTGTCATCCAACACCTCCTCTCTGAAAAGTCATTCTTTAACGACAGTTCGCTTTCTGCATGGCTCGGGGGCTCCCATTAGTGACTGATCAAACCGCCTCATAGAGAGATATGTATAAACAGGTACGTTGAGGTAGGATTCCAAGGCAATGCCAGTGGTCGTCTTTATCGCAGACTTCTCTTTGCTTCTGTAAGCAATAATTCACATTTGATACCCCTGCAGACACAGCGAGAAAAACGTATTACAGCTGCCTCTCTAGATGCCACAAGGCAATAAGCGAATTGCTAAATAAACAAGACATCAAACATCACTTGTTAGTATGTAAATCGATGAGCTTATGCAGTTTCAACCGTCTCAACATTTCAACAGTCTCAACATTAAAGCAACTCGGGGAATTCTTACAGAGTGATCTGCCTTGTTTTGGACATTACAACACAAAGATTCACCCATCCATTCAGTGAAAGCCACCGCCAGATGAGATTATGCGATATAGTATACCAAGGCTCTAAGACTCTCAGATAGTGGCATTGCATTCAGGTTGACCTAGGATATAACATACTGAGCTATTATGAGACTAAAGGATAGAGGGTTTACTCACGCGTTTCGCGTGGAACGAGCAGGGCGAACGAGAAATTCAACCTTTTTGTTGTAACAAACCTATGTTTCCTGTACCTGGATATGTACGAGTCCCAAATTGCCTCTATACAGCACAGTGAGCTGCTGTGCACTCAACATTTGACGATGAGATATATATTGTCAAGCCCTTAGAATTAATACCAGTAAAATTTACGACACCAGCTTGTTTTCTTTGGGGCATGGAACTCGAGTCTAAAGTTTGGTCGACATAACAGAAGTTGTCGACTTAGTCTCCTTAGGTATCGCACTGACTCAATGGCATTATATTAAACGTGCCAGTCAGCAAAGACCATTCAAATCTGCCATGATTTCAGCCAAACCCTCGAATAATCTATGAATGCGGGTTGTTTTCTAAGGTCCTCGCTCGAGGCCCGCAGAAGCATAAGTACGACATGTGAGATGTAAATAAGTGAAGTGGTTTGTATTGATTCAACCGGGTGACCAGCCTCAAGACTTCCTTCATTTTCTTGGATTGGGTCTCCAAGAGGTTTGAGAAGGAGCCAAAAAATGTGCGAGAACTTCTACTGGCTGGACGTACCAGGCAGAAAAGAATACTATATGGTAAAATTATTTGACGAACATGTTTCTTCCACGACCTTTTCCACGAATGAATCCACATTGCAAGAAGATAATTGCAAACAGGAAATGACAGTCCATGACGCGAGCGACATTATGCAGGATGGCCGACCTTCTATTATCGAACTAGGCCCAATACTTACGGCGTAATGAACAGGAGTGCCGTTGCAAGATAAGCGCCATGCGTAGGCAGGAACCTGATAAGACAACAACCCCGGCAACGCTTATCAAGAACCAGGAGTGCCCAAATGGTGACTTACCCCGCGGTCCTGAGGGAGCACACTCGCATTTGTCCGGTGTTTCTGGTTCCAGTTCCGAGACTGCGGGTTTCAAAGGCATACTCACCTTTTCTGTACCACCAAAGGGAAGATCGGCATTTCTAGGTTGCGATGAAGCAGACTCACGAGACATACGACAGGAGAAACGATAATGTCCACTACCACAATGAGGCCAGTCGGCCGGTCGTGTACGACGACCTCGATCCGTTCGGGCACGAAGAGAATCATCAGGTGAGTCGTTTCGAGCGAGCGGTAATCTCAACGCCAATGGTGAAGCTAACATAGGACACAGATCAAATACAAAACGATGTCATGGAAGCTTGTTGCAGTGCTCATGATAGCGGAGATCGTGAGCAACGGCATGCTGTCTCTGCCCTCATCCTTGGCGGTCGTTGGAATTGTCCCAGGCGTGGTACTCATCATCTTCCTTGGCATCTTCGCGACATACACGTCTTGGCTCCTGGTTCAGTTCAAGCTGAGACACCCAGAGGTCCATTCGATGGGAGATGCCGGGCAAATCCTCTTCGGCCGGCCTGGACGAGAACTCCTCGCCTTCGGGACCGTGGTCTTCGCTGTCTTTGCGACAGGCGGCCAACTCCTAGCGGGACAGATAGCATTGGCCACGCTCAGCGACAATAAGCTGTGCCTGATGCTTTACACGGGCATCTTTGCGGTCCCGACGTTGATCTTTAGTTTCCCGCGGACGATGGACCAGCTCTCATGGCTTTGCATCCCATCGGTCCTCTCGATCCTCGTCGCGGGCATCGTGGGCATGATCGGCGCTGGTTTGCATCCGGCGGCGGACCGGCAAGTCAGTGTCGCTGTCTCGTCCGATTTTTATACAGCCTTTATCGCCATCACCAACCCCGTCTTCGCGTACGCGGGCCACTTCATGTTCTTCATCCTCATGTCGGAGATGCGGCGCCCGCAAGACGCCATGAAAGCGGCGTACACCCTCCAAGGCTTTGCGACGACATTTTACGCCGTGTTCGCCGTCGTATGCTATGTCTATCTCGGAAGCGAAGTCGCTTCGCCGGCGTTCAGCAGTTTGGAGCCGAAATGGGCGAAGGCGGCGTACGGGATCGCGATCCCCAACTTCCTCCTTGCCGGGTCATTATATGCGCATACAGCAGCGAAGCTGCTCTTCGTGCGCATATTCCGCAAGAGTCACCACCTACATAGTCACACTGCGGTGGGATGGGGCACGTGGGCGGTGCTGATCGTGTTGATGAATGCCGCGGCATTCGTTCTCGCCGTCGGCGTGCCCATCTTCAACTACCTCATTGGCATCGCGGCGAGTTTGTTTGCTGCATGGTATACGTATGGTATCGCAGGTGCTTTCTGGCTGCATGACAACTATCATGACTATGACGGGTGGAAGCAGTGGGCGCGAAAGTGGTTCCAGGCTCTGGTGGCGGCGTTGACCTTTGCAGCTGGGGGTTTCATCTGTGTTGCCGGGACATACGTCACAGTAAAGGGCATCGCGGAGGCGTATGAGTCTGGTGCTGTGGGCGAGCCTTTCAGTTGCTAGACCGAAAGAGACGCGGCTCGTGCTAGTGCAGGAGCAGGAAGTTCCCGGGATCAATCATCAGAGATACACAGACTTCACTTGCGCCTGTGTCGGTCGATCTGGAAGCAACGCTGCTGTCTCATTTGGCTGGTTCAACGTGCCACAAATAGCGAGAGACGTTGATGGGAAAAGAGTAGCAGTGGGCGATGGGACCCGGGCGATGGGAATCAGGCGAACCCTGTCAATGGAAGCAACAGACGCCACATTGGCGGAAACCGTTGTCAATCATCACAGTCCTTTTCCCCGAGGGCTGCGTGCGGACGATGCTCTCCGTCAACGGACTTGTTGATTCCAGTGTAGCCTCACTAGAGCAGCCCGACAACAGTTGGCCAAAAGGCCAAACCTGGGTTGGTGAGAACCGCAAATAAGCTGAGGGCAACTGAAGGATTCTCTTTGGCGCAATCAGAATGGCAAGGATCTCCATGGGTGACGTCAGGGCCCGGCGCTGGAAACCGCATTTGATCCGGCCCCCGCTCCCTCCCTCCCTTCTAGAGTCCAACAACCCCCCCCGAGCCCCATCACGAATGGGTACGGCAGCTCTCAAAGGTGTATCGGTGTGCTCAACCGTTTAATTAACAGCTCTGGATGCTACTGAATCAACACCAACATGCGACACACAAGAACCAACAGATCTGGCTAGTGGCCAGCCAAGGACTGGAGCTTGTGCCGCAGGGCTCCGATCCCCTGCGTTTCAACTGGCTTCACTCCTGGAATCTCGATGGAACCGACTCTCAATGCCCCTTCTGGGGGTGCCCTACAGCGCGCCCAGCGTTGCATTCATACAGCGGCCGGGTTGCAAACATGGCCTGCCGATGATGACGAGTGAAGTCATCGCCACCAGGCTGTCCCAAGCGGGCACCCAATCGCCGCCGCGCGCCGGCTCGGTTCCTGGATGAATCCAGCAACGACCGGCGCTGCCCAGGCCCTTCCAGGTTTTAGCTCCGTCCCCTTCCCGTCTAGCCAGTGCTACGGCCGCCTCCTCTTTCGCTTGGAGAAACGCAGAGACCTTGAATGGCTGGAAGGAAACGGATGATATTGTGGCGTTCTTGTTGAGGCTTCTAGTAGGTCCACGACCGCACACCGGCGTCTCCACGCCTCTCATTCCGTGCCTTCGCCCACACGACCCTCCCAGCCCGGCGGCAGCTGCCTGCCCCGTGTCCATCGGTTACAATGCCCCATCGACCGGTCGAGCTTACGGTCCTTCATTTGAATCCATTGACGCATTGTTCTTGGGTGATGGCTATTCTCGGCGGTTTCGATTTACTTGGATTCGGTTCAGTGCCAGGCAAAAGTCGCCTCGGTCAGGGATAATCTAGTTTCTAGTCGAAGACGGGGGGAAGCATGGCGCCTTTCTTACTCTTGCATTTTTTCATTCTTGATTCAATGTTTCCGACTCATCGCTTCCTGCTGCTTCTCGTGGAGTCTTCTGAAAAACCAAGAGCTCCCTCCTCCATGATCTCTTGAACAGCCCTGATCACTGTTTTCTGTCACTTCTACCATCCGTTGCCCCGGTTGTAATCACTCTCCCCAAACCCCTTCCCTGTGAGAAGTGACCTCACAGCTCAGCCATCCTGCTGCTTGTGATTGTGGGCGATGTGACAATCCCTACCACCCAACTGCATGTGGCGACATCATAGTGTGCCACGAGCTGTCCAGCCGCCGTTTGCACGTCAGAGCCTCCCCGTCACTATCAGCCTCCCCGTCACTGTCTTGCACCCCTGGCCGCTGTTGCCACGCCTTCACGATGTCCTTTGTTAATCTCTCTCGTCCCCCTCTCGACCATCGCTCACACAGCGATTCACATGTCCGGCCAAGGTTTAATTCCCACAACACATCCGATCGTCTTAGGGAGGGATCTGGGCTCAGACCACAACCATTCTCAATGGTTAGCAACATTAAGAAAGGCAGGAAATCGGTATTCAAAGAGTTGGGGCTGGACGACGACTTTAGCGAAGATTGCGCCTCGCCCGTCACCGAATCTTTTCAGCATTCTCGCGAGCGGAAGGAATCGATGTCGGTCGAAAAGGAGTATGGAGTGGTATCAGGGTTGGCGTCCAAACGCGGCGATGCATCGAACGACGGCGACGATGACGGCGACGACGACGGAGAGAGCACGCGCTCGGAGACTGAACAGCGCGAGGCCCCTGCCGAACCTCGTCGTAGGAGCTCAAGTCAGGCTGCGAAGCACTCGTGGTACAACAAACTGTCACAGGGCTATCGGCGGCCTCGGATCAAGACGGCTTCAAGTGCGCCACCTCCCACCGTCTCGAGTCTACAGCGGCTCGGCATGATCGCATTGCTCATTGCTGTCATCATTCCGGCCTTTAGTTATAACAATGGTCATCAGAAAATTGGGAGTGGGGCGGACGCGGGCGTAATACGACCGAGAGACACATCATCAACAAATGTCTGCTTGAGATGGGCACAACAAGGTTGGTTTGTCTTACTGGAAAACTGTCGACTTGGTTAACAATGAACAGCGGCTCTGCTCAATGGAACTTTGTACATGTACGGTGGTCAGTCCAAGACTGAGGTATCGCAGACCGTTAACACATGGAGTAAGTACCGGCCCCGGAGAGGAGGTGGGAGGAGTCTCTAACAAGTTCACACAGACAACGACTTCCTTACTCTCGATCTGACGAAATCGTGGGACACGAAGTCTCCTTCCCTAAAAGGCATGACGATACCCAATGGACCTCCCGCAGTGGCCAACGGTTTCTTATGGCATGATTACGATAATCTCTACCTCTATGGTGGCCAGTTTGCCGACAATGAAGGCGCAGAAGGCGTCTACGCCACGGTTGCTCCGATGTCAATATGGCGATACTCCGTCAAGGACGACTACTGGATCGAGTTCAAAGACCCTCGCACCTCGGCTGGCAACTACTCGACCGCAGCCAACGAGCCTGTCCAACGATCTGCAGAAGGCGCGGGCTTGTCAGTACCCGAACTTGGCTTGAGTTGGTACTTCGGCGGGCACCTTGACTGGCTCACGACCGAGGGCTGGTCCATCCACACTCCCAGGGTATATCTCAAGAGTCTATTGGAGTTCACCCACCCCGGCTTCATGAACACCGGCGTCGACTCCCTACGTGGTGCTGGGGCCGCTGACGGCGGTGTCTTTCGTAACATCACTGAGGGCGGATTGCAAGAGACCGACGCCTTTCCCGAAAGAGCGGATGGCGTGCTGGTTTTCGTCCCCGGCTGGGGCGTCAGAGGTGTTCTTATCGGCATGGCGGGAGGATCGGACAAGACATTCGTCGATGATTTAGGGACGCTCGATGTCTTTGATATTGCCACATCTGAGTGGTACCATCAGCGGACAACCGGTGATAGGCCATCTGTGCGCGTCAACCCTTGCGCCGCGATCGCCAGCGCTCCCGACGCTTCAAGCTTTCAGATATACTTCTTTGGAGGCCAGAACCTCCAACCCTTTGTGAGTCGTTCTGTCACTTGAATATGTTAATGGTTGAAGCTAACGCTCCTTGCAGAGAAATCAAACCCAGTACAACGACATGTATATCCTTTCTGTCCCCGCGTTTACCTGGATCAAGGTGGACGCGGGTGATGGAGTTCCTGCGCCTCGAGCTGGGCATACATGTACCATGCGCGACGGCCAGATCATTGTCGCTGGTGGATACGTCGGCGAAGATGCTAAATGCGAACCCTCGGGTGTCTACGTATTTGACGCGAGCAACCTTGAGTGGACAAGCGGGTTCAAGGCCGGAGACCACCCGGCGGATCTGAGCTCCGAAAACTCTGTCCAGGCCGGGTCATTTGGCTACAAGGTTCCCGGCAAGGTGCAAAGCGTCATCGGCGGCAGTTCTGAGGGCGGAGCCACTGCTACGACACCCGCCGCCGGTCCTGCCACCGGCGGTCCGTTCGCAACCGGCAAGCCCCCGGTTTTCACAATCACGCAAGGCGGCTCGACGGCTACCATCACCTCCTTTGGTCCTACCAGTACCTCTGGACCTGGCGAGAGTTCAGGCGGTAGCGGAGGGACCAATCCTGGCCTCATCGCAGCGGGTGTCATCGCCGGTGTCCTTGGTGCCCTTGCGCTGTATCTGGGTTTCTGCGCCTGGCTTTACCGGCGCCAGGTTGCCGCCTACAAGCAGCATCTGTCCCAAGTCAACCGCTACTCGGGTGCCAGTCCCATGCATTTTGGAGCCGCAAACTTCTTCCCCGGCCGGGCCGACAAGAGCAGCCGCGGACACAACCGCGACAACAGCACCGTGAGCGACGAGTCGTTCTCGTGGGTCGGTACTGGAGTGGAACCAAAGTGGATGACGGATGGTCCCACTCCAGGCTCCGGGTCCGGTGGCACTGCCAACGGCAGCGGAAGTGGACTGAAGCGAAAGAGTGAGGATGCGAGGACTTTCAAGAGCGGCCCGAGTGGAAGTGGGAATGACCCGCGAACAAGCTCGAGCAGACATGCGAATACCGACAACGAAAGCATCTCAAGCACGGAGCAGCTGCTCGAAGGGCAGGAGCCAAGTTTCTTTTCGGTTGTCATGGGCCCTCGACGTGCTTTGCGGGTTGTCAACAGCACCGAGTAATGGTGGGGGGGGATACGGACACGAATTGGGGAGAATCGGAGAACATGAGCGCACGAGAACACGACTTCCTGTATATACACGTCTCAGGGGAGCCCCCGCAATCGCTAGATACCCTTCTGATTATGTACACGTATTGAAATTTGAGCGATTTTGGACACTTTCATCCTGATCTTCATGGGACCCCTTCCCCGTGCTTATGCCGGATTGCCTCCTCATCTTTGTCCGATGAGCAGTTTGTGTCTTGCCTGCGGAACGTTGCCCTGGCACGGAGACGCGGCGCGACAATGGCACGGCGTGCGCTCGCAAGCGATTTGGTAAGTTTCAAATCGAAGCATGCAGAAACGCATGGCATCGAGACAAAAACAAGGACGGATTGCTGGATGCTCCAAGCTAGTACGTAAGACACAGGAGGTCGAGAAGCTCGGCGAGAACAGCATGATTGGTCGAGTGCATGCTGGCCATGGCGCTCCAGGTAAGGCAGAGGAACGGGCCGGGTGAACCCAGCTCGTGACAACGAAAAACGGCACCAAACAGAGGAAACATTGCTGCCGATCGAATGTTAGAATCTTGCTCGTATTTCCCCACAATGCCAATGTGAGCACAAAGTAATCTAGACTGCATCCCAGCACATTCTAGCGCTGGATTCGGTCCTTTGGCGCTTGTTTACTCGTCGTTTCGAGGGCCGGGCGCTCAAGCTTTGGGGCGAAAGCTGCCGCTCAAGGTTTGCAATGGATCCTAGACCAACCCCAAAACAGCTTCCAACGGAGATCCGGCAAAGACATTTGACATGTCGATTTTGGAAGAGCTCATCTCCTTTCCAAACCTTGAATGTTGATGCTATTTCCGCAGGCAAGCGAGCTTGACCAAGAAACGTTTCCATTGTCCCAGCGCCACACCGCCTATTCAGCACGCTCTTGGGCCGAGCTATTGAGAGACCTTCTTGTCATATTTTCACCTCTTGACTCGCAGCCACCTGAGAAGCGACAAGGCTCACATGGCAGAATCCAAGGCCATGCCGTGCCCCTTTCGAGGGTTGCAGCGTCGACAATCACGTCATTGACTGCCCCCCAGGATCCTGAGTCAGCCTTGACAGCGCTGAGCTATCCAAACGCCAAAGAAAGCAGCGCCGGTAATACCGATATACTATAGGGATGAACCTTAAGCAGAGACTGCAGAGCAATCCGGTGAGCCCACTCGGCCGACGAGACCAATGCGACATCGCGGCCCCTTGCCTACGCTACGGAGCTCTACCTACCACATTCGGCCAAGTTGATAGTCGTCGATTGGCATCACTCAAGTCCCGCGACTGACCAGTCACTCTATTTGACGCTAATGTCGCGGCCCGGCATCCCCACACCACACGGGCATGCCGTGCCATCGCTGCGAAGATCGACATCTCACCAAGCTCATTTTAGGTGTCTCACGACATTGCATCATCCAGCTGCGATGGCACGTATTCCCCGGGCGTGGGTGAAAGGACGGGTTGTGATGGCGTTTATAAACTGGCGCGGAGGGCCTCTCCACCGCGGGGATGTTGGATAGCTCAGCAGCTTAGTTCGACAACGCCAGCCTGTCTCTCGTTCATACCCAGGTCTCCTAGTCTCGTTGGCCCGCCATGAAGTTCTCTCTCAGCTCTCTTGTGCTCTCCGCGGCGTCGAGCTTGGTTCTCGCCCTGCCAATCAACGATACCCTCGTGTACGACGCGATCATCGTAGGAGGCGGCCCCGCCGGGCTCAGCGTCGCGAGCGCCCTTGGTCGTGTGCGCCGTAAGACCCTTCTGATCGATTCTGGCGAGTACCGCAATGCGCCTACAAGGCACATGCACGATGTTATCGGCTTCGATGGTATGGTTCGGTCGCGCCCAACTGTTCTCTGCCCAGTCTAACACCCTTAAAGGCGTTACCCCGGCATGGTACCGGTACGCGGCCCGCGAGCAGATCTCTCATTATGACAGCGTCACCTTCACCAACGGAACTGTCACCCAAATCGCAGGCAACGATGCAGAGAACTTTATTGTCACGACCAATGGCGCCGACAACGCCACCAAGACTCTCCGTGCGCGCAAGATCGTTCTCGCCACCGGTCTGAAAGACGACCTCCCGAGACTCCCGGCCTCTGGGAGAACTGGGGTAAGGGCATCTACTGGGTATGTCGTACGACCGGTGACCACCTGCTTCTTGTATTAACACCCCCTCAGTGCCCTTGGTGCGACGGCAGCGAGCACGCAGACCAGGCTCTTGGTCTCCTGGCCGCCACCTTTGACGACCTCCCCTCCCTTGTCCGCGAGATCCTGACGCTCAACACCGACATTATCGCGTTTGCCAATGGCACCGACACACCCGAGGCGCGCGCCGAGACGGAGGCCAAGAACCCCAAGTTCCAGGAGTTCCTGGACTTGCATAACGTAAAGATCGAGAACCGCACCATCGCAGGCATCACCCGCCTCAAGGACGGCGGCGACCCGGCCCACGACCCCTCCTTGCCGACGGCGCCGGAGCACGACCTCTTCTCGGTCAACTTCACCACGGGCGAGCCTGTCGAGCGCGCCGCCTTCTTCATCAGCTTCCCCGACGAACAACGCAGCAAGATCGGCCAGGAGGCCGGCGTGCAGCTGTGGGGCGGCCGACTGGCGGCCGACGTGTCCAAGGGGTACGCGACGAACGTGCCTGGTATTTACGCCGTCGGCGACGCGAACTCGGATAACAGCACCAACGTGCCGCATGCGCTGTATACCGGCAAGCGGGCGGCTGTCTTCCTGCATGGTAAGTTCCAGCAAGCCACTGCACTCATAAACATGGGAACCGCTTGCTAACAGCCCACGTAGTGAGACTTGCGAAGGAGGACCAGGCCAAGGAGACCGGTGTGAACGTCACCGCTCTGAGGAGAGAGCTGGAGCTGGAGGAGCGCTCCATCTGGGACGTCGCCAACGGCCAGCCCGACGAAATCCTGTACGCTGGCGAGTACGATCAGTGATTCCGGACGCTGCTGCTCATTGTTTTCTGTCTGTACAAAAGTTGCCGTTATCCCACGGCTCCGGCTAGAGATACCTAATGCCATGTTTTTCCCGCTCAAGCTGCCTCGTCCTCGATTTCCAAGTTGCCGACTTTGAATTTCTTGCCCTTCATGTCCGCGTAGTCGTTGTGGTCATGGTAGTTCCTCACCCGCTCCCTCACATACTGCAGCCCCCTCACTGGCTCCGCGTCCTCGGCATCCTCCCTTACCAGCCCGAGCCTCTTCAATAGCGGCGACGGCGCCGGTTTGATGTCGACCTCGTCACCGGGCCTCACAAAGTAAAACAGACCCTGGCGAAATAGGTGAGCCTGGTCTTCGGGCGGTCTCACTACGCGGTGCGTCGTGGACTTGAGGTAGCCCGCAGACCAGAAATCGAGCGTGTCGCCGACGTTACAGACGATGCCGCCGTCGACGGGCGGCACATAGCGCCAGTCGCCCGCCGCCGTCTTGATCTGCAGACCGGCGACGTCCTGGCTCCAAAGTAGCGTCAGGGAACCAAAGTCCGTGTGGGCCCGTGACCAGGTATTTGCGACTTTGAGGTCGTCGGCAAGGGGTCGCGGGTGATAGCCCATGTAGCGAAGATGATCTTCGCTGGGGGACTCGTAGGCGTGGCGGGAGGAGAAGTAGTCCTCGGGGAGCTCAAGGATGATTGAGAAGAGGGTAAAGACTTTGCTTGCCAGTTCGAGAGAGCGCTGGTGGGTGTGTAAGTAACTGCCAGGCAGCTCATCAATCGCGCTGCGGTAAGGAACTTACCCTCGAAAATTCTTCAATCTCCTTTCGGAAAGGCTCGAAGAACGGATGAAAAGGCTCGTTCTGGTAGTTTGGGATGAACTTGGCAATATTCACCGACTCTACATTGTTGAGCACGTCGGTGCCCTGCATCTTTTTGTCATGCGCCTTGGGGTGTTTTTAGTATGAGAGCAACATCACATGCAGCATGGATCGCAGCTAAGCCTACCGATCTGTACCCAAAGTAGTTGCCTTGGGAAAAGTCACAGGTATTGCCTGGCCTTGCCTTGTCCTCTACGGGGAGGCTGAAGAACCCTTGACCGATGTCATATTGTCGCTGCACTTCATCCGATGTGAAGCCGGTGTTGATGAGACTGAAGAAGCCAGTCTCATGGACCTATGCCTCTTGTTAGATATGGGGCACTTGGGCGCAAAAATGTGAGTTGGCTTACTGCCTGGCGGAGGTCTTCTGCCAATTCATTCTTTCCGCCCGGCTGGTCAAATTTGCTGATATCAATTACAGCTATGTCTGCCCATGGAAGCTCGTGTTTAGTCTTCGCTGGACGTTGCCATTTCGGTAACGTGACTGTTTCTTGGGAAGTGGCCGACGGCATGATGTGAGTTGCTTTTGCAATGGCCTTAGGTACGCTGATATGATACTCGGTCAACCCGTAATGATTTCCATGAAGTTCAAATGACCTTCCATAAATACCCCTCCGTCTGATTCAGGACGTTGGCTCCCCCGCGCCGGTGCTGGTCTGCCACATCGGAGGGCGATCGCCGGAGCTCGAGCACGCCATCTATCGACAAAATGAGGAACGTTACCATATGCTCTTGGTTGGTCTGAACTCCCATTGGCCCGCTTTACACTTTCTACGGCGATTTCCCCCGCATATCGGATACAGTAGGGTTATTTTATTTCCGTGAGAGTTTGCGACCTTGGATTATTGAGGTTTGCAGAACGAGGAATTACTATCACTTCTGGCAATGTAAAGTTGCCGACCCTTTAGTCAAGATTTGCAATACAACATATTCCGTAGCGAAAAGCAAACCCAGGAGATCGCATTAGCATTGAGGTCTTTCTCGTCAATGTTAACAACTCAGTGATCAGATAACCAAACACCGCTGTCAAGACCGTGAAGACGAGAAGCACAATATGAGATACCTCCACTGCGACCCACCGCAGATCCCCACTCAGAGCTCATGATTCTGAGATATGGTGGCGCATCTGTAGTGTAGGGGTTATCATCCCAGCCTTCCATTTCACCGCAAGTGATAGCTGGGGACTCGAGTTCGAGTCTCGACAGATGCATGTACGTTCATTACTTTTGACTTTTTTGACAAAGCGCTCATCTATATGGTTTTCATAGTACCTTGACTAGAGAAATCCCGTTCAGATGGCCTAACTAGACCGGTCACGGGCTGAAAGATTATCCTCCAGCATTTTAGAACAGCCAGGAACAATTATATGTCATGAGGTTGCAACCATCATGTAACTTGCATTGGTGATGATGCTGTGCACATGGCCCCGCAGTAAGGCGTGCTTCTTGCAGTGCCATCCTGGTTTCTCCAAGATTGAACTGCACGTGAATACCATCATGGTATGGTTTATTTCTTCATTTCTTCATAGTTCCTTCTTTGACAAGTACTTTGTCCGAAGGTGATTTTGACATTCAGGTGTAATCTCGAGTAGAAGCGCACTAGAGTCGGATACGAGCCAACCCCTTATCACCCATCAACTTCATCATGGGTCATCAGACAGCATCGCTGGGTAGGATATCCTCGCCAGACGAAGATGATTCGCTGTTGAAGATAGCCCATCGAAAGGTCGACCGAAGGTTGCTCTTGTGGTACTCTTTCGTTTATCTCATCATGCGCATCCACGTTAGCAACATTAGCAACGCCGCCATCATCAACCTTGAGGAAGGCACAGGCATCCGGAAACAGCTTGGGAATCTTTCCAGCTCACAATGGGCTTGGGCATTAAGCGTCTTCTACTATCCTTACATGTTCTTTGAACCGCTTGCCACGCTTGCACTGAAGAAGTTCTCTCCCTCAATTTGGATGAGTCGGATAATGGTCACCTGGGTAAGCAGAACAACTCCGAACAAATATGCCATTGTTGCTGACTTTTCAAGGGAATAATCTCCATGTGCCAAGGCGCAACCCAAAACTATGCTGGTATTCTTGCTTGCCGGTTTTTTCTAGGCCTTGCAGAAGCAGGGTTCTACCCGGGCGTTTTATACCATCTCAGCTTCTGGTACCCAACCCATAGGTTGCCACTCAGAATTGTAAGCACATTGCAGTGCCAGCACAAAAGATACAGCGTCTGACAGACCCAGGGCTTCTTCTACGCCTGTGGCATGTTTTCTGGCACAATCAGTGGTTTGTTGGGTAGGTTTACCGAGAGCTTCAAAGAATATGTGCTAATTCGCAAAAGCCTATGCTATTTCATTCATGAATGGCATCGGTGGGCTGGCTGGCTGGAGATGGGTTGGTTAGCCTTCACCCTTAAATGCATGTCTGACTGACCTTTTTGAAGTTGTTCATTCTGGAAGGCATTCCTGCAATCCTATGCGGGATATACACTTTCTTTTTTCTGCCCAACTGTAAGTCGCAACACTGTTCTCATGGCGCCCAGATTGGTGAAGTAGCTAGAGCTGATTAATCTTAGACCCTGAGACTGTCAGATTTCTTACAGACTCCGAAAGAGAGGTTGTCATAGCTGATCTCCCAGAGCAAGCGCCGACGATGAATGCCAAGACTGTCAACTTTCAACAAATCAAGGAGCTCTTCCACAACCCCACGTTCATCCCGTTTCTGATGATTTGGATAACGCATGGTATTGGCGGATGGGGCATATCTTTCGTTTTACCGACAGTCATCTATGAGCTGGGAATCTCGAATACAGCAATCTCTCAAGTGATGACGATGGTTCGTAACTCAAGCGCCTAAAAGCTGCTCAAGGAAGACCGCTGACTTTTAAAAGCCACCTTTTACTCTTGTATTTGTGATCCTTCTGTCGCTCGCATTCCTCGTTCACACTCAGCGATTGAGCCCGTGGGTTGCTGGTTTGGGCCTAGAGGCTGCCCAGATTGTCTGCTATGTGCTGCTCATCACCGTCAAGCAACCAATTGCGAAGTATGCTTGCTAGGTCGTTCAACTGGAATCCATCGCTGACTTTTACCAAGATACGTTTTTGTCATGATTGCAACAGCTGCATCCCAAAGTTTCTTTGCAATCATTTGGCCAGGTGAGCAACAGAAGCTGAGACGGCCGAATCGCGGCAGTAGCTAACAGATTGATACCGCAGAGCGTATCCGAGCTGCAAAGGGAACAACAAGCGCTGGCTTGGCTATTGGGATTACCAATGTAAGACAACAATGGTCCTTTCTGCGAAATTTAAGACAATTGGAGGGGCAAATCTGATCAGAACCATTCTCTAGGCCTCATGCCAACTCATGGGCATCGTAGTATGTAACTTACTCTCTCTTCTCTACCTAAACTCCGCTGACGAATCATAGGGCCCACAGATATATCAACCAAAGTTCGGACCGACTTATCGTGTGAGCTACTCTTGTTCCATTGGACTTCTGTGTGGGACGCTCTTGGCCGTCTGCAGCGCGTGGTTTTTTGTCACCAGGCAGGATCGTGATGATGAGGCCCAAGTGAGCGGAACAGGAGGAGGGTCAGACACAGAGGCTGGAGCATACACAGGGGCAGAAACGCAGGAAGCTAAAGCTTGATCTAAACGGGTATGGTTTTGGAGCCAACGGTCCTCTACCCCTTAGGTGGAAGTCCTGTTTGACAAAATTTCTCTTAAAAGTTAACACAAGTCCATGATCTTACTAAGGGTGGGATATGGTTCTTGTATGAAGCATCTGTCCTGTAACTACTTTTCTGCTCATAGCTACCTAGCTTTGCCCATCATTAAGTTGTGGCTAATACAGAGCGATGAACAGAAACATTAAGATGATGGCGATCAAGTCTGATTGTCTAATAGAATGACAGAACGGCCATGTTCCAGCATTCATTGCAAGCGGCCAACCAACCAGTCAATCCCGCCAGACCTGAAAAACTATTTAGGATACGTCTCCATTGTAAACCACTGTTGTACTTGAGTTTCACTATTGATTTCTTGGGTAAATAACTGAATCTCTTGGTAGTTGACAGAGGTCACTGCTTGTTTCCCACGTACTACTAGTTCTACCAAGTTCTCTACACCCCTGGCTGCATCCCGTTGACAATTAAATCCAGAGAACCAAACACCTTGACACGATGATCGAGATTAATTCGTGGGTCATTTCAAGTGGAAAAGCTTGATAGTCGTATGCTGTTTTGCTGCGTGGAAAGCCGGCTTGAAGAAACCATCGGGCGTAGTTCCAACTCGCCGCGTAGACCATGTAAGCCGATAACTCTCGAGAGTCCACTCAAAGCAGATAGGTCGAAATCTCAGGAGAAACCAGTATCTTCAACTACATGCGTTTCCTCATCAGCATGATTTCCGTGGCGGGTTTGAACGCAATACATCAGTGAACTCAAAGGCAGATTCCACTTTGGTACGACTTGGACAAACGAACCACTGGGAGCTACAAACTGATGCATATGCTAGTGGGTTTTAGGCTCCTTCGGAACCCAGGGCTTCCATCTCCACTGTGTAGCTGGCTTTTCAAGAACAATTCCAGCTACGCCATTGGTCTCAGTACCAACACGAGCTTTTAGGGCTGCAATTTCTGCCTTCCATCTTCTTCTGTGGGCAGTGAAGATCAGCATGGGTATTTTATTATACTTTGGGAGAGAGATAATAAGAAGTCGGCGCTTTGGCGAGAATTTTGGTGAAGTTGTAGCTTTGTAAACCCCTGTTGGGAAAGAAATCTTGTGCAGAAGCTTCTCTGGTGCAAATAAAATGTTTCTAGGTAGAAGGTATAAGAACTCTTATAGTCAAAACTCGAGGCCACTGCAAATCTTTGCTTAGATCGGTCCACCCGGCACAGGAAGGCATGCAGGCGGAATGGATCAACTCATTTCGCCCATCCCTAAATCTGCCTGCGGACCCAGGTTCGCAGGGTTTCAGTTGACCCTCCATGTTGACATGGTTCGTGGGTATCTAGTCGCCCTCTATTGTTTCATCTTTGGCCGACAGTTGCCAGAGCAAGTTCCTTGCGAGATGGGTCATGTTCTATTTTGATTCAAATCTTCATTCTTAGGGAAAGGTTTGTCGCTTCATTCACAGATGACTCAAATCACTTGGCAGATAAGCTCAATCAGCATGTATCGATTATCTTGTACAGATGTCCGGAGGAGGGAGGGGTGAAGTTCAGAGGGTGGGCTAGATGGATAACACGGGACGTTGTACTCCACTGGAGTATCCATAAAGCTAACCTCGTCACAATTCTATTCTCTTTGTCATTTCGGGCCGATTTCCTGCGAGCAGACATAGTCAATGAGACGAATCTTCCTTATAAGCGTGTGTTAAAGCCTAAGGAGTAGTAGCCGGGGAGAGAATGACAAGTTCCACAAACGATCATTCCTCAGTATGATGTAGAGAGAGTTAAACATTGACGCTTATTTGGACCCGTGATTGCAGGGCATCATCTTCGTGGCTGGGCTTCCCACGTTGGAACAGAAGCACTTCAGGTCCGTCAGATTACAACCAATCTGTCGCTTCACAGAGTTCGGATATTCGGCAGCACATGGAATGGTGTTCGAGGCAATATCTGGGAGCGAGGCGGCTTGCGAGCCAGATGAGGTCGTAGTCTGGGCAGAGATGTAGCGTCTAGAATCGAAGGGAAGATGAAGGCATCAGAGCGTATGATGAAGAGTCACCGTAGCCAAGTGAACGACAACAGTTGATATTAGACAGTGAGCGAATGAAAACTAAGATAAGGATTGTGATACTAAAAGGCAAGCCGACAGTTAGCTATAGCGATTCAAAGCTACCTTTTGCTTTTCCTGGCCCTCGTCGAGACACTCATTTCTACCCACAATCTCCAGCTGGGAAGACTGCTGAATACACCCATGTCTCTTTCGAATGCTGACTGCTTCTTCCATCCGGTCGTATTCCGGGATGGGAAGCAGCCGGTACGCCGGTCAGGTCACCCCTGTATTCGATGATGGTGTGGATATGGTTTGACTGTATTACGTCCTTAGATATGTGGAATTGAAGGTGGTGTGTCTAAACCATATGACATGAATATTCGGGCCATTCTTCCAGGCTTTAAACCACACCCTAAGAGTATGGCGCCCTGAAAGCTATGTTGGTCCGGCCCATCGGTGTATCCAGTAAAGTGGGCTCGAAATCCTCCCCTTCGTTGCGTAAGGCTGACTCTGGTTCCCCCATTTGGTCTAGGAAGATGATCTTAGTTGCTATTGCTTGGACAGACACGGTCTTGCTGTTTTCCCTATTTCATGTCCAACGCACTCTGTAGCCTGTTTGTTGAAAATTTTCTCCGTTTCTGCAAAAATTATGACACAAAACTTTCGAAATCGGCAGCATGATGCATGAAGACGCCCCCATCGTTTGTTTTGCTGATGGCTAGTTACCTCCTGGAATAAAAATATGTGAGTCAAACTTACAGTCAAGAAAAGATATTGTACCCGCTAGTTCCGGAAGTAGCAGCCTTTGACTTTTCTGCCTCAGCTATGGTCATCGCCTGTTAAGCATATATCTATCGTTACCAGTCGCATGCAAGTACGAAAACGATGATGCCGATAACGATAACGACAGCGACAACGAACTGGCTCCATTAGCGCCCACTTTGCGGAGCACACGCAGAGGAATACGAAGGAGGAAGTCGCTGCACTAATTAACCAGACCGCTGGCATGGAAGACATGTGGCGGACGCCATGCCGCTACTACCGTTCCGTTATTACTGATGTTAGCGAATCCCTAAGCCGGTTTAATCAGCAACCGGGAATCAGCTTGATACTAGAATTGCGCGAAGGGCTGCTAGACTTGATCCAGAAATTTAGATTTAAACGCTTGTGACTCTTTGAGAGAACAAGTGAAAGAGTCTGTATACTTCTGTAAGCCCAACTAAGCTTCATCATTGCTGACAGAAACAAACAAAAATTCCGAATTATTTCTAGAAAAGATGGCTATCTAGGAAGTGCGTGTTTCGATTCATACGCCTACTTCCCCCGGTCGATTAGGCAGATCGATTCTTAAGTTCATTCTACATTGATGGGCCATCAGACAACCGCGCGACTGCAACTTTTACCAGCATCCCAGTTCTCGGCTGAATACTTCAACATCATGAATAACCATGGCGGCTAATCTGGACAGAGGCGTCACATCAGATTCACGTCTCATTGCTTCTGCTCCCGAAGACCATCGAAGGGCATGTTGTGGTAAAGTCAAACTCTCTATCCTTATTTTAGATGATTCTCGTGCAAAGTTTCGAAGCATCAAGTAATTAAGAAATATTGAGGAAGCCGGAACTTGACAGACAGAGTTTGTGTCTGGTAACAGAGCTTCTACCTACCTAATGGTAACTGCAACAAACAGTCTTAAGTGTTAGAATGGATATTCACACGCATTCGCACGACTATTCTAGACAAGACATGTGTACGTTAGTCAGCAGGATCTAGCCTATTTAAGCAGCTGGATCAACCGGATCTATAGTGTTAGAACCTACAAGAAACATAGCACATGCGACTCCGACCCTTCTTGACGTGCCTCTGTAACGTACGTTATAGTATTCCGACACTAAGGGCTCTATGATAATTGAATTAGGGCGCACGACGCTTTGTCTTTCCTTACAACCGGGTGTCCATAGGCTGAGTGACTGGATTGTAAGGTGGAACAATGTGACGGAGAGGGAAACCAAGGAGGTGGTAGTGAGAGCCTGCCTTCTGTAACAAAACCGCCAATCACGTCTGCATGATGCCATGCATTGATTTACGCTCAAATCTCCATAGCACTCTCACACTGGTGTTGAAAATTTCTAGAGACATCCTTTAAAGCTATTCACTAGAACTGCTCGGCAAATTTGTTACGTTAGAGCTGATCACTATATTGTGCAAATGATGGACGTTTTCATTATTCAAGCTTTCTTTGATGATAAAAATCAAAACCACCATCGTCCTTGAAAGCCGCCTGAAATCCAAGGTCTGCCATGTGGAACCGTCTAAAATAGAGATTATGGCTCATAGCGTTTGGGCACGTCTGGCGCTATACTTCATCCCCAACTGTCACTTCTCGTCCGAAAGGCAGGGTCCGGATATTGGCGACCGGAAGTTGGACCTCGGCCATGAAAAGCTGCAACTTTTCGTAAAAAAAAGATCCTTGGCCTCCTACCAGAACCAGTGCGTTCTCGAGTGCATACACAGTGTCTCTCGCTCCCAAAAGCATACTGCTGCTGGGTTGTGGACTGCTCGGAAGCCGTCGATTGCATGTCAATAAGTCGACTAAGGAGTCGGCAATCCGGAAGATCTTCAGTTCCTGTGCATGAACGAAAGACATCAGTCGTTTGTGAAAAGAGACTTGAGACCCTGGCTTATGCACACTCACCATTCCGTATCCATGGGTCTGAATCGCCTGCTGAGACACTGATGCAAACAGCCGTACAGTCTGATTGGCAATAGAGGCGGGCCCCAGCATCGATAGCATAGTGTCATCTATGCTGCTCGACATGCGATAATGCCGAAGAGCGTATTGCCACCAGAGAATACGAATCCAGTTCCACCATGACGTTGACTCGCTGTAATTCTGGAAGGGTTGGTCCAATTGCCGAGACAGGACCTTCGGCCATTGCCGACAAGCTTTGATATATGTTGTCCGCGGTGTGTGTTCCAGACTTTGGCACCAACCTGTCTCCTGGCATTAGGAGGTTATCATCAAGCAAGGTGAATATCTTTGCGAGTAGCTGAAAGGACCAGTCCAAACCGCCCAAGCCAAATACTTGATACTCCTCGGATGGCCATGTGTGGATAGGGGAAAGACAAGTCGGGAAGCCGTTCTGGACACAAAACGTTCTATAAATTAGTGTAAGTCTTAAATTTCCACTGTAAAGCGTTTGTATGCCTTGCCTACCTTTCCGTTACAAAAACAAGCCAAAAGATCCGTAGCATCAGCTCCCTTTGATCACCTGGAAGATGTTTGAACGTTTCCGGTCGGTGCAGCTTTTGCAGTGACAATTGCGCAATTGCTTCGTGCAAGTACATCGCACCAGCTCTTATCCTTTCTGTATTGGCAAAATAAATGTGTAAGAAGAACGCAATAAGTAGTGAATCAGTTGATTCGCTCTCGCGGTAGCTGTGCTGATCACGTATATGCTGTGCATGACGCGCAAAGCTCTCAGCGATGGCGCTGATATCTGGCGACGACCTATGCTGCTTGGAGAGCCGAAGCTGGGAAAGCCGGAGTTGGGCAATGACGGTTGCACAAACGGCGCCCGCCAATGCAAAGGCTTCATAGTCTTCCGGAGAATGCTTAATGAGTCGTGCTACTAGGGAATCGATATCGACGATGGGCCAGACAGATATGAGACAGTCTCTGAACCTCTCTAGGTATTTGATGTAGAGCCATAGTGGCAGTTGAGATTTACTGTGCCCAACGTTTCCTGATGAAGAGTCCAAAGGGGCGTTGCCATCACTCGATTGTGATCGTCGGCGTTGACGGATATGGTGACTGGCGCAGATTGAGAGCGGCGATTGTGGTGGTTGACCGGACCCCGTGTTGTCGGAGTTGTCAGGGCTCTGTTGCGATCCTTGATCTTGACGGATTTGTTCCTGATACTGCATGACTCTGTCGGACGTGCTCACACGGGGTCCTTTTGGTCCCCTTTTCCGAGGTACTCGCATGAAAGTGCAATTCAGAGAGCGTTTCCGGCATTCGCTGCATGGAGGATCGCCACTGCAGCGCACTCGTCGTAAAGAGCAGCCATCGCAGGGATTGCTCAGGCGTGTCTTTCGTTTCTCCATTCCTGCGTGGTGGCGACCTTTCAAGATTCAATACACTGATGGCTCAGCAACCTATGGATAGATCATGCCATTAAGGATCCGATGCTGGGGGGGATTGACCCGAATATATCAACCGAAAAGTTCGGAAGCAGTAGTTCGGCGTCTAGGCTTTGCAAGTCACCTGAAAGGCTGGTTGGTCACGATATTTCTGCCCGTTGGTTAGACTGAAAGTCTATGCTTTCAATTCCAACGAAAAATATTCCGGAGGAGGGGTCTCGACCTTTTCGCTTGAATTTGTCGCCTAATCTGCTCAGATCTGCCAAGACTTGCCCGCATATCCACTTGGTCCCCGGGACTAAGGCCTATGAAGGTTAAGTTCCTCGTGGCCCGGATGACTATTCAATTGACTGAGACAGCCATCGTCCATTAGGATGCATCGGCAGAAGGTGTACTGGGGTGACTTGCGGGGCATTTAACACTGACAACGAAGTGCGTCTGAGGAAAGACTTTTACAACCAACCTCGCCGTACAGTAGTAACTTGACAACTCAGACTCGGATATATATAGTTATGCTCTCACATCGAAATAACAACTCAACTCACCCGCGTTTCCCCAGACTTTCCTGCAGGCTTCCCCACATTCTCCTCGAATCCAAAACTATGAACAACAGTCCACTTAGCCGAGCCGACTCCAGGCCCGCCAACGCAGCTACGGCCGTCGAGAGCCAGAGCATCCCCAAGCTGATGAGCGTGGACCACGTCACCTACGACGCCCAAGTGGCCACCGAAGACCAGAAGTAGACAGGAATTTTTCAGTCGTTCAAGGAGTACCCCAAGGCTGTAGGGTTCTCAATGGTGCTCTCGCTTTGCATCGTCATGGAAGCCTATGACACTTCTCTCATCGGCAACTTCTATGGTCTTCCGCAGTTCCGCAAGCGTTTCGGTGTACGCCTAGAGAATGGCGACTAACAGCTCACTTCAACTTGGCAGTCCGGCTTGCACAACGGAACCCAGGTTGGACAGATGATCGGACTTTTTTTGTGCGGCCTAATTGCTGAGCGATACGGCTACAAAAAGACATTCCTCGGTGCTCTGGTACTTAATATAGCCTTTATTTTCCTCTTCTTCTTCGCGCAGAACGTCAGATATCTCCTTGCAGGAGGAATCCTCTGCGGCCTGCCCTGGGGCGCCTTCCAAACCCTAACGACTACCTATGCCGCCGACGTTACTCCCCTGGCTCTTCGACCGATCATGACAACGTATACAAACATGTGCTGGGTCATTGGACAGTTCATCAGCACGGGTGTCCTCCGGGCGCTGCTGTCTCGGCAGGCCGATTGGGCCTGGCGCATTCCCTATGCTCTGCAGTGGGTATTCCCTATTCCCATCATCATTGGCGTTACACTTGCTCCGGAGAGTCCAACCTGGCTCGTGCGAAAGGGGCGTCTGACCGATGCTCGCAAGGCTTTGCGGCGTCTTGCCAGTCCCTCAGTGACGGACGCTCAGCTCGACGTTAACGTGGCCATGATTGCCCACACCAACGAGTTGGAAAGGTTGAACCAGAAGGGAACGTCCTACATCGATTGCTTCCGTGGCACCAACTTACGTCGCACAACGATAGCCTGCGGTACCTGGGCTGGCCAGGTTCTCTGCGGTATCTGGTTCGGCAGCAATGTCATCTACTTCCTTCAACAAGCCGGGTTCGACTCGGACAACTCCTTCAACTTCGGCCTCGGCACGAGTGCCATGGCCATCGTCGGCACATTTCTCTCCTGGTTCCTGTTGCCCCATGTTGGACATCGCACACTGTATGTTGTCGGCCTCGCCATCATGTTCTCCATCCTAGTTACGGTCGGCAGTATGGGCATTCCGTCGCCCCAAGCTAGCCTTGGCTGGGCTGCGGGCAGTTTGTTAATGCTTTTTGTCATTACTTGCGACATGACCGTTGGGCCCGTGTGCTACTGCTTGGTCGCTGAAATCCCATCCACTCGACTCCGAATCAAGACGGTCGCCATGGCACGCAACGCCTACCTTCTTGTCAGCATTGGCGCCAACTTCCTCAACCCGCCAATTCTGAACCCTAGCGCCTGGAACGTTAGGGATAAAGGTGGGTTTATCTGGGCCGGTCTCTGCTTTCTAGAACTCGTTTGGGCTTATTTCTGCCTACCTGAGCCCAAAGGTCGCTCTTCAGCCGAGTTGGAGATGCTCTTTGAGCAAGGCGTCAGCGCGCGCAAGTTTTCTTCGAATACAGTAGAAGTGTTTTCAAGCCAAGTAATGGAGAAGAATGAGACATCTACTTTGGATATGATTGAGAAACCTTGAGCGAATGGAGTGAAACAGGGTGGTGGATCCAAACTTGGTTGTGATAATAATTGTTTTGAAAGCAGCCGCATGCCTGAGGTTGCTGTTGTTACAACAGAGGAGTAAATAGTTCCTCACCCGCTTCTTCCAAGAAGTATGGCAACATGAAGTAATTGCAAAAAAATATGAAGGAGTAAACATTGACTCTTGGAGTATGCTTCTTAGTATATTTCAAGTCGTGTGATGTTGTTGATGATGTCTTTCAATTAGTCGTGTTTGAACTGTTCGCAACTGGTCTAACAAAATCCCGGCATCTGGTCAACTTTTTTGAACTTACGAACCGGATTTAAGGTCATCATTAGAAATGTAGTTGATCTGCGGTCAGGGTATTCAACACCATTTGCGTGGGGTATTGCGTGATCTACAATCCATACTGTTGTTACCTCAACGTTATTCCCGACTCCTCTCACTGGCAGCCTTTCGTTGGTCAATCTGTCTTATCACAGCTTCCGGCTCAACACCCGCACGTACAAGCGGAGCTAAGCTTTGCGGCTAATGCTTGACGAGCTTGTCTGCGTCCACCTCCGATCCCACATACTACCAGGAGCCAAAACGCGATGTTTCTGATGCGGTTTTAGCAGTGTCCACTTCGAGAATTGCGTGCTGGTTTTTGTTATCTTTTACTGTACTGCGACACCGGTGCAAAGTCTGAAATATCGCATTTATGATGGGTCCTGACGTGCTCGCGCAGGCATTGGGGTGTTGCGCGAAGATGATAAGCTGGAATAACTGCTATAAACCGTTTCCTTGGGTGTATCAAGGAACATCAATCTTCTTCATTTTTAATCAACCTCGTCGAAGCGGATTTAAACATGGGTCTTACTCGTCTGGGCCAGATCTACCGGTCATGTCTCTTCCAGATCATAATTGTCGGGCTCGTGGCCTTCTGTGAGCCCGGCATCTGGACGGCACTGAATAACCTCGGGGCTGGAGGAAACGCAAAAGTAAATTCCAGCCCGCTACAGCGTCATGTGGGCCAAGCTGACTTATGCATCACATAGCCGTTCCTAAACAACGCTGCAAATGCCCTCACCTACGGGCTCATGTCTGTGGGGTGTTTCATTGCTGGAGGCGTCACGAATAAAATCACGGCGAAATGGACACTATTCATCGGTGCAGCATTCTACACGCCATACGCAGCCGGGCTGTACTGCAACAATCGCTACGGAAACGAATGGTTTCTACTGCTTGGAGCCGGACTCTGCGGCATTGGAGCATCACTCCTGTGGGCCAGTGAAGCCGCCATCGCCGTCGGCTATCCGGAGGCGGAGAAGAGAGGCCGGTGAGTCTGCCTGATCATACAACAGCTGTACAGAGCCTCGCCTAATTTGATCTCTAGATATGTTGGAATCTGGATGGGTATCCGGCAAATGGGCCCCCTTGTGGGCGGTGCCATCTCTTTGGCATTGAACATCAAGACATCCCAAAAGGGCAAGGTTACCTACACAACCTATCTGGGTCTTGTTGCCATCTCGTCACTTGGAGCACCGTTTGCTTTGCTGCTATCGCAGCCTCAAAAAGTCATCAGAACCGACGGCACAAAGATTCCATACATGAAGAAGACCAACTTCGCCACCGAAGCACGCGCCATCTGGAAACAGCTGAGGAACAAGTACATGCTGCTGCTCATCCCCGTCTTTTTGGCTGGGCAGTTCGGCACAACGTATCAAGGAAACTACCTTACAAGTGTGTCTAATGCGTTGAATTAGCCTGGAGATCCTTAACTGACAAGATACATAGCTTACTTCACCGTCCGATCCAGAGCCCTGGCATCGTTCCTCACGGCCGTCGTCGGTGCAGTCGCAAACATAACCACTGGCGCAATCCTGGACATGAAGCGCTTTGAGCGCTCCACCAAGTCCAAGGCCGTCTATCTCCTCGTTCTCACCTTCGTCACCACCGCTTGGATATGGAACGCCGTCATCGAGACCCGTCTCTCCTCCATGGCGGACCCGCCATCCTTCGACCTCGGTGATGGACCGTTCTTCAATTCCGCGTTCACGGTCTACATGTTTTTCAAATTCTTTTACGAGATGCTGCAAACATACATCTACTGGCTCATGGCCGAGATCAAGGGCGCGCAGGGAGACGGAGACATTGCACGCACGACGGGCATCCTGAGGTCTTGGGAGTCTATAGGGAGTACGATTGCTTATGCTGTGGGCGCAACGCATTGGCCGAACAAAAATCAGATGATTTTGGGCTTTTCGCTGTGGGCCTTCACGATCCCCTTCACGCTGCTTGCGGTCTTTGGCAATTGGAACCAGGGTGGTGAGGATGAGGTCGAAAACTCGGATGAAACTGAGAGTGATCTCGAAAGAGTGGCGGTACAAGGGAAGACGGATGCAGTATGAAGAGGTTGCTCTTCTGTTTCATATGCTGATATTTCGTTACGGAATGGTTCTTTGAAGCGAGCTCCAGAAGGAAAAGTATACAGACAATTGTTGGGAATGGCCTTGGACTATAGTCTGAACTTGGTGGTGTTTCTTATATTTCCTAACCTCTAGTACATAAATGTACTCGATCGTGAGGCTATAGACAGCATCAAAAGTTTCTGGCGGTACAAAGTGCAACCCCATCAACTTATCTACCCAAGTAACATAATCACAAACAAGGTCTAACGTTCAACCATAGCCCCCTGAAGAATGCGTCTCAGAGCCTAGAACACCCCTCTCATGGACAAGTAAATTGGCTAGCTACGTGAGAGAGCCTCTAAGTCCTAAATCTTTGCAAGTGTTCGTACCTTCAACACCAAACCCTATGGATAAAAAATGTCTTCCTTGTCACCTGAGTGATCATCTCAGCACAGCTCTTTCCATCGGGGGTAGTCTGACATGGGTAAGGCAGGATTTCCGTTCATCAATACTTTTGCAAAATCCATCCGAGCCGATGGTTCATCTGCAAACTCTGCTGCAAACGCATAAGAGCACGAGAACCATAAATGACCAGGGCCGCTCGCGCTTGGTGAGCAACAGAAGGTGATCTAATTCTCGCCTGGCAAGTATTATTAAATCCATCGCAGCACACAATCTCAAAACCTAGTCTCGCTCATCTCGATGAATTCCGAGTAGTGCCCTGACTCAATCTGGTCAAAAACAGGCAGCGTATCTGATAGCTTTGCTGGGGGTTATCCGCAAAATCGGGATCATATGGTGATAGGACCACCAAGAAGAGACATCTCAGTGTCAAGCCTGATCTCATTGGGTCTTGTGCTGCACGACAAGGTCCGAGGTGCTTGGGGAAGCCACGTTTCAAGCAGGGGAGTTGATAGAAGCCGCCATTGCTAATTATCGAACTCGGCCGGGAGCTCTCGATGTCGACGATTAGGCGTCGGCTCCCCTCCCTCCTTAGTATTGTTATCCGGTCATTGGACTTTAGTTGTGCAAACGTGAGGTGGTAAAAAGGTATTCAAGGAAAGCCAAACCTTGAATGCGTTTATTAAGTTGCATCCAACAGGTACTGAAACATTCTTACCGAGGCTTCATATCTTTCTTCATCACTAATTAACAAAAAAAGTGCGCCGAACCATTTTGATAAGACGAAGCACAACACCCAACCATTTCTCGATACTGACACGCGGTCACACTTGACCGAGGCTCGGTTCATCCTGGGCAAGGAGCTGATTGCAGAGCGGGTTCTAGCGCTCATCGCTCAGTCAACTCATTGCTACTAGACTAAACAATTGATAGAAGCCGAAAGAAGCTGGCATGTGGTTGCCATGGCTGCAAAACCCACTTCCTTCTAGAAAAATTCGGCGGCAGAAATTTCACTAGATTTGTCGTCCAATCGGCACGATCCAATGAGCGAACGGGGCCCATGCTGATGATCCATGGGAACGCACAGTTCAGCCTGGGAGGGTGACGGGACGGAATTGACGTCGGCGGGGGTCGGGATTCCCGGGCGAATAATCGGGGCGAGGCACCGCCCACTTCGAAGCCGGATCGGGGCAAACCGAGTCGTGACGCCATTTGATGTAGCTGTGCCTGCCTGCCTGCCTGCCTGCCTTGCCTACGCTGCGCTGCGCTGCGCGGTGCGCCGATGGAGGGAGGGAGGCGCCAATAGTGAACTGACACTGACAGCTTTCCCCAGAGGGGCAGGTAGGTGACGGAAAAGGGACTAAGGGGAAGGGAGGCGGGCAGTAATTAGTACGAATAGGTCGAAAGGGGGGAGGGTTCCGCAGTACTACTGCTAATCCACAGATGGATTGGATTCCGTCAGTGTGTCGCACACCCCACCTCGGAGCAAGGCCTTATGGGAAACCTAATATCATGGGCCTGTTCAACCGCGGCTTTCCAAGAATGAGAGCATGCTTTGGCCCTTACTTTATCTAGCCTTTTGCTTCACTCGAAGACAGTCTCACTACTTGTCACCAAACTCACCGTTGCATCCTCATCAATCACCAAGCATCTAATCACCCACGATCCACACAGCGCAACCGCAGTCATGACCCAAGAACCTCCCGCCGAGATGCGCCGCTGGCAGATCGCCTCCCCGGGCGCCTTCATCAAGGACCTCACCCTCGTCACCATCCCGACGCCCGCCGCCTCCTCCCTCAAAGCCAACCAAGTCCTCGTCCAGGTGGTCGCCGCGGGCATCAACCCGGCCGACTACAAGCTCCCGGGCCTCGGCCTCGTCGCCAAGGCAATGGTCCCCTTCCCCAAGTGCCCCGGCATGGACTACTCCGGCCGCGCCGTCGCCGTCGGCCCCGCCATCACCGACATCAAAGCGGGCGACCTCGTCGTCGGCCGCATCGACCCCATGGCCGCCCAGGGCACGCTGAGCGAGTACCTCGTCGCCGAGCGCGACGGCGTCGCTGCCGTCCCCGGTGCGGTGGACCTCGAGCAGGCCGGCGCGGTCGGCACCGCCGCCCTCACGGCGTACCAGACCATCGTGCCCTACGTCAAGGCCGGCGACAAGGTCTTCATCAACGGCGGCTCCGGCGGCACCGGCACCTTTGGCATCCAGATCGCAAAGGCCGTCGGCTGCCACGTCACGGTCTCGTGCTCCACGGCCAAGGCCGAGCTGTGCAAGTCCCTGGGCGCGGACGAGATCATCGACTACAAGACCACGGACGTCGTCGACGCCCTCCGCGCCCAGGGCAAGGTGTTCGCCCTCGTCGTCGACAACGTCGGCAACTCCCCGCCGAACCTGTACAAGGCTTCGGACGAATTCCTCTTCCCGCAGGGCCACTTCAAGTTCGTTGGCGGCGCCATCTCCTTCGCCCAGGTCAAGAGCATCGTGCCGAGCATGGTACTGCCCGGCTTTCTGGGCGGCGCGAAGCACAAGTTTGAGGCCTTTTTGACCAAGAACTCGCACGAGGACTTGGCGCAGATCGCGGCGTGGATGGCCGAGGGTAAGGTTAAGACCGTGGTCGACTCGACGTTCGAGTTCGAGGACGTCGTCAAGGCGTACGAGAAGCTCAAGGAGGGGTCCGCCGCGGGAAAGATCGTGGTGCGTGTTGCGAAGAAGGCTTGAGACGGTGGATTGACATCGTGCTTGGGCGAGAGCGGAGGGGAAACTGTATGATTCTCACGAATGGGCTTGCTTTCTTTGGCGTTTTGACGGGGTTTCCTTTTCATCAGAGGCATCAGAACCAGTCTCACCATGGAATTAACGTCGACTAAGGGTGGCATCTGTCCCTTCAACCATGTGTTGTTGGCAATTGAGTTTCTTGACAGTAAGCACTAATGTAGGCACTTCAGCTCCTCCCCGCTCACTTTCCCATCTGATACCGTAACTGAGCACGAGCCAATGAGTAGTTTGCCTGGGCCTTCTCATTTGGCATTCGGGCCAAAGCAGACATTAGACGGCGCCACCGCAGTCACTTCCAAGACATCGTGCCGTTGTGACAAGGATACAGTGACCTCGGCCGGCTCAGGAATGAGGTCCTGCTTGACCGCCACAGATATTTGCCTCTCATTCTCGCTCACAACGGTCACATTGAAAGTCACTCTGCTGCCCTCTTCATTACCCTTCCCTAAGGTTATATTGGAGGGAACGCATATTTCGCTATCACATACGACAGATACACGACAAATCATCAGACAGAACTCGTGGGTACCAAGCTAGGTGAGACATACAGTACATAGTCGCGCACTTAGTGCGTCGTCATTTCAAAATCATTGACATCGATCTGAGACCTGATTGAAAGTTGTGCATTTGCGGGTATCTTCTATGTTCATACAAAGTGGGTGGGTGGATGCATCGAACAGAGGTCGTTCGTTATGCATCGTCTCGCAGCATGGCGGCGGGGGAATCCTTGACAAGCCTACTTGGGTTATCATGACGCCTGTAGCAGCCCAGCCCCCCGGCCGCCGTTCGATCGTGCCTTGAAATTTGACTGTGTGGAATTTCAACTCAGGCAGACATGGGTAATTTGAGCTGCGTTCGAGGTGACGCTATTCCATGCTGTCTCATGCGAAGGGCTAAGCTTGTTGGTACCTTCAGCTGACGGTTGGTGGCCTGCGAGTATTCAAAACGCAAGAACCAGTGACCTCTCAATAAAAGAGATGATGATTGTCAGCTGGCGAGGTGAGGTAATGTTCGTAACTCTAGTGCTCCAGGGCCTTTCAAACAAGCGCGATGCCACGGGACCGGTGCTTCTGCCACAGCTCTTCCGAGAATCTAGACTGCAGCAGGCGAAGAAGACCCTCAGCCTCGTCGGTCCGACCAAGCCTTGTGAGGTGGCTGACGGCATCCATCCCCATGAAGATGACTCTTGTGACCAGGCTGTTGTTGGACTCCAAGTTGCCTAGACGCTGATCTTGGAGGAACCTCAGAGCTCGTTCATGGTTGGGGTTGGTGGGATGATGAAGCTCCAAGTGTGCGCGGTCAAGTCGCAACGGCCGCCGAATGCGGTTGGCAGTCCCAATATACGATTCGAAAAGCGCAGCTGAAGGCAGCGGTCTTTTCCATGCTTCGACGGTTGACTGCCAAGACAGCACCCGCCAAGGACGCAGTAGAATCTGAGGCAGCTGAGCATCCGCCTTCCAGGTCGCATCCGCTCTGAGCATCGCCGAGAAGGCCGTGTCGAGGTTCCTGTCCTCCACGTTCGACTTGGCAGCTACTAAACTGGCAATCAAGGATCCCACGATCTTGCTGTTCTCGTCTGCTGGTCCTTCACCCCGAACCATTCGATCTGCCCACACCCACGCAACCTCCTCCAGCCCTTCGGCGACCATGAATGGTATGAGCTCCTGGACCAAGTGATGGTCTGTGAGGAAGTCGAGTGTCCGCTCTTCGCCGGACGATCTGAGCCACTGAACCACCCGTAAGCCAGCTGCGGATGCCAGCATGGCGTCCTGAACTGAAAGAGCGCTCGATTGCAGAATTTGCTGGCGCTTCGTCCGCAGGCAACCAGTTGCCGCCTTCCTTGTCATCATACCCCTGGAAACTGCCTCGTCGAAGACGTCCATTGGGTCTCGTGGAGTTGCGAACGCTACGTTGTTGGGCTGGACGCCGCTCTTGAACAATGGATTTGAGAGAATCGCGCGCAGATGCCGGTCAGTCGGTCGGTGGTGTGTGTCGTGAGAGATGGAAGAGTGTTTGGAGGCCGCCTTGGAAGCGGAGGACTCGGCATTTTCGGGAGCATAGCCATGCTCTTTGTCGAGGTTCTGGCGGAAGGAGGTCTTTAAGACGTTGAGAAGCTTCTTAGACTCCTTTGAGGAAAGCGGCAAGGGTTGGTGGATCGAGGGGATGACATTTTTGATCGAGCTCAGAGGCTTGGTGGTAAACATGGCGGGGATTGCGATTGAATTTGAGATGGTAAGAAACAGCGGCACTGGCAGGGTTTCGCTATGTCGTTCCAAAATGCAGCAGTTGGGAGCTGTGCTTGTCGGAGGTGTCGGAGATGTCGGAAGATGGGGGGTAAACCGTCTCGCCGACGAGTGTGCGGTGGTGTGCTGGGTGCTTTCAGGATGCCAGGGTAGGTGGGATAGGCATCATCATCGTGCCATGGAGTGATGTTGCCCGCCGAGCCCGGAAACAGTCATGCCACTGGCAGGTCATGTGACCTTGAGAATGCGGAGCTCGTCCCCTGGCTCCTCAGGCTCGAGAGCAGATGGCAGATACGTACCGATATGCACGGTGGCACGTATGGATGGGGCAAAATGCGCATTGTCTCCGGGATTGGACGGGCGACAGCAAGGAGACTCTATTTTCCTGTGCCGAGGAGAGCTTGTCTCGGGTACTCTATACACACAATAGGGTCCAGATTCACGATTCAATTGGCACAAAATGTGCGACGATGCCGCGTTCAGCCAATGCAACATCAGATCTCCCTTGTATCAGCTACCTCACGGCAACACGAATCGCCCCCATCACCATCCGGGTCTGCTAGAGACCGGGGTTGGTTTGGAGTGACGAATACAGCCTCGTGACCAGAGAAGCACACACACCCAGCCAGCCTGCCCCCAGCACATACGACACAAGATGGCCAGGGGAGCTCCGTTCAGAAGCCTAGGAAAAAAAGCAAACAAGACGTCCACACCTGCATCACGTCGCTTCAGAGTAGACAGCCGACGGGCAACACTGCTGCTGCTCTGCAGTCCAGACGGCGATGCTGGAGCGCATAGTAGGGAACACGGCGTCGACAGCCCTGGACAATGGCATTCAGTCCTCCAATTGAATTTGCGACAGTCTTTATTTCATTTTAGAAACGGCTGATCGAAACGCCCCGGCTTGCAACATTCTTCACCTCGGCTTGGGCCTTGCTCGCTTGGCTCACGTTTTGCGATATCCTGGCCCGGGGCTCCTTGGATCGGATCCTCTGTCTCCTGTACTGGTTAGCTGTTGCATGTTCCACACATGCCGGATTCGCCAGAATGGTACAATGCTAGCATGGAAGAAGGCGACTCGTGCGCCGCGTAATGGTTCTTTGGCGGTGCCGGTTTCCAAGGGTTGAGCAGGCTGATTGATGAGCCAGCCGCCTTGCTCATTCAAAGATCCAAGGTCGGTCGACGTGACTGCCTCGCCTTCTTACCTCATCGGCCTCCGCAAGTGAAAAAGAAAAGGGCCAGCCAGGGGAGGACCCCAAGTCAGGGACCGGGCAGAGTACGGAGGTACCTGCCTTGGGGACCTTCGCCAGGCGGCGCACAGCAAAGTTGGCATCGGTACTCGAGGGTACTTGCCATCTGGCCTTTGGACGTGGCGAACCAATGTACCTCTACCTCATTCAGCCCGACGATTGAGGCAGTGGATCTGCACAAGCCCGCTAGAAGCAGGCGGCGCTAGCCCAATGCGGCCGAAGGGCAGTTGTCATTCGCTGCAGGCGGTTGCTCAGGCCCAAAAACCTTAGCCTGACTGGACCAGCAAACGCGAGCCAGCCAGCACAAAAAACCACGCCAGCGAGAAAAAAAACACAGCAGCAGCAGCAGATAAGTACGTGGAGGTGCTTCGGTACGTACCGACCTAGCCTTACCTCACCTGTCGGCTTGCTCACCTTCCCATCTCACCTCACCTTCCCTGGCCTGGTCAGTTTTGACGGGGAACCTTGAGGCCAGAGGGGGCCAAAAGCGCAAAAAAAGATCTCCCTCGTCCCTCTGCTGCTGGCTGTCCCACGGTAATTAGTGTGCACACTGCGGCGCTGTCCTGCTGATGATGTTGGCCAACCCTCCCTCTTCCTCTCCCTTTCTCACTCTCCACACGCGCGGGCCTTGACCCTGTGTGGCCCAATTGACTGCTGCCACTCAGCTCATACTGCTGCTGCCACGCTGCCGCAAACCCACAGCCTCCCAGCTGCCCACCCACCAACCCTGACGCTGGTCGCTGCCGCCCGTGCTCTGTGTGCTGCTGTTGTGCTTGCTGGGAGCCACTGGTACCTAGCCTGCCTGGGCAAAAAACCTCCCTTTGAACTTTTCCCCAGTTCCCTTTGCTGCATTTGCGTCGGTCCGCCTCTGCACAAACATTCCACCTCCATCCACCATCCACACCTCGTTCTTCTCTCCCACCAACATCCTCCACCACCAACCTCACTTGTCTCGTCTCGTCAGCCACGACCACGACGACGTCGCCTCTCCTACCTTGCGGCACCCTTTTCTTTTCCTATTTTTTTTCTTCCCCCTCTCCATCGGCCTGAGTCCCGCAAAGACCACCAACCCCCACCAAAGCTGTCGTGTCGATACGGGACAGTCACATAATTGATTCCTCCATTTTTTTCCCATCGTGGAAAAACTCCTCCCCTCATACAAAGAAACCCAGCAATGTCTGAGGTACAGACTCGGCCTGCCGCCTCGCGCGGCAGAGGTTCCGGACGCGGTGGCAGAGGTGGCTTCGCAAGCCGGGGCGGTCGCACGTCTGTCAGACCCAATGGCGATAAGTTCGACTCCAAGAACGATGCCGACGATGCGTTTGAGGACCAAGGCGAGCTCGGCGAGCTGAAGAAGCAGTACGGATCCAAGGCGCCCCTCATCAAGGAGCTCTTCCCCGATTGGTCTGAGCAGGATATTCTCTACGCCCTTCAGGAGACGGACGGTGACGAGAACCTCGCCGTTACTCGCATTGCTGAAGGTACGTCGGCGCACGCTTCGCACCCCATCCACCCATGCTGCCATCAACCCCTTGCCGCGACAACCCCCAGACCTTGTCTGCCATCGCTTTCTCGATCGAACACGCAACATGCCCTCGGCCGGACTCTGCTAACTTTCCCCCTCTTTTCCAGGCACTATCTCTCAATGGGGCGAGGTGACGAAGAAGGCTCCCCGCTCCAAGGCTAAGGACTCCACGACCGCAGCCTCGAACATCGACTCATCCAGCGCCAGACCCGCCCGTGGCGGACGCAACGCCGCCGAGGCTGCTCGCGGCCGCGGCAGAAACACCGAGAGAGGAGGCCGCGGTGGCCGGGGCAGGCCCTCAAACACAGCAGCTCCTAACGGCACCCGGCATACCAAGGAGAACGCTCAGCCGCTTTCTGTTCCCACCGAGGAGTCGAACGCATGGGATACCCCCAAGACGGACCCCAAGGACGCACCCGCCGAGGACCCCTGGGCCCCCAAGGAGACCACCGAGAAGCCCGCCGCTGCCGCTCCCGCTCCCGCCGCGACTGAGGCACCCAAGCCCGCTGCTGCTGCTCCCAAGACGTGGGCTAGCATGCTCCGTCAATCGGCCGTGCCCAAGCCCGCCCCGAAGCCCCCCAAGCAGGAGCCCGCACCCAAGCCCGCCGAACCCGTCGAATCTTTGCCTCCTGCCGCTCCCGCCGCCGAACCTACACCCGAACCTGAGAGCGAACCGGAGGCGCAGCCCGAGCCTGCCGCCGAACTTCCCGCCGAGCCAGCTCATGAAGAACCAGCCCCTGCAGAAGTACCAACCGTCATCGAACCCGAAGTGGTTTTGCCGCCTTCCAAGGACCAACTTACTGAGACGAATCTTGAACAGGTAGTCGACGAATCGCATCCTCCCGCGACCGCTACCGTGGCGAGCACTGCCGCCGATTCCTGGGACCCTCGCCATAACGCCGCCAGCGCTACCGCGACCCCTCTCTCGGCTTCGCAACAACAACACCAGCCCATCCGCCCTGCTGTTCCCACCACTACCAGCGGATTCGCCGCTTCCGCCATCAAGGCCACCACCGAGCGAGGATCGCGCACCCCGAGCTACCAACGCCGCGTACTTGACCAGGAGGAGGCTGTGCGCATGCCTGGCAACCGCGAGGTTGACCGCGCCGCTGTCCAGTTTGGCGCTTTCAGCCTGAACGAGGACGATGACATTGACGGTGACCGTGAGGAGCCTGAGACCAGGACTCAGCCTCCAGCTGATTCTCCCGTTGCCCATCCTCGCACTTCTCTCCCTCCTGCTCCTCAGCAGGCTCCCGTCCCCGAGGCCATCGGCACCCAGAAGCCTGCTCCCGGCCTGCCTCCTCCTGCCGCTGCTGCTGCTCCACCCACTGGTACACCTGCTTCGACTAGCAACGTCACCGACTTTGCTAATGCTCCCTTCCCAGGACCCGCAGGTGCTGCCCCCCAGGCCCCCGCTGCTCAGGGTATGTTTGACGACACATCGGCGCCGCAGCCTCGTTATCTCCTAACTGACTCGCCTCTAGTCCCTCAGCCGGCTGCCGTCCCTGCCCAGCCATACTCTCGTTTTGGACAGACCGGTCCTCAGGAGCCCTCGTCGTTCCCCCAGAAGTCGATCGATCCTTTCACCCAGCCGAACCAGCCGCCCTCGGCTTCGCAGAACCAGTTCGACAGCTTCCCCAACCAGCCGTCGCAACAAAACCAGCAGCCCGGCGGAGCTTTCAGCTCTGCGCCCAGCGAATACTCTTCCTACTACACCGCCGACCAACAAAACCGCCCTCCCTACAACTACTACAACCAGCCCTACGGCCAGCAGGGCGCCCAGGCCCACCAGGACAGCCTGTCTTCTCAGCAGAGATCTTTCGGCGGCTACAATGCTTCGCAGGCTGATAACCTCAGCCAGTACCCTCAGAGCGGCGGTCTTCAGAACCAGTCTCGCTACGGAGGCGTCACGAACGACGCCCAGAACAGCGGACACACCACCCCGAACCCCACCGTTCAGGGCCAGCAGGCGGCCAGCCAGGCTTCGCAGCCTCAGTCCCACGGCCAGCAGAGCTACCCTTACAACAGCCACCCCTACTACAATAACGCCTACTACTCGAACTACATGAACTACGGCCACTACGGCCAGGGAGGATACGGTGGTGGTCCCTATGGCAAGGGAGGTGTTTACGGCCACCCCTACGGAATGTCGCCCCAGGGTCCCTACGACCACGCCTCGTCCCCTGCTGCCGGCTTCGGTCAGTCGTCACTGCACCGTGCTGACAGCGGTCTGAGCTCCGGCCTCGGAGGTGACTTTGGCCGTGCTGGTTCCGCCCAGTCTGGCAACCAGCCTGGTCTCGCCGGCAGCGGCTTCAGTGGTGTCCAGGACACCTTTGGCCGCGGCTCTTCTTCGTTCCAGAGCCCCGCCGGACAGGGGTTCAACAGCACTGCTCAACCCAACAACGCAGCTTCCGCCAATGATGACCTGAAGCCTTTTGGTGACACCAAGCCCGGCGCAGGACCTTCGCCTTCTCTTGGCGGCGCCCGCCCTGGCTCGGCCACGAACACTGCCTCTGGCCAGACGGGTCTACCCCCGCCCCAGTCCGCCTCTCAGATGGGCGGCTACGGCGGCTACCCCAGCCACCTCCAGGGACACGGTCTCCACGGAAGCAGTGGCTACGGCATGGGAGGAGCTACCAGCGGCCAGCACGGCAGCGCCCCATTCGGCTCTTACGGCCAACAACAGGGCGGCTACGGAAGCGGATACTACGGCAGCGGCAACCAGCAGCAGCGCGGCGGATGGGGCGGAAACTACCACTAGGATGGTAGTGGTCGACGGCCATCTCACTCACGCCACTACGACATGAGGAGAGGTGGCTGAGGCCTCGGTGCCCACGGACACGTCGCCAGCTATCGTGCCTTTGTCGGCAAACGAAACTCTCTTTGGACCTGCAAGTTGTTTTAACTGCAGGTGGCAAGGATAATTCATGCGGTCTCATTCTACGGGGAAACTTTCTTCTCTCTACTCATTACCTATGTGTATGGTCTTCGAGCGTGTACGATCTATCAAAAAAAGAATCAGGGAGGGGAAACACATTCGGATATGGTCACCGGCCGCGACGGAATTGTGTTTTTTGTTTTCTTTTTCGCGATGGGGAGGTCTAATCAGGCTTACTCAAGAATGATAGCCGGTGGCGTGGTGGTATGCGGCCTTGAAAATTCAGTTGAAATGACAGATGGAACGGATCCGGTGGGAGGTTGGTCGTTGGTCGTTGCCCGATGGAGGGCCAAATACTGAGATTGAACTCCTTGGAAAGGAGCATGATAGCCAATGAAGAACCTTTGGCACATGATGCTGCGGTTTTGCCATGACGTGTGACGTAACTTGATTGAGCTCTCAAATAACTGAGCTGAATCCAGACTAAGCTCCTTCACGAGTCCCGACTAGAGTGCTCCACTTCTCTGGGCCTGCTGCAGATCCGTAGTCACCAAATTGGTTTTCTATAGCTCTGGTCTGCTGTCATTAGAACTCCGACCAAACTCAAGCTTCATTTGACATGTATTGTTACATTTCCCTTGTCAACAGGCTGCATGGCTCCTTCTCTCATTAAGAATGACAACAGTGATTATATTCCAGGGGTCGAAGCGCAACAACCAAGGGAAGTGGTACGAGGACATGTTCCTGGCGCTTCAAAATTCATTTGACGTTGAGAATCCGCAGCGTGGTCACACAGTTTAAACCAACACCATTTCCTACTAGGTGTCAGATTTAGTACTGCAGCCTGTCAGATGAGTGAAATCTAGGCAGCTTGCTCACACACAGCAGCGAGTGAAAAAGATGGTCTAACACTGGAGTTTATTAGTTCATGGAATTGGGTACGCGAGAGCTGCGCTCATCGAGTTCGCTCTGGGCAGGTAGAACCAGCTTTCTCTGATTATGTCCACGATCTTCGGCTTTCTGATCGCCGGTTTGGCAAATACCTTCTTCTTGTGATCTGCTCGGCGTCATCATAAGTATTGGTCAAATCGGAATGCTCGAACGGGATTTGAGACGGCTTCATCAGAAAAGGATGGAAACCGATCGAGCATCATGAGTGAATCGTATCTCATTGTGAGGTGGCCAGCTTCTGGCCCCTTGTATCTCGAATCGTCATTCCACGCCCCCCGGGCGTTTCTGGTATCTAGTAACTCCCCTGAATTACAACACCTGGGTATCATCCTTTTTCCTCAAGTTCCAAAACGCCAAAAGAAACGAACCCACGCCAGTGATTCCTCCTCCAGTGGCTCCTTAGACGCACCAGGAGCTGGCCCAGCGGCCAAGCTCAGCAGGAGCACAGATCCTCTCCATATCATCCTCTCGAAGAGCCAGGAGCACCTCCCATGGCGCCTCGCCCTTTGTGATGCCGCGGCGTTGCATGATGTTCATGCTTCCGTCGTTGGCCGACCACGTCTTGCGTATGTAATCTGCCTTGCCGTTTGTGCCAGGGATACCAAAGTCGACGTCTGCGCCCATGTGCGTCCAGACGCTGCAACCCAGGCCGGCGTGATCAGGCTGTAGCGCCCTGCGGAAGGCAGCGCTCTCCATGGTAGGGTCGGCGAGGGAGGCTGCAAGGGCGATCCGCGAAGGAATATAGCCAGGCGTGTTCACCTGGCTCACGGCATTGCGAATACGCCAGGCGGCGGCGACAACAGCAGGGGTCGAGTCCATGTTCATGCCACTCCAGGCTTGAACCAAGTCCCGGACGCTGGTGCTGGCGCTGGTCTGGGTATACACATTGCCCCATGAGTCGGCGGAGAAGGCAGGAGAGAGGCGGATGCGGGCGTCGGCGGCCGTGGTGAAGCATGTCTTATCGGTTAGGTCGAGGTGAGGCAGGCGTGCGCGGGTGGTATGAACCCAGATGAGAGCAGAAAGGGTGTCGACCATGGAGACAAAGGCGTCGGGGCCGTGCTTGATGCGAAGCTCAGTGAGGGCGAGGCCATGGAGCATTCGGAGGGTGGAGTTCTGGATCTTGAAGAGAACGCAGACAGCAGGGGGGGCCTTCTGGGTCCGAGCCATGGTTGTTGTGCTGCTCAAACCGAGCCTGTCCATGTCGGAGGCGAGGTCTGTGTCGGCTGTGAAATCGTACTCAGGGAACACAGAATTTGTGATATTGGTTCTTGCATAATGATCCATGTTCGGCCTGCCTAGAGAAGCATTGTCAGCATACGCGAGCTGTGAAGAGCTGTGTGAACCCAGGGGTGAATTACTCATGTGCTCGCGAACAAAGGTATGACCTGGAGTTTTCTCACTGCCTTTGGCAAAGAACTCTAGGAAGGCTTTGATGAATCCCCCATCAAAAATGGCATGGTGAGTCGAGAAGCAGAGGATTAGTCCGCCATTGTTCACCCTGGTGACCTTCAGGGTGATGGGGGGGCATGACTCTCCGGGCTTGGGGTGGTTGGGGGAGAGAGAAAGGATGTCCTTTTCCATGACGGAAGGGGGCACGCCGCGGGCCTTGAGCTTCTCGTAGTTCGAGCCACCAAGGCGGTCACAAAATTGGTAAGTGAAAAGGTCTGGTCTCTGGGAAGGATCGGCTAGGTTCTCGTCGAGGTCGTAGTCAAGCTCGAGCTCGTTGGGTCGAATAGAGTAGGTGGCGGGACGAACCTGGCCGGTGAGAAAAGGCCATCGCAGAAGAGAAGCGTGGAACCGGTCGGCAATATGGCATAGAGCCTTGTTGATGCCGAATTTCCTGTCGACATTGAAGATGAAGACTGACCGAACGTAAATTCGGGGCGCGATCTGGTCCAGCGGACTCAGGGCGACGTGGGGAGTGAAGTCGATGCTACTCATTTTGGCGGCATGAAGGAGTAAGGAGTTGAATGAGACCAACAATAGTTGTTGGGGGAGTGTTTGAGAAAGAAAAGGCGTCGAAAATAGAAAGCTTCACTTGGGGTGTGAAGGTGAAGCAGAAAACGATTGCAGTTGGGGGGGGGGGGGGGGGGGGGGGGGTCTCTTTGCAGGAGAAAGACTTGGAAAAGACGAGTACTGTTTGAGAGCAGAAAACCGATTGCAAAATTGGAAAGAGCTCAAGCCAGTAATCTGAAGTCTGTGTGAAAAATATGAACCGCCTGCCTTACAAGGTGAACCAGCGCTTGAACGGAGATGGGTTGATTCACCCATTTGGAGAAAGGTGAAGCCTCACTCCACCTTGGCACGGTATAACCGCACCTAGTTTACCCCCACAGTCAGTTGTGGTTCCAGATTCAAAGTTTGGAAACCATCTTCTGGACCCATGGTCGGCTTGTGTATGTTTGGTGGACGAGCGTGCTACCTCGTGAGAAACTATGATCACCATGAACTTTATTTGAAAGACTACCAAGCTATGTGACCAATGAGCTATTGTGTTTATTGGTCATGAATAGGAACCGAAAGGTTGTGCTGTCGTGGAATTCAACTACAGGACGTATGAACTTTGGTAAATGGTTTGACAAAGCCGAAGTGGAGAGCTGCCATTGTGTGGTTGGGACGTATGACGAAAGGCTATAATAAAGCCATGGTATAAAGCCATAGTAAACGTTTGTCTCTTTAACCACGAGTCAAGTTCCAAAATTCGAATAATAGGGTCTTCCTGGTGCAGTGAAGAGGCGTGCTAGGATTTCGGACAAGGCCATAGATTTACGCATTGGAGATTTATGATAATAATTGATTTGAGACATGAACACAAATTAGGTGACTTTGATCATTGCTTAACATGCAGCACCATGATCGTTGATAAACAGCACAAGGTAATAACTGATTACCAACTAAACGCCTCATCAATGAATACCACACCCCTCTTGACTCTACCTTGAGCGACGAGCTCACCCACAACTTTCCTGACGTCGTCCGCCATCCCGCCTGGTCCGCAGACCACAACGCCCACATCGCCCTTCTCATCGTCCCTCGTCAACTCTTGAGCCACAATCTCCCTGATTGGCAGCCTCTCGCCCACTTTTGTCTCGACCTCGACACGAGACCCAAGCTGCCCGATCTCGTTCTCTACCACGCGGAGGAAGCTCTCATCTCGAACACCCCAGCACAAGCGGGCGCGAACTCCGCCAAAAGTTTTGGCGACAGGAAGGACGGCTGAGATGCCGACGCCGCCGGCGATGCAGAGAAGCGTTGAGCAGTGAGAAATCTGGTGGACGGCGGGGTTGGCGTGGTAGGACGACTCGACGAGGACGGGCAGACGGATAGAAGTGCTAGAAACGACCTTTGAGGCGAGCATGCGTGTCGTGCTCGTTTGCGGACGAACGAGGAATGTCGTGCAGGGTCTGATGGGACCTGTGGTGGAGCGAGACTCGGAGTCTGAGGAGCTATCTGCCCGAGGGAGTATCTCTCTTGTTCCAATGTCTCTTGGTGAAAAGGTCTTCTCGGGGTCGCTGGTAAGGCGCTGGATTGAAGAAGTGTTGGAAGAGCTGATGGAGCTTGCGGAACCTGTAAAAGAAGATAGAACGGAGAATGGATGGCTCTCCCAGAAGCGCCAGGATAGGGTCGGAAAGTAAAGGTAGGCATGGCCCTCGGCCACGATGCCCTCGATCTCTATACGAATATAATCGCCCTGGGCATCGGCAACAGAGACAGTGGCGGTACATACTCCATTCCGGACTATCCGCAGGACTCGTAGTATTCTGTCGAATCCCCAAAGACCGCCAGCGATATAGATCCAGATCTCATATCCCCACTTGTACTCAAATAAATACCAGATATGAAGGAAGCAGGCGACGAGGACCAGGACAGCAAAGACCTGATGGCTTGCTAAGAACACCTCGTACATTCTTCGGCGGATGGGCAGCACAGAGACCGGCAGCATAAGACACAACGCCAGAGTGGCGATGATACCCCAGTACCAATACGGCAACTTGCTCTCAGCGATCCAGTCGGACCACTCAGCGTAGTAATACCACATCAGCGCCGAATGCAAAACCGTCTGGCCGATACACGCATAGGCGACCCAGCGATGGAGGAGAAGAAAGGTCGAGTGGCTCCAATCGGTCAACCAGAGTAAGATGTTGTTCCGCGAGGAGAAGAGGAAGAGGGCGACAAAGTCAGCAAAAGCAAGCACGCCGGCGCGGTCGCCAACGATGATCGTGAGCTGCGCGTGGTCCGACTCGGCGATATAGTTCGGCTGCAGAAGCGAGTGCGGGAACACGACGAGGAAGATGTTCGTGAGCAGAATGTAGGCGATGAAGAGGGCCTGGCCGCGCGTGGGCATGAGGCCGATGTTTCCGGTCACTGGGACGCGATGGCGGTGACCGAGGAAGGGTTGGTCGAGGAGGGTCGCGAGGGGGGTCGTCCAGCGCGCGGGGAGGAAGCGGGTGAAGGAGAGGAGGATTGGGATTGTGACGGTTGTGGTGGCAATGGCGAGACTATTGGTAGGTACTAGTTAGTCCGGGAGAGACTTGAGTAGAGCATAGGTCGGATGATCTCACCTGTTCGCGCCGTGGCCGTTCTCGCCATCCTCAAAGGATTTCTGCCCGTTGTAACTGGGAAGCCAGTCGTCCTCCGCGATAAGGCTTGTCTGGTTCAGCGGGTCCTTGGGCACCACCGTGAGCATGTTTCTCTCTCCAATAGCCCTGACGTCCTCCTTGGCGAACATGAGCGCCTCAGAGTACGACATGACAGGCTTCAGGTTCCCAGACCAGTCGCCGACGCTGCCCGTCGCCAGGTGGCCTTCCCAATACTCTTCCATGACGGAGACGGCGACATCATCGCGCGAGCAGTATTGGGACATGCAAAGGGCCTGGGTGCGAAGGAAGGCGCGGTCTTTGAGGAAGCACTCGGGCGGGGTTGCTCCGCCGTGGTTGTGTCGTTTGTGGTGAGAGGAAGTGCCGTCCTCCGAGCAGAGGAGGGGGCAGTTGGCGATGAGACGGCGGCAGGCGTGCGCGCATACTGGTTTGTACATCCATTTTCCGGCACCAATGAGGCCGATACCGTCGGCATCGACAACTGGGAAGAGGGCAAGGAGAAAGGTGAGAAGGGCAAGGACGGATCGAGGGGCGAGCCCGGCCATCTTAAAGAAATATGGGGTTCGGTCTCGGGAAATGTGTGTGCGATGGATATAAGCTCTGATCCTGTTGTGATGAAAGACGACAAAATCACACCACCAACAGTGTGTAAGTGAAGATCGAAAACCCAGTTCCAGGGTCCCGGTATTCGACTGTCACGAACTGGGGCACACAAGGATCCCTTCCCCGAATGACTGCCGGCATTGAAGTTTAAATAACCTTACATCTTTGAGCAGATTTACCCATAAAAGAACCCTAATCAGCCGCCCCAAGCCTTGGGTTGGGCCAGACGCATTCCACCGATATCAGCATCCCTCCATCTTCACATGGCGCCTAGGATCTTGGGTTCCAGTTAGCCAATCCTGTTTGCCCCATTAGGAATGCCCTCATATCGCGTGCATTGGCGAGTATGTGACTTGTTCCAGCCACAATGAACGCAGTCAGACTTAAATCTGTAGACTGTGTAGAGTGCGACGGGTTAAACTTGCTCAATCCTTCTCAACGGCTTGGCACTCTTTCAGCCGTCACCCGGTCCAGTGGTAGCGACTCGGATCACGTTCCTCCATCTGGGCGCTGCGGGAAAAGGCCCAACCGTCTAATTGGACGCCACACTCGGCCAGAGACATTTTTGGGAATGGGATGGATTCAACTTCTGGTTTCCCGTCTCAAAAAATATCACTTCATACTAAGCTTCAGAAACCCACCACCATCCTTTTCTTTCGCCCAGTTTATTTACCATCTAAAATCGAATGAATAGATCAAGTTCCATGGATACCGCATTTTGCCGTATTACCTTCAGCTCTTTCGCTCCTCACACTGGACTGGAGGGCTTCTGGCGAAAATTCGTTTCCTCACTGATAGTCTTCCAATCACGTTGACTATAACCGCAATTCGAGCAGGAGCGTGCTGGTTTTGTGACACTGGGCGTTCTATCGTGAGAGGAGAAGGGCAAGATGATCTACGGCCTCTGAGTACACATCACTGTGTCTCCGTTTGTGCCTTTGGATGATGGTATTAGGCTCCGAGGGCGCATATGCGGAGTGGCCATTTACGTGAACAACCAGATATGGCTTCTCATGTATGTCCGGGGACTGTACTGAATGTGGGAGGCTGGCGATGCGTACTAGTCCCTGGAGATGCAGCACCGACGAGCTATTCTGTCCCTCCGCGTCATTATACAGCAGCACCGTGTAAGCCCAGAGCAGAACGGTGCCTCTTTTACTATTGTGCACTAGACGTATCATTGGTCCTGTTACATAATATCCATGGCGTCCGCCAGCGTTTTGGGGGAAGGAGACTCAGCTCCAAGATAGCACGCCGGTGTTGCAGAGATCTTGTTTTCGAGGCCAAGCCGTTGATTGGCGGCTCTATCTTACCAGCGAAGCACTTCTTGAAACTCTGCTTTTACTGTTTCCTGGGTCTGTTAGCCTCGTTTCTATCTTTTATTGCAGCAATATATTTTTTGATCTTGCTCAATACTCTTTCGACTTCTTCCATCCATTCACCGGCTTGCTCCATATTCTGGCGACATTGGTCTAGCTCGGTAGTCAACTTTTCCCCTCCAGTCTTCTCTCGTTGAGCTCTGTCTTTGGCGTGATTGCCAGTTGCTTCTCGACACTCTTTTTCGCCTCTCTTGAAAGCTTTTCTGAACGCTCTTGCTTGAATATGAGCGTCTTCGTTAGCTTTGGCTCTTCTCCGCCTGTCTTCTGCCCTGATGCGTCGCTGTTGCTCAAAAGGGTCCTCTCTTGTCTGCGATCGTCGGTACTCTTGCCACTCCCTCTGAATATACACATAAAGTTGATCATACTCTGCTCGTTTGGGTTCGTCTCGAAGAACTTCGTAGGCTTCTTGGACCTACAAGTGAGTCTCAGGAGTTAATACGCAACTTTTGGATATCAGCCAAATGACCACTCAGCCTATTGTGACTTACCTTGCGGAAATTCTCAGCGTCAAGATTAGCTCCAGGGCCCTGCTTGTCTGGATGATGCTTCATTACCAAGGCTCGATATGCCTGTCGGATCTCTTGCGCCGTTGCGCTTTGCTGGATTCCAAGATCCACATAGTAGTCGGCTATCAAAGGCGGCTGCATGTGGGATAGAGCTGGGTTGAAATTCTGAGACGAGTACGTGCAAGGCCTGGTTTCGTACTAACTTCTCAAAGCTTTCGAATGCTGCTGACGGAGATCACGATATATAACATACAAAATGACTGATTCGTTGTGGGTTGAAACAGTTAACAACGAAAAGTCAAGAGGAAGGGAGTGTATGATGTGGTTAAGGTGCAAGCCTTTAGGTAGCCTTCATATCGGCTTTGTTCGCGATACAATAACACCAGCAGCTCGAAACCAAAGGTTTTAATACCAAAGAACACAACCTGTTGTCTCTAGATTCCTTGGTTTCTGCAATAAAAGAATGTCAAGGTGTAGACAAGGAGCTTTTACTAAGTATCATTCACACTGGCAGGTGTATAATGTAATTACAAAGAAAGATGTTCCTTATGATACTGTGGCTGTTCTCTGTTTGTGGTCATTTGTGAGCTGTTTCATAGAAAAAGCGAAAATCTTGGTGCTCATATTATGTCCACAGAAACTTGAAACCTGGTAATGCGCCTGTTTCTAGCATACTAGGGTTTCAATTGAATTGTCAATTTAACAGTGAATTTGCGACATTCAGCCTCGCTAAGATTGTCTACAGAGTGTATCTAAAATCGGGATGTCTGTCACCCTTCTTTCCCTGGTCAATTTCTCTCGATCTCTCATCGATGCTCATGTTTTCCCTCTTTTTGTTGATCTGCTTCAGCAAAGTCCACATAGCAAAATATCCGACAGAGGCGATGGTAATGGTGCATATTGAAACCGCATGGCCGATCGTGTATCTTCCATCCGACGTGGTGATGCGGTAGATCTGCCCCGCCATGATACCCGCGCTGTTTCCGATAGTCTGTTGCAAGCCAATGGCTGTCGCGCGTTTGAAGTAACCAGCGTTGGAATTGCTGATCCATGTTACGTTCAGGCCAACGACGCAATAAATTCCGGTCGCAGTAACGAAAGTTGCAAAGTACAGGACAGACGTTGACTTCATGCTTACTCCCAGCATGAGTGCGTATCCTGTGGCGGTGACGAGAGCCATTGGAACCATGAACACGGCGCGCTTGTTGAACTTGTCGGAGCAGTATGCAATGCCAAGGTAAACTGCAGAAGCCCAGAGATAGACGGGAACAGTAAGCAACTGCGTCTTGATGCTGCTGTATCCGAAACCGCGGATGATGACTGGTAAGAACGTTCCGAATCCGAAGGAGCACGTGTTTGCGCAGAACTGGCACCCCGCCGAGAGCCACACTTTCGGGTCCTTGAAGGCGAGCTTCACCTCCTGCTTGTCAAACGTCTCCGACTCTCCCTGGTATACCCTGGATTGCTCTGCACGAATGCGCATCAGGGCTTTGTCTTCTTCCGTGAGCCATTTTGCTGACTCAAAGCTGTCGGGCAGCAGAACGATGAAGGCAAAGCCAACGGCCAGTGAGATGATTCCTTCAATCAAGAAAAGCCAACGCCACCCAGCAAGGCCGCTAGCCCCATGAAGGCTTGTTAAGCCATATGCTAGAAGACCGCCGAAGGCGCCAGACAAGGCGGAAGCGACGAATAGGTAAGAGATTCTCCGTGCTTGTTCCTCTCTCTTGTAGTACGTGCTGAGATAAAGAGTAAGGCAGGGAAAGAGACCACTCTCGAAGACACCGATCAGAAGGCGAGTTGCCAGCAGGCCGGCATAGTTGGTGACAAAGGCTGAGCCAACGACAGTCGCACTCCAGGAGAGTATAAAGAAGGGGATGAGCCGGCTTGGTCGAGCTTTCTTGAGGATCAGCGACGCTGGGATCTCGAAGGTGATGTAGGTAACTAATTTGTGTATTAGTCAATGTTTGATTTAAGCTTGAGCAGGCTGTGTGTTGTTACCATAAAAGACAGTCACAGCAACATTGAGTCTATTGCCGGTCAAGTTCAAATCTTCAGTCATGCCTGCAATTGCTGCGTTGCCTGCGATGACGCATGTCAGTATTTGAAGACAGGCCAAAACATGTCCGAAGTGTCATACCAATGTTGCTGCGATCAAGGTAGGCGACCAAGAAGGCAATGATCATCATCGGGGAGAGCCATGCGTCCAACTTCCTCAACAAACGCTTTTCCGCAGCTGGATCAATAGTTAGGTCAGAACTCGCATCCGCCGAATGAGGTAAATCGACGTCTCCGTCTTTGGCCTCAATGGGCAGCTTTTCGAGCGGCATTGTCCAAGTGTGTCCGATTTGTTGCTTGTTTGGTGATTTGATCGGCGGGCTGACGCTGCGTTGTTGCACATTTGTGGAATATGGCAACATGTCTAGTTAACTACAGCTTCTTTACATTAGACATATATCTATGCGAGGTGCATCACAAAGGCACAGTGAGGTCACCAGATTCGCCTATCTAACAGATAATGCCATTTCCCCGATGCCAACCCCCTTTCCATCGGGAAATTGCCATGCTTATCGTAGCGTCGGCTGATGATCCTTGCGGCCTAGCGGGGGCAAAAGCTGGGGAGTGTAGGATTCTTATCTCTTGGGTGCGCAAATGGCTTGGGGCGGCCAAGCTTCCCCTCGGCCAAATGTGGGGGGAACTTGATAACCAAGTCTCTCTTGGGGATATGAATACCCCGACATCGCCCTTCTCCCTAGACGAGTGGTAATTCCCGATCTCACAACCCTGACAACACATCGGCCACCTCTCCGCACAGGAATACGACTTGGCTCTTTGGCTCGGCTCAATGGAGTCGCCTCCGCCCCAGCCCACTGCGACAACACCGAAAAGTCCGACTACTCGCAAGAGAAAGCGAGGGAGGCATGCTGTTGCGTGCGAGTCGTGTCATCGGCGAAAACAGAGGGTGAGTGAGACAACGATTCCATTATCGGCTGGGCATAGTACGTCGGTGTCTTTGTACGAGTTGTTGTTACAATGCACCAAGTCTTTCGTTTGTTCCATACCTATTTGCCGCCAGCTGCATCAGTAACCCCGATAATGTCCCACTCCAACCATAGAGGGTTCGGTTTGCCCTTTCTCGGCAGTGGTACAGGGTTATTGGGGTTTACACTATTTGCATTGTTGTGCTGACCTCCGAACCGCCAGTGCAATGGGTCGCGACCATGTTTCAACTGCGAACGGCGAGGCGTTGGTCCATCGTGTTCATACAACCACCTGGAAGACGACAGCCGGAGAGAAAGCACACGTCAACAAGTATCAGCCCTAGCTTCCCCCACAGTCAACTTTGCAACACCAGTATCTCCTCCTGCTACGGGCGTGAATCCTGCGGAGGACTCTGAAAGACCCGACGAATCTTCGGCATCTGGTACAATTCCCTCGAGGTCTTCAAGTAGAGGTGGAAGGCGTCAAGGCGAAAGTGGTCAGGACCAGCAGTCGGAATCTCTCGTCGGCAATCTTTTCAAGAGCCGCGATGCACCATCTTTCTTCGGTTCCTCGTACTTCGGTCCTCAGGCCGCAGCCAAGATCATCCAGGCTCCCGCACCAGAGCTCTCGTCCGGCCTGTCCCAGAAGGCTCAAGCAGGCTCGACACATTCCTTCCGTGATGAGGGTGGTCCCTTTTCGCAAATTTGGGAGCTTCTCGGTTTGCTCCCGCGCAAAAAGTCAACCTGTGATCGACTGACGGACTGCTTCCTGAACGAGCTCAATTGGGCGATTGATGCCGTACAGCCGAACTCATTCAAGGCCAAATACGAAAACTTCTGGTCCCGGAAATTTGGGTTTGATGACTTTGCCACGATCAACCTCCGCTGGCTGGCGCTTCTATTCATTGTTATGGCCTACGGTGTACTCTTGGACTGTCCAAAGCCGCGAAACAAAGAGGTCCAGCGTGAGGTCTACGACACCTCGCAGCGATTTTACTGGGCTGCTCGAAGAGCCATCGTGATCGCCCCAACTTTCTATGGCGAGTCTACCGATCTTGTCAGAGCTGGCGTCCTTGTAACCCGCTACCTCATTTACACCCGCCGTGTACCGGAATCATGGCTCACAACTAGCTTCGCGATGCGCATGGCTCAAGCCCAGGGAATGCACATTGACGGTGAGAGGTGGAGGCTTCCTAGAAAAGAAACGGAGACTAGACGGCGGCTCTGGAGCAACCTGTATATGCTCGACAAAACCATCGCCCTCGCTCTTGGACGCCCGTTTGCCATCGTCGATCAGCAGTGTCTGGTAAAGCAGGCCTCCAACGTGTGGCTGGATGACCTCGATGACGAGGAAGCGACGGCTGTTCCTGAGGCCCCTCTATCAGAACCGACTGCAAGTGTTTTTAGCCGCCTTGCTCACGAACTCGCCGTCGTTGTCGGTAAGATTCAGGAGCGGTGTTTTGGCCTGTTCACTGTGTCTTATGAGACGGTTTTGACGCTCGACAAGGAAATCGAAATCTGGAGAGGCAGTTTACCACCATATTTTGATCCGCAAGAGCCCGACAGAAGCAAAGACGGGCGCCTGCCTTTCTTGCCCTGGCAAAGACTTCATCTGCATAGCATGTATCACTTCGCCCGAGTGACCCTTCATCGCCCGTTTCTCCTCCGGCAGTCGATCACAAATAGATACAAGCACAGCCATGATGTGTGCATTGCGTCCGCCTGCGCAGATCTTGACATGGGCCTCAAGCTGTTCAGCCAACCTCTCAATGACCGCTTGAAGTGGAGCCTCGGTCCACATAACCTCTTCAACAGCGCTTTGGTTCTGGGCATCATTGCTGTCCGCGATCCTCACTCACGAAGATCGCAGGCTATTCTCGAAGACCTGGCGGCATATTGCGAGATGCAGAGAAACGATGTATGGCTCAACGAGTTTGCCATGGCTGAGGTCAAGATCGTCGAATTATGCGTTAAAAAGGCTCGACAGTCACAACCACCACCAGCGAGTACTTTGGTTCCTCTCGCTCTCGCGTCTGCGTCTCCAAGCAGACGCCCCTCGCAAGCAGTTGGGCAAACTCCTGTGATGCCCACTCAGCCCCAACTTCCGGTTGAGAGTCCTGACTTTGATCCTCTGATGGCCGGACTGGGGCTTCCGTATAGCACAACGAGTGCGCAGATGACTTGGGATGACCCGGGATTCTTTTTACCTGAAAGTGGGGACTTGTCGCAGTGGGAACATGTTCTCAACACCATCATGCATGACCAAACCAGCATATGATTGCATACAGTTCAAGAAGCGTAGAGATTCATGAAACTAAGATTTCTCGTAGCACACGCAAGACTAAACAAGTAATTCCCTCAACAAGGCCAGAAATTAAAGATGGTGCCGCCTTGCGTACTGGAGTTGCTCGTCATTGGAGATGAGACGGGTCTTATGGCTTCCAAGCAAACGAATAGTTCCAGGACTCCCTCACGAAGGAGCCATCTCGAATTCACATAAAGCAGTTACTGAAAAAGATTGCGAGAACACGCTACAGCTTCGCGATCAAATATGTTTCTTCGTCGTTTATGAATTTCCACTAAGCCCAGCTAGTCGATTCTTTGCCCGCAGCACGCACTCACTGTTCCTCAGTGCGTCTGTTTTGCATCAGTGAACGCCGTTAACCTTGACTTCGGTGACCCCATTTACTCCATTAACCGCCTTAACATGTCCGTTCACTCCGTTCGTAATCTTTTGTGGGTTCTCCTCGTATTCTACCTTGTTTACCAGGCTGCCTAGCCCGTGGCTCATAACAATGCGAAGGTCGTCTCCAGGCACCAGAAAGACCGGGGGAGACCTGCTCACGCCGATTCCGTGAGGTGTCCCGGTCATAATCACTGTTCCTGCCTCCAGTGTCGTACCCTGAGATAGATAGGCTACGATCTCTGCAATGGAAAAGATCATATCGTCTCCCCTACCTTCTTGCATGACCTCACCGTTGAGCACCGTTCTCAATTCGATGACGGACGGGTCAGGTAAGCTGCTCGCGCTAACGATGCAAGGACCCATGGGCGCGAAGCCATCAAAGCCTTTGCCGAATCCCCACTGAGCGCCCGCAAACTGGTGTTTTCTTGCCGTCACGTCGTTGGAGCACATATAGCCCAGGACGTAATCCATGGCGTTTTCGACACCGACGTTCCTTGCGTCGCGGCCGATGACAACCGCCAATTCGGCCTCATAGTCTGCTTGCAAGTCGGTTGCTTGGTGGGGGATAAGAAGCGGTGCGTTTGACGCGTTCAGACAGCTTGCTGGTTTGAAGAAGAGGGTAGGGTGTTCCGGGAGGTCGAGGTTCATCTCCTTGGCATGTTTGCGGTAGTTGAGACCGATGCAGCGAATGGTGCCAGTTTCTTTCCGTGTCAGAGGCGGCAGGAGCTTTTGAATGTTGAGTATTCTTGACGTCGGCTCCGCCGAGGCATCAAGCGCTGAGGTTCCAGTGAAGACACGAGCCGAAACCGGAATCGCTGCGGCCAGGGCAGCTCCAACTAACATGGTGTTAAACGACTTGGCAAACTTTGGAGTGCATGGAGCCTTACCGTCCACATTCTCATCGACCGGCTCTCCAATATACTCCCTCCAATCGTCCTCGGCAATAAAACGCACCAGCCGCTTCCATCTCTAAAAATTGAGTTAGCAATTGCATGATGCATCAAAGCGACACTAACATCAAAAGTTGCTTACAGGAGTTATCATCTTGAACTAATTGTTGGGCAGCCGAAAATGGCGAGTCAGCAGGTTACGTATGAAAGAACAACGTCCCTCTTGGTTTGGCGATAAGAAACAAGTTGGGCATACCCGAAGCGACGGATATAAAACGCCAGGAAATCTGCCATTGCGGCCGTTGACCGGACGCTGACCCAGTTGAGACGCGTCGGTTATCATCCATCGCAGTGGCGTTTTCCCGATGCTATCGGGAAATTCTATCGGCTTTTGACACAACGCGGAGATCAGGACCCACACCAAGATAACGGTCGTCCCTCGTGTCGAAGTCACCAACCCCGCAAATCCACCTATCTGCAATTCAACTACGAACCAGTAGATAAGTCGAGCTGGGAATTATGTAAATTGTTTTCATGGATCCGGGAGAAAACATGGCTAGTCGCATCTCTCCCAGTTACGTCCGCCTAGTCCATAGATCCGAGGCTTATCTTGCTACAATGACCCAGATCTTTACTGGACCATCGGTCGCCGTTCATACCACCGTACAGTTCTGTTTTTCTCCACTTTCCGGCCCGAAATCAACGGCACTGCACTACCGATACGGCCCCAGCTACCTTTGTGCAAGGAGATGGTTACAGTAGTAGCTTGGCCACAGGCACAACTTGAGGCCAAAGCTCCCCAACCAAGACAACTTGGTCGATGGGTCCGCGGGATAAAACTGTGACCCACGAGTGAGTCACACAATCTGCTCCACTTGCTCCTCTATAACCATGTTGCAGGGCTTGATTTTCATCTACCAGACCAAGCACAATAGCTCAGGGGTAGAGCGCTGGGCTCATAACCCAGAGGTCCCTGGATCGAAACCAGGTTGTGCTATCATGGATATTGTTTTGACAATGTCATCTTTTTCTCCCACTTTTCACCTCAAACATGTCTCTTGGGGACGGAGTCGGCTTGGCAGGGCACCCGCTTGGGCCGGATTTTGGTCTCCATACACTGACTTGCTGGTATTGAACAATGGTGTTGCAGTCGAAAATCATAGAAACAAAGCCCTAAGTTGTTATATGGCTCCTACAACAATGTTGTTGTGGATCTACACGTATCCTACTGGAAATGCACGGAAGTTGGGACAAAGAGGTGTCATTAACGGCTACTTTCACAGAGGTTGTTGGCAAATGAGAAAGGTAAATATGGAATTCCTTTCATTTCGATAAACTCTTACAATCGTAACGAGTCTCCAAATCCTCCAAATAATATTATAATTAGTAGGCTCCGAAACAATCCAGATGCATGTTGAAAGCGCCACAACTAGCCCCAGTCTACTGATTTGGGTGCTCATTACTTGCCTGAAAGACTTTGGTAAGATGAACAGGCATGTTACAAAACAACTCCAGAATTGATGTCTTATTCACGGGAAAGTCATTACTGGAATATCTGTAGTTGAATTTATGATAGAACTCCTTAGAGAGCCGAAACCTATATAAACTGATGGAATTGAAACCCAAGTACGATTACATTACCAAGGTGATCAACGCATATTTCATTTGATTTAAAAAGAAAGAAAAAAGACAAAGGAAAAGCAAGCCTCGACCTTCATTCTAGCATAGATCACAACAGATTCAGCTTCCGGGTCTTGTATCAAAGCTGCGCACCACCATTACTCATCATGCAACTCCCTCAAACTCCAGACTACTATTGGGACCTTGGTGTTGAAGAAACAGCAACACTCGAAGATATTCGGCAAGCCTACAATGTCTTGGAGAACAAATTTTTTAACAATGACACGGAATTACTCCAAAGGGTACAGCACGACAGTCTGTTGACTGATAGCGCACTGACTGGCCGAAAACGAGCGAGGGCGGCGTACGAGGGTTTAAGCCAGCCATCAGAACGAGCTAAATACGACAGGGATTATGCAAAAGTCCGAGCTGCATGGTTTCGCTATCGGAAGTGGACAGAGTGGCAAGAAGAAGATGACAAGCCGGCAAGAAGGGAATGTATCTCGTCCGACAACAAGCTCATGAGCTACTCACGAAAGTTGATGAATAAAATGAGGGACCGTAAGGCACAACAATTGACGGTCGTTGTAGACGCTACGCCTCAAGATGGCCGGGTAGAAGAGGTTCTGGACAATGGAAAGCCCGAGAAAGAACAATCCCCACAACTTCAGTCAAAGACGCCGCGTATCACCGAGACGACAACCGGTATTAATACTACCGAATCGAATTCACAGCCTCCAAGTAAGAGGGTTCGGCAGCCTAGAAAGCTCTATGTGGATTCTTACCCGCAGAAGCGTCTGTGCTTCAAAGGTGGTCATTGCTGGCAGGGCTGGTGGCCAGCCATGGAAGCTTTCGTCTCTCCTGCCTGTCTTAGCTGTCAGTTGTTTGCATCCAGCTTTTATTGCCCAGCTTGCAATGCGACGGTCTGCTTGACTTGCAGACTGGCGCAGTAATCCCCTCAGTATTTGAACGTACCAGTTTCTGTATGAGTCGGTGACTTTGAGGCGTTATCTTTGGGACTGTGATTTCTTACTGTGGGCAGATATTTATTGGAAGATACTCAAAATGGCTTCTTAGCCTGGATCTTTTGAGACATACTATCATCTTACAATTTCGGCTTGGTCTGTATTAACGAACTGCCTACAAGACTACTTCAACCCCAGACAATGTTATGAAGCAGAAAGGCTCGGCAGATTCGTTATGAGTTGATCATACGGCGACAGCGTATTCGTTCATTTGAACGAAGAGAAAAGAAAAAGCAATTGGACCGGTCGATAGCAGGTTTCATATTCATGATTTCCAAAGCAAGGGAGCAACCAGAAATCTAGGGTGCACTGCGATAAATCTCTTGGAAAAGGAACATGACCAATACCCTTCTGGTGCTTGGGTTTGCAAGTTAAACACAAAAGCAGTGCAAGGCCCGGCGACTTGCGTCCAGAGGTAGCTTCGCGGCGCCGGAATGTCGGTACCCCACATTTCCATTCCATGAGAACGACAGCCGAAAGCAAATGCTCGACATAATGATGGTATTGAGAATGTGAGCGTGCACAATCGAAATCTAAGCGGAGTGACTGATGCACGAATTCCCAGGAGTTTGAAAATCTGCAGATGGATTGACCAAGTTTTAGCAATGTGTGCATCCCTGTTGGTCCAAGATCTCGAGCGAAACGTCAACATTCCAACAATCCGTTGGATGACCTCGGCGTTGTGGCAGAGTGGTCTAATGCGCAAGACTAGAAATCTTGTTCCTTCGGGAGCGTCTGTTCGAATCAGGCCAACGTCGTTTTTTTTCTCCTTCTGTACTTCACATGCCCTTCCACTTCTCCTGAGTAATGCCGTCGCTTCTGACTCCTTGTTCTCTGACCTGGGAGTGTCATCACTGTCATTCTTTCCTGTGCGATTATGTAATTATCTAGTTGCCTGCCAAAGAACGTGAGCACTTCTCCTTTGGGTTAAGTGGATGCGAATTAATAAGCGAGCGGGCCACTCCTCCAACGACCTCCTGTCCTCGGAACATGAGTATCTTACTCCTCAACTACTTCGTCGTCGTTCTGCGGCAGATGTCTGAACCAATGGCTTGATTCATTGATTTGGACGCCATAATATTGAGATCCACAATACCGGCCAAGTCCGAGTCCGCGGAGCAGTCCCCTGATCGATCCGGATTGGACCCCACAACTCACTGCAACCATGCAGACGACAAAGGCTAAAAGGATCAGGCAAAGGAAGGTAGATGCCCCCGTTCCGTTTTGCAGACGCTTAAGCATTAGAAGATGCCCAATAGCTGACCGCACACTGTTCAGGCTTGTGATCTGTGTTACCACAAAAAGATTAAATGCGACGGAAACCAGCCCCGCTGTTCGGGTTGCAAACTGTACAATTCAGAATGCACTTATACAGGCCCGACGAGGGCGACTGGCGTCAAGCCAAATCAGTGAGTGACTCGTTGAACCTTTGCAATGTACCAAGAACGATAGCTAACAGGCTTTGAATCACAGTCTTAAAAAGATCGAGATGTTGGAGGCACGACTAGCGCAGCTCGAGGCGCAGAACGACCAGAGGCATCCTTTGCCTCTGACCCCTCAGGACCTAGCTGTGAAATTCACCGAGGTCAGTTCCCAGTCTCAGGGCTCTGACGAAGAGCAACTGTGGGCTCTGCATACCGGATCATCGTTCAATCACTGTCCCACATCCCCAACAGGACAAAATCCAGGCATCTCACAAGGGGCTAACATCAAGACCCTCCCGTCACTTCGCCATGTTCTCCCAACGGTAGAAGACTATTTCCAAAATTCAAACCAAATCCTTCCTCTTTTCGAAAGGGAAGCCTTTATGAAGATGCTCCGCAGCTGGTACGCGTACCCTGCGTACCGTAAACCGGACGTATGGGCAGCCGTCAATGTCGTTCTTGCGCTGGCGAATCGGCACTCCTATGCCTCAAGTTTTGAGGAGACGCAGAACATGCAGCGTTATATCAGTAATGTCCAGTCGGTGTTGAACCAGTTGGTGATCAACGAGCCGAGCTTGTTGGCCTTGCAAATCGTTCTTGGGCTAGTATTGGTGTTCCACGGCTCGTCGGACCAGGGCCCAGCTTCGATCATGATCGCAACGGCCATGCGACTGGCTCAAACCCTCAAACTACACACAGATTCCGAGGATGGAAATTTTGAACCGGCTGAAACCCTCCAAAGAACCCGAGTCTTTTGGATCGCCTTCATTCTCGACCGCGATTTGGCAATGAGGACGTCGCAGCCGCCGATACACCAAGATTCAGATATCGACGTGGAACTCCCCAATCTCAACCCGATCGACAATGCAGGTTTAATCTTCAGCTTCTCAGGCCAGGTCTTCAACTACTTTCGCAGCCGCGTCCAGCTAGCCTACATCGAGGGCAAGCTCTACTCCATGCTTATGTCCGTACGGGCGCTCAAGCTGCCCGAGCATGTGCGTGGGCAGAACACGCTCCGTATCCGAACGATGCTGGAGAACTGGCAGAAAGCGATACCAACAGACTTCCAGCCGCATCTTGTGGCGGGAACGGTATCTACGGAATACCTGCGGTTCCTCTCGTTGATGCACTACACTCATCTCCAGCTCGTTGCGACGACGCACCATACGGACTCGCATCACTTGGAGTGGATGCAGGAGATTCTTAATTGTAGCAAAGGGCAGTCACTCCCTGTTCGGTCTGACTTGGCGACCCGACTACCGAGCTGTTGGGACAAGTTGGTGGTGCAGGCGAGGACGTGCATGCATCTCTATGCGGCGACGCCCGAGAATGACTCTGCTCTTACATGGTATGTCTTCATTTCTCGGACGCCCCAATGGAAACACTTGTTGCTAACTCGCTCCTTCGCAGGCTGGTGTCGTGCGGCTATCTCACAAGCATCATGTTTATCACTGTCAACAACCTTGCATGCCCAGACAATCCATGTCGACCGACCGACCAGAGCAACGTCGATTCGGCGCTGCTGCTTCTCGATCGCCTCATTAAGGCTACTGATGATGGTAGGTTGAAACGAATCCATGGCGCATGCAGGGAGCTAAACGAAAAGGCGCGTCATGCCGTTCCATTACACCCTCCGGGTGACTTCCTCAACCCCCCGGGACTGGAGTTTGGCGATGAGGATGCTCTTGATATTGGTCGTTGGGACTTGATGGATGGCACAATTGGGGTAACGGAGGAATATGCGACAACTGTATGAGCCTCTTTTACTCTAGACAACGCCTACCGAGGCTCTGTATCATTCTTTTGCTAGCCAACCTTGTTACATTTACCCCGTATTTATATCGCTCTTCCATCGATAGCCTTTCATCTTGTACTCATCGATCCAATCTTCTGGTTTCGGTAGCCGTCCATCAAGTTGGCAAAGACCGGGGTCATCTCCTCCGTGCAGCGATCATGACATAGTTGCCCTTGATTCACGCAAAGATATCATCATCGCCGCACTCGAGAATTTCTATGCGTACATCATCGATCATGTTCGGTTCTATATGCAACCAGCGCCAGAGCATCTCCTATACGCGTCGCAGGAACCAGTAGAGATTGTCCATGAGCAGAAGTCTGCAAGACGTACAAGACGAGCAAATGTCGTAAGCTGATGGGAGTCTGGAAGAAGGGCAATGGTGCGGCCGGAAACCTTCTCGTAGTTGCGTCGAGCGTTGGCATCGGGCGTGTTTTACATGACCTCTGTGATTTCAACAAGAAGCAGGAAAACATGACCCTCAACTTGTTCAAGAAAGACGGCTTTTTTGAGGGTTTCCTTCCAGCCTCCGCTGAGGACACACTTTGAAAAAGTCCGAGTTGTCACAAAGCCGGTCCTCTTGAACGGACACGACGGCGTCGTTGAGAAATGCGGCTGCCATGGGAGGGATCCTGTAGGGAGACGCGAGCGCAGTTCAATGTCCAGAAAGCAGTAACCCCATTATGCTTACTGGGACTATTTGTCGCCAATTGACTTTTTGCCTTTTGGCTGTGTGGAATCCACCGTCTTCCATTACTCGAATGCTGGATGGCTGCAGGAGCTTGAGGCGTAGAAGAAAACGAAACGGGGACGAAGAAAGACACACAGCTAGAACAGAAATTTGGCGTAAGTGGTTATCGGCGGACAGAGGAGGCACCTTGCGGGAGGAGGTAACGAGGAGGGGCAGCTCGTCCTCCACACAGGTGCTTCTCCTTTCGCCTTGATCAAAAATGACCGTTTCTTCCTTCTTCCCATATTTGGTCGAGTTTTGTTGTTCCTGCAGGTCCTGCAAAGGCGTATCCTGTCGTTCCTTCCTGCTCACGCCCAGCTAATTTTAACGTCGTATCCTACCCACCTTGTTATTTCTGAGTGAAAGAAGGGGCGTTCCCATACGCCTCGGCCATTCTTGCCCTTGGGCTTGACCTACCAATTCCAGCCTTTCTGCCACTCTCCCTCCTTCCTGTGATATCCCACACACTGGTAGTCTTCGCCTCCACATCACCTATCTTTCTCTCTTCTATCTGCATCTTCGTCCTAACCTCTCCCATACCAGCCATCGCCCAGTCAAACACCTCAACGATGAGCGGCGACAGCGGCGACAACATCGACGAGCCTCGTGCCCCGCAGACTACCGCGGTCAATATGATTGATCCTGTCTGGCTGTTTCTGATCCCGTACGTGTGCCGAATTTGGAGTGCTATTTCTTTTTTTCCCCTTTGAAACGCTGACGAGGATTTGAGCCTTCAGAGACCCCGAAGAACTCGTCACCCTCAAATGTGGCGAAAAGTCCTTCTCTTTCCGCAAATCCATCCTCATCAAGGACTCCGAATACTTCACGACCTGCCTTGCGAACACTGCCTTTGTCGAAGCACGCACCTTGACCATCGAGTTTCAAGACATCGAGCCTGAGCTGCTCGGCTTCTACCTGCACATGGTCTATTCCAAAGCGATCGGCAAGGAAATCGACGCAACTTCGGTCTTGTTCGGAGGCGACAACATCACAGCTCTTCGAGGGGGTCTTGCGACAATGGTCAAGCTGTACCAGATGGCCGACCGGTTCCTGAACAAGCCTCTCCTTGCCGACTTGGAAAGTGCAATCATACATTTCGCAGAGCATGGCAGTTGTCCCGTTCAAGCGTTTCCCGTCCAGCCAGATAAAGTGTCTCCCGATCAGTCCCACATGAACAACCCAACAATGTTGGCTGAATTAGTCTGGTGGACCAAGACCTATAGGGACGCCTACGCCGCTTTGGAAAGAAACAAGACGGACCAGGACAGCATGAGAACTCGCTTGGTGGACGTCTTTTGCCGTAAGGTGCCCGCTGAGGTTATCGTCGCCATTACCCCCATCATCTCGGAAAGCAGAGACTTCATCCAGGCTGTCTTGTCGTATGTGGCGCATAAGAACTCCGATTTCAAGACGAAGGTGAAGACGCTGGAACAGGAGGTAAAAACGCTGCAAAAGCTGAATGAGACGAGCAGCAGTGAGATGGCAGAGCTTCAACGCGTCGTGCATGGCATGGAGACGGAGATCGGCCATCTCCGCAATCAAACCAGGGACAGGCCAGCCTCACCCTCCAACTCATCTCGCGATCGGGACGAGAACTACGACGAGGATGACAGCACCATAAGTGACGACAATGAATCTATTGGTGGCTACGGATATAGTGAATATGGTTATGACAGCGCCATGAACGATGATGAGGACAGCGATATGGACGATGATGACGAAGGTAGTGACAGCAGCATGGAAGAAGACAACTACAACGACCACTTCTAGCCAGACAACTACGGCAAGTTTAAGTAACTGTTAGCCTAGGTTATGCTGAGGTCGACTAGCGTGCAAACATGCCACAAGGTATGCGTCAAGGAAACACTACCAAGAGATCGAGGCCCTCTGGACGTACGTCTTCGTTATTGATAGTTCGAATGCATCTGATTTGACCCACGAGGCGATGTTCTCTTAACTTGAATTCCTTTCTCCCTATTGTGAACAGAACATTGAGTCATACTTGGCACAGTTTCTAACAATTGAGACCTTCTGCCTGACCGACAAATTCTGAGGAGTCTTCGCCTTGTGATTGCTCGCGTTGTACCAGAGAGCGCCCATGCTATTGCTGACTAGCTATTTCTAAAACAGATAGCAGAATTATGTTTTCAGTCAGTGATCCTGAGCATTGAGATGAATTGCTTCGTACCAGTCTTTGGCAGCAAGCGGTATGTCTGCATGTAGGCGGAGCAGCACGAATAAACACAAGAACACGGGTTCAATGGCACCGCCACTTTCTACCGTAACTTATTCTTACCCTCAACCCTGGATTAGAAATTCTAGGTTCAGCCTTTATAAACGGTTGATCCTGAAAAAAAAGGAAAGAGGAAATGAATATGGTGACAAAAGGCCGCATTTTAGCAATGTTGGACTGGGTGGACATGGGTTGGGTTGATAGAAAGACTGCAAGAGCTGTTCAGGTTTAGCGGCTACTCAACGTCCCTGATTTGCGCCTTATGGGCCTCTATGAAGTATTATTAAACATGAGTTTCGGTAACGAGAATCTGGACCCGAGGCTGCAAATTGGGGTCCTTGCGGATCGCGGCACCATGCGCGTGATCGAAAGCCATCATTAACGATGCTCTCAACAGGCAGAGAAGGGGGTGATGCATATTCCACGTGGGGAATACGGTAAGCATTCATTTCACTTGGAACAAAAATAGATCTGACCCGAAGTGTGTTTTTTATTATTATCTTTTCTTTTTGTTTTCTTTTTTTAACCATCAAATTATTGGCTTCCAATCTAAGAAACATACCATGATGTTTAGTGTTATCGTGGTACTCGGCTCAAATACAAAGAGCCTGTCGTGAGAGCATCGCTTCAAAGGCTCAAAGGCTCAAAGTTTCACTCGTATTGCAGCGACTCAGGGGTCTCTCACAGACAACAGAGCGGCACCTGCTCATGGATACGGTTGCTCCAGTGGTTGACGGCGACTCTGATCGATGGATGCATGCGTACGAAAAAAGAGTGGTGCGACTTATCACTTAACCACCAAGCGACTCAACCCTTCTCTAAGCGCTGGTGTAATGAGGTTTCGGACTCCTTGTAGACCAGCGTTCTTCCTCACTCGAAGAATTTCAATCAGCCAAATCGACCTCTGTAATGTCTTTCCTGCCAATTTTGCGCTTTAGCGAGTAACTAATACATCAAGCATTCTGCTGACACCCGAAGCACTTACTAAGGACACTCCTAACATCACCAAACATATCGCAAGCAAATTTTCTGCCTGAATAGTCTTCCTTCATCGGATAACATACGACGACGGACTGATATATAGGGGGTTTGCCACTAAATTCCTCAGTTGCCAGGCTTCCAGATGCCATGGCCGGACCTGGTTAATGAACAGGGGTTCAAAGCAGATAGTCTTGTCCTCCTGTATTGAGTGTGAACCCCGTGCGAGAGGATCCAAAGCGAAGAAACCAGAGGCAATGAAGGTGATGAAGAGGTAAAAAGTTCTTAAAAATCAGCAAATAACAGTCGGTCGTCTCTGCAGCTTCACACGACCATCAAAACTCTATTTTACAGCCGTTCAGCCCTTTATACATACGTACGTACCGTTGTGTGCTTAGCAGTTTGCGGTTAGCGCCTACAATTATTACTCGCGAATAGCAACGCCCCTTTTTCATACGCATACTTTAATCACCCTACTCACCTAGCTCGTCTTAAGCATTACCTAAGGAGTTAACAAAGCAGCCAGAGCAAGGTCAGCAGCCGGGCAAGGTCATCAAACTTGCACACCAAGTTGGATGCCACCCAGCTTATGTTTCAAGAATCTAAACTTATCGCGCACACCTGGCAGTTTTTATATATTTGTGGAACGACTCCGATGGTCGCTTTCGAAGGACGCCAACGCCGTCACTGGCGAGTAGGGCCTGGCGGTGTGTGAGGTTGACATTAGTTTCCCCATTGCAGACATATCTCTAAACCAAAGCATATACCGACGCCGAGTGAAATACAGAATATATCAGGGAACTTGGCCACCGTAACAAATTTGGTGATTTGGACTATCTTAAAAACCTGTCGAATTCCTCCACACAAACCGTTGAGTAACCTTCAGTTGTTTCAAGCCATACCAGATTTCAAGGTGCAGCCCATCATCGTTTAGTGTTTCTTCCATGGGACAATAATGTTTTGCAGAACCTCTATGTCTCTGAGGGTCCACGTTCAAGGCTTTCGCCAATTAACCTTGAAGATAGCATGATGGGTTCGGGTGGCCTTGATTATCTTTCCTTGCCAGTTACGGCTTGGCTTTGCCAGATGAACATGACAAAGTCTCTGTATCAGATAGGCCATGGTCAGTATAAGCATAAATACCCATCATACGCGAGTCTAAGTGACACAAGGTATAGTCATGGAACTAAGCTGGCCGGCCACACTTACAAATGAGTCAGTCCAACCGATTCCCAAGCAATTTGGGTTGTGATTGCACTCGCTTTCCAAGCAAGCCCAGGGCGTCGGGTATATGTTCGTTGACACTTTTCTCTGATTTGTGTTGTGTGTCGAGTAGTGACATCGTTTTTCGTACTCTACGCCGTTGATGGAGAACTTCGGGGCGCATCCGCCGCCGCTACACATACTTGGCCACAACATCCTCTGGCAGTCAGACCCACCTGCGTTGTCGATGTCGTCCTTGTTGCCTGAGTTTGTGTTGCCAGCGTTGTCTGTGTTGCTGTCGGTGCTGCCAGAGTCCTTACCGGACTCTTCACATTGGCGCAGTCGCTGCTCGAGATCGGACTTTGCGGTACTGCACTGGTTTGCGTATCCGGTCCTTTCCGCCTCGCACTGGTTCTTTTCCTGGTCCAAGACGGCTTTCTCTCGGCTGCACCGGTCCTCCGCTTGACGAAGGTCATTTTTGCCCATAGTTTGGAGGGCCTGCTTCTCGTTTTCACACTTGGCTGTCACCTCGCGTCGGATGGCATCCTTTTCGTTCTCGCACTGAGCCTTGGTGCCCGAGTCCTGCCCAGACCCGCCTTTAGTGTGATCGGGGGTCTTTTGTTTTTTGACAAGGAGTATGAAACTACCCTGTTGGCCATTTTCCTTCAATTTTTGGAACTTTGAGCCTGCCATGAAGCAATTATTTCCTTGCCAAGTGGATGCAAGACACTCTGGGATGTCGACGCAGAGCTGCGCACAGTCCTGAGGGGTGGCCGCTGGCCTGGAATGCTTTGTGTACGGGGCCGCCCATGACGCGCAGACATACTCAAACTCAGTTCCACTGACGAAAGCTGTGCCCGAGGCGTCCATCGTGGGACAGCATGACTTAAAGTTGGCAGAGGCTAGACAGTTGCTATTCTCGGAGTTGAGAGGTTTCTGCTGCGCCCAAGCGCCGCATATGCTTAGGAAGGTAAAAAGGTAGATGGAGTGCCCGAGCATGCTGACGTTAGATATGAAGTGAAGAGTGTATAAAGGTCGATAGTGAAGCGTTGACAGTTGTAGTATCTATCTGAATCCAGTTTCTGTACAGTTGTATTTATATAAAATGGATTTGGCTGAGTAGGTCTTCTTTATCAAATACGTGTCTCCAGCCAACACGTTCATGTCCAACGGAACTCATTTTCCCGGCCCTAAGGAAGGCTATTTTCTTGGACTCCAAAGCAAGATGATTACAGTCCCTGCCGGATTCAAACTTTCACATGATGGAAACTTTGTAAGTTTGATGGATTAACGTTCCTACGGTACATTGACGTCATTAACGTTCTGGTTGCCAGATGCAATATGCTATGAACTGCGAAGGCATGCTTAAGCTAGCCCTCCATGGAATTGAGCTGTCTAGTTACATGGAAGATCGACAACGTTGAACATTGGACACTGGAACGTATACCGGGTATACGGCTCTGCATGTAATAAGACATGCCCAACTTAAGGCTGTTCGCATAGTAAAGTATCTTGGCTTCAAGACCTCTTCTTTGAAATAGCCGGCGCCTCGGTGATTCTGAGGCGTCACAATACGCATGCAGTCTGGGGATAGGTATGGTATATCCAGTTTTGTACGCGATCTAAGACATTATCGAGATCGACTTGTCCATCTAACTGCTTGGGAGAGCGGGGTTGAAAAGATAGGCACGTTAGGGGAACGCTCGTTATTCGAGCCGTCCCGCTTCTTGAGACATTGTCTCACATTCTCCGGCATATTAGTCCCAAACCGATGGATACCATGACGTACGTGTTCACAGTAGGTGTCTCAAACATGAAATAGTGAGTTTCATTTTGTTGAAGCTGCGTGCAGTTTTGCTTTCCTAACATATTGTTTGTGAAGGTATAAGGCACTGGTGAGTTGGTTATGAATAAGTCTAGCAGGTTGTAAACTTGTTTAGATCGTGGCTGATCGAAATCCGGAAAAGTTTTCAATATACGCCTCGGGCTTGGGAGAGTTTACGTTGCCGCCCATTTAGCCGAGCTGTCCACAAGGTTTTATCATGGCATGACGAGGTAATCAACTGTCAACTTCGACGCAAGCAGATTCCTTTCACGTTTACTAACCCATCTAGCTGAGTTCCCCTTCTTACAAGGCTTTACAACCTGAGAAAGTCGGGAAATTCTTCTTGAAGACGTACACATGGTTCTTTTGGACGTTATTGATAGTCCAACCCGACGAACAGAGGTATATAAGACGCATCACGCCATCGGCTTCAAGCTGGTTCTTTTCATCATCTACCAATCATTCAATCTCATCAGTTTTCTTATCAACCCAGCAACCCATCAACACTATCGGAAACAAGATGTTCGTCTTTCGGGCCAGTCTTATAACTGTCTTGCTCGCATATCAAGCGGTTGCGTATCAACAGCCTCTTGGGCCTCCGTCTCGCAGCAAATGGACCTTGGACGCAATCAAACCACTCACCGACCCTGACTCTGGACGGGTCAAGTGTTGTCCCGAGGGAACACTATTCGACGGCACTTCCTGTGTTCTCGGGGTCCCTACCTGTCCTGAGGGAACAACACTGAAGAATGGTCTTTGCGTTTCGATTGGCGGGCCTTCATGCCGGGACGGCGAAGTCTTCAACGGCCAAGTCTGCGTCAAGTCAACACCACCATCTTGCCCGACATCATCAGAATTAAAAGGGAAAGCCTGCGTTTTGGTGACACCGCCCAAATGTCCCGCCGGCTTCCAGCTAAACGACAAGGTCTGCGTTTCAAACATAAGTCCTGTCTGCCCCAACGGCGATCGGTTCAACGGAAAAGGCTGTGTGAACTCAAAAGGGCCATCGTGTCCGGAGGGAAGCATTATTAGCGATGGGTCCTGCATCAGTATTCAACCACCCAGCTGTCCCATCGGCAGCCAATACGACGAAACCAACAACATCTGCGCTTCTTATGAAACCCCACGATGCCCTCCAGGAACGCTCGCTAGAGAAGGTCATTGCATATACGAAGATGGCCCCTCTTGCCCTTCTGAGACGACCTTCAACGCCAAGAGCAACACTTGCGTAATGGTCTCTCCGCCATCGTGCCCTTCGGGTAGTATCCTGGAAAGTACGAAGTGCGTGTCTTCAGAAAGACCCTCCTGTCAATCCGGAACCGAAATGTCCGTAGATACAGCCTCTGGAACTTCCCGCTGCTGCCCATCTTCTATGAAATGGGACGGCAACGTGTGCTCGTCTAAGATCCCCCCTGACGGTATATGTGCGGAGGGGTCGACTGAGGTCGACAACCGCTGCCAAGTCGTATCTGTTGTACCACCTTTCTGCCCTCCTGGAACCAGGCTCGATTCGGACCGTTGTGTTACAAACATTCCTCCTAAATGTCCTCCCGGTTCCACCCGCGACGGCACAGTCTGCTCGTCCATGGAGACACCGACTTGCCCGGAAGGTTCGGCCTTGACAAATGGCAAATGCGTTTCTACCGTCCAGGTCTCGTGTCCTCAGGGCACTCACCTCCAAGGAGAAAGATGCGTCACCTCCGTACCACCCTCGTGTCCCTCCGAGTCCAATTTCGACGGGAAAAACTGCGTTGTCGACCGGCCTGTGTGTAAGGATGGCGGCCATTTTGATGGTGAAGATTGCCTCAGCCCCGGTTCTTTCCCTAACTGCCCTGAAGCAACGGTATTTGATGGTTCGCGCTGCGTAACAGGCTTGCCGCCGTCTTGTCCCCAGGGGTCGTCACTGAGCGATGGCAGTTGCGTCACTGCAGAGTGCCCGGTCTGCCCCGAGGATGCGACCCTTATCGGCGGCGAATGCGTCACGGGAACTCCTAGTTGCCCTGCAAACCAGATCCTGAAAGGAAACCAATGTGTCAGCATCGAAAAGCCCGAGTGCCCGCCCAGCCACCAGTGGGTTGGCGGTCGCTGCCAGGACATCGAGGAGAAGACCTGCCCGAAGGGATACATCCTCCGGAACGACGACTGTGTCTCGGATGCCTCGCCCAAATGCGATCCAGGTACCACCTTCAACGGAACGGTCTGCGTCGCCGACGAGCCACCGCAGTGCGAGGAAGGCACCGAGTTTGACGGGACACAGTGCGCGTCCATCGTCGAGCCAGAGTGTCCGGAAGGGCTCAAGTTTAATGGCAGGATCTGCGTCTCCGAAGAGGACCCCGTTTGCCCTGCGGATACAGTATGGGATGCTGCTTCCAAGAGCTGCGTGGGCGACGATAGGCCTCAATGTCCCGACGGCCAACTCTTCAACGGCGAGCACTGCGCTTTGTCGTCGGACGGCTGCATGGAGTTCGAGTACTGCCCGCCAGGAAACAGTCGTAGTCAACTCATTCCTGAATGTACTTTCCCCCAGTGCAAATGATCTCTGGCGTCAGCGCCACGGATACAATGCGACGGAAATACTTCAGCATGCATAAGAGGGCCCCGAAGCATCACTTGGTAGCACTTGTCCCTTACTAAAATTAAGGACCTATTATCAATATATCTATCGTCTTCGTCGAGGAAGCTGGCTGTCAATTGCTTGGAACATTCTTATGGAAGTGATCGTTGTAGTAGCTTTCTCTTGCAGCTGTAGGATCAACCTAGTTGGCAAAAGTTTAAGAACCAGTACTGATGGCAACAACTGCCTCCAGGCCACCTTATTCAACAGCAATCTTTAGCAAAAGAGCAAAGACTTTAACGGCCTCGGAAGGCTGCAGATAGAATTTAATACTTCTATTTCTTGGTAACATCATACAATAGGAACAAGAAAGTCTGATTCGCGGTGCTCTTAGTGCAGTGGCAAAGGCGGGGTATTTTGCATTTGGCCGGGCTGCCATAAATGAGATGTATGGAAATGACATCAGAACTACACAGCGGCTGTTGCGGCCGAGATACACTCGAAAGAGCTGTTGAGATTGCAACGTACCTTTATGTATCAGTAAAGACTGCAGATACCTGTGGCACAACCAAATATAAGAAACAGAGGTACTAAGAAACCTAGCCATTCATTGGTCAATTCCAGCAGCTTCGTAAGCCCTTGTTGAATCTACTTCGCCCTTGGGAAAATAGCGCCTTCCAGCACTCAATTGGATGACTACTCTGACCTAGACTTCACTTTTCTGTATGGGCCCTTAGGTATTCGTAACTGAGCGCCTACAATCCCAGTGGCCGCTGTAGTCAAGAAGAGATTCTTCAGCAAGTGCCGCGGTATCCAGCACCCTTATCCCAATCGTCTCCGTAACCCTCATTGATTCCCTTTAGCTTACACAACGCAAAGAAGTCGTCGCCGCTAATCACGTTACCGGGCTTCTGAATGCACTTAACGCCATCAAACGTCGCCTTGTTGGTTATGTTAACCTCAGTCAGTTGTTACAGACCTAGTCAACAAGATACTCACAACTGAACCATAGGTATCTTTACACACATCCCCCGTCCAATCGTTCCTAGGAATCCATCCTTGTGAAGTCAATAGGCAGCAGTTGTGACTACTGTGGTCCTTGCTAATTATAGGTGGCTTCAGTCTGGGATATCCCTTGTAAAAAGTGAGCATTACTATTTACCTATAAGCCGCCTGAATGAGAAAGCAGGTAAGGGCAAGAGTCTTGAGAAAGAATGTCATTGTGGTTTTGTGCTTGATGTTTGTCCACTGTGAGCAAAGAAAGTGGATCGCTGCCAAGTGGGAAGTCAGAATTTCTAGTAAGGGCGGAATGTCTCTATTTAAGTCGCCCATCAAGCAACTCGTGATCTCTCCACAAAGACCTGAGTCAAGCTCCTTGTTGTCACCCGTCATGATAGATTGTTGTTAATCAGGGGCTTTACTACAAAATCTTGAGGACGTCACATTTTGAAATAAGCGGCGTGTCCTCCTTCACGGGTATAAGCTTTCGGCTACTGCTGTCAAAGTGTGCGATGTGTGTGTTGGCGTACCAGCTAAGTAGGGGATTGGCTGGACGGATAGTTATGGTAATTAATGCCCGTAGGAGATCCGTAATGCGTGGAGATCTGGCTGATTAAACCACTAATAATTGTGTCGCGGTGACCGGAAGAATTCCCTAAGAATTCAATGGAAGGAAATTTCCTGTTGGATAGTACCAGGAAGAACCAGGATATCCAATTAAAAGTACAGTTACTCATTGCCCTTATGGGCGCTTTAACATTTAACAGTCTAACTCGTAATCGCCAATGAGTGCCACACGTAGCGCCGGCATCATTTGATCTAGACGTCTCAGAAAAGCAAAGACACTCAACGATACAATCCTAAAAGGCCCAAGCTAGTACCTCGGGTAGTGTTGCCAGCTTAGAAGCGAAGCGGCAACTGTAGCAATCGGGGAGTTGTACAACTAGACAATGACAATAATCACCAACTGACAATTGGGGCCATTTAGAGAAGTTACTATAATGTAGTATGATTTTCATTGGAATACCTTTCTTATTACATAATAGCCTTTCTTAGTGGGCTTCGGAACAACTAGAACATTCTCAATTTGTTAGGGGCTGAGGCCGACCTAGGGAGCCGCGCACCCGCCGGACTAACGCAGAAACCTCTGAGTGATTCCCGGCCCACTGCCATGGCTCGTAGCGCAATTGATCACTGTGTGTACGCCTGAGTAGTTATGCAGTGCAGATCAGGAGATGATAAGACGGGGTTTTTGCCATAGAAGCTTGTGCTTTGGGGACACTCGGTTGACTGAGCTCTCGGTGAACCAAGACAGCAAGCGGGGAAGAAAATAGGCTGTCTATGGTACATCGAGAACATCGTCGTTTCCATCTACAATAGCGCAAGGCAGTTAAAATTCACTCTTTAGCTTAAAATTAACGTTATTTAGTTACTACTGTGATGGGATGGGGTGGATTGGCAGCCAGATACCCCAAAGTACACAAGGGTCCGGCGGCTGGATATAAAAGGGAGGTTGGTCACAGTCATTACAGAGGGGGTAACAAGCAACGCACGCCCATCATCATTATCAGATTCGTTTCGTTAGTTATTCAGTCGCTACAGCAGAATACACACAGTCATTACCGTACTTCATCCCCAGCTGCTATCATGATCGCCAGAATCACTCTTTTTATGATTTCTCTGTCAATACTTAACCTTTTTCAAATTTTATTACGGATTAGGTCTGAGAATCACTAGACCTATCCAACCATGTACGCATCACCCTGCTCAGACAGCGTTGGAGGTGGGTGTGGTTTCCACGTCTTTTCCCCTCGCTTCTAGCAAGCGGTCATGACGCTTTCACAGTAGCCTTGTTCCTACGTGTTCACTTTTGAAACATTACTTGAAAGATGGGGTAGTTAGGACGCATTAACTTGTGAGGCTGCATTAACCTTTAAAAATACCTTCTACTGTAAATCTGTTTGTTGGAACCAAGGATGCTTCAGTGCCTCACGCGCAGTAATTCTTCTTGCTGGATCCAAATTCGTCATCTTGATAATCAAATCCCTGAGCTCCGCATCCACATAATGCCACATTGCAAAAGGCTTTCTCGGCCTGTCTGCATCAAAATCGGCTGCGAGATCGATAAGACGCTGAAAAAACAGATTATCCTCGCCGACATGCTGAAGTAGACCCTTAAAGCCAGTCTCATCTCCGAAATACGATATATGTCTCCGGAGTATGTGCCGCCAGGCGTCCTCACTGCTTAGCTCGTCATCGCTCACACGAAAGATCATGTCATTGAGCATTACGTAGATGGTTAGTACCCCAAACGAGAAGACGTCAGATGGTGTATTCTGCCGGGCTCGGGCCCATGACTCCGGGCTTCGCCACAATTGGTTCCCACAAAGACAGCCTTTCAGATTCTTGCCGGATGGAAGAACTACGGCATCCTCCAAATCAGAAATCTGAACACTGTGGATCTTAATGTCGTCTCTTGCATCGTCGTCGTAGTCGATAAGGATGTTGTTAGGTTTGATGTCTGTGAGTTTGTCAGGTTCAGCAACTTTAATGTCAGTCGCCCGAGATAAACTCACCAGTGTGAATGATTCCTTTTTCATGAAGCACAGCCAGCCCACTGAGAGCGCTTCTAAGGATAGACTTTCTTGTCGCTTTTGAAAGAGGCTTCTGGCTCATTTGCAAGAGGTGGTCAGCGAGAAAACAGTAGACAAGGAGCTCGAACGCAGGAATAGTGTCAATTGGTGTCCGCAGGTTGGGGCATGAAGCTAAAGAGCTTTGTAAATCTTGTTGGTATTCAAACTCGCCCGGAATCATGTTTTTGAGGACGAAGTTTTCCGCGCCAGCACTTAATGCAAAGTTCAGCTATTTGCGCTAGTCAAATGTATGAGTCGAATGTACGCACCTTGCTCTGTAAACACAGAGTAACGGGTCTCGTTGCTCAGAAAGAATCTCTTGGATGCCATATCTCTTACCTGAGCGGCCATGAAGCACTGACCCTACGGAGAAAGGCTCGGTTTTCGACAGTGACATGATGTGGCGGCTTGGATGGTGGCAAAGTCGGCCGCTTGACGGAAGTTCAACTTTGCTGTGACAGGGCCGTCGAGGCGAAAGCAATCTTTGAAAGTTGATTGCTGTCCTTGGCGCCATCTAAATGATGAAGTTACCTTACACGATGTCGTTTTTGAGGTCGCAAAGTGTGGCCTGCGCTTCGGAGGCTGTGTGCTGTTTGCGATGCTGAGCAATGAAGTGGTACTAGGGGAGAACTCCACAGGTTTCCGCAGTGCGCACGGGCATCGGGCGCGCGCTTATTTCGGGCGGTTATTCCATCGCTCCGAGTCGCCGAGTCCCATTGTCTGTCACATGTTCGGTGGGGCTTAACGAAACTTGGCGCCTATTTCGAAAATGTTGCTACTCAGATGGAGATGCAATCCACCTACACTACCACGATGAGCCCATGGTCGGGTTCGTTGGACCAAAACACATTCCACCTCCGCCTAAGGAGTCCTCGCCGGTGGAGAGGGGTCGTTGTGGTTTCTGCAACGTGCTCCAAAGCCGCCAGGCTAGCGGGGGTCCTCTTGGAGTTGCATTCTTTCTCATCACATCCTCACATGCTTAGCCCGATAGAGCCGTGGTCGGGAAAGGGGTCAAAGATATAACAACATCTTGGAACCATAGATGGCTTTAAATCCTGATGCATCCAGCTAACTAATCATTCAAAGCTGTTCTGAGAAATCCCGTATTGTATCACACGTTGATTCTACAAATCACAGTTCAACTGCCCTCAAAATGTCTAACGCTAAAGTCTTGTCAACCAGAATTGTCACCCAGATTTCGAAAGGGGATCGAGTTGTACAAGTTGGTTTTGTTGAAAAGGCAGACATTTGGCATAGAAAGTTTCTCAACGACGAAGTCCAGCAGAAATTCGCGAATTCTGCGGAAGGATACATCGATACCTTCAAATTAGACACAGAAACAGTTGCGCTCCAGTATGTGCATCTTCCACATCTCATTTCCTTCCCTAGATCCAATAACATGAGATCTTACTTATCCCGGAATCATGTAGGGAAACCCCGCACAAAAGCCAGTCGGACAATCGAACTCATTTCACCGCTGTGGAGTTGGACGGGGCCGGAAAAGTGACAGCTAAGCGTGACTTCGTCGTTGATTGAAAGCCTGGGACGGCTGAAAAGCACTTACCAAGAGTTAGACGAAGAGAGCTTCTATTTTGTTGTTTCTGTCTTACGACGCTATGCAGGCGGGTGCTGGAGTCAGGCGAGCTCTCTCTTCAGCCGCAACTTAATGTTACATAAGAGAGTATGTAAAGTATAAAATTGAAAGTCATTTTTTCATTCAGCTCGGTCTAAATAAGCTTTAGGAAGATGATGCTCCAGCATCCACGATCATGCTGCCAAGGCATTCCGGACTTGGGTACATGACATCTCTACTACCACATCGCCATGTACTCGGACGGCTCTATTTCCGCAAATGGTGCCATCTGACAGTTCACCCGTAGCCAATAGCTTTGGTATGTGTCGGAATAACACGTCGGGATCTGGCTGTGGCAAGTGGTGTGGTGGCCCGTGGCGGCTAGACATGTGACCGGCCTCCTTCCGTTTGAAATCACTTCTACCGCTTCAGCCAGGGCAGAGATTCTTCTCTTCTACATATCATCAAGCAACCAAGAATGCATGCAACTATTTCCGAAGGAGTTTTGGGAGAGATTGCTCTGATGATGTGGGCGTGATGATGTCGAGGTTGTTGGACGAGACGAGACCGAGTGCGCGAGGTGGTGCTGAGGACTGTGGACGAGTGTCGAGAACGGCAAGTTCCTCAGGGTGTGGTTGGAAGGGTTGGGCCCGTTAGCCCCGGGGTCATCACCCCCCGGGTTTCCCCCGCCCACCGCGGGGAGGTGGGCCCATGGGCGGGATAAGCATATTGGATTGATGTGTGCGCCGCCTGGTCCACGTTAGCACATGAGTGAAAACTTTGAGCAGGACTTGGTTTACTTACTTTCGTCCATTACTGATAAGATATATAAGCGGTCACTTGGGGCCAGCGTAACATCTGCTTGTCGCGGGCTGCCGGCGTTCTCGTTATAAAAAGCATCTGAGTTGTTAGCTCGTAGTCTCGAAAATTAACGAAAAAACAAAGACAAAAGGAATAACTTACTTATTTCTTGTTGCTGAAAATGTGCTCGAAGTCGTCGACCTCCTCCTCGTCGTCGTCCTCGTCGTCGTCCTCGTCGTCGTCCTCGTCTCTGCCGTCCTTGTCGTCCTTGTTCGCACGGGCAGAAAAGAGAGAGATGGGATGGGTGACGATGGGGACGATGATGGTTAAAGAAGAGAGAGAGAGAGAGAATGTCGTTAGAATCATTAATGATAAATCAAGAGGAGTCGCCTGCACTGCAGCCATGGTCTTTCCTGCTTTCAAATTTTCATGGGACGCTCCTCCTCATGTGTGCATCTCTAACGCCGCTGCCTCTGTTATTGTGGGAAAGCTACTCAGGGCAGATGGCGCGGACCGAGTTGCCAACACAGCTCTTCTATTTTTTTTACTCACATGCAGGAATCATTTAATAGCTCTTGCAAATATCACATCTCCCCTTTCTCTGGGCTGGAAGCAACGCCCTTGACTATACACATTGTCATGGGAACATGCAGGAGCAGATGGCAAGCGGGTTTTTTAAAGTACTATGAGCCCGAGATAGCATTGACGTGCCCCATTTTAAATGCCTTGATCATAAGCTTGAAATAACTAAGACAAATAGCAAAACAATTGTGGAACACTTACACTTTCCCTTGAAGAATACCTGTTTAACTGCCTGGTGTCCAGCTCATCTCCTTCTCGCGGTCTAGGGATGTTAGATAATCCAGCTGCATCCAGCGTGAGAGACCCGTACTGTTTGACGAGCTTGCGGTCGGCATGGATAGTACATGACCACATGCTAGTAATCATGTCTTTGGTCTGAGATTAAGGACGACCATATCACTATTTGTAGAACTTCGACACAACCACCAAATTGTATCTTTATTTCAATAAATCTCTTGACCCATCAACTCTGTAAACAATACAAACATATTGGTGTCTGTGGCTTTAGTATCAACAGTCGTTCTTTGACGGCAGCCTGGCTGCATATTCAATGTTCCTATAGACGCCTTACTAGAAGGCTTCCGCGCTACTATAATCTCAGGCAAGCGGATTGTCCGCGTTGCGAGCTATTTGGAGACAAATTATGGCGTCCGGTTGGATTGGAGATCTGAGAGAGGCTGAAGCTTCATGAGTGTGGTCTAAGGTTAGACTCGTTGTTGCATAGTCTTTTGCGCCAACAGCCTAGGAATGGCTTCTTTGGCACTCACAGCTAAGGACCAGCCGGTGACTCGCGCCCGCAGGGGTTTCAACGAACTTGGTGGCAGCTTTATTGACGTCAAGCCATCGCAGTCCAATCCAAATATCAGGGTCGTTGTTAGGGACAGGAAGCCGGAGGGGGGCCGGGGCCCACCGGGGCGGCCGCCGGCACAGAATTATATATTTTTGATACACCGTACTGCCTAGATAAACCACACAAGGCCTATAGCAAAAGTATGCTATTGCTATTAAGAAACGCATTATAAGACCTTTGACATATGTACTTGGCTGTGCGAAGAGAGAGCTTTTATGGATGGTGTTGCAATAAGGAAGATATTAGGAAAGCATAGATCATGAGGGAATTTGGGATCGCTGTCCCGGAGCCTCGGTCATGGATCGGTAATTGATATCATTCAGCTGTGTGATAGAGCAAAAAAAGCGTCATATTTTCGAGTGAGATTCAAGCAAGCTGGGCGCCCAGCTCAACCTGCTGGGCTGATCGGTACTGGAATATCCAATGACGACTGCAGCCCTGGCACTCGTTGCCATAGGATCGTGGTCAAGGAAAGTGTACTCTTCAAAACTTTGTTTCTACTTGAATGGACTCGAACTCTACCCGTTCAACAACTTCTCCATCTTCGAATGAATTCGTCCGATTTCAGACCCCTGCAAATACTGTACAGCTTGGGTAGAGCCACCGCGTCGATGCTCTCAATGGCACAGTTGAACCTCCGGTATGTATGTCGGCTCGCTACCTCCTCCCACGCTCGTAAAGTCTTGTACCCTCGACCATATTGCCAAGCCATGATGTCGAATTGCCAAGTCGCAGCCATCGTGAGATTGATTTCGCTCTCCCTGACCTCGTATCTGAAAAGGAACCCTTCTCCGATACCAGGGCTCCATACTTCCAGTATCTTTAAATAAGGCATACATGTAGCTGCTTGACTTGCTGCGACAAGTAGACAATCTACCTCTATAGGACTAACAGGCAGTCGCCCAAGTTGGCAGCTGAGAACTAGACGCTCAAGCATGCAAGAAGGTGATGCCTCGCCCGATGAGATTAAAAAGTTGAAGTGGGAGAAGAAATCCCTCGCGTCGATGACATATGTAATTGCCAGTTCCTTGAGATGAAAGCTGGTGGGAACCGCAGTCTGGAGCACAGCTGCTGGCCCGTTTGCTTCCTCGGAGTCGCTTTGACTTTGAGCTTCAGATATCAATTTGGACCGAGACTCCCATATGGATAGCCTCTGCAGAGAAGGGACTCGATCTGCAATCAAGAAGGCGGCTCTGTTTCCGATTGCTTGTTGGAATGTTTGCGTCGTTCCCAGCTGTTGTTCAAAATCGAGTCGCTGAAGGCACGGAAAACTGTCGCGGAGGTGGAAGAGTAAGATAGACGAACAGCTCCAAGAGATTGTTGGGCTGATGGAAATTGCGGTGATACTAGGGACCACCTCAACAGGCCCTTGCTTGCGGACGACACTGTTGATACTACGGATTTCCGCGGATAGATCTAGAACGGCGGGTGATCGACGGTGGACACAACGACGGCGACCACGCTTAGATACCCACTTCCGATCGCCTGCGTTCGGAGCCAAGATACCATTTAGTTCAAGCGAAATACCACTTTTAGGTATGTCTTCGGTCCAAAGAGCAAGAATAGAGAGGAGCTCTTCCAAATTTTCAAAAAGTACCCTCTCTCTCTCGATAAGTGTATGTTGGCCTCCGACCTCCCGAAGGCATCGATGGCAAAGGTATTCTTCCATTCTCAGATAAAGGGAGATGGTCTTAATGAGAGATCTTTGAGGACTTCGGATAGCCTCGCGAAAGCCTTGAAAGTTCGACTTTGAAATCCAGGGCCGGAAGGTCAACTTCTGCCAGAGCAACGGTTCGAAAAGGCTCTGCCATTCTTTCGACACACTTGCGTAGATGGCGATAGGGAGTTCTTTAGAAGTCAAGACGTTGGCTAAAGATTGCAGAATCATGCGTCGGAGCTCTAGTGAAAGACTTGTCCAGCGAGGATTTCTCATGCCTTCTGCTTGGATGGCGATGTGCTGCAAGGCTCTGTGAGATGGGAGCTGCATCATGATGGCAAAAGAATGGGGTAGACAGAAGAAGTCGGGAAGCGGGTGGTGAGTGATTCGGTCTGAGCTTTTTTGCTGGTGGTGAGAAGATGTAAGCCAGAGTTCATTCTGTATTTTCTGTCCTCTCTATATTTCCCTACAGGGGCCATCAAGCCCCTCAAACTCAGTCAGGGAATCTTACCGGAGGTTTGCCTATTTTCCTCTTGCTGCCTAGGTCTCGCTGAACTCTCCATAAAGGTAGCGTTCGGATGAACATTACGAGAGCAAGATATTGATTGTACGTGCGGTAATCGCCAAACCCAAAGCCTCAAAAATAACAAGGTGAAACTCCCCTGGTCCATACATCTACTGTGAAACAAGGTAGCAGTTCACTTGCAGACTTCTGCAAAGTAACCTGCGTTAGCGAAGAAGTTTTCCAGGACATCGGCCGGCATGCGGTGGAGATGACCGTCGAGTGGACGGCTACACGGCCTCTTCTGCTAGCTCGTCGTTGCGTCATGGTGGTGTAGCCATGGCAAACGCTTTACCTTTCTTTATGAGGCAGGAGATACTCTGGAAACCAAGAATCATCTTTGGCTATTTGAATGTAGCTGAAGTGTAAGTGTCTCGTTCAAGGTTCTATCAGCCATGGTCACAGCCCATCTCAACCTCAGTGGCTGCGCGTCATCATGAGCCGAGATGCAGCGCCTGTTGTATATACATGCTCATGAGTTGAAGCTTTAGAAAACGAATCAGGGGTTAAGTTGAATAACATGACTAGCGACCCTCTGTTCTGCCATTGCCTGTCGTACGTTTTAGACCTATTAACTACATGGTATTCAGCCTTTCATGCGGCGAGAACATTCAACCCCATGACACATCGAGGACCGAGCCGACGCAACACAAAGGCGTCACCATCTGTGCAATAGGCAAGACACTGGAAAAATTCGAGCATGTCGGAAAGGTTACTCATTAAATCTATGTATTCCCATCGGCGCCGTGCCGGGAGATCGTTGAGGGGTACAGTAAGGCCCCATGCAATATTCAGTCTATGTCTCATCTCTTTGATCATTATCACTTTGTGAAGAGAGGAGAAAAAAAGTCGAGGGATCGACATGACCCTATCCACACTCGCATCCCTCGTGGGGACATTTAGAGCCCAAAGCCCTTTCGCTCACAAATCAACGCCGAATTTCATGCTATCACATGGAGACCAAATCCCGGACCGCGAGTCAACCCTTCGCTCTATCATCGCTCACAAAAGAAAAGTCCATCGTCCCAACAAATCATCATCTCACCACCCGTCGTTGGGGCGTCGTCTTGACCCGCGGAAGTAATCGTATTGCGTCGGGTCCTGGTCCGGCGTGTCGGCGTCGGCCTGCGGGAGTCCACTATATCCCCTCGGTCCGCCGCCCAACGCACCTACAGTGGGGCCCGGCGTAGGCGCGCTCATGGGCATGCCTGCGGCATTGCGCACAAGGGCCGTGTCGCTCCCGTTGCTGTTGATATTGTACAGAGGGCTACGAGACCGGTCACCCATGGTCGCCTGTTGAGCGAAGCCAGCCTGTGGTGAACCCAATCTTGTCGGGGACTGTTGGCCACTGCCAGTGGGTGACATGTAGCCGGAAGGCGGAGTGGGTCTGAAGGCCGAGAACCCAGACTGGGCAGAAGCGTCGCGCCGCTGCTGGCCGGTCATGCCACCCTGCAAGGGAGCCCCGGTGGGAGTTCCGGGGCGAGAGCCATAGTCGGACATGGATCCGGGTGTGCCGGGGCGCATGATATCGGGGTCACGGCCGAAGAGATCGCCCTGACCGTGTTCGTCTGCAAACTCTGCTCTGTTCTTGTAGAATTCGAAATCGAGGTTCGACTCCGAGACAAACTCAAAGCCAGGCACGTTCGCCGACTTGCCGGGCTTGCCAGAGCTCATGGGATCCAGTGCGTATGTGTCTGAGTAGCCGGAAACACTCATCATGTCGCCGTTGTTGACCTCCCTTCCGTCTGAAAGACGGCCCTTGTAAACGACGTGTAGATAGGGCTGTGCCTTTTGGTGCACCATTGGCGTGATGAGAGGCTTGTACAAAGCAGGATGACCAAAACGCGATGCCAAGCGCTCGCTGCGCAGGCGGGCCTCCTTTTGCATGCCGGCCTCGGGGTGCTTGGCAACATTGGTCGTCGAGATGTAATGGATCTTGTCGTCGAAAACTCTGGAGCAGACGACCTTGAAGATGATCAAGAAAATGGGCAGAGGGACGATGGCCAAGGCCTGTTTGTGGTAGGCCCAGTCGGACCGGGCCCAGGCGCTGAGGAAGAAGACGCAGTTCGACAAGAAGACAGCAAAGAGCATGCGATTGACGAGGACGCGCCAGAACATGCCTCCTGACTCGGTCTTGGTGACGAAGATGTAGAGCAGTAAGTACTTCTTGAGCCAGTAGTCGATTCCGTAGTACAAAGTGGCGGCCGGAAGGACCAGAGGCTGGATGCCAGAGAAGCCCAGGGCGACGGTCGCGTAGTAGAGGAAATAGTTGTAATACATGGCGTACTCGAAGGAAGGAGGCGCTGTGAGCTCAATCAGCTCTCTGGGAGTCGGGCTCGAGAACTTTCGCACGAAGAAACTGTAAATGAGCGTCCAGAGCTGGGCGAGGTCGATAGCGGCACCAAGATTACGCTGAAGAAGCCAGGTGACCCAGAAGGGGCTGACCTTGCACAAGGCTGTAAATATTGTTGTCGCAAGGTTCTGGTCAATAATGGCCTGCCAAGCATCGGTACTATTCTCGTTTGTTTCGGCGACGACGGCGGACACAAAGGACCAGACGGCGCTGAAGAGCGAGAACACGATGAGGTTGTTGAAAACGAAGAAGGCGTAGAGTTTAGCCATGACGTGACGCTCGCGACCCGTCTTGGTTTGGTCTCCAGCTTTCATGGACAGTCGACGGAAGATCATGGGAAGGACGAGATAGACAAGCGACGTCAGCGCAGGCGACGCGATACCCTGGACGATGGCCCACCAGTTCGGGTCCCTCGCAAGCTCGTCCTGGAACGCCTTCCATACGTTGCCGAGATTGTCCAAATTGATAAGAAAAATGGCAATCAAAGCGTTGGGGGCAATCCATACGAAAGTCAACACTGCGATCCAAAGGTTGTTGACAATGCGTCTCCACCGGCGCACCGAAGAGCTGAGGGGCAGGTTGTCCCAGATAATATCGTTCGGGCGGGGGGCCAAGGTGATCGTTGCGCCATGCGGGTGCTTCTTGCGACTGGCATAGGCGATGTTGTGTGCCTCGGCGATGTCAGAGTAACTGGCAAAACCGTAGGGCATGGTGCTCCGCTTGTCAACGCTGAGTCGGACTTCCTTGATCTCGATTTCCAGCTCCTTGATTCGCTGCGTCAGGTATTCGATGGCGTCGACCTTTTGACCCTTGGGGTACGTAGCGAACGATGGATCCTTCTTGGAAGGTTTGCACATCGGACGGGCTGCCGGGAGCTGGTCGGGCTTTTTCATGTACTTGGCCAGGACTTGTTCGAGCTTGCGGACGGTATGGTCGTGCTGCTCGATCAACTTTGGGAGGTCCTTGACGTTTCGGGCAATGGCAGTACGGGAGAAGGAAGAAGCGGGCACAACTTCGTCAATGATTCTCGCAATGCCCTCATCCGAGCACCTGTCCTTGGGAATGTCGTACATCTACTACAGTCAGTCTCTAGTCAAGAAAGGCGGCCGTTCCAGCACCACTAACCATCAACGTCCGCGCGTGCAGGCTGTTCTGGTACTCCTCGCTCTCGAAGTACTTGCGCCGGAGCAGCAACACCTTGCGATAGTTCCACCACAAGAAGCCCATGACGGTGAATGTGATCATGTAGGCGACGGCGACCTGAGCCCAGTACGCATCGCCCCAGACCGCTATGGGCGTAATCATGTCGAGCCAACTTCCATCGATATCCTGAGCTTGGTTGGACAGATACGTGGGGATCAGAATGGCAAGGCAGAAGACGGAGATGGTGCAGAACATGTATAGGCACATGCGAACGAAGCGCAGGAAGATAGTGGCGTCCATGCCGGCATGATGAACCAACTCGGCCTCGGTTGTATTCCATAGTGGAGGGATCCAGGACCACATCTTCTTGCCTATAGGCGGAGGAGCATGTCTCTCGTCGGCATGTTTGAGCTTGGGCGCGTAGACGGACTGGTTGTATGGTCGGAGGAAGGAGAAGGTCAGGGCGATGCCGACGGTGACGCCAAGAGAAGTGCCCAGGGCAGCCCAGATGGAGTTCTTTTGCAGCTATTTTTGACAGTCAGTACCCGGAGTGCACGATGGGCGGCCCGGCTGAGGAACGAGCTGTTCGCCTACCTGCTGGCTGTAGGGGTTCTTTATCAAGTCCAACAGCTTCTTGCCGGCATCTTCGCTCATTTTGGCTGACGAGCCCCCTTGGGGCGCGGGGGTTTGAGATGCGTCTCTAGGTGTCTTCGGCGGCGAAGGAGGCGCCGGAGGTCCTCGCTGGCGATGTTATCTTTGCACGAGGTCTTCGATCGAGCGGCGGCGGTTCGGAAGGAGTAACGGCCGGTCAGTCGGCCGTGGCGGTTTGAGGGTCGGTAGTGATACGAAGCTTGTCGTACGTATTATCTAGAGTCCTCGGGGTCGCAAGTCAGGGGACGTTTCGGTTTGCCCTTTCGTCCGAATGATACTGGGCGCACAAAGACCGGGTGCAACGTATCAAAGGGGGGTAGGGCGACAAGTGAGTGACTCGAGGTGCCGCAACGAAAGTCGGGGGGGCAGAGATCGTCGGGGTCCTCGAGAGACCTGCAGTGGTTCCCAGGGCGCGCGGTTCGGATTGGGAAACAGTGGAGCTGCAGACGTCGTCGAGGAAGGAAGGGGACGAAAAGAACGACTAACGAGGGTCGACGGGATCACGGGGACGTGGAGGGGGGGAGTTGGGAAAAAAGACGGATGGGGTTTTCAAGCGAATGTGAAAAGGTGAGGTTTAGGTAAGGTGAGGTACGGGATAATGTGGTTCAGGGACGATAGGGGACGGATAGGGCGAAGGAGGGGATGGATGCAAAGGGAAGCACGAGGTTTGTTGAGCCGAGAAAAGATTGCGTATGTCACTCGAGGCACATCCCAGTCTCTTGGGTGCGCCGATATCCGGGTCTACCGCTGGAGGAGTGTGTGGTTGACACCGATCCATTCTCCTGGACGCAGGCCTAGCTTGCGAGTGAAAAATAAAAGAAATAAAAAAGGTCCGTAAAAACAACATGCGCAAGAGAACCCGTCGCAGGGGATTGGCTCGCCTCACGTCCCTGCAATTCTTGCGCTAATGGGGTCTCGAGGAGAAGGTCCACTTCATCCGACCCACCATCACCAAGGCGAGTAGTGTCGGTACGTACCCGTTCTGTACCTGCTGCTCAAGTCATGCATTCTTCCTTCTCAATGGCGGCTGCTTGCTCACTTCTCACTCGCTCTTCGTAGTCAGGAATGGCAATGTGGGATACTTGAGTCTGGCTATGGAATCTGCAAACAATCTGCATAACCCCCAAGAGCTTTCCCACTGCGCCATGTCCTCTGCATGTCTTAATCTGCCAACAGCTGCAGGAACGCTGGTTGTGTGCGTTGCAAGTGCAAGGCCTGGGAGGTGCTGTGTACGTCCACCGAACCTCAGTACACTAATGATTTGTCGGTACGTACCCGGTGACGGTTCCTCCAGTCTCGTGGACGGAATCACAGATGAGGCCGAACATTGGACGGCCTGATTGGGCAGGTTGGCAGGAAAAAAACACAGCTGCCATCCAAAGAGCAAGCACCTCCACCAAGGCCCGGCCGGGTCTGGCTTTCCACGCTTTTTCGCTGGCAGCGCAGCCAAGCTCCAAACACCTTAAGGTGCTTGGGGAGCATGGGCCCCCCTCCTAGAATCCGTGGAACCGTCTTCTCGCAGGCGCATCGGCAGGCCCGCCGCTCGCTGTGGCTGTGTCTATTTTTGACATCCCAAGTGGGCCAGAGTTGTGCTGCCGGCACCACCTTCACCCACTCACCCACATCACACGCACACAAACACACACACACGCTGGCAGAGAAGAGACTTGGGAGGGTCTGTCCCCCTAAGAGTCCTACCAGACTGGATAGGTCCTGCACCTGCTGAGAAAGGGATGGCTTTGGGGTCGGTGAATACGAGGCGGCCCCATTTGTTCCTCTTCCAGTGTCTCTCTTTCTACTGACTACTGTCTAGTGCTGAGATGCTTGGGTTTTCATGCGAGCGATGCGCCGCTACACCCAGCCGGTACTTTGGCTGCAAAGTTGCACAATTGCTCCATCTCAGGAACAGACAGAGATCTGCACCTGGGGGGGAGAGGGGGGCATTCCGGTCGTCAACGACTCCTGACGAAAGGCTCATGAGAAGGGTGTTGCCCGCCCGCATATACACTACGCGCCAAAGGCATCACTCCACTTGGAAAAATGTCTGACGCTGCAGTCTGACCCGGTTCTGGAGTCGCCGCCGTCGAGGTTTCTCCCTCCCTTCCGTTTACTACTGTGTGGCTGCGCCTTACATCGTACTACGGAAAGACGGCATCTCAATCATGGCTCTTCACTACTTCAATCTCGTCGCAATGTCAAGCGGCATCCTGTATCCGGGTGTCAGGTTAAGTGAAAAAAGGGGCCGTCTTTGCGTCCCCTCCCCGCAGGAACCAAATACCGACAGGCCTCACAGATGTCATTAGGGGAGGACCCCAGGTACAGGACCATCGAGCAGGGCTGTGCATTGAGGGGGAGTCCTTCTCGGGGTCCTTGGGAATTTGGGGGGGAGCGGGTTCGCACATGCAAAGTCCTTTTTGTGGAGAGCGTTGGGGGGACGGGAGAGAGTTGACGGACAAGAGTCCTGAGATCGAAGCAGCAGGCCGCCGGGACTTGGAACGGGTCAAACTCAATGCGGGAGACCACTGCCAGTTGGACGATAGCCATCGGTCGTGTACGAGGGATCGCCCAGCTAGATTCACCAGAGATAATCATCCTTCTGGGTACACTCCCAGCAAAAAGCCCGGAATCTTCCTCCCTTGGAACAAAATCACTACTACTTCGCCGGCCCGTGTTGGGGTTCTCCTCGAGCAGAAACTCGCGCGAGCTGAAAATAAGCATTTTCTTTGCCCGTCACCACAAACCAGCTTGTCCTCGTCTCAACCCGCCCAACCAGCTGCTTACCCATCCCCCCTGGTCGCCAATGACACGTTTCCATCCCCCGTGAGCTCACAAGGCTCAGCGCAAAGACCCAGACGGAAGGATTCACACGCAAAGCGACCCTCTCTCTCCCACCGCCAAGACGCGCCCGATCCCCCTCCTCCCCCCAAGCCCACGCTATCTTGTTCCAGAACACCCCCAAGAAAACCAACACAAAAAAAGGCTCGAGAAACGGATCCCACGGAAACGGAACGGGGGTCGGGATCGGGGTCTTTACGGTAGCCCGACGACGCGATTTCCCACACCAGCGCCAGAAAAACCGGCCCGTTTCGCGCGCCCTTACGTCACAGTCCAAGCGGCGGCCTCTCTTCTTTGACTTCCACAAGCCCTTCCTCATGGCTCTCACGCCCGTGACGCCGGGCCTCCCCCCTCTCTCTCAAGCCACCGCCGCCGTCCCGTTTTGGCGTTGAGAAGCACACGACACACGCGCCGAAAACCCGTTCATCCTCGATATCGCCTAGCGCCCCGCGTTCTATCCTTTGTTTAGTGTACCTTATCCCGGGAGAGGTTGCATTCATCACACCTCGCCCCGGTTTGAGAATTTTTCAGAGTTCTTTCTATTTTTTTTTTATTTTTTTTTTTGGCTCGGACAAACATGTTGTTTCTCTTTCCACGCGCCCTCACAGCTTGTGGAGCATATACTTTTCTCCCTTATTTCTGCATTCCAGCCAAACCGTACCCTCTCAGGTGCCTGTGCCTGACGATTGGTGACAAACCCTCCCCCCCAGAAAAGAAAAACCAGGAAGCATCCGCATCTGCTTTCTCCAATCCCGAGGGCCTCATTCCGTAAACAACAAAGGGTTTCCGAGATAGCCTCGCACCCCTCGCCAAGTGCGAGGTCTTCAACATGATCTGCAAACCCTTGGCCCTTGGTGACGCGGTTGGTGGACCCTCAGATTCTGTCACGGTCTGGACCGAACAGCCCAGGGCCTCCAAAGACGTCATCGGCCCCCTCTAGACCTTGTCGATCCCACCTCGTCAAGCTCCCTCTCCTCTTCGGCCATGGCACATGCCGAATGACTCGGACCAATGGTCCTGTCCAACCGATGTTCATACCAATTGTGACGAGTCCCGAGAATCGTTCACGATTTGGGCTTCATCTTATCCCGCCAAAGCTATTCAAGATAGGGCATAGCATTATAAGAGAAAGAGCTGGTCGCCGAGGCGATGAACAACACACTAGCTATGCCTTCGTGATGTTCGAAGTACTCGCGAGCCAATCAACCATGACGGTCGTCGGAGCAGACATCGCATCTGTGATCAAAACGTGATTTCAAGTTGCACGTGTCAAGCATCGTACTATGTACAGGTTCCTCCCTCCAATCCCCTTGGTTGCGGGTTCAAATTCGAGCCTACGCAGGAAAGCAAAATAGAAAGATATGATCCGCACCACCATTTGGCCTACCAATCGTGAACTTGCGGGCAGCGGGAATATGCCCGCGTAGATGGCTTTTTTCCGAGCCTTGACCGGATGGTCTTGTGTTGCCTGCTTTTACTCAAGAAAAGTCGGAGCGATGATTACCGCTTTCCGAACAATCAATCTTCCTGTCATATCAAACAGGGCCCTGGGAGCGAGTCTTGCGCGCAGTCCTGCCGACAGGGTGGATGACCTTCTTCACGTTTCTGGCCACCTTGTGACCGAAGGACTCCTTTTCCTTGCTCGGCGAGTCTTTCTTCGGCGACTCCTTGGCCGCACCGTTGGAAGGAGGGCGACCAGGGCCCCTTTTGGCTTTCTTCTCGGCTGGCTTTTCTTCAACCGCCTCCTCGACCCCGTTGGTGCCGTTGGCCCCGTTGGTCTCGAAGACGTCATCCGCCTTGCGTTTGTCACCGGCCTTGGCTTCGGACGGGATAGCCTGCGGCGCAGCTTCACGTTCGCCCGTACCGGCAGGTTCGGCGTCGTTGAGAGCGCCCGTCATCTCCACATCCTTGGTCGTGGCGCCGTTGACAGCTTCAACCTTCTCAGTGATGGGCTCCTTGATGGTTTCGTCTTCAACTACGGGCGCTTTGGCGGACTCTTGCGCGATGGGTTCTTCTACCGACTCCTTTACGGGCTCAGCAGCAGGGGCGGATGTCACGGCCGGCTGCTCGGCAGGGATGGCTTTAGACTCCTGGACTCCGGTCGTTACGGCCGGGCCGTCCTGGTCAGGAACCTCTTCGACGGAGGCCGGCTTTGGCGCATCACCAGTAGTGTCTGCCGCAGCGGGCGCATCAGCTGGGGGGACCAGCGCAGGAGGTTCCTCGAGCTTGGCAGGTTCGGCGATGGGGGCAGCTGATGTCTCGGGTGCTGGCGCAGTTTCTTCCTTATTCTCATCCTTCTTCTCCTCGGCAGGCTTCGTCTCAGCGGCTACAGGCTCCGCAGGCTTGGTTTCCGCGCTGGTAGTGGTTACCACAGTCTCTGGGACTGCGATTGGGAAAGGATGTTAGCGCATGATGGTCTGAGCATGATGGACAGGTAGTGACGGAAATGCCTCGCTCATACGGCAAATCGTATTTGGCCAGCGCAAAAGGCGCAAACATCAAACCAGCCGTATGAAGTCGACGCGACCTCGATGAAAGCTTCGGTATGCTTCGCACTCACCTTTGTCGACGCCAGCAGCGGCGGGAGCAGCTCCAGGAACGGGAATGGGGTCCATGGCGATGACGTAACGGATGTTCGTGGGCGCACAGTGCGCGATCGGTAATGTCGCAGTCGGTCTTAGATGCGGGGCTCAATGGCCGTACTCGAGTATCGATAAACGTATGCGGTGATGAGAATGGCTACGGTGGTGTTGATTGACGATGGAAAGCTGGAGTGTAGAGGATGAAGTTGAGGTGGGAGGAGGAGAAGAGATGAGAGACGAGGGAAGAGGTGAGGTTAGAGTCGGAGTCGGAGAAGCAGCAGGAAGCATGGGAGCTCCTCCTCACCCGCTGGCTGGGCCTGGCTGCAACCACACGGCAGGTCATCGTACAGAAACATGGGGTCGGGGGGAGGGCCGGTCCTGCTCCTGGTTCCACGGGACGAATCAGCAGCGGGAAGGGCGAGGGCGGCTCGGGACACGCCATTGCCATCGCCTCGGTGTGTGTGTGAGTGTGTGAGTGTGTGCGCGCACATGGACTGTCTGCGCGGGCCATGGGGAGGAGCTGCGCTGCATTGGCTGCTGACCTTAGCTAAACAGAACAGGGAGCGGGCCTCGAGCGACGAGAGTGAAGCTATGAGGCTGCAAGGAAATGGCCAGTAACGGCAAGGTTCCCCTCGCGACAAATTGGGTGGAGAGGAACCTTTCATCCGCCGTCATGTTAACCTGACGTGACGAAGAGCTCCACGGCCACCGACCAAACCTGGCGATCTTGGACCTTACTGCCGTAGGATGTTGCAGGGCTGGAGCTTGGCCCCGGTTAAGAGCCGGTTAATCCAAAAGAGGCCTAGTCATGTCGTGGAGCTGCCGAGCTGCGCGTTGCAAGCTGGGTTGTGCTGAGGCGAGCGAGGCCGACCTTGGGTGAGGTGATTCTCTGGCCGGTGATCGTGACTGTGACTGCCATGACTATTCGCTCGGTTTTGAAATAGACAAAGATGTAACAGAGGCCCAGGGCCCCTTTGGTGGTAAGCACAGCCAAACGGTGTCGCAAGTCCGTCTCAACGTTCGTGACGCCGAGTCTCTCTCCAGGTGGTAGTCCAAGGACCGTGTGTGCGTCGGTTCCGATGGCACTGTGACGCCGCCTCTTGGACGATGAAATTCCTGGCGAGGGCAGAACTGCAAGAGTCGCCATGTTGCGACAAGGCGATGCGGGGAAGGACGAATGGCTGACCTCGATGGCGCAGCGATTCCCCACCCCTGGCCAACTGCTTTGATGTGACCAATGAGCGCTCGCCGTCGGCGCTGAACCATGGTCTGAGCTTTCCAAGTCTGCTGCACGCCATCTGGGATCGGCTCGAGGGCATAAGAGGGCTGCAGTATACTGGAGCTACGGCTGAATGCATCGCTGTCGAGCAGTTGGATGGTGGCTCTTGAATGTTGGTTTCGAAGGAATTGAGAGTGTCGAAATGAATAGTGAAATGTCAATGAATCCCGGGACTCTGTTGTCCCTGCGCCTTGTGATCCGGCATTGAGTCTGGGGCTGAGACGTTCTCAACGACACAACGGAGTAACAGTAGCTGTTGGCCTGTCATTATGTAAGGTTGTTTCCGCAGGCGAGAAAGCAGAATGCCTCGGCCGAGAAACACCGTCCTGTTCCATGACTTAAGATTGGATATAGCCAATTATCTCAAGCCCCCAAGCGAAATGTCAAAAGACTACATCGTGGCTTCTGACGTACGCTTCAGATTTAGATTGTGATGCTTGCTCATATTGTTCCCTGGCCGTTATTACACCCATGTTTCATATCGTTTCTTTCCAGCAAGACGCCCCCAGTCAAGCACGACGAATTCCCAGTGAAGTCGAAAAAGCATGGAGAAAGCCAGAAGCCGTCGAAGAGGGAAACTAAGAACAAAACCAAATAAGAGATGGTACTCCAAAGTAATCAAACAAAAATCCTCAAAGGTTTAGTCATAAGAATAGTTGGCAGATTTTGCAATTGATCCTTCCTGGCGCTCCCGCCCTGCGGCCACCCCCCTGGCTCTCAGGGGCTAGAGCGGGCTTAGTCATCCACCACTCAAGGTGCCAAAATGGCATTCCACCGCCAAAGGACAGCATCGCCGTAAAGCTTCATCCAACGCGCAGCCAACTTCATCACGCTCCTTTCCGCCCCACCCGCCCAAGACTCTCGCGACTTTTTCTTCTTCGACACTTCCCTCTCTTGATACCAACTCCATTCAGCAGTAACAATGGCGGCCAACAGATATTCGGTCATCCTGCCGACCTACAATGAGCGCCGCAACCTCCCTATCGTCACTTGGCTGCTGAACCGCACCTTCACCGAACAGTAAGTGCGCTTGCGCTTTGCAGCTGGCCAGAGTCTTCTCCCCTCTTCATTTTCGAGGCTGTCCTCGCAACCGGAATCTTGCTGATCATTCTCCTCCTAACAGCAAGCTCGACTGGGAACTCATCATTGTCGACGATGGCTCCCCCGACGGCACCCAAGAGGTCGCCAACCAGCTTGTCAAAGCCTACTCCCCGCACGTCATCCTCAAGACCCGCACCGGCAAGCTAGGTCTCGGCACCGCCTACGTCCACGGCCTGCAGTTCGTTACGGGCAACTTTGTCATCATCATGGACGCCGACTTCTCCCACCACCCCAAGTTCATCCCCCAGATGGTCGCCCGCCAGAAGGAGGGCAACTACGATATCGTCACGGGCACTCGCTACGCCGGCAACGGCGGCGTCTACGGCTGGGACCTCAAGCGAAAGTTCGTCTCCCGCGGCGCCAACCTCTTTGCCGACACTGTTCTACGCCCCGGCGTCAGCGACCTGACGGGCTCCTTCCGCCTCTACAAGAAGAGCATCCTCGATAAAGTCATCTCGAGCACCGAGAGCAAGGGCTACACCTTCCAGATGGAGATGATGGTCCGCGCCAAGGCCATGGGCTGCTCCGTCGCCGAGGTGCCCATCACCTTTGTCGACCGCGTCTACGGCGACAGCAAGCTGGGCGGCGACGAGATTGTCGAGTACGCCAAGGGTGTGCTGTCGCTGTGGATGAAGGTGTAAGGGAGGGAGACAGATGGACCACAAAAAATTGAGGGGAGGGACAAAGGAGTGATACGATACCGAGGGAACTTTGTTGTTTGTTACAGGAAACAATTGGCATGAAATGGGCGTTGGGGGGACGGGAATTCAAGTACCGATACCTAATTATTGGCAAGTCGCATGAATCTACATTCTGTTCAGTGATGTTGAGCCGCTCAATGTGTTGGCTCTGGATTTCTCGTTGACGCGGGAGCGGATGTCTACATGTTTCGCCCACCCGTCACCATGATTGTCTGCCCGCTCACGTAGCTGAACAGCGGGCTGACGACAGCTAAGATGGCCGATGCCGCCTCGGTCGGGGTTCCGGGCCTCCGCAGCGGGATATCCGCGTGCGCCTGCTGATCCGCCCCCTTTTGCGCCTGCGGAATCCCCAGCGCAATCTTCTCGCCGCCAGGGCCCTCTACGAACGCGCCCTTCTCCTTCGCGTCCGTCAACCTGGTCTTGATGTGCCCAAAAGCGACGGTGTTTGCCCTGACACCAAACGCGGGCCCCCACTCCTTGGCGATGGTCTTGGTCAAGCCGGCGACTCCCGCCTTGGCCATGGCGTAGTTGGCCTGGCCAGCGTTGCCGTGGACGCCCGAGGTGGAGCTGATGTTGACGATGCAGCGGTTCTCGCCATCTTTGACGCGGAAATAGGGGGCGGCGGCGCGCACGAGGCGGAAGGGCGCGGTTGAGTGCAGCGCAATGATGGTGTCCCACTGCTTGTCCGTCATCTTGTGGATGACGCCGTCCCAGGTGTAGCCTGCGTTGTTGACCAGGTGGTGGATCTTGCCACCGCCAAAAGAGGCGGCCTTTGTGACGAGTTCAGTGATGTAGTCCGCCGAGAGCATGTCGCCAGGGACACTGATGGCCTGACCGCCACCGGCGTTGATGCTGTCTGCGACCTCTTGGGCTTTTTCTACGAGGTGGTGTCAGTGAGGATGTGCGCGGTTTGATGTTCAGTGAATCGTACTGGCGTCAATGTCGGAAACTACAACTTTTGCGCCTTCGTTGGCGAAGAGGCGTGCTGTTTCGGCGCCGATTCCTTGTCCGCTGCCGGTAATGACGGCCACTTGGCCGGCGAGCATGCCCTTGGGATAGTTGAGGTGAGAGGCGATTTGCGCTACACGGTCCGACATGTTGGCGATGAATGCGATGATTGATAACGTTCAATTGCAATGTTGCTCTCGCAGTTATTTTGCGACTCTCGGGGAAATTTGAATATAGTCTGAGATGTAAGCCGGACCTCACGGATGAGTGCAATTGGAGCTTCGACTCTAGACCCCTGAGCTGCCGAGGTTCCCCGCGGTTTGTACATCCGCCCCAGACGAGGTAGTGGTGGTGGGGTAAACATATCGGCATTGGGTAACCAGATCGCCAGAAGCTCAGATCCCGGTTCCTTCAACAGATGAATTGGTGCAAACATCTAGTGGAACCAATGCCAATGTATCTGTTATGCATTTCTGGGGAAGAACTGTTTTCTCGGCAAGCAAGGAGCACTTTGAAGATTGGAAAGAACGCCGCAAACATTTCTCTCGGAAGCGACATCTGGGGTACCCGAACTCAAGCCTTGGCGCCCCGTCGGGGATTAGATAAGATAGAGGGAAGGTGGGATGTTTCCGTCTCTGTTTTGACGACATTCCGTCCCTCTCCCCGGCGACCTCACCTCCTGCACCCCGTCGTGTCAAGCTCAGAACCGCCAAACCAGTTTGTAACCATGTCGAATCGTGGAGCTCGAGGCGGAGGTCGAGTATTCCGCGGAGGAGGAAGAGGCGGCGGCGGCAGCGGCGGTGGTGGTCCCGGCCGAGGCGGTCGTTCACATTCAGGACCTTGGGGGAGGCTCAAACCCGTCGACCTGGACCCCCTCGACAGCATCGGCCTCCCCTCCAAAGGCGACACCAGGTATGGCTGCACCCCCAATTATGATCAAAAGAGGGATTCCTGACGTGTGTCGCCGCCCAGACTTCTTGACTTCAAGACACAGGAACGGTACTACACCAAGATCGTCGAGCGGTACATGACCTTCTGCTCCGACGCCGGCGAGCGCGACGAGCTCCTCCGCCGCTTCGCCTCCCTCGACCTTAAAGACTACCCTTCCGTGTCTGCCGCTTCCTCGCCGCGCCTCGACGATCCTGGCAGCACAAAATCCCTCTCCGACGTGATGATGGCTCTGCGGAAACTCCGCGAGGGCATCGTGGCTTCGAAACGCACAGACGAGTTCGCCATACAGGCATATCTCTTCAACATCCGCCTCTCGGTTCTGGTTAAACATCCCGAGTCCTACCATCCTGCGATCCTGCACGTCCTCCGTACGATACACCCCGCCCAGAACCTGACGAGCGTGGAGCTGCAGGAGGTTCTGGGCTACCTCGTCCTCGATGCGGCATGCAGACGAGGAGATCTGGCTGAGGCGTATGCGATACGACACCAGTACGGGCTGCGCGATGCGAAGGTTGACGCGCTGTTGGCGGCGCTAGCACATGACAACTATGTTGCGTTCCGGAGGGTGAAGCGGAGCGTCGATGGTCATCGGGCGAAACTATTGGAGTTTGCCGAGGCGGAGATGCGGACGCATGTGTTGAAATGTTTTGGGAGAACATATCTTGCCGTTGACCAAGACTGGTTGGAGAAGTGTGCCGGGGAGAGTTGGGAGACATTGACGCGGGATCGTGGTGTTGGTTGGGAGCTTGATGGGAAGAAGGTTGTCATTCGGAAAGTGAGAGCCAAGTGAAGAGGAGAAAGCGAAATGAGGAGGATATATGTGCATTTGATACCCCTGAATTACAGAAGCGTTAAGCAACTGGGCTTCCAAAGACTCTGACTCGGCCTGGCCATTTGAACAAGTGACACTTATGTCGCTGTCCGCTGGCTCTGGCATATTTTCGTCGCTCATCTAGGGAATTTTATTCTCGTTAAGTGAATATTTGCTCTCATAGCACTGACCAGCTTGATGAAAAACCATCCGTCTGTTTCGCTTCCTGTTGCATTCGAATATACAAGCTGGCCAGTATGACAACCCAGGCAGAGACCAACGGATAGTTCGAGCTATGCAGCTTCCTCTACTAAGTCTGCGGACTCCATTCTAGGGCAAAACCTCCAGTCCCTGAGACCCCTCCGGTCCGTTCTCACAACCCCACCGTTATGGTATTGTCAGCGTGAGGCACAACGTTCTTACCCAAACAAGAGGGTAAACATGGATTTTATCGTGGCATGTTCTACTTAATTACAAGATGGAGAGGCTTAATTCAGCTGTTATGACAAACAAGGCCTCAAATGTGCCTATTCCCTCAAGTTGATCCTAATCTTCTCTAACTCGTCTTTAGAGAACCCTAATCTTCCAGTGACATACCCCTCGAAACCGCCATACTTGATGTTTATCTGCTTCATAAACAGTTCCCATGTTGAAATTCGCAAGCTGCAAAGATTGTAGAAAGGCTCATCATCAAGTCCTTTTTCATTGGCATGCTCCCGAATCGCATTCTCGAGCAAGATATCACGAATTGGTTCAGACCCAATACGTGTGATCATGTAATCCAGGGTCAGGGTCTCCTCGTCCGACCCGGCAAGAGACAATAGCAAACCAGCCACAATGCCAGTTCTGTCACGTCCCACTTTTGAGAGCCCCAGGTTAGCTGTAGCTTCCTCAGGTCAATGAAAATAGGGTCGACTTACGTGCGCAATGAAACAAAAACGGTTCGCTCGGCCGATCTCTTACATGCTCCAGAACCGCCCTGAAAGTAGGAGCATATACTTCCATGATTTCCATGTACATTTTACAGTAACCCTCCTCACCACCGCCGCTGACAAAATCGTTAATGTCGACGGCGTTGTTGTATGAATTCGGGATCCAATCGTTCTCTACCTCTGGGATCTCCGGCTCAGGGTGTATCTTTCGCTCGTCACCCGATCTCAGATCAAAGATTCTTCTAATCCCGAGCTGTTGAGTGATGACGTTTCCACCTGGCTCACTAACGTCTTCGAGAGAACCAGAGCGGAAAGCGAAGCCTGGCCGGATGGCGCTGCCGGAGACTCTGCCAATGTCTCTGGTGTTGAACGTCCCGGGGACGGATATGAATGGAGGTTTTGCGAGAATTGCGACAAAGTCGGATTGTTGAAGTGGTGATCGGACATCTGTTGCCGCGATCTCCAGCATCTTTGCTGGCGAGAACTCTTGATTAGACGCCATTGCAAGGGGTCCGAGTACGAGATGGGATGAAGATAGAAGAATGTACGATAATGAAGTACTTGGTGAGTATACCATATGAGGCCTAATTGTCCGTCCGTCCAGACATATAAATAAGACACGGTATAGAAAAGGATATTGAACCGGGGCCGCGGAGGACGTATTTAGCCGGCCCTCCATGCCCGCGGAGGCCGATGTGGATCTTGAGCAGGCCATGTTAAGCACAGACCGGAGCACTTGAACTTATTTCAAAAACGACGCGTTAAAAACATATCAACAGTTGGCTTCGGAACACATAACTAGACGTAGGTAAGTGATGGCTTCTGGAACTTGTACGTATCAACTTGCGGTGGTTTCAATTCTAAGCGCTGGTGGATCTGTATGCCGATCGTAAAGTACACCAAATTATTGCCAATGCCCCAGTCCCATCCAAGCAAAGCGAAGTTTTCGGCAATTGACAATACTAAGGTAAGAATTCTTATATGCTACATTTGCTACGTAGAGTAGTCTCGTACATGGCTAACGCCAAGGAGCACGAAAGGATGAACAATGGTTGCTAGAATATCGGCTAGATGGTTAGTTAAAGATGGGGGTCCACATGGTTACTATTGATGGGGCTAGGATTATTACCTCTAAGCACCGCATAGAAATACGGTAGTAATGGCCCTAAACGTAGATAGACGCATAGCTATATAAAATAGGGCTAATAGTATCCATATAATACCTATTCGATATCTTCACTGTAGCATTCCCTGAGGGTGATGGGAGGTAAGAGCCAGTATCCCGGGAAACCTTCGGCCACTGAGCGTGTTATCCACGATCAATCCCAAGCAGCTAGCGCTGGAAGACCTATCATCCGTTTTTGCCGCATTATCGCGGTTCATCACGGTTTCGGTTGCACCCGTGCACCGCACAGCAAACACCTCACTTCCGTTACACATGTAGAAGAGCAGGACGCTAGCCCGTCAATCTGGTTCTAGAGCGGTAATGATAAGATTAATCCGCTCTCCCTTTGTCCTTGTTACACTGCAGACTTCGGTCTTTTGCAGTATAGATACTAACTAGCCACAAGCTCAGTCGCCACGGTTGCCCCCAGAGGCCATGTCTTCTGCGGAAACGGAACAAATTCTTCTTGGCGACTTCATTCGAAAGATTTAGGAGAGCGACGGCTTTGTTCCGCCCAAAACCGTTGCGAAGGGGTTCGTTGAGCAAAAGCAGAAGCGAATTTACGCCCTTCGCAGAGATCATTTGGACCGCCTCGACGCCTGCCACATGGCTTTGCAGACATGAGACTGGAACTGCAGAAGTATTTTGCAAAGGGCACTATTCAAAGAGAAGATGCAGCTGCTTTAGTAGCCGCGCGTTGGCGTGCTCCAATTGCATGGGAGTACTGGGGCCGTAGAAACAACCCGTCTCAAGCTGATAGCTGAGCCCGTTGCAGAGGGCTGCACCCATCGCGTCTGGGTGGGACGGCCCAAGCCACTGGGTCTGCACTGTGAGATCGATTGGTGGAACATGGACGTAACAAGGGGTCTGTTTGTCTTCATCAGCGATGCAGACGCGCATACAAGGCTGCTTTGTGATGACTTGCGCAACGGCTCGGCGGTGCCCCGTTCTGAGTTTCTAGAAATCGATGCCAGGTGGGACTGCATACCGGCACGTCATTGAGACACGTCGATACAAACCAAGCGAATGACGAGCAGTTGAGTACTTCCTCCTAGACTTTAGCATAACAACAGACGGATCCCTCGGATGGCACATGCTGCCGCCTTCGTGGCGTGCGATGGGCACTCTCAGGTTCGAGTAATGACAGTGTACCTGGTGCTGCTTATACCCTGCTAGTGCCAATATTCACAAAATGGGACAACGAGAGACTGTGCGTAAACGATAGTAGGGTGGGTTGCAGTTAGAGATCCTCCGCTTTACTGCATCAAGCTCCTGTTCAGTATTTGTCGGTCCCTGCATTTGTCCCTGGCAGCCAGAAGAGCTTGTCCAGAAAAGGCTTAGCTTCCCGGCTTACTCGAACGGGTCACTGAACAGGGGAGATTCAATGAGCTGTGGCGTGCCGGCGTAAACCTCGCTTGGGGTATGAACGGTAATGAGCTGCGGAGGCCTTCAATTAGGGCCAGTAGCACAGCTGGAACCCATGAGACCTTTCGGTCGTTGCTGCACATCATCCGACAGATACCGGGGGAACCCGATCAAAGACAACACTATCTAACGTTGTCTAACGTCCTTCAACGCCGCTCCAAGTGGACCGTTTTTCAAACGGCCAGCCGTCTTGGAGCTTAGACCATATCTACCGGGAGCTAATGATTCGTACGATGTGCCGGTAGTTTTTCCGTCCCGAGATTAGGAGGGGCCATGTGGGGGTCGGCCCAAGATGGAAAGAAGCCCAGGGTGTCCCCCAGTCAATTTCTAGTGGGAGACGCGGTTCACTTCTTGCTCGTGCTCCGATCCAAATATTGGCCTTCATTTGCGCAAACACATTTCCCCTGACGAAGATGCGAATTGATACGGCGACAGTGACCTCTACAGCCTGACAGCTTGTCTCAGCTCATGCCGCCACATCAAACGCGTCTAGAACTGATATGACGCGACCTTTCGCCAAATCGCAAACCAAAATAATGCAGCTCCGCGCAGCTTGACCCTGTCACTCACCCATTCAAAAAGTGGTCGCAAAACGACGTCGCGATGGAACACAACCGGTCTCCTTCCTACGCTTTCGGAGCACACCCGAACCGTCGCGCTTCTACTCAATTGACCATCGACGAAGAGGGCCGAAAACCGTTGTTCTCCAACCCGTCGAGAGAGAGTCTCGAACCGCGCAATCCTGCGCAGACAATACCAGGAATCAACCGTTTCGGCTACTCCCCTACAAACAACAACATAAATTCAAATGGCAATTTGACTGGTCGTCCGCCATCACGAGCCGCGATTCCACGACCATCGAGCTCTGCATCGCAGACACCCTCAATCAACTCGAACCACTCCGCCGAGATCATCTCTCCTAGTTCCCGTATACCACGGCCCAAATCGACGATCGGAATATTCGCCAAAGGCACGGGCGCCTCTGTCGCCGAGGCTTGGAAGCTGGCGGACGAGAACCGCGTCCGGACTCTTGATAGGGCGCGAAGAGCCTCTCCCGCTATTGACGCGTCTCCCAGTCCTGCTCCACGGCCCTACATCAGCCGACAGACTCACGATGAGGCCAAAACGCGACAAACTTTGGGCAAAGATACAGTCGACTACACCCGTCCCAGACCCCTTTCAAGATTGTCGAGCGACTCTTTGCGCGATAGCTACGTGGCACGATATGGAAGCAGCCCCGGATCGCAAAATAGTCTCTCAAGCTCTGGAAGCTTTGACCGTCGACTCAGTCAGTACGAGCGCGAGATAAGTCAATCGCCGAGCGCCTCACGGGAGCCAGACAACCTCTTCGGCAAAGCCAGAACAGGGCCCAGAATTGCCGAGACCGGTCACACTTTGGCGAGAAGGACAAGCAACAGCAGCCTCAACGGAGCCCAGAGCCTGGGTCGAAGGGCGAGCAACAGCAGTTTGAATGGCGGCCAGAACTTGGGTAGGAGAACAAGTTATGGCAGTTTGAGCAGCAGCCCCCGTCCCGGAGCTTTCGCAAAGAGCCACGTTCCCGAAGGCCGAATCAAAGAACTCTTGCAGCAGGACGAAATGGGTATCAAGCGATCCGTCAGCGCGAAGTTGGGTGAGGAAGGCGCGGCTGACACGCCAATCCCCTCCATCGAGGCCGCTGCCCTTCCACAGGAACCAACCCCACCAACATCGAGGCCAGCTTCTGCGAACCCAGAAATGTTATCACCAGAGAAGAGTTACGCCTGGCAGCTCGACGCGGATTTCACAGCAGGGGACTTGCAAGTATCGGATAGTCCGCGCATAACAATGGGTGGTACGGCATTCAACGAATTCTCGAATCGACGAAATTCCGCCAGCAGCGCTCACGCCGATGACCAAAGAAACTCTGTAGCCCCGGAGTTGAACGGGCCTTACAGGCGGGAGTCATCAATCGGGATCACTACGAGAGCAGGGCGGTCGAACATTAGGATTGACGAGATTCGCCGGCGGGAAGAACAAGCCAATGCAGAGCTTGCGGAGCAGCGAAAGCGTCAGCCGCGAGTTAGGAACACGAAGCTGCAAGAAATCCGCGAGAGAGAAACCGAGGCTGAAGATGAGATGGCCAAGCAGTCAAGGGCGCAGCCGCATTCATATTACCCAACTCCCGACGACCTTCCGATTCGCGAAGATGCAGAGGGGCGACCTCGGCCGAAGAACACAAAACTTGACGATATACGCGCACGAGAAGCCGAATCTTTGTCAAAGAAGGCCATGGCTTCCGGCCGACTGGAGGAGATCAGGGAGCAGAACTCCATGTCAAGGTCTATGTCGCCGGAGGCTCGGCGTAGCAGTGATTTTGGCAAGGATTCAACACCTGTCAGCGAGACAAACGGAGAAGATTTAAAAACAGCAGAGGAGCATGGCGAGCATACCCCCAATACTCCCGTCATTGTGTATCAGAGCTATATGGCTTCCGATGATAGAAAGTCGCATGGTACATCGCCCAAGGAGGCCCGGAAGGACCTGGCAAGCCCCAAATCTTCGAGGCCGATTGCGGCACACACGAGGACAGACTCTAGGGACCTGCTTCAAAGACTTGCGAGAGCTGCTAGCAGCAGCCCTGCCAGCGAGACCCAAGGCCATCTCGCAGTCACAGACGAGGTGAAGCAGCTTGACAATAACGACAGCGAGAAGATGGAGAAGCGTGGCGAGGACAAGATCAGTCGACGTGACCATGCAAGTCTTCAGAGCCTCCAGCGGGACAAATCTGAGGACAAGATCAAGGACACAGTGTTTGTGGTGGAACAGAAAGAAACGGGCGAAGAACCCGTTAAGGAGGCCGGATTCCGGCGACGCAGAAGTGAGCCCGAACGGCCGGTTCAAGAGTCGATACCGAAGGTCGATCCGCCGCAACCTAGCCTCAAAAAAGATACCAAAGCTCCCGAACCAGCCCATACCGAGATGGTGGACGATCCTCGACCTAGCCCTACGGATGGACCTAAGCTAGCAGAGGCAGAGAGGTCGAAGTCCGCTGTAGGATTTGCTGGACGACGCCGAGAACGGCGTCAGCGCTCAGTCGATTCTGCCAAAGACAGTCGGAAGAGTATGGCTTCTTCGGACAGCGATCCCACTGACCGCATTGAACAAGAGATGAAACTCTTTGCGCCTATCGATAACCAATCTGAACGAGGATCGGTGAGAGCACCATCGGCAGAGCCTTTCACCGAGGATGAGGATAAGGACCTTCTCGCCGATGAAACTCCCCGACCTATCAAGGTTGACCCGTTGTCCCTTCCCACCCCCAAAGTAACGGGCGCTTACGTTGAGACGCCTGCGACGGCCCGAGTGGAACGCATCCAGGAAATCAAGCCCTTGACCAGGCCCGAAACAACATCAACTGCAAGTTACAGCAGACCACCGAGTCGCAGAGGCTCGCGCCCTTCATCAAGGGCAGGGACCTTCTTCACAGCTGGCGAATCGGGTTCCGAACCAAGTGATCATAAAGAACGTGGAACAGAGTCCACGGGAACTACCACGACCTCTATCCTGCGACGTCGCACCAGGTCAACCTCGCGGCCACGCCGCCCTCTAGTCAACTCGGTCAAACCGCCGACTGTGAAAGACGACCTTCTTGAGCTTCAGCGCATACATCAGATCGAGGACTCAACTCTCGACGATTTCGAAGAACTGTTTAACTTACAGAAACTTCAAAACGCCCCTCCCCCCGAGATTGAGTCTATACTTGACGAGATCTCGATGAAAAGAGAGGAAGTCGCGGCTAAGCCAAACCTGACAAAGAACGAGCGAGATCGCGAGCTGGAACAATACGACAGAATGAGCAAGACATTGAAAGATGGACTTCTGAATATCCGGACAGCAAAGCAGGGTATCGAGCGCCTAGAGGGGCAGGTATCCCATGCTGACGGCAAACAAGGCGAACAGGCGCCGATCAAGGAGGAGTCGGAGAAGCAGCAAATGGAGAAAACGTCGCGCCATCGTCATCACCCAGATCACCCTCGCGACTGCCCGGATTGTATCCGAGCAACTCCTGTCAAGGAGATCTCCTATCTTCATCTTCCCGTGCCGAGCCTTTACAAGCGCAAGCCTTTCCGTCTGACTTTTGTCGGCCTGGTCTTCCTCGCCGTCTCACTGTGGTACGCTGCCGAGTCCGCTATGTGCGAACTTTACTGCCGGCCTGCCGCCTGCTCCTCAACACCGTGTGTTTGGTCATCAACAGACCCGACCTGGGGCGTTGCCATTCCAGTGAAGCTCGACGAGTGGGCTACAAATGGGTGGGGCCGTCAAGTTGCCAACCAGTTCTCTGAAGATGCTTCAGATCTCTGGGCAGACGCCGTAGACTTTGTCACTGGTACTGATATTACCACTGTCGACATGAGCACTCTTGACTTCTACAAAAAGCGGCAACACCGCCGCCGCCTCCGCAAGAAGGGATTATCAAAGCCGCTTGTGGAGTCATCAGAGGACAAGGCCAAATGGGACGCATGGCATGCCGCGCGCGTGGCCAGCGAGAGAGTGGAGAATGCAAGGGAGATGGGATACGATATCAGTGAAGCAGATGAGAGCATTGGAGGCGATGAGAGGCTGTGAGGAGGTAATACTGGCTTTGTACATTACTAGTTCATATGCTGCGGTTTTTTGCCAGACCATAGCATGTTGGATAGGGCATTTGGGGACATAGGACACCCGCTTGGTAATCAAATCTTTGCAAGTGACTCTGGTCTCCTGGTGTTACATTTGATGGTTTGTGTGATGAATCAAAGCGTCGACTGATGGACTCGACTGAGTCAAGCGATCACGGCATCCGATGACCTGCAGGCTCCGCCAGTCTCCGCACCTTGATCCATGAATAGCGCAATCAATACAGAATGCCTCCGTGCAACCCAACTTTCCCCAGCCTCGGATTCAACCTTGCAGTAGTAGAAATATGGATGAATCTAAGGATAGTAGCTTGAAAGCTTTATTGGCTGAGAAATCCTGGTTCGGCTTCGACCTCGACGACACCCTCCACGGGTTCCGCCATGCCTCTACCGCCGCAATCGGCAAAACCCTGGACACGATCTCCCAGCGGTATCGGACCCCTTGGACATCTCTGGAGGAGGAATACAACAAAATCCTCCGCGAAAAGACGGCTGGCGCCTTTTCTGAAGGGAAAACCTCGTTCGAGTATCGGAGGGAGAGGTTCGCGTCATTGTTGGAGCGATTCTCCCTGCCGCAGGATACCGCCTTCCTAGACGAGCTTCTAGACGTGTACGAGACCTCCCTGAACCAGTCACTGCAACTCAAAGACGGGGCGGCGAGCATTTTTGAGACTTTGAAGAGGACGGGGAAGAAGATTGCGGTCATCACTGAAGGACCGCAGGATGCGCAAGAACGGACGGTGCAGAACTTGGGCATTGCCGACCACGTCGATTTCCTGGCCACGACGAACTACTTTGGGGTTTCAAAGATTGATGGATTGTTCCCGACGGTTTTGAGTCGCCTTGGGATCTCGGCTGCGGACATGGTTTACGTAGGGGACAGTGAGTTGCGGGACATGAGGCCAGCGATGGCTGGAGGGATTTTCTGCATCCATTTCAACGAGGCGGCCCAGACCTCTTGGGCAAGTCAACCTCCAAGGATTGAGAGCTTGAGGGATCTCGAGCACGCTCTCACGTAGATATCTCAACTTTGATAGAATAGGTCTTTAGTTTGCCATAATTGGTGATCGCTACCAAGCGAAAACTTGGGCCATTACTGTCAGGCAAGAAAAGCTGAAACTCAGTGAGTCGGTCCCAAAGTCAACTCGGCTGAGCGACTGTGAGAATACAATGTGTATCTTGGACAATGAACCTGTAGCACAAAAGCGAGAATCTAAAAGTTACTGGGATTCTCCGTCAGTAAGGCCATAGAGAATATCCTTGCTATCACTGAAATATTAGGCAAGTCCTTCCATTAGCTACGACCACGGCTTTCATGCGGCTTACCCATTGCTTTACAAGCAGTATGATTCCGTAACCAGTCTGTCTACCCTACTTTGCCCTAGTTTTGCGGCGCCATCTTAGTCGGATGCTCTGCTGCTTTGCATTACTGCTTGTGTCTCTATCCGTGTAACCCAAGGAAAAAAGTATGACACCAAGAGGTGACTTATGAGGGGTTGAGGGCTCGCTAGGGAGTCAGAAGCCGGAGGTCCCTCATGCGATCACCTTGAGGAGCCGGCAGCAGCCACAAAGGTCGTTGCCCCAACCTTTTCTTTCGTTGATCACGTCCCGGTAATCTTGTTGGAGTTCTGATGTTGATATAAAGATGGACCTTTCAATCGTCAGACGTACCACAGCCGGTCACTCGGGCACCCCAAGACACAACGCCAACTTTGGCATCTTACATCGCAGCTTATATCCATCCAATGTAAAACTTTCATTTGGAAGAATTTTCAAATATGACTCGGTATTCGACGGGCAATACCGATATCGTACATGTACCGGCAGACCGTTCATTGAAGCTAGACGACATCCTTATCGTACCGCGCATCCCAACCACGACCAAATCAATCGGACTGGACAACCCTCACTATATAGAATATGTCTGGGCAACTTTGTGTCGACAACGTCATCCCCGCAAACCTCCCCCTCGCGGAAAACATTAGCTCCGCCGCCATTCCCGGCCGCATCATCTCCGAGCCCATGGTCGCCTGCTGCTCGCCGAACCCCGTTCAACTGGTCGAGAAGTGCCACGAGTGGTGCGAACTACCGGAAACATAGATGAAAGACAAGGAAAATGCAATGTCTGCTTTTCGCAGTTGTCCAACAGTCAATGGTCGAAATGCATCTATCGCGAGCATTCTGGCAGTACATTTTGTCGAGAGCGCCGCGACAGAACAGGGCGTTACGTCCATGGGGCTCGCGGTGTGGTTTCTGCTTGCTTCGACATTTCTGGTGCTGGCTTGAGGAGCGCAGAAACAAGCGAACAGGCGCATGATGGTGTTCTGGTCTATTCTTAAGCGTGCAACTTGATTTCCCACTCGCTTCTCAGAAACTTGTAAACCGGCTTGTGACGTTTATACATGAGATTTCTAAACCATGTTATAACGGACTGGGGAGAGTAGTATTCGAGGAGAGCCTTTTGACTAAACTGCCAGGCGAGTGCAAGTAAATCTGTAGGCAGCGTTGAGAAGTCAGCCACACCCAAGGACCACCTGTCCAAGACCATGTGCACAAAGCAGAATCAATCTTGACCAGGAGTCAACAAAGCCCAGAAGTTTTCAGATCGAGGCAGTTCACTGCAAAACCAAGACTACATGGAACGTCGTTGAGGCCGGGGTCGTTCTGCCCTCCGACGCAGCGTCCATTTCGACCCCTGCGCTCCAGATCCGAACCCCACCCGCAAGAAGCGAGATCTCGGACGAAGAACCTCCACGGCGCTTGGGGTGTGTCATGAAAGATTATACTGCTTGTTTTGAGCAGATTCTAAATCAAAGTTGAACCGAGTTGATTACAAAGGAGGCTACAGCCCCTCTTCCCAGCAAGCTACGTCCATTTGCGCATCATCCTGTGGAGCTTACAAATCCAGCAATCACATCATCCCTCCTACAGACTCACCTATATATCATTCACTGCTATCCCTCAGAATCATCGTCTCATACGCAGCTCATAATCTTTCAATCATTAACCGCTAAATATCAGACTCATCCTCACAATGGCACCCATCCGTGTCGGCATAATTGGGCTCTCGTCCACCGCCACAACAGCTTGGGCAAGCCGCGCCCACCTTCCCTACCTCCTCTCCCCGCGCGGCCGCTCAAAGTACACCATCACGGCTCTTTGCAACTCGAGCGTCGACGCCGCCCGCCGCGCCATCAAAGCCTACGACCTTCCCGCCGAGACCAAGGCCTATGGCAGCCCCGCCGACCTGGCCGCAGACCCCGACGTCGACTTCGTGGTCGTCTCAACGCGCGTCGACCAGCACTACGATACCGCGCTCCCGAGCGTGAAGGCCGGGAAGAGCGTCTATGTCGAGTGGCCGCTTGCGCAGGATGTCGAGCATGCGCGGGAGTTGGCGGATGCGGCGCGGGAAAGCGGGGCCCGGACGGCGGTGGGGGTGCAGGGGCGGTTTGCGCCGGCGTTGTTGAAGATTCGGGAGCTGTTGAAGGAGGGACGAATTGGGAACGTCTTGAGTAGCGAGTTTAAGGCTTCCGGAGGCTCGATCGATCGGGAAATCCTCCCGATTGGGTTGAAGTATTTCACCCAGCAAGAGGTTGGAGGGAACATCGTCACCATCGGGTTTGGACACTGTAAGTCGAGCGATCTTTCCGTCGGGTGGGGGTGACTGGCTGACGTGGTATCCCAGTGTTCGATCAAGTCCAACACGTCTTGGGCGAAGCGGCCATTCAGCACACTCATACTCAGATCCAACGGCCCAATGTGAGGATCCGCGACCCCTCCACCCAGCAAATCGTCGAAACTGTCCCAACCAACGTCCCGGACCTCATCATCGCAACGGCAAACCTCCCCTCTTCAGACTTCGTCGTCCCAGACGCTACGCTCCTTGCCCGCTTCCGCCGCGGCCAGCCTTTCCCAGGCGAACCGCAGCTGGCGTGGACCATCAACGGCGAGAAGGGAGAGATTCGCCTCATATCCCAAGACAGCGTGGCCTTGCAAGCGTTTGCGGATGGCGACCAGGTCCGGATCGAGGTCCACGACTTCGAGAGCGACAATGTCGAGCGGGTTGCGTGGAATTGGGCAGATTGGCAGGATGGGTTGCCCGTGCCTGCGAAGTGTATCGGGGCCGTTTATGACGCTTTCGCCGAGGGAGAGGGGGCAGGGGTGCCGAGCTTTGAGGATGCTGTTAGGAGGCATGAGCAGCTTGCTGGTTTGCTTTCGAGTTCTGGCTGAGTGGGTTGTATCGTGAGGACGAGCCGGCCCTTGATGGGAGCGAATCCACGTATTCCAATGAAGGCATTAATCTGCCTGCGAGCTGCAATAGTTGGCAATTCAGTCACTCCGCATGTCTCGAATCCGCTGCGATTTCAGCTGTATGCCTTGCCTAGCCTTGTATGGATTGGGTGTTGATGCCTCGAATTAGGTTGACTCATCCGGCGGCGGTACTAAGATTCAGCTAGGCAGGCAGCTCGGATGCCGCCTTCCACGGCCGTACCCCGCCAGCCTACATATACCAATGTCGAATTCTACAAACGTGGCTCGGTCAGTCTTCCAAACGAAAAGAGCCACATCCACGTTCAAATCAATCATGGACACATCACCAATCTACTTTTGGCGCGAAACCGGCCAAGACGGCTACCTCTCTCAATGGTGGACTAAGGACCCCTTCACCTCCACCTCCTCACCCGCATCATCACCCATCACCTTCAAGACTGCAGAACACTACATGATGCACGGCAAGGCCCGCCTCTTCTCCGACGCTGACGTCGCGCTGTCGGTTCTGAAGGCAGATCACCCGCGCAAGGTCAAGGCGCTCGGCCGCAAGGTCAAGGGCTTCGACGAGGCGCTGTGGAACGCCAACAGGGAGCATATTGTCCGAGAGGGGAACCTGCTCAAGTTCCGCTGTGCACCGGAGCTGAAGAAAAAGTTGCTGGCGACGGGCGAGAGGGAGCTGGTCGAGGCGAGCCCGCTGGATCGCATCTGGGGCATCGGGTTCAGTCCTGAGAAGGCGCCGGCGTCGGATCGGAGCCGTTGGGGGTTGAACTTGCTGGGGAAGGTGCTGATGGAGGTTAGAACGGCGTTGAGGGAGGAGCGAGATAAGGAGAAGGACATGGGCGAGCAGAAGAAGACCAGGGCTAAGAGGAGACGAGCCACGTCGCAGGGCGAGGGGGAGCAAATCAAAGAGGGTACATCAAAGTCAAGGCGAGTGGGAGAACAAGAGGCCGAGGCCACTGAAAGTTTGGGGTGAGGACACTTAGTTCTCGTGGTATTACATCGCAAGTATGGTAATCGTCCCTCCTACATGAAAGACAGCTTTCTTCTACACGTACACATATAGCCTTCAAGAGCGGTGTTGGTTTATCCCCCCCTGGCCGACCACGCTTCTCCATTGCAGCAGTATCGGCCAATGTTCGCCAGTTCCCATATGCCCCCCGTTCTATTTTGTACAAGTAATAAAACACTTTTTTGTCGGCTGAAAGGTTTGCGAGGGGAGGGGTGTTTGTTCATCATCCATCATCCTCGGGCCTGCCTCGCGTTTACAGTTGAGAGAAAAACATAATCCCCAAAAAGTCGGGGTTTATGTCGGTGATTGTGGGGTGGCGGTTTAGTAGTAGTCCTTTCCGCTCTTCTGCATCTCAATGAGACGCCATCCTCTCGTCTCGGGGTTGCTGACGTCCTCGGGCACACGGGTGATACCAATGGCGTATGTCACCAACTGCACCTTGTCCTCCATGCCGGCGGCGAGCTCGCCAGACTTGGCATTGCGGTAAACGTGAACCTCTTGCGTCCTGCAGGTGATGACAAAGACGGGGATTTCACCGGGTTCGAGCATGCGCGCGCGGACAATGTCGACGTGGCGGATGTCGAGGATCTTGCCATCCGACTTGAGGCCGGCCGTGAGGTACTGCTTCGTCAGGGCCTCGTACACGGAGTACTGGGCCTCGGACAACCAGAGCTTGAGGGTCTCGATGTCACCCTTGACGTAGGCGTCCAGGACCTCTGGCAGAATGTACTCGCGGAGCTCCTTCAAAAAGGGCTCCGTTTGAAAGTTGGGGTCCATTGTGCGGAACTTCTTGATGACCTGTGCGGTCTCGTTCTCGGCGAACCAGCCTCCAATCTTGTCCGTGACCAGTCGTGCGGTCTCGATGAGGGGATTCTCGGATTCGCGGTACACCTTGCCGGCGCTGAAGAAACCTTGAGCGAACTTGTTGGAGTCCTTGAAGTCCCTCCACGCCTCCTTCCAGGCGGCGTCCTTATGAAGCGTAACGTTGGTGCCGGCACTTTGCTGGGGTCAGTCGCATGCTGCAAAAAGTGGTCTCGGTCAACTTACTCGGGATCCTCCTCGAATACCTCAGGCTTGCCAGACTTGAGCGCCTCGGCCTCGCGCTTCTTCCTGCGCTCCTCCTTCTCAACCCAGCCACCGTAGCGGGAGCTGCTGCCGTCATCAATGACATCCTTAACGTTCTTGTAGGCCTCGGTTTCCCGGATGGGCTTCGTTGCCTTGTCGAGGGCGTCTCCTGTAACATTGGCGACCTTGCGGACGCCCTTCATCGCGGTGGTATCCCAGGTCCAGGCGGCACCCTTGCCAATTGCTCCGGCGGTGGTCTTGACGGCGCTGGTTGCGGCGGACGAAATGACACCTGAAGACTTCTCGTAGGCTTCGCGGGCCTTGCGGACTCTCTCGCTCTCGGCGAAATCCTGAATTTCACCAGAGAGGGCCTTTGTCGACTCGTTCCACTCCTTGGACTTGCTGAACTCGGTCTGCAGCGTCTCTCTGAAAACCTCCCAAGGGGTCTTGTCACCGTGGGGAGGAGGGGGCGGCGCATCCTCCTTCTTTTGCTTTTGCTCGCCCTCTTGGCCTTCCTCCTTTCCCTCCGTCTTCTCCTCACCCTCCTTCTTCTCGGACGACTCCTCCTTGGCCTCCGACTCGGGTTCCTTGGCCTTCGTCTCCTCGGTGGGCTTTGCGGCGTCCTCGGGCGTCTTAGGCTTTTCGGTCTGCTGCTGCTGGAGCTGTCGGGCCGTCAGGTGGAAAGAGCGCGACTGCATCGAGCTCGAGATGGAGCGAACATCTTCAGGGAGGAACTGCGATCGCAGCGGGGTCGGTCGGAATGCGGAGGGCTGTCGTGAAAAAGCCAGCGCAGCGTTGCCACTGAGTTCTGTGGAAAGTAACCGGCGGTATGCAGGCGTTCTGCCGTGGGTTTGGACCGCTCGCGCGGAAGCTCGGACGAGAGCATTCTGAGGATTGCTCCTCGCTGATTGCACCAAAGAGTTCATAATGTGTATGGTTCCAAGCCAACCGCCTCCCGACGATGAGCTAAGAGACAGAAAAAGGGAAAAGGGAGAGGGGCGGAAGAGAGATGCGGATGACGATTCGGAGGCGAGCAAAGATGCAGAGAAATTTTGGCTCGCGACCGGGACGGGGTCCAGACTTGGAAGCTCTGCGATTTCGGTTGAAGGCGGAGCGCGGAAAAATCTGGGCCCCTGTTCAACCGAAGACGACCCGGCACGCCCCTGTGGCGCTTGGGGCCAATCAGACAGCGTCAGTGTCTCCAGACTTTCAACGTGAGCTTGCCAAATTTCTGAAAACTTCACGGGCCATCGTCACGTTGCAGGCTCTCTCAATTGCGACAGGACACGGATCTCGCGATGAGCTCCGCACCAACGACTCGCCTCCTGGCGAGATCCCTCTTCCAGAATGCCGTTCGCTCATCACCGATCACGCGATACTCTCCTGCCCTCCTCCGACCCTTCTCACAGACACCAGCACCGCGCGCCGATGATGCGAAGATAGGAGGCCAGGAGCTCCTTGCCGCCATGTACGGCTCGCGCTCACAAGCGTCGACGACGACATCTTCAGCCCCGAGCACTCCCACTGATCCCCAGAGTCTGCTGGTCGATACCCTGAACCGTGCCTCGGGCAAGAAGTCCAACACCCTCGGCGCGACCGGCTCAGGACTCGAAGAGCTCGTTCCCGAACAAGAAGACCTTATGGAGCCATACCACATGCACGTCTATTCCCACAAGCACAACACACACGTTACCGTCACGAAACCTGACCGCGGCGCCATCATCTCCCTTTCAACCGGCAACATTGGCTTCAAGAAATCCAAGAGAAAGGGTTACGATGCGGCATACCAATTGACGGCATATGTTCTCGAGAGGTTGAACTACGCGGGATGGCACAAGAAAATCAACAAGCTTGAGGTTGTGCTGAGAGGGTTTGGCGTTGGACGAGATGCGGCAGTCAAGGTGCTCATGGCCCCTGAAGGCAAGCTCTGGAGAAGCAAGGTCATCCGAGTGGCCGACTCGACGAGGTTGAAGTTTGGTGGAACGAAGAGCAAGAACCCGAGACGTGTCTAAAGAAACGGCATGCGGCGACTGGAAGTCGTGGAGGAAACAAGCACATGTACAATACGTGTACAACTGTACTATATATCGCAAGAGCAACTTTCCTTGCATTCAGATGTTTACGTCGAGATGCAGATGTCCAACCCCTCTGGTATCAAGTGCTATACGCCGTCCAAACCAAGAAAAACACACCAGACCTGTAACGCCACATGTGCCGCACGACTCCTACCTTCATTCACACCTTAGCCTTACTACCGACCAGGGGCCCTCTCTGCAGCAGGCAGATCGCGCCCTGCAGCGTCTCTCATGGCCTTCTTGCCTTTGCCGTTGCCACCACGGCGGCGTTCCTCGTCGCTGTCCCAGTCGGCATCCTCGGCTTGGCCCTTTGAGTTCTCGGTAAGGAATCGTGGCGGCGACTGCTTCAGCATCCTAGAGCCTTCGTGTGCATGGTCGTCATCCTCCTCTAAGAGCGCGCCGTCGGCGGTCTCGTACTCGGGTGGGTCGATCCAGTCTCGGGGGACAACGCATGGCAGTGCGACCCCAATGCTTGCCGCACGATTCAGCCAGCCGGGGCCGGGACGTCCGGTAAGCTTCTTGCATAGGTACGAGGTGAAGTGATTGCAGTTTTTGGTCAAAAGGTTGTAGGAAGTGCCCAAGAACTCCTTCGACGCCTCCTCCAATATCGCATCGATTTCGGCCTGTGTCGCAAAGGTGAATCCGTGGAGGATCTCCGACTTGAACGTGCCGCCGGGCGGCTCGGTCTTGGGCTTTGTCCAGTAGACCCCTGTCACTCCGCGTCGTTCATGTCCGCCGTATGCATACTCTCTGCCATTGATCACGACACCGGAGTGAAGAAGCGAAGCGCCGACCGTCCAGAGAACAGAGGATAACCGTCCTGGCTGTAGGCGAATCGGTTAGCAGGCGGTGACGGTACCAAGCATGTGGTGGGTCCAACAACTTACAGGAAGCAGATCATAGACGTGGATCGTGACTTCGGTCTTTGACAACGATAGGGTCGATCTATGCGAAGCAACGGATTGTCTGGGATTGCTCGATCGGGGAGGCATTTTCAACCGGCTGGGTGAGCTCTTTTTTCGGGTAGGCGTGTTACGTCGTAAAGCAGCGCGGGTCGTTTTCTAGGTGGGAGGGGCTGCTGAGAGGAGATGAGACGAGGTAAGAAACGGAGCTGTTCAGGTACAGATGCCCGCGGGATAAGTATGTTTGGGAAACCCCGGAAAGCTATCGGATAGGACAAAGGTGAATGGGATGTTTCAGCAAGCAAAGACACTTCAAACAATCAGCTGGCTGCGGCACAGCCTGAGGGGACCTAACGAGTAAGGAAAGCAACCACAATGCAGCCGGCAAAGAACAGCCTCCTCGCTCCCATCTCGCAGCCACTGGACCTTGGGCCTTAGCCCAGGCGGTGCTCGGCGCAGGATGCGGGCGTCAGCGAAAGGTAAAAGGCTGCTGTAACTGGTCGAGCATGAAGATACTTCAAGAAGTCGGCATTGGCAGCACAAATTGGGCGGTGCAGTGTGGGACAGCGAAGTACTCTTCACCGCAAGCGGGTTGAGCCTAGTGCGATCCAATGAAATGGGGAGGAATGAGGTCAGAGGTGCACGACATGCAATGTGCATTGTCCCAGCCCCAGCCCCGCGCTTTCCTCGAGCTTGCTTCCAGCTTCTGGGTTCCTCGTTCCTCCCCTGCTTCCAAGCAACGGACCTGAGCCCAACCCAATACTCGGCCTTTCGTTCCGCCGCCACGCCGAACCCCCCTTCAGGTACCCCCGCTCTGTTCCTTTTTGGTGGGGCCCGTTTAAAATTCATCTACCAAGGCCACACAATCGTCCGGCGCAAAAGCTTTTTCTTCTCGATCAACAATCCTCGCGATTTCTTCCTCCTCTTCCTTCCTCTCTCTTCTCTCTCTACCGCTCTACTCTCCCACTCTCGGGCAATCCGCGTGATTGAGGGCTGGTCGCACAGCCAGAGTCGTCAAAACGACGTCCTTCATCCTACTCCCTCTCTTCGCTTCTCAATCCCCCTCTTTCCTCCCCCGCGCAGCTAGCTCTGCCTTTCGTCAAGCTCCAGTGCTCAAGTGCACCGTACTACACACAACCACCCGTCAGTACGCAAAGTCAAGACGCACCATGCCTCCCAAGAAGCAAGTCGTCGAAGAGAAGATTCTCCTGGGCAGGCCCGGTAACAACCTGAAGAGTGGAATTGTGGGTGCTACGCCTTAGAACCTGTGCGGGATCAGGCTGACCCCCTCTTCAGGTTGGCCTTGCAAACGTTGGAAAGTCCACCCTCTTCCAGGCCATTACCAAGTGCAACCTGGGAAACCCTGCCAACTTCCCCTACGCCACCATCGACCCTGAGGAGGCGCGTGTTATCGTCCCCGACGAGCGCTATGATTGGCTTTGCGAAAAGTACAACCCCAAGTCGCGCGTCCCTGCCAACCTGACGGTCTACGATATCGCTGGCCTGACGCGAGGTGCCTCCACTGGTGCGGGTCTCGGTAACGCCTTCCTGTCGCACATCCGCGCCGTCGATGCCATCTTCCAGGTCGTTCGCTGCTTCGACGATGCCGAGATCATCCACGTTGAGGGTGACGTCAATCCCACACGTGATCTCGAGATCATCAGCGATGAGCTGAGGTTGAAGGATATCGAGTTCACCGAAAAGGCCCTCGAGAACCAGAAGAAGAAGACCCGCTCTGGCGGCAAGGGTCTGGAGCACAAGAAGGCCATAGAGGAGCAGGCCACCATGGAGAAGATTCTCCAGTTCTTGAAGGACGGCAACGAAGTCCGAAAGGGCAACTGGGGTCCCAAGGAGGTAAGGCAACAATTTTCTCATTTCCGTTTTTTCCTACCTACCACTCTCCCCCGTCAAATGATGACAAAGGACCCATGGTCCGATAATCTTAACCCAGCTCTTCGAAGACCAAAGGTCTACTGAGATAAGAAACCCGTTCTGATACGACATGAATTTTCTTGTTTGATTCTGCATAGACATTAGCAAAGTCTCGTTCTGACAATACCCTAGGTCGAAGTCATCAACCCCTTGTTCCTTCTGACTGCCAAGCCCGTCGTCTACCTGGTGAACCTTTCGGAGAAGGACTTCATTCGCAAGAAGAACAAGTACCTTCCCAAGGTCGCTGAGTGGGTCAAGGAGCACGCTCAGGGCGACCCCATCATCCCCATCTCTGTTTCTTTCGAGGAGCGCCTCACCCGCTACGAGACTGAGGCCGAGTCCAAGGAGGAGCAGAAGAACGTTGGCGCCGAGTCCGCTCTGCCCAAGATCGTTTTGCAGATGCGCAAGGTTCTCAACCTTGGCAGTTTCTTCACCACCGGCACGGACGAAGTCCGCCAATGGACTATCCGTAACGGCACCAAGGCGCCCCAGGCTGCCGGTGTCATTCACACTGACTTCGAGAAGACCTTTATCCAGGCTCTCGTCTACAACTTCACCACCCTGAAGGAGCTTGGCAATGAAGCCGAGGTCAAGGCCAAGGGCAAAGTCATGACCAAGGGCAAGGACTACGTTGTGGAAGATGGAGACATCTTGCTCATCAAGGCCGGTGCTGCTAAGGGTTAGAGAGCAAATATCTAATGGAAATTTTAGATATTAGGGTTGATCAAAAGCTCTGCCTTTCGGTTTAGATATCATCACCGGCTAATAGAAGTCTTTTGCCATGCCATCTTTTTTGAACCTCAAGTGAATGCCGCCATGATTATTCCAGGAGACTAAAAAGCATCGAATGTTGGTAAATTGCAGGGTTACAGAGGGTGTTCCTGGTGATGATCAAATAACCGCCGTTTCTCCGACGTGGCCCCCTTGCTCCCCGCCAGCTACAGCACGGACCAAGTGACATTGGTACCTGGTTTCTTCAGGACCATGCACATCACCTTGCTCCTCCATCAACACATTCGAGACTGGAGAATCTTGAAATCAACAATATGAGCCAACCACCAGTGAGTCGCGGACATGGGCGGAACATATCGGTAACTAGACGTATGTCTCCCCTATTTACTCACCATACTTAACTTCTTTGCTGTCTTAAGCGCTGTAGTGTCCACATGCCCTTTTACCTCAGTGGCCCTCCCAGATGATAAAGATCGAACCTCATGGACGAAGCCCAGAAACAGAGGGTGGCCGTGAGGACTGAAACGCAGATGAAGCTGACGGTAACTGTAACATTAGCTGTCCGTCCCCGATCTTCGACTAAGGGCCCGCTAGACCTGGACGAGTGAGGGCTCTCTCATCCGAGTGCGACTCGTCGACTGACACGCTCTCACAGCACACCTCTGAACGACCCATTGTCACCCAAGGCTGCCGCAAAGGAAGAAACGACGCAGCAGCGTCCAATATCAGGCCAACGCTCACCGGCTGTGCCTCATTCTCCCGCACCACCTGTGAAGACGACTGTCACCAAGGACTTCAGCTTTCTCCTGCGCCCAGAGATTTACCACAGCATCAACCCAGTCAACATCCCGGTTGCCTTTAGGAACTCATCCAAGCAACCTCCAGCCGATACATCGTTAGAAGATCTTGTGGCCCAAGGCCACTTCCGAGCGGCTGCCATTGCTGCTGTCCAAGAACTCACAGCCACTGGGAGCCCGGAGCAACGTAGTGTCGACCCCTCAGACTATCACAGAATATTCAGCCTGCTGTACACGCGGCTGGCATGTCTGACGCTCATCGATGCAACGCCGATAGCGGCGCAGGAGGTCAGGGCCTTGGAAGACCTCAACGCTGGCGTTTACATTGACGAGACCACCGGCGAGCATCTTGTTCCCTGGGAGCTGCGGGTTCTCAACGTGCGGTTGCAGGCACTCGGCTTCAGTGACCCGCGGAGGTCTGTCATGAGTTATCACGATCTAGCAAGGGAAGCGCGAGAGCAGATTTCCAAGGCGACGGCCCGGCACGACAACTCAGCGCGGGAACTGTGGAAGGCACGGCTAACAGACTTGGGAATTAACGTTGCCGGCGCACTGATTGAGATGGACGATCTGGCTGGCGCTGCGCATCATCTGAGCACGCTCAAAGACAGCGGCGATGGCAAAATGGCACTATCACGGGCGCTTTTATGGCTGCACCTCGGTGATACGGAGGGCGCACGCCGCTGTGTCCGGGACTCCGGAGAGGACGGGAAGCATGCTGAGGCTGTCGTCACCGCACTTTGTCAAATGGCTGATGGCGAGTACGACGCAGCGCTGCAATCCTGGCAGGGACTGAAGGAGGAGTTGGTCGATGAAATGGTCGGAGTCAATCTCGCAGTCTGTCTCCTCTACACTGGCAAGCTTACGGAGGTAAGGCTCGTCCCATAATTACACGCCACATGATAGCCTACTGACCTAACAGGCCCGGTCGGTGTTCGAGGACATGGTCAACACTGGCTACTCGTCGCACACTCTTCTTTTTAACCTCAGCACGACGTACGAGCTCTGTACCGAGCGAAACCGCAATCTCAAGCTAAGACTTGTCGATAAAGTCGCTGATCTGGACGAGACACCGCGGGGCTGGGAAAAGAACAACGCCGACTTCAAGCTGTAGAAAGAAACAGAAAGGAAATAACAAGGATGTATTCGTATCTGCGTGGGGTCCGAATGATGGCACTCATCCAATCAGAGCTGACTCGTCGCATTATTCGCAAACACCACCAATAAACTTGCCAATGAACGGAGTCCCGCACGGGTTTGCATGCACAACCGGACGGTCGCTTGCTTACCAAGATGCTTAGTTACAAGGCGTGCATGCTGTGGCAGAATGACAAACCATATACGAACAACAGACGATACGCTAATCAGCACAGAAAGCCAAGAACGATGAGGCGGAGACGGAAGACTCCGTGTGCGTATGGATAACGGTATGCAACAACTCCCCGCGATTCCCGCGACTCCCGCTCTGAAGTCTTTTTGGTCTCCGATAATGATCTCATCTCTACTCGACGGGGTGAGGTCAAAAGCCGGCGACCGTCTGGATGCATTTGCATGCTGAGCTGTCAGAGTCTTGCAAGCAGATTAACTGGAGGAACATGCAACCACACAGACACGATGGACAAAATGACGGCCAACAAGCTGCAGTCGCAGACAATTAGCCTCCTCGAGAAGATCGCGCGGTCACAAAGGGTCTTGGAAGAGCGACTTGATGCGATGGAGAGGCTCCTCGCTCATAAAGGGCCAGCGCCATACTTTCCGCAATTCCGACGGTTGCCGCCCGAAATAAGACAAAGAGTCTGGTCGCTTGCAATTCCTACCCGGATCCTGCGGCCGTCGAGGCGGAATAGCAAGAACCACGAAATGCTGCTCATGCGCCCGCCTGCCATCGCTGGGGCTTGCCGAGAGGCACGTGCGATAGCGACGCGAAATGGTCGGATCGTTCCCCTCACGTACGATACCGCCAACGCGGAGAACCCTACGAGGACGATTCGGTATTGGTTCGATAGTTCCCACGATGTACTCGAGCTAGACAGACGGGTCGACATCGAAGAAGACAAACCGCGCGGCATCAGGGATCTCGTCTACAAAGCTCAGCACATTCTCGCCTCGCGTGCGGAGGCGGAATGGTTCGCCCGCTTATTCCAGCAAACCGCCCATCTGAATAGACTCAGTCTTAGGTTCGACACCGTCTCAGTCAGCACCTGCACCTGGGACCTCGGCGTCATAAAGCGTCTTTTCGGTGAGGCCAGCACCGTCGTCACCATGGACCTCGAGAACGCAGACGAGATTGCGTGGGTCAAGAGCGTCTTGCAGGGGTATTGGCGGAACCCCGTTTTTTGTGCATTCGATTTGGAGTCGTGGGCAAGAGAGAGAAAATCGAGTGTTGAGATGGACGTAAGGGACGAAGGCTGGATGCGGCGGTTACCTGGGACGTGGATGAGTGAGGTTGCGAGGGGGTGGGTTATGGCAAAGGCGGCGAAGATGACGGCAAATGTTGGGGGAGTGGTTGAAATACAAACTGGAAGGGAATTGAGAGGGCAGCTGGACATGGAAATCCCAGAGGCGGAGGCACAGGCTTCGGCAGCGGCTGCGTTGGATGTGAAGAATGATTTTGTAAGGGCTGCGCTGTTGGCCATGCCCAATGTGAAGTTCGTAAGGGCATTTTGCCAGGATGAGATTCATACCGTTTGTCGTCCATAACATCTACTATTATACCAATGTCCATTCGTTATCCAAGGCAGTCGACATATCCCAAATCTTCGACCTCAGGGGGCCAATTCGGACGACGAGTTGTTGAAGCACACACTCTGACATATTAGGTGCGTCAAACACGAGTATCACACTTGGGACTTTACACTCGAGTTTACTTTTCGTGAAAAGAATTCGCTTGCCTGCTCGACTTCGGAGCCCGCCTCTTCTTTCCCTTGGTCGAAATGGCCAGCAAGCTTGCTTGAGCACCTCGCGATCGAAAGCGAATGGTTCGAAGTCACTGTTAGCTTTTGTGCTCTCCCTTGGTGTGTTCAGAGTCGATTGCACGCAACAAGGCGCCCAGGATCACGAACATGCAACTTGACATGGAGAGGTGGTAATGCGATTCGGAATTTGTGTGAGTTGTTACCTGCCCAGCTATCTGCGTCCTTGTCTGCCCAGCGTCGCTTCCGCCAAAGTCATATATGAGAGCTTTTGCTGAAATATCAGTCGAAAAGGTCGCCATAGAATGTTAGAGTGATCCCTTCTCCGTGACAGTCCATAAATACAGTTGCATATCGTTGTTGAGTTCTAGCATCTCATGATCTGCCAGGCGAGTAAGCATAGCATGCGTGAAAGGTTTCCGATTGTTTCGAACTTGGGGCTCATGTAAGATGCTACTGTACACGAGGAGAAGGGAGGCCGCTACTTGCAGTTCTTCAGGTTGGCTGAAATCGGAAGTCGTTGGGTATTCTGGTACAAAGATACAAAGATGCATAGGAGAGTACAAAGGCACACCACAACGACGCTCGGAACGATGCTGCTGACAACAAGACTGGAATAGAGGTACGACACCCCCGACAAGGTCTTCGTCATACAAGCGCCGTGCTTTTACATCATTTGTTGCGTCTCTAAGTCGTACTCTCGTCTCTGGGGTCTCGGTCCAGAGCCAGAACACAAGGGTTTCACCAGCTGCTCGAAGCTACACGTGAGGCACGAATGGCTATGAACTGTTGAAATGATCTAGCTGAAGGATAGACTTTGCCAGTCAGCCACCCTGTCAACCCCATCGACATGTCGCAAGCACGTCTTTGCACCAGGTGTCAGCCACTCCCAAATCTCCTGTAACCTCCCCTCGTTGTGCCTCGGCTCCTCACACCGCATCTGCGGATGTATACACCGCAAACACACACCCCCCTTCAGCTCCTTCTCCCGAAACTCCCCTGCGCGGTGCCACATGAGCCCCTTGTGCCACGGCCGCCAGACGGTGTTGACTCCCTCCCCGTCTGGGTATGTCCAATCAACCGCAGACCGCCCTGTGCGGTTCTTGACCACGTTTTTTGGGATCTCCTCGGCTCGCCGGATGGCCTCATTGATGGACATGTACGGCATCCCGCGCGACATGACGTCGCGGTCAATGCAACGGATGACCGAGTTGACGACTTCGGCGGGCCGAGGAGAATGCGGGCGCCACCACCGGCGTTTAGTTCTGGCACATTTGCAGACAGGGGGGTTGATAATGGGTTGCATTAGAGAGGTGTATAGGGAGAGGCGGAGCTCGTTCCGCCTCTCTTCCAGGGCGACTTTGTTTGTGTTAGCGTTTGTATGGGCTGGCGCGGGACTAGAAGGGATCAAACTCACAGGCAACTCTCAGAGCGATGTTCTCATCTAGGCTCTCCCTACCTTCAGCCAGAGGCCGAAAGCTCCCAGAAACCTCGGCCAACAACCTCCTCGACCCGGCCTCAAACCCCTTTTCGTGCTTGAACCAGTACGCCGCAATGAGCAAATCCCGCCTCTTGGGACAGATGTACCCCCACCTCGCCATGTCTTCCATCGTCTCCGGCTTGAGCCAATGCTCAGCAGCCAACGCCATCGCGGGGCCACAATCATACTTGTCCGCCAGCATGGCAACGGCTAGCACCTCGCTCGGTGAAGCGTCTATGACGCCGGGCGACCCCGCGTCGAGCGTCTTGCCGTGAATGACTCTGCATATGGTCTCCATGGCTGCGGGGTCGTCGTCCGGGAGTGGGATGCGGGCCGGGTTCGATGGCGTGGCGTCTTGAAGGGCGACGCCTTCGCCGAAGCCGGCCCTTCCGAGCATCGAAGCGAAGACCGGGGAGGCGTTCGAGAGAATGAGGGCGTAGACGCGAATTTCTACTTCAGAGGGGCCAACGACGAGCACGAGCTCGCCTTGTGGTGCTACTGGTGGGCGTGGCTTTTCTGGAAGAGTATCGGGGTCTTTGTCTTTGGCCTCCTGCTCTGTCAGGGCACTGAATGTGTTAGTGAGGTTGTTTGTGAGGATAGCTTCTTGGAAACGGTGGCTTCGCTTACACTATGTATAGGGACGATAGTGATCTGGTTGAACTGCTGCTGCTGCTACTGCTGCTACCTGGCATCTTTTCTTCGATGGAGACTTTGCTCGTTGCCTCCATTTCGTCACTCAATGTGCCGTCGGAACTCATCATATACTCCAGTCACACAGAGTCACACAGACAACTCCACAGAAGAGCTGAAAGGCTAGCATAGAATAGTAAGCCACTTTCAATTGTATAAGTGCTGCTAAGATCTGTGCTTTTTGGACGTGATGAGGCGTGGGTGGTCTAGGACTCTAATAGCGCGACGGCCCGTGGTGGCGGAGTTGGACCGCGGCATTCTCTCGCACCAACCCCTGTTCACTGGGCACGTAGGACTCCTGCAAAGAATCAGGGTCAGGACTATGATATTGCTCGCATGGGTATGCCTTGCCGCCAATCAATGTATACGAACAGAGCTAAGATGTCTGCCTAGCACGAATTCTCTCCCGAAGGTGAGTCTTAGCATGATTTGGCAATGGCTTGGTGAACTGATCTTTGGGGCAGGTCTTGTCTGTGCGCAGAATCTGAGCCAGAACGATGAGGCTGTACACGACATTCAGACTTGTTGTGATGGAGGATAACATTGTGACGCCTGCGATTCTGTCGTTCTAGCAACGTGCCTGCTAGCAGTTTTCTTCGGTCTTAAGGGAGCGAGCAAAGATCTGATGGAAGACGTGGGGCGCGGCTTTGGGTGAGTCGCCGGCCAGGTTAGAGAACGCGTCAACTTTGGGCAGATTTGGAACCTCAATGCTTATTTCGGCCTGTTGGATGTGGTGAGCAGTTGGTAGCTGATCGTTGTCTGCCCTGATTTGAGAGGGCAGAGTTTCGTTTGCGAATAACCTGATCCATGGACGAGGAGGGTTGGACATCGAGGTGCGCAGTTCCGTCTTCACACTGTCTTCCAATTGAATATGCCGCTGTCAGCCAGGATTCACGGCCGCTTCAGGCGGATCCTCGTCTCCAGACACCCCACATTTGCCGCTACAAGGAACAGTCTCGTACCGTGCGAACAGTTTGGCCTTGATTGAGATTCTTGAACTTCACCTCCAATTTTCAACTCGCTCTCATTCACCTCACCTCAACCACATACACGACCAGTCCACAGTCGCCGCGTCGCAATGGTAAGGACGCGACCTCGCAATAAAGCAAAGCGTGTCGCCGTCATAGACTATGGCTCAGACGGCGAGCCGCCCGACGCCCACGATGACCTTGACGATGAAAATTTCGAGGCGCCGCCGCCGGACCCAGAAGACGATGAAGACGACCCCATGGACATCGACGGTGGCGACGACGATTTTGAGGCCGATGATCCCTCCAGTCTCGCCATAGGCGGCCCGAGTAATGCCAACGATGACGATGACGATGAGTTGCCTACCTACACCAGCTCCGCCGGCCTGAGGAAACCGCCAACGGACATGGCTGCCCTCGGGACCTATCACGCCGATGGACGGCCTACGAGGCACTACACTGGCGCGTTGAAGCGAGGCCAAAGAATCCAGGTTCTCGACTTCTTCTACGGACCTCAGGAAGAGGCTGTGGGCGTTGCAAGTTGGCTGCTGAACCGGTGGGCGGGCTACGCGGTTCTGCCGAGTAAGTTACCCGATGGGCCCGCGCCTCCACTCCCGAGTCCCTGGCTGGACCCGGGGTTTGTCGAGGACCAGAACCATGCCGCGAAAGTGTGGTTTGAAAGATTGAATGACGCCAAAGGGGCAAGCGAGGGCGAGAGGAAGATGAACGCAGAGGAGGCTGAGGGGTATCGGCTGAAACCTGGTGGTCACTTGGTGTCCGTGATTGGGCCGTATCCGGATCAGCAAGAGGTCGAAATCGCACCTTACGATGCCATCATTTTGTCCGAGTCGGGGCTGCCCTTGACGAATCATAATGCCAAGGAGGAGAAGTCGGTAGGGTGGATGTTTGATGCGGGCGGCATTGTCATCGGCATGGAATGGGCCAGCAGGACGGGGCAGGAGGCCCAGATCCTTGCACTTGCTGTCATCCCGCACACCGACCAGCTATTGGACTTCGAGGATGCTTACGATCAGAGCAAGGGCATCATCCAGCTGTGGGAGCTCTGTGGCCAGAAAAACGAGGATGGTATCACGAGACCCCTTGGACGTTCAGCACGCCTTGCTAGAACCGTCTGCTCCGGCTGGGGTAGAGTCACGAGGCTCAAGTGGTGTCCGGTTTCATACAGAGAGAACGGCGCCATGGGCCTTCTCGCGGTACTCTGTAGTGATGGTCAGGTTCATGTCGTCGTGGTCAAAGACATTGGCGACGACGAGCAGGATGCTTTCAGTAGGACACCCCTTCCCAACCACCTGGTTCCCACGTACTGATAGTTCGCCAGCCAAACTCGAACACCCTATTGTATCTCTCGGAATCCCGTCTGAGACCAACGTGACCGCCACATGCTTCGCCTGGGTCAATACCAATCGCATCGTTCTTGGCCACTCAGACGGCTCCCTCACGCTCTGGTCCATCTCCCCGCGCTTCCTCCTCGCTCGCCACGACGTCCACTCAACGCGCGTAATGCACATTGACACGGCCTACCCCTCGGACCCCTACCTCGTCGCGTCGACGCCCATCGCCGGCTATACCACGCTGGTCGACTTCTCCGACCCCTCCTGCGAGCGAACGAGCTTCCCTTGCTTCACGATCACCCCGCAACCGAACCTACTCCAGTGGCATGACCACCTGCGGGGCTTTTTCACTGTTGTACCCTCAGCGAACCCACTTAATGCGTCGGTTGGCTTCGTGCACTCACGATGGTACGCGGCGCAGGTGCGCAAGGTCATGGACGGCGACCGGTTGCCTACATGCCTCGCTGCGGGCATACACCACCCGTTCGTACTTGTCGGGTACATGGACGGCACCGTCTGGGCGGCAAACCCGTCCAATAGGATCTTCGCATCGAAACATCACTTCGGTCACAAGATGAAGATCATCGACCACCAGTACATTCCCCGCGAGAGGCTCAACGACTCAGTGCTGGGGCAGGATACCGCTGGCGAAAGCGACCGCTGCCGTGGCGCATCGCGGATTCTCCAGGGTTTCCGGCCAGTACCCAATGTCAACCCCAAGGTGGACACGTGGAAAACCAAGGTTGCCATCAACAAGAAGAAGGACAAGAAGGCCAAGAAGCCGAAGGCGAAGGCCAGGGGCAAAGGCAAAGCGGATGCGGCGGCAGCGGAAGATGACGATGCAGACGTGCAGGGCGGCACGGAGGAAGGGGACGGGCACTTTGCCGACCCCAAGCGTGCGGTGCTCTCGGAGCCGCTGACGCGGATCACGACCATGGTGTGGAACCCGAATCAGGAATACTCGTGTTGGGCTGCGGTGGCGATGGCGTCGGGGTTGGTGAGGGTGATGGATCTTGGTTTGGAATGCTAGACAGGGCCGGCAACGGCGACCATAAATAGGCGTACGCGTGAATGATACCCTCTATTAACAAACATCTACATATTTCTAATCATGTACTCATCAGCCTTCAACAGCGCCCTTGTAGTGTTCATCACAGGCATAGCAATCCCCTGGCGCTGTGGTGGTAATCGAACGCCTTGGCCATGCCATACAAATGTGTCACGGCTGCCATGACGACGAAAAAATGGAAGATCTGGTGAGAACTGCCCCAGATGTCAAACGTGCCCGGGAAAGACCGCTCCGGCCAGCGGAAGGCATACAGAAAAGCGCCAAAGATGTACATGGCGCCGTGCAGGACGACCCAGCTGAGGCTCATGCGGGCCTCCATCTCATCCCGGCCGTAGATAGTCGCACCATGGAGAACGGGGATGACGCCCGAAGTACCAAGGGCGACGAACATGCACGCCCTGAAGGTGCGCCATTCGGGCGTGCGGAAGAACTCGATCCAGGAGACGGCGCCGCAGCCGAGGCCCAGGAGGTTGATCTTGGACAGTCGTCAGTACAGAGTATTTGATCGAGCGATGTGGAAGTGCATGAGCGAGACTTACCGTCCACAGATAGAATTTCATCAGCCCGGGGTGGCAGAAGAACCCGTAATACATGGCCGGCACGTAGCTCCCAACAATGAGAAACACAATCCCTGAGTAATCGAGCTTGTTGCCCCATTTCGCGACCTCGGGGGAGTGATTGCACACTGCGTGGTACGTCGCGCTCATGCCGAGGCACGCGACGGCGCCCGCAAAAAAACACCCGAAGACGAGCACGTCGGCGGGCGAGGCCGTGTCGTACCGCGGTGCGACGACGCCGTACAGGAACGCCCCGCTGACCAGGAAGGCGACGGCGCCGAGGAGGTGGGACCAGATGTTGACGGACTCGTTGTGCAGGTAGCCCAGGGACTTGAAGGAGCCGAGGTAGGAGTTGGAGTCCGGGCGGTAGCCCGAGATGATGAAGGCGTTGTCGCGGCGCCAGGCCGGTAGGTCATCCCACAAGACGAGGAGGGCTTTTTCGACCTTCTTCTCGAGGTTAACGGCCGTTGATTCCACCGAAGAGAGGAGGGTTTCGGTGGTAGATGGGCGGCGGTTCCGGTTTCTGACGCCGGACGCATCGTTGACCGAAGGCTTGGGTGCAGTCATTCTGGTGTCTATGTCAAGTAAATGACAGTTCTTTGAATTCTATGAATTATATGAACGAGATGTGTCTCTCATGGGAAACCCAAGCCTCGGAGAGAGAGCTCTAAGACTGCTTTTAAAGGCCCGTTGAGATATCCCGAACAGGTTTGACGTTCAACAGGGGCACGGTTCTTTGCAATGACAGCTAGCGCCGGTTCGCGGTGGGAGCAGCAGCGGGTCGGACCATCACTGCAGGGGCAGGTACACGTGTAAAGGAGGCTTGGTGGGATGGGAATTGTTGGGAATTTTTTCTCTTCCCTTTCCCATATGCACATGCTTGAAGAAATCTGGATTTTTCCCTCCTTCTCGCCCTTGGTTCGGTGCCAGGTCCGAGGCCCGTTTGGATTGACGGGCCCCATTTCGGGGTGCCCAGCTGGCGCCAAGTGGTGGGAACCGGGCATCGCCGGCACCATCCTGACGGGCCGTCAGTCAGATTGTGTCCGTGGTACGACGGACAGTACAGTCAGATACGGGCCTCTTTACTGTGAGACGGACACTGGATGGAGACACTGGTGGGTTTGGTGGGATTGCTGCGACATGTGCCTGGGAAAATGCAAATCTTTGCTACGAGGAGCAACACTCCCACTGTTTAGAGACTCCCCGTTCCAGTTTTTCTCTCGTAAATTACCACGACTCCGAAGAATCTCGAGTCAATGTTGTTTGAGTCGCAAGTTTTGGAACTGGATTGCATGCAAAACACACAAGTCAGAATGCCGCCGGCATCATCCATGCGGACACGCGGCGAGTGTGTCTGTTTGCCAGATCGTGCCCAAGAACCTTTAATATCATTTCATTGCATGCTCGTGTAGGTATGTAAAAGAAGGCGCTCTGTCTCTGGCTCCCAAAAAGACCAGCCAATGTCGATGCGCGCAGGCTGTCGACTCCGTGTCCCCCCCTAGCGATATCTCCTTTCGAACTTCTCCCGATGGACGGTCGCTTTATTTCTTGCCGGACTTCTTGATGCCCTGGTTGCCCGTGTTCAAAGGTCCCTTGCCGCCGGCCTTGGCGGCCAACTCCTTGCGAGCCTTCTCCTCTGTTGAATCATCGGGTTAGTGTCGGTGCGCGAGCCGGAAAAGGAGTATCTGGAGTAGTCAGTGTGACCTACCGGCGCGCTTCTTCTCGAGGTAGGCGAGGTCATCCTCGTCCAGGTCCTTCGCCTGCTTCTTCGCGGCCTTGAGAGGCTTGGCCTTGCCACCTGAGAACTTGTCAGCAAGCGCCGGGCGATTACGGGAAAGGAAGAGCAAGAAACTCACCTTCACGGGATGCACCGCCCATTTTTGCTGTGTTTTCGGGGGGTCTAGGGCCTGGAGATCAACTTTGGGGCAGGAGTGCTGGGAAATAGCAAGGCTGGAGTCGCAGAGGTTGTCGAGTCGTGAGGTCGGAAAAGGAGAGAGGGAGGAGGAAGCGCGGCGCAAAGAGACGGTCGGACGTGGGGTGAAAATTGCCCCTCCTGGAGAAATCGGTCTGCGGAAATAAAGGGTCCCCGCTTACAGTGAGTTTACCATGCCTAAACACATAGTCGCCAAGTATATGTATATATGCACAACGCAAGAGCCGCCCCGTGAAGTGGATCCGGTGCATCTAGGTACGGAACAATCCAGTTGTGACACTGACGTCGGGCTTAATTCTGTGGCGCCTTGATTTCTCCGGTTGGTCGCCTCTTGTCACCACCAAAATTCGTTCGTCGCATTTCATCATCCCAGCCAGCAACTCCAGCGCGCAAGGCTAGAAACCGTTCGACCCTTGATCGTTGAAACGCATACAAGCTGTCGACAAACAACAGCACTCTTCCTTGACGTTGCATAAACCTCACCTCTTCTGGTCCCCCTCTTTGCACTGCCCTCTGGTTTTCTCGTGTCGCCCTGCTTCCCTCTTCCCCCATGAGCTGAGTCGACACAGTCATCCGGTTCGCAAACAATTCCTGCCGCACATCAATCTTCTGTTGATCTCTGCTGACACGTCGCTGCTGCTTTTCGCGAGCAAAAGACCTAGGGGACTCCTTCCTCTGGCGGATACTGCTGCAATCAACATACAACAGACTAGACGTTTAGACAAGTCGTGGAATCACGCTTGCTGTCGCATCGCAACAATGGCGTCGAGTTCAGACGAAGGCGAGATCATGGAGAATGACGCCGTGGAATTGAAGGCAACTTCACTGCCGAAGAAGTTTGAAGGAAACGGTGTTGACCGTCAAGACAGAACCCGAGATAGATACTCGGCCTCCAAATCCCCCGAGCACGACAATGCCGCTAGGCACTACAACCCTCCGAGACGGAGCCGCTCGCCCCCGCCCCGCGGCTTCAAGCGCGCCCGCGACGAGCGCGACTACGTTGGCGGAGGTCGACAGGACACGCGACGCTTCCGTGTGCACTACGAGGACGGCCCGCGAGACGACTACCGCCGCTCGCGTGTTTCTTACGAAGACCTGGACCGCCCGCCCTCCCGCGGCTCGAACCACAGTTACGACGGCCGTGACAGAAACCGGAGCCGCGACAGAGATACATATCGTGAGAGAGACAGGGAGCGCGATCGTGATAGAGACCGGTACCCAGACAAGAAGCCGCGCAACCGCACCAGATCACCCTACCGCCCCCCGCGCAACGACCGAGGAGGCCGTGATGATCACTACGGCAGAGACGTCGGGCGCGATCGCCTCACTGACTCGTTTCGTGGCCTGAAGTACGACGAGCACAGAGATCGAGAGTCACGAAACGGAAACACGGCGTCAAACGGGGTCGCTGTAGGAAAGGATTCTCGTGCTTCCAGAGACGATGCTAAACCTGTGAAAGACTCTGCAGACGACAGGAACTCTGCTGCGTCTCGCTCTCGGGACCAGACGTCCGTCTCTCCGCACTCTAAGAGGACTCGGTTCCTGCTAACGCCAGAAGGCAGCGCGCCGCAGGTGGTCGAGCCTGAACACGGCTATGACGAGCCCGAGGAGCCAATGGCCATTGACGAGGAGGCTGAGATTGAACGCCGGCGACGACGTCGTGATGAACTACTTTCAAAATCCAGTTCTGCGACCCCGCTGCTCGTCCATGCCCTGCATGCGGCGGACAAGCCGGCCGTTTTCTCCCCAGCACGAGAGAGCACACCGGGTGCAGGCGACATAGGCACTCCAGGCACAGGTGAGAACCCCAGCGCCTCCTTCCCTGGCTTCGCTAAGCCTTCAGATTTCGGATCACCCGCTCAAGAAGGGAGCTCACCTGGTGCTATTGACATCGTGAACGAGAGCGACCTCATGAACACCCACGGAGGCGGCGAGGTTACCGAGGAAGATGGACCCTCAGCAGCGGATTACGATCCCACCGTCGACATGAAGGAAGACGAGAGACGTGACGAAATGCGACACGGTAACGTTGGTGTGCATGGCGAAGTTCCCGAGGCGCAGACCGAGGCACAGCCCCAAGAACAGCCCGAGGAAGCACCGACGAAGAAGCCCTCGGGCGACGATGACGACGACGACGATTTCGATATGTTTGCCGAAGACTTCGACGACGAGAAGTACGCTGCTCCTAACCCTGCTAAGGTGGCCGTGGTAGATGAAACAAAAGCTTCACCAGCTCTCGCGCCGCCAAATGGCGCCATTCTCGAGGGCGACGACAAGGATGGTTACTACAAGATTCGCATCGGTGAGATTATGAACGGCCGATACCAGGTCCAGTCCACTCTGGGTAAGGGCATGTTCTCTGGCGTCGCGCGGGCCGTTGACATCACGAACAAGAAGCTGGTCGCTATCAAGATCATGAGAAACAATGACGCGCTGAGGAAGGGTGGGTTTACCGAAATTGCTATTCTGCAGAAGCTCAACGACGCCGACCCGGACAGTCGCAAGCACATCGTCAAGTTTGAGCGTCACTTTGACCACAAGGGCCACCTGTGTATGGCATTTGAACACCTCAGCCTGAACTTGCGAGAAGTATTGAAGAAATTTGGAAATAATGTCGGCATCAACTTGGGCGCGACGAGGGCGTACGCTCACCAAATCTTCATCGGTCTCGCTCACATGCGGAAGTGCAGTGTTATCCATGCCGATCTCAAACCTGACAACATTTTAGTACGTATTGCCGTTCTCGACCAGTTTGAGCTTATTATCACTAACCAACCCTAGGTCAACGAAAGCCGAAATGTCCTAAAGATCTGTGATCTGGGTACCGGTATTGACAAGTCCGACGCAGCGACGGCACACAACGAGATCACCCCCTACCTCGTCAGCCGTTTTTACAGAGCGCCCGAGATCATCCTCGGAATGCCCTACGACTACTCCATTGACATGTGGTCCATTGGCTGCACGTTGTACGAGCTGTATACAGGCAAGATCCTCTTCGCCGGCGACAGCAACAACCAGATGCTCAAGGCTATCATGGAGATCCGGGGAAAGATCACGCCCAAGCTCTACAAGAGAGGCCAATTATCGGCGATGCACTTTGACGAAATGGGCAACTTTGTCAGCATGGAGCGGGACAAGGCGCTTGGAAAGGTACGTAATTGGCTCGTGGTGGTTGTTTTTCTGTCCTTTCGTTGCCTTTCCTTTCCCCATACTCGCAACGCTTTCACGTTGAGCTCGTTTCATACCCGAAGCCCATGAACCAATCAGTCCCTAGTATGTTGTTCTGGCCGACGGTCCCGAGGTGGTCTAAACGAGGCGGGGTGCGGTTGTAAGCGCTGAGGCGCGGCTGCACATGCGTATGCATCATCCACATTCTGCAGGCCGTCGAGTCTGAGCGGGCCCAGAGAGCTCACAACGTGATGCCCTTCGGCCGCCGGGATGGTCATCGACAGCCACCGCAACGTGGCGTCATTCCTTTCGGATTGTTCGGACTCGCATGGCTTGCTAGGTCATAGTCCCCAGTATGGAAGGGTCGGCGAACAACAAAATCCCAACTTCGGAGGATGCGGACGCGGGTAGCTGTCTCAGAGACTATTGTCACGGCCGCATCATCTCATCTTCGCTACCCTACACTCTGTTTTGCCTTTTTTCCTCTGCACGAAGGGTCCAGCGTGTCGGGTCGATTTGTCAAAGTTGACAGATGTGTTTCTGCCGTCATGGGGACCCGCTGCACACACTCTTTTGCCCCATTCTCGACTTCCTCTGCGTTTGAAAATAGCAGCAGATCATCCCCATGGGTTTGTTCAGTAGGCTAACCCATCTCGTTTCACACAGACTACCGCCAGGGTCTTGCCCGTCATCAAACCGACACGTGATTTGCGCACCCGCCTCTTCGCCGCGTCAGCGGGTATGAACGACGCCGAGACCAGGGACCTGAACCATTTTGTCGACCTGCTCGAGCACTGCCTGACGCTCAACCCGGAGAAGAGAATCAAGCCCGCCGACGCGCTGAAGCATCCCTTCTTTACGTCAAGGGTCGCCCCGCCGAAGCGGTAGGGTGTTGGTTGTGACCACATCTGGAAGGCTCCTTTGGGGGTGGTCGTAGTACCAAGGTCTGGGGTGCTGGTTTTATTTTTATTGTATATGACTGCTGGGGTCATTTCGTACACTCGCGGATGGTGCGCGCCACTGAGGAGAGAAAGGTTCTTGGCGCGGGTTGTACGACGATGCTGCAAGCTACACCGTTAGCGCGATGCGCTGGTGAGAGAGTAGAGAAGAAGATCAATGGCGACATTGAATCGCGAAAGATCCCACAATAGACCCTTTTTTCACTTTTACCGTCTCAGTCGGTCATCATGTTTATCCCAAGTAACGTTGGTCCTTTCCCCGCAATCTCGAGTATTATCTTCTCACAACTTCGGATCAATGCCACCGAACAACCAACAGAGGCCGGAACAAATGGGTCGGCTCGCATCATGTATGTGCGACCGTTGCGAGCCCGGCATGAGAAGGGGATGCTGGAACGGTGCAGTGGTTCAAGTTCAAGTCCGAATGTCACCTCCATGAATGCATGTCCTCTACCCCCCACGCCTCGTTTGCCTTCCCCATCATCCGTCTCCGACGCCGACTCCATCACCTTGTGCGTTCGTGTTACGAGTCGAAATGTCTCTCGGCCGTTCTGTTTCCATCAGTGGTGTAAGTACAAGTATGTGTGTCGCTGTCTTGGACATGCTGAGCTGTCCGGCGCCACATGCACGGACGGGGCAGGAATTCGTACGGTTTGGGAGTACGAAGATGGGGTAAGGAACATCCGCCGTCAGACTTGGTGTTTTACTTTATCATCCCTGAGCCTGACTGCCCCCAGGAGGGACCAGAGCCCATGGAAAGGGCAGGCTGGGGGGCGGCGCAAGGATCAAAAGGGGTCGAAGGGATTCCGGGGCACATGGGATAGAGGGCTCAAGGGTACGGAGCAAGAGGGTCGATGCCATCCTTTTGAGGTGAACTCTTTCCGTGCACGAGCCGAGGACTGAGCGACGTCTGTGATGCTCCTGTGGATTTGTCAAGTCGAGATCATGCATAATAGGGGCTGTAGTTGGATACACGAGGTTCGAGCCTCGGTAAGATAGCGATGAGGTACCGAAGAAGATCGCAACGTATTTCCGACTTGTTACATCGGATCGTTTGCTCTTGTGAGGTGGCTCAATCTCAGACCGCGCGACTGGCTACTTCCGTAGGTTGGGTCTCGGGGGCGGTTCTTCGCCTTTTGGGTGAAGCTCACGATGATCCGTACAATCGCTCGATGTCAACAACGGAACCGAACATCGAAGCCTGACAGTGTACTTTTTTAGGATGAAATGTTTCTACTTCTCGCGATAGTATATATCTCGGAGCCATGCAGGCCACAATCGCAAACACGCCTGCTCGTCGTTTCCCCCGAAGCACGATGTGTACAGTTCGTTATGAGCTTGGCGGTATGCTTTACCATTTCCTGAAGCCTGCGAACGACATCCTCTCCGCCAAGGGACCTTATTATGATGTCTAAGACACGATACATAAACGTCGTCTCCCACCGGGTGACGCGTTCATGAGTTTGCGGATACCAATGTAACCAGAGCTGGAGCAATGCCGACGCTCAAATCGGACCTCTGACCAACCCTTCATAGCCCTCAGTACTTCATGGTAGTGTAACACGTCTGGCTGCATGGCCAACGGGCGGTTCAGAGAGTCGACGAGGGCGGGTCCTAAGGAAAAGGAATTGATATGTGGCAGAACGACTTGTCGGGGTTCCATGACGATGTTGGACCGCGTGTAATACAAGGCTTCTGGAATTAAGGACATTACAATAGACAGTATTGATTCCCGCCTGGCTGTGCAGTAACCACAATCACGTCCAAGTTTACATACGAGCTGAACAGATTCGAACTGAGCTCTTTTCGAGTCGGTGTTTGCTAAAAGGAACTGGGAGTTTGCATGGGCATCATGAACCTCGACAGTTGGCAGCAAAACCCTCATTCAAGAAGGGGTAACATAACCCCCAAGTAACTCAGGTGACCTCGCATGTCAAGAGCATGTTCAGGTGAGTTGCTCAGTAGTCCCAAGGGGGGTTGAAATGTGGGAAAACAGATGAAGCAGGCACGACATGCTCGCTCATGCTTCTGCTGCCTGGATGTCTTTCACCGAGCATTTGGCTATAACGGCCAACGTGTCCATTCTATTCCCACCGACGTGAAGTAACCAGACACCCTACGTCCAACAGATAGCAGACACAGCAAAAACCAAGCATCAGGTAGCCCCTTTCGTTTGCCTATGCAAAGCAACACATCCTAAACCATAGTGAGGAAGAAGGCAGTCGTAGCCTGCAATACGGCTGGGGCAGTGTTTGCACATTGGGCAGGGCACAAGGCTGACGTAGAACAATAGACAAACCATGAAGGGGCGGAACAACAACTCAAGCAGACAGTAGAAATTGCGAGCGCGAATGCGAGGCATACGAAAAAAAAGAAAGGGCAGTCTTGGCCACGGGGGGCTGGACCTCAGGTTGGCCGTCGGATTTGAGGCCAAGCCTGCTGGCTTGCATTCTCACTTTACGTTGCTTGCTGCCGTATTCCGGCATGTCTCCAGGCGGCCATTCTGCTGACCGCGCGGCGGCCAAGGGGTCAAGCAATAGTTGCATGTCATGACAGTTGTTGGCCCCGACGCAGAGGAGCACATTTTTTGCACAAGGAAATGACAGGAGCTGCCCCCCCCGTCGCATACGACAGATGCTGGCACGCACCACTCTAGGTGATGTTCAGGTGAGCGGCGGCAAGATTCAGGGCTTGAGCTACGGGCATGACATTCTCGGTCGCACAACCGATGACGGGCGTATGGATGATGCGCTGGGGGGCCAGCCGGCCGTTGTACATATCTAGCCTTGGCGATGATTTGAGCCGGAGTGGAAACCAAACATGCTTTAGTCCCGGCTGCTTGCCGTCAAGTTTGAGGGTGGAGAGCAATGCAAAAGCTACACAGAGTGCAGTGCGAGCACCTCGTACGTTTCATTTGAGGGCGAGGAGGATGAGGGGCAAGGGCGAGGACAGTCCAGGTCGCACATGGCAGCGCCTGTCGACATGAGTCGCAGGTTAGAGTAGAATGCAAGCTCCCGGCGGCCGGGTCCACGATGCAATGCACTGCTGCTGCCTTGTGTGGGTGGCTGGGCGAGGGTGAGCTGTAGTGAAAGTGCCAGGTATCACGATGCCGCCGTTGCACCGCCCCGGGGCGGCAACATGCTGGAAGTTACGATGCAGGCTGCCGAGATCTACATCGTACGCTGGTGCTGGTGGTTGTGCAACGGCGTCGGCCGTGCCCGGTAGTGCCGAACGGAGATGGCGGGGGCTCAATCAACGAGGCGGGGAGGGCGGGGAGGGAGAGACCGGGAATGGGGGACTTGCAACGGACAGCCCTACTATCAGTCGGCAGTGGACAGTAAGCGGTCGACGTTCGTAGGGCAGCGGCAGGGCGTGCAGTCGCCGCCCGTGATTAAACCAAGGAGTATGGACCAAGCAGCAGCCAAGGAAGCTTCCAACGATCGTCGTCTTGGTTGGTTGATAGGGCACCAAGGCACGCATCGTTTCCATAACCCACCGCCCCCTGAGCCTTGCTTTGGCCGCCAACAACGACTCGCAACGCCGGAATGCAACCGGCTGGCCCAAGGATGTCCAAGAGACATTCGACGCAACCCTGAAGATGGATAATGGATCGGCCCCGAATGGACACCAAATTCTCCTTAGGCCCAACTTTACTGTGCGGGTTTTCCAGGAAAAGAACGCGCTGATCAGCCAGTCACCCCGAGGCGTTGCGTTTTTTTCTCTCCCTGTTGTTGCGCGCATTGGCAGACTTGAGAGCGAGTCGATCACAACGGAGACTCTTGAGGAGGGGGAGACCCGTTAAGCCCCCCGTTGGGGTGGCGCCCGTTGGAATGCTCGCTTGGGCTGGTGGCTTCTGGACCCCGAGCATCACCTGCCTTTGTTGGCATAATGCCCTCGTCGCTGGCCTGTCTCAGGGACCGTGAAGACGAACAAGCAGACAGCGTGACGGAACCACGCTTGACGAAGGTAGTGAGGTCATTGAGCGGCCCTGGCGCACGCCGCCTTTCCTGGGGATTTCTAGCCTTGAGGGATGGTGCTCTCAGGAGGCAAGTAGGGTCTGTCCAACGGCGGTTTGGGCTTCACTGGACCGCGGGTGGTCATTCGATGCTGGGCCCCGGAAGAAAGAGCGCGCGTCCGCACTTTGAGATGGTGGCATGACGGGATGTAGCGATCTGCAGATCGGGGATCCAATGATGAATTGACGGTCGTCTGAAGGTGTTGGCCGACGAGACACTGGCACCGCTAGTCCATCCCCAAAGGTGCAAGCAACTCGCACAAGCCAGCAACCGAAGCGCTCCCCCTTTTTTTCGCGGGTTGGCTTTCCAAGTTTGGGGCGGGTCGGTGATGTGCAGGACATGAGATCACGGATTCAACGCGACGGGGAAGATCTCCACCATCGAGATGGCTCGCAGTTTGCTCCTTCCCTCTTTGTCCTCGCGGCGGTTGGTTCGCAGCCGCAACGGAGGAACCGTTGGGGGTGCCGACGGCCTTGTCCTTTAGAGAATGGAGAATCGAGTCAACGCCCGCCCACCAAGGGCGCCGGTGCGCAGGCAATCGCATCTTCAAGCCGCTCTGCGAACTTGCCGATGCGACATTTACTACATGTTGATGGGTTGGTGATGGTCGATCGCTAGCCATGCGTCGCTGATATCGTCATCGGCAATCCTCTCCCGTCCCTCCACTCGACGCCCTCAAACAGTCTTGAGGGAGCATTCCATCTTGGCCCCTTTGCGGCAGTGCCTCACGTATACGAGGGCGGTGTGGAGCTCACAAGGCGGTGTTTGCCATGTTCGAACCGTGAGCTGCCGTAGGATTGCTCTCCAGATTCGTGTTTCCCCTACTTTCCACGTTCTCATGGTATGGGTTCTAGTTGTGGGGCGCAGAGCCCGACAAATCGGGGCCGGCGATGATTTTGGGTTTGCAATTGACAAGTGTTTCGTTTGGAACACTTTGTCATGTTGCTGCCCGGCGCTTGTTCGAGAGAAAAAAAGGGAACCTTCTTCGCCATGATGGGATCTCCCGGCGGCCACTCCATCTGGCACCAACTACGCGAACCGCCCAGGCTGCAGAGAAGTCCGGGCTTCCATGCAAAGCATACTGCACAAGACTGACTGATGCGCAAACGGAAGTGGCAACTTGACTGTTGGCTTGCATCCATCCTTGATCCAGTTCAGTGGTGTCCGAGTTAACCGATGTGTAGTTGTGAGTGTGGACTCGTCAGGAAGTGTTGGGTATCGTCCCCGATAGAGTGCAGCCTACGTTTAACCCACTCACACCTGTGCATAGCCTGGACACATCGTGATGAACGTCACTCGTCAATGATTCGTTGCTGATCATGGTGCCGGGAGCCGCACGACACCGATCGGCTCGTTCGGCGACTTAACGGGGAGCCGGGACTCTCCCAACTGGCTATACCTTGAGCATCAGACAGTGAACTTGCAAATGCCCGGTTGGCTTTGGTTTGCTTGCCCGTGATCAATGTGGCAATTGTGCGGATTTGATTGCCCAACTTCGCCAAAGACCTCAGCACACGTCTCCAATCATAGCGCTATTTGTCAGCCGCGACAGCCTCGGTTTCGAGAGTTCTAGACCATCGATCCGCTCAGTCCTTGCACTGTACTTCCGTGGCAGCGCCTCGTCGTCACGGGTCTCAACTTGGACCCTCAAGACCCCTATGTCGGGCGTCCTTTCACGAGGCAGCTTGGGGAACGTGAAGGCCGTGAAGGCCGTGAAGGCCGTGGCATTGGCGCCTGGCCCCAAGGCCCGACGAGCACGGATCAACCATGACATGGCCCGCAGGGATAGCCACAGCACTCTGTTGTGAAAGCTATCGCCGAATAGTGTTGACAAGTTCGTGAACTCTAGTGCTGCGTTTGTGCTGGTACTGTTGACTGCTGAGTAAACTTTTTCTTACCCTGTTCGTTGGCGCAGGAGATGGAACGAGACACGACTGGCAGAGCCAGCCGCGCTCACCTGACCTGGCAAATTTTGAATTTCAGATACTCGCTGATCACTGGATCAGTGAGTGAGGAGGGAGTTTGAGACGATGCAAATGGCGAGACTGCCGGCCGACCGAGGCTTGCGAGACCAAGTTGCTGGGATGGCTCGGTGTGGTGGACCTCTGATGATTGAGTACATTCGGTCGTTCAAGACCTGGACACGTCTGTTTTTGCTTCTTGCCGTCAGCTTGCAGGGGGCCATTGGTGAGCGCGGCGTACCAGACCGAGCACAAATTGCGATCTTCCCGGCACTGCAAAAGCAAGCACCCCAAGTCCTGCGGGCGTCGAATCGCGAGAGACTCGAGCCTAGGGAGACCGAGGCTTGCAGAGAGAGGCGACTGCTTCGCTCGTCGGTTAACTTTCTGGCCGGTCTAAGGCTGGTGAAAAAGAAACGCGAAGCTGTTTCGTCACAGCGAGCAACGGTTTCCCTTCCCCTTGCGTTCCCTCTCCGTGCTTGTGTCCTGGAGAACAAGATTGCCATGTGGTTCAGGACGGGGCGGGCGTTGTTCAAGGTTGTAATATTGCTTCCAAGAAGGTTCCATCTCACCGGCGGCGGTCCGTTGATTTCGGCTGCCCCCTGTCGAGGGTTCGAGTCTATCGCCTTACGACCGCCATTAGCGTGCCGTTGGCTTGCATTCATGTACCTCTCTGGGAAAAGCCTCATTAACACGAGGCGATGTGTTACGAGATGGGTTAAACCGCCCGCGTCGTTAAATTCTTGTCTGTAACCATGTTCGAGTCGCAGGATGATTTGATGAGCGCTGGGCCCTTTGCTTGACCAAAGTTCCCTAGCCGAAGGTGTGCATATGATCGGCTTATTTCGCAGGGTTGCACTACAAGTCGCACCTATAGCAGAGAAAAGCGCCGATTGATATTGATCAAACGCTTCAGGGACTCTCGTTAAGGACACCAAGTGTCCGGGATGCTAATACGCGGCAAGGGCTTCATCAAACAAGAAATGGGAAAAGCTGACGCGCTGACTGGAACCCACACGCACGGATTTGCTTCCCAGTTGGAGACAGCTCCCGACATCGCATGAATAGATCAGCTCCACGAGTGACAGGTTGGCCTGGCCTCGCGAGTTTGAGGAACGTTGCGAGCAACATCGGACCACGGAGGAGTCCAAGCTCTCGGCAGAAAGAAGGCTGGATCTGGCTCGGATTGTTGAAGGGGGGCCCGCTTGACTGCCAACCCTACCTCCGCGAAGCGCGCCGCGCCCGCGATGCTGGAATATGTTGTTGACTTGCTTTATGCGAGAGCTTGGGGTCTTGTGTAGGATCGCTGGCCCTCCTCCAAGTAAAACCGTGCGGGAACACCTCCTCTACGAAGCCTTGACCACCAGGCTACCAGGAACTGGTATTTGACAGGGCAGCGTGTCTGTGATGCACCAAATCTCAGGCCCGTGAGTCATGCCGGCGTCTTCGTGGCCCTCAGGCAACAAGTATATTGATTGTGACCAGCGTGATTCACGAGCTCTTGCAGTCTCACCGGCTCGTCGGTAGAGGACATGGTAGTGTTTCCCTCCGCCTCCGAGGCAAACATGCCGCCATCTGCCAAATAACGTCTCCGTGGAATGTTGACTCGATTGCGCCTAGTCTGACTGGCAGTTGGCTGCTGGAGGCGCCCTTCACTGCCACTTGGAATGCGCAGCTTGTCCGGGATGCCGCTGTGGTACAGAAACTGTCTTACCCGAGAGACGTGCATCGTGTATTACTTGTCGACTTCATGTGTCTTGTAAACTCAATCCGATGCCTGTAACTTAATTAACGTGAGGCCCTTGACACCAATCGTCATCCCAACCCAAATGCCTCAACTTGATTCTGAACTAGACGCATTCCCCGAAAGCATGACCACGATGCCACACCGGCAGAATAGGCACGGGAAGGATAGGATACCGGCCATGTTTCGTGGATGGCCGCTCTCCGGGACCCCGAGAGAGAGAGAAGCGCCAGAATAGCAACAAGCATCTCTTGCAAAGGTGTCAAAAGATATCTCGTTGCCAACAGCAAGATCGCGACCCCGAATTGAGCCAATCGGCAACGGTTGCGGACATGGAAGTTTCCAAGAAGCGCGTAAGTACTGCGTGCAGGAAACCTCCACTTCAATGCTTTGACGAATCATACGCAGAGGGGTATGACATTTCCAAGCTGACAGGTCTTAGAGCACGGACAACAGCGTGGCTTCAGCAAGAAGTCTAAACCCGAAGCAACAGCGGGACGAGGACGCTAATCTATAGGAAATCGAACGCATGCCTAGATTGACAACCTTCTGGCGTTGTATTGGTTAACTCGGCGATTCGTGGGCTGCTGGGCTTGTCGATTGCCCATGCTCTGGCGGTGTGGGTTTCAGTCTTCAATCATTTTTTGGCCGACTCAAGCAAGTCAGCCCAGGACGACACAGTTATCGCCCGACATGAGGCCATAAAATGTTAGCTCTTCGTGGCGGGGGACGCAGGGAGACCTTTTCGACGGGCGCCTGCGGTGTAACTACGCTAGGCAAGACCGAGAAAGAAGAGGAAAAGAAGGAAGGAAAGCAATAACGATGGCGAATGTACGCAGCAGGATGCGGTTGATCAGAAATGGGGGTTCGTCCATGATCGTCGTCGATGAAATCATTTCCGTTTCTTGGCTTGGACAAAACTGAGGCTCCACTGTCTTTGGCCACCCTGAGATGCTCTGCCAGATTCACGGCTGAGCAAGCACCTGTAGGTAATGCGGAGGGCGGGTACTCGGTGCAGCCTTGAACTCGAACACGGGGCGGCACCGTGCCTCATCTAGATCGAGGGATCAGCAACAGAGCGAGCGAGCGGCCCTGCCTGGTGAACCGCGTTTCACAATCAAGTTTCGCTTGGGGGCTCCCTGTTGGTTAAGCTGCTTGGGTGCTTGCGTGACACGGAGTCACGGGCAAACGGAGCTGAGGCTCGCGTCGCCAATCTGCCGGGTGTTCCACGGCTGCTCCCTGGGTTCACTGAGGCTGGGGCCGGTCTCGAGTGGCTGGAACATGACGTTGGGGTCGATCAGTTCAGAACAGTGATGTTCGACTGCGCTGGCGACATATCCGGACCCGTACGCGTACCGGCACGGCAGTCAATCATCTGCCGGGTGTGCAGTCTGTTGGTGGCAGCAGCCTTGGGTCTTGGACATCGTGTGTCTCTGGCAACGCTTGGTTGGTCGTGATTGTGTCTGCGTCAGTCACTCACCCCCTCGCACATACCTCTGGTTTTCGGCATTGGGGGTCCTTAATAGGTATTGGTCTGCTTGTCTGCATCGTCCGATGGCGCTGACCACGATGGGTTGCCCACCCCGTCTCTCCATTACAATGGCGGACGCAGCGGGCGCCCGAGACTGAGCTGGAAGGTCGAGAGGTGGCAAGGATTGGAGATTTCGCAGAAGGGAGCGCTGTCATTAGCACGGAGTGTTATTGCTAAGGCGCCCAAGCATGTTGCGCAGAATGTCATACGTGTAATCCAGAGGATAGATGCGTGGAGTATCCGAAGCGTAGCGTCGCAGAGTTCGGGACGATTCCACAAGAAGTCAGATGCAGTATGAACAGGGACCAGGACAAGGAGCAAAGGACCGAGACTGGGGCGGCGGAGTGTCGAGATTCGAGAGTGACTGTGGACCAAACGCAGCGCTGGTGCCCTGAATATTCTGAGATATGGAGAGGACGGCTTGGACGGAGGAGTTGGACGATGAGATCTGACAGATGCGCTAGGCCGGATGGGGTAACTGTGGTCCGTGGCCGGACGCAGTTCCTGCAGACCGCCTGTTCCTTTTCTTGGGGGGCCGGAACCTGGCCTGAGGCATCAGGGGTAGGTGGAGGTGTAGATCTCAGGCAGCTACACGGTAGGAAGAGTGGTCGGGAACTGCAAACTGGCCTGGCAGGAGCGGAGCAGCGCAGATGGGGGGAAGGGATTGGAGGAAGGGCAGGTGGCTGACAGGTGCAGCCAGCCACGAGCGGGACCCACCTTGCACGCGCTTCGCCTGCTCCTCCTTCCTGCTTCCTGCCACTCTTCGCTCCCCAATCAACGCTCCTTGGCTGGTTCCGGCCCTGCCGTCCATTGTGCTTGGTGTGGTGCCCCATTCTGTGATTGGCTCCTGAGGCTCGTCCGTCTGTGATGATGGAGGCGGGAAGGAAGGAAGCCAATGGAGCACGGACGCTGTCTGTCAACCTCCTCCCTCGCCCCACCACGTCCCTTTTTCATCGTCCTTGCACTGCTGCTTGATGCTCGTTGCACCCATCGCAAAGACATTCAAGGTCCTGACTCAGCTTCGTCCAACACTCTATTCCGCACATGATCCGCCGCACTCTCGCAGCCTGCAGTACACGACTGTGTGTGTGTCTCGCGTTTTGACACCACAAGCGCCAACCTCGCCGGCGGCAGCAGTACGGATGTTCTGGTCGAAACGCAGCGCACCATCAAACACGCAACGCAACCTTGAAGCAGATCCACAGATATCACGGCCTGGTGAACAGACAGACCCATCTCGCCTTTGCATCACGCATTGCTGCAGCACAGACTGCTACACCTGATGCCAGATGCACCACGGCACCTAGGAACAGGCAGCATGCTATGGGCCATGGACTGGGCCTAGACTGCATTGCCATAACACATCATCACCACATCCATCGCACGTTGAAGCTCCTATCATCCCAAGCCGAGATTATTGCTTTCACCAACCCGCCAATCAACTCACCTTGATCTGGACAGTGGAGTGGCATCGTGGCGCACCACACCATCAACGGCCACCACGACTCTCAGGTCTGCGTGTTGTGGTACTGTCTGTACTCCCAGCATATGGCCACCGACGGCAAGTCGAGAACATGCAACTGGATGCTACACTGCATCGTAAACCACGGGCGCTATGCTACAATAGGGCGCCCGAAATTGCCTATTGGGCCGACGAGATCAGCATTTGCAGACCATTATATGGGCCTTCTACATCATGATCCATCATAGCTCCATCGTCGACAGCCTCACTCATCGAGGACTTGCGCCCGGGGACCCCTGCTTCAGTGCCCCGTTAGTCGCTAGTGGTATGAGGCTGCTCGCAGTCTCTCACCTGCAGCTTCTCAGGTCTTTGGCTGGCAGTATGGGATTCCGGCTCGCACATGGACAGACTAGAGCGGCACCAGACGCTGAACACCTCACAGATCAGATACAATCTTCTCATCCAGTTGAATCACATCCCTCAACATTGACCTGCCCTTTGCCCGCATCGGTGCACCGAAATGACACACGGAAATGGCCTCAGGCAACTTTGCGTCGACATCCCTTGCCCTAATGGCGAATCAGACCTTGGACAGACCCTCCCCGTTCCGCCCGTTTACCGCTCCGAGCCACACAGACGTGCAGTTTCTCACCGCATGCACCACGCACATCCAACGCAGCGTTGCGGCCCCCTCCAAGCTGGAGTTTCTTGCACCAAGAAGAGACATCCTCCTCCATTCAGCTGCCCGCATGCTCACGATACAAATCCACTTTTCTGCTCATGGAACGCAATCCTGGTTCGTCCATTCAAACGGTCGTTCCTAATCTCAGGCCCATGTGCGACCCATGACCACGTTGGCTGCCGTCGCTGGGGATCGAAGAAAAGGCCCTTCCAAAGGCAATCCGAATCTTGTTCTTTCGCCCGCCCGCCCTGTGACTCCACACTCACCGAATCCATGCCTGTTCCTCCGCTTGCTGCTGGAGCTACCGCTGCCTCGTCTCCGGCCCAGCTTGGCTTCCCGAGTGGAAACTCGAAGGCACCGCCGCCGCCAGTCACCTGTACTGTTGCAACTTGGAAAAGACTACAGTATCCTTGAGGAGCTGCTCATCATTTGCCGCGCTCGTACCGAAGTTTTGATGAGACAGGCCCAGCTTGGCCGGCCACGGCGGCCCACGGCGGCCCACGGCGGGCCCAAGATTTCTTCCAAGAACCGTCCTTCACGGGCCCTCTACTCATCTTCGGACCTGCCACCAACAAACACAGACAACACAGCCCAGGCTTGCTGGCTGGCGTCCCAAGCTTCACAATACACTTGCATAATCACGGTTCTCCGAGTACTAGCGCAACCAAAAGTGTGGTATCGATGTCAACACATTTCACTCCCACTCTCACCTAGACGATCGTGCAGCTTACGTAGCCATTCACAGCGACTTGACCATGAGAGTAGCTAGCTCGGCAACGACTAGCAACACTATGCACCAGCCCGGGAACACCTTTCATTGGCCTGCGGACGCTAACAGTCATCACCTCGTCTCTGCTCTCTAGCCACTCGCGCAAGCATCCATCCAAGCCGGATATAGTAGTGACTGATTGGTTGTAACAAGTCTTGTCAGCCAATCGTTGCCTACAGATGGCCCGCAGATGGGAGGAGCGGTGCAGCCACAAGGCCTCCACGCCTGCGACCAGCAGCCCTGGAGGACGTTCGCTTGCAGGCTCGAGGCCAATCAGCGCCGCAATGAGGCCCGAACGGGAAGCGATGGGCAGCCAGTGAGCCAAGCAAAACTCGTGTAGCATTGATCCGTCGCCAGCCTGCGAGGCAGCTTCTGCAACAGAAAGGTAGCCAGCCGGCCACCGAAGCCCACACTCATCTACTCCCGGACTTTATGCAAACGGCTTGCCAAGCGCCACACAGGCTTCTATTTCAGCTAGGACCGTGACAGTGAACCAATCAACCTTTGTTGCGTCTAAGCATCCCAAGTTGTTCGCTCATAGTCCTGTTTGGCGGTGGTCGCAGAGTGCGCTGCTAACCCGGTAGCACCAACACCTATGACTATTAACCACGCGGCATTGATGATGGCCTTGGTTCCAGCTACAGGGTCTGCGCCAAGCCATGGGACACATCACATCGCCCGGTAGGCTCCTAGGTCGCGGTGAAGGATTGTGTGTCTCATTCCATCATGGTTCGACTGCACCTCCATGCCTGGTTCAAACATTCTCAAGGTTGTTTTGGTCAGCTTGAAGCCTTTAGCCCCGGGCAACCTCACATGAGAAGAATAAAACGGGCACACTCGCCCTGCGGCACACGAAGCTAGGGCAAGTCCAAGAGAGAAGCAAAGAAAACTGCACGTCTCAAGTCACAGGGTGCTACGTGCCGCCTCGCCAGATGACGATGCTCACCCCAACGAACGTCCCAGGGAAGGGGGAGTAGAGATCAGCATGAGCACAGGGCTCCAATTCACGGGGAGACGAGAAGTGAAAGGGCAAAGAGCAAGAGACAGACTGTGTTCCCTCCGTCAGGGTCGTCCCATGCGTGGGCTAGGAGGCGCCGACTCACGCACGCCCCGTTTCTTCGACACCCATCGGCCATCCGTTTCGTCTGACACACTCAGCCAGTAGCCGTGGCAGGGGTCGATGGAGCACGGCTGGGGGTGATGGATGAAAGTCATCACAACAGACCACACACGCCCACTCACACTTCACCCCCTTGAGTCGGGGCCACTTTACCTGGTGCGTCAGACAATACCTGCTCGTATATTGCGCAGAGTCGCCAATCAGAGGTGCTAGTGCCGACCTAGTGGCTGCTCTGGCTTCTCCAACAGAGAAACTCTGCTGGTCACTCACCCACCCCTCGTCCTCAGCCCACACCCTTCTCACACGCCCTCTCCTTCTATCCCAGCACTACGCCAACTCTCAGGCCTCAGGCCATTTCCAACTCTAACCCACTGGCCCGCCGCTCACGTCGAACTCAAGAATAGATGGTGCATTAGTGGACCCATGGCTAAGACATGGCAAGCTGCCCATCCCTGTACTAGCAATGTCGAGGACGACCGGGGGGGTCCCAGGAGCCACCGTCGAGGGTGGATGCTCCACGCAACACGCCTCGACCAGGGTACGTAGACGTAGCGCTAACATCATTTCGCCTCGTTCCTCATCGGGGTGGTGGCAGTCATTATCAACCACCCATATCCCACCGTCGTGCATTTGGACAGAACTCACTTCGAGACTCAATCACCAACTCTTCCAACTACGCTCCTTCCCGCCGACCTCTTTACATCCCCTCATCGATCCTCTGGAGCGCACTGGATTTTCAGTCGCCCTTCAGCCTCCGACCAGACGAAGAACCTAGACCGACCTCACCACGCTCTTCCACCCCAGGCGACCAGTACGTGTTTGACTCGTTGACTCGACGTCTTGCACCTCAACTTCTCTTCGCGACCCAAAGGACCAAAGGACTCCCGACCCATCAGGCCACAGGATATTGCCCAGGTTTTGCTTTTGGTTTCCCAGGATATACCAACCCAAAGGACAAGGCCGTTTCTACTTTTTTTTCCTATTATCTTCTCTCCGTTTGGATCTCGCCTTCGAGACCCAACTTCAGACCGCCAGAGAAAGGATTTCCCATTTGGACCCGCAAAAATCACATAACATGCAGCATGTATCAGGATTTGGCTATCCCACTCCTCCCGCGTCGCCGGTGTACGACAACACAAAGTGTTCGATCCAGCAGCCCATCACAACAGCACCCCACTGCCAGGCTCGATATGTTCCGTTAACGCCGGAGGAGAGATTGGGAAGATTCCTTGAGGGCAAGTTGCAGCTGACGACCATTCTGGGGACTGGCGCATATGGCGTCGTTTATTCCGCCGTGGATGTCAAAACCGGAGTCCGTTATGCCGTCAAGTGTCTCAGCAAGTTCAACCCAGATGGAACCCCATTGGATCGTCGACAAGTTGCTTTCCAGAACCGGGAGATTCGTCTGCACTACTTGGCCTCGGCCCACCCCAACGTGGTGTCGATGCTGAAGATTGTTGACGACCCGGACTGCATCTATGTCATCTTGGAATATTGCCCGGAGGGTGACTTGTTTTTCAACATCACCGAATGTGGTCAGTATGTTGGGAACGACGACCTCGCCAAGAGAGTCTTCCTACAGATCTTGGATGCCGTTGAGCACTGCCACTCTCTCGGAATCTACCATCGGGACTTGAAGCCGGAGAACATCCTTGTGTCGGACCACGGAGAGACTGTCAAGCTCGCCGATTTTGGCCTCGCAACCTCGTCCGACCGGTCTGAGGACTACGGATGTGGCTCTACATTCTATATGAGTCCAGGTAGGCATATCCATTCCCAGGAACTTTCCTATTCCTCAAAACCCCCCTGAACACGACTGACATTTTTCTTTTTCTTCTTCTCTAGAATGCTTGGACCACTCAGCCCGGAGACCTTTCTACTTCTGCGCCCCCAATGATGTCTGGAGCCTGGGAGTTATCCTGGTCAACCTGACCTGTGGACGCAACCCATGGAAGCAAGCCTCTTTTGAGGACTCTACCTACCGGGCTTACACCCGATGCCCAGAGACCCTGAAGAGCATCCTCCCAGTGTCGGATGAACTGAACGACATCCTAGGAAGGATTTTCACTCGGAACCCGGATCAGAGGATTACTTTGCCCGAGTTGAAAGCCAGGATCCAGGCATGCTCGACATTTACCATCCCGGCGATGCCTGCTGCCGTGCTCTCCACATCCTCGGCTTCCCCTGAGCACATCGCCGAATACGTTACATGCGAGGACACGATTGTCGACGACTACGACAACGCCCTTTCACCTGCCTCGTCCACCTCTGATGAGGGCTCTACATGTTCATCTGACGACGGCTCGCTCACCTCGAGTGGCTCGACCATCGACGACCTCGATGATGAGTTCCTCCAGGAACAACAGGAGGCTATGGCATGCCATGCGCAAGCATTCGAACCAGAGGATCCCCGGACGACCTTCTTCCCCACTCAGGAGTTTGTTCCCCAACAATATACAGGACCTGTGCCGTCGCCGGCGGCAGGACAGGATCCGATCCACGCCCAGATGCCCGCGTCGGGGCCCATGCCAATTCAGGTTCAGATGCAGCCACCAAGCTGTCCGCCAAAGTCATTTGTCCAGTTCTGGTGGGGAGACGTATTGAAGTATGCTCAGCAGGCTCCTGCTATTCATCCTCACGTTCCCTTTCACCACCAGGTCCCCCTCTTCTCTCACCCTCAAGGCTGCTACTAGCCATCAGATCCGTTACGCCAGTCTTTCCTAGGATACCATCAACATACCCCTGGATTTCTTCGGCGAATCAACCCGTACACCACATCTAATCATACCAACGTTTAACCCATGGACGAGACGGTCCATGAGGATACTTAATTCCATTATGAGATACGTGGACCATATTTTGTCATTGGATTACCATCCCGGAAAGGATTTACTCAAAAGCCCAGCGAAAAAAAAGGCCGGAACTTTGCTTGTGTTCATTTTTATCTTACTTCTGTTCACCTGTACTCTTACAAGAGATGGTGTGTTTGTCTTACTATGCTTTTGTCATTTCAGCGCGGAGTCAGGATTTGGAAAGACGACGGGGGACGGTTGGCTCTGTCATGGGAAGCCCAGGGGTGCATATACGGCGCAACAGGATACAGAGACGGGGGATGGTTGGAGTTTCTTTGTTTTCAGGGAGATGTGGCATTCGATTCTAATGCATATTCCCATGCGCGAGCATGTAGGATGGCTGCTTCACAGAGCGGGGTTTCTGTCCGTTGGACGATACCACGTTCAGGGTGATTTTCGTTAGTGGCGTGTATGTTTTTGGGTGGGTCCAGTCGCGGTTGCAACACCAAGGGCATTTGTTTTTCACCGAGGAAGAGAGGAAAAGATGGTTTAGACAATACCTGGGCCAAGAACCCAATATCCATGGACGAAGCTGTTCGCGCGAGGAAGGCTCCCGTGGAGTGGACAGTCCAACTCGAGTCCGTGGTTAGGACACAGCCAAAAGAACAAACTGCTGTCCTCCCACGTTTTGAATACAAATATTCAAACACCCAACAAAAAAAAACAGTAAAAAAACCCGTTCAATTCCTGCTGTGAAGTGACTTGTGATGTTTAGAATAGAAAGGGGAGGGTGCTAGCCCAGCCATAAGTTGAGTCAACGAAGAGCCAAGTCCTTTGACAGTGGAGCCTGTCAAGGCACAGTATTATCAGACGGGTGTACGATTAAGTCGGTTCTTTTTTTATCTCCAATTCTGGGCAACGCCGCGTTGGGTTGTTTTCCAGAACGTCTCAAGTCTTTCCATTCAGGTTTGCGAGAAACTCTCTGACAAGTCAGAAAGATGGGTATTCCCTCCATCAATCCCCATGTATTCCCCAGTGGAGCATGTAGAGCGGCTGCTTTACTTTTTAAACCTTGTAACTCATGAACCATTGTTTCCGTCCCCGGCGAAAAGAGCGGCCGCTTGTTGGGCTGTGTATTCTGTGTGGTCATGGCTTTCCCCTAGGATGTGTGAAGAGAGAGATGGGGAGAGGGGAAAATGGCGAAGAGCGAAAGGGCTGCCCAGCGGGCGAGATACCTGGGGACACCCTCGCACCCAAATAACCACCACGACTGCCTTATTGCATTTGCGTCGTAGAGGGAGGAGGGCTTTTCGTCACGGATCTGCGGGTGGCCCACCTTCCCACGCCTAGATGCCTACTCTGCAGAAATGCGCAGGAATGGAGGTGGGCAAACAGACAAGCAGACATACAAAGCACGCCGCGGCAGTGAGAGGGGGGGATGACGGGTTGTGACTTGTGCCACGGCTAACTGACTGCCCAAAGCTGGAAGGCCGGCTCGAGTTTGCCTACGCAGTGGAATCCAGTTTGGACGCAGCGCCGAGTGGTGGATGACTGAGCCGCAACTGGCTTGAATGCAAGATGCCACTGCAATGGGGGCAGAAGGCACAGCACGGCACAGCACGGCACAGCACAGCACGGCAAGGAACGTTGAGAAGCACGCGCGCACGTTCCGGCAAGATCAGACATTGGACGCGGTGCTAGGGAGGAATCTGAGAAAAGGCAGGGCTGTCGAGTTGGCCCCCCCTCCCCCGAAGGGTGGTTGTTGATTGGGTCGTGGCAGATGTGGGAAACGGTCATCGTTCGCCCTGCTTTTTTTATTTGGTGCTCCGGGTTCTTTTGGATGGTGGTGGTGGTTCGAGTCCAACCTCTCCCGTCCTTGTCCCTCCCCGGGCCTCAGACCGGCCCTACCGTGTAGGTACACCAAGAAGATGATCCCTCTTTGGGTTTAGAGTGGAGAGTTGATATACGATGTACGGTTGGGTTTTTGACGAAGAAGGTTTAGGGGTGAGACGATCAAGGGCCCTGTTTCCTATGCGGCGGGCAGACCTGCGCCAGGCTGGACACCGCGTGGGGTTATATTTTCCGCGTTAATGTTTCTTGAGCCTTTTTGCACTTTTGGGTTTAGTGGAATCGGTCCAGGACATGGGGGCATGGCAGTTTCGTGGAGCGGAAAAAAGCAAAGCAGCGCAACCAAGACGGTTGAGCCCTGGTCGGATCCGGGCTCGTGCCACGGCGGTTCATTGGATGCGAGCGAGGCGTCATGGTGCCCTCGACGGGGAATAGGGAAGAGCCAAGGAAGTCCGGGAAAAGGTTGGCACCCAACTGGGTAGCGTGACAGGCAGAGATGCAAGTGTGCTGCACGTTCGCACCGTTGTCACCTTGGTACGCATGCGTCACGGTCAACGAAGAAGAAGGGGCCGGCGTAAGGTAGGGACGCCTCGGGCGTTGAGTGGTTTGGGCATGGAAGCATGTGTGTGGGGATGGCTCGGTTGGCTTGGAAGGTTAGCCATCGTGATGGGATGGGATATCCCCTTGGGAGGAAGAGGGGGAGAATAGCCAGAGAGAATGGGGGAGCAGGCAAGGTTGCAGGTATGCGGATGATGTGTACATGTGGCTAGTCGTTTTCCTAACGAGAACGCTAACGCAGGTATGTGTTTTCAGCCAGGGAATGGCTGATTCTTTGATGTATGGGTTGCTGGCTGATGGAACTGGCGAAGTGTGGGCGAGCGGCGTCCTTCAGTCGCGACAACTGCAACTTCTTGTCGCCGTGCCATGTGAGGAGTGGCTGTCCCGGGCATGGGCTGAATATGGGGGGCGCTTTCTCATTCTCTTTTGGAAGTGTATGTATTGGGATGACATGTCCGTCCGTCCCGCGCCTTTGACAGGAAAAAGGCGTTACCGGACGAGAGACGCTGATCAACCCACAAAGGCCGCGAACCGAGATAGGCAAGGCCACCACCACCACGCGAGAGACCCAAGGCCTTTTGTTCGAAAGACGCAAGGGAAGGTTTGAAAGACAGCACCGTAATCCGTTAGCTTGCCATGTGTGATGCGGATGGACTATGACGAGGATGGGCAACAGATGGGTTGACGAATAAAGGTTGTTGGTTTCGCCCGAGAGGCCTTACCCACGATCGGTGAGTGCTGAGTGGTGGGAGCGAACTGTGCTATGCTAGGCCATTTGCACGCTTGGCACTTGTAGGTGGGCTGTTCATGATCAAGCCATGGTTTGGAAGGAAGAGGCCATCGGCCTTGTGTGCGGTGGCAGCGGTGGTGGGCAGAGACCGAATCGGCAGAGCCCCTGCGGCGTGGTGCAGACCTCTGCCTCCACGATGTGGAGGTGGGACGGGGGAGCTTCGCGCGGCCGCGGCGACGGCGGCGACGGGCACCACGGGGTATGGGTGGATGTGGGGGGCTCTTCTTTCAATGCGGTGCACTCTGCCAGGTTCTTGTTTCTGATAAAGGGGGAGGGGGATGTGAAGGATCAGAGTTTGAACCCGTAGTGACTTGACGGAATGGATGGCCCGTCACCAGCATGCATCTTGGGAGCATTTCTCGAGTGGGATCCGTCCATCCATCTTGCACCGTTGACTTTCCATGTTCGAGACTTCAAGTTCCCCGGTGGTGGTTGGCCGGGTTGTTCCCCGGGGGGCACTGAGCAGAACTCTGTTGCCAAGTACTTTGCTTGACTTGTGGTAGAGTTTGACCGCGTTTTGGGTGGTGCCGAGGAGGGAATCATTATTCGGCTTGCTGTTGTCGATCATTGGGACCACAGGCGGTTGGTTGCCTGTCCATGTGGGTGCTGCATGCCGGACTCAATGCGAAAGACGCAGAATATTGGATTTTGCGGTTCCTCGACTGAGCGGTTTTCTTCAAGTGCCCAACCCTGCAGCGGCGACATGTCAGTTGATGGAACCCGATACGGCCGGGTTTGGCTGCAAACCAAACGCCTCAAGGGGGCGGTGAGCGAAAGGCCTAGACCCTGGGCTTGAACGTCGACACGACTTTGAGTGGATGTTGAGCGCATGTGGCTTGAGGAGCTTTCTTCGCCATGGTTGGTTGGTCTCTTTTCAGAGTTCGTTTCTGACAACCCGCATCGAGCCAAGCGCTGCACCCATGATCTTTGCCAACTCGTAGCAACAACGGATTCTCGGCCCCGGTCGCGATGGATACAACCGCAGCAATGGCCAACGAAAAGCCGGCCGCTAACCAGGTATGATGTGATGGAGGCCCGCCGGCTCTGCACTCTTTGTGTTCCGCAACCCGCTTTCCAGTCAAGTGGACCGAGCCGGGTCTGCTCTACCTCACGCCGGCACTTGAGGAAACGCTGGAGACCGGATGCGTCCCCGCCACGGGATCCCCCTTCCCACGCCTTCGGATTCCACGAGACCTAGACCGCTTTTGCCCACGGCTGGCGAAAGTGTGCTGATGGAGTCGAGCACGCGTGGGACTTGTCCTATTCGAGGGTCTGGCGTCACCGCAAAAACAATCAAGGGACGGAGAGACAGGAAACGACCAGGCAACTAGCACGCGGTGGCGGGAGCTTCGTCCCAGCCTTCAGAAACTAACGGTCGAAGAGTGTGGAGCGTGCTGCAGCGTGCGCCGTTGTGTTGCAGGTGGTGCGATCCAAGACTTGGAAATCACCCTGGAGACACACCGAGGGAGCAAGGGAGAGTGCGACAGGTCCTGGTCCTTCGCAGCGTATGGAGTTTGTCTTTCGGTGCCAAGCCGCAATGCTACATGGGGAAGCTCCCGATAGTTGTGCGGAAAGCGAAAGGCGAATGCGCGCGAGTGTGTGAATGTGTGTGGTTGAACCATTGGACAGACACCATCAGTCATCAACTACGTCAAGTGGCCGTGGGTATGACAATGACGACGAGCCCGCACGTTTACGCACGTCCGTCCCCGCAACGTCCACCGTTCGATAGCCGGACAGGCATCTGCCTAGGTTGCGAACCTCGCCCTCGAGATGCATTCCGCGGCGTGATGTTGGAAGAGTGGGTGCGGTGGTGGACGGAGGCGTTGAAATATCAACTTCAAGCACAGCAATCATCAAGATCGCCGTCTCGCCTGAACGTTGCGCTCGTAGATTGATAGAGCAAGACTGAAGTGTCCGTGTTATCCAGGGCAACTCCCTTCAGCAACAATTGTACTCGCATCACAGTCGTGGTGCCTACGTATCACCGTCCGCAGCTGGCCCTGACGCTGGGAGATGCCAAACTCATCATCGGACACAACCAAGATCCCTATTTCCGGTGGCAAACTTGGAACCCCTCCAACATCGCGGGCCCGGGGCCCCGCCGGAGTGAGTCGTCCATCCGCACGGACGGAGCCGGCACTCCCAAGCCGGAGACCTATGAGCGGATGCGAGGGGTAGAGGAACACGAGCAACACCAGAGACTTGGAAATGCCGTGTCTACCGACAAACGATCTACTTGGCGCCAATGACTGTCTCACCCCAGTGGCAAACGCTGAACATGGAGCGTGTCGTTCGAGACGGTGGATCTTGGACTAACTTTGGCAGGTTTTCGATTGTGCGGACTCGAACAATGGCCCTCTCACCTTTCCCATCTCGATACTGACTACACGGGATTGCGTGGTCCTCATTCCTTGGCTCGTGGCTCGGCCGACCAATGACGATCATACACTGGCTGGCAGACCAGTCATTCTGCCGGTCTAGCTCGGTGAGCCGCCCACCCATGGCAGATGGCTCTCGATTACACATGGCCGTCCCGATCTCCAGAAACAAGCTGACAACCCATCTGCCAGCTTTCTCCCGGCTCCTGCTCCCGGCAAGCTTTTCCCCAGGAACGGGGCGACGACCTTTGTTTCGGGCAGTGATCTTCGCTGTGGCAGATAAGTGCGCACGCGGTCTTATGAGGCTAGTGTTCTGCTGCCAACTAGGGCCTTTCCCCGTCCGTCCAATATCGAGATTCTAAGACATTGACCGATGATGGGAAACTGGGGAGGCAGCAAGATAGTCGCCGCAAGCTATTGAATGCTTCTTGGGGGGGTATTCTACCTCAATTAGGGCCCAAAAGATCATTCTGGCTCGTCCGTCGAACAAAAACTGTTGTCATGTCATCCGAGGTCGTCCCGTCATGTCTTACTCTCGCAGAACTAGAACTTACACATGTAGACGTCTTCCCATCCACGAACACGCGAGGTCTGAGCCATTCGAGATTGCCGAGAGATCAGCGTCCGAGGCGAAGCTGCAAACGACCCAACCAACCGATTGCTCTCTTCGGAAATGCGAGCGAGGCCGTCATGGCCGTTCGTCAGTCGACCCCCCCCCCCCCCCCCGAGCACTATCCAACCCGTTGGACGTCAAATACGCTTGTTATGCAAATCCTCACCGAATAGTGGTATTCGTTCACTACGGATCCTACGTAGGTTGCCTAAGGATCTTGACGTCCGCTGCCTTACTACACCTACTGCGCCGACGTGACAGACAGCTTTTCTTCCTCTGCCCTGAAGTAGCCTCAACTCTAAGCACCTCCCGCTCTGACAGCCACCGTCTGATGTTGCCAGCGCTATGAGGTCAATACCCCGAGCCACTTCCGAGCCCAAGTGTCAGCCATTCCCGCACAATTCCCTTGTGAAGCCGATTGGTTTTTGAATTCTGATTGGCGATGACACGGCATTGAGGCAGAAATGAACCCGGCCGGGAGGATGGGGCTGCAAACACCCGCCTTGACGATCGTCGTGGCTGTGGCTGATGCTGGGTCGAACCGTGGCTTGACACAGAGGCTACACGTTGACACTGAGCACGGCAGTTGGTAATTTCGCTCAGCATCTGATCACGACACCCTTTCAATCTCGCTGAAGACGGCGCAGATATCAAAGCCCGCGTGGCTATGAGGTCTAACCGCTTGCAGCGTAGCCTCATGACCCCGCCCACGAAGGGTACACGTCGCTTGCCATTGTCGATAGTCTCATATCCGTGCCCGCGCTACAGCAAGCTCGACGGTCCCGGCTCGTGTATCGCGGGAGGGCCATCAAAGAAATCTCCCGACAGGGTCTTCGTACCCAACAGCTCAACGCCACTAGGCGAAGGACGGCGCATGGTGGCCCGCCTCTCTTAGTCTTGTCGACCAAGCCTTGCCCTGCGGCTGGACTAGACTGGTTTGGGAGCGACGCCCTGGGTCCTTTTGGGACCTTGGGCGTATTGGGGAAAGGGCCCGGGAGCAGTCCTCCCGCGGCGTCAAGTGATCTATGCCACCGTCACCGGGGGCTGAGCGCGGGCTCTTGGATGGTGTCAAGCTCATCCCCTCCCGATACCCACTCCGCGCGGCCGGAAGGGTGGAGCCACCGCCCATGGCAAAGGTGAGGGTTGTGGCGTGGCGTGGCCACCAACAGTCCTCACCACAGTGACTGTTTGCGGTTCAGAGACATTCTCGCAGGTGTGAGCCCACGGTGGTCTAGAACTCGTCCAAGCGCAGGACAAAGCCTCCACCACGAGAGACGCCAGCTGTGGTAATGTGTCACTGACGACGGCGCCAAGAAAGGATGCTTTGGTATCGGCGTCATCACGGTGAGCTCGGAGACGGAGAGCTCGGGACATGCACGGAACTACACCGGGGAAGGAGCCTGAAGGATTCTTTGATGCGAAGGTTAGAGGTGGGTGGTATTACTCCCTCTGAATTTCTACAAAGGTGTCAAGGGTAGGGGCCAAGCTTGATATCGGCTAGCTGGTTTCTAGGTGCCGTCTGGTAAGTGTGAGGCGGGCGTCGTTCTGGCACACCATCTCGACATGATGCGACAAGTAGCTAGAGCATGTATCTGGGGCCATGAGCTGAGCTGTGCACGCGTGGCAACGCATAGAGACGCTTTACACTCCAGAGTACGAGTACAGACGGGTTGGTATGGATCTTGGTACTTGATGAAAAAGCATGACGCTTCTGTTCCCATCCTCTTGGATGTGGCTGAGGACCGACCCTTCTGCCTTGCCAATGTGTCGCTAGCTGTGAAAAAGGGGCTGGCACGGGCTGGACAATCTCCATAACCACGACGCCAGGCGATCGCAGAGGCCACGCGGGGGACTGAGCCCGCGAGCCGCCACAATGAGTCATCAAACAAACCCCCTTTTCTCCATCGACAGAGAGTAGACTCTTCATCTCGCACAAGCTGGCCACCGATACCGTGCGCGCAGAACTCGCTGCTATCAACAGAGACAGGTCGTCACCTGCCAGTCACAGCCTCGAAGGACCGTGACCGAGTTTCCAGGAACCATGACCGCCGGCCGTGAAGTCAAGTGTCATTTGGCTGACAGGGTCCTTGGCTACTATTCCCTTTCTGCGCACTCACAGTTTGGGCCACCAATGACTCGTCTCGTCTTTTGGACAGCTACTAGGACCACGCCGTCTCGGCGTGGTCGTATCGGAGACCCCGTGTGTGGTGAGGAGTGAAGGTATCCAAACTATAAGTCTAGGTGGTTAGCTGTATTGGATGATTTAGGTTGTAGATGTGATGATAGTTTTGTAGCACGCGTTCGTCGCGGAAGGCGCCGACCTCGCGTGGTTTGGTGGATTGGTAAGGACATCGTCTTTTGTTTTGCTTGCTGAAGCGCGAGTTACGTGAGAGACCGAGAGTTTAACTTGGTGAATGGGTTGTTAATCGGTTGGCCGCCACGAGACTTGGATGGTGTTTCCCGTCTTTGAACTTGGCTAGTGCAGCGTCTAGGTGAGTGTTGGCTACGAGCGGACAACCAAACCACCTGCCAGGGACGGACTGAGCTTCTACCATAGTACAGAGCAAGTCGAAGCTGGAGAGACATGGAGGAGGTGGCTTAACAGTTTGCGTAGGGGAAAGTCGTGGTGGGCCACGTTGATTCTACGATGAGATTCATTTAGTAGAGAATGACTCGTTCCCAGCGTCGTTCGTGAGATCGTCTGGGCTATTAACCCAGGCCGAACAAGCTTTCAAGCGTTACAAGAGTCGCAAGTGGTCTTGTGGTTTGCGTGGGCTTTTCCCGCTTCATCCGTTTGCAGGGACAAGCTGTAGCTGCGGGCGTCTTTGTCAGCGAGGCAGCGCAGCGACCCTGAGAGTTAGGCTTTCTGGTTCTGGTTTGGGGCAGGGAAGATTAAGAAAACCTCGTTTTCGGAAATACCAGGAACTGAGAAATGCTACCTTGCCCTACGCGCTCTATCGGACTTTGACAACCGGACGGAGACGGCAAGGTTTTAGCGGCATCTAGGGGTTTCCATACCGCACATGAGGCGAGCGGCCGGCCAGGCTGTTCCGTGCTCATCGGCAGACTGTCCGGAGTTCGGTCGGGGGTTTTGTGTGAAACATGACCGGCGAGGATGGTGTTTTCCTGCCGCCAGAGAACATATTTTGGGTTTGTTCAGTCATCTAGGGACCACCTCGGACGACGACAAAGGCTGGGTTGGCGGTGGCATCGCCGACTTCAATCTGTCCAAAAGAGGTGAATCCAGGAGAATGATAACTCCGGAGACAAAGTTAAAAATTTCCTGCTCTACAACAGTTTCCAGCGAGTGAGACAATGACAGCTTGCCCGGATATTTCTTTTTAGAGTTGTTATGCGCTTCTTCTAGAATCGGACCTGGCAGCGAATGATACTGGACCAGTAGTGCCTTTGGGTTGCGGGACGAAGACCGACGAGGGTTGAAACCTTCGTCATTGATGTCTCTTACGGTGACAATTAGATCTTGAGATAGCCTTGCCGCAAGATTGTCGGGTGTTTCGGTGTTTCTGCGACGACGGGGACCATAGCTGATACTCGTGTGCGACTCCTTCCGGCAGCTTGGGATGAATCTCCTACCAGCCTGATAGTGAGCGCTCTTGGGATGAGGAGGAATTCACCTCAGGATGAAGCAGAACAGATGAATCCTGGGGTATTGTATGCGGTTTCCACCCCCAGATAATTTCATCGTTTGATCACTCTTCGCGGATTTCGGAAGTGTCAGGACGCGACAAAGGAGAGTTGTGATGCGTTCCCAGCAGCAAGGCTGACCGCTTTGACGCCACCTTTCAGCAGACATGAAACGGTTTCCATAAGGGTTTTTGAACCATGAGCTTAAGTCAATCAAGCATATTATTGCAAGGAAAAAAGTCATCACCAAAAAAATAACATGGGAAAGTCAATAATTTGCATCATGGCAGGATCCAGCAACCTCTGCGAAAGTACCCCTTTTCCCAAACGTCTCAACCCTTCTCGAATTCAGTCTGGCCAAATGTTTTCACCTCTCCATCTTGTGCATCAACTTTATCTCATACAGATCGGTTAGCTTAAACCTTGCGCAATGCCCTTAATGAGGCTGACGCCTTAGTCGCTGGGCTTGATCGGACCCCCGGGAACGGGGGATTGGGTGACAATGGGTCCACCCGGGACCGGTTTGTCCGGGATGAGGGGCCCACCCGGGATTGGTTTGTCGGGAATGATGGGCCCGGCGCTGATGTCTTCGTGGCAAGCCTTGAGAGCGGCGATGATGGCTTGCTCGAGGTTCCAAATCTCAAAGGGCGGAGTATTGCCGTAGATCAGAAGCAGGCTGGTAAGGGTCGCCCGGAGACCAATTACATCAGAGTCCCTGCAGGAACCGATCTCGAAGATTTGACGTTTGGTGGATGGGCCAAATGTGGTGATTGCGTCGCCAAGGGCGATGGTGTTGACATTGATGCCCTTGCTAGCGAGGATGTCGGCCAAGTGCAAGAGAACCATGTAAGTTCCAAAGAAGGGTTTATTCCCATCGGTGAAGAGCCTAAGCAAAGCAGAGTATGTCTCCTCAAGGGCTTTGACATCTTCGGTGCGCTCATATATGTTTGGCGCGGGAAAGTCTAAGAACAGGTCAGTCATACATACGGTCATCCGAAGACAGACAGCACCAACACGCACCGGCTTTGATTGACTTGGATAGAAATGCAACAGCCTGTTATGGAGACTTAATTATGTACTGTAATTGGCTATCTTGGCCATGGTAATTTAAAAAGCTGGGTAGAAAATAGGACTTACCTCCCGCTTGCCGGGCTTGATAATCGGGGCGTTGATGGGAGGAAGTAGGATAGGGCCGACAGGATTTGAGGGAGGGGTTCCTCCGCCTGGAATGAGTATAGTAGAGCCGTCCCCTATTCCGAATTGAGGTGCGGCATGGCTCAAAGCCGCAACGCTGAGCAGCGCCAGCGTGAAAGTCCGCATCATGGACGCTTATGTGACTTTCTAAATCAAAATCATCAAAATGGGCACAATATCGATTGAGCTTGAAAGTGGAAAACCTGAACGGACAAACTGGGTTTTATACTGTTGTGGCCACTTCAGGCGAGTGTAGGGCCAAACAAAACGGTAAAAAGATGACAACACGAAATGCCCATGAGTTCGCTTCATATTGGTTTTGTAAGCGAATGGAAATACAGGAAGAGAAGTAACAGGCAATATCGACTGTGTTAATTGCTCAAGCTATAGGAAGTGTCCATACGGAAGCGAATGGCACATATACAGGGTGATTTATCCGAGGGTCAACGGGTAATATGCAAGCTGCAGGGCCAGGAGTCGAGAAACTGGTCTGGAATCATATCCGCCAGAAATCCAAATTGACCACCCGTGAAACAAGGTTGCATTTTTTGATTACGGCTGTATCGCCTTCTGAATCGACCCCAATATGGGCTTCGGGGTGACAGGGCCGTAACTTCAAGACGCCGTATCGCGCCATTGTCACTCAAAATTAGACCGAACCAACTATTTGGCGGTTCTAAATGAGATTCCCTTGGCTTTATAATCGAAGCGGAACAATTCATCTGGTTAGACAACCAACATGGAAATGGCTGCATAACCGGAACCAGTTTCTTTGAAACTTGTGTTGGTTTGATTGGTTCTTCTGGGAAACCCTTCTGAGAAGTCATGATCTATAAGGCGAAGCTCGGAGGTAAGTAAGGTTTGCGCCGTCGCAAGCAACCAAATGTGTTTTTCATTCGTTCGAACCGGCTTTTTGGTTGAGAATATTGCCTGGTATAAACTGCTTCAAATGGCTACTTCATTATACAAAAGAGGGGCTGAAGTTTTGGATTCTTAAAGAAGTCAAGGTCTCGGAAACATGGTGGACACGAGACGGGATTGCCGTTATAGTCGGCTCAAGGTGCAAAGTCAGATCAGACGGCTGCATGGCTCGTACTGAATGCAGGACACTACCAAATCAGTTCTATCCAAGACCGAGACACTCCTGTGAGAAAGTTTCAAGGAGCAGCAATAGAACAACGGGATCGTTAAGTCACAGCCGTGGTCTGCCGAGTGGCTTCCGTAAGGTGAAGGTTATTAGAGGCTCTTTTGTGTGTTCATTGAGGAAGGCACCTTGCCAAAACGGTAGAGGCACACAAAATTCGTGCCACTGAAGAAGCCCGAGAAGCCAGACCATTCGTTACAGCGTGAAGATACTCAAGTACAAGTTTCCAGCCTATCACCACAAGCGATTATCAGTCAGTTAATGACTTAATTAAGTTCAGCAACAACCTTTGATTCGGCTATCTATAACCAGCCTAATAGTAGAAGTATTCAAGAACGACACCTGGGTGCCTGCAAAAGCTACTCTAACAGTGAACTACATTCTTATGGTTGTTAGTAATAACGATCAAATATTTGATGAGGACAACCTCGGAATCAACAATACTATTACAAGCAAACTCCTAAGCATCGTTATAGAAAGAGTAATATCAAATCATTAGACTATTTATAAAATCTGGAGCCATTTGATGAGCCCAATCATATCGATTAAATTAGAAATGACCTCCCCAGCGTAGCAGCTCATACAACATCGTCCGCCACCTGTAGAAAAGTCCACAAGGCTGAGGCTCTCGCCGGCTACGGTACAAGTGAACGTGGTCCAGCAGTCACTCCACGTCATTGGGTACTTGATACTGGACTAGAATATTGGAATCTAGCATCAGCCGGTGGCGCTGAGTTTTTGGGGTATACTGTGGTTTCCCTCTTGTTGAGAGTGAAATATATTAGACCGTGTATCAAGAGCTGGAATCTATAACTTGAATATAATATTGCACTAATCCTACAAATACCGCTGGGAAGGATGCCAGCTCATTAGGGGAAGGGGCCCAAGTGACCAAAGCCTGGAGGCGCATCGCCTCCTAAGATGGCATCAATAGCATTGAGATCCCCGGGGTCGAAGAACTCAAAAACATCAAATCCCGCAGGCCCCTCAAAAATTGAAGCATCGAATCCTGCCATAGACTCACCATGCGGCGGAAGGTTCTCGATCTCCAGACTGTTGCCCATCTCAGATCCTACGTTGGTCGCATCCTCTTGCCTAGGAGTAGTTGGCGCGCCCGTGGAACCATTCCCATTCTGCTCGTTCAAAGCATTGGAGCAAACCTGGTCAATCTCCTGAATGACCTGCTCGGCCAGATCTACCATGACCAGCGCAGAACGAAACATGCCACCCAGCTCTCTGAGTATCTTGCATGTCGATTGGAGTTGGCGGCGAGACCTCGCGGTCAACATCGGGACTTTGCTGGACCGAAGCTCTCTGTACGCAACTCGGAGAGAGAGAGATAAGGCATACGGCACAAACGTCATGTGCGATAGCGAATTGCCAAAGTGCTCGACAATCGTCGTTATCTTGATGGCAGAAAGCGACTGTCGAGTATGTGCCAAGGATAGATGCTCAAATCGCGTCGATCCAACTGGGATCCGACAGGACAAAATGGCAATTCCATGGTAGAGTAACTCAATGGAGGCTGCGGCACGATCAGCATTTGGTCAAGTGTTGTAGAAGAGAGGAAGGTTCTTTTGTTTTGTTTTGAGGGGTGGGGGGGCAAAGCTAGCCTTACCAAGAAGACGGGACTCAACACCAAGCGCCTGAGCCTTTTCGACAAGGCTATCAAAGCTCGAAATATCTTCCATGACAACACAGCCAGTGTTCTTTGCTGCTGGCCGGTAAAGGTCGATGATGCAGCCCAGCAGGACAACAATCTCGAGGAACAGCCGGAAGCAACTGTCTTGCTCTGCGATGCAAGCCTCCATGTCCCGTCCCAGATCTCTCTCGTGAATCATCACAGGCCGTCCGTGGAACGCAGCATTAAGCTGGTCCATTGCCCATACACAACAGAATAGTCGTGTCAGATAGGCAGGATCCTCAGACCTTGCAGGCGGATTTTGGAGGTGAAGCCCGACTGTTTGAGCGTTGCTCACAGCCTGCGCTGCCAGTTCTGCGGACAGGTGCCGATCTTGGGAGAAATGAGTATACAGTGAGAGGATGACGAGAATCGCAACTGCCTGGACGCGGTCTTTGACCAACCCGAGATCAAGTGCCTTCCGGATGGCTGATGAAATGCGGAGAGCAAACTCTGAATAGCCCAGGACCGCTGACGAGTCTTCACCGAGAGTCAGATATGGCTTTGCGCTCGGGTTAGAGCCTGCCGCCAGACAAACAGCCTGTTTGCAGAGAACTTGTGATATCGTGGATGTTGGCTTTTCGAGGATGTCCACGTTCATCACAGGCAGTATCCGGTGGACATCTCGAAGATAGATCCTCTTCAACTGGTCGTAATGTTCTTTTCTGGGCAACACGGCGAGGAACTGATGCTCAGCATGATCCACGGAGACCGCAGACGCAAGTTCTGTACTAAGGTTATTTTCGTTACCTCTGCGGGAATACCAGACGCCCACAGAGTTAGACTCTGCGTAACCACGGCTCGTTCCGGGACTATCAGCAAGAAATGTCCCTTCTGGATTCAAGTCGCCGACGAACCTCTCGTCGTTGTGCTGGTTTGAGTCTTCATCAACCTTCAGCTCTGGGCTGGCATTTCGAAGCACCGGGTGCCCAGCACCAGCCGGTGGGCTGGCGATTGGTAGAACCGGATTTGCAACGCGAGGCATTGGGCTCAGCACCGGAGGCACCGAGTTGGCAACATGAATCGACTCTACTACCTCATCGTCATCTCCATCCTCCTGAAGCGTTGGCGGGGCGTCTTCGGTCGCTGGGCTGCACTGAAGGTAAGGGTCGATGGGAGTTGGTGCATCTGGGGAGCCGGGCGTGGCCGCAGAAGAACCCAGAGCGGCGAACCGACCCCTCTTCCGCCAGTGAACCGTGTGCGGAGGCGGAGACTCCCCTTCTTCTAACGGATGTTCACATCGTTTCTGCAGAGACTGTCAACACTGATGTTTTGAACAGGTCTGCACGTCTTCATAATCAGACGCCCTCTGATTGGTCACACGAGTGGCACCCGGCCGGCCTGAACAACCGGGTTGGGATGGAACGGGATGGATGAAGCGACGTTGCATAACAGCCGTTCATCGGGGTGAGGCAGAAAAGCGGACTGACCTTCCGTCTCCGGCAAGTATCGCACGCATGCAATGCGATCTTGCGCTTTGGCGCGGGAACATTCGTGGTGTTGATGAACTTGAGGTTGAGCATCGCGGCGTGATGATGAGGGACCCGTCAACATTGGCTTCGCGTAACGTCCTTGATTCGTGACGCATTTGTGGGGGATGTGGGGCGGCTTTGCGGCTGGGGACAGGACCTCCAGGCCCGGAGTATCTGGTACCGAAAACGCCGACTTTAAGCTCACGAGCTAGGAAAGTAATCCAAGAACGATCACACTCGCTGCACTTCTTTGAAATGAAACACAGGCACCGCGTGAGATCAAAATCTTGGTCCGGATACTAAATGCTAGATTAGTATTCGTTTAACGATGAAAAAACAATGTAAACCATCCTGAAATCGAAGCTTAGTGTATGGCGGAAACTCAGAGCACATGCATGCCTTGGGGTTAACTTTCTTCCTCAAGCCTTGCCTGTGTCTTTGGTTCTTTGGTCGTTACACATTGAAAGTTCTTTACCATCAATTTTTGATGCTAAAGTAGTGTTCTAGCATGACCACAATGAGTAGCGGTGTATGGGACCAAGTTTCCAAGATCTATCATCAGACAAACAACACGACAATTTGCTTATTCCGTTGATGTTTTGGCGTTTCAAGATTTGTTTCCGGCGCACGGAAACAAGTTTTGTGATGCATTTTCAACAAAATCTGCCTCCGATATGCGCATGACTTTGAAGTCTACAAAACTATCTACCAAATGTCAATACACTATAGACCCCAAATTGCCGAAAGAGACGAAGGAGACAACATCGTACTCGCTAAGGCAAACATTGAAACTTTCAAGCGCCTTTGGGCATTTGAGATTGTTAACAGGCAACCTGTGACTCTGCAAATATGGGAGGGCTTCAGCCATGGTGAATGGTGCACTAATCTTGCGGGGGTCACTGTGAAGGTGTCTGATAAACTTGAAATGACGGGAGTAGCGCTCTTTAGTAAATGATACTATTATGGCTGACCGCAATGATCGCTCATCAAATAAAGCGTTTATCTAGAGGCGGCATCAACTGTCATAAACTCGGTAACCCAATAAGGGATTTACGTTGTTTAACTCACCACACGAGAGTCCAGAAGAATTAAGACAAAGGCTTCACCTTGGATGATAGAGTTAGACAGTATCATTTCAAACATGTAGTTGAAGAAGTAGGAGTCCTTGGTACATATGGAAAAATCAAATCAACGTCATCTAGTCCACTCGATGCCTCTAGGCAACCCTATCTATTGGAATGAAGACACTGAGAATTTGCGATTTCAAACTCATCAACTTATCTTCTGGAAGGCTTGCCAATCCTGCAGATCAGGCAACACCGGAAGGACCAAACAGGACACGCTTTCCCCTCCATAATGTACAACATGTCTGGCTGGACGTAGGGTTGTTCCTGTCGCAGGATCTTCACCCGAGCCCAGATTAAACGCATACTTGGGGAAGCAGCCGCCGGCAACAACCAAACGAATACTGGAGCCAGCCGGGACTCTGTACGCAGTATCGGGTAGATCTAGCGCAATTAACCTTTGTTCGCGGGTAGCACTAATTCGTCTGTACTGCTCCGTGATATTTCGAGACTTTCCTTGGGCATCGACCACGCTCAAGCGAACGAAGAGATCGCAAAAGGGGTTATCGCTCGAGTGCAAAAGGTCAATGGATGGTCTCCCAATAATATCCAGGGCTTTAGCCAACAGCGCTGTGGTGAACGTGATGACGTCGGCCCTTTCGCACAACGCAGTGTCGTCAACGCTGCCGCCGCCTATCATGATGGGACCTCCAACAGTTGGCGTAGGATCTAAAGGATCAAAGGTGAATTTGGAAGCATACGAGTTAGGAGACTGCTCATAACTGAGTTTGCCATCTTTTGCGAGGAAGAGCACTTGATTGCTTGTTGGTGGTGGCCAGTTAGGCAGTTCCAGCCACTTCGGAGCATCGCCGCATCTGCGGAGTCTCACAGCTGGGAGCTGCTCACCCAGGGGTTTTCGGGCAAGGTGAGTGTTTAGCCATTGAAGCGTTTCCCTCGTGGAATCCCCTGGGCCGTAGGCATCCAAGTGGCCTCCCGAGCCGATTCTGAGCGCCAACACGCAGCCTCGTTGGTTCAACGCGCGATACTGCTCCATTGTCTGCTCGAAGAATATGTCATGCCATCCAGTTACGAGAAGGATGGGAACATTTGCTTTTTCAAGCGCTTTCCCCTGCTTCAGCGGCGCCCAGCTCTCGTCGTTCAAGTCAGGGTGGCTGATATTGCGGAAAAGCCACGGGGCTCGATCTCCAAAGTGACGCTTCAGTGCAGGCTCCAACGGGACGCTTTTCATGAGCGAATCAAGACGACCAGGATCTCTCACTAGCATCATTTGCTGCCAGACGCCTCGTGTTTCCTGGTTCATGATTGTATCGCTCCACGAGACATGTTGCTGCATAGCGAACGAGCCCGTGCCCCAGATCCGCTCGGAAAAGTCGTGAGGCGCAACCATTATAATGGCAGCAACCATGTCGGGAGGTGGATCCGAAAGTAACGCCCATTGCGTGAAGCCCAAGTATGAGGACCCCAGAGTTGCGAAAGTGCCGGTGTACCAGAGTTGCGACCTCATCCAAGCGACAACGTTTTGTCCATCTTCGGCTTCGCAGTAGCCAGCATCAAATGCGCCAGTTGAGCCGAAAGTACCCCGAGAGCTTACGAAGAGGACTTGGTATCCCCGAGCCGCAAAGACACGAGCTAGGATGAGCGAGAAGACAATTCCGCGACCGTACGGACTTCGAATGAGAATAGTTCCAAGGGGGCCGTGGTCGACAGGCCGGTAGAGGTCAGCGGTGAGTACGATACCGTCTGGGAGGGGCACTCTAGTGGGCTGGGTAGTGTAACCACCGGTCTCCGCCGGCAGGCCAAGGGCCCACCCAACGGCCCGGTCGAGTAGCCCGGCCAGCAAAGAACGGCGTGTGGCTTGATCGGCCATAGTAGCTCGCACAACTATAGAATCGAGTATGAAGAAGACAACATGTCCACAAGGCTGAAAAAAACACCAGATAATCGCAGGGAAGCGTCCCTTTGAGAATGAGGCTGAATCGAGGCGTACTCGGGGTCTCGGATGACTTTGGGGTCCGTAACCCCACTTCTCGAGATGTCAGCCCGGAACGATCTCAGCCCGTTTGTGGCTTGATGGCTTGATGGCTTGTCAACCCGAGTCTTGTCTCGCTTGTAGGTATCAACCATTAGTTCGTAAGCCCGATCCCAGTGTCCCGGAGACAGGCGATAAACTGTAAGGCATTTGCCCCGATGACGAAAGCCCTGCTTAGTTACTTATACAACGTTGACTATCACCATCTTGTGTCATGTTAGCAGAATATTTGACAGACATGAAAAGTATTGCAGCAGATACCAGCTTATAACGAACTATATATCTCTTACTGAATTTTGGTCTGTCAAATAAGCTCTAGAACTTTATGAAGACCATGTACCACCGACGGATTGGCATCCGGAGATCTGGGGCCTAATCCCACGGCGCGCGAAGCGGTCGTGGCCCGGACGATCGGGGCTTGATGCCGCTTACGTAAAATACTCGACGTCACTCTAACATGGGGTGCGGGGTCAAGGGGCACTGCGATGAGGCTGTTCCAAGTCATTATTAGGGCAGGACCCGAGTGATACCTCTGTGGGTGACTTGTAGGCTCCGAGCTTTCCGCACTGCTCATTGACGAGGATTTCATGATGTCGAAACCTGGGCAGTTCCGAGCCGAGTAAGTATGGAATGGCAGCAGAGCTTCTATCCGCTCCCTCAACCAAATGCGAACGCCCTCGTTGTTCTCAATGTGGATTTGTGCAGAAGTGGATGATTGTCACAAGCTGATAGAAACACAGTCTCCCCGAGCTTGCTCGACATTTGCTCATCAACGGTCCACACAAAACCCATGCCACTTCTCGACGCGTTCGAATCATACTAAATCACACGTACATCGTTGACACAACCAATGCAATCCATATTTGGGAGCATGTTGCCTATCCACAATATTACGTACCCACGTCGGAGCTCCGAAATTGTAATTGGAAAGACAAACAAGACATCCAGTCTGCGGAAGATTCGTCAGCAGTGGCAGCCCATATAGTTGAAATCACTATTCCGGGCCATAATGGCAGCAAGGATTTAGTGACTGATCGGGTCTTGAGGTTCTCCGATGACGAGAAACTCAGTGGTGCGCTGAAGGGTCTGATGAGACTGGAGTTTGGCAGCATGGGTAAGATACCGTGTGGAAGGTTTCGGTGGTCACCAAGATGCTAACGATTACTAGACCAATGGTTGGAAGAAGAAACACCCATCTACGTTCATCCAAAAGATCCATTCAAACGCATCGAAATCCTACCATCTTCGCGACCAGTCGAGGTCAAAGTTGCCGGGAGAAGCATCGCTAAAACCGACTTTGCCGTTCACTTGTTGGAAACAGGCTTACCTACGAGGTACTACCTCCCATTGGCCTCAGTTGATCAGTCGGTACTTCGCAAGAGCGAGCTCATCACGAAATGCCCCTACAAAGGTGACGCGGAATACTACCACATTGTAGTCAACGGGGAGGAACATAAAGATCTAGTCTGGTACTACAGGCTCCCGACGCATGAAAGTGCAGGCATAGCCGGTCTATTGTGCTTTTACAACGAGAAAGTTGACATTCTCTTGGATGGTGAGCTCTTGAAGAGACCCAAAACGTTCTTTTCATAGACTATATTTGGGGAAGCAGTATGTATCGTCAGAAAGGAGATCTGGAACCCATACCAAAACATGGCCGGATTGTGCTTCACTGCTTAAACTAGTCTGATACATGAAATTATCACTGTGAGATTTACACTGCTAGAGAATTTCTCATGTTGTTGTGTATGTTATCCTTGTAGTTTTTATGACAGAGACTATGCATTTCAAACTACAGGGTAGACACCTGAGAGACAGGCCACTGGACTGACTCTTACTCTTGTTAAATAGTATGCATTTAAAAGGCTGCACATCAGATATTCCCATTTTCACCAACATGAATCCAGAGTTGATCGATATCGAGCACCAGAGAGGCAATCTCGCTATCGAATCTCTCATCCAACTTCTGATATGATTGGACGGCAAACCAGTTTGTAGTCAACCTCGTAAATCGAAACAAAAGTGCCGCGATTTGTTGTAGTGATATCGTCTTGCTGCAAAAGTCGTATGTGATCGGTCTCAACGCTCCTTGTCAACCAATATGGCAAGCGATGCGGAATAAAGACCCGGGCTGATCGAATAAATACGTATCGATAACCCATGTGAACTATTATTCAGCCTCAAGCTGCTTGTCGACCGACCTGCCGAGGATGTTGCGAGGGAATGGTGTGCCACCATCCTGAAACAATTGTTGTGACATCCTAGCAATGTCAAGGACGTGAATGCCATCTACATTGGCTTCTTTAGCCAGTCAGCCGGTCACGTAGCTAGCTCGTTCGCTGGAATCTGAAACTGCATCTGAGCTGATTTGAGCTCTGGCGAAAGAGGATTCGCATTATCGTTCCCAAATCTTAGTATGCCACTCAGAAGTACCCAGGCAATGGGCCATACGAGGCGTCATTCGTATCGAAGACTTGAGGTGTAAACTCATTCATGAACGCTGGAGGTGCCATGCTGTAGAGACCATGAGGAAACACCTGCATGGCCTGAGTACAGCCCACGATGTCCTGGGTCGATTGCTCATCAGTAGCCTGATCAAGGAGCAACCGTTCTTCTCGTTCCTTCAACTGAGACAGGGAGGCCTGATGCGGCATGGGCGGCGATGTGACTGCTGGCGTCAAAGATTGGCCGACGGACTGGAATAAGGGTATGTCCGCAATGAGTTCGGGAAAACGGTTGAAGAAATCGTTGCCCATAGTCCAAGTGTTGATGTCCGTGATCCTCTGATCGAACATGGGCGATATCTGATACTGTCCCGTGACCACGCTCTTCTTATACGCGTCGCGGAACTCGAAGGGCCAAAGAACGTGGAAGTTTGGACCAAAGAGCTCCCAAAATTGGTTGTTACAATAGTGATGTTGTCCAAAGACAAACCGTTCTCGAACACCAGGCCTGAAACAAGTCAGCGTCTCTGCCATCAACAAGAAATATTAACGAGTATTCGTTGCTTACCAAACGAAGAAGTCGATAGCGTAGGAATGAGGCATTGCTTGTGATGGCCTGCATCGTGTTAGCGGAAAGGTCCCTTCTAGTTGCGCATGATGCGGCGACATGTGTCTTAGTATACCTTTTCAGATACCACGTCGGCAGCTTGGCGTACCGCTCCGGCGTGGGATCGGAGTGGTACTGTAGTAGAAGATGCATAGTCCGAAGGATTGCTAGCCGCTCTGTGGGGGGGCAAGACTGAAAACACAGTTCGTCGACCCTACGCAGTTTCTTCCACAGCTTGGATAAAGGCCTCGACTTTGCGACAGAATCCCACCCTTCGAGCAATGCCCGCACAGGTATGTCCTCATTGTTGGCATCTTCAGCCACATGTGCCTCCTTCGATATGTGGCACTTCTTGGCTAAGACCTGATTGACGGCCCGCCAAACATTGACCCTAGGCGGAGTCGGGCCAGCCGGTGTCCGAACCGTGACACAGTCGCAGGGTAACTCAGGTGGTGGCACGATAACAGTGGGATCGTCGTGGTCTTCGTCCCCATCGTCATCTTCGAGCTCCTCGACGAAGTCTTGGCTGTCCGATGTGGAACTAGGGGCGTGAACACTCGGCGCATGCATGCTGGGCGCCGAGAACCCATTCGGCAACGTGCCGACAACCCCATGTCCGTTGCCACAACCGCTGCCGTGGGCGGCGTGGGCATGGACAACCGAGGGAGTTGCGGGCAGCAGGCCAATTGGTGTCACGTATGAGTGCGCCAGTAGTCCTGTCAGCATCGCATCCCGAGAGCTGAGCAGGGATCTTGACGGTGATGCAGGAGAGAGGTGCTGCGCTGCTGGGGTCGGCAGCACATGATCGCGGATCGTTTGCTCAATGGATTTGAACGTGTTGACCAAGCGGTCTCGCTCGCGGGTGATAGTGGCGAGTTGCTCCATGCAGGCCGATAGCCTCGTCGAATCATCCTTCCTGAGTTCCTTAACTTGAGCCTCGAGCTCGGTGATACGGTTGCGTGTGCGCTCGCGGGCTTGTCTTTGGGCTCGACGGTCAAGCTCGCGTTTGCGGATCTTGCGGGCGAGTTCCTTTTCGGAGGGAACCTTGGCTGGCGGATCACCGGATGTTGGAGTGGGGGTGTCGTTTTGTCCGTTGAATGCCATAGCTCCGAAGAGATGGGAGAGGAGAACACAAAGGAAAGAGAGAGCGCGGACGCGCGGGGAATACAAGTGTGATTGCGTACTTCTTCTGTTGTTTCTGTCCAGTTGGGAGTAGAGATGGGGAAGCCGGCTATGTCAGCGGGAAGATGGAAATGCTTCAAACCGGGCACAGAAAGTGTCGAAGAAAGTTGGCGGCAGATGTGCAAATGTGGATCGAGCGGACATCATTGACAATCTGGGGTGGGAGGAAACCAGGGGTTGAAAAGACAAACAAAAAGCTTCTTTTCGTAGGGTCAAGTGCCCGGTAGATAATGGGTTCTAGACATAGCTCTGATGGGAACTTTGGGCTCCAAGACACATAGATGGGAGAAGGGGGAAAGAAGATGGGTTGAGCACAGGATCAGAGAATGTGGGGTAAAATGCCGCCACCCTTACTCTGCTGGACTTGACACTTGCTTGCACGGAGTTTTTCCTTGCGTTGCCTCGCTTGCCCTGGACTAGCTGAGCTGGGATTCCTACGTGACATTAAGTGCAAACCTTCGTTCGGTGGCTTTGTGTGGCTATGATAGAGTTCGGACGTGAGAGCTCCGCACTCAATTAGCCCCCCTTAGCTAGCGAATCAAAGAGCCCGGCTACTTCGCCTGGGCCAACAATGAGGCACATACGTCTTGGAATGTCTTAGCTGCCGCATGCCGATTTTTCCAACTCCAATTCTAACGGGTTAATTAGTATGCTTCCACATTCCGCGCGTGCCGCGTCCGGAAGGCCAGTTAGAGACCAATAGCCCCTCTACCCTGCAAATCATCCAGCTCGTGTAGCCACACCAGCGCCACATCAACAGCCGAGTCCCTAGTTGTCAAGGTTATAGGTGGGCTGAACTGTAGCGTGAACTACAAGTTGTGATTGATTACTGGGCAACTTGCGCCAGTATTGAACATGGTTCATAAGACATTCCAGCCTAGAGCGCTTGGTACCATCTCTCCTACCTAGGTAATCTGCTTCCAACCTCCCTCGGTTTGAAAATCACTTCCAACTCCGACAGCGATAGAGTAAACCCATCTCTCTTTCCTTCAATAAAAGCCCGCGCGGTTTGCCCCGGAGCCAATGCCACGTCATACCGGTGAATGATCTGGCTGGCACAGTACCGGATCTCCATCAAGCCAAGCTGTTTGCCAACGCATGAATATTTGCCTACGGCACCACCTCGTCAGCTCTGGTGGCGGCGTGCTGATCCGCAAGATACGACGTGGGGTTCAGATGCTTACCCATGCTGAAAGGAACAAAAGCTGCAGGGTCCCTGGCCATCTTGGGCCGGGTGGTCCACCGCTCGGGAATGAACTCGTTGGCCTGCGAGAACAAGCGCTCGTCTATTTTCGCCATGAAGCAGTCGTTAATGAAAAGTAAGCCACGACCGAGCCCAACTGGGACTGAAACCATGTCAAAACTTGCCTCTGAACATCGTGTACGTAGGCACTTGAACGATGGTGTTTCCCGGGATGAAAGTTCCGTCAATTTCCATGCCCTCGGGTGGTGTCATTCGCTGAACGCCTGATGGCACCGGAGGATGAAGTCTCAACGTTTCATCGATGCAGGCCTGCAGGTACGAAAGCTTTGACAAGCTAGAGTGTTCAGGTTCCTCATTCTGTGCGAAATAGCTGTCGATCTCCTCCCTTAGGCGGCTGTGAACTTCCGGTTTCTGAGCTAGTTCAAAAAAGAGACAAGTGAGGGATGCAGCAGTTGTGTCACTCCAATTGAATTTTAGCTGGAGGAACGCAAGAATTTTCCTTTGAAGTGGGGACGAGACATACCTTCCTGCAATAATAATAAGATAGGCATCACCGTATAAGTTGAGCTTGTCTTGCCACGTAGGCTTCTTGATTGATTCGTACTCTTCCAGTATCCACGAGAAGACGTCAGGGCGGTCAGGTGTGTTCTTTGGTATTAGTTGACCCATCAGTATCTTCCTTGAGTATCCGGCCACTGTACGTTACCTTGATCCTGTCATCCACTTGGGACTTGACAAACTTCCAAAATCGTTTGTTATTAGCGTTCAGAATTGGCGTGTTTTTGAAAATAGGAAACAGCCATAGCATGTGGCTAAACATTCCAATAGTCTGCATGTCTTGATGTAACGAGGTCATGAAGTAGTGCTTAATGCCCCCCTTGAGCATCCCGAAGGACTTGCCGAAAGCTAGGTCTCCCATGACATCAAAACTGTAGAAGTTGAACCAGTCCGCAATATTGAAAGGTTTGCACTTGTGCGCATTAATCTGCGATAGCAGCTGGTTGGTGTAATCAGCAACCCGGAATTCGTAGTCTTTGAGTGCTAGTTACCAAGTCAGTTCACCGAAAAGCGAACAAAATCCGCTCAAAAGAAGTTACCTTTGGAGCCGAACCCTCGGTCCCAAGCTTTGCGTCGCCGAGCATGCTCCTGCTTGTCTCGAACAAGCTGTAAGGAGTACATGGGGTGCAAGACGCCGTACCACGGACCTTTGATGCACGGTGAGCGGTTTGAGTGGATTAGCGCAACTGCCTTCGGGTTGTTGATTGACAGTTCACTAGGACCTAAATGATTCATACAAGTGAGCAGCTTTACAAATCTATTGCACCGAGGATCCTACCAATCCTGACGATATCGCCGTATTTTCTGTGAAGATCTTGAACTTCTGAATATATGTGCAACTCCTTAATTACTCGCGAAGTGATCCATAGGTTAGATAGTCTCGCTAAAAAGGGGCCGTTGAAGCAGTTCAGCCGGTGAAATGCCGCGCGGTACACAATTAGGCTGGTTTAAATCCCAATGACTAGGGAAAGCGTAAGAGAGGTGGCTGTCTTAAAGGCAGCAATGTTGGTTTGAAAGAATTCAGGAGCCAACCGGACAAAGGAGGTTGTAAGCAACAATATGCACAAGGTGAAGCTTCTGATCAACCTGGTGGTAGCGGTATCCCATTCTCCCTTGCGGAAAACAAATACGTGAAGCTGTGTTCCCACCGCAAAGAAGAGAGAATAAGCCTGAAGTAGTTTGAAGTTGGCCATGCTTGATCCTGAGCGGTTTAACTAAAGTATAGGATACAGCCTTGTGGAAGGTGAAGGGAACGGAATGATTGAGACATTCCCAACATATTTCGTAACACTGGACTTGGTAAATATGATCTGGTAGAATTAAAAGGTCATCGAGTGACAAATTGGGCAGATCGAATGACAATAGCCTGCGTCAGAACGTATCGTCATTGTTCAGTGATCAACAACCGACCGACTTGGAGCAGTGTAGACGCATGACAAACAACATGAACCCGACGTGTCAGAATGAAATTCCACCTGCCAACCAGCACGTCGGACGTGACTTCGAGTCAGAACTTCTACAATTTCTTTCAAAAAAAAAACCCCCCCCCAGCAATCAATAAAAAGCTAGACGATTCACATTATCTAGTTATCCATCTGACCCGATTCGACACATTACGAAAGGGCACAGAATGCGATCACTCGTTGCGATCTCACTGGCTCGTTGGAGAACACCCTGTCGTTTCGATGCAAAGGTCGACTCAGAATCCTCAACGGGCACTGACTCGGCTTTGTCTGGGGAAGAATCGCGGGGTTTCTCGGTCGCGGGGTCGTGGGGTCGTGGGGTCGTGGGTCGTTGGAGTTTGGGGAAACTCATCAGAGATCCTTATTCTATTCTTCGCTTTCGGAGACACCATCATCTCCTCCTCTTCTCAATCTCGTAAGTATGGAGAAAGACTTCCATCCCCCCCTCCCCCCGCAATGGGGTTAATTCGCTCAAAAACCTTTACATGGATGACTGGGGCGGATCTGTACGACGGATCAAAGTTGTCGACACCATGAGTTGAGGCGCCTGAAGCTCTCGAAATCCACGTTTCGAGCCAACGACCTTGGGTACAAAACTGTGAGCACACGCAGCGTGCGTATTGTAGCGTAGCCTACATCGAGATATCTGTGTTTATTCAAATGAAATTAATGCATTCATAGGGCCTCGTAGCAGTATCTATGGATATTCTATTTCAAATCTATAACTACTCGCCCCTGAATATCCCCAGATTCCATTTCGGTAAATATCTGGGAAACAACCCATCAGCTTTTGCTCACCACGTCATGGATCGATCGGTCTCGGGACTACTTACCTTTGTTAGACTTTTCATTCGCCGAAGTTGAAAGTGAGTTTTGACATTGCCCCGCGCCGCGATCTCCAGACACTCCTTAGCTTCGAGCCGGTTGCCGGTCTTCACACCTGTGATTTATGTTAGTGTCGAAAGCTTAAGAATGAACGCATGAAGATTTTAGAAACATTCAAGTCAACCTACCAAAAATAGTAAGCTCATCCACAAGAATGGATTCAACGTCTGCGATGGAAACGCTGTTGCATTCGGGAACGCCGAGGCAGACCAGTTTGCCGCGGAAACCCAGCCAATTTGGAGACTGAACATAAGCCTTCTTGTTCGATGAGCACATCAAAACGATCCGGGCACCGCCGCCTGTCATCCTTTTGACCGTCGCGGCGAGGTCTTCCTCGTCAGGATACGTTGTAAAGTCAACAAACTCGTCAGCGCCAAGATCCCTGCAGAACTTCTCTTTTGCACCGCGATCCATGGCCAGGATGCGGCAGCCGAGCGTACGCGCGTACTGAATGGCGAGATGTCCAAGACCTCCTCCAGCACCAGCAATAACGACCCAATCCCCATGGCGAGCTTTCGCACGCTTGAGTGCTGTGTGGACTGTAAGGCCACCGCACATCAAAGGCGCCGCCTGCGCTGAGTCCAGAGAATCAGGAACTGGTGTGACATATCGCGCCGTTGATATGCAGTATTGTTGAAAGGTTCCGGGAGTAAAATAGCCGGATAGCTTGACCTCCGCACATGATGACTCGCCGCCTTGGAGGCATCGATCTGAGAAGACTCAGTTAGTATGAGTCCATAGAAGATACAGCACAGTCACTTTACCGCAGTTTAGACATGCGTCAGCCGCATACTTGATTCCCACTCTATCCCCGATAGCAGGTGATGTTACACCGGTTCCTCTGGCAACAACTTCGCCAACTCCTTGTCGGTAGTTAGTAACATGTACGCTCAGCATGGACTGTCTCCGTTCTGCCGGACCCCAAAGCTAACAAACGGAATGCCACTGACCTTCATGGCCACCTACTTGTCCTGTGATGTTGCTGTCAGATTCTGGCTACGAAGGAGGCGGAGAGGAGACTGTGGCGTACCTTTGGGTGTAGGAAAGGGTACTGATGAGAAAGCATTCATGCAAAATCCATAATCAGTATGACAGACACCGGAATACTGCCTGTAAAGGCAACGTGATAAGTAATTGAACCTGATGATACAATAACCCCGTAAGGCCAAACCGAGGAGAGGAAAGTCTCACAAGCGAATCAGAACTTCTCCCGGACCAGGTTTTGGTATCGGAAGTTCCACGACCTCGGTCTTGGTGGTGCCGGGGTCCGTGTACACGACCGCACGGTTGTAGTTACTCTCGCCGCCCATGTTGGTCGCCATAAAAGAACTATGCCAACAGTGTCTTGTTGCCCGAGTAGAATATTCTATGGAATTGCGAGGGATGCATGTCGTTATATTCCTCGGAACACCGGGCACGCGCATGCGTATGAGGCACCATGAACTCGGCCAGACTTGTCTGGCGGGACCCTCAGTATTTCCTGGGCTGGCTCTGCGTGGCGAACCGGACTATCGGGGCCCAGCTCCATCGTTGACCGGCACTCAAAAAGCCAGCATTGCAGCCGCAACAATTGCCGAAGCAAAGGCAAAGAAGTGGTTTGCCATGCCGTTGCCGAGTCGGCAGACCAACGCTAACCAACCAGCAGCTGCAAAGGTCGACCCGGCCTGAGTTTGTATGCATGACCTACCTTGCAGGAGGCATCCTAAAACCAGCACGAGGCAAGCTAAGCGACGCAGCACGGCGCAGCTTCCGGTCGAGTCAGACGACTTCAGCTAGGAAACATGATCGATTGAGAGCAGAAACATTAAATGCGGAGGAGGGGAGCGGCACCCTGCCGAGACCTTCGGCTTTTTCTCCAATTTTTGTCTTCCACGGTATCGGATCCCGCAGCAGAAGCACACTCCGTGTCAGCATTGACAGTAGGGGTCAGCAATTCGTCAAACAGAGGAGGAAGTGGAAAAGATGGAGAAGAAGGAAATAAAGATACGTACCGTATGCTCTGCCGATCGGCACATCCGCGTTTCAACATTCGCCCCGTCTCAGCTTGGCTTGGCTTTGTGTGGTGCCTGTTGGTGCAACGCGGCGGAAGACAAGCGCATGCCAGCGAGACACGCAGTGGAACAGGACATTGCAACAACATGATGACCAAGAGGGTCTCCATCGGTGAGCTACCCCAAACGGCAATAGACTATCCCCTGATGCCCCGCTTCCCGCGGAGCCAGGCCCCGTTCTGCGAATGGTCCATGTCAATCGCGAATTGTCAACGACCATCGTGGCATCGACGGTGGGGTTCCGGACGACACACCTCGGTTGAAGACATGGAATCCTTGTAGCGAGCCCTGCTCTCTCTCCACGTCCTCCACCGGTTCGTTGTCCCTCATTATGTGATCAATTGTCAACCCCTCTTGCCCACAGGGACGAGGAAGGAAGAAGAGAGACACACGAGGCAGGGTCGCTTTCGCATGTTCGTTCCCTCTTCTACTTCTCCTTTCCCTGCGCTTTCTTCACCCGATCTTTGTCTAGCCAAGTACCAGCGTCCAATCCTGATACTCCCGCATCACGTCCGGATCGCAACGTAACTTTCCGCCTCTGTCAAATAAACACTCGCCCATCATGGCTACGAACGGTGCGTCCAAGCTAGATTGGACCAAGTTCTACAATATCATCGACGGAAAGCTCGAGACCACGAGCAAGACCAGACACGGCGTGAACCCCTCGACGCTTGAGGCCAACCCCGAGGTCCCTCTCTCTACCCCCGAGGATGTCGACAGTGCCGTGCAGGCTGCGAAGAAGGCTCAGGAGGCCTGGGCCGAGACGCCGTACGAAGAGCGCCAGAAGGCCCTCGCGAAGTTCGGTGAAGCTCTCGAGGCGCACGCCGAGGAGTTTGCGCTGATGCTCACCAAGGAGCAGGGCAAGCCTGTAAGTTGCCGTGAAAGACATGCATCTCTAGACCTCAGTCAAGTTAATGTGCAACGCACTCGGGCAGCTCCAATTCGCACAGTTCGAACTCATCGAGGCCGCTAAGCACTTCAAGGGAATGTCCAACCTGCCGTTCCCCGAGGAGGTTGTGGACAACAACCCAGACCGCCGGGTCATCACAAGATACACGCCTTTGGGTTCGTGGAATAACCCCTCAACCTAGGTCGTTCGAAATGAGACTGACTCAGAATCAAGGTGTCGCCGTGGGCATTGTCCCGTGGAACTGTAAGTCACCAGCCATCCCGAGACATACACGAAATCAAGTTGCTAACATTCCGCAGTTCCCGTCCTTCTTGGTATGAGCGTTCCAACCATATAGCCTTCGGCGCAAGCATCGTACTGATATGATTATATAGCCTGCGGCAAGATCGGTCCTGCCCTGGTCACCGGAAATGCCTTCATTCTCAAGCCATCGTAAGCCAGGATCGCTCACGCTGCATGAGGTCGCAAACTAACATTATTCAAGCCCCTTCACTCCTTACTGCGACTTGAAGCTCGTCGAGCTTGCCCAGCAGTTCTTTCCTCCTGGTGTATTCCAGGTGCTCAGTGGTGACGACAACCTTGGCCCCTGGTTGACCTCCCACCCTGGTGTCGACAAGGTCAGCTTTACTGGCTCAACTGCGACCGGAAAACGTGTTATGGAGAGCTGCAGCAAGACCCTCAAGCGCGTTACTCTGGAACTGTAAGCGGAGTCGCACCCGCATGAAGCTTGCGGACGCTTAGGCTGACTCGTGAACTCGCAGTGGTGGAAACGATGCGGCCATCGTGTTTCCCGACGTGGACGTTAAGGCTGTTGCGCCCAAGGTCAGTCAATGCCCGCACTCAACCCTATGCAGCTCGTGCTAACTCTTGCTAGATTGCAATGCTGGCTTTGTATAACTCTGGACAGGTAGGTTGAAGTTGCGCGATCACCAAAGATTCATGGTTACTTGACGGGGTACCATTGGTGCCTTCTGCTAACATTGCCATGGTCAGGTCTGTATCGCTATCAAGCGCATCTACATTCACGAGGCCATCTACGACGAGCTTGTCGCCGAGATGGCCAACGTTGTCAAGAACCTGCCTGTCGGCGACGGTCAGCAAGAAGGCACAGTTTTGGGCCCTGTCCAAAACCAGATGCAATTCGACCGCGTCAAGGAGCTCCTCAAGGACATCGAAGAGCAGAAGCTCAAGGTCGCTGCCGGATCGACGGCGCCCGCTTCCAACGGCAAGGGCTACTTCATCACGCCCACGATTGTCGACAACCCGCCCGACAACTCTAGGATTGTCGTCGAGGAGCCCTTTGGTGAGTGATGTGCATGCACACGAAAACTCAATTACCCCCTCATTCCCTCTTCCGCCCATCACCCGCTGCAACGAAAAGACCCCGCCCAAACTAACATGGGGCATCCCAGGTCCCGTCTTCCCCGTGTTGAAGTGGAGCGACGAAAAGGATGTCATCCACCGCGCCAACGACACACTCATGGGCCTCGGCGCTTCAGTCTGGTCGAAGGACCTCGAGAAGGCGCAGAGCATCGCAAAGAAGCTCAAGGCCGGCAACATCTGGATCAACACGCATATGGAGCTGCAATACGATGCGCCCTTTGGCGGTCACAAGCAGAGCGGTATCGGATACGAGTACGGTGCCGGCGGTCTGAAGGCGTACTGCAACGCCCAGTCCATGTTCATCACGAAGGCATGAGCTGAGAAGCCCCTCCGTTCCGCTGCATTTACGCGCTCATGATGTAACAAGAAATAAAGATGTCTAAACTGTAAGGGTACGGATTTTGTGGATTTTGCACGTTCTCCATACAGCTAGCGTAGAATAAACCAAAGCGTCCACCTCCCATCATCTCAGGACTTTGCCCCTCGACTTATCGGTGTGAAGATCGGCTTTGCAATTTCGAAACGACGATGATTTTGTTGGGGCGAATCCTTCGGGCCAGGCCTGACCAGACACTTGCGCAATCTTGTTCGGCCTTTTGCTGGAGCAATTATGGAGCACCTAGCGTTGTTGGTGTCGCTGCTGCCTGTTAGTGGGTTTATTCTTCACGACCCTGGGAGAAAAGCTGCAATGCGAGTAAGCTAACGTGCGGAGACAGGGACGGACCCGTTGGACCCGTTTGAAAGCATTATGTTGATGTCCGAGTACGGTAACAGTTCCGCGATGGGTATAGCCGGTCACACTCAACTTGCCATCAGGAATGATGTTCCAATATTGAAGTGATAGCCGAGGTCGCCTTGAAGAATAGTAATTCAAGTTCATAATTGAATCCTTCTAACCATTGTAGAGCTTGCTTAGCTCAAGACAGAAACGAGTTGTAACCCACCAAAGAGTCTGTCTGAGTCATCCAAAACGTACTTCTAACTGACTGGTTATAAGTTGCTGAAGAATTTCCAGATGACATATCTGATCGGATAGTTGAAAACCCCGTTCATTGTCGGTTGGTTCCCAATGGGTCCAAGCATCGAGATGTTTCCAGAATTCAAACTTCAACATCAGCCCAAACCAACAATCATCACATTTACTACCTGGCAAGGGTTAATCTGATAGTTAATTGTTCGTTAACAGATGCCGCAAAAGAAGAAGAAACAAAACTCCGTTCCACTTTTGCGACATCGACCAAAGACACGCGATGTTTGACATCATTAGCGTAAGTCGGCACCCGCAACTAAACGCTGTTGTGGTGCAATGAGACTCAAACCACATTTTGGCTGCTGTTTTGATGTTTGCCCCTTCCGTGGGACGTTGGCGAAGCTTTTCACAAGAGCAGTGGGCTTCAAGTAAGCAGCAACAAGTCGTGGTCTGAATTTTGAATTGATGATACCCTTATCGCGCTCAAAATTTACGCCTCCACGTACCAGGCATATAAAATCAAAAGAGTAAACTATCTGGGAAAGAAGTTTCTCTTGTTCAAATATCGATATCACGCTAAGAACGTAGGGGTCTTGTCAACATCATAAGACTCAGGCGGGTCTTTGCATTTGAGCCAAGTGGCTCGCACGAATGAACATAAGTTGCGTTTGAATGAGGCTTTCTCAATTGTATCGTTGACCACACTGTTCTTGATGCTGGAAAATCTGACGTCACATGGAATCGTCAGCTTTACGTTGCCAGTGTTTGAATTTGGTGGTAAACCTAGTGCAGGGTTTGAGCCATAAACCGAGGGCGAAGTTGTCAAATCAAGATGGCTGGAGCCTCTAATTTCACTGAATTATGTTCGAACAAATATCAATGCCTCGAGTATCATTCACAGTCTTTCCACTTCGTGCGTATGGTTAGAAGTTTCTTGTAGTCAAAACCCTTATGTCTCGCCTGCATTTCATCATCATCCGCTGTAAATTAGTCATTATCGTTCTTCTTTCTTGCCTGTCTTGGTTTTTGCCTCGATAAGATGTAGCAAAGCTCGAACGTATTTCTGTGCTAATGAACTGGTCCTGCTATTTTGCAGCTGAGTGAACCAGAAGAACACATCCTCCTTGTAGCGCGTGCATCAGCGGTCCTCGGCCGCGCCAAATGAGCAACTGCCCTATTTCTTACTTCCCCACGGGGTAAGACATTCGTAAGGGCCGCTTGAATCATTACTGAAGGGGAGAAAAGTTCGTCTTCTAATGAATGGCACTTTCCCTGGTGGCCTGTCGCACAGACGGGTCGGTCAACATAGAAACCATGACGTATTGACATGTAAACATACAGCAAAGAGTAGCCTCGTCCACGCCGCCAGCGTGATGGTGGGTGCTACGGCCGGCAGTGGGGATACAACTTGATGGTTGCAGCGATGGCACTCATGAGGCAATGGCTGGTGGACTAGCGTGTGCCTCGATGTGACCTCAATTACTGGGCAGTGGTCTGCCCCTGGCTCGGCAGTTAGCTGAGCCCCTGGGTTTAACGACAAAATGCCATGAGATTCGGCTCAACATAGTATTCCAGAAATAATGGCATTACTCCCAGAAAGGAGTCCCGCGTCGACGTCAACCCCGAGAAGACATTCAGTGTCTAGTGACGTCAGAGCTTTCCAACAATGGTCCCAAACTTTTCGTGGTGCCGGCGAATACCACTGTTCGATACAACGTCAAGAGGGGTTTCCATTAGTAACAGCACTGCGTTTTGTTCAAATTCGACTAGACGGTTCCTGTTGATGATTGATGTGTCAACTGATGCGAGTGTCTGTGTCATCGAGCCACATATTAGCATTAAGTATAGACTTGGGCCTAAATTCAAGCATACCATCGTTTCTTGAGTTATAGGGCCACTTAATTTATTGTGGTCTGACCGCGAATACGACGCGCCTCCAAGAATTTCAATGCCTGCCATCGTTCCGAGGCTAAAGTACTCAGTTGGGCTGTTGACTAGTTATATAACTGCCCATCTAACAACCACGCATCGAAGATAAACATACTGATATCTGTTGAATCCGTTCTTCTGCACTTACAGTTGCCATATGACCACATTTCAAATGTTCTACCCATTCAGCAACATCCGCCGTGAGGCTATCCTTCTTGGCGCCCTCGCGCTGCAATCTGCATCTCTCGTTCACGGCCATCCGACATCCACCCGTGATGAAATATCGACCGAGAAGGACATCCCGGCCATGCAATCATCTGATCTGAGCCTATTTCAGGACATGGAGACTCGAGAAATCCCCGATGCCTTGGCCAAATTCCCATCGGGGCCCCTGAACATGTTCCTGAGAATGATCAGCAGCCTACCGGCCGGCGCAGCTGCACTCGACAGCGCCGGCAAGATCTTGACCCCTCTGCAACAGGGCTTGGCCGACTCGGTTGGAATCGACACGGTCAGAGACGACTTGGCTCGGAAACCCGCGTGCACCGACATTACCGTCGTGTTTGCGCGTGGAACAACTGAGCCCGGAAACATCGGCCTCCTCACGGGTCCGCCATTCTTCGATGCTCTCCAAGAACAATTAGGAAGCAAATCACTCGCCTTTCAAGGCGTTGAGTACCCCGCAACCTTCGCTGGGTTCAATAAGAACGGTACAGATGGTGTGCCAAGCATGTAAGTAGATCTGTAACTAAATTGGTATCAAGTGACAGACAACTGTTCTCCTCTCTCACTATGGAAAAAATGCTGACCTTACTTGCTCAGGACTAGTTTCATCAGCCAAGCTATCTCCGACTGCCCTAATACAAAGATCGTCATGTCTGGCTACTCCCAGGGTGCTCTCGTGGTTCGCAGCACCGCAGAAACTCTTCCTGCGGAAACGATGGCCAAGATCAACTCAGTTTTGACATTTGGAGACCCTAGGAACCCAGCTGCCATTTCGGGAGCAGAGAGCAAGACCAAGATAACCTGTCATGAAAACGACGCTGTATGCAGCGGTGGTTTCATTACTGTAGACCATCTGACTTATGGCGAGGATGCATCTGCGGCCGCCCAGTTCGTGCTCCAAAAAGTGTCCGGATTGTGATATTAGTCTTCTGAAGGCTTCGAATGGCAGGTTCAATCAACACTCTTTTGCTAGCTGGGTTTGGCTATCTGTGAAGGCAAGGCCTAGCATCGTATGTAAGTTAGAATACGATTGCGGACTACACTAGTTTGAACGTACTCTTTTTTGTTTTTTCTTGCTTTTGTGTTAGGATTTAGAGATTTGGACGCTTCATGCTTTCTCGGACGCTGTTACCTACGTGTTAATCTATTGGCCTCTCTGTTGAACTCATCAAACGACGCAAATGCACGTAACTTAATTGATACAGAGTATGCAAGTTCTATCCCCCGCTTAAGGGGTAAGGATTTTGTTCCAGTGATTGGAACCGCATCGATGGTGGGGGGAGGTTATGTTTCATTATCCACTATTTCAACCTACATTTTTACTGCTTCGAAGTGTCTTTCACGTGGGAATTTGAATTTGCGCGAGTCACTCCCGGAGCTTTGAGATAACGAGTGACATGATTAGATTAATTGTCCTGCATGGAGGGACTCTTTCTAGCCTTCGCCGACCCGTTGAGTTTGTAGCCTTTCAAACCTTTGCGAATGAGGGCCATTGCCTGTTGTCCATTTGTAAGAGGTGAGACCTATTCCGATTCAATTGCTAGCTGGGCTCTCATTATCACGAGTCTTCCAGACATGGTTTCTTGGTTCTACTTTGAGAAGCGGTGAAGTATATGGACATACACCAGAGTTTTCCATAAATGTGTACGCGTGCCTAGCACGGACAAAGGGCGCCAACAACTTGAAAACATGACTCGCCTCAAGCCACTGTTTCGACTGCCAGGACACCTCGCGAACACATCATTCGTCTTCAAAATGAGCCTTTCTCATGAGCCAGCATACTTGCAATATTATTGAATATCAACTCCTAATGAAAACGCCACAAACGACGACGGATCGTGGGTATCGACGGGGTCTCCCCCGCACTAAACCGGCAGCTGAGCGGGTCTCGAACCATTGGGGCCCCGCGGGTGTCCAATTGGAGCCGCCCGCGAAGCATCGACATGCGATGACGCGATCGCGCGGCGCAAATCCGCCATCACAAACCTGCCACTCTGAACGCCCTTGGGAACAAAAGAGCGCACTGCAAGATTTTTCTAACTGTCCTGGCGCAATTCTTATTTCGCGGTAATGCATGTGGGAGGGTCCTGGCCCGACGGACTGGGTCCTGTGCCTCGAGATGTTTATAATTTCCTTCAAACCCCAACCAACGAGCCAACAACAACGAAGCCACCTCCCAGTCTGACCTCAACCATTGGAGGCGACTGTTAAGAGATTGCCGATAGGATTGATCAAAGAGGCCTTATCCGTTCAACAACTCTCGGAATCTGCCCCTTCGTCCCTTGCTCCAGCGTCACGATGTCTCGGTATCGAGCCTATGACAAGGATGGCGACGTCCCCGTCATCGAGGACGCGGGCGTCCACGCCGTAAATGGGGAAGAATCTTACTCGACCGACGCCGACTTCTCCGCCTTCGACCCTCACAGCGGCGTCAAACGAGGCTTGAAGACGCGGCATCTCAGCATGATGGCATTGGCAGGCATCATCGGACCTGGCCTGCTGATCGGCGCGGGAGGTGCTCTCTCCAATGGTGGCCCAGCGGCTTTACTCATCGGGTTCGGTGTCATCGGCATCATTGCCTTCAGCATCATGCAGAGTCTCGGCGAGCTCACCACGCTGTATCCCACCGGAGGTGCCTTCACAGGACTGGCAGATCGCTTCGTTGACAAGGGCTTCGGAGTCGCTCTTGGATGGAACTATTTTATCATCTGGATGTGCGTTTTGGCCAACGAGTACAATGTGCTCTCCAGCATCTTCGTCTTTTGGAGCGATAAAGTGCCCCTGTGGGGGTACTTCCTGATATTCTGGGTATGCAGCTCCGACATGTCTTGGCAAGGGCAGGTTGACTAATGGCTTTCCAGACCGTTTTTCTCGGGTTCCAATTACTTGGGATCGAAGCTTTTGGAGAGGCCGAGTTCTGGTTGGCTCTGCTGAAACTCGTCGGCTTGGTTGCCTACTTCCTTTTCTCCATCATGTCAGTATTAACGAAATCTGGTCCTCCGCCTCGTTCTGACCGTCTCTTAGTTATGCTGCTGGAGGAATTCCAGGCCAGGGCGCCCTCGGTTTCCGATACTGGCATGACCCTGGCGCTTTTACCGATGGTTTTCGCGGTGTCGCAAAAGTATTCGTCTTCTGCTCAACCTTTTACGCCGGAGTCGAATCCGTCGCCGTCGCGGCCACCGAGACGAAAAACCCGCGCGTCGCCGTGCCGCTTGCCATTCGTCAGGTTTTCTGGCGTATTATTTTCATCTACATGGGCTCTGCGTTCTTCTTCGGTCTTACCTGCCCCGCAAACGCCGACGAGCTCGTCAATGGAGGATCTCGGGCTGTCAAAAGCCCTATGACGGTTGCCATTCAAAATGCCGGATGGGAGGGTGGTGTGCATCTCATTAACGCCTTCATCGCCGTAACATGCTTGTCAGCCGTCAACTCATCCATATTCATTGGTTCTCGCACTCTCCTGTACATGGGTCAGGATGGAAAGGCACCCAAGATCTTGGGGAAAACCGACAGCCGCGGTGTGCCCATTCCGGCCATTGTCTTCACCAACCTTTGCGGAGCCTTGTCTATGATGAACATTAGCACGGGCGCTAGCAAGGCATACTCTTACATTGTCAACCTCAGCGGCGTCTCGACTTTCCTCGTCTGGGGGTCCATTTCGTTCATTCACATCCGCTTCCGCCAAGCGTGGAAAGTTCAGGGGCATGCCGAAAGCTCTCTTCCGTTCGTGTCACTGTGGTATCCTTGGAATGCCTATTTTGGTTTGGCAGCCAACATTTTCTTGGCCATCGTGCAAGGCTGGACGACTCTGGCACCTTTTGATGCTGGGTCATTTGTCGACGCCTACATTCTTTTGCCCTTGTTCCCAATGATCTGGTTCGGATACAAATTCTGGTTCAAGACCCATTTTTGGCGAGCTAGTGAAATCGATTTGCTCTCCGGTCGGCGGAGAGATCTGGACGAGTCCCGGGAGATTGAGACCGGCGAACATGATTTGGATAGGCTGCCATGGTGGAGAAAGCTTCTGAAGAGCCTATGAATTAGGTCTCTCTAGGTGATGTGGCATGGTCTTCCCTTTTGTGATAGATCTGAGCAGATGCGATTCCCGCTCTTGCTGCCCACGGTGGCAGGGATGAGCTTGGCCGTCAACATAACGCCTCGGACTCTGACGCCTCGAAGGATTTGATGCAGCTTAAATTCGATACCCTAGTTACATATTTATCAGCGAAACCCCAATTTCCTGGCACCTTTATTTTGCAAGCAGTGTCGTCTCAACTGTCGCCAAGCACCGAAACGGGGTGAAAGCCCGGACCCCTTTTCGCATTCGCATGCGCTTGCGCATATGTGCGACCATCGGACTCGTTCATGCGCGTCAGCTGAGTTGAGAACAAAAAGGGGTCCGAAAGGTCTAAAGCCGCTTCTCGTCACATGCGTTGGGTAATTGGTTTGTTTCTCTCACCTACCTAACTTCCAGCATCCTCGTGACACAGAATCAACCCAAACACCAATTGTTTTTTCAATGTCGCCCTCAAAAGTTTTTGGAACGTACGATTGATCCTCATGAGCATCAACGGCGCTTCTGTTAGCAATGGGTTCTGTGTCAGTAGTTATGACCATGTCAAACAATCTGAACAGTATACAGGCGCCTCCAAATCAGAAGTCTCCAGAAGACATCATCCGGAACCTTCAGCTTCAACTTGCACAATGTGTGGCCGACGGAAGCGGGTTGGCGTCCGCGAGTTATCGACATCACAGGGACAAACGAAAAGTGCCGCACGACGACTCAAACTGGAACATCAAAGTTGCTGGACCAATGTCCGGGGAAGAAGAGTCGAAAACTGTCAAGAGACGAGGGTATCAGTGTTCGGAGCGCACCAGCGAGTTACAGCAGTATCTTGATGTTCTGCGACAACACGAGGCCGAGCCTTGCACTCTCGACTCAACATCTCCGCCATTGCAACCAGATACTATGGATTCCATTCGGTTGCCGTACCCCGTTATCATTCCCCAACGAAGAATTATGAACCGCTCGCGAGGATTTGTTTACAACTATTCGCCGTCATTGCAAGATGCCGGTGTCAGTGAGGAATCATTTTCAAATTTTATCAACCAGCTCAACAGGATAGCCGAGCTAAAACCTCGTGCTCAAGCTATCGATTTCTCCGGCTTCGCAAATTTGTGCTCCAATACGCATCACGATTTTTTCATCTCAATGGCAGTCAGTATTGCTGTCAAGGCTACCAGGGAGATCCAACATAGCACGGTACTGAACAGGTTCATAGAGAAGACGAACAATGAGCTTTTTAAGCCGAAGGGGCTCATATGTCTTCCAATGACTTGGAAGTCCGAAGGCCCGGGAAACTTTTCGCCAGATCGTGGAACTACGGGAAGAAGACTGAAATTGGCAAAGGACGAGCGAAGAGGTAGAATTCAACGATCAAGAGAAAGACTCAGCCTGTTTCACGGATTGGGGATATTTGAATGGCCTCAGTCTATGCCGCTCGACTGTATTGAAGGAGATACGAACACATTACTAGAGACCGCAACCTCGACAGTGCGAAACCAACACTCAATACCAAACCACGGGGCACAATCAATTTACGGCGAAACAAAGCAACGTATTGTGACGCAACACATGGAAAACCACCCTGAAGCCCAGCTCGCAACAGCAGGAATCGAAATTCAGATTTACTCAAAAGAAGGAATTTCGTTTCAATTATCAGACAATAGTGGCTTTGCAGCCCCAAAGGTTAATGACGAGGTTTCTTTCAGCGATTCTAATGGGCAATTAACCTCGGAAGAGAAGGACACCGATGATAACGGTTTAAGTTCATCCTGGCACCCCGCCGCTTCCATATTGACTGGAGATACCAAGGAAGGGCTGATCAACTATCAAAATCTACGGACAAACTCAGAGAATCCAAATGCTCGCGGCAGTACTCTATCGCCTTCTTTCACTACGGGAGCGTTGAAGGTTTTGGAGACAGTAAGTTCAATGCGACAAGGCTTAGCGATCTTGCTAATGAAATATTATAGGAAATTTTATACCTCCTGATTGCCAACATTCCAAATGACGACAAGGCAGAGAGAGACAAAAGTGGGATATCTTTGGAATCATTTGGGTCGATCGGGTAGGACGCGACCGCCATTACTGCCTTTGGGTGTGGGACTCTAGAATCATGTCCCGCCACCTATGAATGGCTATGACCGTATATGATATAATGAGAACTATGAATTAAATGTATTGATCAGTTTCAGACCCCGCATGTACAACAATTTACTCCATCTCCAGTTTCATTCTATCTTCGACCTGACATACCTCTTCCACCAACCAGGAAGGGCCCTATAAAGTAGACACAAACAGCTGTTCTGATTCTAAACAGCTCAAAGCTAGCAATAACCATGCTTGATCCTTTGAAGCTCCCACAAGGTACCGGGTGCATGTAGATTAGACTGGTTTTGCATGAAATCAAGTGTGTTGATGCTGATAGACACAACAAAGCAGTACTGACAATATCAATTGGAACCCGCATATTGCTTCTCTATGAAGGCAAGCTATTATTTTTCATCGCTTCAACTTGATTTCTATTCTTTGTCGGCGATTTGCAGGGCCACCTTGAGAGCATCCTCGAACCGATTCCATGTTGCCGGGTCTTGATCTAGGGGAAATGACCGGAAGTGGTGTTTTACCCAATCAAGCAATTCTTGCGGATCATCCCTGTTTCCTTCTAATTCAAGGTGTTCTGTGATATCGTCCAAGAACTGATCTCGCCAAATGTTTGATTCTGTGGCGAGCAACTTTCTCACGCAGCGGCTGGCCACTGCTTCGTAGATAAAATTGGATGCCGGAAGATCATCGTGGTCACAAATTTGAAGACCCTGAGCAAGCCTTTCGCGGAAGACTTGAGAATGAAAAGTTTGTCCCTGTTGTTTGAGATGAAACATAACGCGATGATAGAGCTGAAAAGGTGTGATACTGTAGTCGGCGGAGATGCGGTCCTCGCCTTCGGTTTCTGTCAAACCTAAGAGCCCATAGACTCGATCTCTAGGGTCTGAGCAGTGATAGTCCTTTGAGAAGGCCAAAAGCCTGGTGAGGCGCGGTCGCGCCCCGGAACCGGGCTCTTTGTCCGTAAATGAAAGGCGCTTTGGGTCAGTCTGCCAGGACCTTCGCAGTCTCGACAACTCCCTGCAACTTTCGACGTGCTTTTCGATACTGTAATGGTTTTCCTGTTTTGACAAATGTTTGAACCCTAAATTCGTCTGCTGCGAAATCCCGAAAGGCCTGAACTGCTGCAAAGATGCCCAGGAGATGGCGGACGGCCCGCACATTACCCACAGCTCCCTTGCCAAAGTGAATTCTTGTACGATCCAGATCCTAGACCAGTAAGGCCGCGAAACAAACCACTTCGCATCTTTGAAAGTGAATTTCCGCTTTTGGGAGCGTATGTAATGGTTTCTTTCCCGCCGAGCTGTGTGTTTTAGACCTCGGAGGTAGTCGAAAAGAAGTTCAATATCACCTTCCTCCTGTCCGATCCAAGCGACGACAAGGTGAGCCGTCGAGAAAATGTCTTTCATGAGACCGACTTGGTGGCCACGCTCAGAAGTGTCCTCTTGGTTGATGCAGATTGCGTCGATCCAGAAATACTGTGGCAGCTTCGTGCTAGACTTCTTCTGCTCCGAGATGCAATTGTCTTCATTGTTTGCAATATGGACTAATTGCCCAAGGGCATGCCAAAGGTTTTCCCTGACTCGGAATGCTGCTTCATTGACCGCTATTTCGTGAGATGGTTCTGGGGCGCCCCAGACGTAAGATACCGCAATGAAAGGAGGCGCGTCATCAAGTGAATGGGCAGTTAGGGTGCAACGAAGAGTATCGTTTTCTTTCGGAGCGTAAAGTTTCAAGAGCCTGATTGATTTCGTTTCGCGTCCCAAGGCTGAATAAAGGCCTTCTGAGGCAGACATCGTCGGGCGGGCCTTGAGGATACGGCTGGCAGTTTGTCAGTTTTGGCCAAGACAGGATGACAAACACGAGTACTGTTGAGGCTGCTCGTAATGTTCGGTTCTCCAGTGCAGCGCAGTCTGTTTGGCATGAGGGAATGCGTCATTTGACACGTACCTAAATCGCATGTTCTTCGCTTGGTGTTGCGGCTTCGGCTTGTCAATGCACGTAAGTGGACTATCTGTCCACCATGACCTATGACTGATTCAATCGTTTTCGGAGTAACGCAGCAGGAGGGAGGTATTGATCCCCGATTGGCTGCACGTGAGGAGGCTTTAGGCGTCTCTGGGTCAAGTTCGGTATGACCAATTCACTTACCGGTCATAACGCTCTCGTATGTGAAGTAGTGTGATAGTTATCAAATGTGAGCTTCAAGGTTGACGATAATACCAATGCAGCGCAATTTCAATTGCACGGAACATAAAAAAAACCGTTATTTCACAGTCTGCAAAAATTGTGATGGAACAAATGTTGTTATTGTTGGATGTCTTGTACTTAAGCCCGGCACATCTGCCCATTGGGCGCAACGTTCCACGCCTCGCTGCCCACGCCCTTGAGCACGTAGAAAAGCGATTCAGGATCCCACTTCTTCTTGATGGACAGCAACTTCGCGTAGTTGCTACCAAAGAAAGCGTTCTGCCAATCCGGCTGCCGGAAGTCGGCCTCGTTCATGTAAGAGGCGCTTCCAGGCGTCACGGACTGGATCAACGGCATGAACTCCTCCGTCATGCGTCTCTGTGCAGCCTCCATGTCGGCCCACGGTGCCGCGTCGTCCCAGTTGGTGATCAGCTGGAGCTGCATGACGGCCTTACGCCACGCGGGGTGAACCGAATTGTCAGGGGCACCGGCCGGTTTGTTGTAGTGACCAACGCTGCCGGCGAGGAGGACACCGTTGGCAGTAAGGTTTCTGACGACCTTCTGGTACTCTTCGTTGTTGTTCTCGATAACCTCTCGTGGGATTAAACGTCCGCCGAATTGGTAACGAGTCACCTCGAGGTTACCCTGAGGGAGAGGACCCATGTAACGATCGTAGTGATCGCGGTACGAGAGCTCACTGTAAACAACCGGCAAGGTGATACCAATCTCCTCAAGCGCCTTGGTGAAGGGGGCAAGAACAACGTCGCGAACATGCGCGGCAGTCGAGTTCCACACAGTCAGAGGACGGAGGACCAAGAACTGGGAGTTGTGGAGGAAGACAGCGAAGGCGCCGTGGTCCGTCATGTTGGGCAACAGCTCATGGAACTTGGAGATGGCAGCGTTGTACTTCTCGGGCGTGGTCGTCGCCGCAAGCAGCTGGAAAGCCGCTCCGCCAACGGTTTCTGCCTTGTAGGCACGGACAGTGACACCAGTCACAACACCGAAAGTGCCACCGCCACCACCACTGAGAGCCCAGTACAAGTCAGCGTTCTGAGAAGGCGACGCAATGACGGTCTTGCCCTCTGCGGTGACGACTTGGAAGGCAAGTGTCTGGTCAGCCCCGAGACCGAACTCGGTAGACAGAGCACTGTGACCTCCGCCCTGGATGAACCCTCCAGCAAGGCCTACAGTGGCACACTCGCCAGAGACAACAGCAAGTCCCTTGGCGTGCGCCGCTTCAAGGATTTCGTATCCGAGGACGCCGGCACCAACATTCACGGCAGGGCCAGAGTAGTACTTGTCAGACCAGGTGGTGAAGTCAATGGTCTTGAGGTGATTGGTCCAAATGGCCAAAGCACCAGCACCAGTGGATCGACCAAGGAAACTACAGATTTCAAGAGTCAGCCAACAGCTTGGATGTGCAAGGGTGTACGGCGTCACCCGTCATCCATATGTCACTTACTCATGACCCGTGTTGCGGACAACCACGCGAAGGTTGTTGGATTTGGCGAACTTGAGAGCGTTGCTGACGTCTGCTGTGCAGCGGACATCGACAGCGTAACTGACATAGTTGCCCAGGGTGCAAGGAATAGCTCTATCGGTGAAGGGGTCGCAGGACTGGTTGGCGAAGTACGATTGCATCACAGAGGACGAGGAGGGGATGCTAAAACACCGTCAGCACAACATCTGTCACATGTGGTAGTAGCCGGAAACAAACTGGGTCAACGGGTTCGCCCAGGATGACTGCAGTGCAGCGCAGGCGGCGGCATCGTAGGTGGGATCATGGCAGGGCGAGCCAATAGGGGCAGTCGCGACTAGGCGTCCACTGACAGTAGCGTTCAGTTGATCCCAAGACGCATTCGACGGCCAGCACTTTTCACCAGGCAAGCAGTGGCACTGCTGCTTGGGAGCGGCGGCGGCCGAAGTGAGGGTAGCCAAGGCGGTGGCTACGGCCAGATAAGAGAACCTCATGTTGATGGCTTGAGTTGGACAAGTAGCCAAAGGAGGTAAGAGAATGGAGGGGTGACAGGTCAAGTGCAAGCCACAGGAAGTGTGACTGCCTCTGCAACTCATATATCCCTCGCATCTATGGGCCTAGCTCATGCGCGATTGTCATCACCCCTGAAGAGCGCGAGGGCTCTACCTCGGCTGGCAATGTCCTAAAACTCCACATCGTTTGCCTGCCTGCCTATTGGCATTATGTGAGATTTTACGAAGTAGCAGCAGACAACCGTTGTTGGTAATTACAAGATCAATAGACTGCCGGCTGGATGCCCAAAACTGGACCGATGGGAGTCTGGAGTACGCGGACCTCTGGAAATCCATGTCCAACGACACCCACTTATCGGGGCAATGTTGGAGAGCTTCCTATTGCGGAGTGCGACATCCGATTGCCACACGCATTGCATGGGTTGTGAAAGATAGGGTCGGATACGATGTGCTCGGGGGGATCGGACGAGGTACCGGGTGGCCCCGACAGGCCCGGTGTCAATCCCGACGTGGGGTTGTTGACCCTTTTTTCTTTTGCATGCCTCCCTTCTCGTCTCCATGCCATCCCACACACCCGCAGATCTAAGGTTGATTGAGATTGATTAAAATTGATTAAGAGGCCGAAGACTAAATCAACCACAATAGGAATTTCTAGTCCATTGCAAACACAGCTATTGATTTCAATCCAGCACCGTCGATGACCGATGTGGATGCCACGTGCTGCATAGTATTCTCCACCGGTACCAGTCCGCGACTTGGTAGGGTACTAATTTCCGGGATCCAGGACTCTTGCGGTGCTGTGCCGCCGGTGATTTTGAATCTTTACGGCGCCTTTCATGCACCTTTCCTGCAGGGGCTCTTGGCCAGATCGGGGTTGGTTCCCGTTTGGGGCCGCCAAGAAGTGCCTGAGCGTAGAGCCTCGAACTACCAACGGCTAGCTTGTCGTGTTGACTCTGGCTAGAAGCCGTACTAGTCCTGTTGCAACGCTGATAGAGCCCCTCTTCGGAGGCCGTCAAGCGTGCCACCGTGGATCAGAAACGTGTAGTTAGAGGAATAGCGTATCATCGACCGAAGCGAGGGAGAGATTAGCGTCTCCCTAAAATTCTTGCCAACGATGGCGACAATCCTGGGACTTGGCTGACTGCCACATGGAGGACCGGGAATGTCTTCATGCAAAAGCCCGTCCACTTCATTTATGAAGGGATGATCATCCGGCACACTGGGAACCCCAAGACGGAATTGCCTGCAAGAAAACATGGCATCCTTCCTCCGCCTCGTGTTAGCGTTGGTCCTTGGCGTCCTCGCCGCCGTACAGGCGCAGGAGACAGCCTCCAACAAACCCAGCTACCCGGCCTGTGCCGTAAGTTCTCCCTTGATGATGCTTTCTGGAATCTTCAGCGCATGAATGCATGCGATTGAAGGGGGTGTGAAGCAAGGGAGCTTGACTAACGGCATTTCCTTCAGACAAAGTGTATCGCCAGCGCCTTTGGTGGTGGCCTCTGTGCTCCCACGAACCAGACTTGCATTTGCACTAATGAGCAGTTTCAACTCAACGTCACTCTTTGCGTGTCCGCAAGCTGCACCATACCAGATGCTCTCGGTAGAACTACCCCTCTCATAACTACGATAAACTCTGAAGTCTAACCAGAAATAATACACAGCTACCAAGAATGCGAGTCTTACGAACTGTGGTGCCCCTGTGCATAACCGAGCCGAAGGATACGTCGTCCTTTCGAACACCATGGCCGTCATGGCAGCGATTTGCGTCTTGAGTCGTTTCGCTTACAAGATCTTCTTCGCTGGCCTCGATGTCGGTTGGGATGATTGGTTTGCCATGGCAACGTTGATCGCAGCTATGCCAAGTGCTGTCATCACCGTCCATGGAACGACCGCAAACGGCTTGGGGAGGGACATCTGGACATTGGAGCCACAGCAAATCACTAACGTCCTCTTCTATTTCTACATCATGGCATGGCTGTACTTCCTGCAGGTGACGCTAGTGAAGCTGGCAATCATCTTCTTCTACATGCGCATCTTCCCCGCGAGAGAGGTGCAGCGCGTGCTCTGGGCAACGACGATCTTCATCATTGTATGGGGTTTCGCCTTTGTTGTCACGGCTATTTTTCAATGCAAGCCTATCCATTACTTCTGGACGAAGTGGGACGGGTTACACGAAGGCAGCTGTGCAGACGCGAATGCTGTCAGTTGGTCGAATGCCTCGATCAGCATCGCGCTGGATCTTTGGATGCTCGCAATTCCATTGTGGCAACTGAGAGCATTAAAGCTACATTGGAAGAAGAAGGTCGGAGTGGCACTGATGTTCATTGTCGGCACATTGTAAGTTCATCTACTCTTTAACACAAATTTGAATGCTAGCTAACGCTCTACAAGTGTGACTGTCGTGAGCATTATCCGCCTACAATCTCTTGTTAACTTTGCAAAGGGGCATAATGCTACAATGGACTTCATGGACGTCAGCATATGGAGTACGGTTGAGATCTGCGTGGGTATCATGTGCGCATGTCTGCCCTCTATCCGTATGATCCTTGTGAAGATTTTCCCAGCCATGTCTGGTTCAACACTCCGGAGCAAAGGAAGACAATACTATCAGCAGTACGGCAGTGACGTCAAGTCTAAAACTGCAAGAAGTCAGCCACGCACCGTCGGCGTCGTCACAGTAGACAGGAGCAACTCAGTTCATGATGTGGAGGACCGGCACATCAAGTTCCAAAAAACATTCACGGTATCCTACAGCGATAGCGATGAGACAGACCTTGTGCCGATGACAGACATCCAAAGGCCAGGGAAAACTCACCATTAGTTATTCTACTACTAGGATATTTACGAGACGAATGAGCAGGTGTGGTTGTAGTACGGTGCCCCATAGAGCGACAATCATTTATTTTATTCAATGAGAAATATACTCTTCCTGAAACCTCAACTTGCTGACAGCCATCACGACTCAAGGTATTTTCGCAGTTTGTTGGTACCTTTTTCTGTCAGTCAAAGCGTCCATGGAATGAGGCTTTATACCCATTGTCGACTACGCGCGTATGGAACCGTTTTTGGATCTTCAGAAATGGCTTAACGGCGAGTCTCTTCGTTGTTTTTGATGATACTCAGAATTTTCCCATGGAGCGCGGTAGGCGGTAGTTGTGAATTTGGCCGTAAGTTTTGCTATTCAACAGTGGAACTTTCTACCAGCTCGCAGTATCCACAGAAATGCAAGTTGATGAGTAGCGGTTAGGCATAAACAGCAAGCTCGCCAAAGCAGAGAAGTCTTTGCCAGATTTGATTTAGGCCAAAGTGAACCACAAATTCTAACTACCTTGAAATTTGGGTTCTCACTGCCTTTTGACAGGTTACCTTCCTCGTCAAACAACCATCACAAGCCTTCAAGAGGAGTTCCAGTAAGTTGTGTCAACCCAAGATGTCCAACCTGGTAAGATAGAGTCTATAGACACAGCACTTGACAGCTTCTTGGCCCAGCTCACACGGGTGCCGCTCGCCCCCGTTCCAGTGTTGCCATACTCAGCGTAGTAGACATTAGCAGTTGGGTTGGTTCCCCAAGCAGACCATCCAACAGGCTTGACAACATCACTCAGTTCTGAGTTCTGCACGACTACACGAGCATATTCCCTCCAAGGGCGACCGAGAACCGTGGACTCTTTTGAAACACCGGCGCCCGACTTGGCAGCGATCTTGGCCTTGTTGATGACGTACCAGTAGGCGTCAGCGCTGTCACGGCCACTGGCGGTGATATATCCGGCACCATTGATGGCGATGGTGCACTTCTCGAACCAGGCATTACCGTCGTTGCCGAAGATAAAATCAGTGGCACCCTCGATGTAGCTGTTCTTGTAGACCTGGTGGGGCTTGTTCGTATAGATGGTATCCTGGTACCCGACGAAGCTGCAGCCGTAGTATGCCTGGTACTGGCCATTAGCAGAGACCGCCAAAGCCTGCGAACCCTTGCCGTAGCCGTTGACAAGATTGACGTTGTAAAGGCTAAAGTAGTTTGTGGCGACGCGGAGGGTAGCAGAGAGGTCGTTGCTTCCAGCATCAGCAGCTGACAGCGTGTTGGTTAGGGTGACCTGGTTCTTAGTATAATCCTGGTCATTGGTGGTGTAGGCGTAAACAATGAGCTTTCCCTTTAGGCTTGGGATCGAAACCTGTCCAGAGTACGTCCCCGGCTGGATGAAGATTGTCGTGGTGGCAGTGGAGCTGGTTGAAATGGAATTGATAGCAGCTTGGAGCTACGAAACCAAACGATTAGCGCGAAGACGCCAGAAGGAGAAGCAATATTGGCTTCTTTAGGGATCCATGATATTCAGTCTTACAGATGTGTATTGACCGCCGGACTTGGCAACAACGACGGATCCAGAGGGCGGGGAAGTTCGCGAGGCGGCCCAGACGTTACCCACCAAAGCAGCCAGGGATGGGAGAAGACTTAGGAGCTTCATGATGTTTTTGACCTGATGTTATGTTATGTGTATCTTCTCTTAGAAATTTTCAGATATTAAGAAGCTTGAGGTTCTGCTTAAGTACAAAGGCTTTTCGGCCATGAAAGATGAGCTCTACAAGTTCTGCATTAACGCGTCGAGATGGCGAAAGGCTTGGCTGCATCGCGCAGCACCCACCAAGATACTTGGTTTTAGCCCAATAGTTAGAGTGGCGGATTGATCTTTTTCGAGGTGGCTTCGTAATTTACACTTCGACGGAGAATTTCAGTCCACCTCTTTTCTTCCTTCTACCCTCCGTGATGTTACACCATCCCTAGCGAGCGGATCTGGGCATACCCCGCCGCTGGCAGTTACCCCGACGCTAGTTTCGACGACCTTGTAAAAATCCCGTCCACACAGCTCGAAATAAAACTGTCAGCAGGCGAAGAGGGATAAATAGGCGTCACAGTGACAAGTGGTTGTCGTTGGAACAAGGGTCATGTGAGGCAATATGGAAAGTATTCAAACAGGTAGGTCATATGCTTCTGTTTCCAAGTAGAATGACTATTCGAAATGCTAGATCACGTAATTAGGTTTTGCATGCTGCATACTGGATTGGATCCCCTCTTTCTGTTGCACACCGGAAGGCATGCGCATCCATTCTTCCTTATTGTCACATTGTCGCTAATACTATCAGCATCGTGGTCGTTTCTCTTGGTTTCCAGTGTAGAGTTATTGGGACATAAGTAATAAGTGCCTGCGGAGAGCATGTGACTAAATGCGAGCATGATACTGCTGGAAAGCAACAGAGAAAGTTTTGCGAAAAGAACTAGGATTTTCCACAATTTTGTGGCATTTAGATGGTGTCGTTGAATATTATCAACGAGCATTTTGAAATTGAGCCAACTGCCATATAGCTATAGCTTCTATAGCTTCTGCACTTTACTAGCAAATTAAAACTCATACAGCTGCTTTCCGTTTGTATGCCCTTTAATTCAAATCAAGAGCAAACCGATGATCTAGGGCCGGCATTGGCTTTGACATAGGTAGGTACGTCTGCAGTCGGGGTGAGCGTGTAGGTGTAGTAACTCTTCGGGTCGAACGAAGTTCCTGAATTGGGCGCAATAGTTCCCGTACAGCTTTTGTATGTGTTTCCAGAAGCATTGAGGATGGCTCCAGAGTCTTTGGTCAATGGGTTCTTAGTGTTCTCAAAGAATACGTTTTCGACACGCGCGTTGGTGCTGCCACGGGCATAGTGACCATAGGAGGTGATGCCATAGAGGTAGTTGTTGTACAAGTGAACCTGGGCTAGATTGTCCGCGGAAGGATTGCGTTGATTAGTTTTGTCGAACCAGTTATGGTTGATGGTCCCGCGGGCTGAGACGTTTTCTGTCCAGCCGATACCGAAGTTCTTGTCGTGGTTGCGGAAAATGTTGTTCGAGACGGTGAAAAAAGTGGTGTCCTTTCTGAGATCAAGCAGACCATCTCCACCGTTTTCAAAAAGACAGTGATCGATCCAGATGTTGCTGACGGTGTCTGCCTGGATACCGTCGCGGTCGTTCTCAACGCCGTCGTTCAAATTCGTGTGGCCGATCTTCAAGTTTCGAATGATGACATTCTTGGCCCCATTCAGACCCAGCCCGCCTTTTCATTTCTATCAAATTCTGGGGTTCATTGCGGCGTGCTCCAAATGAAAACTCACCTTGGTAGAGCTCGCCAGAGGTGCCCAGTCCAATGACGGTCTTGTCACTAGCAACCTTGATCTCCTTCCCAAAGGGTGTGATAGTGATTCGGCCGTTAACCTTGATTACATACTTTCCGGATGCGCTGGCATACTTTTCTAAGTCAACCTGGGTTGTAACGGTCACTTCTGTGCCACCGGCACCGCCAGTGGTGCCGCCGTTGAGAGAAGCGAATCCAGGGGCAGAAGCCAAACAACCGGTAGTCTGTCTCTTTATGAAGCTGCCATAAGCCACCGTGACCCCTTGAGCAAGAAAAAATAGATAGGAATGGAATTTCATATTGAATAAAGAATAGACAAATTACTGTACTGTGTCAAATATCTGTCTCAAAACCATAAGACCCCCAGGAATTGAACGGTTGGGCAGCGAACAACTTATAACGCCACGGTGGCCCCAAAACTTTTACAAAGACACATATTCCGAACGAAACACTTGATTTTCCGTCTTGGTAGTTATGTTCATGCATTATCATGGTGGTGGCGGAAAAATTTCAACTGATCGGCTTTGGGATATACCTTTTTAATTTTGGTCGGCTTTCGATGTGTTCCAAGCAGTGTGGTAGGCGGAGCAGAACGTCAGAAAATTAACACTCTCATGACTCTCTACGCTTTGCCAAAAGCTTTACGACCACATCGATCGGCCGAGGCAGCTGCCAAGCCTAGCCTAAATGTTTGATGAGGGGCTTAATGTGACGTTGTGCCCGGATGTTAAACAGAACAAACAAAACCCACCAGTTGAACGAAGCTATTTCCCCGCAGCACCAAATTAACATTAAGCTCACAAAGTCCGCCAATAAGCAAGTCTTGCTTGCCCCAGATGCCGACGCCCACATAGGAATCCTGATCGCGACTTTCACTCAGGCTGGCATGGTAAATCTCTTAATAAGGCATAGATCATCCATTGCTGACTCCCAAATGTCAAGGTATTGAAAGGGCCCAGAAGATAGGAACAATATTCGCAGATTCATGATTGAGCTTGCGATTGGTGTGATACTGGCATTCAAAGTATCATGAATGTAAATTCTCTTAGATCATTAAACCCAAGATTTGTCTTCACTTTGACGTTTTTGATATATTCACGTTCCGCGGACCCTCCAGATTGTGCGAACCCGGTCTATAAATGTTTTGTACAATATTGATGAAAGTTTTGCCCAAATTGACTTGGTTATTCTTTTCAATGGGGCCTCTAGGCTTTTGTTGTCATTTCTTTCGTGCGAACGAACCGTATTCCCAACACGCAGATAAACCCTACCATCGCCATAGCGCCAGCGTAATATGCAGCAGGCCTAAAGTTTCCTAGACCGCCAACTTCCCCTGACAGAGAGTAAAGTCCAGAAGCTATTGGCGTACCCTGATTACGATCAGAAAAGCACTCAGAACAGTCGATGATGATAAGACTTACGAAGAAAAATCCACAAAACCATGTGGTCCACACTACCGGAATGATGCTGAGAGTATTCTCGCCGCCGAATGTAGCGCTAACAGCGATGGGTGTTAGGCTGAAAAATGCACCGCAGCCGATGCCGTTGAAAATCAGGTAGACTGCAAAGATGCCGATGGAAGAAGACAGGGGCCAAGCAATGAGAGAGCTTAGACTCATAAAGAGCATGCATATTGCCAGGCTCTCAACTGGACCCAGTAGTGTATCGGCGACCCAACCTGCCATGATGCGTCCCAAAGTAGATGCCACGTTCCATGCTGCGAGGATGATAATTCCAATCTCCTTGGAGTAGCCCATCGATCGCGAAAAAATCGGTATGAAGTAGGGTGGAATGAACAGTGGGAAACAAGCAAACACTGTCCCACCCACGAGCAAGAGAAAGCGCGACTGTTTGAAGCGGTACCTAGACCTGTCAGTTTATGGTCATTTTAGAATTGACGACATCCTGAGCTTACCACTGAAGTTGACGCGAGGCTTTCTTTCCAGAAGCAGGCTTTTGGGGGAGGAAGTATGAGGCGGGTATTGAGACCCCCCAAAGAATGAAACCAAGAATACGAAATGTCCAGGCGACATCGAGGTCCCTCACGAGAAAGTTGGTCGCAACGCTCATGACAGCAGAGCCTAAGCTACCGCCACCGAAGACGAATCCCATTGCTAAGGCTTTATGTCTCTTGAACAGGTTCATCGGAGCAGTCGAGGCAGACTGGATTTGAGGTTAATGATTAGTTGGGGCGCCTAACTAAAAGCAAAGTAAATTTCACCCAAAGTAAGAGTACTCACAAACACACACAGTCCACCGCCGAGGCCAAAAACTAGGCCATGTAAGAAGAATAACGCGACAACATGATGGGTCGTAAAGCTAGCGAGAACTTCTCCAAGTCCCATGAAAACACCACCAACCAATGCAGCGAGTCGGTAGCCAACCCGACAAACAATCTTGTCTGAAACAATGCTAAAACAAATCATGAACGAAGTCGCCAGCGAGCCGACAAATGTCAGGGTCGTCAGACTTGAACCAGTCGTCTCGACTAGCCTGACTTGCATGATCCCCCAAGAATAGATGACTCCAAGATAGACAAACATCGTCAAAGAGGAGGCCGCAACTGTGATCCAGGCCTTTCGGTCATCGTACGTTTGTTCATCGGGTTTCGAAAGCGGGTTGTTTGAAGGACCGTCGCTCGAATGGTCTGTGTCGTGTCCATCTTGCCTCAATGCCGGCAATGCGCTGGGGTAGACGGGATTCGTAATGCCTTTTTCAGGATCCATGATAAAAATACGAAAAGGGCATTCTCAGGCTTATTCTAAATCTAGGTTCAGGATGGAAAGATTATTTTTCTGTCCTCAGTATTTGCAGTTTATGCGAATCTGGATTCTCGGGAATCGTATGTTGAAAGTCGGCTTTCGGATCTCGGGTTTGAATCAGAGCCGATAGCAGATTTTCTTTCTTTCCGACGCACATCATTCGCAATGTTTGATTCCACTAGAGTTCCGGTGGATCTCTCTCGTGAATTGTCCGACAATTCCAATCCTGAACCCCGGCTTGGTGTCCGGCCATGCTCCGTGTCCGGGTAAGGTCGATCCCGATGCCTCTCGGGTCTAAACACTAGCGCCGAATGACAAGTATATGTATCTGACTCATACTCTTTTATTTCCTCTTTCCTTATCAGTCTTTTCCTTTGACAGCATTCATCAAACGCCTAAACCTCCACGAATTCTAAGACGTTGTTCATTGCTTTTGCAACTATGGCTCCCGCGAGAGACGATGAGCTCTTTACGTCGACAGTTACCGGCCAGAACCCCGTCAGCGTCAAAGCCAACAGCGAGGAAGGCCGCTTGATGCACCGCTCTTTAGTCCAACACCCGTCAATGGTCGAATCAGCCAGCGGAATCTACCTTAACCTGGCCAACGGCCAAAGGATTATCGATGCCTGCGGCGGTGCTGCTGTTGCTCTGATTGGCCACGGCAACGAAGAAGTCATCCAAGCCATCACCGACCAGGCCCGGAAGGTTAGTTATGTCCACACCCAGGCATACACTACAGAGCCTGCCGAAGAACTAGCAAACCTCATCCTCGATGGCAAACCTTTTGGTCTGGAGAAGGCATTCTTCGTCTGTAGTGGAAGCGAGGCCGTTGAGTCGGCGTTGAAGCTGGCTCGCCAATACCATTACGAAAAGGGACAACCTCAGAGACTGCACTTCATCGGTAGACGGCAAGCATACCATGGCAACACCATGGCGACGATGTCGATATCCACTGTCGCAGCAAGAAAAGTCCCCTACCAAGGCTTTAGCTATCCCCATGTCTCTTACGTTTCGCCGGCATATGCGTACCAGTACCAACGCAAAGACGAAACGGAAGACGAGTACACAGCCCGACTACTTGCAGAAATTGAAACGGAATTTCAGCGGGTTGGGCCAGAAAATGTCATTGCCTTTGTCGCGGAGACCATGGTTGGTGCCACCGCAGGATGCGTAGCGCCTCCTGTTGGCTATCTCGCCGGCGTTCGACAGATTTGCGATAAGCATGGCGCTCTTCTTATTCTCGATGAAGTAATGTGCGGCACCGGACGCACTGGAACGTTCTTTGCCTTCGAACAAGAGGGCGTCATCCCCGACATCGTCACCGTCGCGAAGGGGTTGGGAGGAGGCTACGGCCCCATTGCCGGAGTTTTGATGCACGAAAAGGTGATCTCTGCCCTGAAACAAGGTTCCAACGCATTCAACCACGGACATACATACCAGGCGCACCCCATTGCCTGCGCCGCCGCGTTGGCTGTTCAGAAGATTATCAGGCGAGACAACCTCGTGGCTCGCTGCGCTCAGTTGGGCAAGCAACTCGAGGCTATGCTGCGTAGTGAGTTGGTCAATTGCCAATCGGTCGGTGATATCAGAGGTAGGGGATTATTCTGGGGAGTAGAGTTTGTTAAGGATCGAGATACCAAAGAGACTTTCAACCCTAAGATTCGTTTTGGACTCCGTGTCCAAGAACGGGCTTTCGAGAAGAAAGTGGCTCTATATCCTGGCGCTGGCACAGTAGATGGCTCAAGGGGTGACCATGTGTTGCTTGCACCGCCATTCACCACCACAGATGACCAACTGAAAGAGATTTGCAGAGTCTTCAGGGAAGCGGTTGAGGAAATTGAGGCGGAAACGTTGTGAGAAGGGTAACGTTACAGCACAATACAAAATGCGTCCACGTCCAGCATAATGATGGTTCTACAGCGCCAACGTTCAATATACTACACCTTAACCAACTCGAATACATTCAATTCAATGCGAATAACTCTGAAGTATCAACATCCTCTAGCATGGACCACCAGTTAGGCCAAAGACCTTGATCATCTATAGTCCCAGTAGCGTCTAGCAGTGCCTGAGTGTTGAAACTGCTGCTGTTGCTTTGCGGCTTCTCGGATAAGGAATCTCCCTCTGCAGTGTTAATTGATGTTCTCTCTGCGTTGTTGATTTCCTCTAAATGCTGTGCTGACCTATCAACAACCCGGAACTCGTGAACGGATTGATGCAGGACGCTGAAGTCGAAACGAGATCGGCCCCGATATTTCTGAATGTCCGAAGTTGCTCTCTGATACATCAAAGAGCCATTCTGGATGGTTTTAAGCTGGCTCATATTAGTACCTTTGTGACATTAAGAAACATCAAGGAAAGCTTTCAGTCGATGCTCACCCAACCATCGCCGAGGTCCCAGACCTCGCGAAACTTCTTGAGGTATTCAATGCTCGAGTTCATCAGTTCTTCAGCTCTTGTGCCATAGCCGCAAGTGATACGTGGGAATCTGAAGCCATAAAGGTTGATATAGCATGAAGAAAAAGCGCAAAATCCCGCAAAAGGCGTCATAACTGCCACGCCACATTCTGAAGCCTCTTGAAGGATGCTTGCAAGATGCGCAGCTGCTTCGAACAATTCTTTGGCGCTCTGTTCCCACCAACCCGGAGGAGCTTCAGCTTCGAGAGTGGGTTGGTCAATCGGTCCGTTAGGGGTCATATCTATAGTTGGTAGAAAAGGAAAGTATTCTCTCTGAAGCATCATGATGCTATGAGATCTCAGCCATCACTCCTGGATCATATTTTCGGCCAAAGCACTGCTTACCTCTGATAATACAACAGATTGAGATAAACGAACGACTCGCCGTATCCTAAAGTCGCGTGTGCTGCAACACTATTGTCAGGGTAGTGCAGCCGATGATGCTGTTTCGACCTCCATTCTTCAAGTCTGCGACGCCAACAGGCCACTGGAGATGTTGAAATCCAAGGACAATTCTCGGGCAGACACATCCCTGGTGCTTTGCGTCCGTCATTGAATACAAAGGCCATTATGTCTGAGTAAATATCGAAACCATCCGCCATGATGCCAAAGCTTTGATCAAGGTCGTGATAAACAGAAATGCTTGCCCCATTCGCAGCCAAACTTTCGACTGATTGCTCTGACTGGGCCGCAGATCCCGCTCCGAGGGCGAATTCTGTGGAAGTAGGCGCTCGCGGAACGTTGAGCTTGGCCATTTCTTGTTTTGGTAATACGCGTGGATTGTATGTGCCAGAGCTGACCATACAGTCCATAATGAAGCAAGCCCAAAATGTCCTGGTTTCGATGGCGGGAGTGAGGCTATTCGGCTCACTACGATGCGGAATTTCGAGAGGGAAAGGCGCGACTCGTGAACTGTGAAGTAGCTGCATCATACGGATCGCAATACCTGCACCACGTCAGAAAAGGGTGAGCTTTTTTGTGTATACGCTTGCTCACCACAATGCATCCAAGCTTTGTGAAAGTCGCGAGTGCCCCATTCATACAGTGTCAATATGAGCAGTGCCTGGATTACCTTTACGTCTGGTGGCTGTAGTATGCATGCTGCCAAGATATCGGACGCATAAGACGCATAGCGTTCACTGGCATACAAAAGCTGCGTTTTCAATCGATCGGAGTCGGGTTTCTGAGTTTTGGTCATTGCAAGTACGGTTGCCAGCAACGCCTTACATTCTCTTGGACAGGTTGATCCAAATGATTGCATGAATGACGAGGGGTGGATAACACGAAGTTCAGGAAACTTGCGCCAGAAAGCCTCCAGTGCTATGAACACCAGGTCTTTAGGGATTTGTTCGAGATGGATTCCCATGTCCTCTCGACCGTCTCGATAGTCCATTCCCGATGACGGGGTCGCTGGACCCCGAGATTGGGGTGCCGAGACCAGAGGCCTCTGGGAGCCGACATCGTGATCGCACGAAACTGACGATGCCTCCTCCGTTGCTCTGCGCGTCCGTTTAGCCGCTCGCCCGGTAGATGCGACATGCGGCCTGGTCAACGCGCAGTCAGATCTCCCTGACTTCTCGCATTTGTTGCATGGCGGAGTTCCGCTGTTGACACATTTGATCTTGGACCGCCTGCGGAGTAGAAACGGGGTGAGCGGTGGTTACATCGGAGCCGACGATCGCCGGAGCAAGCTCCGAGACCGAGTTGACTTACCGACAAAATTCGCACGAAAGACTTGACCGCATTTTTCCCCCGATGCAACAAACGTTGTGTCGGCTTTGATGTATATGAAAACCGATAAAACGGAAACGAAGTTTTCGGCTTACGATTTTCGTGCGACGGCTGCCGGGGACCGGCTTTGTTATTGTGGATCTTGGCTCAGTGGATCCTTGTCGGTGTCATCGAAGGTCAACTCTAGTGTCCGATTCTCTCCGGTACAAAACAAAAAGTCAGTCTGGGTGAACTCTCGTGCTCTTGATCTCCAGAAAAGAGAGCATGAGCCTCTGCACTATTTCAACGCTAAAACATTAGGCTTTCCAATATCTTTGTTTGAGCGAAGAAGCAGTAACTAAGTTAAGTGGTTTTCTTCGAGCCCCGATTGACTACCAACTGTAACTTCAAAACTTGGGGCATGGATGTTCCCTGTTTCCAAGAAAAAGTTTAACACAACCTCAGTCGAAAAAAGGAAAGAATTTTTTTTTAGAAAAACGGCAATGGAGGAAGAAAGAGTATGGCATACAAACATCCGAGTGCCGCTGTTGAAGCCAACATCATTGCTTTTTACCACTTTGCGAAGATAGGGACTTGTCCAACCCAACAACCTGGCCCTGCAGTGTCTAGTTGTAGCACGCAAGAGCAAGCCGAGCCAACTCTACAACTTGCATTTGCCATGAAGCTCTCCTAAATAGTTTCTACCCTTAGAGACCTAAGGTAGTTATCGGCGTTAGAGATTGCCAGCTACCAGGCCTGACAATAGGTCATCTTGGCAAATAAGGAACCGCTTTCGATATGGTTTACAAAGGAAAAGGCCAAGTTTGACGTAGGTACGCGTACGATGCCCAGCTACCGGGAGGATTCGCCACCGCCTGAAACATAACCATCCGTACGTGGTAGGTATGAAAAAGTGCCACCGCACAATCACTTTGCCCTAGACTCGAAAGGCATGAATATGGTAAATACGCAGCATAACACCGTAGTTGAACTGATATGCAGCATGCTAGGCCATTGATGCCATCCTGGTTACTGTAAATATTGATATTGGCCGCCTTGTAACGACCAATGTGCTTAGTTAACTTGAGGGATACGTATATATAAATATATATAATGCCTAGAGGTATGTGATTGGATGTTTAACAGCAGTAGTTCCGTCACCATAAATCTCGGTGTATTCATCGCCCACCTCGTGAATGTTGCCAGCTCCAGGTGGTTGATGTGTAAGGATGAATTTGACAAAAACACAATCTAAAGAACGTCCCGATAAACTTGACTTGTAGAAAAGAGCAAAATATTTCAGTCTGGAAGCTGAAGTCTCATTGGCTCAAAGTTTAAAATATAGAATAAGTGTGTGCTTAGCAGTCAACTATGTACGAAAACTTAACCCGCCGAGATTTGAATAATAAAATAATTTGACACAGGATAGATCTCGGACACTTTGCTTCTTCAAAAGATTTCCAAAGACAGAAAAAATATTTCTTGACTATTCCTTCGTGCTTCAATACAATCTGATTTGTCCCATCCAGACTTAGCAGGCAGTGGTGAAGCCGGTCGCCTTGCAGTAAGTACCGTCAGGTCCGGAACCGATCTTCGGGGGTTCGGCGCCGCTGTTGTTTCCCGTATATAGATCACAGATCTTATTGCTGTCTTGGCAGCTGTTGGTCACAATACAAGTGTCACCGTAGTTGGTATTGATACCACAGAGAACGCCACCGTCAGTGGCGATAACATTGTCCATGAGAACGTGGCGGGCCCCGCCGTTGCCGCTGCAGTTGCCGCAGCTTCGAACAACCTTACCGTAGTCGTTGGCGTAGAAGTTTTTAATGCTAACGGTGCCAAAACCGTTGAATTGAACGATTTTATCGGATGCTTTGAAGGCACCGCCGCCATTGACGTACGAGGTTCCGCTGGACTGTTTCAAAGTGCTGTCTGGGAGTTAGATTATGATGCTGTCTCGTGCCGAGGAATTAGATAACTTACAGAGCATCCTCACAGACATCTTCCCACCAGACGTTGTTGCTTGGCTGAGGTTAGCGATGGATTATTTAAGTGAGTCGCGATTTCAGCTTACAGAGTGCTGTTTTTGTTAGTTGGATGATTCTCTCATGTGTTAAGGACAGCAGACTGGACTCACCATGTTCCCTTGCAGTGAACACCCTCAGCCTGATCGGGTCCAATGATTACATTCGAGAGGGTAGCGCCATTCTCTAGGACAAACATTGCATCCGCTTCACCGGTCTCATCCTGTTCAGCACAAACCCTAGCTACAAGGACATCAGCACTCTTAGTGAACACATGATTCACGGTGGGACTTGAACCTACGGCTCCGGTCAAACTTCTTCATGCCACCATCATAAGATTGTCCAGCGGAGACAGTGATGGGCTTGCTGGTAGAGGTAGCCCCGGAAGATTTGGGAAGAGTGGTGGTGACTCCAGTAGGAGGAGTGACAACGGCACCGCCCTGAGTAGTGGTAGTCTTGAGAGTCGTGCTCGGCGAGCTACCACCGGCACCGCTGTAGTGGCATGTGCATTCAGCGGAGATGAGACTCGGCTTGTTCGAACAGTTAGTAGCCCAAGCAGGGAGAGCGGTGGTTGCAGTGACGGTGCTTTTCGTGAAAGTAGCGCAGAAAGTGGAAGCCGCAGCGTTAGACTTTATGTAGCTAGCACAAGAGTTTGAGTTTGCGTTCAAGCAACCCAGGGCCGCAGGGAGGAGAGCAAGGAGGTAGTATTGATGCATCTTGGCGGCGTCCGGGGAACAGGGAGCTGGAGGTCTTGGCTTGGTGATCTGATGCTTGGGCGTGGAGATATTAGCAGAACTGTGGGTATATGAGTATACTTATAGTTCTCCAGAGGCATAGATAAGTTTCTTAACTATTTCACAATGCAAACAATCAGTTTATTCAGGCATAGCTTATCATGGTCCGTTATCTTCAACCGCATGGGCCGGGACTGAAGGAAATGAATTCCCCGTACGAATTTCCACCAGTGGTGAGCACTCAGAGCTCATCTAGATTTTCGAGTATTAAAAGTACCTGTGAATCGCAGTATGGACCAACCACTTTTGAGTGCCTTCGGATATAAGGATTTAAATTTGACGCAGGGGGTTGTCACCGGGACGCACCCGAATGCACCCCACAGATCCGGCCAGGCCGCATTTACTGGGGAAAGCTTGTGCGGCATCTACAGCTCACTTGTCTGATGACCTTGGTTTTGCTGCCACCCACGTGGAGACAATATAACAAGAGTCCCCCATTAGTGGAAAAAGGATAATCGTAGACAACCCATCACATGGATTCTCCTTCCGTATGCACGCGGAAGAGATAACGCCTATTGCAACCTTTGAGCTGTGAGATATCAATGCTTTTGATCAACCAAAGGTGACCACGAAAGCAAAAGTGTCTCGCCACAAATTGTGGGAAGGTTCTCTCATACCAGAAGAACAGGTACGACTGACTCAGAATAAAGTTGTGGTCTACCTAGACAATAGGTATGCGGGTTTTGCAGCTGAATACCTCTATTGGATTTACGATGGCTTCTATTTCACGGAACTGGACGACCAAGCATATGTCAATCAAGTGGATGGAAATGATTTGTTGAGTTGATGGCATATCAACATCACAAAAGCCACCAATGACATGAGGTGCTTCAGCCGGGGGCCAAGCAGCCCTGTGCAATGACCGCCACTGTAAGCACCTAGACGCGGGGTATAAAGATCCGAGCATTTTAAGAAATCGATGACAGGGTTTTGTTTGACTCTGTTTTTATATTGGCTGCATGAAAAGAGGTGGTACCTGATTGGGTAAAGCTAGAACCATACGATCACCGCAATTAGTCATTGGTTCCAGTTACGAAGACATCAGGAATCCCGCGGTTTGATAAATCTCACAGAACAACGTAGCTTAAGACATCGGTAAAATAAATCTGACATAATTTGCGTTAGTTGAAGATGTCGGAATCGTATTTCAGACATAAAAAATTTATTCAGAAGATCACTTTCAAAATCTCGATATGTTTGGAACAGCACTTGTGAGGTCGGTTAGATGTTTTTGTGTCTGTGGGCCTGCTCGGTAACTTGTAGCCGCTTGCAGAATACAAGGCATAAGATACCAGGCAAGACATGGGGAAAAGCGGGGTATTTTATCCTCTCACCACAATATGCTGGCGAATATAGCTCTGCTAATTGGGTTGTATGCTTCTTTAGTTTCTTACCTTGGTTAAGCGGCTTGGGACTGAAAGGCAAAGGACTGAACCGTCAAACTGTCAACTCCCGCCCTGCCAATCCAGCTCTTTTCTCTGCTACCTCACTTGAAAATTCCTTAGGAGCTCAGTAGGCCAGTACCAGGTTCGGGAAACTCACCACATCGGATTCGAAAAACCTCTTCTTTCCGAGGAGCTAGAAGCTCACTTTCACTTATAACTATGCCATCTCTAATCTTTATGTGTCATGCGCCTTTAAACTCTCGTATCAATTCGGGTTGTGAACTTTTTTACAACGCCTAAACTAAACACCCTTTTGGATCGCCTAGATAAGTCGAATGAGCGATGTCTGTAGACAATGGATCCCATTTTGATGGTTTCAGACACATTGCCAAGATGTTCTTCCCGCCTACCAAAGCATACAGCTTCCGCCCGAAAGACTGTTATATTGAAACCCCTCTCGAAGACGACAAAAACTGAGGGAATGAATTCTTTTCGGTTTGAAACATCGTAAAAATCGTTCCTGCATTGTTGCCCTTGGCTGTAAAAGGGTACCGCGCCTTTCATCAGATGGCTTGCGCATATACCCTTTACAGTCCCGTCATTGCAGTTACGATAGCGCGCCGCGCCTAAACACCAATAAGTCACTGCGTGCTAAAACTTGAAGCAACAGATAGAGCATTGTGACGCACTGGTCTGTGGGTTATTTCGTACTTTGGGTTTTTGCCCCATTGCCGCTTGGTATATTACAACTTCAGCTCACTGCGGCTTGCGGCTAGAAGTAGAAAAGCAGATTAAATGCCATCGACTCCGAATTCAACTGGTAAGCTATACCTGCAGTATACTATCTTCACTTCCTGATATACGCGACGTGCTTTGCAACGCCGTTTTAGAGTTCGCTTGCCCACCGACACTATTCAAGCCAAAAGCATTGTCTTCCTGGCCATTGGACCTAGACCTGTTAGAGTTGAATCCGGATCTCTCATGGCTGTGAAATTGATATCCGGTCCGTTTATTCCGATCTGCTGCTTCTCTGAGGGTTTTGGGTGTGAATAAAGGCTTCAAAGCGGGGACGCTGGCGCAGATGATTCCAATGTTGATCTCGAGCATGGACCAGATGTTGACGAGGATACTTTCTTGAAAGAGATCTTCGGCAAGGGTGTACGTATAGATAGTATGAAGACGGATAATGGACGTGATAGTTGCGAACATGCCGACGCCAAAAATGATGCCCAGCGCGATCTTCTCTCTACGAGGACGGAGAATGCCGGAAAGTGTTTTGATGGGGAGAATGAGAATCCAAATGTCGGTCACAATATTGAAGCCTGATGTGACTTTTTTTTGTCAGCATGTGGATTTCTGGTCATAGAAAAGGTACTTACAATAAAAGAAGGCAGTGGTGTTGATGCACACTCCGTCGACTGTCTGACTCAGGTCCCACATCTTATGGAGAGGTTGGCACTGCGACAGGGTGATACCAATGCAAATAAAGAAAAACAAGAGATGGAACAGGATAGTACAGGTGCAGAGGACGTTCAAAGATCTTGTGACGGCTGAGACACGTGTCAGTTGACTGACTGACAAGTTTGACCTTTGCAAAAGACATACCGAATCTTAGGTACATGCACAAGATGGAGATCTTGATCGCTGTGATGCAAACGTAGTAGGTGATTTGTATTGCAAGGGTGTTTCTCAGGAGGTTCGTCATATTCTCGAAGCTTAAGGTCTTCATTGGGAAGCCAATATGATTGGCCTTGCCAACCAAGATCTCTGCGAGATACCCCATTGTGAAAATCTGAGCCATTTAGTTGATATTTTGGGGAAGCACATCGAGACAAGATAGGTACTCACTATCGCAACGAGCATAGAGTAGTCATCTAGACCAGGCTTTCGAATTAGGACAGCGCGGACGAAGGTACGGGCGATCACCACAATGGCTACGAAATGAGTCAGTAATTGTTGCGTTCATCCAAACTTCAGTCGATAAGATACTCAAGTCATACTCACTTGAAATCCCCGTGAAAAAGCATGCTGTGATGATGAGACTATTCTGCCTCTCCTGATCGGAAGCCATGATGCCCTGGTAGGAGACTCCCCCACGAAAGCGTTGTGTTCACCGAGGACTCTCTTCTCTTTGTCGACAATTTTTTCTCGGCTTCTGTTATATGTGGATTCTTGACAGTGCTCTTTCACGCGCAAGGAATGCTTTTCTTTCGAGCAATAGGGCTGATTGGTGAGCGAAGCCGAGCAAACCTGGGTCGAGGGTGAACCTTCTCTTTCAAACCAATCGAGAAACATGGGGAAGAGATAGGACGGAAGTAGGATTCGAAGACCCCAGGCGGCTTGCGACATTGGAGGGATGGACGGGGCCACGATGCATGAGCACAGACAACAATCTGCATCCAGGGTGGAGACAAGACTCGGTGATCATGAAGGTTCTCCGTTCAATCTCCTCACAAGTTACGCGAGCTCAATGGTTCCCTTCGCGTGTGGACGCAGCATGGAAACCACACCCTGTCGGGATGCATGCGATCCGATGCTGCTTTGATGCCATCAGTCCAGCCGTAATGATGGCTGCGAAGCTGCAGGTCTAGCGTCTTGTCTTAACTTTTGTAAGGAAGGCCGTTGCCGGAACCGTTCCAGAATCGGGGATTCTGCACCGAGACTAGCGTCCGGGAATCGCTGCAGGTCCCCGGACGTATGACTAAAGCTAGGCATGGTCTGACAAGAAACGGCCCATTGGCGCTCTCAAAGACCAGCCTGAGTGGGCGCACGGGCAAAGACGCTGGTGAATCGGCTAGGCGGCTTGGTTGGGTTTTGCACAGGCCGTGGCTGTTTTTTGGCCCCTTCTTCGCGTGTTCCATTTCGTGTTCCAGACAGATGCCGAGCACGGCTTGATGAGTAAAGGCCGAGGAGGGGAAGGACTGGGCGGTAGCACATTGGACATTACCGACTGGTGAGATGGTGTGATGATGGTCCAACATATCTCTGGGCGATCCGAAGCGCGGATTGTTTGATATGGTGGCCGACTTCAACTCTATCCAGTATAGGCCTAGAATCACGGTAAACTAGGCTACAGAGTACATGCTTCAGAAATTCGGGACACGCTTGGCTAAGCGAGGTGGGAGAAGAACACTAAGCCATCGCACTAGCCATCAGCTTCCCAGATTCATGGGTTTCGTCCGCTACGGCTGGATACAAGAAACCTGGACTACACAAGAGTGATGTGATGGAGTTCGGCCTTAAGGTTGGACAGCAATAGGGGCTTTCAAGGACCAGCATTCCGATCTCCTCGGAATCCTGTTCCCAACCTTTTAAATTCCCCCTAACCGCGATATCAGACGGGAGCTCAGTCTGGTTCATGGCCAATGGGGTGCCGGCCGTGCCCTGCCTAGAGTCTATCCTTGCAGCGCATATATCTGGGTGTTGGCTCAAGTTGGTACTCAACATAGAAAGTCTCACAGGATAATCCAGGTCCGATTCAAGTTCACCGTGGGCGGGGTTGCCCGGACCAAATACGCTTCATGGCAGCAGTAGCTCTTACCCGAGCATCGGCATCCGCCAAGTCGGGTAGGATGAACGAACAGTGGAAGACCTCGGTTCTATGGGGGGCTTGGTATGACAGGCGTTTTTCGCCTAGTCCCTCTCACTCTTCTGGATCTCGCCCCGCACATCCTCGCACACATCAGACCCTTGTCCTTGGAAGATGATTCCGAGGAAGCCACAATACTTCAACTTTGCGAGCACTTGAGGGCGAGGACAACGCCACATATGCTGCTGGCGTAGCACCTTCAGCAGCTCTTCTGTTGTGTATAGGACAACAGAGCCTAGTACCTGTGGGAATGAGCCACATGCAGCGACACCCCTGACGCTGCATAACCTGCGGCAAGCCGTGAAATCCCCCTGTTTGTGACTACTAGGATTTCTCCCTTCCCACAAGGCCATCATTCCCGGGAGTCAAGACGTTTTATAAGGATCCAGGTAAAGCTGGGACCTGAACTGTGTCGAGATGAACCACATCCTGACAATGAAAGAGATAAGTGCGCCAGTCTCGTCTATCATTCAATCCAGCTTTTCGTCAGAACCCGACTGCGTGTGCTCAGATCCTGATCGATAGAAGCAAGTTGGTCGCAATGGCACGCACTTAATGGCGCTCATATGCGCCGGCCATCGGTTGACAAGAAAGTGCCGCTTCGCCAACTGCGTCTTGCTATCTACTCTGCTCTTGTAGCTCCCCCTTATTCACTTTTTCTATATAATAAATAGTGCACAGAGCCGATAGAAAGTTCTCTGACGAATTGGATAGTAACTAATTCATCATTCCAAAGACTATTTGGCGATAGCTTTACCGTCGACCTCTAGAGAGTATATTGAAGGTAGCACATTATTTTGTCACTCTCTGACCGGTCCAACCATCCCTATTGTCACAAATGACCTGATTTGACTGACAGGGGCTTAGGGTCGTTTGTCAGACTGGGTCGCGCGGAGATGAAACCAGCTCACCCAGTGACTTTTGGTTCTCTAGTTCATTACTCCGTACAGTGTCGCCCACTCACCTGGGGGGATTTCAAAGAATCGTTTGCCTAGCCAACACGAGTCATGAACGACTTCTGTCACAGCCCTACAGGCCCGCTTTGAGTCAAGTATTATTAACAGAGGCCTGGACAATATACAAGCATTGTTTCGGTTGCACTTCCACACTTTTAACCACAGATATAAATATGTAAAGCCAACAATCATACCGCTAGTCACTGGATACTAATTGTTAAACTTGCATTATGTTTCAGCATGCATGCAGCCTATTTCAACAACCCCAAGACCCTTGCGAACTCGACAAAGTTGGTGGTGTAGAGATTGGCCTAGTCCAGGCGACAATTACCAGGTCCTAGCGGCGGCGAAATTGATACTAGAGGTCCGAAGTATGTCTGTCTCAATCCAAAGTTCCTTGGTCACCATCTCGGACTGCTTCCACATCAAACATCAACGCATCTTCACCTGACTGCTTCTTTATCGCTCCTTTGTCTCCCGCGCCGCAATTTGCCATCGGATCATCATCTGCCCACATAGATTCCAAACGGATCGAATTGCCTTTGCCGCTAACACAGCTATACGGCATTGACGCCGGCTCACTTGCCCCCGCGATGGCTGATTCAAACCTGAGTGTGGCGAACCAGCAAGTATTTGCAAGGCCAGCAGCGCTGTCATGGGCCATGTGTAAATTCCATTATCATTGCCTAAGGTCAAATCGCCTGACCCTTTTATTTACATGTCCTAAAAAAGATGTCGGTATGGTAAATAAGTTCCGGTAATTGCAAACCAACACTAGAGGGCGAAAGCCGCCGAAAGCTTCCGGGGTGCCATGTGATGCGAAGTTGTTAGGCAATATGGCCACGTCCAGTGATGTTACAAACTTGGTTATTATTTGAGGATGCCTGGATTTCGCCAAGTCCATTGACATGAACGCATAGTGAGAACCTTGGCTTGGCTCTCTTCAACCACGAGCCAGTTAGTGCAAGTGAAGATTGACCTCTATCCTGGCAAAACCTAAAACACATGCCCTCGAACAGCAGATGTCAGTATGATAGGGTCGAACAAGTTGTGACCTTGCATCCTGTACATAATTCAAGAGCCATATTGGATGGCAGTAATCAGGGTAACCGGGAGGCTAAGCATTTCTGGTTGTAACTTCTGTTCAAAGATATCAATAAATATATCTTCCCAGTTACACGAAGTTTCCATCCGAGGATACTTGCTTTGACCATGAGGTCCAAATTCATATCCCGAAGGATTTTAAGATGATGATTTGAGGTTTTGCTGCCTCACACACGTTCTTCTGAACACCACAACTCTGGACTACATCTAAAGATACAGAGACAACAGGGTCAACGCCGAATAGGTATACAGCTCGCAAAGTAAGAGATCCAAGTCAAACTGTTAATGTTAAATGAAGCCACAAGCGATTTACATTCTACACCTATCAAAACTAGAGACGTGTAGGCATAAGGAGTTCAAGACTCCAATGAATGATATTCCAAGCAAACCGAAAACATTGTGTCTGAGCGAAAAGGTGCTTGTATTCAATGTAAAACAGGTTGTAAAAAGAGAAAGACAAACACCCATTGCACAGTCTCGGCCACCCTTACCCTCGATAAAAAAGAAAACGAAAACGAAAAAAGGAGGGAAAAGGAAGGAGTGCGCCGAGACATAAGCCGGCGAAACCGAATCTCGACGGCGCCTTGCTGGTTGGATCGTCGCGAATTTGCGCCTCTATACCCAGCCAAGCTTTCAAAGGGCACCTTCAGTTGCGAGGTTGAATCACCGCTCCAGTCACACTCCAGTGGACAACATTGTCTTCGTCGACCCACAGGCGAGAACCTCCAACCTCGTCCACGCGGGAACCGTCTCGGACATACCCCTTGGGGTCATAATCCCCCCACTGGTCGAAGACGTGCTCTAGCACTTTCTCATTGATTTCTCTCTGGACTTCTGGAGAAACAGTATCTTTCGGAAGGGGAAAGATAACCATGACGCGTGGGTCGGAAAGGTCCATGGCCTCGAAAAGCTTGTTCAGTTGATTCTGCCAACTGGCCGGCGAGACATGCGCGAGAAACTTATCGTTGTCATCCTCCTGCGGGCTCTTGTTATAGACCACCACGGCAATGCAACTCGCAAGACCTTCGGTCTCTGCGGGATCCCACGGTTAGTTGTTGGGTGTTATGAGGATGCGCCAGAAAGCACTGGACGGGATGTAGGACACAAACGGGGTCCTTACTGATTGACTGTCCACGGCCCACCTTGTCAAAGCTCCCCATGTCGACATCTGGCGCATCTCTCGGCGCCGGGACCCAGCCAGGAGGGGTTTGTCTCTTCTGATTGTGAGCCGCCACTGCCGCCCGATACTCAACTACGGCTGGGTTTTTGGAGCTGCGACCATACCATGTTAGTATCCTTGAGACATGCGACACGTGGAGTAACGGTACTCACTTAGCAATTCGAACAGGCTCCGCCAACGATTGGACCGCGAGGAGGCCCAAGACAAAGATGGATTTCATAAGCTGCATTGTGGCGATGGGAGATATATCTATCAGGGTGTTCGAGTGTCTGAGATGGTTGAGAGAATCGAAAAGGAGGAAGTGGAGATAGAGGAAATCCTGTGTTTACAATACGGTGAGGAGGTTGTATTCAATTGATCTCAGTAAATCTTTTGTGCTTGTGTTAATCTGTTTGAAATCGAGCGAGAGGAAATGAAGGATATATATGCATCGATTTCGAGCTTTTCACAACAGCGATCCTATTCATCAGTAAGGCAAGGTGTAGCTGACTCTAAACGAACTAAAGCAATCCTCCATGGAGTCGCCGGTAGAACCATGGATGTGTCTGTAGGTGTTGTATGGGGACGGCAGCGGCACGGGCTACGAAACCGATCCCCAAATAACTGACTGTTGACTATCATCGGAGTGCAGTTGATAGTTCTCAAGCAGGGGAATGAATCCTGACTGGGAAGGCAGACGGCGGGTGAAGGAAGAATCACGGGGGTCGGATGCAGAAGCCAAACCGAAGGCAGATCGACAGTCATAGCCCATGGATGTCACTACGACGAAAGGATTTACAGAGAGTAGACCAGACATACACTGTATGCAAGGCCGATACAGACGATACACGGGAAATTATTCGTGCATCCCACGGCGACTTATCAGAGTGATTGTCGCCGGCATTGCTGCCTGGCTGGATGGCGCGGCGCGCGACATGGCACGGTGCCGAGAGCACAGCCTTTATGGTTTAGCCAAGTGGTAATAGTAATCCGTAAGTGATTGTCACAACCGAGAGGTTGACATATGATGATAAGCTGTCGCAAGATTTGTGTCTGTTTGCGGTTTTCCGACTCGTTCCTGGTCGGCGAAGTATGGGAATGCAGTTGCCTTTGCCAAAAAAGCTAAGCACTCAAGTCTCTCGTAAACCGCTCCATAACCCGTGTTCACGTATCATAGATCGTACACGGTAGGGAAACAGGATATAACACCAAAATCATATTCAATCAAAGGGTATCGCTGTGTCGGTCAAAGGACTTCATCGCCAAACGCCAACACCCCTCCAATCCGACTTCTACCAAGCCCCCATGTCTAGACAATACTGTGCGTGTTAAGCAGCCTGACATGCGCCAATAGGAATTCCCAGAACCCAAGTTAAACCAAATAGCTTGCCCATGTCTTCTTTGGCGCCAACCCTCAACTCCTCCTTCACCGCGCCCCTCAACGACCACTTCCACCCAAAGACGGCCTCAGCAGCCGGGGCCCAACCACGGGATTCCTTGACGTCGGCCGGTTGCATAGTCAACCACGGCGTCTGTTTTCCGTCCAACTGCGGCGGGTAGACACCCGAAAGCTGCCATATCTGCGCCGCCGTGGCCGGAGTCGGGGCGCGAGCGACGGTCCAGTAGAACCTACTCAAGGTGTCGACGCCTTGGAACAAAGCCTCGTCGAACTCGGCGGAGTTTCTGCTGGAATGGCGAAGGAACTGGAAGTATACTCTCGTGAGACGCAGCGCATCGTTCGCGCGGCAGTCTCGTAGCTGGGGGGTGTCGGCCGTCCAGAGAGGCGTAAAGTGGTGGGGGTGGTCAGGCTCACGAGCGTTGCCGAGGTCGCCAAACTTCCACAGCCTGGGGTCATATTCGGAAGCAACAAAGATGTTTTCGAGCTTTATGTCGTCGTGGCAGAGATTGTGCGCCATGTGCAAGTTGTCGAGACCCGAAAGGAGAGACTCGAATGATGGTCTAAACATCTGGTCGAGCTCCTGATATGAAGGGGAGTCCTTTGAGGCATGTAGTTTCTTTGCCAGCGTCTTGAGAGTGCCTGACTTGAGAAACGGTGTGACGAAATGCCACTTTGGAGGCATCAATGGGTCTGTGGTGGCTAGAAAGTAGTCCTTGACAGGGACGAACAGCTCCCTATATGGGTTGTTGTTGGGTGGTGACGAGCCGTCCTCGTGTCCTCCCATGATTAGACTGGCTGGTATCTCCGTCGGCCACCTCATTAGCGATCCGACAGTATTCTGCATGCAGTTGCGGAACGGGCTTGTTTCTTCGTTGTAGACCTTGATGACGGTACTGTTGAAAGTGAACGTCTCCCCTTCGCGGCCTTTTCCGAGTTTTTTCCAGTGTTGTCTATTATCGAGCAAGGTCCGGCGCCTCATGGTTGTCGTGTCGGTGTCTGTATTCCATTCTGTTCTGGCGAGGGTCTCTTCATCATAATCTGGGAGAATGCCGAACTCAGTGGGCATATACTTGGCGCGCATAGCCTCTCGATATCGGAGGTGAAGCTCAAGGAGGTGGTACATGACGACGATGGAAGCAACAGCAAGAACCCGGAGAGTCAACCGGGCGGAAAATGACTTCAGTCCCCTCCGACGAGTCCCCACGGGGCTCCAGTTGCGACCTTTCATCGCCATTTACGAACGAAATATGCTGAATGGCTAAATGCGATATTCTGCGTACGAGAAATCCCATCCTCCACATCAGGGAGGCGGGCCCCTCTCATCTAATAAAGGCAACCGCCAAGCAGGCTAGGTGCCGTCAGAAGCCCGCGGTTCATACATGGAGGTTGTGTGAACCGAACTTACAAGATCAACAGGGAGGGGAGAACCTGGCAAAGTGAAAAGGACAAGCCACGCGACAACGTCCAATGTGGTGGCGCACACCGCCAAACGGAGTGACACGTCGTCAAGCCATCCCCGTCATCAGATTCTGCCCACCGAAAGCAGGCTCCTGACAGTACTGCCTGCTCAGCCGCTGAAACGGGCTCATCGACTGGGCTGGACCGACGTTCTTAGTCGTCGTGTTAGCTCCACAAACAAGGTGGGAACAGGGCAGGGTAGTCATGGCAAACGTGCGCCCCAAGCTCGGCGAGGCCGTTTATTCTTTCCTCCCTTTGGCTCGAGCAGTATCCAATGGGGAAGATGGAACGGGTTGATGAATGAGAGCTGTTGCGCCAATCCATGCGCGATCGATCCGGAGGTCGGTCAAGGGATGTGATGGAGACCAATCAGCGCGTCAGACCCCGGCCGCCAATCTTGCTCTTCGCTGCTTTCCGAAGGATAAAAAAAAAGATCATATGAGACGCGGGGAAAGGCCGCTGGCGAACACACCAGGCGAGGCACACAACTTGTTTTGAGACCTTGTCCTAGGCGAAGATCCCGGGCACTCTAAACCTCGGGATGACCTCAGGCACTCCTCTTTCGGGCGAGGTGGTGGGTAGGTCAAGTGAGCGCGATGGGATGGGAGGGAGAAAGAAGTCAGATTAAAGTCGAGTTTGTGGTGTGAGACAGAGGGGAACATCCCTCCAGCCCCCAGGAAACCTTCCGTCATTCGCCCGCAGCCCCCGACGGCCAAGACGTTCACCCCGGCGTGATGTCATGGGTTTCCCAGTCATCGCACTACACATGCTTCTCCCGTGAATGTCATTCTGCACTACGGACTAGCCTTCCCCGGCCTTCCCCTGGCGCCACGCCGTTATTTTAAGCGATTTTCTCGGCGTCTGCCGACGTGCCGGTGGATCTCATCTTCCGCTTCGGCTACGTTCTGGGTCCAGTCTGGCCCGGCATTACTTCGTGCTCAGATGCCTAACGGAGCTTCTCTTCTGCCCCTCTTCGTTCAGCTGAGTTCGCTAGCTTGTCCGCAGAGTCTCATCATACAAGGGCCGCGCGATTCCCGAATGTAGTAAACTCTGGAGTCACTGGGGTCGTGTGCTCGTTAACCTGTCCAGAGTGGAGGACATAGCGCCAAGACTTTTTCTGGTGAATTCCACTTCGGCATATCCGCGACACTCGGCAAGCAAATCAGCGATACAGATGAAAGACCAAGGAAGCGCGCTAGAAACTTCTGCGAGAGAGGGGGAGACCGGATATAGGGCGGTATCAAGTTGTCATCGACGCTGATAAGTTTCACCCATCCACTCCAGTCTGTGTGACTCGTGAATCGCAAGTAGTAGGCCAGAGGGAAAATCCCCTCGTCTGCCTGGCCCACAGACAAACAGTGGCATAGCGCATGCCAAGAAACCCAATGGGGGCTTGCAGGGCGGATTGGATTCAAGGCTGTTTGAACTGCCCTATGCAAGGAGCCCCAAGCTCTTCTTGAACAGACCCAACGCCGTGGCAAGCGGCCAAGCTTTGCCTGAGCTCAAACCGTGCCCTCGCCCCCCCGGCTCGACATGACTCCAACATATTTGACCCAACAAGCCTCGCATTGTAACCAGGTAGTTTTGTCCTGGAAAACTTCAGAGAATCAGGAAGAATCGCGCGTTCCGGGCCCTCGGCCCACCACATCTCATGATGAAATTGAAAGAAAAAAAAAGGCTTCCACCACCGTGCGCCTTCGGGTTCTAGGATGCGGGGTTGTGTAGCGGGGCTATTCTTTGCTTAAAACGTTCAAATTGACAACTCAATTCCTTGAGAAGGCATGGAGCAAAGCGGTCGAGGGTGACTTTCGCACAGAGCCACACCATGTCGTCTAGTTGATCTTGTTGGCTTCCGGTGTTAGACGTGAGCCTTCGAATGCGACGGCCAGCCGTTCGCCCGGGACTTTTGCTGATGGAAAGCAGAAGATTACATTCAAACATTGTGCCCATTGCCGTATCGAAGTGTGCTAGAACCCAGGGTGTGCTGGGTCAACCCTTCGGGTCCTCCGGAGAAGCCCACTTGGTCCGCGGGCAGTTCGATTCTTTCACGGTGCTCTGGTACTCCTGCTGAATAAATTCGGAAAGAATTCGAGGCAGAACATGGACGGTTATGGCGAAACTATTCATGCTGACGGGAGTGTGAGCGCGATATCTTTCAGCGTTTACTCGGCAAGCAGGAGCTCCTTCACAATCTCCAGCAGTCGAAGGATGTTATAGAACTCCGCGTCCACATGAATAGACTTTTCTTCAAGCCAATTTCTGACTTGCGGGTCCGTCGTACGTTCCAAGGCCAGAGAGCAAATTCGTTGTAGATCTGCTAGGACGAGTTGCACAACATCCCACGGACAGGTATTCAAAAAGGAAGAGTTTTCTTTCTTACAAGACGGAGAGTACGAACGGAGAGTACGAAAGAAACATATTTTCACTATCGAAGTGAAACATGTTCTGGGCGCGACCCATCGTGCTTCAAAGGACAGCCTATAGCCATAGACTGTACAGGTAGCCTTCTGCGGAAAACTCCCCGGCGATTCCGGCACGGTCTCAGAAGCCATCCAGGGAGGTTGTTGAAGGGACGCCGTCGACGATGCCAAAAGACTTGGTGGTAAAGGGAAGGATCCTGCGGCGTTGAAGCAGTTGCCGGGCACGGGTGTGAATAAATCCAGCCATTTGACGCGGGATACTTCGATAACGGGATATGTGTCAAGTCGGAGAGCCTGAGTGCAAAGCTGGTTCTTGAGCCGCTCACAACTCACCTTCAACCGCCCTTTGACATTCACATTCACGGCCCAGGGCACTGTTGCATGCCCGTAGACGACCCGTCGGATTTCGAAGGGAAGGGAAGTGAACTGCGAAAGAAGGTTGACAGACTTGACGCTATAGTAACTAGGTTTATGTGTTATCCAGAGAAGAAGGGGAACTCCAGAAGCGGAATTGGACGCCAAGTTTCGGGCCTTTCAATCGGCAACCATCTAGCCGCCGATAACCTGTGACTGGGCCAACAAACCTGCAACCAGACCTCAGCCTCCTCGAGGCTGGGCAATCAGTGCCAACATACAAAGCCCGGAAAACTTTAAACGGGTTGTCATTCGAAAGCCCTGTTGACTAAACGTTCCGACTCAAAGCATTCCGATGGAGACGTCTGCCCCATGACTTATTCCCTTCAAATAGAAACGCCACGAAGGGTCTGGGCCACTGAATTGACGAGACACAGATATCCTTCCGTTTCGTTGAGCAAACCTACCGGCACGGAGGGCAGGCTGGAGACACAATTCGCGACGGCCCTCCGCTCTTGCAGCTCGCTCCGCTAACCCACAATGTCCGCAGCCCCAGCCCATCGCCGTGTCAACGATCCGCTGTCCGGGGACAGAATACCACGAACCAGCTTTGAGCGCCGGCAAATGTCATTCAAAATTCATCCATCAGCGAGCTCCTCTGTCCTGCCACCTCTTCATCTGCCTCATCGGCGTCCAGTAGGGGGATACCTCCGCCGTAGACATCCTTTTTAGGGTGCTTGCCAGGTTGTATACTTGACGCGCGGGTGTCAACGTATAACCATACGTATCTACGATTTGTTACCGTTCGTTGAGAATTGACTACAAGGTGACACTGATGGCCACGCCTGTGGCCATTTTCAGCAAAAGTGATGTGATGAAAAAGGTGAGCAAACCTTTATACAAGGCGAGAGATCTCATATTAGGTAGACATCAATCAACTGGTGCCAGGTGCGTAACTAGGCAACCTGGGCACTGAAGCGAAAGTAGGGCATTAAAGACATGAGTCCAGATATGAGCCCAGCACAGTGGTCGACTCGTCCAGGCGGACCACGGCATATATGGTTTAACAAAACTTTTGAACATTCAACTCGTGAAGTTTATATATGTACATTCTCTTGACAAGCTGAGGCAACCCAACTCCCTGATAGGTTGATTTTTGAATACCGAACGAAGCCCCCGGGCTACTCTGGAATGCGGCGAATGCTGGAAGAGATCGAAAGCACTTTTTGAGGATTTTGTTGTTTTCGTGTTGCTCCGGACGACCCGCGATTTTGAGGATAAGACCCGTCGCCCGTTCAAACCCTGGTCCCAACGGAAAAATGATTTTTGTCGAAGCTGGGTCTCGTTCATGACCAACGAGAACCAACAAAGCTGGTGGTATAAGATGAGAGAGAGAGAGCAATATGCATGGACGCCTCCGAGTCGGACAAAGATTAGATTAAAAGAAAGAGAAGACGGGGACGGTTTAGCCGTGGAGTCCACTCGTTCTCTCGCGCATGAGCTCGCGGCGCTTCTTGTCCTTTTCTGTAAGGGAGTCAGCTTCTACTCTGTCAAGGAAGGGGGGGCGCAGATGGTAATACTAACCTCCATCCCATGTCAGGAACTCGTGGAGGGCCGATCCAGACGGCACCATGGGCAAGACGGGCACCTTCTTGTCCGTGACGACCTCGAGGAGGGCAGGGCCGTCGGTGTTGATGAGCCACTTGAGAGCATCAACAACCTCATCGGGCTTGATCACTCTGCGGTGCTGGACACCCATGGCATCGGCCAGCTTCATGAAGTCGGGGTTCTGCTGGTGGGTGTGGGCGTAGCGATCCTCGTAGAAGAGGTTCTGCCATTGCGTGACCATGCCCTGCTCCTCGTTGTTCAGGACAATGACCTTGACGCCAATGTTGAACTGCGCGGCGGTGGAAAGTTCGGTGAGTGTCATATTGAAGGAGGCGTCGCCGTCAATGTCGATGACGAGAGCGTCGGGCTTGGCGACCTTGGCGCCGATGGCGGCGGGCAGACCGTATCCCATGGTACCCAGGCCACCAGAGGTGACCATGGTTCTGGGGTGTCTCCAGCGGAAGTGCTGGGCGGTCCACATCTGATGCTGACCGACACCGGTGGCGATGATGGTCGTCTCCTTGCGGTCGGCGGTCAGGTTGCTGAGCTCCTCGACAAGGGTCTGGGGCTTGATCATGCCGGAGCGCTCGGCCTTCTCGTAGTCGGACATGGGCCACTTGGCCTTCCACTCCCTGATCTTGTCGAACCACTCCTTGCGCTCGTCCATCGACTTGGGCTTCAGGAAGGGCATGAGGGTGCGGAGGTTGGCAGCGACGTCACCCTCGACGGCCTCGGTGGCCTGGACAACCTTGTTGATGTTCTTGGGCATGATCTCGAAGTGAACGATACCACCACGGCCCTCGGCAGCGGCGGCCTTGGCGCCAGGGGCGAACTTGGCGACGTTGAGGGTGACACGGTCGTCGAAGCGGGCACCGAGGGCGATGATGAGATCGGCCTGCTGGATGGCCATGTTGGCGTAGGCGGAGCCGTGCATACCGAGCATGTGGAGGGACTTCTCGTCGAGCTCGTCGAAGGAGCCCAAGCCGTGCAGGGTGGTGGTGACGGGGATGGACATCTTCTCGGCAAGCTCCTTGAGGATCTCCGGGCCGCCCTCGGACTGGGAGATACCCTGGCCGGCGTAGATGATGGGCTTCTTGGCAATGTTGACGAGATCAGCAACGCGCTTAATGGACTGCTCGAGCTGCTTCTGGAGAAGAGCCATGGCGGCTCTTGAGGCAGCGCTCGGGAGGGAGGGGAGGGAGGTCTCGGTGGGGATGGCTCGTCTCAGGACGCCGGCGGTGACGTCCTTGGGAAGGTCGACGAGGACGGGGCCGGGGCGGCCGCTGGTGGCGATCTCGAAAGCCTCGTTGATGCGGCGGGGGAGCTCGGCAATGTTCTTGACCATGACGTTCCACTTGGTGCAAGCGCGGGAGATACCGGTGACGTCGGCCTCCTGGAAGGCGTCGCTGCCGATAGCAGAGGTGACGACCTGACCGCAGAAGACAACCATGGGGGTACCGTCGGAGAGGGCGTCTTGCATCGGGGTGATGACGTTGGTCGCACCGGGGCCGGAGGTGACGAGGACGACACCGCACTTGCCCGAGGCGCGGGCGTAACCCTCGGCCATGTGGCCGGCACCCTGCTCGTGCTTGGGGAGGATGAAGTCGAAGTGTTTTGAGTTGTAGATGGCGTCGAAGACGGGGAGAATGGCTCCTCCGGGGTATCCAACTGTGAGTCACTTGTCAGCCATGTTTCTCCTCCGTGGGCGATTGGTTCTAGGGGACGCAATTGGGCCACCAACAAATGTGCTTGACGTTGTGTCTCAACATCATCTCGTGAAAGATTTCTCCTCCGGTCTTGCCAATGAACCTGTATACCAGTAAGCACCTCCGCAGGCTTACACTTCGGCAATGACGTTGGGCGTGCCGGCGACGGCTACGTACGACTCGTCCATCTCAGGGCCGCGAGAGCCGACGAGAGGCTGGACATGGCTGCGGTCCTTGTCGGCATTGAAGGCGGGTGCGGGCGTGTTTCGAACCTCACTACAGTTGGGAGACACTCTTGTTAGTCAAGGCATCTCGTGAGTCACCCAGTCCATTCGTCCCCGAGCAACGACGGCTGGGCAATGCACAAACGGACGAGAGCAGAAGAAGCTTACGGAGCGGGCGAGGTGGCAGAGGTAGCCTGGGTTCTAATGCCCGAAGAGACCTTCTTCGCGGCCTGGACAGCAGAAACGGCGGACGAAGTGGTAAGGGCGCGGGGAGCGCTCGGTCTCGAGATGGCCTTGAGGGCGCGGGTGGCGTGGCGGCTTCGGAGCATCATGATGGGCAGAGAGCGTGGAGGATTCCGGGGGGGAAGGAGGCAAAGGAGAAGAAGCACAAGAGTAGAAAAGAAGGAGGGAAAAAGTCACTCGGCGTGATGCCTCGTCGAGATCCTTGAGGGGGAGAGGGAGAGAGGCGGCTCGTCGAATTGGACGATCGCAGGGGTGAAGAAGGTTGCAGAGGTCGAGGTTCAATGGGAGGAGAGGAAGGAAGGAGGAAGGAAGCAGTCACAGGTTGTGTGTAAATTGGGCAGATGTCAAATTCCAAGATTGGGACCGGGGTCGCACACAAACACACACACGCACGCACACACGCCGGCAGCGGTAGCTCAAGAGTCAGAGAGAGGGTCAAGGGGAAGAAGAGTTGGGCTGGGATTCCTCCGGTTCAGGGCCCTTTCTGGCAGAGACAGCAGAGAGAGAGAGCGACGACTCAAGAGACCAGAGAGGACTGCGAGGTGACGGACCGACAGGCGGCGGCTGCTGTTTCGGAGGCAGGGAAAAAACCAAAAAAAAATTATCGGCTGTCAATGTGTGGGGTAGCGATGCGATGACTGGCTGGAAGGGCGCACGGCGGAGGCGAGAACGAACAAGCGTTGCGCATCGGGGGACGCGCACGGACCATGAATCCAATCTGGGGTGGCGATATCGGCCCCCTCGACATTGGCCGCTGGTTGCTGGTTGTTGCTTGCGGTGCTGCGGTGCTGTTGCTGCTGCTGCCGTCCACCGCCAACTCGGTCTCTGCATCTGCATCTGCACCTGCACATTCGCGCTGGATTGGTTTATGACTCAACCTCATTGGCCACCCCCACCATTCCAATCCCACTCCACTCCCCGGAACCGCACCGTGAGTACATCGTACTTCTGCGGCCATCTATCTCCACGCTGTCTCTGCCCTGCCAACCCGCCATGCCAGTGGGAGGCCAAAGGCGGGCGGGAGCGAAAGAGTCACAAACCTCCCCACCGGTATCCTTCCTTCCTTCCCTATCTTTTCCTATCACGTTTTATCACATAATACAGCCCCCCAGGCATATCGCCGCTTCTTCTTCCTGTCATTCTCCGTTTGATACCTCGTCGCACCATGGCTTCATCTCGCGTTCTGGGTACGCAAACCAATACCGTGTATCATAGTACAGGTTTCTTTCAGTTGTCCCCCCTCCCCTCCTGCCGACGGAATCCACGCATGCCGTATGCGGGAGCTAGCTGTCAAATAAACGGTCGATGCCAACCGACGCGAGACATGGGAGCTGCCGCCACTCCATGGCAGTGAGGCCGAAACCGTCCAGCACGTGATGCTCGCCGTACTGGTAGAACACGGCGCTTCTATTCTCCCTTGTGACGGCCATCTCACGCGTGATGCGCTGCGAGCTCAACAGTCCGAGGCCGCCATCCACCGGGCCCCTCCTGCTTGACGCTGGGGTTGCCGGCCCATTGGGTTCGAAGGGCCCTTCCCCTCATCCGGTCTGTCCCGGTCCCTTACTCCAGCAGCTATTGAGTTCTTATGCAGGGTCAGCTTTGACAGCGCAGCACACGCACGACGAACGGTTGACAGTGCAACTTGGGAATGAAGAGGGGGGAAGAAAAGAGAAGTGTATGTATTTTCTTTATTTAATTGTTATTTTTTTTTAGCTCATTTGCAAGTCCGTTGCCTTTTGACTCTCCATGCAGCCAGTCCCTCTTATCACCCCGAAACTCGTAAATGCACTCAGAGGTATCTTGACCATGACTACTGTACTCCCACCACCGACCTACACGCAAACAAAACCGGAAAGAGAAAGAAAAAAACCCCCCTTAAACTGTCAGGCTTCATGCCACCGTGACCCATTGTGCTTTTTCTCGTCTCCCAATCTCCGCTCTACATGCGATGTTGGTCGCCAAACGGGCCGTGCGCATCGTACCCAGCAGCCGGCTGACCGTGCGACATGAGCGGCTGGCTATCCGCGTTCTGGACCTGCACCGTCGGCCTCTTGGCGGACTGCCTAGCAATCGCCGCAGCCTCGGCCCTGGCCGCGATGCGCCTCTTCTGCTTCCTCTCGCGGCAGCAGAGGAACGTGATCCACGCGATGGTGCCCGTGATGGCCACCGCGAAGAAGAGCGCCACCGCGATGCCCCCGGCGTAGACCGTGTTGTCCAGCTGCAGGCACGACGGCTTGCCTGCAATGTCGTCCTTGCAGAGCATACCCGCGGCGCACGTCGCGTAGACGACCTGCGTCGGGAAGCACCCGTCCTTGAGCGTCTGGCCTTTCCTCACGCCTGTCGAGACCACGGGGCATTGCGTCGTTGACTTGGTCGTCGTTGTGGAGCAGACGAGCGTCGAGTGGGTTTTGCTGCCCGTGGCCGTGGCCGTGTTGGCCGCCTCGGCCGCCGTCGTCGCCGCGGTGGTCTGGCGCGCCATCACGGGGACGTGACGCTTGCGCAGCTCCGCGGGAACCTTTCCGTCGTCGCCACATCGGTCCAGCGTCCATTGCGACTCGATGATGGCCTCGGCGAGCTCGCAGCCGCCGTGAATGTAGCATCTCTCGAGGTCGGTCTGCGTGAACTCGTCGGGGAGCATGTCCAGGCAGTGGGCCACGGATCCCGGTTCGCCGCAGGCCGCGAGCCTGGCCAGCTCCAGATTTCTCGACCGAAGGCAATGCAGCTTCGCCGGCGACAGGGCCGAGACCGTGGTCGTGAAGAGAAGCGCAACAAGCGCCGAAGCGGATTGAGACGATCGCATCTTGCCCGAGATTTGTGGGGGAGAATGCTGCAGCAATTGCCGGGACGGGGGTTGGTCGGGGGTGGGATTGGCAGCGACTCGGAGTGCGCGCCCAAGTGCCGGCCCCAGAATTGCGGAGGACGGCGTGGTGGGTGTTGTGCGACGAGTCAAAAAGTCGTCTTCTGGCAGCTTCCTGATTTGGAAGCGAGGTTCGGCAATCGGCAGCGTCTGCACCCTCGGTTCGAAATGCCGTCTATGGGTAGACTTGTCTATGGAAACATGTGCGAGTGGGATGGCAACCGTTTCGTGAAGGGACGAGGAAGATGCAATGAATGCACTTTGATGGAAGAAAGGGAGGAAAAGGAGAGGGAAGCATGAGAGAGGTCGGGGCGGGTAGGATGGGAATGAGCGTTAATAAGAAGACAAGAAAGAAACACGCCTCCTGGCAGTTTGGGGCTGGACCGGAACTGCTGGAACCTATTTTGGCTTGTTGCCATTCTCGTTGGTCCCTTCTTGTCCTTCTTTCTTTCTCTCTGACCGTGAGCTGAGGGACGCCAACGCCAATGCCACGAGCATCTGCAGCTCAGCACGGGGGTGGCCCAGTGCCCGTTGGGGCCTGGATTGGTCAAGTTTTGGTCGTCTACTCTCCCACTCTCCACTCTTCCCATGTAAGCCTGCAGCACTTGGACTGGGCTTGGACTTGTAAGGCTGGGGGGAGGTTATCTCCCCGGCTAAGTGTTCACTGTTGTGCTCGAGGGTCTTTGGTGGTGCTGCAGCTTCTTGCGGCGCAGCCCTTGTAGTTCGCCCTTTGGCTGCGGCTGGCGAATAGGAGCAGGAGTCGTGGTGGCTGACGGCGTCCGCCTCCATAATTAGCCCTGTCGAGTGCTACCGCGAACACACGGCCTGTCCACGATAACCTCACCAGGATTTCTCGTCTGATCTCATCGTAAGGGGTCAGCCTCACGCTGCTTATTCTCATGCGGCGGTGAAGGCTATTCGATAGTGTTCGGACTTTTGCTTCTCAGTCCCTCTCTGTCCCCCCTCTACAGATGATGATTACACCAAGCCCGCCCACAAGCTGTGATGATGACTCCTGGGGTTGGCAAGGGTGGATCAGAGCTCTCAGCTCACTGCCCGTGGCTCCAAGCTAAGATAGCATATGCTGTTCCCGTCGCACAGCGTTTCCCGAAGCGTGCAAGGGCGGGTGGTACGGCGCAAACCTTAACAATGGCAGCCCCCTCGAAGCGAGGAGGAAATCTTCCACCGAATCTCGGTGCTGGACCAATGGCGATGGGTGGCATCGGATTATTTCTGCCTTGCCATGTCAAAATCGCTGTGTTATATTCGGTAAGCCGCAGCATTCCTCAGGCGCGGGGCCAGTTTGGTGGGAATTGCAGGCCAAGGCAGATGAGGAAAAGAAAAGCCGCCCTCGCTCGCGATGGAAAGGATGGTAGTGCTGCGGGCTGCGATGGTGCATCCCTGCTGCGGCTCTCAGTCGCCTGTTGACCTGTCAAAGGTGGGCTGGGTTGGGTCGTGGCTGAACCTGCCACCCTGGATCGGGAGCTGAACCAGCCCGTCAACCCTGTTTGGGCGGCGCCGTACAGCAGCTGAAGCATCCCTCCTCGCTGCCCGAATGTCTCCCGGACGGCATTTGCTTTGTGTCAGGTTGTCGTGTTTGTCTCCCCACCTTTGTGAGAGTAGAAGGGGAGACAGGCCGTTTCGTTGCACTCGCTGCAAGGGGGTGTAACTTTGCCATCTCAGAAAAGCATGGCCGGGAAACAGGACTGGCGCGGTCAGACGTTGAAGGCCCAGAAGGATATCCACCTGCGACAGGCTCGCTGTTTCTCGCAGGCAGGGGTGTAAGCACGAAGAACCAACAGAAGAGGGGCTGTCAGCAGAAGGAAGAACCCTTCCCCATTGACTCGGGCTGAGTCGTTTGCTGTCAGCTCACAGCGGAGCGGGGCGGCGTCTGATTCCCCGCTGGCTGCGAAGCATGGCGGAGAGAGAGGAGAGATTGGACGAACGAGTAACGATTGGGTACGGCGATGTGGGAATGTAAGGTCATCCGCTGCAGATAGTGCAGTTGGAGTCGAAGAATCCCTGATGGAATCGTGTTTATTTTCATCGTCCCTGGCGATGGAGACAATCATGGCTAAACTCTTCTGCCTGGAAGGAAGGAACGAAGGAGTGCCCCGGACTCGATTGTGGAAAGGGCCACGAACCAGTAGATACCGCACATGCACATGATTACGTAATATCCAACCACCGCTAGCAGACGTCGTTCGTGAGCCAGTTCTTTCTTCTTTTGAGTGATACCAACCACACCAAACAGACAGTTGCTCCCACACAAATATAACCTAAAAGAGAAGCTTCCCCATACGATGATTAACAAATTCACCTTGCAATCATTCTAGAACCGTGACATGCGTCCAAGTAAGCACAGTGCCTAGCCAATACTGCTCAGAAAACTGGGGCTCCAGGAGCCGCCAAATTCTCAACTTCATTCGAAAGAAACATGACCGGATTCAGCCTCCAGCTTACCCGTTGCTCTTGGTTCTCATTATTGGCATACAGGTCAATGCATAGTGATGTTCAAATTTGCCAGACCTAAATGCTGTAGGTTGAGCTTCAGAACACTTCGGTAAATTGCCACCAGGGATGGCAACGGTAGAATTTGTCATGTGCCTTCACTTGCGACTTCTTTCCTGAGAAACTATCGAGAGACGGGTTACTAACACAACTGAACACCACTTTCAGGGAGCTCAGTAAGTTTATCAGATTTTGTTTCTCAATGGCTTGCCCTATTGAGCCTAGAGCCACCAGCCGCCAAAGTGCAAAAGGATTACCACGAAGCCAGCCCCCGTTGAACCCCTTGACCAATCGAAGGCTTGTTACCTCTTTTGGGCTTGTTCTGCTCTTGGCCGTTGAGAGCCCTGCGCAAACCAATGACAAAGTTAAAAGAGATTCTTGGTTGACTTTGACGCCATCTTATGGTTGATCTCGGCCGGACAAGTGAGATTAGCCATTACCAGCAGATATCACTCGCCCCAATGGCAGATGCCCAGCCACGTTCTTGCGAACAGATCAACCACTAGTTGTGGCTGGGGGCCGACGTCTAGGCTCACATCACTGGTAGCACATCAACGCCAGGACACTGCCGCGACCATTGGGACATTCACCATGTTCACAAGCCGCAGCCTCTGGCATTTACAAGAAGGCTGAGCCGTGAGGAAGCAGAAACAGCGAAATCCAGAGGAATGATACTGGCCATGGATTGAACGCAAGTCAAGCCACCTCATGTAGCCTTCTGCGAGCGTTGTTGGCGCTAGCTATGCGAAGGACTCATATCGACCCGGAGCCGAGGAGCACGCGGGCCTTTGGTCAGTGCGGACAATGCAGCGTCGCCGAGCATACCAACGGCCTGCCTAGAAAATAAATAGGATGTGATGCGGCTAAGAACTAACCCTTTTGGCGCAGTTCATGCTCGCGATAGTCCCGTCCAGCGGTTTGCGTCGGACGAGGGAACCGGCTCGGACGTTACAATGCAACAGGAACACTACACAACCCCGCCCCCACACCATTACGACGTCATCGGTCCGCGCCAGCTTCCAGAACCTCCAACCTTGCAACACCTCACCTCGTCCGGCTTCTTGCGCATCCATCCCGTAGGCTTGGTTTTGTATTAAAACTCGAGCAACCTCCCCCGACTTTCTGCACCTCCTGGTTCAGCAACTCCACGAAGTCCCCCGACAGTAACAAGCCAAAGAGCAAAGAACAAAGAACAAACACCTTCAAGCCCCACATACAACCCGTCGCCATGCCTCTCGTCGTTCCTGGTATCAACAACAACTCCTCCGGCGACAAGACCGAGGAGTGGACCAACAAGCTGGTCGGAAAGAAGCTGCACGAGGAGGAGTCTAACGAGACGGTAAGTCGTAACCGCGCTCTACTGCCGATGTCAACTGCTCTAACGCCGCCATCGTCCCAGACGTTCTGCAAGAGAGACCTTCCCAAGGAGACGCGCGTCATCGAGCCCGGCATGATGGTCACCAAGGACTTCAACCCCGACAGGCTGAACGTGCACGTCAAGGAGGACGGTACCGTCTCTCACGTCCAGCATGGTTGAGCTGATGCGGTGATTGTTGCCCGAGTCCCGAGAGATGACGGGCTGTGGCAACGGATACGCGATCATGGTTTACGATAGATTTCGCATGACTGTACGGCTATAAACTTTTTACAGAATATGACTTTTAGCTCTTTATTCCTCGAAGCTCAGTGATTCTGCGTCTTCCAAATCCGAGTGACGTGATGCACCACCTGCGGCGCACCGCGGGCCCCCAATCCCCGTCGCACGGCTGCCCCTCCACAAGTGCATGTCTGGTCTGCCCCGCCCGCCCGATTGCGGGGCAATTTTCCTCTCTGCGATGTTCGCTCCAAGCAACCCCACCATCAACCACGACACTCAACCCACGACTCGAAAGACGCGACGAGACCTCGACGACGATCGACTGCCAGTGATACCCCAAACCTAGAGACGTCAATTCAATACCGTCAAAATGTTCAAGAAAGAGTAAGAGCCCAATCCCCTCATCAACGCCCGTCTTCTACCCTCCCAGGGGGGAAAACCATGGCAAAAACGAAAAAGCTAACAGTTACCCCTCCTTCCGCGCAGCATCACCTCGGCGCCGAAACAGAAGCTCAAGTCCTCGGTCCAGCGCTCCCTCCGCAACTCGCTGCTCTCGAGCTACCCGCTCCTCAACCCCTTCATCGATGAGGTCATGCCCAAGAAGGCCTCGCTCGAGCAGATGAAGCTGCCCGACCGCTGCTCCCTCTACGTCTGCGAGCAGCAGCCCCTCTTCTACCAGCAGGACAACACCACCCTCATGCCCCACCTGAAGCTCGTCCACCGCTTCCCCCAGGCCTTCCCCACGATCCGCATCGACCGCGGCGCCATCCGTTTCGTTCTGTCCGGCGCGACGCTCATGGCGCCCGGTCTGACGAGCGCCGGCGGTAGGTTGCCCGAGCCCAAGGACGGCGACGAGGGCGTTGACGAGGAGGGTCACTGGAGCCGCGAGCTGGAGAAGGGCGAGCCCGTCATCATCATGGCCGAGGGCAAGACGGAGGCGTGCGCTGTGGGGTTGTTGGTCGCTGGTACGAAGGAGGTCAAGGATAAGGGCAAGGGTCCTGTGGTGGAGGAGGCACATTTCCTTGGTGATGGCCTCTGGAGACTCGGCTCGGAATAAAGCGGGAACGACGGTATACGACTGGGACGACTTTGCACATACGGAAGGGGGGGTTGGATATGGTCAACATGATGACAGGCAGCACGGCGTGATTGAGTTGCTTTGTTGGTTGTGAAGGTTTATCAAGGGACGAGGGAAAATATGAAAGAGAATCCATGATACCATATCCTTGACGTACAATCTCCTCATGAGGCCCAACAGTCACTGATGGTGATTTGGGATCAAGCGGTCAAGAGGCGTGCGGGTTTTACTTGATCTCGCCCAAAACTACCTCGCGCACCTACCTCCCACATGTAGTGAGGTTCTATTATTGAGCCGCCGATATTACACGAGAATACGATGGTATCCTACCTATCAACGATTGGACATGGATGGCCATGAAAACCTATGACCTACACATTCGCAGCCTCGATATGCAAAAGCTTCGCTATCCGCCCGGAGTAGTGAATTACGGCCACGGCATTGCGACGAGTGAGGAGCCATATCCACTCTTGCCGTCTTGAAACGAGCCTCCGCACCTCCGACCTGCGGTACTCCAGCGGACAAGACCTCAGGCTGTTTATTCTGGGGCTGGTAGCTGTCTCAGTCTCGTCTGTGAGACCAATAACTTCGACGTGGTCAAGAACGCGGCTCGGCGCAGGTCAGGGATACGCCCGCTCGATGACGACGATCGGCGAGCAGTTGAACCTGGATGCTTTCAATTGTGGAAATCGAGTTTGGCGAAGGCAATGCTCTGAAGAATCTGTTTGGTATGTGTATATGAAAGAAGAAATGCGGTATATGAAAGAAAACGGGAGAATAGCCTGAGAGAATGGGTGACGACTAAATTAAACCAGCGCTGGCTAGATTAGATTACACCAAGCCACGGAAGACGTAATAATGTTGCTCGCTCGTAGGTCTAAATACAGATGACTTGGTGACGTGGGCAGCTGCCTAGGGGCGAACTCAGCTTAGGAGCACCAACGATAGCTTCCTAGGAAGCTGTCAGCCATAGCCCTGAAGAAGGTCGATGAACTCCCGTCGCCATGGTTCCCAATGAAGTGCTCCGGACTCCTTGTCACGCGACGAACATACACTATGCGGGTCCTTGTAGGCGGCCTCTCAGAACCTAAGCTTAAAAGCCTCGTGCAGATATCGTCAAGTGACGCTGTTCATGCGTTCTAATTCTCGTACGACTGCGCACCCAACTATTCTGCTTTCTGCCCCCACCTTGGACTGTGGCAACACTTCGAACATCGGTGTGCCTTACCAGCGATATCCCTCATCGGCATTTCTACCCGCGGAGATGTTCAATCAGCTATGCTACCACGTTGTCGGACATCTTGCTGTGAGATTGATTGGCGCTGTTCAGCAGTCATTTCACGGGAACGTTTCGCCATCAAGCCTATGGAACGCCTCTTGAACCCTGTCTTATCACGACGATGGCTTCACTGGGACACGCCAGGGTTCCATGGCAATGGGGACGTTGATCCGCTTGTCAGCGTAGGATATGACGGATGCCTTGATGGATGCTGATCTCGCCGTTCTCACATCCTCCATGATTGAGGTAGCTGATTCGTCTTATCATCAAAGCATGGGGTGAGCCAAAGGCACAGGAGGGGTCTCCTTGGTCAACGTGACGAGTCCCGTATTCTCGGCGACTCTGCATATTCCATAGGCTTGACAACGTACACACTCACACGACGGAGGTAAGCATTAGAACGATCTTTGAATTTATTTAGAGGTCACCATGCCCATCGTGTCTCCCATTAGACAATTCTCGTTCTGTCTTTTGAACCAGTAACTTCTCCTTGACTTACCTCCGGCTTTACGCCATTCTCTTACACCATGGCATGTCAAAACACAATCGAAGATGCAGTCTTTCGCTTTAAAAGATCCATTGGGGCCGTCACAATACTACTTTACTCCGAGACATGGCGGAAGACAGTCGTGTAGGTTAGCGCCACAAGGCTCGTTGACCGTACTGACAGCGCACAGTGGCTTCAACGATTTTGTGATATTGGCCCTAACCGCGTGCGACACATCGCCTGGGTAATGATCAACATGTGCGGTTCTGACGGCGGTCTCAATGAATTGGAACATTCGATCTAAGTACCCCCCTTTGGCTGAATCAGTCTTCCCGACAAAGTTCCTTGGCCCTTATCTTCAGGCTTGAAACCGGTTCCAGCGTGAGCATTGGTCTCAATGGCAGGAAATCCTCCCACAGATATCAAAACGCAAAACCAAGGCGTGTTCGAAGATGAAGCCGGTGATGGAACTACCGTAGAGTAAGGTAGACATCAACTCGCTAAGCCCGTCAACTTCGATAGCACCATACTTTATCACATACCACCTTACCCGGTCTTCCCGCCGCATATCTACAGATACGCCGCAGCTCTCTCATTTCTTCCCCTACTGCTGGAAAACAAAACAGAATCTTACTCCGAATACCAGCTGGAGAGCGAATACCGTCTTGGGTTCTGACGAGGAGATATCTCGGCGGCCAAGGACGCCGAATCGTGGTGTGTTTACGTTACGAAGCTCTCGAAACATTGGACAAAGTACCGAGAAACTAGAGCACACCGATGAGCATTGTCACCTGCCGAGTCGAGCAGTCCTTTGTCTGACCGCTTCTTTTGGTCTAGGATTCTAGAGAAGGGCAACGACACGCCCCAAAGACTCAACACCCTCAACACGATCGAGCACATAGCCTTCGCGGGATGGTACGATTTCCAAGTGGCAGAGCTGCGGAACGTAGAACCTGGTTTGAAAGAGAAGACAGCCTCGAACTAGGTGATGAACAGATTTCTGGCCCACAGGAACATTTCAACCGCAATCAATGAGGCTTCAGGCACTTTCAGGAGTTCCATTAGGACACGGCTGACAAGGGCGAGCAAATTGCTTGGTAGCGTTTAAAAGTGACCAAGCATTCTTCAGGCATACCCGAGCTCGGGAGGATGACTTATCGATGGTGTATCGCATGTAGAAGATCGGGGTTGCTGCCACATATGACCATGGCACTGTGATGAGCGAGCAGCGATTCCTCTGGTTCATTTCCACGGGGACAGGCTAGACTAGACCTTGTTGATAGAAGCGCTCCCCACTGCGGAACGCTTCAATCGCTACCGCAGTCGTGGCGGTTATCGTGGCTTCTGCATCGCGCTCCTGATAATAGTCACCATCCACGGGACCTAGAATAGGCTCGATACTCTGGAATCCCCGCTGACAATCCCAAATGGAGAATGCTACATGCATCTCATCCCGATCGACTTCTGATCGGTGGAAAGCTCCGGCGTCTCCGCTGTAGGTCATGTAACGCGAACGGGTTTCGACTCTATCTCAATCGCCCGAACCAGCTCCCCTGTGTTGACGTACATGGCGGGTCTGGGGGTGCTCCTTGTCGAGGCCCTTAATGTCGCTATCGCCCCAAGACAGTTCATAGCATGTGTCGCTGTTGTTGATTCTGCCTGCTGGGCTTCATATTGGTAGTCCCGTCCCTGTCCAAGCAGTGGCCAGCTCTGAGCAAACTGGTGGTGCGAATAGACGACGGATACCCCCTCTCGTTCATCCCCTGTGACCCATACTTGAAGTTGAAGCAGTTCCTGAACGTCGCCGTCTTTGGCCACGCCCTAAAGTGGGATACCAATAAGCCCCCGAATGCTGCGATGGGTCTTGCCAATAATTGACGTCCCTGTTAATACTCCCTGAACAAGAGACCGTATAGATTCAATGCCGGCATAAGAGAGTTGAGTTCCCTGACACCCTGATTCACCCACAAAAGCGATGGCTAAAGAAAGATTCAAATGTTGCCGCAAAAGATATGTTGGCGGAATGAGTTGCGTATGGCCGAGCCATTGATGAAAAGTAAAAGCGCCGTCGGTCTCCTTGGGCTGTTCCGTTGGCTTCTGAGGTTCGCCGTCAGGCCGAGATGCTATCGCACCACTGGTGGCATCACAGATTGGCTGTGTCTCAGAGGCGAGCTTCTTTTCTTCGCACAAGCGTTCCAGTACACCCATAATGGATGAATAGAGCACTTTTATCTTGCGAAATCTTTACCATGGCTGGCTAATGCGTGAGGTTGTCTGGTGTTGATACAGAGTAGGGCTGGCTGCCAGGCACATCGCGATAATGGGTCGGCTGACTCTATTGTATACCAATGGTGGGCGAATAGCGTCAATACTGCCTTGGGAGTACTGAAGATTCTAGTTGCAGTTGTGATTGGTTGAGTACTGCTTAGCCAGCGGTGCAGTGTTGAAGCTGAACTTATCACGGTGTAGCCTGCTCCAATCACATAGCGAGACCTTGGCTAGGGGTCACAATAGGCACATAAAATTGAAATGCAGGGTAGACTAATCAGATCGCCCGTCAGCAAGCGCTCATGCTTACCCCGCATCCCGCTTTATCCTCTAACGCATCCCAACTCGACTTTGATCTATGTTTATGGGCTTGTCCTCCGATGTCTCATCGTTGACGTTCATAACTAAGTTCCCATTGCTGGATGAACCCCTACCGAACCATCCGGTACACATATGCACCAACTCATGCAAGCCTATCTTCTACCTCTCTCGGTCTACGGCTCCTAAGAGGCCCTAGTCTACTGCCTGCTGCGTTGGCGACGGGATGTCATCACCGTGACAACATCTGCTTACGGACGCTCCCGTAGACTACTTCCTTGCGCATAACAGCATCCTGACGAGATTTGACGCTGTCGAATGGTTCCTGAAATGTGGCACAGCTTCAAGCGTCGACTCCGTCGGGAAGCCGATGCCACCACAGACTCGTCAGCTACAAAGCACACGTCTTCACAGCCCTCACATGCTACAATCGCTACCCTACAGCCTCGAACAGCTGCGGTCCGGCTATCTCGGCAACCAACTGCAACTCCCGTTAGGCTTCAAGATTCGACTGCTGCAGCAACGTTCGCACATGGCCGAGACAACGCGATTGACTCGCTCAAAGATTCGGTTGCCCGGGCTGCCGTCCAACCACGGGAGGACCCCATCCCCGAGCCGCCGACTACCTCGCCTATGGTCAACTCATCCCGAGGTCCCATCTCTCAGCCGACAACCACTTCGGCCGTCACGTCGTCTGAGCTCTCGCATAGCTCTATGCAATTGTCAGGCTCGGAGGTGGATAAAATCCAAGATCGTCTTTGGTATCGGGCAAACGATACCAGCGAACTCGAATTGCAAGAACCTGGCTTAGTCGGAGCATACAAGAAAGTATTGGTGTTACGTAAACTCCAGAAAAGTAGCTCGTTGTCCACTGCTTCGGCTGGAGACCGTGTCAAACCCCCTTCTCAGGAAGAAATATCCCAAGCCATGGAAATAACCTTGACCGGGCTGAAAGACAAAAAGAGGGTCGCGGACATCATGGAAAAGATCAGCGAGTTTGGTCGAATTAGCGCCCCAGTCATAGAACTCGCGCGCGGGGCTACGCAAGCTACAGGTAGCCCTTACGCAACTATCGCCTGGGTTGGCGTCTCCTTCGCTCTTGAGGTTAGTAACTCAGTAACCTGAAATCTCTTGCTTGTCCAGTTAACATCCATAGATCCTCGCGAACCCGTTCACAGAGTCGCGCGTGAATCGGAAAGGCATCACGCACGTCTTGTTGATGATGAACTGGTACTGGAATCTAGCAGCACTCCTCCTTGACCAGAACGCCGTGACAGCACCTGCTCAAGGCTCGCTGGATCAGCTCGAAGGGCAAATCGTGGAACTTTACCGGGAGCTTCTTATATACCAAATGAAGAGTGTGTGCCGCTACTACCGCAATCAGGTTCTCACGTTCTTCAGAGATGTCGTTAAACTAGACGATTGGGCCGGTCGGCTCGATGGTATCATAGACGCCGAAAGGAAAGTTCGGGCCTATTCAAACGATCTCAACATCCTAAGTATCCGTAGCCATCTCGGAACTTTGATTGACACCGCGGAGAAGAAACTCAAGAAGCTCGACGGCGTTCAGGGTGCGATAGAGGAGAGTAGCAGGAGAGAAGAAGAGAGGAAAGAGGATTCAGTCAATGAAAGGTGTTTGGTTGACCTTTGCGAGACAGATCCCCGCGATCACAAAGAGAATATCATTTGGGTCGAAAAGGAGACGCCCCTTCAAGACTCTTATGGCTGGATTTTGAACAACGGCAAGTTTCAATCCTGGTCGAAGAAGACTCAAGGCGTCCTCTGGATCAACGGGGACCCAGGTAAAGGCAAGACTATGCTGTTGTGCGGCATAATTGACGAGCTAGAGAAGGATCCCACCAACGGCTTGTCCTACTTTTTCTGCCGAGCCACGGACAGAAAGCTCAACAACGCAACCGCCGTGCTACGAGGTCTCATCTATCGACTTGCTGACCAGTACCCGCAACTCATTTGTCACGTCCGGAAGAGATACCATAATAGTGGCAAGCGGAAGTTCGAGGAGTACGCATGGGTGGTCATGTTGCAGATTCTTAGGGACATATTGCAACATCCGTCACTAGGCAGCTTAATATTGGTGGTTGATGCTCTTGACGAATGTGACACAGACCTTCCAAAGCTCCTCGACTTCATTATCGAGACATCCTCCTCCTTCAAAGTCAAGTGGATTATCTCGAGTCGCAAACGAGCGGATATCGAAGAAAAGCTCAAAAGAACCCCCCAGCTCGAGTTAACCCATGAGATTATTTGCCACGCGGTTACAGCCTACATCAGCAAAAAGGTTGAACAACTGGCTCTGAACAGGGGTTACAACGTGAAAACTCAACAATACATCAAGGAGGTCTTTGAAGAAAAATCGGGCAACACTTTCCTCTGGGTTGCCTTGGTGTGCAAAGAGTTGGCGGGCATGAATGTCTTTGAGGACGACGTTGCCGGGATTCTTGAAGACTTCCCAGACGGCCTCGGAAAGTTGTACGAACAAATGATGGGGAGAATCACTCGTGAGAAACGTCGCGCAGACAAGTGCAAACGGATTCTCGCGGTTACCTCGGTTGCATATTGCTCTCTCACGTTGAGCAATTTGTCCTATTTACTAGAGTTGCTAAACGGTTCGACAGACGACACTGAGACCCTGAAAAGGGACATTTCATTCTGCGGATCTCTGTTGACGATTCGCGATGGATCCGTTCATTTTGTCCACCAGTCTGCGAAAGAATATGTACAGAAGACGGCGTATCAGATTGTCTCGCCATTTACTGTCGCACATCAGCATCACCTCTTGTTTTCGCGGTCCCTACGGGCCTTGAGACGGACGTTGAGTCGTGATATTTACAGCTTACGCGCTGCTGGGACGCTGATGAGCCAAATCACGCCCCTCTCTCCTAGCCCACTCGAACCCTTGGAGTATTCTTGTGTCTACTGGGTCGATCACCTTTTCGACTCGCTTTCCGAGGAAAGTGGCCCGTGTGCCGACATGAAAGATCATGGCTATATTCACGGCTTCCTGGAGACGAAACTCCTCCCATGGTTAGAGGCTCTAAGCCTTCTGCACAGCATGCCACAGGCTGTGTCGGCAGTCCACAAACTGAAGGTTCTTGCGGTAAGCGTGAATCACTTTGTCCAGGCCATTAGGTTTGAGGTTACTAAATATCATCTAGGCGCGCTCAGGCTCCCCACTCCTCACCGCGTTGCTTAGGGACGCGCATCGATTCGTCCTGTTTCATGGAGCCAATATCGAAATTGCGCCCCTACAAGTCTATGACTCAGGGCTTGTGTTTATTCCCAAGCGCAGCGTTGTGAGAGAACGTTTTCAGGGCGACGCCCCCGATTGGATTTTCAAAATGTCGGACATGGAGCCAACTTGGAACCCATGCTTGCAAACGCTCTCAGGCCATGAAGGTTTTGTCTGGCGAGTGGCTTTCTCGACAGACGGACTCTGGCTTGCATCCGTTTCTGCGGATGAGACGGTCAAAATCTGGGACTCGGCATCCGGCAGGTGCTTGAAGACACTCAACTATCGCCGTTTTGAGGTCGAAAACAAGCATCGTATCCGGGGCGGTGGCAAGCTGAGCGGCCACTCACTGGTCTTCTCATCAGATGGTCTCACGCTTGTGTTCACTTCTGAAACTGGAGAAATATGGGCCTGGGACTGGTTTAAAGACAAGCGACCGCTCACGATTGATAAGCATATGGAGGGTAAAACTTCATTGGCCACGCTGTCAAACCGCTTCAAGATTGCAGCGGCTTCTTCGGATGGCACTGCAAAGATCTGGGATCCAGAAAAAGCCATGTTCGTCCACATCCTGAGGGACCAAGGAAGTGCAGTTCGAGCAATTGCGTTTCTGTCAGGGGAACTGGAGCTCGCTACAATTTCCGACGACAAGACAGTTGAGGTATGGGATGCGGTAACAGGTGATTGTGTGCGAGCATGGTCGCTTGGAGAGCCCTACAGACCGCTCAGCTCCGTAGCCTTTTCTGGCGACGGCCGCTGGCTCGCATCAGCTGACGGAACTGTTCGCCTCTGGGATGTGTCGACTGGAATGTCGTTATGGAAGTTTCCCGAGAGCGGCGTTATTTCGGCGTTGGCATTTTCAACAGACAACCGACAACTGGCATCAGTTCATCGGGATGATGTTACTCTCTGGGCAACTGAAACATGGGTTTGCACGTCGAAGATAAGAATGTCTGGACAGAATATCAGGTCAATAGCCTTCTCTCCAGATTCCGGGAACCTTGTATCGGCTTCGGCCGATGGAACTATCAAGGTCTGGGATTTATCGACGTTCTCGGATACATCACAGGGCACCCAGGCACATGCAGTCGAAAACTTCCAGTCCGAGGTTTGCTTAGTAGCCATCTCCTCGAACGGCGAGACCTTTGCCACGTGTGCGCGAACCGGAACGATTGAAATCTGGGACACCGTGACTGGGCAGCGCGTACATGCATTCTCTGGTAACCGGGGGCTCTTCACCGCAGTGGAGTTTTCGAGAGACAATGAACGGCTTGCATCGGCTTCTTTCAATGGGACGATTGACATATGGAACACGAGAACTGGCGTTCATGAACACAGAATCAATTACGAGGACACAGCCGTCTATTCAGTGGCGTTCCTCACGGATACGTGTGTGGTCGCGTCGGGGTTCGCGGGGATCAAGAAATGGGACTTGGCGAATGGGAAAAACGCCGAGACTTTGGATGAGAGCAAAGCCATTTCGAACATGGCCCTCTCGCCGGATCACAGATGGCTCGCCTACGTTTCCAGGCAGAAGCGCGTCAAGGTCCAAGACATCACAACTTCCAAGACCGTGCCGGCAATCTCGGAGCACGGCTCGGAGGTCCTATCGCTGGCGTTTTCGGCAGACAGCCAAATCTTCGCAACCGCTTCATCCAGCGAGATCAGGATATGGGACCCGGTGTCAGTCAACTGCTTGCAGATTATCAAAGACGGCGTCGGCAGTGGGTTTGCCCTGGCATTTGACCTAAGCATTGGTACACGCCTGCACACTCAACGCGGCTTTCTGGACTTGGACCTGACCTCTGCAAAATCGCTGCCAGAACACCTGAAAGAGGAGCCTTGCTATCATGGTTATGGAATTAGCAGCGACGCAACCTGGATTTTGCAAGACGGAGACAGGGTGTTGTGGCTTCCCGAGGAGTACAGGCCGAGACTGGATCTGAAGAAGACTTTCACACCGGTTATCAATGGGTCAACCTTGGGCTGGGAGTCTCAATCCAAAGGCTCAGTCTGGATGCACATGCAGTCAAAACAGCTAACAAGACTGCAAGTAGCGGTGTAACAATACAGATGAAGTTGCAACATGGACTGATAAAACACATTTCGTCTTTGCAAGCATCAAGACTTGCTCTGAGCAATGCATTCCATGTGCCACAAGGGAAGCAGTCATGACTCTGCCGGGCTATTCGCCCGGCATCACTCGCAGCCCACCTCGTCTCCAGATCAGCAATGACTGCCAGAAGGGTTGTGACACCTACGCACTGGTACTGCCTTGCCCCCTTTTCTCTTGACGTTCCAACGCTCGCTGCTCGCATCCATAAGACCCCCAGGTCTAGGCCTCGAACCCAGCGTAGAGAACCTTCTCCATCATCCCCGCCGCCGCCTGGGCCTCCACCTTGGCCTCGATGCCCCCATTCCCAAACTCGTGCGCTTCCTCGAACGCCTGCTGCCAAAACTCCCACCTCCTGAACGAAAACCCCGCGCGCCCCTTGAACCTCGGCCCAGGCTTCCACTTCTCGTCGGTCTTGCTCTTCCCGTTCTTGTTACCGTTGCCGTTGCATCCTTTTGGGTCATGACCATCCGCGGGATCCGTCGCCTCCGAAGTCACAGAGAGATGGTACAGCCGCTGGCAGGAGTGGATCGCCCACTGCGCCGCGGCCATCAGCCGCGCATCGGCGCCGTCTCTGTCGCCGGCATCCGAGGAGCGGCGGTCCTCGAAGGCTGTGCGAAGTTGCTGGATGGCGAAGTCGCGGCCGTCCGTGAGGTTGTAGGACCAGAGGAGAGCGGCGAAGGCGTTGAGGTTTATCCAACGGGTGAGTGTGTCCATCCTGCTCGAGGATTGGTAGGGGGCTTCGGTTGAATGTAAGTTTCTCATCACATCCGCTTACAGGGCTGAAGTGGAAGACTTACAAACCATGCTCTCCCTGATGCTCTGGTTCAGGCCATGAAGGCGGCTCAACTGCTCGAAGTCGTCCTATGGTCCGTCAGCCAACTAGGCAGCGCATCGACACAGCCCAACTCACCACTGTCACCGTAGCCGTCGTTCTCGGCGACGAGGACAGGTGATCGAGAATCACCACCAGGCCCAGCATCGCAATGTTCCCCGACGGCGTCTGCTGTGCCAACGAGATGAACAACCTCCACAGCGAGCCCAGCACGGTGTCCGAGGGCCGGTACGCGGGCAGCAACGCCGCGATCTGAACGGCAACTCTACGCAGCCGCTGCGGGTCGTTGTTCTGCTCCAGGAGCGCGCTGCGGATGGCCCTGAACGCGGCGGCGTCGTTAAAGTCCGTGCCGTCTGGCGTATGCGCCCACCGCACGACCGCTGTGTTTCCGCCCGTCATGTCGGCAATGAACTCCTCATAGTTTTTGGGACGGTCGACGTCCGAGGTGACGCGGAAGGACATGGTGACTGTGTTGCGGAAAGAGGTCGGATGAAGTCGAAGTCAGGAATTTGTCAGTTGTCCTTTTGCAGGTCTGTGACATGTGCTGATTCGCGTCTGTTGCCCCAAGCTCCCGAGAATAGGTCATGGAAAGGAAGGGAAGCGGGAGCATTGACTTTTCAGGGTAGCTGACTTTTCGTTTGCATGGTCGGAGCATGGAAGACGGTCCTTGCATCGGGATGTCTACGACCTCCTGAGCCGGAGCTTCTGATGCGCCTGGTGGATGCGCGGGGGGCCAGTGGCATGGCAAGCGGGCAGTGACAACTCAGAGACTCGGCACACCAAGGAAGACGCAATTGCGCGAGTCGGGAACTTTCCGGAAGTGTGCGGCTTCGTCGGCATTAGTGTTGCCGCCTCGGAACGGCCAGTCAGGCGGGTCCAGCCGATGCCAGCGTGTTGACATGTGTTTTCGAAAGCACGGATGACGCCGTTTGTGCCTTTGTCTTGCAAGAGTAAAGAGAATGTGGACGAAGTCGCTGGCCCGAATAGCCTTGAAGCCATTTTCCGACAAGCAACTGCGTGCCCCAAAGAGACCCTCTAAACTGAACAAAACAGTCAATAATTCCCGTGAACTTGAAGACAAAGGACCGAACCCCCTCCCCCCTTGGCGCTGGAGGCCACCATAAGGCATGTGTACAACAGAATATCAATAACCTACAATGCCGAGAAGCATTAAAAATGCCACATGAACCATGAACCAAGATTGGCAGGCTGAAGGGCAGACGGCCGAGCTCGCCGCGGGTTTGCAAATGGTAGGAGAAGGTCGAAAGGTGATGGGAAAATGACCAACAGTCATTCTTCAATGGCTCGACTAAAAATCTTACTTTGAGCCCTTCCAGTTCCACGAATGGTCCAACCAAATTTTCCTCGACAGAGTTGGAACAACCAAAACTAGGCAATTGACCCATCTCCGAAATGCCATCCTCTGATGTCGTGTATCCGTCCACATCGTCGCTATGAAGAACGACGGGAAGAAAAACACCAACAGGCGCGGATGAAACACCTCGATCATCTGCCACACATTCTCAGGTAACTCGAAATGTCCTCCCTAGGCCTCCCAGGCCCGTCTGACACGCCCCATGGCGACGCCGCCCTGCACAGATCCTGGAACCAATTCCTCGACGTCCACAACCTTCGAGCGATCTTCCAAACGTCCTCGGCCCACATCGACCAGCAATGCGTCGGCGCCCTCGCAGCCATCCGGGTGCCAAGCGACCGTCGCGCGGCCATCGAAGACTCCATCCTGAACCTCTGGGACAGCATCGGCCTCGTCGTCGACTGCTTGCCGTCGGACGTGAACCCGCACTGGAGGGCCGAGGAGCAGCTCCTCAAACCCACGGCCCTGCGCCTCGCATCCCAACGAGCACGTCTCGAGATGGAAAAGGAGCGGTGCGAGGACTGTTGGGATCCGATGCCCTTCACCCTCGACATGTCCACCCCCTCAACTTCCAAAACTTGGAAAGACGAGAACAAGACACTCAGAGTGGCAAGGTCTCTCGTAAACACCAAATACTTCCTTGGCCACAGCCCAGGCGATCCAATCTTCTCCTACAAGCCCTCACCACCCTCCCACCCCGCCGACGAACGAAACTTCACCTACCGCGGCCGCGTCCCGCGCGACCCTCTCGAGGACCTGCTGCGCTTGCAGCTCGTCCTGCCCAAGGTCCTGGCGCAGCTCGTCGTCCTCCTTGCCTTCTTCCCCGAGAACATCTCCGTTTTCCCCATTGAGTGCAGGGAGCTGATGGACGAGACTGACGACCTCGAAGACGAAATCCCCCGGAAGATCCAGTTGCACTGGAAGGCCAAATTCGGCGGCAAGGCCACGGCGGGGACGGCGGCGCACATGCACTTCCTTCGCAGCAGCGCGCTGGTGCGGGAGTTCGCGTGGCTGGTCCACCGCGCGTGCTTGGACCATACCCGCCACCGGTCTCTCGAGGAAACGCAACGAGCACGCGGGCTGTGGAAAGCGCTCTCGCCTGTCGTTGACGTCTTGACCTCGGATAGGACCAGCAATACGTCGGCATGCGAGGCGCTGTTGCACATCGTACGATTGCGCGTCGAAGATGAAGACCGTCAGGCGCGGGAGATGATCTTCAGGGACGGAGAGTACGGCCGCGCACTGGTGTACGCGGAGGGTGCCGTCATCAACAAGGTATGTCCCGATTCCCCCGTCATCGCCGTTGTGAACCTTGTTGTTTCAAGGCGCGCAAGTCCGTCGATCCCAAGCTCAAGCTCGACCCCGAAGCTCACGTCAGGGATGTGGATGCAACCCTGCAGGGTCCGGTCCAGCTCCCCGTCCAAGTGGACAATCGAAATCCCCCTGATCCACCCCCGTCCACCCGGGAAACCCACCGGTCCCGGATAAACCATCCTCCACCTCCACACCTCGCCCATCCAAAATTTCCGGTCCAACAACCTTCCATCAGGTGATCGAAACTGACACACCTCTTCTCACTCCCGCAGTCAATCCACGCCCTCTACGCATCCTACACCGGCCGCTTCCACCCCACCGCCGGCGCCCTCTTCCACCCGACTCGGCACCCGCTTTCCCTCCGGGACCCAGACCTCGACGACCCCGTCCCGATCCCCGACTCCGTCCTCGCCGCGCACGAGAGCATCACGTCACGACTCGAGCTCCCGCCCGAAGCCGAAGTCGACCCCCCCGAGCCGGCCATCGCTGTAGCAGAAGAGAGAGGGTCGAAAGAGAAAGAGAAGGACGCCACCACCGCCGCCGACCAGCAACCGCCGCGCAAGAAAGCAAGACGCTAGCCCCCGTCTTCGAAACCACGGGCTTCCCTTCCCGTCGTCGGCTCCCTGTCTCGCAGCCAACGAAGCCACCCTAGCCGCACCCGAGCCCCCTACGCCGATCCAAGCCAGAGGCAACCCCTCCCGCGCGCCAGGAACCCAGCTTCCCGACCCCCACCCCTCGAGCACCCCGTAAAGCGAAGCACATACAACACACACACCACCAACCCCTCCCGACAATGGCCTCCCTCGCGTCCCTCCGCGGCCTCCGCCCGATCCTCACAACCCTCGCCTCCACACCACCGACCGTCACCGCCCGCGCCCTCTCGACAACCGCCCCCCTCGCCGCCCGCAAGGCCACCTCGGCCGGCACGCCGGAATACGCCGACCGCGTGGCCAACATCCGGCAGCACCTCTTCGCCCAGGCGCCGCCGCCGCTGCGCATGGCCCGCAACCGCCACCTCCGCCACTGGACCATCCACCGCGCCTGGCTGCTCCTCCAGCGCCAGCAGCGCGAGCAGCGCGAGAGGGAGCTCCACCGCGTGCAGCAGAGCATGTACGTCGCCAACGAGGAGCTCCGCAACACCGCCGGCCCCGGCACCAGGGACGAGGGCTGGCTGTACCGCGTCGCGCAGGAGAAGAAGGGCGTCTACGGCGCCGGCGCCGTGCCCATCGAGTACGCGCGCTACCAGAGCGAGACGCCGGCCCGGCAGGCGTGGAACCACGAGTGGAAGCGGTAGACGGGCGTGGCCTCTGCGGTTCGAGAGACGTAAAGGGGTCCCAAGAGTACGGACAAGGCGCGAAGGAAGAAGCCGTGTACAAGATAGACTGGGCGGGAGACTGCGCATCTCCCATGTACCACCACCACCACCACCACCACCTCACCGCCTCATTCTACTGTACCATGCTGTAGAGGTGGCCGTTGTACAATGTAGAAAAAAAAAAGAGTCAATGATTTCAAGTTTGAAGCATCATGTAAAATTTCCCAATATTTATTGCGTAAAGTGACTGCCATCCCCCCCGCGTATGGGGAGAAGAACGCGATCCTCCAAACCCTCCCGAACCAGCTTTCCTAGGCCTCAACTTTTGGGTCGCTCTATGTAACGCTGTCCTATTAATACAGATAATGGAATAAGGGCAACCCCCTTGCTTTCTCGAAGACGTCTCCGCTGGAATCTCGCGCTGTTCCCGCTCACGGCAGCGCCGCTGTCGAGGGGGGAGGAAAGAGGCAGAGAGCATTAAAAGTTGACTCGTACGATACGCGGCAAGTGCAGGATGGTGACGTCCAAGCGAGCCGTTCGGACCGCTTTCCACTTCGATTCGCTCCAGGCCTTTGTGCGCATTCGGCGTAGGCGTGGTGCCTACTTCGTGGCGGCCGCCTCGTGTCGCGGCGGACCAGGATCGACACAATTCGCATCTGCCCCGGGCCGCAGTCTCCTGGTTTCGTGCTCCAACACACTCTCCTCCGCAGAACTCGTCGAGTTCCAGTCTCTTCGCCGTGTCGTGCCCGCACTGGTGGTTGATCGAAAGGGAATATACTAGTAACGAGGCTGTATCGCTCACAGAATAACGCAGCAGCCGCCTCCTTCGCCCTTCTCAAAGGTCAGCAAGGCGGCGCGCGTAGCGGCCTCGAAGACATCGTCGACTCCCTCGCCGCTGAGACTGGAGCACTCGAGGTATTTGCGGGCACCAATCTCCTTGGCAGCGGCATCGCCCTCCTGGTGGGTGACGAAGCGCAGCGACTTCTTGCGCATTTCCTCGATGGCGACGGGATCTTCACGGAGATCCTTCTTCAACCCGACGAGAATGATAGGGACGCCGGGGCAAAGACGCGTGACCTCCTCCACCCACTGTAGCCATTGGTCAGCTGCGGACCCAAAAGCGCCAAGGGCCCAAGCCCACTAGAACGAACCTTGTGCTTGACGTTGTCGAGAGAATCGGGGGTGTCAACGGAGAAGCCGATGAGGATGACGTGAGCTTTGGAATAAGCCAGGGGACGTAGCCGCTCGTAGTCCTCTTGCCCGGCGGTATCCCATAGCGCCAGCTGAACCGACTTGCCGTCTACTCTGCAGTCGGTGACGTAGTTCTCGAAAACGGTCGGGATCTATAGCTCAGGAGGTTCGTTAGGGATCGAGTTTGGAGGAGACGGGTTGGGCAAGGGACTAACGTAATGCTAGAAACGAGCTCTGTTAGCAAAAGTTGGCCCTCAGAATCAATCAGACCACAACGGGTGTCAAAGCGGACTTACCGTGGGAAAATAGCCTAGGGTAAAGACGCTTAGCAGACTAGTCTTTCCGCAAGCACCGTCGCCAATAATGACTAGTTTCCTGTGGACAGCTTGGTTAGCAAGCAAAGAAGAGAGAGAGAGAAAAGAAAAAAAAAAGGTGCAGAAACAGCCGGCGGTGCGAGTCCGGCCTCCTCGATAGCGTGGGGAGGTGCTGCGAGCATGGCGCATTGGCCTGCCAGGGGGCCGTCGGCTCGAGAAACGGACGGAAGGGATCGGAGTGAGCTGGGGAATGTAGTCGTACCTGCGGATGACGTTCTGAGCGTTGTTTGCTGCTGCCATGGTTGCGATCGACTACCAGACGGAGGGATTGTGGGGAAAGGAATCGACCAGAGGTCAATTGAGAGAGATTGGTCGGGCCGTCCGCGGCGGGCGTCGATGTCGAGCCGGGGAACGCGGTGACGGAGCCGATGGAGAATCGAAGCCGGGGGAGTGGTATCGGGCCTGCACGGGAGGCAATCGCCGAGGGTAGTCGATGCTGAGGTCGGTGGGCTCGTATGCGGTGCGGTCGTCGAGTGGGATCGGAGGCCGCGGGAGCAGCGTCGGCGAACGAGTAAGTGTGATGGACGCTGGCTCTAAGCAATGCTGCTGCTCTTCGTGGTGGTGGGCGTATGGGGTTGTTGTTCTCTGAGGGTGTGCAAATGGACCAGAATAAGAAGATTGCAAAGAGGACAAGGGCGGATATGTCGGAGGGAGAAGAGGGGAGGCGTGGGATGGTGAGATTGCAGAGATGCGAGAAGATGGTCAGAGGTCAGGCCGAAGGGGAGGGAAGGGGAAAAAAAGACGAGTAAATAGTATTCGGGGAGGTAGGAGGGCGCCCTTGTGTTTTTCGGGGGAGCAAGGAACGGGAGGGCGACCGGAGGTGTGAGAGGGACGGGCGCGCTAGGTAAAGGCAGCGAGGAGGGGAGGGAATACGAGCTGGAGAAGACAAGACACACGGGGGGGTGACGGCGCGTTGAAGAGAGGGAACTAGAGAGGCAGAGAGCGAGCGAGCGAGCAATCCAATGCAGCGGGAACAGACGGGAAGCTGGAGCAAAAAAATAGTATCGATCGTACTCTGGAGGAAAAAACAAGAGAAGAGCTGCTGCGCGCCGGAGCTAGAGCAGAGCTGCACCAGCAAGACGAGAAGGACGACGGAGTTCAGGACTCCAGGACTCCAGGACTCCCAGGACAGGGCCCAGGGGAAAAGGACCTGGTCAACTGGTGTGCCGGGTTTGCGGAGCACAGGTGAGCGGACGCCGGTGGTCCATTGGCCTCGCCGAGGCCATCCGTACCTAGGAACCCGTTGGCTCCCTCGACCGGGGCTGGCTGTTGATTTCCGGCGCGGCAATGCTGTGGACGAGACCCTCCTTCGACGAAACAAATGCAAATCTAGAGCTGATGGAGTGAAGACGTACGCACGCCGTTCGAGCGATGCGCGCGCTGCAGCGTTCTGGCCAAGCTTTTGGCAACGGTCGGTTGTGCCTATCGATGGTTGTTACGTACAGACACAGCGAGACCAGGGTCGGGCGTCGACGTCCCAAGGGGTTTCAAACTTCCGGGGGGAGCTAAAGGAACCCAAACCGCGGAATAGGCCAGGCCTAGTCGGGGGTAACTCACCTTCCCCCAGGTAACGACTCCAGAAAAACCCACCGTGCGGTGCACCGGGTGGTGCGTGTGGTGGCACAGCACACGAAGAAAAAAACCACCAAAAAAAACAAACCACACCATGCGTCGAAGAAGGGGGCGCTTCAGGGTCGCTCCAGGGAAAAGAAGGGACGAGGACGTCAAGGGCATTCGGGTGCACCCTTTCTGGACTCCAGGCCCGTCCAGCCCCAGTCTGGTCCTTGACGTCCGATCCAACGAGCCCAGCAACACCACCACCGCCGCCAACAACAACAGGTCCAGATCCGGTTCGTCGATGCGGCCGGTGTGGGAGGTTGCAACCCGCCTGATCGTACAAGAGTGGGAGAAAGAGAGAGAGGGAGAGAGAGAGAGAGAGCCAGCGACCCTCGAACCCCGACTGCCCGCAGCAACAACCGCACCAGCTGCACCGGCTGCAGCGGTGCATGCGAGGTGGATGGGCATCATTGGATGCCACCAACGCGGCCAAAGGCACGCACGACCCAGTCAGAGATCCGACGGCCCTGTGGAGCAATGACAAACAGCCCACAGCCGTCCAGTCTGACGTCTCCGGCGGCCTGTCCGCGCTGCGATGCGTTGCCCTTGCCCGGCCCCTAGGGACAGCTGGGGTTCCGGGAGGCTGAGCTGATGGTGCATGCACCGCAAGCCTCCAAGCCGCGGTTGGGACCCAACGTCACCGTCGATGCTGATCGCCATGCTGCCAGGTACCGGCGAGAAACAAGCGCTTCCAAGAACACGCTCCAGGTCCTGCCGTGGTCGGCTTCGGCGAGCTGTCGTGAGGTTGGAAGAGACCTCGAACCCCCGTGGAAAAACGGCGACGATCCGACATGGGGCCAAGACACCTCAGGCGGACGTTTTGCCGCCCATGGCTGAACTCCCGCCGCCGTCGCCCAACCCCCAAATGCCAGCCTCAAGGGCGCCCCTTTCTAAATTAAGACGCTCCCTTTCCCGTGGTCCCCTCGCGGCTCGCCTGCGAAATGCAAATCGTCGCTAAGGTTTCCGGGGCCGATCGCCGAACCTGCGATTAGCGTCGAAACAATTCCAAGCTTCCAGGTTTCTCTGCGTTGCCAGTTTATGCGGCTTCGGCGCATGTCGACGACTCCCCTCTGGTCCTCGCCCCTTGCGCCCTTGGCAACCGTGAAGGGATGACCCCGCCCTCGTCCCGCAGACAGCCTCGAATTTTACCTCGACGCCATCTGTCATGGTCCATCTCGCCCGCCCACCGCCATCGTCAGCTACATCATGTGTTGCGTACCTGTATGTTTGAGAAGACAAAACTTCGGATGCCGTGGCGGCACCGATGGCACCGCAGGCCTCTCTGTGTCACCCTCTTCCCCCCAACCGTCGCCAGGCCATTTCCTGCCTGTCCTGTCCCGCACCCCAATCGTCATACGCAGCCCCCGAAGGAATATAGGGCCCTGCGCCATCCGGTCCCCGGAGTGCGGGTAAGTCGCCACACCAGTAGTCAGTAGCGTAGCGCACGCCAGGCCAGAGGGCCGCTGACTAGGCAAACCCCAACCACATCTCCGTGCGCCGTGTCTCCATTTCTCTGTGCGGCCGCCTACACCAGCACCAGTGCTGTGCAACGTTTGCACCGTCCGGGCTGTGTTGTTGTGCTATTGGACCGCGGTACGGCAGTCCCTTCACTCTGCAACCGTCCGGCGCACGTACCGTCACCCCAGCTTTGTGGAGGGAAGCTGAGGTTGTTGACTGCTGCTGGTGAGGCGAGTCGGACCGCCTTCGCGGATACCGCTTACACTCGCTAACGCTGCGACGAAGGGGTTGGCCAAGGTGATCCGTTGTGTTCGTCTGGCAAATTGCCCATCCTGGGGACAGACTGACCGGCGCTCATGGGGCTCGCACATATCTCCACGATGCGAGACTGCCCCCACGGGTAGAATGGCTCATTCTGGAGTCGGAGCCAGGTGAACAGAAACATCCTGTTCTTTCTTTCGCTTTCGCTCTGTCACATCCCCAGAACGGTGTCCGCAAAAAAACAATGTTATGGGTCTGCCTTCCGCGGTGGAGCCCGTATGGCCCGCCGTACCATCGCCGACCGAGGGGCAGTGTTGACTTTGCTGGTACCGGTGTTGCAATGCGCTGCCATACGGAGGCTCCCTCCCAAACAGCTGCTACCGACGCAGCCAGCGATTTCTGGGGCTTCAGTTGGCTGGCAGATGAGCCCAAGACCAATGGTCGCGCGGCACGCAGCTTGTGAGTGTTGTCCGTTTGTGCATACAGTTGACCACAGGTCGGATGGTGTTGCATTCTTGCCCGTAAAACCAGGGTGCGCTCCCGCCTAGGATCTGCTGGCCACAGCTACTCAATACGTGCACAAGGCCGGGACCAACCGACCAACTGAGAGTCCAGAGCATTTTCGCTGGCTGCACGCTAATTGCTGCCGCATACCAATGCAGTCCCAATTGTATAGGGCGGTCGGGTCGGGGGACCGCCATTGGCCATCCGATAGAGGCCGGTGGCCGCGCGGCGCCGGTGCTGGAGGCTGAAAACGCGGGACGCTTCGGAACGGGTGGGATGTCTTCCGTGACCTCCGCCCAGTTCTGGCATTGTGGTACCGCCGGCAGCCTCGGAAACGACAAACGAGCCTGCGTGTTGGGGCAGCAAGGGATTGGTTGACGCTGCCCACCAGCAGCCGTCGCTATTGGCATTGGTGAGCCACTGTCTCGAGCAGAGAGCTGGGCTGGCCGTCCTGGTTGGCATGCCATGACCGCAGAGCCTTGTGGGCGGGAAGCATGTTCAACAATTGAAAGGTATCAAAGTGTCGGGCATGCCAATGAACCACACAAGGGGCGCTCCGCCAGCCGGCGCGCCACGCGGGATTGAGACGACTGAATCGCAATTCAACTTGGGCCACGCTGACTAAGTAACATCGGGCATCTGGGTTAAATGGCTCCCGTGCAGCCCGATGTGACGCGCTGCTATTCCCATGGAGGGAGGATGCAGAGAAGATTCCAATGCCCAATCGTCGTAGCCGTGGCTGGACCGGGGAGCTTGACGTCAAGAAAGCTGTTCAGCCATTGTTGGGGAGGGTTCCGTGAAACGTCCTGTGTTGGTCTTGGGCGGCCGAGCGAATGCAGTGCCGGTGCGTTCCGCGGGACGGGAGGGACGCTGAAGTTAGACGACGCAGGTGATGGGATGACATCAGGTCGTGAACCAAACTTCCCACGGCGTGAATTGGAGGAGAGCGGGACGGACCTGGCCTAGACCTCCCCAATCTCGATGTCGGTGCCTTTCGCCTTGCAGGACAGCTTACGTAACATGGGGATAGGGATGGAATATCTGTCCGGGTTCTCAAAATCGCATCTCAGCACGGACCAGTCCGGGTCTGATTATGTCAGCCTCGGCGAGGCCCTTTACAGCACTACGCTACGTACGAAGTACATGCCATGTACGTATCTAGAATGGGACCTTTTGATCTGGTGATGCCTGACAGGCTCCGCTCCAGCCCTCAGGCAGCAAGGGGGAAAAGAGAGGGGCACAGAGTGGTCCCAGCGGGCAGACAGTCACGTGGACCATGGCACAATCGCACCTTCAGCCTCGAAATCTGATTGACGGAGCCAACAGGCCCCATCCGCTTCGCCTATTCGGCCGCTGACTTGCAGTGTTGGGGCTGTTGCCGTAGTGTGGCTGTCCTGTCCTGTCCTGTCCGTCCCATGTACCGTTCCCATGCCACCGCGCCCACGAGTGACTTGCGCATCCCCGATCCGACGCCCCAGCATATCTCTCGCTCGCCAGACCTTGCTGGGCCTGACGCCAGCGACGACCAGACTTTGACCGGGCATTGGCCGCTGGGCTGACGACCTGCTTGCCTTCGTCCTCGCTGAAAAGAAATTGGACCAGCCAGAGGCCAGACAACTTCCCACCGTCCGCAATATTGACCAGACTGCACTGTCGTTGCACCTCGCCGTCGCCCGTCGTCGTCAAAACCTAGCCGTGCCGCTGCGCGATCCGCACAAGAGTGCCTCGCCAATTAATTCGACGTTGCGTCGAGACACCTCTACAGGAGCCCACGCTGGTCATTGCCAGTGTTGTCTGTGCTGTGCTTTGCTGTGCTGTGTTGTGCCGTGCCGCGCTGAGCTGTGCTGTGCTGTCTTGCTTGTGCTGTGCTGTGCTGGACTCCCGCCTGCCGTGCGCTACAGCGCCTTGCTGCTGTCTGTCCCTTGGCGAGAGAGTGTGGCTGCCCCGGCCTCGAATAATATTCGCCTCCACCTGTGAGTCCTGCCTCATCACCACCACCTCAGCCCGCCCTGCGCGCTGTACCCGATCCCGCCTGCCATTTTCGCGAGCCGCTACCTTTTACCCACAATCGCCTGCCGCCCAACCCAACCAACTTCTCACGAAGAGGGGCAACATCTTGTTTTTGCTCACCCATCTCGACATAGCTTTACCCAGCATCTCTTCAATCGCGAGTCCCGACCGACCGCCCGCCCGCCGAGCCCCGACCTCGACGTCTGCTCTCCCTCTCAACCGCCCCCTCGCAGACCGGCCCTTCTCTCCCTCTCTATGACATCGACGTTTGGTGCTTGGTAGCAGAGATTCGACATGCCGGCCAACCACCGCCAGGCGGCATCACAGACGCCCGCGTCTCCCAACACCAAGGCCACGGCTCGCTACACGAACAAAGATGGCTCCAAGATCATCACCGTCCCCAAAGGCCCCCCCTCCACCGAACCCTCGCAGCCATCGACCCCGACCTCGTCGGCAAGGGCCCCGAGTGTGCAGACGACAGCCACCAACGGCGCCGACCCCTCGGCGCCTACTGTCAATCGCAAGAAGCAGAAGCGTCGCGCAAAGGCTGCCGCGAAGGCTGCCGCTGAGCAGGCCGTCGGTCAAACGCCGAATGGACGCTCGAGTCCTGCACCTGGCGCACCCGCCTCCACACCTCAGCCTACCCAAGATGACGACGACCAGGACTCCAGTGACGACGACGCCGACGACCACCACTCCGCCGACGACCACCCCAGTGCCAACGGCCTCGCCTCGGCCAAGTCCAAAAAGTCCAAAAAGAAGAAGAAGAAGAACGCAAAGAACCCGCACCTCGCCAACCCCCAGTTCGACAACGTCCCGCACTCCCACTCGCCATTGGCGCCCCGTGGGCCTGGAATTTCCAAGGATAAGATCTGGAACACCAGCTCGCAGGAGGAGAGGGAGCGCATCAAGGAGTTCTGGCTCGGGCTCGGCGAGGATGAGCGCAAGTCGCTGGTCAAGGTCGAAAAGGACGCCGTTCTGAAGAAGATGAAGGAGCAGCAGAAGCACACGTGCAGCTGCACCGTCTGCGGCCGGAAGCGCACCGCCATCGAGGAGGAGCTGGAGGGGCTGTACGATGCCTACTACGAGGAGCTCGAGACGTTTGCGAACAACGGAGAGGGCCCGCACATCCTCCCGCCTCACCGCGAATTCCCCCTGCGACCTTCACGCCTCCCGTCAACTTACTCGGGACAACCGCCGTCGCGCGGTCGCATAGTGGAACACGTGGGCGACGATGACGACGAGGAGGACCCCGAAGAAGAGTACAGCGACGAAGAGGACGAGCTCGAGGACGAGGAGGAAGAGGAAGAAGACGACGAGTACAGCGAAGAAGACGAACCGCCAGAGGATGCCCACCCTCACGATCGAGATGTGGCCGACTTCTTGACGTTTGGTAACAGCCTGCAAGTCAAGGGTATGCAGCTTCTGGACTCTCTACTCTGCAGATATGGTAACATGGACTTAGGCGGCATACTCACCGTTGCGGATGATCTCCTCAAGAACGACGGCAAGCGCTTTATCGAAATGATGGAGCAGCTCGCCGAGCGCCGCATGGCGCGGGAAGAGGACGCCAAGGAGCACTTTTCTCGCGGCTACGGTCATCCCGCCAACGGCTCTTACTCGAATCATAACCATCCTCCTCCCGAAGACGACTACGACGACGAAGACGAGGAGGAGGATGAGGACTATGATGACAGCCAAGAAGAGGAATACGAGGATGAAGAAGTGAGCTCCTCTCAATACACATATGACCATAAACACTCGAGTACTGAGCATTACTGTTGCCATCATCAGGACACGATGACCGAGGAACAGCGCATGGAAGAGGGTCGTCGCATGTTCCAGATATTCGCCGCTCGCATGTTCGAGCAACGGGTCCTGACAGCCTATCGGGACATGGTCGCCAAGCAACGCCAGCAACAGCTCATCGAGGAGCTCGAGGAGGAGAACCGGCAAGACGCTCAGCGAAAAGCGAAGAAGGCCAAGGAGAACCAGAAGCGCAAGGACAAGGCCGCGTTGAAGAAGCAGCAGCAGGCCGAGGAGAAGGCGCGCAAGGAGACGGAAAAGGCGGCGGAAGAAGCTGCCCGGCTCGAGGAGCAGCGAAGGAGGGCCGAAGAGCAGCGACTCCGAGCCGAGGAGAAGCGCCGAAAGAAGGAAGAGCAGAAGCGTCTCGAGGAGGAAGAACGCCTCCGCAAAGAGGCGGAGCGGCAAAGGCGTCTCCAGGAACAGCAAGAGAAGCGCGCAGAGCAGGAACGCAAAGCACGCGAAGCCAGGGAAAAGGCGCAGAAGCTCAAGGAGGAGGCTCGATTACGCGAGAGGGAGGCGCGAGAACAGAAGGAAAAGGAGATGCGGGAGCGGAAAGAGAAGCAAGACCAGGCCAAACGCGACAAGGAGGCCAAGGCCAAGGCCGACCGGGAAGCCAAAGCTGACAAGGAGAGCAACGAGCGGATCAAGCAGGAGGAGAAGGCCGCGCAAAAGGCCGCTACGATCGCCGCTGCCCCTATCCCCATTCCCAACTCAGGCCGCCGTCCATCGCAACACCCAGTGCCGATTCCGACGCACCCCTCCAACCCAGCATCATACGCATCTCCAAAGATACCCGTTGCGACGCCGGCTTTGCCCAAGGCCCCAACACCGATCCGCCCCAAGCACGCGTCCCAGCCCCTGGAAACCGGCCTGCCCGAATCTCTAGCTTCGCAGTCCGGCTCCGCCGCCAGCCAAAACCCGTCGCCGCACCCCGCAACGCCCGGCCACACGAGCCCGGCGCCGATTGGATCTCGGAAGACCAGCGTGGCGACCACGAGCTCGCTACCCCATCCTCATTCGGTATCGCCATCCAGTATCAAGGGACCGATGCAACCGGGTCCGTTCGGTATGCCCATGAGCATGCCGCCGCCTGGCTTCGGGGTGCCACCTCCGGGGCTCGCGAATCGCATGCATGATCCCATCTTTGGTCCACCCGGTATCCCCGGGTTCGGCAGACCGCCTCCTGGCATGATGCCCGGCCCGCCCGGACTCAATGGGCCCGCCGGACGCGGCTTCATGCCACACCCGCCTCCTGGATTCGGACAGCCCATGGGCGACCCGATGCACAACATGGCACCGGGACCCGCGACACACTCAAGGCAGGCCTCTGGGAGCTTCGATTCGGCTTCATCGCCGGCCCCGGCGCAACCCATTGGAAGGCCAGCGCCCATCGGACGGCCCGGCAGTGTGGTGCATGGGCAGCGCAACGACCAGCCAGACGATTTTGCGAACCAGCATCTCGGCAGCAGCGCTCTGCTAGACGATGCCGAGGACCCGATCAACGCCGCCATCAACGCGGCCAGGCACCGCAACCAGGTCCCGCGGCCGGTGTTTCCGACCATCCCGTTCGTTGGAGGCATGGACAACGGATTCCACAACATGCACAACAACGTATGGGGGCCGTCGCCGATGGGCTTCGTTCCGCCTCCTGGGCTCGGCAACCCCACCTGGGGCAGCCCCATGATCCCGCCAATGCCCTCACTGGGTCAGATCCGTACTGGCGGAAATCCTCGCTCGGTCACGGTTCGCTTGATGCTGTGCCGCGCCTGCAAGGAGTTGCAAGCTCACGATGCCGACAACTCCGAGTCGTTTGTTGACCTGGCGGCGATCAAGGCCGAGGTGGACCAGCTCAGTAGGACGGAGGCCATCTCGGAAGATGATCTACTGGACCTCGCCGAAACGGAAGGAAACGCTCACAACGGCGGGGGCACCTTTGAAATTCGGCGGGACGCAAACGGTCCCGGCAAGCACTCGGTTCGGTGGGTGCCCGAGTTCAACGACATGGCACAGCCTCACTACAGAGCGGTGGGCGCCCCAGGCGAGATTGGAAGCCCCATCATCGGCAGTGGCACGGCGGCATTCTTGGCTAGGGGGCAGTAGGACCGTCCATCTAGCGAGGGATCGAGGTCTGTGTCTCCGACTGAAAGTCTCGGCACATCCGAGAGACTCTTTAGAGGAATGTTTCGCGCCATGCAGACGGGCCGCATCAACAAGGTCACTAGGGATCCGGGGCACATTGGCGCGGAGAGGGAGAAGCAGGCCAAGAGATGATCCTGAGCCCGACGGGGGAGACGTGGTTCTGTGGGAGAGTCGATGTAGGAACTTTCTTTGAAACTGAGTAATCGAGCCCCCCCTGGGTTTTCTTGCCCAGATAGCCGTCACAAGCGGAGGGGGCAAGCCGTTCCAGCCAGCTTCGATGGCGAAGCGATGCGCCAGCGTTGGCTAATAGAGACTACCCGTGTTCTTTCTGCACGTTGCTTTCTGCATGTGTTTTTGGTGCGACATGTACAAGCCAACATTGGCATGGCGTTTTGTCAGCCCAGGACTGCCTCGAGTAGGTTCCCCACACGGATTGACACCGGGACAAGATGAACCAGAAAGCCCTTGAGCCCCGCAACGATGCACAGTCCAGACGCCCACTTTGTCCACCCACAAACCACCTCAATTCTCGTCCCTCACTTACACAATAGGAACAGAAGAGACTGGCCGAACGGTCCGAAAGAAGGGTCTTGAGCCATCCCGGCCCTGGCACATTTCAACCAACACTCCCAAGCCGGTTGCCCGGCTAGCTCAATCGGTAGAGCGTGAGACTCTTAATCTCAAGGTTGTGGGTTCGACCCGTAAGTTCACCGTCGCCGACATGTGGGTTGGTCACGACAGATTGTCTAACATGAAACAGCCACGTCGGGCTCAATTCCCGTCAGCGATTGACGCAAACATCTTTTTTTTTTCACCTTTTGCCATTTCATCTCTGGGACTGTCGAGGCGAGGTTGTCTTTGGTTCCATGCCGTGGGTGTGGACTGCGACTACGTCTTGCCCTCCCTCGACACAGCCGGGGACGAGGCGTCGTCACTAGCCCAGCAACTTTGGCGGTATTTGAACAGGTGAGCGACTTGGGCAAGGCGATGAACGCCTCTGCGTGAGTAGCAGACCTTGGGACCAGAAAGGCCAAGCCCCCCCTTTTCAAAAGTCCACCGGCGATCTCGGGTCATGCGTCAAGAAGTGGCAAGGCATCGTCAAAGAGAAAAGCCAAACTCCAATTCTAGTGTCTATATGGTATTTCCGCCTCCTCAAGTCGTCAAAGTCGTAGGTCATGCCGGATCCCCGCTCGGTGTAGCCACGGCTGGCCTCGAACAAAGCCCCAGCCGCGCCGTTTATGCACAGCCACGCCCGGCCACCCAAACTCCCATCGGGTATCTCGTAGTCTATGGTTGTTGTTGTTTTTTTGAGAACAAGAAAGAAAGAAATAGGCCAAAAGTGGCAAACGAGGACTTGTGTCTATGAGCTGCGCCACCGCCATGTCGTGTCGTGCAAACATTAGATAATACAGGTGAGAAACAAAGGTTGTCGTATATGGACAATGGAAAAACCAGGAAAGACCGGCGTCATGGTTTTCCGAGAATGGACGGCCGAGGCGAAAGGGGACTAGATCCACGCGGGATGGACGGGCGCCTTGTCCTCGGCGGGCGACGGGCGGCCGAGGCGCTTGAGGCGGAGGTTCTCGATGCTCTTCATCGCCCACGAGCGAGGCCGCTTCGAGGGGTGGGGGACCTGGAGGAACGCCCCAAAGGCCTCGTGGTCGTCTACCGGCGACGGCGCCTGCTGCGCCAGGCGGCCCAGCGCATGGGCGTCGGCCCAGGGGCTGACGGGGTTCGGGGAGCCGCCGCCGCCCGCGTACAGCGCGGGGTCTTCGAACAGCTCGCCCTCGCGGGGGCCGAGGACGACGTCCGTGGACCAGGCGTCGCGCTCGGGAGGACGAGGGGCGTGCCGGGGTGGGGGTAGGCGAGGGAGTCGGGCTCGTCGGGGACGCTGCGCGGCGGGGGGTGCGAGACGGTGGCCAGCGTGGTGTGGAACACGGGCTGCCGCTGGCCAAAGGAGCCACGGTGCAGCTCGTTGTGGCCGGTGATGGACAGCGGGCACTGGTGCCGGAGCGGCCGAGTGGCCTCGCCGGGGAACTCCGGGGCCGGCTGCTCGGGGGACGAGAAGGAGGTCTGGCCCAGCGTCCAGGCGGCGTGGAGGATCCGGGGGACGTCGGGGAGGTGGCGGCACTCGAGGAGCTTCTTGAGGTCGCCCGAGGAGCGCGGCTGCCAGCGCAGCTGGTTGCGCGCCGCCTTGTCCCAGAGGGTGTGCTTCCACTCGTCCTTGAGGGCGCGCTGGCGCAGAAGGTTCTGCATCTGGTGGTAAAAGGTCCACTCGGACGAGGCGGCGCTGCGCTTGTCGAAGTGGCCGGCGAGGTGGTCGAAGAAGCTGTCGACGGCCGCGGCCGCGCCGCCGTCGTCGGAGGCCTCGACGACCTCTTTGCACCCGAGGAAGCCGCAGGCGAAGACAACCTGCGTGCAGAGCTCGACCCTGACCTGGTCGGGCGGGGGGGGGCGTCGCCGTGGTCGATCTTGAAGTGGGTGACGTAGGCCTTTTCAAAGTCGAAGACCATGCGGCACCCACCCTGCGGGCAGACCCAGACGCAGTCGGTGTTGTGGAAGTTTTGGAGGTGCTTCTTGAAGTCGCTCTTCCTGCCGAACCCCACGTAGACGTCGTAGACGGCGCACATCGGGCACTCGATGGGCTTGCGGCGGCACGGGGACTTGACGGCGGCGACCTTCTTGTCGCGGGACGGGGACGTGAGGTACTCGTTGATGTGGCGGTCCTGCCACTCGGAGCTCGAGAGGGAGGGCGTCACCGAGGGCGAGAGGAGGAAAGGGACGTCGTGGGGGTCGCTCCAGGCGTTCTGCGGCTGCTGGCCGCCGTAGAGGCTGCCGGCCAGGGAGGCGGCGTCAGAGCCGCAGAGGGAGGCGTCGGAGCCGCTCCATGGGCCGGAGCTGGTCAGGGACGGCGCGCTGTGGTTGCTGCCGAACGTCGACGTCGAGAGCGTCGAGTTCCGCGCGGGCGCGTTCATGTGCCGTTGCTGTTGGTGGTGGTGTTGGGGCGGCGGCTGGAGAGGCGTGTGGTTGCCGCCCAGGCTTCGGAGGGTGTTCTCCAAGCTCCCGGGCCCGTAGCGTCCGGCGAGCTCGCGGAGGACCCGTACGTCTTCCGGCGACATCGCCGACGGTTCTTGGTTTGGGAACATGCTTTGCGTCCAGTCGCGCCGAGACCGATGTGCGATGTGCCTATGATGGCATGGGGGTGCTCGCCGAATACCTGACGATGGACTTGATAGTTGCCTTTGCTGATTCGAAAGGGAGCGGACGAATAGACAGCGATGACCGATATGTCAGGTGTCACAGAGCGAGAGAAGGACCGTTTGTTATGTAGTAAAAGAAAGACTCGACGCGATGCAAGGCCAATGCGACGAAACAACAAAACGGATGTTGGGGAGTCGACTGACAGAAGGGAACGACGCCAGGCCCAGGCACGAAAAGGAGGCAGGGAATCCGACATTTGTATCCTTTGCCAAGACATGCCGTCAAAGGGCCCGAGGGGCGCCAATGTCGTGCAGGGCAAGCCGGGCCAGGCGCCAATGAAGAACCGATGGAAGGCAACGACGACGGCGGCGCTTTCTGAGGTGTGGCGACTAGTCCGACGCTGGCTGTTGTCACGGTTGTCACGGCTGTCTGGTTTGCGTGCGGTTGTGACTGACGCCTCTTTTCGCATTAGCGCGGGCGCAGGGCTCAGGACTGAGCCCGCTTCTCGGGCGACCGTGAGGATGGACGTGTGTGCCTGGGGTTGCGGAGAGCACCGATTCCTCCGGATCAGAGCAACGGCGCAGACTGGACGCGATATTGACGTCGAAGGGCTGTCGAATCACATCGCAATCTCATCGTCCGAAGCATTCCTCATGCCAAGGCAATCTTGAAAAGGGCGATTCACCGCTGTCGGTACCCAAGTCTGGCTGCTGGGGAACATCTCTCGTCAGCCCCAACGAAGCCTTCCAGAAGAAAATGGATCGACTAGTGGACCTAGAGTGGAGGGGGCCAGACGAGCTCGTCCCCGTCGACGACAAGCGCCAGGGTCCAACGACCAACCGGCGTGGGCGGAAGGTGAAATGGAACATTGCAGATCCATCCGCGGTCGCCTGGTGCGCCAGGTGTCAGAAGACCCTCTCGACGAACCAGAGCCAGGCACCACAGGATTCCTCCTCTCGTCGTGTCCGGATGACAGGTGCAGATCGTAAGGAGAGAGAGAGAGAGGGAGGAAGAGACAGCCTGGCGGGGCTGTGTCGCCTGCGCCGGCGTCCCCTCCAGCTGGAATGACCAGTCTGAGCAAGCCAAGACCGTTAGTCGGCTTCTAGAAGGGCGCTAGAACAAAGGATTGCATAGCTCGAGTGCAGGGGGTGCGGGGGTCGTGGATGACGACGGTGGTGGTTGGGTTCTTGGATAGCGTCAATAGTCAGTCTCACTGGTTCTTGCGGACACTGGCCTCGAGGGCCCGTCGTCTTCGTCGTCGCCGTCGTCGTAGCGTCAGTGCCGCGCCGTTGTCGTCGTTGTCGCCATGGGTCCTTGCGTGCTTGGCCGCGTGAGACCGTCGACTCTGACAGAATGGTTCTCGCCTCGTCCGCAGCCGGGTCCATCGCACGATGGGGCGGAAAACGACGGGGTGGCAGTTGCTTGTTTCCCCCCCTTCCCCGTTCTTCTTCTTGGTTTCATTCTTCCTTTGCCTGCTTTCTTTGTCCCCCGGGGACGCCAAGTCTCGGGTTTCTTTGTCGAGTCGTGCGGGAAGGCAAATGGGATCTGAGGAATCATTCTTATTCTCCTTTTGACCAAACTACTGTCGCGTGTCCTGGAATCATGCTGTGCCGAAACTTAAGGCATAGCGACCCTCGGACACGTGCGTTGCCGGCAATGGAGTGGTTAAGGGCGAGAAGCCATCACGTATGGCCGTTGAAAGGCAAACCCCATGTTCAGCCTCGGACTTTGGATGTCGCCGGCGTCAGAGGGCACCTGGCTACTGGGCGAGCCGTTGGGCGGATGTCATGAGGGCGAAGCTCCAAGGCATTTCAGCCAATATTGAGACCCTGGCTATTGCCACAGGGAAACCACCAGGCAAAGAGGCTAGACAACATGGGCATCTCATGTCCCGTCCAATCCCGTGTCTTGGCCGTCGGTGAACAGGTAAGATGGGTTGAACAAGTAGAGAAAGGCGAGACGAGACGGTCCACTCGGCCCATACAACCACCCCAAAGGCCGAGAGAGAGAGAGAGAGAGAGAGAGAGAGAGAGAGAGAGAGAGAGAGAGAGAGGAGCACAGAAGCCTCGAAAAACATCCTCAGGCAACGCATCCCTCAACCGAGATGCGTGCCTCTTTGCAAGCAACCTGCCACACATTCGCCTTGCCTCTTTTCTGTCTGCCGTGTTCTCCATTCCCTCTTCCCCTCCCCGTGACAAGTCTCTCGGTACTGCCACGGGGATTTCATTCGCTGCCTCACTTCCTGCAAAGTAAACTGCAAATCCATGACACCTTGTTCACACTCTCACTGTCGTGCTGCCTCGCTTTCCTGTCTTGCTTTCCCTTGGGCCTGAGAGCGCCGAGACGAACTCAACTCAAACCCTCCAGATCCCCAAGTCGGCCATTCAACCCCATCGCCGCGTGTCCTCCCCCCCCCCCCCCCCCCCCCCCCCTCTTCCGACTCCCTCTCAGACCCTCAAGCGCACCCTGTTTGTTGCCCGAGTCCCTCCAGCTCCATCCCAGCAACCAGGAACCGCCAAGTTTCCCTCCCCACTAAAGAAACGCTATCCGTGACGGAGCCTCCGCTGATCCCCCTCTAGTCAGTCCAGCGGTTCCAGTCCTGTGCCCCCTCCCGCGCACTGACTTTCAGCCCCGTTGGGTGTGTCCCGACCATCCCCCGTCCGCTTCAACTCCGCGTCCGCCCTACAGAAACCCAGCTCCACAGTAGCCGCATGCTTTAAAGCAAACCATCACACACCTGGGATGCTTCAAGAGCACCAAAGAAGGTAAGAGCCGTTTGGAAATCTGCCCACAAAGAAAAACTCTCTTTTGTGTGTGTGTGTCCGATCCTCACAACGAGGCGTCGTCCCATGACCCTGTCCAACAGGCGGTTCTAGCCGATGACTCGAAAGGAGACCGCCTCCAAGTCATGCGTAAATCACGAATCCCATCCGTCTTGATCGTGGCCCCCTCTCCCTTGTGTGTGACTCCCGCATCTTGCTCGCAGCAGGCTCGAGCCAACGCGTGGCGAGGCCCTTTCAGCCCCTCCCCGTAAAGATCAACGGTTTCTGGCCCCGTTGGCAGATGAAACGAGACGAGAGACAAAGAGCCATTTTGCCTTGTTATACTGGTATTCTCTTCCCCCTTCACGGGACATCAGGCTCAAAAGACGGCCTCACAAAGAAAGTCCCTCCCTTTCGACAGCCGACCAGCAACCACATTGGACGGCAGAAGGCTGAGCGGCAGAATCTCGCTCCCTTTCCCCCTTCCTCTTGCAGCCGCGAGGCCAAGGGGTGCCACGTGGTACGACTGCCGTTGCAGAGAGCCATCCCGCAACTGTTGCCGGGGGGGCTTGCTCGTGCTCTACGACCCTTCGTGCATGACTCGATCCTTACTCGACGAACCATCGAATCTGTTGCCCTCGGTGTCGACTCCGAATCCTCGCCGAATCGCTCAGCTCTGGGAAACTCAGAACGCGCGGCGCGAGCAAGGACCGAGGAGACGCTCGAGCACAGTCGATCCAATAGACCGCTGCGCAAAGGAGAAAAAGAACAAAAACCATCTCAGCATTCTCGTCTCATCTCATCTCAAACTGAAGCATGAATAGTCAAAGGTGCTGCACGAGAAACATGTTCCATTTCTACCATTTCGCCGGTGGGTATAGCATGCAAGGCACTAAGCCTCATGCTTTGCCAGACTGATCCCGTTGGGTCCTGGCCATCCCTCCTTCGCTAAATCTATTGCTGATCTGTACGCGTCCCTGCTTCCTGCCGCGCCTCGTCCCATCTCTCTCTCTCTAAAAAGAGTTTAACCACCTTTTCTGTGCCCGTCTACTCGGTCGTGAAAGAGACCGCCTTGTGACGACCCTGAGCCCGTGGCCAATCGTACTATACAGAGTCCTCCTCTTTTCGTCCAGTCGTGTATTGTCCAAGGCTGTAGAGACAGCGAAAATAGGAAATGTGGCAGTCGACCGTCGTTGGGTATATCGTCTTGCTAGAAACTCCGACAAAGAAAACAAAGTGATAAGAGAAAATCATCTGCTGAGCGAGATGAAGCTGAAGCTGAGGTTTGGCTTGCTCGTGGGTGTTGGTACATGGATCAGCTGGCCCGCTCGTCGCCACTCGATCGAGCCAATGCTCCGCCAGCTCTTTCAAAGCTCCCGGGATCGCCATCTAGTAGGCTTGCCCCGGAGGGAAGAATCCATCTGCGTGGCCTGAGATTGCTGGACTCGCGAGGCTGGCTGCGTGCGGCGCGTACTGCGAGGAGAAATCCGCCATCATGCCCGGATCCTGCATCTCCACGTCTGAAGATTCGGGCGTGCCTACCGCCATGCTCCTCAGACTCTGCATGTCGTCTGCGATAATACCGTTATGGTGCATTGCACCGCTGCTGGACCCGAAGGCCTGGGCGTTGCTGTTTGGGTCATACATTGACGCCTCCATAGGCGTCTGGAAGAAGTGCCCCAGTGTGCTGTGGTTCTGGCCGTTGTGATGAGCCTGCTGGTGGTCGTGGTGACTCGAGTGGGAGGGTTGGGACAGCCGGGAGTGGTTGGCCATCGCATTTGATGACGGCACTTGCTGGTGCGGATGGTGCAGTTGTGGTGGCCTCACAACCCGCTGTTGTCTTGGCACATAGACTCTCCGTTGGGATGCCATATATGCGGCGAGGGCAGGGTTCGCGCCGCGCGAGATCTTGAAAGAGAAAGGGTCAGCCGGCTCTGGAGGTGCGACGCTCTGCTGTCGTGACTTATGACCGGGCATGTGCAGGGTGCACGTGTCGGCAACAGGCGTGGCGAAATCCTCGCGGAACTTGATGGCACCAGAGTCTGAGCCGAGCATGAGAGCGTACTGCACGAGCAGTTTGACATCGCCAATGTGTCGGCATTCCAGTCTTTTCCTCAGGATTCCAGAGGTTTGCGGACTCCACTGCAGAGTGGTCCGCGATGCTTCATTCCACATTGATTCGTTCCAAGCAGCCTGCACCTGGCTCTGTCGCAGTAGGTTGCGTATCCTTGCCGAGTATGACCACTCGCCGCTGTTGGACCCCTCGTCGAAGTGCTTCACGACGTGGCTGACGTACTCCTTAAACGTAGCGCTGGCGTCCGAATCGCCTTGCGCCTCGAATACTTGCAAGCAGTTGTCAAAACCGCACGCGAAGACCACCTGAGGGCAGAGGTTAACCTTGGCCTCGTCTAAAGACATTCTGGAACCGCCGTGGGCCTGCTTCAAGTGCGTCTTGTATGCGCCTTGCCAGTCGAAAACCATTTGACAGCCACGGTGCCGGCAGAACCATTGGGCGTTGACATTATGAAAGTCCTCAATGTGGCGTTTCAAATCGTTTTTTCGCGTGCACGTCTTGGTGATGTCTTCCTCCTTACAGAAGCCGCACATGAAAGCACCCTTCTGCTTCGATGCGCTTGTCGTGCTCGAGGCAGCGTCGGGTGCTGTGTTGGACGACGTGGGCACGTCGCTCCACGATTCTTCCTGTTGGGTCTGGGCAGCTTGCTGTGCCGCCTGAGCCTGGGCTGCAGCCGTAGCACTGCTGCTTTGGCTCCGTCTGCCCAAGATTTTGGAAGTGCCCCGGGAAACATTGGAGATGATGCTGCCAGTGATGGAGGATGCGTCTGACGAAAATGTTCTAACGCTCTGGGTGTCCCAGACGCTCGAGGGGTCATCCGATAGAATGGATGACTGTGCCGACGACACGATAGATGCACCGTCCGACTCTGCGGGGTGTTCAGTCAATGGAGGAAGCAGTAAAATCAAGAAATGTCTGACTCACGAGGACCTGTAGTCTCCTGGATGAGGCGACTCAATTCGTCTGGTCCATATCGGCCGAGGAGGTGCTTGATCATTTGTCGGTCGAGGACGATATCCTTCTGCGACAGCTGCCCGGACTGTTGAGAGGCGCCGTCGGCCCCGGGCCAAGCATTTGCGGACATGGCCCCAGTTGTGTGCGTCGACGTCGGTCGGGTCGTCCAAGAGCTAGCTAATAAGTGCGCGAACCCGTACAGATGTATTGTCGCGAGAAATTGGTACTCGGTCGATTGGTTTGTCGGCCGTGAGGTGTTTTGTGTAATGGTATGTATCGCTGAATGAAGATTGAAAAAGGAGTGAATTGCAGCCAGAACGGGGGGCGTGGCTGCGGACGGTGGAGAGCAAGATTTCCAGACGGCCGGGGGCCTGGGATCTAGCGCTGGGCGCGACGCGGGAACGAGGAGAAATAGTATGGAAGGATGGACAAGATCGATAAGGGGAGGAAATCGGTGCACCTAAGTATCGGTGGCAGCAATGGAATGCCCCCAACTGACAAGGCCAGGCTGGCTTAGGCTTGGCCGAAAGAGCAGGGTTGGCTCTCCGAGCACCAGCTTGATGGACTGTGGCTTGAGGTGCTTGTCTCTGCGTTTCTCTGGACCTGCATCCAAGTTGACGTGATCCGACACGGGATCTTCGTTAGTGCGGGCGTGAAGACAGGAACTGCTGGACTTCGAGCCTCGTCGAGAGTAAGGCAAGAGGGTAATTAGATTCGATGGTGGTATTGTGTATTTGTCCGTGTCCTTGGGACTGGCGCTTGAGAAGGCTGGGCTGGTCTCGTTGACGGTAAGACGGGCGCTCCTCAGTAGCTCGTGGCTCTCTTGGACCCAAGAAATCGGATGGATTGAAGGAGGGACAACGACAAGGCAACGGCAACCGTTGGGTTTATGTCGGGGCCGCGTTTATTTGACTGTCGACGTGCAGGACTTCGGCAGGGTTGGTGTCCCAGTTTCCCAGATCGCTCGTCGTTACGGTTGTTTCCTCGCTGGCATCGCCCTGTCGATTCGAGACGAGAGGAATGACGAACGAAAGAGTGCGAAGGGGAAAGAGAAGGAGAGGAAAGAATCGTGGAGGGGACGGAAGGCAGTTGGCTGAGGGGAAATGCAGCATGGTGCTCTCTTCAATCTCACTGTCTCTGCTGGTCTCTCTAGTCCGCCCTCCCATGAGAGCCTGGCTTGCGTGTGTTCAGACGGTCTTGGCTTGGGACGGGCTGCACTGCGCCATATGGGAGAGAGAATCCAGAGCAGCAACCACCACGCTTCCTCTGGGTGCCTGGGCTTCCTCGTTCACTCCGTCTTCCATCTGACCGTCGCCGGCTTGGAGAAAAAGTGGACTGTCCGGTTTGTTGTGCTGCGTATCGTTCGGGTCCTGATCCCCGTCGTACTCTGCAGAGAGCAAATTGTGGTATGGGAACCGGGGTTGCAACGGGGGCCGCAGCCAGTGACCGTGTTGAGAGGGAAGGGAAAAGAGCCAATCCGAGGGATACCCGGGCCAGCAGCCCGACGAATTTCGACGTCTTGGTGGCATTGGGGTGTGCGATAACGAGACAGGTTTAGTGGACGACGACGCCACCGCTAAGCCGTCCCAGGATGGCCCAGAGATAAAGGCAAAAGGAAACAGAAATAGGACCGCTGCCCTTTCCGGGGTGGTGAGGCAGCATATTTGCAGGGCTGGTACCGTGCCTTGCTCTGCCCAGTGCCCCAGTTGCAGCACGGCACAGCACGCAGCACAGCGCGACACAGCACAGGACTGGGCAAGCTGTGGCAGTCGTCGACCAAGGGTGGGTAAGCCAAAGAGATGACAGCGATGGTCCTGATTGTGGTGGTGGGAGGCACTCGATGCAGGAGAGATGCGAGGGACCCCTGGCGACTGCTACCCCTCTTGGGCCTCGCTCGTCGGTTCGTTCCATCCGCCCCCCAGGGACAGGACGGACAATGGCACTCGATTCCATCATAACGCTGCGCCGGGTTGAGAAATGATATCGCAAGTGCCCAGACTCTTGTCCGGCATGTCACTTTTTCTCACCGGCTGACAGACAGGCTCTCGGGCCCCATGGGACTTCGCGACTTGTAGCGGGTTGCACTCGGCCCTTGCCTCGAAGCCGGGGTCGACGGGGAGATATGGCGGCTCATCGGGCTGGGACTGAGAAAAAGGACGGCATCAGGAGCGAAGTCCGTACCTGAATGACTCCCAATTAGACGTGGTGCGCTCTTCCCAGAGTCAATCGATGGCCGGGACATGCGGGTCAAGGGCCTGTCGAAGGGACAGGGTCACCGGCGCAAGACCCCTGAGACGAGCAGGGCTGGTTTGAGTGGGATAGCCCGCGCAGCCGGCCAGCGGGCCCCCATTTGGGTTCTGTCTGACTGAGGGACAAACACGTGAAGAGGAGGAGAGGGACAAGACGAGTGCAAGATCAGCGCCAGTGTCGAGGACGCAGGCGAGACGGTGGGCGCACTCTTTGCTTGTTCTCTCGGCTGCGTGATGGTGGCAGTCGTTGCTTCTCTTGTCCGACGAGGATTCCCGCCCTGGCGTGTCGCGCATGCGCAATGTCGGCAGTAGATGGCCAGAAGCGAATTGATGAGGACGGCGTGGGCGCGGGGCGGTGGATGATGGACGGCGGAGGCTTCCACCACAGTATCTGCCTTCAAGCTGTGTCACGGAAATGATTGAGGTGAAGCTTGATGAGTGGAGGTGTTTGTGGTGCTGTACTGCACAGTTTTGGGGAAAGCGTGGGGGGAACCTGGCAGTTGCGAAGCAAGGAAGGAACCATGCGCCGCTTGCCCTCAGTTCTCGGTTCCCAACCCAAGTGATGTCGAGTACCTTTCTGCGCACTTTTGGTACGAGTCTACCTTGTCCCATCCCAGCCACCAGCCTGCACCAGCCGTACAGAGAGTGGTGTCGCCCAGCCTGGCGGGCTCCCTCCGGCTTGTTTCTGAGCTGCGAGTGTACGAGATGCAGTAAATCCAGCGGGTTCCTGGCAAGGGCTTCCTTCCTGCCCACGGCCAGTGTAAGTGCCAACACTGTGAACTGGACACTCCGGGGGCTTGCTGTTGAACACCAAGAGTGGATGCCCTCACTCAACACGGGAACTACCGTCGACACGCTGTGGTTTGAGAGTCCTGCCTTGCAGACTGTGTGTGCCATGTACGTACCTATTTCGCTCACACTCGAGTCTGCAATGAGTCTTTCTCCAATAGTGCTTTCCGTCGAGAAGCAACCACTTGGACTGTGCATACAAGCGATACTGCATGTGCTGTACTTGTACATGGTACATGGAGGGAGCTGCTTAGATAAGCAGCAGACGGTGCGTCCCGGGCTGCCTCACCTACCCGAATCACATTAGCGACAAGCACTGCCTCTGCGCTCTCAAAACTCAAACTTGCTGCCTCTCAATCTCGGCTCCAACGATGCCCCCAGGAAACGCTGCATTTGCGAAACGGATGCAAGCCTTGGATGCTGTCGAAAGCCCTTCCCAGCTGCCGGCTCCGCCCAAGAAACAGAGAATTTTCCGCTCACCCAACTCTACTGTCCAGTGCCGTGAACACCTTCACCCGCACGCTGGGAATCTCCCCCCGGCCCACCCCTGCCTCGTCGCTCAAGGTTTTGGGCTATTCTGTTTACTGGGAATCCAGACGTCCTTCAGACAAACAGCGAGATCGGCACCCCGTTTCACGCCTGCTGCAGACTAATCACTTCTCGTCACCCCATCTCACCCTCGCAACCACTTCACAGGACTCGTGGGAACATCGCGCTGCTGCAGGGGGTGCCGCGACACCCTGCCGCTCGTGTTCCTTCCGGGCTCATGTTGATCACCGCCATCCGCAGAATACCAAATCACCATCCGCTCTCTCCGTCTCGCGGACTCGCCGCCACTGTCGATAGCGCTGCCCAGCTTCAAACACCCGCAAACTCGCTGGCTGCCCCCGCCGATGGGCCAGGGTTCAACCTCGAAGACTTCGAGAACGCCACCATCAGCTTCCTCGAGGCTCGCTTCTGCGAGCCACCAAGCCAACACACCAGCCCTCCTGCTTCCGACAAACATGCAGCGTGTAGAACTCGTTCTGGAACGCACGGAACACCCCCCAAGCATGCAGCCATTTTCGATTTGGGCCGCCAATGACGCAACACCGCCCAGTCTTGCTTTTCTGCCCGCGTTGAGGTTGGTCGATATCGCGGCGCCATCGCGTCCTTCCATCGTGCCGTCTTCGTGTCTTACACTGAACAATTACACATTCTTTTTCTCGCTGTAGTTCGGCCCATCTGGGGCTGGAGTGGGGACTGGCGGATCCACCCATTGGCCAACCGGGTGGGGCCCGTCCCGATAGCACCGTCCACGTCTCCGATCCTCGACACATGTGAATGACAAAAAGCTCGGACTCGTTCCTGGCGCAAACTGACCTACTCACCTCAGTCCAGAGACGACGGCTTCAACTGCTCATCGGGCGGTCAATGTCCACGAGAATAGAAGTGCCCGACTACGGCGACTATCGCGTCAACCCACCTGCTGTGCGGAATCTCGCCAAGAAAAAAGCCATGTGTCAGCTTGATGGCGTTCACCTCTAACCCAACGCGCATCATTGTGTGCAATCGGTGCCACCAATATCGGAGCGGCTGAACGCACCCGCTCTTCAGCCGCAACGACCTCACCTGTCAGCATATATCTTCGCGCTGTTTGACGCCAGCGAGGCTCGCTCGCGTCCAACCGGTGACTCCATGACTTTCCCATGGTTGCACAGAGCTTCGTCGCCCTGCGCAGCTAGTTGCCACTGAGCGTAAGGGTCTCGCAAACGACCTTGGCGAAAACTCGGCGCAGCCTGCCAGCTTGCCGCCCACGACATGACATTGGTCTATGACCTGGAAATGCCGTTCAAACCCCAAATCGTTGAAGAACAGCCTTCGGTGAGCGAAATAACCAGACAATCGATCTTGCCTTACTCGCCTGGTCGATCATCTCGGCCAAATCCCGGTGCTAGTAGGCTCCGAGTCGGTTTGCCTCTCGGTGTTGGTCCGGGGCACAGACATCTGGCCGTTCCTTTCCGAACAGAATATACTTTTTTCGATGAGTGGACGAGACGCTTGGCGTTGTATTTCCTGCCACTATTCCGCCCCAATAAGTGTCAACTTCGGTAGGTGCCAGGCGAATATGGACAACATGCTGAATAGCAGCGGGTCGCCGTTGTAGATATCTCGGGACCGCCCGCATAACCTGCCAAGCCCACATCGGGAGGTTCTCAGCTTGGAACACATAACTGCCCAGGATGCTTAAGTCAAACGATTGCCAAACTGCCCGTGAATTTCCTTTGGGGGCGTCTGGTTCACTCGCCCCCCGATGATCTTCCCGCGTGGACCGTAATTTTCGCCGACCATACTCCGAAGTTTTCCAGCACAGGGCTGGTGACACGCACTCGGCCGGCCGGGCCTTCTTGTGTTTGGCGGGCCTCCGCCGTCCATCTCTTCCACTCCGGTTCTCATCTTATCAGACGATAGCCCTCGACGGACTTGTCAAAGTTGACTCGGGCTTTACGGCATACTTTTGAAGCGAGAGCACTGCCATCAAGAAACCCACGAGCTTCCCGAGTCCCTCGCCATGAACTCCTGAAGTACTCTTTCCGTTTTGCGATGTCGGCCAGTTCTCTCAGTAATTCTGGTCATCGGTGGCACGTGGCTGGGATTACGCTTGAACGTGTTATTGTCAGCGGCTCGGTGCGTTTGTGCAAAGGCTTCAAATGATTACTAGGCCTTTTCTACACCGGTGCGCATGGGAATCCATCACACGGCCTCTTGACGCTGATCTACCGAGAAACCCCACATACAGTTTTAACTCGAGCCCTGATGTCTATGTAGCAGGCAGACAAAATTACTGCTACCTGGACTTGCTGGCGGCGTTCAATGTAGATGGCCGGGCAAGCTCGGGAGACGAACTTCCGAGAGTACAGTTGCTTCAAGTCCCTTCACACACCACCGGAACGGAGATGTACTGGTTACCCTCACACCTTGTCTCTGCACTACAACTGGCTTTTGCCTATTCTATTCGCAGCTGTTGCTCTGTAGACCCATTCAGCCACGCGCCACGTTCTTCCTCTCCAGCCATGCCCACATTCATCAGTCCGAGCCGTCTGTACCCAGATCCAGTCTTTGATAGGAACAGCTCGGAAGACTGACTGTCAAGACCTCGAAGAGGGAGACGGACATGGATAAGAACAAGCCACCATGACGCATGTCTTTTTCGGTATCGAAGAGCATGCTACCGTAAAAGTAGTTTTGAGGGATGTCGTTTGCTGGTTGGACATTGCATTCGATGCTGTTCCCCTCAACGGTTCCAAGCCCGTCAACCTGCCAAGGGTTAAGACGCCGTCGGACTCTGCACTTCACGGGCCATGTGTACAGTTGTTCAGCTTGATCACGATCAACCTGCCAGTGAGAGTGGCCGTCCCCACCGTTCACTTGACCGGTATCATGTCCGGTCAAGGATGTTGCTCCGGCAACAGTTACGGACGAAAGCAGCATGGTGAGTTCGACCTGTTCTCACGTCGCAGTTGATCAATACCCAAGACCATGAGGGTCTACGGTATGGTCTCTGGTGTTGGCCTTCCGCAGTTTTCGGAACTATGAACCACAGCGGGGATCTTGGTAGCCACCGCCCCTAGATAACGGCGAGAGATCGAGCAGGCTGTCCAAGGCTCTTCAAGAGTTGTTCCATGTCTTTCACTATGGTCGAGATTGCCACCAGCTTGTCTTTGGGCATGGCGAGTTGGCAGCCGCCGTAGAGCCTTGCAATGTCCCCCCATTCCTTGGTAAGAGCGAAGACAGGGGGTCCGCGGCGTATAACCTCTTCATGACGACCATAATCTTGCAGAAATTCTGTATCTCGAAGGATTCTGTATGTAAAGCAAGCCTCAAACAACTGTTTGCTGGATCGGGTTCGCAGCAGACCTCTTCGTGGCATTCCAATAGATCTGCGTGCTTTCAAGTGAAGTGCTCTCGGGACTAGGAGGCGTTCCTCTACCGCCCAAGCGCGCCGTGCTACAGGTTCGCTTGCACACCATTCTTACCACTGATATATCTCCTTGCCATTAATGTAGGATACGGGTGGGCTTTCCTTGTCGAGCAATAGCGTGACCGAAGGCTCTACCTCCTCAATGTCTCTGGTGGAGAAGCAACCAGCGGCGTCGTTTGCGGCGCTTAAAGTCGATATCCATATTAAAGAGTCTATGTAAACCTCATACATCAGTGACGCTTGTGTGCGAGTCTCCATCGGAATCTATTGGTAGCGGAGGGGCTGAGGGCGGCGTTGGGTACTTTTCTCCCATGTATACTCTTTCTGCTTGCTGTAGACTATGTCGACTATGTGGCAGCGACGACAGATGAAGTGTGTCGGTTTCCTGGTGCAGTCGATGAGATGTCTCTGTATTTGGAGGCGGTGCGGTAGCAAGCGGCATGAACGTCACGGAGAATGTGTTCATCAGGCTCAAGCCACAAGTCAGAGAATGAAACGCAAGACAAGACGGGGCGAAACGATCATATAGTAGGCGAATGCAGAAGCGGAAAAGAAGGATGGAAAGCCAAGCGCGTTCGGCGCTTTATGTGAAGACTGGTTCGAATCATGGGCCTCAGTTGGCCCCATCTGCCCTTGACAGACGGACATATGAACCGTTTCTTAGGAAAGCTAGCCATTATCTAGCACAGCCCTTATAACGATCTTCAGGCAAACCCTTGTGTTGGCCGGCTTTTTGTTTCCAAGGTGAGGCTGGCACGGGGCGGCGGCTTTTGGAAACATAAAACGCTTTTCTTCCATGTATAATCTTTCTGCTTATATACCACGACATATCAATGAAACAAGCATTGACCCTCCCCTTCACCTACTCTCCAAGGGCTCGTCTACAAATCGCCTTCCTTGAGCAGATACGCCGCGCTTCCGCTGCCCGGCCGGCTCACAACAACGGCACCCTCCTTCTGCTCCTCGGTAACCTCGCGCTTGGAGTAGTACTCTCTTTCCCAAGCCTCCCTGACGGCGGCGACCTTATTGGCAGGTACCATGTGGACGGTGCAACCACCCCATCCGGCACCGGTCAGCCTGCTACCGTACGAGCCGTTCTCACGCGCAATGCGGCACAGCTCGTCGATCTCGGGGGCGCTGCACTCGTACAGGTCGCGGCACGAGTCCTGCGTCGCGTTGAGCAGGCCGCCGAGGCGCTTGTTGTAGTCGGTGGTGTCGGCGGTGTCCTTGGGGGCCTCCTGCTCGAGAACCTTCATGAACTGCAGAACGCGCAGGGCCTCCTCGAAGACGTGCAGGGCGCGCTGCTGCAGCTTGAAGCGCTCGGCGCGCACCGAGAGCTTGGACATGAAGATCTGCTCGAGCTCGGCGACGGAGACGCCCAGCACCTCGGCGATCTCCTCGCGGGTGTAGCCCTCGGGGTTGGTCAGGGTCTTCTTGGTGACGTCGATGAGCTCGCGAAGCTGTGCCTCGGCGGCCTCCTCCTTGGACGCGCCTTCGGCTTGCGGCTGCTTGTTGTTGGCGAAGTAGGCGTCGTGGAAGCCGTGCAGGGAGATGCCGAGCGGGGATGCGTCCTTGGGAAGCTCGGTGCCGGAGGGGTTGAGGGCGGCGTTGAGGTAGGCGCCCGCCATGCTGCACTCGACGACGCGGAGGTTGTAGTGGATGGGGCCGGTGACCTGCTTGTTAGAGGTGACGAAGGACTGGGCGATCAGGAAAGAAAGCTCCGGGTTGGTGGTGGGGAAGAAGACGGGGCGGGCGGTCAGGGACGGGGCGAAGGAGACGAAGAGGGCAGAGCCGCGCTGGGAGAAGACGGAGGCGGACTGGTCCATGCTGGGGATTGTCAGTTGGGAGACAGGAGCAATACAGCCTTGAGGCGAGGGATCTCACCCGCCAGAGTTGACGCCGACGGCGCGCTCACTGACAATGGCCAGCTCGGTCAGCTCCGTCTTGTCGACCGTCTGCTCGCCGTTGGCGAGCATGACGGCCAGCGCAGAAGCGCTGACGAAGGCGGCGCTGGAGCTGAGGCCGCCGCCGACAGGGACGGTGCCGTCCATGAGGATTTCCATGCCCTTGGGCCTGAAGTCCTTGCCATGCTTACGGCGCAGCAGCTCGAGGGCGCCGCGCAGGCCGCTCTTGAAGTAGTTGGACCACTCGTGGACCTTGGCGTCAATGGGCACGTCGCCGGCGATGGGGACCTCGAAGGTGCGCGAGGGGTACTTGTCGGACTGGGCGTTTGCGACGCGCAGGGTGAAGGTGTCGGAGTCGGCGGGGGTGTCGGTGACGGAGAAGGCGAGAATGGCGTCGGCGGTGATGGCCATGGGCAGGACCGAGTAGAGGGAGTAGTCGATGTGCTCGCCGATGATGTTCACACGGCCCGGGGAGCGGGCGACGACGGCGGCGGCGTGGCCGTACTCGGACCGGAACTGCGCCAGCAGCGAGGACCAGCGCTTTGTCTGGACAGGAAGCGCATCTTCAGTGTAGATGTCGGCGAGCGAGGTCGCGGTGGGAACGGGGCCGGCCATGCTGGGCGATGTGTGACTTGACTCCTGGGGTATCTTGACGCTGAAACGGAAGAAAGATGGGAAGCCGGTCGACAGGAAGCGGGAGAGAGAGAGAGGAGAGGATTGGGTGTATGGAAAGAACGCGGTTGGCTTATGACGTTTGGGGGTAGTCCCTTTCTTGGTGGTGGGGTGGGACGACGCCGGGTTGTTTGACGATGCGCCGTAATAACCCCGCGATGGAGCTCTGGTGGTTTTCTGGCGCGTGCCTGCTGTGCCTGTTGCTTGTTGCTGCGTTGGAAGTGGTGCGGGTATGCTGGACTGCTACCCCGCAATTGCCCCTCGTTTGGTGATCCTCGTGAGGAGTGGGCGAGAGCTGGGCCCGAATATCTCGCCCAAGACTCGTCACGGGACCCGTGTCTTTGTTAACCGAGAAGGAAACCGAGTTGATTGTTGATTCGAAGGACCAAGAGGCGAGAAAGCCTGAAACCCCGTTCAACTCTCAAGAGTCGCGCAATGTAACAGGCGAACAGAGCTACAAGCGCATTGTTGCGCTCCGGGCCAGCTGCGCTCCACCTCGGACCGGAAGCCCACCGTTTTGGAGATATTTCATCAGCATTTTTTTTTCTGGCAAGCGCCATATCGCGTGGCCACCTAGGCCTAGATTCTCGGGCAGACCACCACGCTGAACCTCAGCTAAGAACCTACCATTCGGCATAGCAACCGAAAGACTTGGTGCGCTGATTTTGGGACCATCCGGGGTCTCCAGCTCAAGGTCTGGCGCCCCATCTCGTTGCGGGCCGCCTTCGGAAAACCGGCGGGGAACTTGAGAGCAGCCTCGGTTGCGACACCAGGCTTGAAGCTAGCGCTGGGCGGCCGGTGTGTCGCCTCTACACCACCACCTTAACAATTCAGCTCAGGCGGATGAAGACGGGCGCTGAACCGCATTGATAACTAGAGATAATAGGCACCGAGCAGCACGCCTTGTGCGGCCCGAAGCTACAACGGGACATGCCACATCACACGTTCTGGAACGTCAAATGGAAAACCCCAGGGACACAGCCAAGCCGCACCGGTGGGGTGACTGCATGCCATCACGGCCTGGCGCAATGGGCTGACTGGGTTCTGGGGGTTTCTCCAAGCCACCGCGGGGATGTCGGGGGCGAGAGACTTTTTCTTCCAGCGGGGTCTGACATCTGCAGCCATCTGAGCAGCAAATTCGCACCCTAGTCAACCTTGTCAACCAGTCCATGCCTGCTCAGCAGACACTGGCAGATATTGAAGAGCTACACGTACTGGGACCAAGTCTTTAAAGAGCTTAACCTGGTGGATGGAGCCCTCTTTTCTAGTGCACCAAGCATTTTGAACTCCCGGAAACTGAGAAGACTGTTTGATGACTTATTGGGGTCAGAAGCCGATCATAGATGACGAGTACGAAGGTCCAATTCGTGAGAAGGTTGTGTGGAGCATGACGTTGGTTGCCGCAAATGATTGATATAATTATTTCGCATCTATATCTCACATCAAGTTCAAAGCTTAGCAAGGTTTCGTGGTGTAGTTGGTTATCACGTCAGTCTAACACACTGAAGGTCTCCGGTTCAAGTCCGGGCGAAATCAATCTTTTGCTGTTTTGACCCCGAATGAAATTCTCTTGTTGTCTCGGTCGTTCTTTTTTTCTCGCTGTTAACCATCCATTACAGCTTAGGTCTACAGGTACGCAGGCGAGCCAGCTATGGGACTGTAAGGAGTCCCAAAACCCTGACCGGGTTACTGATACTATCACCACAACGGTCTTGGAGACATCATCGACAGCGACTACAGCTGAACCGACGAAGCCGTCCGCAGTAATGCTGTCAACCTCAGTAAGTTAGTACACAGAGAATACGTGTGTTGGCGTTGAGTGTGCCATTTCTGGCCTGGCGATGACCTCCGTTTTTAGGACCACAAGGCATCCGACATAAGTATGCCTTTCAGAATAGAAAAGTACCTTTGATCGTACTGTGTACTGTCTAGGCAGCGCCCTGCGGATGGCGCAGCAAGACAGGGCGGAAGCACAGCACATATAAGACAACGATGGATGCACAAGGGTCACCGAACAGCCCAGTTCCCGGGAAGCGACTTCTGCTCCTGGATTCTGGATGACGGACGGTGCATGACATCCTGAGTACAAAGACTGGCTGACCGACTGTGTCTCATATACTTTTACATAAGATACCATAGTCACTATTTCTTCTGTGCTTGATCTGCTGTGAACATGGCATTCGATTGGCCCAGACTTGAATTATATCAGCAGCAACCCAGAATGAGACGCCGGATCCAGACCCATGGGGCGAGCAAGAGCTACAGCACGCCTGGGAGCGTGGGAATGAACGAAGATCATTGCCGCCAAACCATACAGACAGCCACAAAGTCAATCGGGCCCGACATCAACAGAGATGGATCAACTTTTGTGGAACCCAGTAGGAGCGGATCAGTACAAATAGGAGCGTGTGGTCTGGCCACTTATTTGGCTTCTCTAGGCTCCTGGACCTTGTTGACGATGGGAGACTGCTCCGCCCAGATCCCATGTTCGAGGCAGTGTATCCTTTCACTAGTGTTATGCAAGTGAAAGCTGGGTTCTGGATTTTCGTGGTGAACGACCTTGAAGTAATCATCGGTCGACTTCCTGGCGCTCGTCAGCCCAAACTGCGGTTGTATCGCAACGAAGAACATGTACCGACACGGAAAACCTCGCTCTCTAGCGCAACATGGGTCTTCTGATTCAGGATAATGGTAGCTTGACAGCCGGTGCAAGCCCAAACAGCCTCTCAAACACAGCTAAACACGCGAGGTATGAAGGCTTTATCCTTCACACTCATTCGCTGTTTGCGCCAATTGATCAACTTCCTGGCCCCCTCATCACACTCCGAGACCATTCTAGTTCAAACAAGGACAGCCTTTTTGGCTCTTGAAGATCATTTCCAACCATGGTTCCAGACAATTTCCTCGTCCTTCTTAGCTGATGGCCCCTGCTTCACAAAGCGGGAGCCAAGCACACGCATGTCGGATCTATTCAATCGCGACCTATGGTTCAGTAACGGCCTTTGTGCTACCACGATGATGTCCTATTACATGGCACGTATGTTTTTGTTGACTCACCGTGTGTCGGAATTGCTTCCTGAGGAAACGACGGTGGGAGGACGTGGCTCGTTTGGTATCTTGCGGACCTTTCGTGATGCGGAACAGAAACTACGAGACCACGCGTCCGAGGTCCTTTCAATTGTGCGTGGGACGCTTTGCAATGTCGTTAAGCTTCGGGCCATTCAACTGCTTTATGTTACGTGAAGATGTTGTACCCAGCCTAAGGATAGGAAGAGGATGGCAGGCATGCTCAGGGAGATCAAAGATGATCTCGGCATTGTCACTGGGTATCGAGTGGACGAATTGCTTAAAGAGTTGGGAGTTGGGTGTGAATCACTTGGCCTCGTAAGGGCTTGGCCAGTAGCAGTTGTACGTGGCTATGGAGTCTGGATTTGACAAAAGCCTAAGTTGCGGACAGGTTCGAACGTGGTATGACCCATCCCGGTTGACCGTGTGGGAGTAGCAAGCTCTGGAACTCTCAACGACTACAGGTGCCATTGAATCTAGTCAGATAAGCTCCAACCATAGTTGAGGATTACATGTTTGGGTTTACCAATGCCATACCGGGCATCTGGCGGTCTGGGAGAAGCCCTTCGGCATGTTTCTTATTGCTGACGGTTGGAGGGGAATGCGCAACGACAGTCCAATGAAAAGAAAATGTCCCTACCGTTTTTTATCGCCCCCTTCGTCTAGACTCTGGCTGTCATGCTAACTTCGCCTATAGCTTATATATGATGAAAAGAGCAAAAGCTCATTTGCGAACAGCACGGTAACAGGCTGTTGATACAATATTACAGGGTTCAAAAGCAAAGTATTTCTTCTTGGCTAAAGATTATAGCAATTTTGAAAGCCCCCGTGCTAACATAAGCTAAGGACGCGGTACTCCTCATTATGGTCCAAATAGTCCGTTGTCTTCATCTTGTCGGCCAAGGTGGCAAGCAACCACTCGAGTAAGCCAGTCGCCGATTCGGTGGCCGTCGTGGCGACTTTGGGGACGGACGTCCATAGCCCCAGCATCTCTCGGGTCACTTCACCGCTGAAGGGTGAACCCTCGCTTCTTCGACGTTAGCGCCTCAACTTGCCACTCGTCCGAATCGTCCAAGTCTAGCTCGTGGTAAAGGTAACGGATCTGGACGGAAGGATGAACAAGTTCGTGGAGCTGACCGAGCGGATCGTTTTCCATAGCTCTATAGAAGTCAGGGGTGCGCGGCCCTATGCGGACGTCTTCTTCCCAGTACGCCTTGCACAAGTGCTTGATCCAGTGTCTGATTTTGACTTTGTGTAACCTGTGCGAAAATTCCGCACCCCATTTTCAGGCCCCGTTCGGCATCTCAAAGTGGCTCCAAAGAAGTTCCGGGCGCCCGCTGAATCTGACACCTCTTAGCTCTCGGGCAACGCTAGGGTTGAGATTCAGCACTAAAACTTCCAACTGCCTAATTGAGGTAAGACTGATTCTGATGATTAACGCATGTCATTCTGATTCGACAGTGCCGCTGCATTGCTTCTGGCAGGGGCTTACTGCCATTCTCGTGGGAGGGGTTCGAGATCCAAAAGTGCCATGCCAAGCAGAAGAAGAGAGGCTTGCCACAATGCTTATTTAAACAGACCAGCATCGCATGCAAGGCTTTTCAACTTGTCAGGTACTGCAAGCCATTGTCTTGCGTCTTCAAAGATCGCCATGAAGGTTCAAGCTTCCTTGGCTCTAACGCTCCATCTCTGGGTGTCGCTTGCACAGTTAGTTCTTGGAGAACGGATCCCTGCTCCTACGGGCAAGTACAATGTCGGTGCCCAGCGTTTTGTTGTCCCTTTCTTGAACGAGGACGACCTCGTGTGGCCGAACGGTGTCGCAACCGAATATCTCGTCACGCTGTATTATCCTACCTCAGACGAGAAGCCTTGTCCGAAGCCGTACCTAGAGGCCGAGCTTGCTGAGCTGTACACTGCTCTGTGGAGCTACAACATCTCCCACCTGACGTCGACAGTGCGGTGGAACGCCTCGTATCTGGACGAAGGAACGGGCCCCACGCTTCTCTTTGGACCCGGTGGTTGGGGCCCACCGACTGACGGCAACTACATTGTTACCTCCGACCTCGTTTCGCACGGTAAGCCCACGAATGCTGGATTTTCCTGGCCGGCGCTGACTTGACGCTGGAGGATACGTCGTGGCTGCATTTGACCACGTCTATGAGCAGCCCTTTGTGCGATACCCCAATGGCACTGGTGTCTACGGCCTCTCGCCAGCTTTCAATAACTACACTAATCAATGGGTTGAGGAGTTGCACGCCACCAGGGTCAAGCACCAACTGCATTTTATTGACTACTTCCCCTCTTTGGTGGCAGATCTCAAGGCGCCCTTCAAGACTGATAATTTCGGCGCGTTCGGTGTGTCCATCGGAGGCTCCGCTGCTCTGACTGTGGCTCTGGAGAGCGACGCCGTAGCTGCCGCCATCAACGTGGACGGTACAAACTGGGGTCGATTGAACAGCACCTCCGACTCGGACCTGAAGAAGCCATCAATGGTCCTCGGCTTCCAAAATCACAATGCAAACACCGATCGCACCTGGAACAATTACCGCGCCTGGCAAACTGGCTGGTGGCGTCTGTTCTCTGTAGATGGTAGCACGCATGCTGACTGGTCCGACCTGACAATTTGGAAGATTTTCGGCACAACACGCCCGTCGGGTCCCATTGACGGCAACAGAATGGTCAACATCTCGAGAACGTTCATCAGAGCCTTCTTTGATAAGATTTTACTGGGTACTGAGCAGCCACTTCTGGACACCCCTTCAGAGGACTTCCCTGAAGTGCACTGGGATGAGGTGCATGATGGATAATGACAGGAACAAAGAATTCCGGTAGAACCACATGGAAGAATGCAGATCGAGTCAAACACTCTTAAAAATTACTAATGTAATTTGCCCGAGTTGAAATGTTTATAAAACTAGTGTTTCATGTTACTGATGAATGAGAGGCAGGGCTGGAGCAACAGTCTGTCAGCTCACAAGGCTCCTCGTCTCAGGGGCAACGCTGGGATCTGAAGGGAGGGTTCAAATACTCCAGGTGGTCGAAATCCTCGCCCTGTCCTGTACAGTCATCAGGTCTAGCCGCAGTGGCCTGTGGCAGTAGGTTTATATGAAAGGTGTGACTCAGCAGTTGCGCTATTAGCTCCGGAAAAGAACTCAGAGATGGAAGGGCACCATGGTATTAGAATTGTTTTTGTCAGTGCAAGTTCTGTGGACGGGTTTTAGGTAGGGTCGATACTTTTAACGATTCAACGAGGGATAAACGGGTTAAATTTTATAGACTATGCGCGTGACCTCAGTGTTATTCAATGGGGGTCTGTAGTGTCCCGACGCCAACACATGCTTTACAGACTGGCAGCGGTGACTTGTTCTAGAAATCAGCCATTGACCCGTTATTGACTGTTTGCAGTTCTACAACTGGAACCTTATCCTGGGCGCAAACGGCGGAGATTTGAGGGCAGAGGCATGGGCTAATTTTACTGTTGTTTTAGCATCAGTAACCAGGAACATAAAGAGAGAATATCTAATAGCATAAAATAATAAACCTAGCAAGAATTAATCGCAAAAGACCATAAATTACTTAACACCGTTATTGAACCCACCCTTCCTTTCTCATCATCTCCCCAGTCCACTCTCCCAATCTCTTTGCAAGTGTCTCATCCTTCGCCGCACCGCTCTGCCACCTTGGCTCCCCAAATCGCCGGAAAATTTCGAAATAGGTACCGCTCTGTTCCGCCTTCATATCTCGACTCGCTGCGCAGAATAAACCGGTCCATGACCCCTTATCGGCAGGCCAAACTAAGCCAAACATGCGTAAGACCGAGAAAACGCCCATAAAGCCCGAACCCGATTCCCCCACCGACGTTGCGAGGTTCGTCTCAACCAGACCTGGATGCACGGACGAAACCCAGATCTCGCCCTCTTGGTTCTGAGCCCTAGTAGAACCGGGGCCGTATGTCTCGTGTAGGGTCTTGGTGTGCAGAATGTTGGCGAGCTTACTCTGCCCGTACCTCGACCATGGGCTGCTAAGCTTGAGCGATAGGTCCTTGAAATTAATGCCGTCCTTGGGTGCGCCCAAATGGCCCGATGAAGTGAGGTTGACGATGCGCACGCTGCCGGGAGGCAGCGTCTTGGCGGTCTGCAGCATCAGTGGAAGCAGGTGCTCCGTCAAAACCCAGTGTGCGAGGTAATTGGTTTGCCACTGGGCCTCGTGGCCATCTTTGGTCATCTCGAAGGGCGTCGCCATGATGCCTGCGTTGTTGACCAGTCCGTGTAGGGCCGTCTCGAGAGTAAGGAAATGCTTGGCGGCCGCGACAACGCTGGCGAGGTCCATGAGATCTACTTTGAGGAGGTCGATATTGGCCGAGGGGTGTATTTGCTTAATTTTGGCAATGGCTGCTGCGCCCTTCTCTTGGGATCGGGCGCACATGTAAACGTGGGCACCGTGTTCTGCTAAGTGAGCTACGGTATAGTATCCTCTGTGGTTCGGTGAGATCAGCGATTCGGGCCTCGTGATGAGAGGGGAGAGGGGAAATTTACATGCCGGAATTCCCACCTGTGACTATGAATACGGTGCCGTTGAGGCTGGGGAGAGTGTCGGGATGGAAAGTCATGTTCAAAATGAGCACTTGAGTCAAATATGGGAGTGTAGAGTGCTAGGAAACAGGTAATTCAATGTCCTGGAAAGGGTTTATGTTTCTGATCATCTGAAAAGATGCGCCGAGCTTGAGGTGCTGCTGCGACCTTTATAATGCTCTTATTGAATAAAGTCCGAGAAGGTTGTATTTTGGATGGTATTCCGAGCATCAGATATTGTGAGCAAGCTGCATAAGCCTTAGGTCGATCAAGTCACATTCAACTTGGACGCATTGAAAAAATGGACCAATAGGAGAACTGAGTGAGTGAGTGAGCCAGCTGCATGAAGCGTGTGGCTCACTGTCAAATCTCGAGCTACTGCCAAATTAGCCACCCGCAGGAAATCATATGAACCAAATGGTGCATGTGTGATGCTGCTGGAGCTTGTGATCATGGTCAACAATGTGAGCAGGCTGCATGACGCTAGACCTGCTTTAGTTAAGACTCCTAAGAGTGACGAATGATATCGTGCTATTCCACTTAACCCTGTCTGTCTGCGCCTCAGCTGCGGAATATCAGGGCATATCTATTCCTCCACTCCCGAGTGTTCAGACCCGTCACTGTGAGCAGGCTGCATGGACCGCCTTGGTCGGTCTGAAGAAACCTGCATCATCCATCAACAGTTCCTTAATTACGGCAATTGAAAAGTACACCGGCATCATGGCTAGTACATATCAGTCTGCGAATTCAACAGCACCATTCATCCAACTGTCTTCGATGCCACAACTGGCTGAGGTACGTATCAGGCCGACTGCGCCATTAAGACGACATGACATGCTCATCGCATACAGGCGATAAGGAGGGAAGACGACTGGACTGGGACCAAGGATGCTGCAGCACGCAGACGAGCACAGACTAGACTCAACACAAGGGCATACCGTAAGTAAGGCCTTGTTCCCACTTTCATCCAAATCAAGAGTCAGGGCCAGTCCGACCGAGGGGTGTCCGGTTTCGAAATTAACAGTCCAGAAGGGAAACGCAAAGCCCTAGAAGAGAAAACCGAAGCATCCAGTGCCATAACCAGGACGTTGGGCAACCCAGAACCGCTGGTGGAATGCTGGGACATCGAGAAACAATCCGTTTCTGTCGTCCCAGAATCCCACATGAAGCGACTATTCAATGCGGGAAATCCTTTGCTGCCAGATACACCTCGAAAAAAGCCGTTTGGCATCGTCTTCCCCCTCTGTCCAGACCACCTCATCACACTCCTCCAATTCAACGTCCTCCGTGCCCTGGCTGTCAACCGCACGCTAATCTCGGGTATCCTCGTCACGCCCCTCGACTGCAACGAGGAAGTCACCCACGTCATTTCTTACCCATCCAAGCCCGAACTGCTCCCTCCAACACTCCTGCCCACTGCCAGTCAACAAATGGTGCCGCATGATGACTGGATTGACATGTTCCCGTGTCCTAAGGCACGAGACCGCCTGATCCGGGCCGCCGGCACCTTTGACGAGGACGAGCTGTGGGCCGACTGCATCGGTGGGCTGTATGAGGGCTTTCCGGACGATGAGGTCGAGCGACGCGGCATTATTGCGTGGTCGCCACCCTGGGACATCACGGGATGGGAGATGTCGGAAGGGTTTTTAAGAAAATGGGGTTGGTTGTTTGATGGGTTGCCAGAGGTGTTGGAGGCAACGAATCGGTGGCGGATAGAGAGAGGCGAAGAGCCATTTGCTCAAAATATCCATACGTTACATACAACCGTATGACCTATATGATTTCTAGCTATTTATTGATTATCAGCCGAGTTAGATACTTGCGTTATTGTTATGTCTATTTCCTAGTTGTGGATATTGATAAAATTTACAAATACCAACTGCGTATATGTCAGTCGAAAGTTATTCGACAGAGGTAGGCATTTTGAACTAACGCTATTACTTCTCCGTGGAGACATTTATCTAATTTAGTATGCCACATAGCGAAATTCCATAATCTGAGGCATTCTTGGTGCTGAGCCAACAGTGCGGTGAGCTTGTCCGTGCCAAAACTTAGACAACAGGGTGATTACCGGAAAACGATTCCGTCCCACACCTCGTTGATATTAAGCCCGAAATTGGATAAAGTTTTATTCAAGGTTTGTAGTCTTCTGCATTTGATCATTGGACAAGCAAGATTGACCATGCTACTGACCCTTTGCCCAGCAGGATGTTCCATCAGCCCATCAGCAAAGCACTCGTTGGCTGCTTCTGTGCTACACTTCTATATTGACTGAGACTCACAGCAATAAATATTGCCTTGAGACATAAGTCGCCCCGGCTTCTGAAATGATGGGCCGGCACCTGCAATTGCTTCCGCGCTCCTGGCAGTCGCTAACGCGGCTGAGCGACTTGGTACATCGACCTTCCCACGGTGCCGCTGAGAGCCGCCTCGGCCTCGGGGCGTAGATTCGCGAGCACCGCCATACGGCCCATGGAAGGGCACGTCCGCATGTATCAGTGGTCGTTGTTCAGCCATGTGTTGTCTACCACGATACGATCCAAACGGATCTCGGTTAGTTATCGATCCGGACCGTCCCTGCCAGACGTGGAAGTACCAGTGGAGTATCAAGTCCCACTACGTACGGGTCTCACGGTCCCCTACTTTAGACAATATGGCACAGTGAGGGCGTTGTAGGTTGTCGTCGGCGCTTCGGATGTTGGCGGGCTGTGCTAGCAGGGCATAGCTGCGGACCAAATAGCGGCTACATCTGAGTAAGAAATCAAGCCAAATTCAAGTCAAGGTTGTTTGTCGTGTCTATTGTCACAAGGGTTCCTCCAGGTCTTCAGGCTGCAAGAGTGCCAACAATTTTCGGGTCATATCGAATTGACCTAGTCTAAGAGCTGTTTTTCGGCGTGTATCGACTCAGTCTTCGAACCCGTGCGCCAAAGTAGTAAAACACAATAGGCACGGGAAACAGTCCCACCGCCAGGAACCCGAGAACACTGGTGGCCCACGCAACTCCTAGCCTGTTATACATGGCGTCAGCAAACAAAGGAAACCCGGCACCGAATAGTGCTCTGACAACAGCATTAGCGGCTAGAGCACTGTTCGCGTTCATCAGGTAGTTGTCAATAATATATGTTTGTCCTTGAAGAAAAATACTTCGACTTGTCGTTAGCAATGAATTCCACATCCGTGGTATTTTGGTTGCGGGGCTTCCTGGAATGATGAATTTTACACTTACAGCAGAATACCCATTCCAAGGGGAATCCCGGCCAGAACTTGCGCCAGCCAAAAGATGTTTGGGTTAGATGTCCAGGCAAACCACAGCAGCCCAGCGGGAAAGCAGGCACCCCCAATCATCATCGGTAGCAATCTCTCCTCGGGGGGCAGGTGACCTTTTTCGTTCATTATGCGGGTGAACCGTGTACGAGAAAAAAGCACCACGATAACAGCGCCAATAACGACGCCAAGAATGATGGCTAAGAATGGTAGGGCACCCACGCCTTGGCTCCATCCTCGACCCTTCTGGAAAGAAGCCGGGTAGGCCACGAAACAGAGGTATATCAGACCATATACAAACGACATGTACAGGGTAACGAGTATAATAATTGGCTCGAGCACGAGCATCGCGAGTGGTCGAATCAAAATTCGGTTAGCAACTTCATTTATATCGATCGGTGATTCTTCAGCTAGCGCGTGAAAGGCTGGATCTTGCGTAGAAAGACGGACAGCTTCAGCGCGTTTTGCTAGAAGACGAGATGCCAAGGTCTCGGGCACCATATATAATGCAATAGGGCCGAAAGTCGCCGCCATGATAGCCGTGATGTATGCAGTCCAACGCCAACCGAGGGAACTTTGTGTAATGAAGCCGCCAACGATCGGACCAGCAACGGGGCCCTGTGCACTTGAATCAGAAACTCATGATAACCAATGCTGAAGATAATCGAGACCATACAACAAAGTTTGCGCCAGCAAAAATACTCATTGCAATGCCTAGTTCAACGGGCGGCCACATGTCCACCAAGGCGCCACCGACGACGCTGAGGGGTGAAGAACCAAAAAAACCACTAAGAAATCGGCAGACCATAACGGTCTCGATATTCTTCGCAACTGCGACGGGTATCTGAAATATAGCGAAGGCAAAGTAGCCAATAAACAAAGGGTATTTGCGGCCGTAGATCTCGGATAAAGGACCGAACATCAAAGGTCCAAAGGCGAATCCCTAAGAAATGGTTAGTTTGCTCCTTGTCTTCGGTTTTGATAGCAGCCATACCAATACAAATAGACTCGTTCCCAAAGTCATGACCTCCACAGAGACCCCAAACTCCTCTGCAGCAACTTGAGTCGCCGTACTGAAAATGCTGCTTGCGAAGGTGACGACCCAGGTTAATGAGCCGAGGGAGATCGTGACGGCCCATTTCTTCCGACTTGTCCAATTTTGTGGATTCTCCGGATCGTTTGGCCCTGTCCAGCTGATAATTTTGCTCTCACCAATCTCTACTGTACTAATCGCCATTTCGCCTCATGGAACTCTAGCAGCGCGAACTTTGGGAAGTAATAGTGATGATTATGGGCGTAAGAAGAATACAGCCACGGTAAGCGATATGCTCATGAGGAGTGCTGTAATGATAGTGGAGGCCACACTAAAGTCCAATAACAATACAAGAAAGTAGCTTAAATAAGGCTGTCTACAACTATTCGAGATTCAGCCTGCCGGCCCGATAGAATTCAGGTCTGTCCAGTTGTCCAGGAATTGCTGATTGGTAATCTGCGCTAAATAAAGGAGTTAGTTTCACTACCTAGCAGATACATCCCGATCCCCATGTATCATGTGTCCAGACAATCGGATGTTTCCTCGACTAGTAGCATCTTACAAAACTCTTCAAGTAGCGAGAGTTTTGGACGTGATAAGCAATAGGCCGACTTACCGATTATGGCGGTAACGCCGGACTGAATCTCCCCTCGCCCGCAACAGCAGGCATGGGGCCCCTGAGCTTCCATGTGGACCTTGAGAACTCCCGAGGAGCTAATGAAAGACTCAAAAGAGGCTGTGTCTAGGCCCTAGACCAACAACTGGGCAGCCTAGGATACGTGATTGGGGAACAATTCGTCGATTCTACCCTGGGTGAGCAATGGGATGACGGAAGATGGCCGAAAAGTTGCAGCCAAAGTACAACTTCAGATTGTTCTCGGCCCTAGAAATGTTAATGCCCTGCGAATTTTAGTCATGTAGGGGAGTCAAACACCGGATTTACCGGACCGGATGAATTGTTTATGCCCTGTGGTACCCCAACTGCAGTAGTCTACCTGTAGATCTTGACAGTATGACGTTCGGTCTGGGTCTACTGTGGTAGTTGGTCGAGCCAAGTGCATTTTGAACGATCCTGTTTAGACAAGGCCTTGACAAGTCCCATGTTTGAACGGATGGCCCGAGATCCCAGGTGGGGGGGTGGGGCCTCTGGCTAGATCATCACTCGAACGGCCCGTTCGGAGTCCACCAACACCGCTCCTTGTGTGGTCGAGATTCGGATTCGGCGTTTTTCATCATCCCGCGATGGTCTGAGTTGGCTAAAACACACGGAAATTGGTTTTCGTTACTCGGGAGAAGCTAATTCGATGAATAACGTCATACAAGCACGCTTATCTCAGAGCTTTGATGAGTTGTGATTTGTGTTACAACGTTGCAAACTATTGTAAGAGTATGGAGTGTGGAACAACTAGAAATGACTAAGTCATGTTTCCTATTGCATACCCTTCTTCCAAAAAAGACAACTAGAAGCTTAATGGAGAGGTCTAGTTTCATAGTAGTAAAGCCTTTTCTACACAAGTACAGAAACATGAATTATTCGTTCCGAACTAGAAACTTATCTTACGCTTTGAGTTTCGCGGTATAATTGACAGGCAACTCACCGCTATATGGTGTCTAGCTAATCTTCGCCGCTTTCCTGTGGCGAATTCTCACAGCACTCAAAAACATTACTGGGCTTAAAGTAGCAGGAGTTATTTCAGAAATCAAGGCCCGGTTTACCAGGCAGTAGTAAATTTATGCAGTAGAAGGTTACAAGTTATAAAAACCCCATCTTGGGCTACTCGGTCATTCAAATCCAAACCTGATTAGGTGCTTGGGTGTACCTGCCAGACATCAAGGGCAACCCAAGATCCCGGGAAATCAGTCACAGCGATAGCAAAGATCTCATTGAGCCAGCCATACTTTTCACTGCCCGTCTCAAACTTGACTCTATCCACTGCAGTAGGACCAGAAATGACAGGCCCAACGGAGTGAGTGTAGAGGTACGACCCATCATCCATCTTCAGCACGAGCTGAGAGTCCACATTGAAGGTTCCCAAAGCATCGAATGCTCCAAAATCTCCTCCAACAGGGAGGACAGTGCCTTCTCTTTGATTAGTGACCAATGTTTCAGTGTACGTTGTTTTTAGAGAAGTTAATACCGTTGCCCTTCGGGCCAGAGAGACTACCACCAGTAATACCAATGGCAAGTCGGGTTCCTGACGGACCAGCACCGGTATTGATGGCCGAGTCAAGTGTCGCATTCAAAAAGAAAAGATACTCTAGAGAAGGAGGGGTGGGAGTCAAGGCTTTTACGCCCAAGCTTCCAGTCAAGAAGACCAAGGCCGACAGCAACATTGAGAAGGGTTGATAGCTAGTCAAATATATGTGATAATAAGATTCAAGCGAGTCGACTCAGGGCTTTCCCTCTTTACTATTCTTGGCCGGGTAGATAATTGTAGGATAGATTCGAGAGAAATTCAGAGTACGGTATAAGGCGAACCATCCAGTTTATATACACACAGGAACACAACAGCTTACTAAAGAGACCACACTATTAATGAAATAAATATAAAACATGCCGAAGAAATGGAGTTTCGTCATGCTGAAGTGGCCCCCGGTCGGGTACAAGTGAAAAGACATGCTGCTGGTAATTTGAAGCTGACAAACAGAACATTGAACGGAAAAGAGTGGAAAGGAAAAGAAGGGAGCACATTCTTTCACCAATCGATTCTAAGATTAGCATACTCACAAAAAGCCACTTTTGTATAAATGCTGCTGCATGAGAAGCCTGGGGCGGCAACTTATCTACAGTGGTTTTTACCTTTGCCCGCTTCGGGCTCACTGACCCCTGTTGATAGCCAGTCAAATAAATCAGTGAACGAAGCCCGATGGAGGTCCTGACACCTCAATTCAAAGGCAAAACTTGTTGTTAGTGTTTTCTCTTTTCATGCCAGTCTCGTCGACCGCACAAAAGGAGCTACAGAGCGAGAAAAGGGTTCAAGAGTTGAGTAGCGCAGCTACGTTTTCGCTGGGTAGCCGCGCGGTAATGCGCGATGTTTTTGGCTGCCCATAACAGAGATGTATTCGGATTGATTGAATTTTCAACGTCATATCGTTCTCAGGGTTATAAAAAGATGTGTATCTTTAAGGGTTGAACAGCGTCGAAGGTTGAAGCAGCAGAGTGAAGACCAGTGGGGCTGTAATTTGGAACAAATCTCCCGCAATGGTTGTGCGGTGGAATGGCTGGCCGCTCTTGACATCAATCGGAGACTTGACATCACTTACGTAATTTTGAATGGAAAATGGAGCCTTGGCTCTATCTGAATCTATTGGACCGTCAGGGCTTCTCGCATCTGGTGTTATAGTGCAAGTTGATCATTGTTGCGGCGTAGTTATTCACCTGTTGGTATCACAGAGATACCCGTACAGGTAATTTCAAAGTGATTATGTAATGGAGAGTGACCTGCAAGCTGTCATTATTGTGTAGAAGATAAACGAAGGTGAGCTTGTGCGCGGTGGCCGAGAAGACATCACCAGCTGAGCTGGTGAATCTGTGTTACTTGATTGGTCGACCCAGCGGGTCACATGAAAGTGACGTGAGCACCACCACCCATCAGCCACAAGCGATCTGGATATCCCAACATCGCCCGTCACTTTGGGGTTATACTAGAATCAATCCGGCGAATTGCCCCCCACAGCAGCCGTTAGTCGTCATAGGTGCGTTGACGCGAAGGCTTCTCGGTATGTGAGCACCAAGCCCAGTGTAGTTCTTTCTCCAACAGGCTGTTTCTTTATGGTGCCCAGATCGACGGATATCTCGAGTTAGGTGACCATATAACTGCTTCACTCGCTGTTCTGAACAGGAGCCGAAACGGAGGCTTTGTATCAGGTTTTTGTTATTTTGTTTTGACAGATTTCTTTGGAAAGAGTAGACATCACTCGTCGTCTAGCGACATCATCAGCCCCGTGTTGTCCGAGAAGGAGACAGGGTCCCCAGTTTCTACGTATCAAAGCTATCACAACCTGGAACCATAGAGCTAGGGTTTTTGGGAAGACGTAAGAAATGAAAAGCCAGATATTCCCCGCCTGCCCATTATATACGTTCAACAACTTGTTTCTTAGTAGGTGATTTGATGGAGACGTTGAATAAGTGCTAATCTTCATGTGACAAAGTTTCCTGATTATATAATCCACTGCAAGCACCAGGGCACATTCGAGTAGATAAAAAGCAGCAGGCCATATTATTTACCTGATCCTAGCCAAACTCCGCTCATGCTATTGAAATGGGGTGACCGTAGGGCCAAAAGAAGCATAATTTGCCATCTGACCAGCTTGCACAAGGCTGCTCTCAATGTCCTCCACAAGCCCAAGATCCAGAGGGCTTGTGCCCTCCACTACGGCTTCATCTCTATCCTGAGCGCTCTGTGAGATGCCAGCCACTCTTAGAGGCAGGATAGAGCAAAACGTAATACGAGATTCCCTACTATTATGCTTTGCTAGAATAGGGACATGCCTAGACGTAGAAGGAAGATCATTTGCCTAGAAACAAGTTAGTCGTGATTTATATCAATAAAGGAATCCAAATCTCAGTACCTCGGCCAGCGCAGATGACCTGACTTCACACTGAGTCATCCCTCTCGCTAACTGCAGTGCCAAAGATCGAGTGAATAGATCCTGCCTTCCACATGCGACGAGTGACGAGAGAAGGAACTCCAGACTAGATTGACTTCTCTGACTGGGCAGTTCCTTGTAACTTTCGAGGAACACGAGAGCCACAAGATACGCCGAAAACGCCACATAATGATCCAGCAAAACTGATTGAATATCGACCGCCAGTTTTAACGCATTGACAACCTCGTCAGCCGCGGGAAGGAGCCGCAGCTTGCTCCACAGGAACATCGAGCCAGGGAGGTCGAACTCACGAACTTTGGCTAGAGCTGCACGGTGTATGCAGATAGTAGAAGAGTATATGCTGATGGTGAAGAACAAGGCATTATTGTCCTTTGCATTCTGGGGAAGTCGAAGTCGTTCAGGCAGATACATAATAAGGTTATGCAAGTGGCTGTCTATTTCACGATGTCGTTTCCAATATGGACCGTTCTTGACGTCTTCGGGACTATCACCGGGAGAGGTTTGAAATGTGTGGTCGAGAGTTTTGTGGTAGACATAAGCGGAAAGAATCTTTCCTGCAAAAGAAGAGTAGGCAAGGGTACCTTGCAAAGCATCTGCCAACAGGCCTGTCTCTTCCTCGAGGCCTTGCTCGAACGAGTCATCTGAGGCGGGAAGTAGAGTAGCGACCTAAAGCCAAGTCAGTCATCTAACACAGTCTCAAAACTAGGTTGGATTTCTTACATCTTTTTCGTGGATGAGTGCTGGCCACCCCGTGACACCACTGACAAAGCGGTCGGAACAAAATATAACCCACCAAGTTCTCCTTCTTTCTTCCAACTCGCACCAATCTTCTGGGGGTGGCAAAGTAGAGATCATAGTTTGACGAGGACTGTCTAGCCGGTGTAACCCAAGCATTTGAGCGATACGTAAGCCGCGCGATAGGCTAGCAGACGCACGTGAGAACATCAGATGCTGGGATTCGAACGTGGCAACAATAGCCCATGTTTGCGCATGCGCTACAGTGGTGAAATACTCCCCGTGTGCCTGTGCCCACATTTAGTGGTCAAATGGTGTGCTTATGTCGGTGACAAAGTGGAGGAAGCAGCCTTACCTTCATCTCATCCACTTCGGCATACCGCCTTGATAGCTGGTACAAAGGCAAAGCCAAATGCGTGTGGGGCTTCAGTGTTGCAGCTGCGACAGCTACGACGATATACTGCAGACATAGCGGTGGGCGCCTGAGGGCCGGCATGTGCAAAGATGCCATGTAACGAGACTGATGAAGCATTGGTGTGTTTTTGTTATGATGTTGAAAGTAATGCAAAGACCTAGAGTGTCACTGTGTCAGCTGTGTGACATTGTCATTGCTATTCTACGGTCTCACAGATTTTCTAGCAGTGGTGTCGGCAGAATTTGTTCGGTCTGGTCATGGTAATTAATATCATTGGGCAAATCTTCAGGAATATTCTGGGCGGATATGATCGAGGATAAAGTCGAGAGTCCTCCTTCATCAGGGTGCCATGCCATAGAGTCGTCGTACAACTCAGACTGCACAGATTGTACCCCACTAATGGAGTTGTCCAACTGCATTTCTGTATCATTGTGGCTTGCAGCCATAACACGTTCCAGCCGAGCTTCCGTATCATTAGTTTTGACGCTTCTAATCGAATGATGGACGCGGTAGAGCCCGCCGGAACGTACCCAAGCGGTCCTCAAGGTTATCCGGAAGTGTCTTCCCTTGAGGTTTTTGCCTCGACTCCGGGAAAATGCAGGTGTCTTTCAGCCTGGTACAGCGCCCACATTGCGGCTTTACCCGATCGCACTTTACTTTCCGGGATCGGCATTGGAAGCAGGACCATCTGCTGTCGACTTCGGGGTTTCCAGCTTCACCGTCGCGGCCATCAGGAGTCCGCGGAGCCGACGGTTGGGCCGACAAAGATTGAGCTGGGGGCATCGGGCTGCTGAATGCCGAGAATATCGGTCACGAGCGGCACGCAAGAAAAGCGGCACGTATTCCAACGATTTTTCGTGGTAAGGTAGTCGAAGCGGTCTGAGTAAAAACAAAATTGAACAGCGGACTTCCGGTCCTCGCCGATTTAGAATCAGAACCAGACTGTGGTCAAGTTGTCAAAAGCGGGGCTTACACCACACGGCTTTTCTTGCTCATTTTACTATTTTTGGGGGGCAATAAGTGACTGCCGACCGGCCTAATAATTCTACCGGCGGTGTCCGACGTACCGAAGCGCCATCATCATCCCTGGTGTCTAAAAGTAACCCCTAAGGCTCTCATTGTTGACAGCCATGTATCTAAAATGTTTTTCGTCGAACTCAATATATTTGCTATGTAACTGACCATTCTAATTCTTGCTGTGAAATAGGCTTTGGGAATCCTGGGCTTAGGAAATTATTTGTTTAGCTTCACGTTCCATCACTTCATTACCGAACATGGGAGCGGGTTCATCAAATCCAGAGGAAATCCGAACGCCAAAGGAACTTTCGTCATTGTCACCTCAAGAACATGACACTTACAATCGGCTAGCTGTTCGAATGGAGCAGTTTGTATGTTATGCTACACTTTCTTCTCCAATTTCAAAACTTCAGGCGCAAACGTGAATCGCTGCACGTGGCTGTTTGTAGAGCATAGCTAAGGTGCTGATGATCAATGACAATAGCACGAGCATTTTCGACATACATGGACGATGCTGTATGATGCAGCCATTACTAAACGCCGGCCGTCAAATTTCACACAAGAAGAGCTCATTGATGCAGGTCAGCGATGCTTCCAAACTCAAGGGTCGGCAGCGGCCTTTTACAGTTATTTGCATATTAGGACAAAACCGTTGACAAGAACTTTTTTAGGTATACGGTTTGTAGATAATCTCGAAGGGCACCACAGAGTCGAAGAAACATACATATTTCCTGTTCTGGCAAAAAGAATGCCGGAGTTCAGGCACAACCGGAGGAATCAAAAAGCAGCGGAGCTAATCCTACAGCATGAAGAGATACATCGTGGAATGACGGCGATGAGAGAGTATCTCATAGCCTGCAAAGACGGCATTGCGGACTTTCAGTTTAGTATTCTTCAGCAGAAGATGGACTCTTGGGGCAAAACACTTTGGATTCATCTGGAGCAGGAGGTAAAAGTTTTGGGGGTGGAAAGCATGAGGCAGTACTGGACAATGGACGAGATGACGGCATTCCCATTCTAATCTTAGAAGTTAAGCAGGTTTTGCAATAATTGCTATGGCACACGTTTGCCGCAAATCATATGATCAATGCGATCGTGCAGACCAACAAAAACACACTTCTTATTAATTTGGAAAAAAATCTTAAAAAAGAAAGGAAAAAACAAGAAACGTTGTCCAGATAAGAAACTCCAGCAATGTAAAAGACCCTTTGAATTGAACAGATGTAATCCGGGTCATGTGAATAGTTAGAACTAAAAGGCTGAACTCGTCTCGCGCTGTTCGATTCTTGAACTAAAAACAAAAGAAATAATACGAGCGCCAGTAGCACACTTGATTTCTCAGCAGCACGTTGTAGTAATACACATCCTCCGTTGACTTTGGTTTCGCTATGTAAATCTACAGGTCTAGCTTGATGTTGCCAAACTTCCACTTTGAGGGTATCTTGATCCAATTCATTTGCCATACTAGACGGCAACCTGCCTCAGGGTTTTGGGTGGTTACATTTATTACCCAGCATCAGATTTCTCTGCTAGTTGGACTGCATTGCGGATACAGCGCGTACCTCCTCATCGAGAGCAAGAATGTGGGGCAAAGGGCCGACTGGAGCAATAGAGAACGGGTTTATATGAGTGTGGCTTTTTGTGTAGTGCCATTTGATGTGATTGAACTCGGTGGTATCTCGGAAGGCGTCGTGGCTCCAGTATAGGTTGCGCATCCATTTGTGTAGATATGGATAACCCGATCTGATGTCACGGATGTTACACTTGAAGTGCTGCACGTAAACAGGCTAATATGACTTGAGTGAGCAGTGTCATTTTGCGATGGAATGGGAGGCTTACGTCAAAACGTATAATGGTAGGATACCTATTGAGCAATTTAGCTCTGAAGTAACAATCTAGATATTGATGAACAGAGTATGAACTTACAGTCGAATGTCGATTTCTGTGAGATGCTCACCCGAGTAGTACGGTCCGTCTTGCTGCGCAGCAAGATGGGCCTCGGCCTTATCTAGTGCTTTGAACAGAGAGAGGACGTTTCGCTCATGGGCCTCCTGCGTTGTAGCAAACCCTGACTTGTACACACCGTTGTTGATATCGTCGTAGATCCAAACATTAGCCTCATCAATTTGCGTACGAAGGCTCTCAGGATAGAGATGTACTTCGCGATGCTTGGTAGGAAGAAGGTCGTCAAACTGAATCAAGAATTAGCATGAATGGTAGTATGGAGTGATTCATAGACAAGCCTCTGTATATAGCATGCGTATAATCTCACTGCTCTCATTGTTTACGATCGTCTTCGTCTTTTTGTCGTATAATATGGGAACAGTGAACCGGCCTTCATATTCTGGGTCCGATTCGAAATAAATTTGACGAAGGTGGGTAAAGTCCTCGTGCCCCGGGATTGGGTCTGGCAGTGTAAATTCCCCTGGCACGTTTTCGTCCCGGCGTACGAATCGCCAGCCTGGACATTCTTCAGTACATTCGTTCGCAATCTCAATTGGACGTATATACCATTGCTGTCAAGATCCCAGTGGACCGAGGAAAAAGTTATGATACTTTCTAGGCCCTTTAGTTTCCGAGTGATAAGGGCACGATGCGCCTGTACTCAACGTAAGGTTAGATTCGATCGCCGGAATGGAATATAGCAGACTGGGGCACGCACCCAAGGGCAAGCATAGCTGACGTAGAGATGATAACGGTCTCTCTCCGGGGGGAAATGGGCGCCAAGGTCTTTCGAGATCCAACTCCGAAATGAACTTTGGCGGCGCTTGAATTCGCCTGACGAATCCACAACCTTTTGCCAGTCTGCAGTTACCTAGTCAATTCTTTTCTTCAGTGATGTGCCAATATGCAGATGCTTTAATAAGTGGTTTACCATTGTGCGTTTTGCTATGACTTGGTCCTTTGTTGTAGATTGAGTATTCAAGTAATAGTTCTGAGAGTTTGGATTCTAAATATCTAGTAACATGACCCGACCTACTGACCGACCTATTGATAAATAATACGATATGTCTTGAAAAGAGGGTCCGGAAGATAGCTCCACAGCTGTCGCCTCTACGCCCCACATCATGAGCAAATCTCGGCGAAAACGGACAAAGCATTTCCGTTCGTTGCGCGTAACACCAATAGCAACCAAGATTACGGAAAGTTCAGCAGCGTGGATGCAAACAGAAGCGAGAATCATCAGAGCATGGCACTGATTGGGAGACTGAATTGCTAGTTTGGAAGCCTGGGTGGTACTGAAAGGTTCTCACTTTCTGCCCACGTTTCAAACTCTGGGTCGGGGCCACCAGTGTATGTGACACATTTAGATAAGCTTGCGGTATTTCAAACACCGATTACCGTGGACTATTGGGCCGAGTTGAATGGATCCACACGTCGTCATGGGCCGAGGAATCAGAGTTACGGCTGTCTTTGTAATCAGCGGTGCAGTAAGTGGTCCTTCTAGTGACTGGGTTTTATTTTCCTCCAATGCATGATGAAGGTCAGCTTGCGTCCCTTCGGTTAGCTATGCTTGGTCTCCAACACCATGCTAGGTCACCATCCGTGCCAGGACCAGGGGAGTGGCTGAAGGTGCGTCCGGTCTTCGCAATACCGATGTCAGTACCCAAACGGTAGCAGTTGTTAGGCCGGCGCCCAAAGGTGTCAGAGTGCTGTACCACAAACCTTGCAGCCACAATGCTTTCAGCCACAGGATACTCACACGAACGATGCTCTCGATTTATAAGATGAGTGTGAGGGCGGGCCCCTGTAGGTGTAGTGTATCATAGATAATGTTCTCTCTATCTCAGCTATGGGGTGTATATATGTATGTATTACTCTGTAGTGCTTAGTTGTAGCACGTTATAACAATGAGGGATAAACTAGGCATGCCATTCGTAAGTCCAAAATGCCGTAATATTGTTATTCATAGTGGTTCATGTGTAAAAGATTTAGATTTAGGCTACAAGTGCCAGATGATCACAATGGCCTTTGTTAAAGATTACAAAAAGTGATCACAATTTTGTTAGAATAGGCAGGATCGGGGCAGCAAGGTGAGGTGGGTCACATGTGGATCAGCCACAACAAGTGTTCATCCTACCCACTTCTAACAAGCAATATCACCACTTTAACGGCGACTGTTGCTATCGCCAGATACTCGAGTATCTCTTTTTCCGCCTGCCAATCCAACAATTTTACTTCAACAAGTATGCCGCCAAAGGTACAAAATTTCAATGTTTAATTATGACGTAGAAAGATAAATAAGAAATCCAATGCTAATTTGACTGGAAGGGTCAGTGTTTCTCTGTATTTGCGTGCAAACGATGCAATAATGTTATCCTCAATCCCAAATTCAACAAACCCCAGCTACAAGACCATGTTTCCAACCATGTATTACGGGATCCTCCGACAAGCAATTGCACATAAGGACCTCATTGTGTGCGGAAAGCGCTGTCCTCTCTCAACCACTCCTTGACACCCTTCACCTTTGGATGAATGGTCTTTGCCAGACCCATATCGACATTGTAACCTTCGTCCTTGAACCAGTCTAGCATAGTTCCTACTTCCTTCACTCCAGACTTCAAGGCCTTGCCCAAAAAGCCGAATGTTGTACCGACGCCATGGCCGGTGACTTCCTTGAACTTTTGATTCATTTCCTTGAATGTAAGGACTTCTCCCGCAATGCCAATGGCTCGTTTGTTGAACTGCTCAGGGTCGTGAAAAGTCTCCGCTGCGAAAATACCGATGTCTGAAGTGGCAATCCATTGCAATGGCTTGTCTTTCATTGTGTCGCGCAGGCTTGTCATAAAGACTTTGGCCTCAAAACCAGGCGTAATGTTGTCAAAGAAGATGACAGGTCGCAGGATCGTCCACCCCATGTCGCTTTTTCCGATTGCTGTTTGGTCCCGAAGATGATGTTCGATTTGATGCTTGGCCTGGAAATGGGGAATAGGACTGGGGTTGTTCCATGAGTGGTCGTTCCCACCCCGATCAACACTCGAATAGACGAAATGCTTCACGTCATTCTTGATCGATTCATCTATAAGTGCTTTTCCCTGATTGATCTCGCCCTGGAAGGTTGCTTCCTTAGAAACGGCGGCTTGGACTGAGAACACACCCCAAATGGGTCCAGATGCCACTTTCTTGGCTGATTGGAATAGTGCGGGTACATTGTCGAGATTTCCTTCCACAATCTTGACTGAAGATGACTTCTTGGCCAGGCGTACAGCTGATGGAGAGTTTGCGGTACGCGTTACAGCGAGTATCGTAAAATCAGAAGGGTATAGGTTGAGGAGAGCTTGGACGACAGCGCCGCCTTGCTTGCCCGTGGAGCCAGTAACAAGGAGGGTTCGCGGCATTGCAACAAGTAGGGACTCTAACGGGAACGTGAAAGAAGAATAATGTTAGAGATTTACACTCAGTGCTCATGAGACAAGCTCTTTTAAGTCTAAAGGATCCCGTCGTCACGTCGTTGTTTTCAACCTGGGCAGTACAAACCCTTGGTTGTTTGCATTACCAACCACATTTCTTCGGAGCAAGATTTCATGTCAAAAGCTTGATTACTTTTGTCAGCAGAGTGTTTTGTTTCTATGAACGTCGCCGAATGCTAGCAAAAATCCAGTCTTTAGAGCGGTGAATCGGATTCCGAGACGGAGTCGGATTCCTCCGATTAAGGGCGCCAACACTAAATTGTCAAGCTTTCAACTCGGGTGGGTTCGACCATGGGGTTTTCTGATAGTTTGATTGTTTAGCGGGGTACGCTTGCATAAGTGAACGGGGAAGGGGGAGGAGAAAGAGAAAAGCTTTGGAGTGCTAATCCACCCCCTTGCAAATTTTCGACCGATAGCCACGTGACGCATTGAAATTATCTGTTGGAGATGCTGCCACTCTTACAATGAGCCATTCATTTTCCAGCTATGTAGTGAAATATCCATAGTCATACCGAAAACTTTCACACAGTCCTTGGCCCATACAGCTTCTCCTTTAGAACCCTAACGCAGTTATCAGTGAACTGACTCATGTCCATTGTCACCATTCCAAGATCACTCTGTTCGAATGTCCAGCTTTTTTGCCATTGCGCAGTAGATATAAACACTGCTTTACTGATCTACTACGGAGCAGATATCTATCTCTGTTCACCTCCACTGCTTTACTTTTCCCAACCCATTCTCAGTGAATACAGGACGGCGTCGAATGTTGCAATTCAACTTTTGACTTTTTCTGTCAGGGCTTTCTCTTCAAGCACCACTAAAAGATATGATACGAGTGGACAAGCTTATTTTTGAATTCTTTAACGTCATTTAGCCATCGGCTGGCGTCAATGCAAACATCCAAGCCCGACACTCCTGCTCTGCCGAGTCATCAGATCCCCGCGACACCATCCGAGAAATGAGTGCAGTTCCTTAGATACCATAGATACCATCTGCACTAGCTAATCCGACAGTAGTACGAGTGACTAGTCGTAATTCATCAACAATTAATAAGTGGCATTTTATGCTTGGTCGTCAAGGTCATTAGAAGCCCGGCGGATTGCTGATTGAGCCGAAAAAGAGTAAGAAGCTCCAAATCAAGACATCCGGCTGGTGTATGTAGCAGAAGAAAACATCAACCACAGGACATCCAAAGGGCAACATGCAGATCATGAACGGAGCCCAGTTAGCGAAAGTAATATTCGTGAACGGCGGGTTTCAGACCGACTCTCAGGTGTGACTTTGTCGACTTCGGGCCCATCAGACAGTAAGAGGTTTGGCTGTCCAGATGTGCGATGAAGTGGCCCCAGTCGTGCCGATGGTTGCAGCTGTATGCTGTATTATTCTGTTCCCTCATTTGCAACCCTGTCTAATCATGATGCCGGAGCGGTTTCCGAAATATCGAAGTAATCCCTGTACAGCTGATATATGGCATTTATATACCTGTAAACGACACATGCAACGTGGGGTCACGGGTAGATAACTCTAAGCATCAACATAGGTCTAATCACATAATGCCTAACCATGTTAGGCGGTTCTATATAAGTTATGTAGATAAAAGAGTCTCATACGCCTTAGCTAGCTAGAGTCTAAGAAACCCCATGTGTACTATTGTGATTATCCTAGTAGGAGGCACCATGCCATAAGGGGCGCAGGTTAGCCAATGAGAGTCTCCACTAAAGCGGACCAACTTCTCACATAATCTAGCGGTAGATTGTAGCCTATCCAAAGCTAACGTAAGCAAGAATATCGTATAAGACCATATGCCTGATGTGCATATTACAACCTGTTGCTATGATAGTGTCATTACTACTGTAACCAATTCAACGAGGGTAAGATGAGCCTGACAGTAATTGAGTCGACTAGTCGCCAAAACCATCGGCGTTACCGTCAGAAGGTGAAGTTTCACTTGCGGATTAAAAAGTCTAATTCTGCGCTTTGTAAAGGCCACAAACCTTTATCTTAGCGAGAAGCTAGGAACATTCGGTAAAGATTATGCGATGTGATGTGGCAATCTTAGGGACGAGAAAAGACGTCGTGGCAACGGCCCGATCTCTCAGTCACATGACAATTAGTACGAACTTACACGGACAAACTTTCGGTTGTTCGCCGATTTTAAGGAGTGTGCGATGTAATCAACACTTCAGTAATAGAGTTTCGGTGTTCCACGGAGTGCGAAAATCAACGCAATCTCGGAGCGCCCAGGATAAGTTGTGCAGTCAGTCCCGGGAGGGCATTAAAAGTAGGATTTATATGGCTTGCGTGCCCGTCTGATATACCTATCATGTTTGTACTGTGTAACTAATTAGGAAAAGGCTCGAATAATGTACCTTGGCTGAAATATTTCAACCTCTTACATCACTTAGGGCAAGATCGCAAACATGATGACAGTTTCTAGTCCGGGACCCGACTTTGGCCGGCGACTGATCTTGCACGTTATCGACGACATAGCACATGCAGAACCACAAAAGGAATGCTTTCGGATTCCAAAGTCAACCGAACCTAAGGACGGGTGGCGAAGCATCTCTTTCCGACAATATGCAAACGCCATAAATACCACAGCACAACTAATCGTCAGCAAATGTGGCCCAGCGTCTTCGGGACATTACCCAACAATAGCTTACATTGGCCCAAACGATGCTCGCTATGTGGTATGTCATCCTGGAAATATGACTTGAGATGGCCATGTGCTGACATGTTTATAGGTCTTTTTTGCGGCTGCTATCAAAGCCGGACATAAGGTAATTGCGTAACGAATGCCATGGCTCCCACTGAGCTGACTAGAACTACCGGTATACAGGCTTTGTTTATTTCCCCCCGAAATACAAACGAGGCGCAGATGAATCTCTTTGACAAAACGGATTGTCGCGCTATCGCCTTCCCAAAATCTCATGAGTCGGTCGTGGGGCCCTGGGTCCAAGCCAATGATATGACAACAGTTGAGATGATGGATTTAGATACTTGTTTCACAGACAGAGATGTGACTCACTTCTCTTACAACAAGGAATTCGAGGACGGCGAATGGGAGCCACTTGTCGTACTCCACACAAGCGGAAGTACGGGGCTTCCCAAACCAGTGGTTGTCCGACAGGGTATGCTGGCGATCGCAGACGGTCAGCGTAGTCTCCCACGCTGGCACGGGGCTCTTCCATGGTTTACTTATCTGGGTGGTTCATTGAAGAGCTACTTTCTGCCCAGTATGTTCTTTGACTTTTCTTCCATTTATTTCAATTGGTGCTAATAATGAGACAGTGCCCTTTTTTCATGCCGCTGCGCTCTATTGCTTCATCGTCCTGACAATTTATTACGAAGTCCCATGTGTATTTGGAATCGGCGAGCGGCCTCTTTCTTCGGACTTGGTTGTTGAATGCCTGAAGTACTCAAAGTCTACGGGCTGCATATTGCCTCCTTCCATCTTGGAAGAGATGAGTACAAGTGATCAGGGTATTGAAACTTTGGGTGGACTACAACTAGCTGGATATGGTGGCGGTAAGTATTTTATAATGAGATACGGCTTCATGCTGACTTTATCAGGTAAGCTTTCCCAGGAAGCTGGAGACAGGTTAGTCCGAGGTGGTGTAACGCTCGCAAATCTGATAGGAGCCACTGAGTTCGTGCCCCTCCGCCTGCGCGTATCATACGGACTACTAACAAATCAGGGCTCTTCCACTCCCCACCTATTTCAATGAGCGGCGCGACCTTTGGCAGTATTTTATCTTCAACACCGAAGATTACGGCTGCGAGTGGCGAAAGTCGTCTGATGAAGGTGTCTACGAGCTAGTTTTCGTACGCATCGCAAAGACTCCAGGACTCCAAGCGATATTTTACACCTTCCCAGAGTTGGATGAATACCGTACCAGCGACCTTTACAAGCCGCATCCTGGTTTACCAGATCACTGGACTTACTGCGGCCGAGCGGATAACATCATTGTTTTTTCGAATGGCGAAAAGCTAAATCCAATCACAATCGAGGAGGTAGTTTCTAGTCATCCTTTGGTGAAAAGCGCCATTGTTGTTGGTAGTCAACGTTTTCAACCCGCATTGCTCCTAGAGCCGTTGGTACACCCGAACGACAGCATAGAAATGAAGGACCTCCTGAACAGCATTTGGCCGTTTGTTGTCACAGCAAACAAACAAACCGGTAAGTCGTCAATCGCTGAAGTGTATGGAAAATATCCTAATTTATGAATTCCAGTTGGCCATGGCCAAATCAACAGACATCTCATCGGCATTGCGGACCGCAACAAACCTTTTGTGCGTACAGACAAAGGGACTATAAAGAGGACAGAAACTGTTAAGCTTTACAGTAACGAAATTGAATCTCTTTATATGCGGGCCAACGACATGTCCGAGTCTGAAATGCCACACATCGACACTAGCACTGAGGATGATTTGGCTCAATCTATCCAGACTATGTTTCAAGTTCAGCTGGGAATCACACAAATTGGCCAAGACACCGACTTCTTTACGGCTGGAGCTGATTCTCTACAAGTTATAGAAGCTGTGAGATTGCTCCGAGGAGGACTAAGATCCTTGACATCTGCAATTCATACAGATACGATAACGACTAAAGTCATTTATGGCAACTCTACACCGCGGCGCCTAGCCCGGTACATCATACGATCCTTGGTGAGTGAAGACGGTTACGAAGGCGATACTGAGGACTTGAATGAGATCGACGCCATGAAGGCCCTTAAGGAAAAGTATAGCCAAGGTTTCATAGCCGCGAAAAGCAGGAGGCCGGAAGCCTCTGAACAAGGCCAGACAGTGATCCTCACAGGCTCGACTGGTACGTTAGGCTCTTACCTGCTTCATCAGCTGGTGAACAGCGATAGAGTCAAGACAGTCATCTGCTTAAACCGAGCGGATGATGGCGGTCTCAAGAAGCAGGCCATAACGATGACCGAGCGCGGGCTTTCTACCAATTACATCGATAAAATACAGTTTTATCGATACGACCTCAGTCAACCCGGGCTTGGACTTCCACCACACGTCTATGCTCAACTTTTGGAAGAAACCGATCGCATCATCCACAATGCATGGCCTGTTAACTTCAATATCACGGTTGAGACATTTGAGCCGCATATACGGGGCGTTCGTAACTTGGCTGATTTTGCGGCCAAGTCGAAGAAGCGAATAGCGGTTGCTTTTGTGTCGTCCGTGAGCACAGTCAGCGGATGGGATGAAACCCTCGGGCCAGTGCCTGAGGAGACCATCAAAGACATGACTCTTCCCCGCCTAGGCTACGGACGAAGCAAGATGATCGGTAGCCTGATCCTCGAGGATGCGGCAAAAGTCGGCGATTTTGATTCCGTCATCATCCGTGTTAGTCAGATTGCAGGACCCGAGGCCGCAAAGGGCGTGTGGAACCCCCAAGAGTGGCTGCCCTCTCTTATCGCCAGCAGCTTATATCTCAAAGCCCTACCATACAATTTGGGGACCTTGAATAGAGTGGACTGGACACCGGTTGAGACAATTTCCAAGCTCATCCTGGAGGTGACTGGCATTACTCAATCCATCAACCCGGCCGAGTTGAGCGGATATTTCCATGCTTCGAATCCTCACCAGTCGACATTTGAGGAGCTTGCACCGGTCATCCAACAGTATTACGGAAAAGATCGAATTCTAGAACTTGTGAGCTTCAGCGAATGGGTTCGTAGGTTGGAAAATACTCAGGGTCAGGAAGATGAGTCTGTGGATCGCAACCCTGGTGTCAAACTCCTTGACACTTATCGTGACGCTTCAGCGTCTAATGGAACTAAACGTAGACCAATTCAGTTGGACATGACACGTACCCTCCAGCGAAGCCTAGCGATTAGAGAAGCGAAAGCAGTGTCGCCGGAATTGATGAGGCATTGGCTAAAACAGTGGAGCTTCCATTGATAAAAGGCAGCAGTGCGCATAGATAGCTTCCAAATCGTGTTCAAGCTACCGTATCAAGTCACTGCTCTGCAAAGCTATATATAGCTTTATTTTAATTTTATTTTAATTATCTCGGTATCCTGGGTTGATGCGCCGTCATGATGTCGGAATGATTGACCTTGCTTTGCAGCGCCTGTCTTTCTTCCGTAATAGGGCCATCATTGGTGGATGGGTAAAGGAGGATGATAAGACTCATTCTCACTAGATCATCTTCAGTATGTTTAATTATTCTTCTCTACGGTGATGGTGTTAATTAATGAGGCTATGTCCTAACTATTGTGTAAAGCTAGTACTCGACTGTGCTGTGAGGACTAACGCCCACCTTGACTTCAAATACCTTAACCTATAAGAATAAGATTGTACTGTGATAGGACTCAACTTGGTTGAATCTTCTTCCGAACCTACTCCTGTCCTGCAGATTCCAGGCCATGATCGCGAGTAGGAAGGGCTTATCGTCTTTCCTTTTGTCATCCGTGTCCTTTCTAAAGATACACAAGGGGGTCCGCTCGTTAGAAACCAAAGGATCCGGCTGGAACGAGTGAAACAAAGCATGAAATTACATTCAGTCGAACTCCGCGTGCAATAGCTTGTATGGTCTTTCATATGCCATGGCATTTTTGAGTGCTTCCTATTCCTTTTGCCCCGCCCCACTCATAAATTCTTCTGCGCCTTCTAAGTCCCTTCCGAACACTACCAGTAACCAGTATATTCTCCCCTTATCAACGTCATTTTGCTCTCACCTTCCTTCAAATTTGTCCCAAAAGCGCAAATTCGGTCTGATCCAAGAGTATGTACCAGCAAAAATATGGTGGCCACGATGGAAACCCCAGCGGCGCCTTACTCGCCTCTCACCCACCCGCCCCTGATCATGGATAAGCTCGAAGTTGGTTCACTCTACATTATGATCTCAATCCCTCTCCCAATTTACCTCGGCCGCAATAAACACACTTACGCGAGCGCCCTGCCCGACGACCCGACTTTTCCGTTCTGCACCTACGAGCTCATGGTCTCCGACGGTCTCTCATACGAAGAATTCCACTGGGACCTCTACTGGCACACCTCCGAGCCCCTCAGAAGAACCATCAACCCCGCCGACGACGAGGGTGGCGGCACCATATATCGCCTCCGCCAACTTAATACCTGTCCGCCGAGCTACGTCTACGACCGTCTCAACGTCGTCCGCGTCCGCTCGCACTCTCGGCTCGTCGGCCTCGTGCGCGTCCTCAGCGTGCCCGCCTCCGTCATCCCGCACCTCACGGGCTATCTCGACTGGATGACGGCCGAATCGGCGCGCGTCGCAGAGCGGAGCTACGTCTGGGCCACGATGGCGTACTATCGCACACGTCGTCACGTGCTCAAGGGTGACGGCGTGCACGACCACAGCTTCCACCAGTTCGACATCTCGCGCTTCACGGCAGAGCTTCTATCGTTCGCTTACAGACAGGTGCCTAGCGCGTTGGCGGTGGGCGGAGGAGGGACCCCGAGGCAGGTGATTGCGTCTTAGTTGGGCGTTACACTGGGTTTCCTTGAAGCGGAAGAGGTTGCTGCGACTAGACGCAAGAGGAACGAGCTTCTGAGGAGGCAGCGCGAGGAGTTTGGTGTCATCGCGGCGTATTGGTACCAGTGATGGATTGGATACATGGTAGACCTACTTGTTTGGGTTCTCCTGTTGGAATGTTACGGCGTGGTCAGAGATCGCGCATCCACGGGTCTGTCAGTAAGCCATCTATTTTCTTCCCTACAGATGCCATGTGACACCTGGGCGAAACCAGCTAACTCTTTGTCACTAGCAACAAGTCATCGAGCGGGAAACCCCACAAAGAACGAACAGTTGGTGCAGGGAGAAACAAGAGAGACGGAAGCCCAGTGTCACTATGTTTGGGAGAAAGACACGTGGGAATTGTCATTATGGAATGGGACTTGCATCAAGGGGCAGATTGATGAATCTGGAAGTCATACAGGCATAAATGCAATGTCACACAGCAGTATGAGAAGCGTCAGCTACTCAAGGAAGGACCTGCTTATTTTCTTGATGTAGATTGCCGTGGCTGTTCCTCGAACTCCAAGGTGTGGAGAAGACGACGCGGGTCGAACCGCCATGCGTACCAACAGGGTCGGGCACGGAGCCTGCGGAGGTGAGGACCCAGAAAACCGGGAAGACCCGAAGAATCGCATTTTCTGCTAATCAAAGATCTTTTGGCGTAAGCTTGGCACCTGTAACTAAGAGGCAGCAACATGCGCAAGAATGAGCAAGTTAATACCCCCTCACGAACCTGCCCGCGCTCGACTGCCTCTCTCCGAACGACGTGCTCTAGCAAGACGTAAAACCACACCAACCCCCCGCTCCCAACGAGCACATTTGAGGCATTCTCTCCTACCTTGTCGTCTTTACAGGGTCGAAAAGAAATGCCATATCTTGACGCAGGCGTCGCGCCGTCGTACGCCATGGCGTCTTCATTCGCGGTTGTGCTGCCCGAACGGCCGGTCTCTCCTACCCTACCATGGCTTTCATTGATCAATCGACCTCCTTTCAGAAACGAGACCGGTCTCTTGACCGTGCGAAATTGATCGCTGGGTTGCTATGCCTCGAGGCTGTAGTTGTAGTCGCGGCTCTCGTGCTGTTTGGTGTGGCGTATCCAGACCGTCTCCGATCGCGGCTGTGGAGGAATGGCGGGGAAGAAGGGTGGTGCTCGAACCCACGATTGAGGATCTATTTTTATGCCAACCACGAGGAACCTCCAGAGATCCCGTTGATATGGAGCCAACGGTGAGCGTTACGGCTTCGTTGCTGTTCTTCTCCCTGCCGCCTATCTCGTTCATGCCCAGATGCTGACTTCCCATCCCCTTCTTCCCTAGACTGACGACATCGAACATGGCCACCGCGGTCCTTGGAGCGACAGTCTTCTTTGCCCGCCTCACGATAGCTGCCCTTCAATACGAAGCCCGATGGACGAACCTCGCATATGATATCTTCCTCGCCGTTCTGTGGGCTTGCAGCGCCGTGGCGCAGAACGGGGCCGACTTTGCCGATCCTCAACATCCCAGCGAGAGGCCATGGTATCTCGTGCGGAGCTGCGACGAGGCGTGGGTCCAGAATCGTGGATGGTGTAGAGTTGCGAAATGGGAATATGCTTGGGCGCTACTGGCTGCGTAAGACACTGGAAGGCTAGCAACGATCAGGCACCGGGAGATAACTGACAAAAGACAGTTTGTTCTATGCTGCGAGGATTACCGGCTCCTTGGGACGGCTGGTATATGAACTTGAACAGCGAGACGGCAGGGCAGCTGCGTTGGAGACGCCACCGCTATTGGACGAGCGTACCCAAGATAGTGGAAGCTGGGTTGCGACATACACGGACGACGCGTAAGACGTCTCGGGCATGATGTGATCGATCTGCCCTTGCAAAGATCTAAGCATCACAATATATGTAACCGCATTACAAGCATCCCACTCAGTCACAGTTTGCAGCATTCGATGGCGGGATCAATGGCGTATCAATATCAACTTCCGTTTACGATTCTCCACCTAAACACAACGCACGGGAGTGCCAAAAAGTAGAAAGCCATCCGTTACGGTGTTACGCAGTTATTCATGCCCATGGACCCTGTCCTTCCCATGAAGCCCAGCGATCCACCGATGAACCATGATGATCTTACGGTCTTGATTTGACGCTGCTTATTTGTGCTAAGGTGTGTCAGCGAATAATCACAGCCACGGATGGTGCAATTGATCGGGCCAAACTTACGGGGCAGCCATCGCAGGAGCAGGTCTCGCCGCAGCCGCAGGCGCCGGTGCTAGAACATCCACAACCACTCATGTTGATGGATTGGTAAAGTGTAGGTGTTTGCTTGTGTAGAGTTGGAAGGGCTGGTTTGCTTGATTGGTCCTGGCCGGAGTCGTGTTTGTTTGGGTTGAATGATGTGATGAGGGAGAGGAAGAAAATCAATGGTGACAAGTGAGGTCAGTGTGGTTTAAGTAATGACACTGAATATCTGATATGCCGTCCCGTCCGAGGAAGCTGACCTTCCCAGATGGAAGGGAAGGCAAGAACAGCACAAGTCGAGTGTCATGTTCTTTCCTTCCTGATAGCTCCTGCCAATCAGACAGACCACAAGTTCTCCAGGGAAGCCGCTGATCGGCCGCCCCATGGAAGCCAATGATGCTAGCTCTGACGTCGACTGGATAAGACAAGTGTAGGAAGGTACTGCTCATCCCGCCTCCTCCTCCTCCTCCTGCTGCTTTCGTCTCTGCCTGCGTTCGACATACTTTAGGGATACAAACGACGGTTGCGGTTCGGACAAAGTGGCGAATGATGTGCAGCCAAACAAAGAAGCTAAGACTACTTTTGTCACAAGGTCGGAGGAGCTGTAAGCTTCAACTCACTGGCAGGTGCGGTCCGTCCACCCCCACTTTCCCACCGAAACGATGGTTGGCCCGGGCCGGACGCTCAGACCGGAGTGGAGCTCGGTGGGTCTTCTTTACTGGTTGCCCATTTGGGAAGGACTCGGCCCCGCGACCAATGGGACGCCGGTACCGAATCCGTGCGCGCTGCGGTGCGGAGGAGGTGGGAGAAGACCAGAGAATGGGGCTTTCGAGGGACTGTTCGCGGCCGGGTCTTGCCTTGTCTTCCGCTAACCTTGTAGCTTTTGAATTGACCAGTGATTGGCGAGGTCTGGTAAGTGGGTCGATGGGTTCTCAGAGGACGTGTTTCAATGGTGGAGAGATGAACGCTTATTACATGCCAGGTTTGAAGCGCCCTAGCAATGAACTAAGGCAAATCGGCACGGAAATCATGGCCGACAACAAAGGCAGATTGATTGACCTTCGGGAAATCCACGCCAAGAGGAATGCAAGATCACATCACAAGCGGGGTTTATCGATTGATTTGCCAGCTGGCAGCTGTCGCCTAGGTACTCATGAGGTCCAACGTCTACATCTGCTTCAACAGACCGTTCGCGGCGCTGTGCAGCATACAGATGCGTCATCGGAGACGTGGCGCGCGCATCTCGACGCCTCACAACCTCCACAGCCCGACATGCCGATACGTGGTACTCGAGAGTCGGGCACTACAGGTCTCTTGAGCGATCGATAACCGCCTGGCTAATCGATTCCTTTGTCTTATCAAATGTCTTATCAAGGCCTGATGGCTTAGCCGGGGTGAAGACTACCGTAAACGACGGGGGCCTTTCCAGTCCCCGATCACGAGTCATCCGAATGTTTCGCACTTTTAGCACATCACAACAGCCACGGTTTCTCACTGACGTCAACTTCCCTTCTTAAAGGCCCTCCACTCAGCCATGTGTAATGGCTTGATGTGTTTTTTCGTTCCCATTTTGTGTATCTGCTTGCTGCAAATAATTCTTAATGTTAGGCAGTTATGGCCCCGAAGGCCCTTAGGTAGACCAGCTGAGCATAGATACGCAGGGAAACGAACGTCATGGCGATGAAGAATACACCAACAACAACAACGATCCATCCTGTATTGCTAGTATTAGCATATTCCGGAGCGAACTTAACCATTATATCCCATGAAAAGAGGCAATGAACAGGGCGACGAGAACGGCAACGGACGGCCATCATTTTTGCATCACTGCTGAATACCAACCTGTTTAGCGGGCCCAGCAAAGTTTTAAGGACAAGGTTAACAAACTTCTTTTGGCTTGTCACGCAAATGCAGTAATCGAGGAATGAGGACCTCTGTTGTGCAAGCTTGACCCCGCGAGGTGTCTATATGATGCACATGAATCATTCTTCGGCGTTTAGCCTTTTGGCCGAATAAATAAGGGCGCTGCCACCTTTTCCTCGAGAGCGACTTAAACGTTCTAAATTATTGGCGGTTTCGCTGCCTCTTGACCAAACAATACCGAGTCACTGCGATCGCAGACGCGCCAGACGACCATGAAGTACGACTGCCGGGTGGATCGACGTGGATTCTATATCAGTTCCCTGCCCCAAAGGACCTGTGGCCATGAATACAGGCATCCATAACCCATCGCGCAACTTGGGGATTCTGGTGCGGCACAGAACCCTCCAGGTCGACTGAAATGGCTTTCCCTCTAAAATTCTACCGACAAAGCGGGCTTTGTCTCTTGTCGTGATAGCTTCGATTCACGGATTATCTCTCACGAGGCAGGGTGATACTCACGTGACTGTCCTCATGTTTTGGTAATTAATCCTCTCCTCTTCCCAAGGGGTATTTCGGAGATGGAGCTGTTAGATTGCCATCTGCATTTGGGTTTGCTAAATGCACCAGCTAATCAGTCTATTTGAGATAACTAAGGCGTCTGCTTGATGAAGGGGAAAACAGTTACTCTTCGTGGGGATAATGCTAGATACGTATGATACCAGGCCAAGGTTTTACAAGCCTGTCAAATACTGTTGCCGCACACGTCATTCTTCGTGCGTCGTTCTGTAAGACACTCTCCTTATGTCATTCATATAGCATTCATATGAGTTTATTAGTAAGCATCTCAACAGGTTTTTTTTAAAAATAACGTGCCCTAAAGACCATAGTGCAAGAATAGGCACGATTATCCGCACTTTTGACAGAATACGAAGTCAGGGGGACGGATGGTTGTGCAATTCCACGAAATCAATGCCGCAGGGGACATTCACCAGCTCCCCGGCGCGAGCACACAATGACGCAACTTGATAGCCGGATAGATAGCGCAGTAGCCAGCAAAGATGAATGTCGACGTCTGCGAGCTGTATGTCAGCAATTGGTGAGAACCAGGACAGACAGTAAAACTATTTAAACTCTGACCTTTCTCCGGGGAACTCAGGGGGAAGAAAGCCGCCTCGTAACCAATGTTGGCAGTGGCGGAAACGGTGGTAGGGAAAGGCAGGCCGCAGGCATGGCGACAGGCGCAGCAATTATGCCAGGGATCACAACAGGGACAGCAGCAGAGGCGGCAGGGATAGCGGTGATACTCATATTATGGTACCAGACCTGACCAAAATGGCCACCTGGTACACCATCCCACCCCAATGTCAACATCCCTACTAAATGTATGTTTATTTGTCTCAACCAGTGGGCTTGCAGGTGAGTAACGGCCTTTGAATTCACCTTTGAGGCCATAGCACAATGACGATCCAAAAGTACCTTAATGCACAGGCCACAGCGCATCACACGAAATCAAAGACAGCAGTCTTGTAATTATTAGCATAGATACTTGTTTTGAGAAGTAACATATAATTCATTCTAAAGCCGCAAATACTTATCTATGATAGAGACGCTTTCTTTTGCCTACTTTGTCTAACAAGACAGTGCTGCTAATATTATAGTGAGGTAAAGTATGGAGCGTCTAATCGAAAACTACTTCTCAAAGAAAAAGCCGTAATAATCACACAGTATGCAGCCTCCTGGAGCGCTAGTCATTCAGGCTTATTATGTTTACTTGAAATAAGATTCAGCTTCTACAGAGGGAAACTAGAAACAAACATAGCAATTGATAAAGCCATTCATCTTATTTGTTTATATTGAATCTTTGTCTTCACCTTCCTCTTTGACTGAGAAATTAGCTGTTGGATGTGAATATTTTGGTGGTGCACTGTGGCCTGCCCATAGACTTTTGCGTCCTCATTGTACTGTCGATGCGACTTAAATCCAGCCAAACATGATCTAGCTAAAGGCTCAGCACTCCTCTTAAGACTGATCCTGTCCTAGTGGAGATAAATACGTGGAGTAGGTCTTGCATACCATACTGTCTTGCGTTAGCACGAGATGATACTGGGACCGTTAATCCTTGAAGAGGTACGTAATGCGACCTTAGTCTATTTATGCGAAGGTGTTCGTTAAATCCACCATGCAGCAAGCAGCCTTGTATTGACCAGGTGCTTAGAAGCCGGACAGTTCCGAACGGCACAGTTCCGCACCTCGTATCCAACCCAATGCTCTACAGATCCCCCTGACTCGTATCCTGTAAAGGGATATGACATGATAAACGGAAACATAAACTTCCACGGAGATATGAATGAAGAGAGAATCTTTAAGCTGTGGACCAGTTTAGAACGCAACGATAAATAGAAGTTCTTCGGCTTTTGATTTCTTAGGGCTTTTTAATTTGCTCCTATATCACCTCACGCTCGCTTTAATCAACCAACTGGCTCGTTTGGTCTTAACGCCTCTCTGTCTTTACACCTCAAAATCGTGCGCCTCCACTCTTCTATACCAGCAAAATGCAGTTTTCCGTTGGTATTGTCTCCGCTTTGGCCAGCGCTATGGCCGTTGCCGCGAACCCTATTGCCGCTCGAGAGTATGTCGCGGATGACTACCCCTGGACTGTGACCGAGACCATCACTTCAATCACCCACATCAACAACTACTACTACCGTGAGCACATATCGGCTTCCCTTATGTCACTCCATCTAACAGGACTTCTTAGACGCCAAGGTTGCTGCCCCCAGTTACGGATTCGACAATGGCTTCAACGCCGAATGCTCCGGCCTTACCCGCGGCGGCCCCTTTGTGAAGTGCACTTGGACGGGAGGCGCTACGGGCGCTACGGTGCAGTCGAGATGGGCTGATCCCAACATCTCCATCAGCTACGTCTATCCCTACCCTGGTGGCAGATCGTACGTTTCTACCCTCAACCAACACCTTCACTTGATTTAATAATGATGCTAATGTGTGAAAATGAAGGAACTTTGTCTTCAACTACACCGCATCTGTAGTCCCTGGCATTGCCGAACAGACCATTTACCCTACTGAATACAACTAGATTAGAATCTTGTATAATTCTAGGAGTAATAGCCTTCTACAATAGTGCTACAGCCTGGCCGTCAGCATCAGTGCTGGTGCTTATGTCAACTCGCTAATTTACATTATGATCTACTTACCTATCTTCACTCATCCCTTAATATGTTTGCCTCCTTCATTTCAGAGATAAACGAACAAAATTCAAATGGCGGTTATCCGAAAATAACCAACTGAAGAGACGATTGAGTTTGAACAACGGAACGTCGTGCCATGAACCACTTTCAAGTCTGCTTGCTCTCCTTCATCAACTAATCTGATGTAGCCAAATTTCTCTGCTTTGAGCAGTCCGGTGAACGTCTTCAAACAGCCAAGATCCCGTCAGACTCATTGAGCAGCTGTTAGCCGACCTCTTGGAGTTGCAAGCGTACGTTAGCTGGACAAGCTTCCCAAGTCCACCACCTCGTCAATTTCCGTCTAGCTAGCTCATCGTCATCACCTACTGTACTCATTCTCGTCCCAATACCCACGTACATCTTAGCGAAACAGCTCACATCTCTTCTATAAGTCCCTCTCCAATCTAACACGAAGAGCACCAATCAGCCGGGGACGGACGATTTCGGTGTGGTTGCGACGCTCATACAACGTGCACCAGAAACATGGGTAATGCCAAATTTGATACCCCCACGTCTCATGGCTGGCAACTAAGAATGGTGTCAAAAGAAACATCGCCTAGTAATAGAGTAGTCTTATGTCGTTTTTGGTTCGATCCTCGGGCAAATGATGAAACCCTCTGAAGCATCCCCTTCCCTCCAATGCATCACACTCCTTGCCCCTCAGCTTGCAAAAATGACATCTAGCGGCTTTATGCTTCATTGTTGGCTGGCTTTCTTTTTTCCCGTTACCGGCCTGCGAAGCACTTTTTCTCGATCTCGTTCGGTGTTGGCCTTTCTCACTCTGTGTCTTCCCGGGCGACTCTCCCGACTCAGATGGAAGGGAATTATTAAAGATAAAAGTAGAGCATGCAAGTACTTAAAAGTGTCTTGAGGTTTGCCCACAGTTGACTAACCACATCATTCAGATTCAACACTAGCTATCCCCGAGGCCCAGGACCCCCCACCTCTATCGATGCTGAGGCATATTTCAATCAAGTAACCAGCAAACTGAATCTTCGTCTAACGATGTCGCACCCTCGCAACAAGATAATGAACAAACGCCAGACAGCTTTCTCAGACACAAGATGGGGGCTAAGCAGTTACTGGGCAGGATAGAGGGAGAGAATCGGAGTCCCGTGTAGCCAATCCCTCGAGACAAAGACCAGCCAGCTACGTGACGTCGTTGGCACATGTCTGTGGTAACATAGAGTCACAACATCGGGCTATACCTGAGGATTCGCGATGATCGACAAATGAGTCTATAGCGTTGCCACTTCGTGATTTGATTTGAACAACTGGCCGCAGGCAATTTCTTCCAGTCATCATCAGATATCAACCTTCTCTGCAGTTTGATCCTTCTATCTCCTACCTGTTCGCACTACCCTATACACGCGTACCATGTTGCTCGTGAGAACCAACGTGATATGATCCCTAATGCCAAGGTTCGTGCTCCTACCACTTATCCATTCTAGGGCTAGCCAGGTCTCTCAATGCTGGGGGAATGGAAGGAGAATCGGACAACCGTCAACGACTTCACCTAACATTGTACTCCAATACTCAGTAGTTTCTAGGGATCCTTAAAAAAACAAGAAAAACTATAAAATGCGGTTTATATCTGTTGGTTTGGAGTGTCGTCTGGTCGGGCTGGGTGGGATGGTGGATAATCTCTGTGCCGCACCCCTGCATCTGGCCCCCGGCATATCCACTCGGTCAGTTGGTCGATACGGACTTGGAACCCGGTGGCCAAGAGGAGCTTTTCCTCCCTTGCAGCTCCCTCGCGTGTTGAAATTGGTCCGACCGTTGCTACTATGAATTTGTCCTGTTTTTTCGATACCACCTTCCCAAATGGTGCAGTTTGCTGTTGTTTGCGATCCATGAGCTACTAGTACATGTCAATCTCCGGCTTGCAGATGCGTGGTGCAGAACGGTGGGGTCTCCGGTGACTGCGGTGGTAGGCCAAGCTGGTGAGTATTCCAACCGAGATGCAACTACTTCTTCGGGTAAGGTCCATATGCAGTTCGATCCAAGTTTCTATACAACCTAAGCGTGGGCCTGGAAGAGGTTGCGCATATCGACTTAAAGATCCGTGGTTCTGCAAACTCGCCGTAAACGTGTATTGCACCTCGTTACCAGTTGTCTCTTTCTAACACTGCGGCAACCACAAGCGCCACGTGTTTCAGTACCGTGCACCACCAAGTGTGTCGTTTCTTGGCCGACATGCGCAGCAACGGGATGCGTGCGGGCTTAGGCTTTGCGGCCATGCTCTTGTCCAAAGAGGTCGTGGCTGGCGTGAGCTGCTGCAATCAGACCATTTCCCGCGACGTAGTCGTCGTCGGTGGTGGTGCGGCTGGTGCTCACGCCGCCGTTTGGTTACGCGACCATGGTCACAGCGTGGTCGTCGTGGAAAAGGCCAGTCAACTCGTGGGTTATTAGTCTTCTTCCTCTGCCGCTTCGATGCTTCATTGCGGCCGCTGGCAGCTCGTTGCTAATTTAGGCGAAAGGGTGGCCACACGGCCTTCTACTACGACTCTGTCTCGAACAAGTCAATCAACGTCGGCGTTCAGGCGTGGATGGAATACAAGGGCACGTTCGACTTCCCCAAGCGTATGAACGTATCGACAAGCGGGTCGATGAAATTCGCCACTCTCAACTACAATTATGTCGACTTCAAGACTGGCCAACCGGTCAAAGACTGGGTGGCGCCTGCGCCTGACGCCATGTATCCAGCTTTGCAGAGGTATTTGGATGTTCTCGAGAAGTACGAAGACATCACTCTTCCCGGTTTCGAGAACTTCCCCGAGCCGGGGTCCGTCCCGGAAGACTTAATTATGCCGTTCAGCGACTTCGTCGAGAAGTACGACATTGCGGCCGCCGTTCCCCAGATCTGGGACTCCACCGCCATGGGCCTCGGCGACACCATGGACGTACCCACCTTCTTCGTGATGCAGGCCTCCGGAGTCCCGATGGTCCGCGCCTTGCTGGGAACCGCGGCCGCCGCTACTCCTTCCTCGGGGCGTCTATATGACCTGTACGAGAGTGTTGCTAACTTCCTGGGCAATGATGTCCTCTACTCGAGCACCGTTGTTTCAACCATCCAGCGTGATGACGATGGTGTTTCGCTGAAGGTTAACGGCACGGACAGCAAGCTGACCTGCATCGACGCCAGGCGTCTCCTCGTTGCCTTCGAGCCCACCACCGAGAGCTTGGCTCCGTTCAAGACGGACGAGACAGAGGAAGAGGTCTTTAACAAGTTCGGTTTCGCCACCGTCTACGCCGGAATCCTCCGTCATCCGTCCTTACAGATCAGCGCCGCCTACTCGAATAGGTCACCCGCCCCTGGCTCCAGCAACTACACCATCTTCCCGCTGGCCTCACAAGTTGGTAGCATCGCCTACATTGGTGGCACCAAGGATTTGTTCCAGTTCACGGCCGTTGGTACCGAGGAAGACACTGAGGATACTATGAGGGCCCTCATCGCTCAGTCCATTGACACCATGATCGCAGCGGGTACTGTTCCCGAGTCGAACGGTACCGTTACCTTCCCCATCTTTGCAAATCATGGCAAGATGCATCCCCGGGTCATGAGCGATGAGCTCCGTGCCGGCTTCGTTTCGAAGCAGCGTGCCCTTCAAGGCCGTCGCTCGACCTGGTATACAGGTGCTGCTTTCTCTGCAGGTTTCTCGACTGTTTTGTGGGAGTATAACAGCATGTTGCTGCCGAGACTGGTGGATGGCATTTAGTAGAAAGAACCGAGAGCAATCGTTTTTGACCGATTCATACTTGTACAGAAACCCCTGCGTCTCGACATTGTCGAAGATTGTGTGTTCAGTTATGAGTTTCTCGGTCCGTGACTTTCCTGTTCGGCAGTTCGCTATGTTCATATTGTTGCCTGTATAGCAAATTTGGCAAATGTATTCTCCATTGCTGGTGCGCACGTCGAGCTCAATGTCTTGTGCGGCCACCCGAAAGTTACGAAGCTTGGGGACGTAAATATTGCCACCGGGTCAAGTACCGAAGATTATATGATCGCAGATTTAATCACTTGCTCACAAAAAGAAATCTCAAGACTGTCAATTAGTTTGTTGAGCTCCATTATTGACTATCGTGGCGCGGAGATATGACATGAACGTGAGATGAAAAGCTCGACTTCAAGAATCTTGGCCTAATATTGGTGCATAAATTTGCAAGACTTTATTGATTCCTCAGACACGGGTTCATCACATACTCTTCAAGTTTTCCAGTGAAAATTGCTCTTGGAACTCACCACGTCTCCCGAGACATATAATTGGGAATGCTTATATCTACAAGGATATGTATCCGGGTGGGGACACGCATGTGTAAGCCTTTTCCAAAAATAGGCTGAGATGTGTACATTGTAGTGTCTGCTTAGCCTCAAAGCAAAGATGAAGTAACTAGTGGAAGGGAGAGAGAGAATACCCTTCCTCTAATTACAGCCGAGCGGGAGTTGGGTTAATGGCGATGTACAGGAGATTCAACGAATCACCAGGCAATGACCTCCTGATTTACATCCACCTTGAAGCTGTCTCTGATGTTGCTAACCATGTGTAGAGTGGCCTCGTCCGCCATCTGGCCGGGGCCACAATAATAACGGTCGTCTGGCGGTCCTTCTCTAGGTGGGAGCGAATCACGGCGCCAATATCTATTCTGTCCAATTTCACGCCCGCCGCAGCCGCCGCCGCGTAGCCCTCGTATAGAGTGTAGCCCCTCTGTGCGGACGCTTCGCGGGAACCTTCGCCCGTGCATAAAAACGAGCTTGACTCCTGGAGAAATGACATCGAAGTTTCGGCGTACGTGTTCGATGAGGGAAACTTCCCTAGCGGGCCAGGCTAAGATGAACCGCTTCGTCTTGCTCGACACCTCCACGCCGGCCTGACATTCTCGCATGCTTTTGGATGAAGCCGAGCGCGCTGGCAATACCGATTCTGCCGATGGTACACAAGACCGTATCGGCGGTGAGGAGCGACTATCGAGTGGCGTGGTGGTCTCCATAGGGTTCCTCCGTGAGAACCGACGTCATGATGGTACGGCTGGATGAAGAGGCGATCTGGTGTTTGGGCCATGCCGTGGCGCCGCCATGGGCACGGATCAGGAAGTTGACGGACGTGAAGTCGTGGTTTCGAGGCTCGATCAATGACACAACGGCTTCCTTCTTGCTCTCGTCCGTTGGGGAGACAAGAGTTGCCGCATTAGGCGCATCAATGGCTGCAGCCCCCCAACCCGCCGCAACACCGAAGGTGTGGCTCTCCAAGATCCAACCTGATTTGGGAAAGTAGAGCAAGCTGTGCTGGCCCGGACCGAACCCCATTACTGTCCGGGGGTGAAAAGTCACCTGGGGGGGTAAAGTGATAATATCACACGACGAGGCCGAGGACGACGAGAGATGTGGAGGATCAGGAAGGTCCCTGCTAATCTGGTACACACAGCATGCGGTTCACTGCTTGAAAGTAGAGAGTGTGGAAGTACAACGGGTGGTGCCGCTGACTCACTGTTCGCGCGGCCATATGCTGCATGACTGCGGCTCGGCATCGGGCCCGTCGCCGCCGGAAGTACTCTGGCAATTTGTTTCCCAGCTTCACAGTGACGATTTCTGCACTGACCTGCTGACCTCAGCTACTTGCGCCAGCAATGTCGAGGTTCTCACCAGTCACAGCCCGGCAGCCAAGCTGGGTGCTCACGCATTCGTTTTAGAAGCCGAGGCAAGTGGGACGAACGGGCAAAGCTGTCTCGCCGAGACTCCGGGAATGTTGTCAGATAAAGGCCGCCGTCAGCACCACAGCGACTGTCCTTTGCGTTCTTCAGAGCACGGCCGACTACCGCTAATTCATCACCATGGCTCTTGTATTGATCGTGACGATCGCGTTCGCCGCCCTTGCGGCTGGTTTCGCGGCCGCCTACCGTCTGCGCCAGATCTTCGCAGGCGCAGCGCTGGCGACGGTTGATTTCTCGCCTCACCGCCTGCGGCCCGGAGAAGTCGCGATGTTGATTGCAGCTGTCATGTCAAAGACTATCAGAAGAAAGCTCGGCTTCAGGCAGCAAGCTCCGCCTCAACTGTCCGTAACTGCGCCTTTTCTTGTGCGACCCGAAGATGTCCAAAAATATTACCGAGCTGTCGCTCATGATGCGACAAATTCAATGACCATTGACGGCGCTCATTTACCTCTTTTCCTCTCAGCTTTGACGACACCGGCAATGCTCCTGTTACTTGCCAATTCTTCATGTGCAATCAGCTCCCTTGGGTCCGTCAACGTCAAGAACCGTTTCGAGGTCATTCTCCCCGAATCTTGTGATCTGTCGTTGTTGTCCGTTGCGGGCCGGGCATCCGTCCGAGCCACCGTCCGTCACGAGCCCAGAATCGTCAAGCGTGGTCGGGAGTATGATCTGGAGGTCAGCATCCTCGTCAAGAGCGATGTTTCCGGGGGCGAAACTTTGCCGGTCTTTCGACAGATATTTACCATGTTGGAATTTGGCAAGGGGACCGGTGAAGCAACACGGGAAAGCCGCGCAGCCAAGGTCGCCGAAGCCGCACCTGTGGCCGAGGCGCTTTCCACATTTACGTTCTCGAGTTCCGACCCCTGGGACTGGGCTGCTCTCTGCAGGGATTACAACTTCATCCACCTCTCCACAGCCGCGGCGAGAGTGTTTGGAATGTCGGGAAGGGTCGCACATGGTAATCAAGTGCTTGGGAAAGCAATCCAGGCCTTGTTGGAGAGGCAGGCCGTGGGCTTCAATGGTGACCAGCCGATCTGGTTTGAGGCTAGATTCAGAAGTCCGATGGCGATTCCTGGGATGTTCACGGTCGGCCAGCTCCTGCCTGGGACTGGATTAGGCAGTTTTGCGATTTTTTCAAAAGGCAAGAAATGTATAGAGGCGGACTATGGGGTCCTCCATTCTGAGGAACGAGCATGATGGTGTTGAAGGTGCTGAGATATCCGTGGAAGTACCGTGTCCGAACAGGACTGATAGTATCCGCAGGGGCTCACGGGGCTGACACTCCGGGCTGGAAGCCTTGAATCTGGCTGGATTGGTCTGCGATGGCAAACGGCATGACGCTGAGCATGCCAAGAAGAGGAGCAAGGGGCCTTGGGAGGCTCCATGGGACCTGGAGCACGATCCATAGCATGCAGTCGTACTCTCCTAACTCTCTTCTATTCATCCTTGGCCATACCATCAATCGCCTCAGCTCTGAACCTCGACACCAACACCCGCAACATCATGGGTTCCATTCCCGGTGCTATTTGTTCACTCGTGGGCGCGACAGCCTACTTGGGGACCATTGCCAGTGCCGCCAGCGTGCTGTACATTGGCCTGGTCTTCCCGCGCTCAAACGAGACGTACGAGCTGACAGACGAGTTCCCCATTGTCTTTGCATTTCAGAACGCATCTCTATCCAAACATCTTGAGCCCTCCGTCTGGTTTCGGATCCTCAACAGCTCCAACTTTGACTGGGATGTCATCGGTGACACTCGTTTTCAACTGAGCTCGGCCAACTTCTCAGACGACGGCAGCGAACCATGCTTTCTCCGGGCGCATCGGGAGATCGACGGTGAGGACCTGTCCGACTGATTTGGCAGCCATCCTGGTCCGAGTGCGACGAGAGCGGCTACGAGGTCAGGCTCTCGCGAAACAGCAGCGCCAACTTCTTGGTCGACTTTGAGGTGAAGAAGCGTGGTCAAAAAGCCGATCTAATCACTGCCACAGCCGACGACGAGGAGTGCCCCGACCAGGGGCTTGCCCTCAACCTGACGGACGAGACGCGCAAGATTCCTACACACCCTATTCCAAGGCGCAAAGGGCCTGAGACTTGCGCAGTGTTGGCCTCCCCTTCTCCGACGCCGACCGCGAATCCGTGTCGGGTCAAAATTGGTCAGGCTGTGGTTGAGAGTATGGGGGCGGTGGATGTCGAGAAGAGGTGCAGCGGTCTGAGTTCACCTGCCGAGTGCCCGGGGACGGACCAAGCTGTGCGGAGTCTGGCCATTGCTGGTGTTGTGAGCTTCGCAGCTGTTCTCGGCGCCGGTACTCTTCTTCTCGTCTGATCAAATAGGGGAGGCGTAGTGAGGCGATCACCAAGTAGTTGGTCGGTCGTCACCGAATCGAGTATTGATCCAATCCTTGCAGCGTTCCGTAAGGCGACCGTTGCTTCCCTCAGGTAAGTCAACGTACCCACTTCGCGACCACCCCCCCATTCCGATCACAATTTCCCCACCTATTTACACCAAAACCTACTACTTTCTAAGTATAATATACTATAGCACTCCTTATAGTTATAATTATATAAACTTACTATAAGATATATTAATACTTAATATATCTATATATATAGCTTATAAGTCTATATACTTTATACTACTAGTATATTAGTAAGTAAATATAAAGATATAAGATTTACTAGTAGTATCTTAAGAAACTAATTATAAAGATTACTATAGTATAATTTTATATATAAGTATATAAAAAGCTAAATAAGTACTTTATACTATATAGTACTATTATATAGGTTTTAAATATAAAATTTTCTAACTATATAGTATAGTATATATAAATATAGTTTTTCTTAGTTAAATTTTACTAGTAAAATCTTTTATAAGTAATATTTTATAGTTATAGTTATATATAACTAATATACTTATAATATATAGATTATATACTTTATAATTAGCTATAAAGAAAGAAATTATACTTATGTAAAAGCTATATATAAAGTTATTTAAGTTTTTAAAATGTTAAGAATTATTAGTAAAATACTAGTAAACACTAACACCTTACTTTAAGATACTAATACTCTTTAATAAGCTAACTTAAACTTTATAATAAAATATATTATAGCTATTTTAGTAGTAACATACCTATATAATACTTTGCTTTTTTTTAATTATTAGTAGTTGTTAAGTTACAAAGTGCTCTAAATGCGATTTTTTGGTGTAAATCGTGATCGGAAAGGGGGGGTGATCGGAAAGTGGGTACGTTGACTTATTCAATTCCCTCCATCCTGTGCTCCAGAGTCACGGGGAACCTTTGTGCCTGCGCCTCTAGTAAACAACACGGGTTAGAGAGTTAGAGACAGAGAGGATTAGAGTAAAGTCGTAATGAAGATTTACAAGGGCAAATATCTTGGCTCGATTGAAGAAAGGCAGGTTTACTGCAGAAAACCGGGTCCCAATAAAATGAAGACAAAAGGCTGGGGTTTGCTTCACTTTTAGTTGGTTAGAGAGCAGCACTCTTCCTTTTCCTTAGTTGTTTCATGGCCCATTTTGCAAGCCGCTTGATGATGAAAAGAAGGCCGTTTTGGGGGTGTGAACTGAGGGCAGACGCTGACAGAACTAGCAGTAGTCAAGCAACACTCATACGACCCATAATTTTGGCATATTGGGCCCAGCTTCTTCCAACCTCCTCTTGAGCCGTTGCAGGTGCGAGGATTAGAAGCGCCGAGTGTGCCGATGAGCCAACTTTGGATGGCAAAGGGAGAAATATTGCCCGCAGACCGGGGGTCGAGAGAGAGTTTGAGCTGGTTTCTTGAAGCCGAGGAACGCCTTTCAAGGGAACCCCGCTACAAGACGTTCCAGCCGCGGGACGGATGGGTCCGATTTCGAGGCGGCGGCCCATATTTAGCCGTGGACTAATTAGTCGAAAGCAGCTTAAGGTTGGTTCCCTGAGAAGAATACCTGTGGCTACGGGATAGCCTAGGCTTCAGCTAATCAACTAAGTGCCCTGCGCCAAACTGGACGACGACTGACGGAGCCATATGGGAGTAAAAGAGGCCGTGGGCGACCGGGTATGCTTGTCGTTGGCGAACCCAGTCCAGCCACCGAGCGACGCCACGCTGAACTGAGAAAACTTGCTCGCTTAAGCGCAGCGTTCCGCATCAGCTGAGGGGATCAAACATTGGGATCGAGACAATACTCTGGTAGGGTGCGTTTTGGTCTGTTTGCCCACAAAGTATAGAGTACAAAGGTCCAGCGCATCGCAAAACGGCGCTATCTTGATGGAGTCACCCACACGTTTGACTATAGCGCCCCGCTTGGGATGAATGGTGTGGAGCCTAGACAGCCCACCCCCCTGCCTGGTGACGATCTGGCATATCGTCCATCATTGATAACTATTCCGATGTGTGTTATCAACGAGCTTTGGTTTGTCGTGACTGTCGAAGTTGAATCAATCTCTGTCTATTGTGCATTAGAAGACAGGTAATTTTCCTCTCAGACCAACCTGGTTCATCACTTCATCCCATTGCCTGTCGTCTCACTTCTTCATAAGCCGTAGTGGCGCCCACACGACGGGGTGAGATCACGCGATGGGCCTACGATAGATCGCGTAGACGTATTTCAGCCTTCAAGTTGGCTGTAAGGACCAAGGCACTCACACAACAGTCTCCCTTCATCTCTTTGTCTCTTCCTCGCCATTATTCCCGTCAACATACTCAGCACCGCCCAAGGCACACGAGCAAAAAAGAAAATGGTGTCGAGCGTGTCAATTTTGGGCGCCGGGCCGGCTGGATTCGCCCTGGCCGCCGACCTCCAGAATAACGGGATAAAGACCTTGTTGTACTCTCATCGGACTCACTTGCGACACGCCAAGGCCGTGATGAAGACGGGTCGCCTCCAGCTGAGCTGCGCGATGGAGGGCTTCACGAATTTACGCCTGACAACCGACATGACCGAGGCTGTATCCTTCTCAAATATCCTCATCTTGACCGTGCCGTCCACAGGCCAGCTGACGCTCCTGAATGAGCTGAAGCACCACAACCTACGGCGACATACCATCATCGCCATCCCAGGTAACCTGTTTTCACTACTCAAGGATGCCGACATCGAAGCTGAGAACATTCTCGAGACAAACCTGTCACCGTACTCGTGTCGCATGGAAGACGGCAACCCGCTTGTCTTCGGCCGCAAGAGCGTCGTCTTTATCGCGGCGCGGCGCAGTGTCGCCGTCCGACCAGGCTTCTACGAAGATATCCAGAGCATCTTCCCTACGAAGCTCAGGTGGTGCGACAACGTGATCGACGTCTGCTTGTCCAACGTCAACGGCGTCTTCCACCCCCTGATGATACTGATGAATGCCGGCCGCATCGAGAACACCGCTGGCGACTTCCTGCTATACCGCGACGGTTTGACAAGATCCGTTGCTAATGCCATGCTGGCCATCGACCGTGTGCGCATGGAGGTTGGAGCCAAGTTCGGCCTGCGCACCATGAGCGCCGTTGACATATCCAACGAGTGCTACGGCCAAGCATTCTCTGACCTGGTCGACCTGGCCCGCAACTCACCACCGCACAACAAGCTGCGCGCCCCGGCCGACATAGAGAATCGCAACATCTCGGAGGATGTTGCTGACCTCCTGGTGTCCTGGCACAGCCTTGCTGAAAAGGTTGGCGTCGACGCCTCGCCCATCGCTGCCGTTATTGTTCTTGCCGAGATGGCCACGGGGATCGAATTTAGGAAGACGGGAAGGAACCTCGAGAGGCTCCACCTTGAGAGTGTTGGGCGCGGCGAGCTTATCAGCATGTTTAGTCCTTGCCTGGCATCGCAGAACGCAGCTCGACTGTAGGAGGCAGAGCCATAGTCATGAAAGTTGATGGATTTACGAAGATAGCGTTATTGTGTTACAAGAATTTACTTATTGTGAATTATTGACAAGGGGGGAGTGTCTGTCAAAGACGTAAGGCAAAGAGAGTCTCCACATGTTTGTGTGACGGGACAGTCAAAGAGTGTGCCACCATTTGTTCGGTGAGGCTTCCAGAACTTAACATTACTGATATCAAACTTAAAAGCTTAAATCAGTGGAACAAGATGGTATAGATACAGAAGAATATGTATAGAGGAAGAAGAAAGTTATATGGCGCTGATATGGCCCAGCAGTTTTGATTTCACAAGTGCAGTCTTGCGTACTGCCTGTCCTGCCGTTTTTCTCCAAGTGCGCAAGACCTTTTCAGCTCGTATTGAAGAAGTCCTGTCAAAAACTTAAAATCTTACTCTGTTGCATGGCATGCTGCGGATCCTGGCGCCATACACGCCATAAACCAACGGGAGAGGGGCAAACACCAGCGCGGCGAAGGCCAGCAGGCTATTCCCCCATCCCCATCCAAGACTTTCGTAGAGACCCAGGCCACTGAGCGGGAGAAGTGCGCCTGCAATACCCCTGAGGACTGCGTTGGCGCCTACAGCACTGGCAGCGTACCCCTCGAACGCATCTATAAGGTATGTCTGAATGCCCGTAAAGACGAGAATCGAACCGAACCCAGTCACTGCCGTGCCGGCCAGAGAAGCGGCCCAATGGATTCGGCCCTCGACACACCAGCCGTAGGCGAACATACCTGCAGGAAAGGCAAGAGCCCCGGGTAGCGTGATGACTGGGGCAAGGCGGTCCTCGGGAGCATTAGCCCTACCTGCAGCCGCGCGCCTCTTGAGTGTCCTGTCGCTGAAAGTACCGACGTAGCAGGCGCCTAACAGCGTGCCGAGACCACCAGGGAGGAAAACGAGACCGACGGCCACGGTGGAGAAGCCGTACACCTCAGAGAATACGAACGAGTAAGTCGCGAAGAGAAGGTAGAGAGTGCCGTAAAGGACGGCGACGTAAACGCACACGACGGTGACGAAGGGGCAACAGAAGAGGAGCCTCATTGGGCGGACGATGCTGCGCCTGAAGAGTTCCCCGGGGGCGTATTCGGGCGCGAGGCTGGACCGGTAGTTGGAGTTTCTCGTTTGCTTGCGAAGCCTCGCCGCCTTTCTCTCTAGTAGCACAGGAGGGTACGTTTCTCCCAGAACAAAAAATGCGGTAATGGAGACAACCCCGATCTATTTCTTGGTTCTGAGCCACGACTTTACACGACGGACTCTGAAGTTGAACGACTTACGACAATGGAAATTACCCAGAACATCCACCTCCAGCCCATACTCTCCGTCAGGGAGCCGCCGATGACGGGGCCAACCATGGGACCGAGAATAGTCCCGACAGACCAGACGGACACGGCTTTGCCCCTATCCTCGCGCGGCATCAGGTCGGCGATAGTGCCGGAACCGATGGTGATAGTGGCCACGCCGGCGAAGCCAGACAGAAAGCGGGAGAAAAGAAGCATGCTCTCGCCGCGCGACAGGGCGCACAACACGGTGGCGGCTAGGAACAGCGTGTTCGTGGCGTTGTAAACCGGTACACGTCCATAGATTTCGCTCAGCGGTGCCAACAGCAGTGGCCCGCAAGCGAAGCCCAATACGAAAATGGACACGACGAATGTCGCGAACGTCTTCGAGGTGGTGCCGAACTCGGTCATGACCTGCGGCACCGCTGGCGCGAGCATTGACGACACGAGGGGCCTTAGTCGCAATGTTAATGATTCCGGCGAGGATATAGGACGGTTGAACATAGGTATTTGTTGGTTATCTGACTCACACTAGAAAGCTAATCACCGAGATGGTGAGGATGTTGGACCATTTCACCGCCGGTCGCCAATTCATTGGGTTCTCTGGATCTTGATCCTCTGGCTCATCCCAGTGTACCAGGAGCCTGTCGTCGCTCTGGGGCCGAAGGCGTGTGTCATTGGACGTCCCGAGCTCTGAGGATGAGAGAAACGTCGTCGAGTCGGGGTGTTCTTGCTGTTCTTTGTTGGTATGCGTCTCAGAAAATATACCAGACGCCATCTGCATTGTTTTTTGTTTTTCTTGCTTCCATCGCTGCCATTGCAAGAAGGATGACGTAAATCCTCGGGAAGATAACATCGCAAGTCTAATAAACTAAGTATCTCGATGATTGTATCATTGTTTTGTTGGTATGAGTGTTGCTGCTTTGGCTGAAAGTAGGTAAGGCAGTGCAAGGTGATGAGTCCTCCTTGGTTAAGCAAGACTTGACTGTAGCGCTAACACCAAACAAGGTCCTCATGCATCGTCCGCTTGTTTATATGCCGCTATATTTGTAATAACACCCCCCTCCCTTTCCCAGCCACAGATCTCGTTTCATGAGGGGTTGGTCGGATAAACGTGTTGGATTAAGTCACGGCTGATCCAATGACTTGGAAATGAGACATCAGAAATAACCCGCTGTGATCCCTCCCATATTCATATGATACACGCCCACGCCAGTTGACGCTTTGCCACCAAGGGACAAGGAATTACATGCACTATCAGCGGGGTGACACGAAAGCTTCTCTAAACATGAGCGATCTGTTACTAAATGGATTTTTATTGAACTACCTCATTTCCCAAGTTAATAAGCCATTAAATAGATCGGGCACATGGAGGAGGGGAAGAACGATCTTGAAAAGAATACATCAAGGCCACATTGGCGCCGAGGTAACAAAGGCGTTTCCCGAAAGCCTTTGAGATCATCTCAACAGCCGTAAAGTGCCTGGGTTATGCGGCAGCAAACCCTTCTCACAAATTTAATCCTTGAGAGCTACCGTCACTAACAGCTCCATGTCCATACGGATCCCATCCACAGTGGTGATTTTATCCCATTCCACCTTCATCTCTTCCCGCGCCCGCGGCCGCATCTCCAGTGGGATACCGCCGTAGGTCTTCCCTGACGAGCTCGTGTCCAGCCAGTCGATCATGGTGTAGCCGTCCTTGGCAGTCTTGACAATCGTGTTCACCACAATGGACCTCTCGCTGAAGCCAGCAACCCCCAGGATGCTCTCGAGCTCCGCCTGCTTGAGAAACTTGGGCCCGCCGCTTTAGCTTGTATAGTTCTTGTATGGATCGCGTGCCAAGATGTTGGCCTTAATGACCTCGTGTGCAGCAACGAAGTCGCCAAAGCCGCCTGAAATGCCGAGACGGCCGCCGGTTCGAAGCACACGGGCGAACTCGGCGGCGGCAGCAGGCTGGTCTTGGACCCAGTGGAAAGTGGAGTTAACATAGACAACATCGAAGCTGGCAGCAGCGAAGCGCGACAGGTCCTCGGCGCGGCCCTCGTGAAACTCGAGGTTAGGTCGCGTTCTCTCGCGCGCGAGAGCGATGCGTTCATGGCTGGGGTCAATACCGATAACTCTTCCACCGGGCCCGACTAGATCAGCGATATGGGCTGTAAGGTTGCCCGGTCCGCAGCCGACATCAAGGACGCGCTCGCCGGGGGCAACCACCAGCCTTTCTAAGAGGAACAGTCCCGCCGAGTACTGGGTGTCGTTGACCAGTGTGTATCCTCTCGCCAATTCGTTGGTGTCTCCCATGGCTTTGGCGTGATGTGTATCTGCTGCGTTACCAGGTATGCAGTATGTTGCTGTCTTTGCTGCTGCTGCTGCTGCTGCTGCTGTATGGTTCCTGATCCGGCTGCTGACGACACTGATGAACGGCCTTATATCGGTTTGACAGACTAGTGCGTCAATCAGGTCTCATTATGTCGGCTAGCTCCTACGACACGTGCATGGAGCATATATCCCATCTTGTCTAGGTACATTAAGGAAATGCGGCAGGCCCATTTGGTTCAACTACAGGGTGAATGTATAGCGAATTCGAATAGACGAGAGAAACCTTGTGACCCCTTTGAAATTGACGTCAAAGGCGGGATGGATGTCTTTAGTCTAGAACATTCACGCCATCGCAATAAACGTGCTCAAATTCCCTCGGCTGCACCTAATATGCAGTAGTCAATTGCTTGTCAGCTGAATCAATTAGGTAGCATCATCATCCTGGTCGCTTAGGCCCTTCCATGTATGGATGGAGCCGCTACGGCAAGGACCGCAGCGTGGCAGAGGCTAAGAGAAGTAAGTTTAAGCGGACTCTTTGATTCCTTTCAGAGTGCCCCACTCCTCCCTGCACACCATCTTAGGTATCTGTGACTTCGTCACAGCTTCAGAGGCAGCTTTACACGTGAATGTCTTATTAACGAGGTAAGATAGAGGTGGTTAGGGTGAAAAAGAGCTGGTTGTATCCTCAATCCCAAGAAGTTTTGTTTTTGATATTGTAGCTTTCCCGCAGCAACTTTGGTGTCACCAAATAAATCCACTTGATGGGCATTGGAGAGCCTATACAATTGCTTTAGGTCCGGTATAGACGAGATTTTGCGCGGAAAGTCTCGGAAGTTTATTAGAGCAGAAACTGAAGTGGTCTGATCTCATTTTCAATACAAAGTACGCCATCGAGAAGACTTGGGCCCTGTTCCGAACCAATCGTCATGATTGCCAATCTATTGACGACAGCTTCCGTCGGAGCGACTGTAGCCTTCATCGTGAGTCTTCACTGAAGAAGGCGTCCTTCCACGGGCATCTCTGACTTGTCATTACCGCATAGCTTGCCGCCAGGTGGATCTTACAGATCACTTACCGACGATTCTTTCACCCACTCCGTGCGGTACCCGGCCCTTGGATCAATAGCGTCTCTGAGTTGCCTGCCGCCCTGGAGCTTGTCAGAGGCAACCAGCACACCTACTACAGGTCGCTGCATGAGAAGTATGGACCCGTCGTGAGGGTTTCGCCAGCCGAGCTCAGCTTCATCAGTCCGGAGGCTCGAGAAGAGATATACGGCTTTCGCGTGAGTTCGGCATCCAACCAACTTCCAATTTCACTCCGGAGCTTAAATATGACCTGACTCTCTCCCGACAGAAAGGAGGTCATTTGATGGAGAAGAGCCCAATCTTTCTCGGAGCTGTCAGTAGCACTGACGGACAAACCGGCGTGAGTCTGGCCCTCAACGTAGACCACACCCGCCAGCGGAAAGCGTTGGGTTATTTGTTCACCAACAGTGCGTTGCTCCGCTTCGAGTACTTGCTCTGCCAACAGATCGACCAGTTCATCTCTATACTCGAAGAGAAGACAGCTCAAAACGAGTCGGTGGACGTCTCCAGTTGGTGTAAGCAAAGCCAAATCAGGATTTTTCTGTCTTCGATGTGTAACCATTGACTGACCACCTTTCTATAAGATACCTACCTCGCCTTCGATATTATGGGCGATGTGTGCTTCGCTGAGCCCTTCGGTTGCCTGGGCCAAGCCTCGGCCACAGAATGGTCTACCTCAGTTATCAACGTCTTTGTCGCTGCGACCTGGACCCAGGGCATTCGTCGGCTGTCCGGCACTGGCACCTGGCTTGAATCCCTCATGACACGTTTCCTTGTACCCGCACGAGCAGCCGAGTGGCGGCGCGTCCACTTGAGCAACTCCCGTGAGAAGACGGTTCGTCGTCTCGCCGACCCCGACAGGAACCACCCGGACTTCATGTACCACATCCTCAACAGTGAGTCAAAGAAGCTGCTATCCGAGACTGAGATCGTTCTCAACATGGCTCTCTTCATCAGCGCTGGCACCGACACCACCGCCACCGCCCTGACAGGCTGGACCTACTTCGTTTGCACCCATCCAGAAGTGTATCAGCGCCTGATTGGCGAGGTCCGCGAGACACTGACATCCCGTGAGGACATCCGGTGGGACAATGTCCGCCACCTGCGCTACCTTGAGGCCACCATATATGAGGCGCTGCGTCTGTTCCCGCCCTCGCCCGCAAGTCAGCAGCGCATCGTGCCTGCGGGAGGCGCTACCATTGACGGCTACTACGTCCCCGCGGGCATGACAGTGGCGACCCCGCCGTGGGTGGCTACACACTCGTCTCGAAACTTTGTCGACCCCAATGATTTTCGACCTCAGCGCTGGATGGGTGAGGAAGATAAATTTTCAGGAGACAAGCTCAACGCTTCCCTGCCTTTTGGCACAGGACCTAGGGTCTGCATTGGAAAGAACCTGGCTTACATGGAGATGCGTCTCATTTCGGCGCATCTGTTGTGGAGCTTCGATATGGCGCTTGATGTAGAGAAATACAAGAGCAGTAATGAGGTATGGGGATTAGACGGGAAGTTGAAGCCCATGAAGGTATTTCATTCCATGACTAAACCAGATTTGTGGGTGCGCTTGCAAAAGGCACCAAGGTAGTAAGTACTATCGAGAAACTATCAAGCTTCCGGCAAATCCGAGGATCAAACTCTGCCCAATCGTAATGATTATACCGATTAACAAACCCGCAATGGCTTAATACCCCCTATCCATTCAGTTAATGGCAATGCGATCACTGTCGGTGACTATTCGCAGTAAAATGACGCTGTCATCATCGCCGTTGGACGAGGGTCTGGTTCGCGTTATGGTCTTCCCAAATACGCCCTTCTCATTCTTCTCTGGACATAGCATTTGTGGTCTGCGTGGGCTGGTTCTCTCAAAATCATGGATCTCTCATTCATGAACACTAGGAATCTGGGTCTCCTCGACTAGTATCCTTCTGTTAGCCATGACTTACTATATCAACCTCATAGCCTGATCTCACAGTGGAAACCGAGAACGGTGTCAAGCCATTCGTGCGTCCCGCTGGTTTGCCCAGATTAATCCCAGGGATTGAGCTGATCCCAGAGCTGAGCAACATTGAGGCCGTCCCTTTCTTCCAAGCACCATAAAATACATTTGCCGATCTTGTCGGCATTTTCTAGTACCTATAGCCTCAGGCAGGCTGTGATTGCCCCTCCAGATTCACTTGGATGTGCAGGGGTGAGGCTAAAATATCATTCGTGTTGGAATAGCATCTGGCAATGGCCGTACGCAAATACCCTATGGACAAGTGAGGTTATTCAGACGTGGTACGAGTCAGGTCAATAGCACGGCATAATATCGGGAGAGTAAGGTTTCTAAAATGCCGTACGTATAAGTGTCCAGATCCTTCCACTCTCCTTCATCTTAGACTTAGAAAGATAGCCACGAATACAGAGTATCTTTGGTCCACCACCGTACGTATGTACATACAGAGCCCACCCAACAATTCGATTGAGAATACTCACAGCATGGTACATGTGTGACGTTGATGTTTTCATTGCCCAGAACTCGAGCTTTGTCAGTGGATAGTTAAAGACTCAGTGCCTTCTGGTGTGATGCTCAATTCTTTGAGTCCGGGCATTGGGACGACGGATGCAGCACCATGACACTGTTCCCAGTCGTTGCAATGAACTTCGGCTGGAAGCTTGAGCAAGGTTTGATCCATGGCATTCGGAGGATGAAGGTGGCTCAGGACAACAATCCTTCTGACGTCTTCCTTGATGTAAATGATAGGAGCACTGAAAACCATCGTCCCCTTCAACCGCTACCAATTTTACTGTGCACTGAATCAATAGGTAATGGATGCACTTCGACTTTCCCTTCCAAAAGTTTGTGCTTTGCTAACAAAAATTCCGGGACAATACGGCTTCTTCGGCTGACACGCAAAATCGTCATTTCATCGAGTCCCCGGAAATCCTGGTGAGAGCTGGGTATCGGGTGTCCTGCCGCAATAATCCCTATGCAGGTACACAGCAGCTAGCAAGGAATACGGAGCTGTGGGTCAAATACTGTCCAAATGCCCTGTGGAACTTGAATCCATCTCTTCGTGCAAGCAAGTTACATGCAACCATTTACGAATGAGCACGTGGAACCTGGCTGAGCGCCGGGGCGACTCCCCAGTCTCCCCTTACTGGGCGTAGCATATTTCATGTGTCTGCTCAAAAAGAGTTTAAAGATTTGCATTCCATTCTAACAGCCTCCCGAACTGCTGAATACTTCTATACCACAACCCATCCATATTGCGATGCCATGATTGACGTGTTGCAGGTGTATCACCGATGTGGCTGGGTTGCTTAGAGAATTACCACGAGGCAAATTCCATCAATTCTTTGGTTAAATACAAAGGGGCATTGTTCTAAGTGCTATGTTCCAAGGTAGATATGATCTTGCAGGGACTTCAATAGCTCTAACAGCTGCCATGGCCCAGCTTTTTCACAAATCTCATCGGTGTTTAGTGGCAACAAGTGACAACACACTGAAAGTCGGCCTATGTGGTGGATCGCGATTTAGCATGTTTCATACTTGGATCGCCACGGGACTGCTTCATATAGGGTTGGCTTACTCCTGAGGGGCCACGAGTGATATCACCAGGAGCGCTCTTGTACGTGGGGTCAATGGCCTGGCAGACCTTGAGCTTCGCCGCAGGGGCGATATTGAGGCAGAAGTTGCAGTTTGGGTCGCTGTAAGTACAGAAACCCTCAGACTAAATATTTTGCAAGAGTGTCGGTCAGCTAACTTGGTTCCCTTGGTTTGTGGATGGTTTTGGCAATTCACCTTGCAGTTGAAGCCCTGAGGCACGGCTTCAGCGACCATCAAGAGGGAAGCAAAAACAGCGGTAATGGTAGCGACACGCATTTTGAGTATCGAATGAGTAATCCTGTAAAAAGAGGGAGCGTGTATAGTGAAGTCTAAGCGAGTATGGTTGAGGGGAAGCAGTTTGATGAGTTTGTCACAGAAAATACCTTGGCATCGACAGGAAGATAGTAGTTATATATTAGGAGTTTGGTCAACGTCCTAATACCATTGCTTAGGTCTTCTCCGTCAGGAAGCAGCAAACTCAAATATACTACAATCTATTGCAGTCTTAGTTACAGATCTCTTAATGAATCGTTCTTCTGCTGAGTTCGGCTCTCGAGTTGTAGATCCTAATGAAGAGATTGACTCGCAAGCCCAGTGCATTGCTCGGGCAACCCTGTTCATGCAAACGATGTTATTAAAGTTGCGGGGGTGGCATCGAATGGCCATCTTGAGAAGACAGGCAACACACCAATTCTCAATTCTGCGAATAATATTGCGCTTGGTAGAGATATATCTTCCGCATTAAATAGAGTGAGAAAGCACTGGGATAGGCGGATAATCGATCCATCAAGAGCCACCACATCTGTTGAAGTTTTTCACAGGCTCAAAAAGAACAATCGTCACTAATTCCTAGTCCCGGAAAGTAATCAAGTGATATGACCAGCAGATTGAGTTCCAGGATGTGGTTTAAATTCGAACTGGGATTTCAAGGCCACAACAACAGGAACAAACCTGTCACCGACGATCCCTGTGGTCTATTTCACTTTTTGTGCTGCAGAAGCATGGAGATGTATCCTTGAAGAAAGCAAAATCAAAATCCGTGTTGCATGCGGCACACAGCGCTAAACCACGGATTATAACCCTTTGTATTGGGAGATGATCATATCAACGTGACTTCAATCGCATAGGCACGAAGCAGCCAGCACTGAAGATGAGGCCATATTGTTACCTCACAGTCTCTGCGAAAGCATGTTTACGTAAGTTTGATGGCATTTTGAAGTAAATTCAGTCGTCGCTTGCTATGAGGTTGATTCGAAGCAAAAGGAGTTGTGTAGAACCAATCACTTGACCGTCTTCGATGGTGGAGCATGCCTTAAACCGTTGGTTGATCTTGCGCTCCATTGCGCAGAAGTAGAAAACGGCCTAGGCCTAGAGAAATCTAGAACAGGTTCCAATGGTCCCCCCCCCCCCCCCCCCCCCCCCCCCCCCCCCCCCCCCCCCCCCCCCCCCCCCCCCCCAAAAAAAAAAGCATTAATGATAATTTAAATTTTTCCGTGCTTCCTCTCTCCAAACCCTAAGCAGATAGTCAAGCTGCGAGGAAGATCCTTGAGGCATCGGCCATCTCCGAACTGATCAAGATCAACGAAGTCTCGGATGGATGAATGACAGCGATTAAGGTTCGTTCCGATGGCCAGGTAGCAATGTAAAATGCGGAAAAATACTGTTGCAGTAGTTTCCTGCCTTCTTACTATCTGATTTGACCCATCATGTTCTGCTCTTTTTTGCCGGAGAAGAGACCAGAATAGGGTCGCCGATTCGCGAACAGTGACACGATAACTGATACGACTGAATCCAGTGAGTGAGCCGCAAAACAACAACAGCCCAGTGCTTTGGTGATTTGATCGCGGCCAAGGTAGCGGCCTCAAGGATGATGATAAGCAAGTTCTGATTCGGATTATGAGAGGCTTGATGCCTTAATTAAGCGACATCCGGAACTCAAAGAATTACTTATAATCGGTTTGGAGGCGGTGTAGGAACACGTAATTTCGCAGGTATAGGCACTGGGCTCAGTTCTTTCACATCTACCGCGCGACTGCTTTTGTTCGCAAAGCTGAACAAGAAAACAGGCTTGGCGACGGAGCACTCAGCACATCAGGGGTTTGCTACACCAGCATGATCAAAAAAATAGGACATGCTTGGTCCCGTATTAACATCTAACTAGTTGAACTACATACGCACTACTTGTTACAGGGAAACATCTCTTTACAACAGGCCAGCCATCGCGACAAGAGCAACCCCAAGCAAGCCGGTGCCGACAGTCGAGCTGCTCAGCAGCTTGCCAGCAGCAGCGTTGGCACCAGTCGAAGCAGTCGCACTGGCAGCAGAGCCGGACTGGGTGGCCGATGGCGCAACCGTTGGACGGAGCGTGGTTCCTGTCGTGGTGGAGTTACTCAGCGGGGAGTCCGAGGACGAGGGGAACCCAGAGGACGGCGTCGCGGTCGCGGAGGGGCGTTCGGAGGAAGAAGTAGAAGAAGCGTTACCTGAGGAAGTGTCGTTTTGGCCAGAGTTGGTGCCGTCATCGGTGGAAGCGTCGGCTGCCTCGATCTTGATGCTCGTCCAGTCGCCCGTCATGTCGCCGTAGGTGTAGGACTTGGCCGGGTTCGTGTTGGTGATGGCGACCTTCTGCACCGTCATGGTGTAGGGGGCCTTGGTGTAATCGGTCTCACCGCCGGCCCAGGTGATGGTGCCCGGGTCGTTGTCCGGGTCGCCGCCGGCCCAGATGCCGAGGCGCAGGCGGGCCGGGGTCTGGGGGAAGTTCTTGCCGCCGACGGCGTCGGCGTAGTTGAGGGTGCGGACAAGGTTACTGTTGATGTACCAGGTGACGGCCTCGGTAGTCCAGTCGATGGTGTAGTTGTGGAACTCGGTCTGGGTGGCGGCGATGGTGTGGAATGCACCACGGTCGTAGCTTGTGGTGTTGCCCTTGCCAAAGTAGTTGGTCTGGACCTCGGCGTCCTTGCCGCCGAGCCACTCCCAGTCGACCTCATCCAGGTCATCGGACTCGATCACGACGCTGCTGACGATGCCGGTGCCTGGGGCGGCCTTCATGATGACCTCGGCGCGGCCGAAAAAGAAGTACCACGACGTCTCGATGGTCGGGGCATCACCCTTCTTGTTGAGGGTAAACTCGGCACCGTTGGAGGTGTAGGAGATGTTTCCGGCTGTGACCGACCAGGCGGCATTGTCGGCGCCCTTGGTGAAGTCAACCTCGTAGTTGCTCTTGGTCAACCCGGCGTTGGCGGGGCATGTTTCTGAAGGGCCTCGTGTCAATAAATCTCTCCCACCAGAAATCTAGAGAGCGGCGAGGCGACGGATGCATCGGGAATCCCCTCAAGTGGAACGCGGATCTTCCCATTAACTTACTTTTAGTAGGGTCGCAGTCGGTGAAAGTTTGAGCGAAAGTCGAAGTTGCGAGAAGAGCAAGCAAAGACGCTTGACGAACGAGAGACAACGCCATTGTGTGTAATTTGACGGCGAGGAAGACCCCTCCAGAATCAATTCAACGATAGTATATTGGTGGGAAGAAGAGAAGATCGAGAGAGAAGGGAAACGGAAGAAGAGGGTATTCGGTCCAGGACGATGAAAACAAACCCGCCCCCTTATTTCGGTGCGGGTCACAGGTCTCCATTAAAGAAGGGAAGAATCAACGAGATGCCATATGTACATGGATACCTGGTGTTTGAGTTTTACTGGGAGAACCCCATCACGCCGTCCACCCGAATTGCAGAAGCTGGAGCCAACCACCCTCTCAAACCAATGCCACCCCAACTCCAAGGAGGCTGACGTACGTTTGAGGGTGCGGCCAACCACAGGCACCTCCCACTCGGCGCCGCGATGAGTGGAGATGGTTTGTTGGTGGGGTTCAGGAGGTTAGTGGGCGAATTCTACTGAGGGGAGACGCGCGTGCTGGGGTGGCTGTACTTCTGTCCCCTGCCAACCCACAGCTCGTCTCCCGGGGCAGCGCCCACCATCCGATGTGCCGTGCCGGGAGGCCGTTCATGCTATTAAAAGCCAGTGCGGCTTGTCAAGTCCTCGCAGCACCAATGGGACTGCCCAACACGGGCTCCGTTCGGTGGGGCTAAAATGGTGAGACGGGATGACCAACGCTCGAGTCTCAAACCTCGGTGGCTGAAGTCGCCTTTCAGGGTGGCTTGGACCCGACACTTTCTGTCAAGCTCCAACTCTCAAACTGCGTGGTTTGGGGGTTAGGGGTTGAGACGGTGCTGAATAACAAACGAAAACGCCGGTCACAAGCTGGAGGCCCCCTCGGAATGCAGTCAACATCCTTGATTTTTCAGCGGAGAAATACACCCATCCTTTCCAACTCAAAAGAGCCAAATTTGGGTTCTTGGTTGACCTGCTGTCCAGGCTGTGCTCTTCAGATGAAACATTTTTAAGCTCATTGGGCGCACCTTACATCACAGACGTGGAGGCCGAGCAGTCGCGACTATCTCTGATCGGGGTTTGTCTTTTGAGAACCCATCGCCACCGACCGTTTGCCCCTGTTCTCAATGTTTGTCGAACACGAAGACAAGATGTCGTCGGCCTTGGCACTATCGATTGCACTAAGCCCGCCAAGGAAATGACACCTGCAGGGGCATCGCCGGAGCCCGAACGCCCACAGTCCGTGGACTGTGGTATCCCACCGGGGAACAGCCGGGGAGGGAACAAGCTCGGCAGATCTGCAAACGGGAATGCGCACTGCCCATTTTCAAGTCGGGTTCCAAGAGGCTTCGCACGTAAATCACTACGATCACAGTCCGGTCCCCGTGGGCGGATCTCGGTGCTTGCGGATGTTCGTTCTTTTTCATTGAATTGAAGTCAACCGGCGGGATCCAATCTTAGGCACCAACCACCAATGACCTGTAGTGCGGAACAGTATCCCGAAAGCATTCCGACAAAGATCAGTGTTTTCCGTCGCAAGGGAAAATATCCGAATTTTTGTAGATCTCAACAGTACCGTAGCAAATTCCTTTTTGTGATAAAACGTAGCTTCGTGTTTGGCTCAAAGAATCTCTCGCTATTGGCTGGTTGGCATTAATAGATTCGTTTCAATCACTTCAGCTTTTGAGTCACTAGGGGCTCGTCTTGAGTGATTCACCTCCTTTGCGATGAATTTGTAAGAGGTTTGATATTTGCACTTCGTTCATTCTGGTTTTTTCATTCGTATTTAGATCGACATGTAGATTAATTAGCAAGACCGATTTCCACATTGTGCCTACGCTATAGCGAGCCAACCCCATCCATGATCGGTGTTATGCACATGACACATCAGGACGCAGCTGATAGTGATCTAATCAACAGGTTGAGAATGCTTATTAAATCTACGCATAATAAATTTGCACCCTCGCTCTCACTTGAGGAGAGAAAAGTACCCTTGAGCTCCTCCTAAATAGCCTATAGGGCTTGGCAGGTGCGGGGTGATTGCACGCGACTCAGCCTCGCTCGGCATCTAGATAGGGAATGAAAAATATCTAGTTAGGCAAATGAAAGTGATGTAGACTTGAGAAAAATCATCATGCAATTTCTGTTGCTGAATCTTGTGTTCCAGGATCCAAGGCTGATAGGGTTTGTTGAATTGAGTGTAGTGGTTCCATGGCCACACCCTCTTCTCCCTTTCGGTCGTTCCCATCTGCGTTAAAACTTTGCCACAGACCTATGAAGGCTGTCTTCAGCTACGTGTATTTGAAGAAGCCCCTCATTACAAGACCGAGTAGCAGCCAAGTAAAAAGGAGCATGCCAACCGCAAGTGCAAACATATAACCAAGGGTAGAACCTGAGGGGGGACCGCTCATATCGAAGACTGCGGCTGCAAAACCCGAGGGAAGGAAAACAACAGTTATGTATGTGAACTGCTGAATATTTCTGGCGCGTTGCTCTTCTATATTGCTCGGCGTCTGATCCTCGTCGTTTCGCATGCTTTCAAGGTTACTTTGAATGAATTCCAGATCCTTCGCCATTACCCCAATGAACTTTGCGATCTTCCTGCGGTTCTTATGTCCTCAGTGCCTGGATCTTGCGGTCACTGTAAACAAGCAACTTTTATATGCACCCTCGGTAGCGACTTTTGTTGTTCATAGTCCATTGCGGTCTGTTCGTATGACAGTCCTTTTCGCTGCTTAGCCACTGATCAATCTTAGCTATGTTTTCATCAACGCCCCTTCTACCCTTTGTAGGACGTTCTGAAACTCTCTGAAGTTCTAGCTTGTGAAGAGCAAGCCTTCACAATCCAGTCCCAAATGATTCTCCTCCGGATCAGTTTCTCGGTCCGGCTAGGATTGTCTCTAGACAAAAATATGCCTCACATTTCATCTCTTCCGCCATCTTGAGAATTTCCTTAATACTGGCCACCATTCTTTCCACGTCTCTCTTCAACAGAATAAGCACTAGCACCTTCGTTGTTTCCAAGAGCCTTTGCGGAGTGGCCATGAATCCTTTTCGTGCGACTCTTCAAGATCACGCCTGTTCTCAGCGTTGTCGACACCCGGCGGCAGTAGATTTCGCCCAAATAACACTTTCACGATTCCCAACGTCTCAACGTCCTTGGTCGCCGTTTTTGGATCAACTTCTATGAACCAACATGTCCAGAATTGATCAACAAAGTCACCTTCAAATGGGAAACTCGATGTAATGTTCCAGAGATGAGTTGACTTACCGCCTTTAGTTAGAGGTGGAAGCCAGAGATCATCTCTATCAGGCGCAGTCCATATAAGCTACTTGATTTGGCCCTTGCAAACTCGCTTGATGCGTCTCATCATGATGCAGATGCAAGACGCGTTCGTTGTAGTTTGATCACCCGTGTGGTAATTGCAGCCGTTTGTCGATTCTTTGAAGGCATTTTTTTCATGTGTAGACCTAGACTGCCTCATCGCCTGCAATAAGACTCAGAAAGAATAACTACATTGACAGTTAATATAATTGATGGAACAGAAAACGCACATGGATGGAACTTAAGAGGCTCTTTGCAACTTACAAGCTTGCCGCTATTGAAACTTGATGGCTATCAAAGTCGCTCTATGTGAGTGCGATAGTTGATCCTGTAAAGTTCGACCCATATCAAACAGGCATGCTACAGACTGACATAATGTGCTCTAGATTCAAAGGTCACTCTCTTGCGCCGGTTTTGCCAATACCCCCATGCGATGCTCCCTTTTGTCAAGGCTTTCGCTCCGAGGGCTTTACATGGAAAAGAGGATGGGCAACATGTGGAGGGTGATTCATGTGCCGCAGTTCTTGGATAAATCAGCTCAGGCAGCACCTACATTCTAGGCAACCGTGTTTTAGGATGAGCGCCCATTCTCAGTATCCGCTGAGCGCTCATTTCGTATTCCTTATCAGTGCTCATTCTTTTATCGTCACGTAATCTGTATCATAATTCTTCCTTCCCCGAGTGAGTCCTGCATGACGCCAAGCCGCATGTAAGTTATATATATTATTTGGCAAACCTGCGGATCCATTCCTCCCCCTCCACTTCCTTCACCGCACCAAGCAAAGAACCAACTCCAACACTGATCCAACACATTATATCACAATCAACATGCCGCTTCGCGAGACCGACCTAGATTTCGAGATTGAGATCTTCGAACAGGTCAAGGTAGGTGTCGAGGCTGCCCGCAACGCAAAGTTCGGGGTTTCCCAATATGATCTCCCGCTGCCGCTCCTCGTCGACGACTCTGCGGAGAAGCCACTGCCGTGCCATGAACCTGCCGAGGAGACCATCGCCATCAGCGCCCACTTGTCGGTGCGCATCCATGCCTTTTACAAGCAGATTGCCGCCGCCTATAACAGGATCGAGGATCCGCCAGCCAGCCTCGGCATCAGGCTCAAAATTCAGCCTCAGGAGTTTGAGCCAGAGCCGCCATGGTGCCACCATCGCAGGTATCACTCGCGCCGCCTGCAGCTGCACGACCCCGAGACACTGCCAGATCTGCCCTTTGTGAGCAGCCTGACCATCAGGTCAATGGCGCACGGCGGCGCCGAAGACGCGACAGACATGCGCCCTCTGTCGTCCCTCGTGCCGCTGCAGTGCCTCGTCCACCTGCCGGCTGTCCAAGAGTGGAATGCACCCTGGTTGTGGGAGCGGCCAATGCCCGCCTCCATGCCGAGTAGGGTGATGCGCGAGCACTACAGCCGGCCGTGGGAGGGCCCCCTGCGAGACGCCCGCCACGAGTTCGGTGCCGCCATCATGGACCAGGAGAAGCACCTCTGCGGGAAAAGGATCCCCGCCAGTCTAACCAGAGCCTCACTGCACTTTTGGCCATTCTTCTCGCTCCCCATGCATGACCAGTCCGTGGCCCGGCCGAACCTGATCCACCCGGCGGATAAAGACCCGGTGTCTGTCGGCCTGTGCAAGCTCGGTGCGCAGCTAAGCCTGTTCGACGTGCGTGCTGTCGTCACTTCAGACCTGTTCCCCAGTCCCGAGGCACCAGCCGACCAGCAGTGGTCACAGATGCGGCGATTTCGGCTCGAGTTCCATTCCCTCCGTCCAGACGGGCGGTGGTACTTTGTCGGCCCCGGTGGCGAGGATCCGCACGACTCTGAACGAGGAGGGTATAAGATCTCAGACACAGAACACTACCCCCGCGAAACCGACACGGACGAGGATATGGACGTTGATGCTGAGTACGGTGACAACCCGGACGACGAGTACGATTACCATCTAGATATGTTCCGCACCGAGCCCTGCAGGGAGCGGATCGAGCCCCTGCTTGCAGCGTTTGCCAAGTCTCTGACTCGCGACAATATGCCGAGCCTCGACGACGCCGAGATTTTCACGTACCTGTGGTGGCACCCTTCAGACGACAGAGAAGTGAAGGAATATGGTCTGCCGATGAAAAAGGGCCACAGATGGGGTGTCAAGTTCATTGCTGGGCGTGGTGGTGAGAAGAAGATGAAGGACGGCGATGCTGCTGCTGCGGCACCAACACCACCGGTGGTGCAGTGGCAGGTTGGCGACTGGAGACCCAGCGAGGAGGTCATGAGTCTGTTCGAAAGCCTAGGACGGCAGGAGTGGCTCGATGTCGAGTGGGACAGGTACAGATTTACGGCGGGGTTCGACTTGCTGGGAAATAGCGAGTCTTCGCCCTTATAGTCGGGCGGGCAACCAGAATCCTTTGTTGGGGATTCGAGAACAAGTGTTCTGATACCTTTTTAGGAATGGCTGGTTGAATATGCGATCGCAGCAGCGGGGAGGGCGGGAACGTATGCTGATTATCATCGAGGAAGTGTCCTGAAGAATTTCGCATATGGTCATCTCAGGAAATGCTCAAGATGAACAATATCGTTTAGAAGGTGGCAGTGAAAAGAATAAAGTCAAGTTTGCGCCACAAGTTTGTGCAAAGACATATTTGTCCTGGGATTCATCACACTACGACGGATAATGTAATCCTGTATATTTTCCCGTTATATTAGTATAGTTTAAGCTTAAGTCCGAGTTGATACTCTGGCATACCTTACACAGATTGATATGTGTGTACTCCTAAATATAGAGAATTCAATAATATTCTTCTAATACTTTATACTCTATAGATTGTGAAGAAATCCTAAAATGAAATTACTGCGTATGAACGTCTGAAACAAGTCTTTCCACGCGGCATTGAATTGACGAGAAATCTACAATTTCAGTTGCAAAAACAAAATGATTTACTTTACACTACTCTCTATTCTTAGCCTGAAGAATGTCTATTCTAAAAAACACGTCCTTGATGACAACATCCTCACACATAGTAGGCTATCCTACCCCCCGCCTCCGTGTAGTAATCAAATCATATGACAGATCCTGATGGTTATTTCTAGCTGGAAACGCCAACGCAGTACGCCTGGCCAAGCCAGAAGTTTTTCACGCAGTTCTTGGGCACCGCCGGGTTCCAAGCGTAGAACTGGTCCACGGTAGTGCCGTTGTCTGCGGCCATGGACCCGCTGCTGTCGCCGCTTACCACGACGTCCCACTTGTTGCAGTCAGACGGCTGGCCCGTGTGTGTCGGCGCGGGAGGGGCCGGGGCTGCCATTGTAGAGGAGGCAGAGGATCTCGTTGACGGTGACGTTGTCGTGACGACGGAGCCAGCCCCGGATACGCCAACACAGTATGCCTGCCCCAGCCAGAAGTTGGTAGTACAGTCCTTGGAAACAGCAGGGTTCCAGGCGAAGAATTGGTCGACCGAGATGCCGTTGTCGCTGGCCAGAGAAACACAGCTGTCGCCTTCTGCCACGACGTCCCACTTGTTACAGTCGGCAGGTTGACCGGTGTGTGTGTGAGCCGGGGCGGTGGGCTTGGCCGTCGTCGACGCCGTGGTCGAAGCAGACTGCGAGGCCGTGGTGCCGATGCCTGGCCCTCCCTGTGCGTGCAGTACCCCTGTCTGAGCCAAAAGTTCACGGTACAGTCGGGGCTGACGGCAGGGTTCCACTCGAGGAACGTCTCAAGGGAGATTCCGGCGTTGTCGGCGGCGGACTGGCACGAGACGCTGCTGGACACGACTTGTCAGCCGTCGCAGTCCTTCGGCTGGCCGTCGTGCGTGGGCGCCGGCGGCTGGAGCCCGGACCCGGTGGGCTCGGGCTCCTCGGAGGTGGTTTGTTTGGGCGGCAGACCCCAGGAGCCGCAGTACCGCAGGCCGACCTCGAACACGCATGCCGGGTCCGTGACGTTTGTCGTGAGCGAGTTCCAGGCGGCGAAGCTGTCAAAATCGACGTTGTAGTTGGCTGCTGCAATCTCGCAGTTGCTGTTCCAGTAGCCGAACCCGTCAGGCGACTACTGGTACTCATCGCCCTTGAAGTAGAAGGAGCAGTCGTCGCAGACGCCGGCGGCCAACGGGAGCTGGGTCGGTCTTGGATCCAGGGTCATGGTGGCGTTGGGCAGCATGATGAAGGGGACGCCGGTGAAGGACTCGTTGGGGTCAATGGTAAAGGAGAAATATCCGGGACGACCGGGATAGTTGCTGATGTCGCTCTGATGACGATGAAATCGCAGCAACAGCATCATCATCATCACTCCGGGATTTAACTAAGCCCTGATTTTTCCTTTATTATTGCCTGATTTCCTTAAACATGTATCAAATCATGGTTCAGATGTTTATGCATGCCCGAGACAAGGAGGTGGTGAAGGAAATCAAAGGCGCAACTCTTAGACTCAGATAGGTTCCGTGCAGTTTGCAGGCGATGGAGCAATCTCGGTGGTTTGTAGTGTTGAGTGTTTTGTAATGCCTAATGTAGTCACAACTATTTGTATCAAGATCCCAGTATATAAATCCAGACCAAACTGTCATCAGATAAAACCAGTTCCTAGAGCGTTACGAAACTAGACAAAACTTGAGCTTAGTGAAGCTAAACTAACTTTGGTGTAAGTCGCACTAGGCAGCGTAGCATTAGCACAGCCACACTACATGCTCAAGCCACATAGTCGCTCTTGCCCCACCCTGCGCCTCGGCTCGCCGTTGGACAGCTGATGTCACACTGGCCCAAGCTTGTCAATCACCCAGCGGCGAGCAATAAGGCCGCCCAGAAACACCACATTGCCAACCCCACGATCCTACCGCCACCACTTGACTTTTGCCTTCTTGAAATCCGAGAAGACACCATACATACTTCCTGCTCAGATTTTAACATGCGCTAGCAAAGCCGCCTTTTTGCTCATCGCGTTGTTCACGCAGTCCATCGGTTCTAGACTCGGGCACACGACACCCTCGGCCCCGACCCTTGACGAACCGACGATCACTACCACCACCCTCTCTCGCGAACTTCTCAACATGGCCGACGGGTCCCCTCATCCAGCCGCCCCTCAAGACGGCGAGAAGCGATGCTTCATATGTCTCATGGACGAGAACGAGTCCGGCTCCTCCGAGTCCGCTTGGGTCAACCCGTGCCCCTGCACCCTCGAAGGTCATCAGGACTGCATGATTCAGTGGGTGATGGAGCTGGAGCGCGAGGGAAAGGAGATACAATGCCCAGTATGCAAGGCGACCATCAATATCGATGAGCCCTACGACCCGGCGCTTGCGCTCAACAACCAGATCTACAAGGCGTTCAGCAAAGTGTCACCGGGGCTGATTCTCGGAGGTCTCGGCGCGGGCACGTGGGTCGGTCTTGCCATGTATGGCAACATCGCGGTGCGCGTCTTCGCAGGGCCTGAGGCGACTTATCGATTCTTCTTCAACGACAGCAATCCTAGGGGAGTTCCCATGGTGAACTGGATCCATGTTGCTATTCTACCCACGATTGCGCCTGCTCTGATTCTGGGCCAGTCGTTCCCTGTCTTGGGTAATGTCTTTTTCATGCCCGCGGCTGCGTTGGTGAGAGCCGCCCATATTTTACTTTTATCGCGCAACCCTGGCTGACAAGATATAGTATGGCGTCTTTCACATGGCGCGCGACGACCACTTCTTCTCCTGGCCGCCCTCTCCTCAACTGGCCGCAACGTGCTTCCCTTATATTAGGGCCGTATACAACAACCTCTATCACGAGTTCGTCTGCCCCTACGAGAGGCGATGGGAGCGCAGAATAGCAGGCCTGCCCGAGCCGGTGGCACCACCTGTGAACAACAGGCCCAACGAGAACCGTCAACGCCGGGCTAGGAACAACGACGGCGCCAACAACGACGGCGGTCGCAACGTTGGCATTGTAGGAGGTCTGCTTGATGCAGCCATCGACATGTTGGACATTCCCGACGTTGCCATGGAAGTTGAAGTCGAGGAGGCTGAGTTGGGCGAAGAGCAAGGCATTGCTCATCTTGAGATTCTTGTCGAAGAGCTCGAGGAGGATGCGGCGGAGAGGGAGAATGCCGTCAGGCAGGTCGCAGATGCTGTTGCTGATGCGGAGCCTCACCTGAACGTCCAGCCGCATCAGCAAGGAAACGATCAACCACCAATTGCCCAACAACCCGCACAGCCGGCAGCCGCAGCTCCGCGCCAGCGCGGCATCCAAGCTAGCCTCCGGGATGTCACAAACGCGCTGGCAAGCACACTCCTTCTGCCTGTGCTCTCAGCTGGCATGGGCGAGCTCCTTCGCTTGGTTCTGCCTAAGCACTGGACCACACCCATGGGCGGATTTGGTCGGTTCAGGGTACGGACTGGTCTGCTGCAGGACCAGTGGGGCCGGAATCTCGTCGGCGGCTGCATTTACATTGTGCTTCGCGACGCTTTCCGGCTTTACGCCAAGTATCGCATGGCCCAGAACAAGCCGCTGCGCAAGATTCGAAACGTGGACCGGCGGAGGAACCAGAGCTCCTCTTCGTCCTGAAGAACGGTTGGCGGAACATACTACAGCACAGTACACACATGCATATCATCGGCGTTGGCGGGAGCCAGGACAAGGCTAGGATAGGATACCTTTTTTCTGTATGACTAGATGCTTGGCATGGCGGACGGCAATGGCCTGGAGCCGCTATTTCGACACCTTCAGCCGCTGATTTGGCGTAATTACGAAGCCAATCTCATCATTGAACGCAGCAATTCCATTAGGTCGATGCGATTGTGAACATGTGCACACTCGCATAATTGCATGAAACCGAGGCCTATGCTCCTTTCGAATCAGCGGGGTAAACTCCAACGCCGCACCCCCACACCCACCGTACCCGCTGGAACCTTCCAGCCAAACAGAGACGACGAACAGCAGAGGAACGCCGCCAGCAGCCGCAACCCAATCGTCACCTGGAGATTGATCCTAAAAAACCAACAACACGTTCATCGTTTTGGAATTTCTCCCATCCCACAATACCCCCCCTCCGACCTCTTTTTTTTGATACCCCCGTGCCGAATCTCAATCCCTCCCCCCTCCCCTTTCCGTATACACATAAAGACCTTCAAAATGGTAGGTCCATTCCTGTGCCCTCGATAGCGAGGAGAACTGCAACGGTGTGGAACATGGGCTAATCATTACCCCTCCCCTCTCTCCAGGCGACAGTTACATCCAAACAGCGCCTCGCGGTCGCGATCTGCGAATTCCTCTCCACCTCGGTCAACGACGGCACCCTTCCCGCCGACGACAAGGACTCCATCGACGTCGCCATCCAGTGCATCGCCGACTCCTTCAAGGTCGACCCCACCGACAAGAAGCTCCTCGCCGAGGCCGTCGGCTCCCAGAACCTCTACCAGGTCTACTCCGTCTACGAGAAGCTCAAGAACTCGTCAACACCCGCCGCAGCCGCCGGTGCCTCAGCCGGTGCCGCAGCCGCGGGCGCCGCCGACGCCGCCGCTACCGCCTCGTCAAAGGTCCCCACTGAGGACGAGAAGAAAGAGGCCGACGCCCTCAAGTCGCGCGGCAACGCCGCCATGGCCTCCAAGGACTACCCCTCCGCCATCTCCCTCTACACCCAGGCCCTGGCCCTAAACCCGGGCAATGCCGTCTTCCTCTCGAACCGTGCAGCCGCGCACTCGGCCGCCAAGGACCACGAGTCGGCCAAGGCCGACGCCGAGGCCGCCGTCACCATCGACCCGGCCTACACGAAAGCCTGGTCCCGCCTTGGCCTCGCGCGCTTCGCCCTCGGCGACGCAAAGGGCGCCATGGAGGCCTACGGCAAGGGAATCGAGTACGAGGGCTCCGGCGGCAGCGAGGCGATGAAGAAGGGCTTCGAGACGGCCAAGCGCCGTGTCGAGGAGATGCAGGCCGAGGAGGCTGACCTCCCCCGCCAGTCGCCCGGTATTGGTGGCGGCGGCGGAGGCGGCGGCGGTATGCCCGACCTGAGCAGCTTGGCGAGCATGCTCGGCGGCGGTGGAGGCGGTGCCGGTGGTGCCGGTGGTGGCATGCCCGACTTTAGCCAGATCATGAACAACCCCATGTTCGCCAGCATGGCCCAGAACCTGATGAGCAACCCCGAAATGATGGGTAATCTCATGAGCAACCCTCGTCTGCGCGAGATGGCCGACCGCTTCGGCAGCGGCGGCGGCATGCCCGACCTCAACTCCCTGATGTCTGACCCCAACATTGCTGATATGTAAGTTTCTGCCTCTCTTGACGCGCTGCTTTACAGAAGTGCTGACCAACGGCCGCAGGGCCCGCAATATGATGGGTGGTGGCGGCGGCGCGCCTGGCGGTGCCCCCAGTGGTGCCCCCGGTGGAGGCGCTGGTGCTGGCCGTGGAGGCTCTGCTTAGATACTATCCGTACTACGGGGAATGGATCTGTCATGCTGAAGAAACGATACCGTTTGAGAATCGACGGCACAGGGCACCACTATTCCCCGACGGATCACTAGACCTACCTTACGTCGAGATATATGAGATACCGGTTCAAAATAGAACACCATTGACGACAGTTCGCGGGGGCCAACACGGTCCATCGCAGCCGGGTCTTGCCGGTTCTTGGTGGTTGTGACAAAACATGTGCATCAAGAATGTGGAGTTTTTTGACTAAAGCTTTTGATCAGTTTACCGGCCACCATATCCATACATCTTGTCTAATCTAAGCTGCGAGACTTTGCAAGTCTCTTTTTGATCCCTCTCCCCGAGTTTCATCAAACCGGCTGGTCCACCTTTGCCTTCCGATTAGTTTGATCGGCCGTGTCTTCATCTTTGTGATAGGAAAGCTCTCATCAACAGTTCGTCTTTAATACGCCACCCTGTGCAGGCTTTCACATCTAAACAATACCAAATAGCGTGACGACACAAATGCCACCAGGTGAGATAATGATAATACACGCAGTGATAGTACAGAAACCTTTGACCCCGATCCGAACAAAGAAAGATGTAGTGTTTGTAAGGAGACGATAGAAAGAAGTTTGAAAATAAAGAAGAAAAGGAAGTTAGACGTTGTGGCTGTTGGCCTGGGTTTGAGTGACAGCGACACTTGAGGTGTTAGGGGCCCTGGTATTGCCATGGCGGCCACGCCAACGGCCCTTACTACGGTTGGCTCTTCCCCTGTGACCCCGTTGCTGGTTGGAATGCTGCGATCCGGAAGCAGGCAACGGGGCGGGAAGTCTTGGAGGGGTAATTTCCCCAAGTGAGGTGACCGAAGAAGTCGAGATAGGACCAGCTGGAACGTGAGATGGAGTGGACCCAGATGGATGGTTGTCTGTCGGCATTTTTGAAACGAGGGTTGCAGGAGACACCACATTCTCCTGTACTAGAGGAACAACTTTCGGCTTCAGAATTGGCGTAGACACATGACGAAGATCCATTTGGCACCCAGGTTCCCTTCCTGTTGTCGTGGTCTGTTGGTGAGTTACAGGAGTGGACTCATCTGTGTCATGGGTAGTTTGGCCTCTACCTCCGAGGCCTACAATCGGTGCTCCAGTCGAGTCGCTCTTCGCGTTGAAACGACGGGCAGTGGCGTGGGGAGTTCTGAACAAAGGTCCTTCGAGCTTAATAACAGTATTGACAGAGTCATCGTCCGAGTCCACCGCCATAGCCTCGTCTTGGACAGCTTGAGTGGCCAAAACGTCGGACAGATGTCCTCTGGGGGTTCTGTTTGGGGGAACGAAGTGCCGACTGAAGTAGGGGCTGGGTGTGGAAGTCTTCCGGCAATCCTGTTGGGAGATGCCTCAACGAAATTCTGAGGAGACTCTTCATCTGATGAAGTAGCACTGGCCCAGTTCAAGGTTGGTCTGGGGGTACTTTGGGCCGACGAGACATTCGGTATCCTCAACTAGGGGACATGCTGGCGATTGGGCGTCGAAAGCGAGGTACTTGCGACGGCTGCGGACTTGGGCGTGAACTCAGGTGCAACGGGGTTCAGTCGCGATCCCTACACAATTAGTGGTCAGAATCTGCCAAAGATGAATCTTCAGCTGACTCTACCTCTTTCTTGTGGTTACCGGGAGTCTGGACGCCCCCATTGCCGGTGCTCGTTCGAGCCGATGCGGCCTGCAGATCTTGGCCCACCTGCGCAACAGGCGCGCCATTGACCTTCACCTCACCATTTGGCTTGGGAGCGTCGCTGTTCGGCGTAGCTGGCTTCTTAGCGTCCGTGGAGTCCTCGTCTTTGGGCTTGATGAAAGTCTGCTTGGACCACAGGTCGGCGTATCTGCCGTTGGCCGTGACCAGATCGGCATGGTTGCCCTGCTCGACGACTTCACCATCTTCAATGACGACAATTCGATCGGCGTTCATGATGGTTGACAATCGGTGCCTATGTTCAGTCAGTCAAGAACTTACAGGTTTTGTTCCAAGACCAGAAGACAAAACAGCGCTGACGTAGAGGTGAAGGAATTAAAACCTACGCTACTATGAAGGTGGTTCGTCCTTTACAAAGCTGCATGAACGAGTGCTGGATCTTCTGCTCGGTGTCTGTGTCCACAGAACTTGTCGCCTCATCAAGGAGGACAATCTCAGGCTGCTTGAGGATAGCACGGGCAATCGCGACACGCTGGAGTTCGCCGCCGGAAAGTTTACTGGAGCTGGTCAGTTGGGCATTTTCTCAAAGGGTCAAGGGCTACTCACATTCCTCTCTCCCCGACCCGCGTGTTGTAGCCGTCTGTAAAAGTCAAGATCTTATCATGGATACAAGCGGCCTTGCAAGCTTCGAACACTTCGTCATCGGAGGCCGTGATTCTCGCATAGCGGATGTTGCTGATAATTGTGTCATCGAAGAGGATCGGGTTTTGAGGTACCAAGCCAATCCGGTCGCGCAAGCTGTGCAAGTCCACATCACGAACGTCTTGTCCATCAATCAGGATAGATCCTTCGCTGGCATCGTAAAAACGGTTGAGCAACTTCAGCATGGTGGACTTGCCGGCACCAGTAGCGCCGACAAAGGCCACCGTCTGGCCGCCAGGGACGGAGAGAGTGATTCCGTTGATGATCTTCTTCTTCTTGTCGTATGTGAAGCTGACGTCGTTGAAGTCGACATTGCCACCGACAAGCTTGAGGGGTCGCGCCCCCTTTTTGTTGACAATGGTCGGCTCCTTCTTCATAATATCCAGCAGTCGCTCCGCGTCGATGAGGTCGCTTCCAATCTTCTTGCCAAGGCTCGCCATAAAGCGCAGCGGCGAGGTGAGCTGGGCCCAGTACATCAAGAGCATCGTCAAGTCACCAGGCGTGGCCTTGCTGCTCTTGATTCTGTAGACGGCCAAAATGGCACCGGCCAAAAGACCGCAAAGGAGGACGAGTGACTGGAACGCTTGGGCCGTAAACCAACCAAGACGAACACGTTTGGTCCAGTTGATGCGAGTGTGGATGGCGTTAGAGTAGCGGACATCCTCGTATGTCGTCTGGTTGAAGGATGTGACGGTGTGCCACCCGGTAATCCCAGTCTGGCGCACGTAGTGCTCAGCATACTGGGCGTTCACATGGGCTCGGCGACGCTCCTTCATGACAGCGATCATCTTCGTGGCGATGAAGAGGAAAAGAGTGCTCGTGGCAATGGTAATGAGACCTTCGTAGGGTCCCAAGATGACTGACAGGTAGACGACAGCGACGACCAGGTCGATCAACATGGGCAGTGCCTGAAAGCAGATGGATTCCAGAAGGTCAGAAATGCTGGACCCACCGTACATGGCCAAGCTGATGTCGGATGTACTCTTGGAGTCATGGAAATCTGCAGACAGGTTCAAGATGTGTCGGTACGCAGCAGTGCTCAAAGCCCCGTCGGCATAGACCTCGAGTGGGAGATATAGCCATTCACGCAAGAACTCAATACCGGCGTCGGAGGCGGCAATTCTCAACAGCCCGTAGATGGCCACACCGATCCAGGCACCATTGAAGTCACGATCCTTGAGCTCGTCGACAATGATACCGAATTGGCGGGGAATCAGAAGGTTGAGAGCGTTGCCAGCAAGAAGACAGAGGCCAACAAGAACAAGACGCAGCTGCAGGGATTTCTGGCCTACAGGCCAGATGTATGGGAAAAGAATCTGGGACAAAGTCAGTCATGGTCCACGAGACGGCGATAAAAAGGCATTGCGCAATGCCATATACTTACCGTGAAGCCCTTGATATATGTAAGCCAGTTCCCCTCCTCCTGAAGCCGCTTCTCCATCTCCTCTTGGGCCTTTCGCTGCCGCTCTGCCCAGTACGATTCAGGAGGATCGTTGGTCCCGTAACCCGAACCAGAGCTCTGGCTACCGTTTCCAGAGCTGCTCAGCCGGGACTTGGGGTCATCTTGCCCGAGCAGAGACTGTCGCTCTTCGTCCGAGGCCTCTTCCTGACTGGCTCGGATGCGCTGAACGACATAGACAGAGGCGATGGTAAGGAGCAGATAGTAGCGCAGACCAGCGAAGACAAAGTGGCCAATACGGCAATGCTCGAATGTGCTGGATCGCCGGAGAATCAGATCTGGGACAGCGATCATGGGCTCGAGTGCCAGAGAGATGAGCCATGATCCCCAGTAGGGCGTCCACACTGGGTGTGCCGTGTCGGAGAGGAAGGCCAGCTGGGTGCCGAACACAAGAACGCAAGAAAGCAAGCCAATGACCTCATGCTCCTGGCCAATCCATTCCTTCAGAAGGATGGATTGTATGGCGATGATGGCAAGCTGCGCAATGTAGGTTAAGACAAAGGCGACGAAGAGGTTGAGGATCCATGAGCGAGGGATAAACTCCTTTCCTGGGCTGTTGGCAGCGCGAAGGGTCTGAAGAGTGCAGACGGCGATGGCAGAAGCAACGGCAAAGTAGGTGAAGGCCACAGCCGGATAGAGGTAGTGGATGCTGTCGAGAAGCTCTTCGAGAGATGCCATTGCGGCGGGTGTTGGTGAGGATGTGGGGAGCAGACCCGAGCCCAGGGAGCGATTGGACGGCAGTATGGCAGGGGATATGGATGTGCCAGTTAAAGAGGCTGCCAAAAAGCGAGAATCGGCAGAGAAAGCCTCGACAAATGACAGTTGGGGAGGGTGTGAGAACTGAGAGAAGTGCGATGATGGGTGAATGACGAGAGGATATGCCAACAGCTCGGGCCAGGGATCGATGGATGTGATCTGATATTGTCAGGCCGCAGCAGGGGTGGCGCAAAACGGGGAAGGCGGGAAGGGCTTCCTGCCGGGTACTGGGTGTTCTGTTTCGTTTCCTTCCCCGAGTTCTGTTACGGTTTGCAGGCGTGGTGCAAGCAAGGATGACGATGGTGGGAAGAGACACCGAACGGACCTGGGCGGGCAGACGTGCGGTTCGTTGGTTGGTTGGTTGGTTCCAGGGGGTTCAAGTTGGCGATGGGAGCTGAGATGGGCGATGCGCGGTGATACAAGGCGATGCAAGACCGGCCAAGCAAGAGTCGATAACAGCAAGACAGCCCTCTGCCTCTAGAAAGGCAAGTCAAGGCGAAGAAGAGAGAAGCAACTGGAAAAGGCAGACGCCGGATGGCAGGCTGAGTCCGGGGAGGTACTTGAAGTGAAGTAAGGCGACGGCCTGTCTAGGGAACCACGGTCTAGACGGACAACGTGATGGGAGAAGGAGACGGAAGGGGAGGGGGGAGACAGATCAGGATGGTTGATGGACGAGCCGTCCAGGTTCCTTGGTGCTTCTGTTGAGAAAAACGGATCCTCGAGAGCGCGACAGAGTGGAAGGCAGACAGAGGGAGAGGCGGTCGAGAGAGGATATGCGCGTGTCGAGCCAATGCAATGCAAAGGGCAGGGCGGCCTAAGCGGAGGGAACGTGGGCGTGTGAGGACGTCTCAGAAAAAGGGAGCCGCAGGGTGCAAAAGCTCCTTCCTCGGGTTCCCTTTGACGGTGTCGCGTCCCTTCCTATCTCTTCCCAACTCCCTTCCCAATCCGGACTGGCGAGGAAGAGGGAGGCCAGGCCAGGCAAGGGAAGGTCCGTCCGGGTAAGAACAGGCCAGGTGAGGTGAGGTGAGGCAAGGCAAGGCAAGGCAAGGAAGGTCAGGGTAAGTACGGTGTGGAGTCCTTCCCCCGATCAAGGTGCAGGGAAAGACGCGGGAGGGGAGACAACCTGAACCCGTCCCTTCTCCCTGGGACTCGCTTCGAAAATTCAGTCCCAAAATGCACTGGGCGCGCAGCTCTGGGAAATGGCGACAATCCCAACCGTATCTCGTCTATTTGCTGCTCGCCCTGCGTTGGTTGGCGGCGCTGCTGCTGCCGCTGCTTCTGCACGATGCGCGTGCGGCCCTGGCCAAAAGCGACCACTGTCTCTCGGGCGTAGCACCGACACAAGAACGGACAACAGGACCAGGGATGGCAGGGAGGACGCGTCTCCGATTCTGCAAGAGCCGAGCCTTTTCTCGACACCCTCGTCCCGTCTCGCCTCGTGTTGCTGCTCTCTGTGGTCGCCTTGCTTCGCCTCAAACCTAAGGCAGTCAGTCGGCCTGGGAATCCGGACGGAAGACGGCGAGCGCCCTTTCAATTCGCCCAAACCACGTTTTTCTGACGACTTCCCGTTCCGTATTCGGTAGCAAAGCAACCACGCTGCAAGTTGGCTTCGTCTTGTTCTCCCAGCCAACCAGTCAAGCGGTTAAGATGATGATGCTTCTGCGAGCTGAATATGCACCACGGAAGTGACGGAGAGAATCTCCAGAAAACGTCCCGAGGGGAGACAGTCGTGTCACCCAAGCTGTGCGATGCTCCCGACCCCAGTCACTCTGGCGACGGCAAATGAGATGGCCAAGGTGTAGATGGCGATTCCGACTGGATGTTCTCAGGCCATCAACCAGGATTTGACGGTGCGGCTGCGTCTCCACGACGGGGTTTCTCTCTCTCTCTCTTTCCCTTTTCGTAGTAGGTAAGTGGTTTGCTGTTGGTTTGCTGCCGCCGTTTGGACTGGTACAGTTCGATTGCTGATCAGAGGAAACAGAACCGAAAGAGAGGCGTTGGCTTGCGTCTAACAAGGTCTACAAGAAATGTTTGGATCAACTGTTGAGGGCTCCGTCATGACTCAGATATCCATCAAGGTTCCGGATGTTGCAAACGGCTTGGAATGGAATGTGAGAAAGGGGTGGATACACCAAGCTCCAGACTGGCCTGTCGGGGGCGATTTGTTTGTTCAACTTTCCACACCCTGTCCTGTCCGGGTTTGCCCTGTCCGTTGCTCTTACACGGGCCAGAAGAAGGGATGTTGTGGGATCTTAAAGAGCAAGAGCCCAAGCGAACGAGCGAGCGAGCGATGCGGCAGTGAGACTGGGAGCCTGGCACAATCGATACGGCTTCACTTGTGCGCGCCTACGTCGCAGGATTACGAGAGTGTGTGAGCGTGTGGACGGATGCGCGGGGGATCGAAGAAAATGGGCCGTGGTGCAGATGCACGCTTGGCGTCATCTCCTGCGAACGGGAGCTGCGGACCTTTAAACCATGTCAACAACTCCGCTGCCGTCGTCCTCATATTCTGCCTTGGCCGTGGATGCCTGGGGGGCGGTCATCCGACATCAGCATCAATCAGTTGCACAAGCCGCATTCCCGCTTCAAGGTCCACCAAACTGCCCGGGTTCTCTGGCACGGGATGGCGAATGCAGAATACGGCTACCCCAGGAAAGACGAGCTCGTGTGTCTCGCGCTCAAGCATGGAACGCGCGCGCTGGACGCCCACATCCATGAGGGTGTCTTGCACACTGTCGAGCCACCATGCTGCCTGTTTCCAGGCACTCACCGACCCGTACGCAACGATATACCATTGGCCTCGGCACGAGAATAATCCGAATTGCTTCTCCCGCGCAGTGCGATGCTCTGCCTTGAACCCCAGGGCTGTGGCTCGGCTTACGCTGACTGAGTGGGTGTGTTGGTTGTGGGAGGCCTGGCAAGGCGCACCTCTGTGTTGAGATGAGATGGGATGGGATGGTGGGTTTTGGGGCGCTTTGGGCACAACAGAGCTCGCCATGCGCGGTGACGGAGAACCCCAGTCGGCCATCAGTCCAACCGTCAAGGGAGCCCCTAAATTTCAGATTCCCACGAGCCCTGGATGCGCAGCTTGCATATGCGCGGCACACATCGACACCGAGCGATTGTACAAAGTCGATGTATAGTTACGATGCACCCCCAGCACAACAATTTGTTCCCGTGAGCAGTTGGAATACCAATCGATTGGTAACACTAGCTGACTCAGTGTGAGTCTCTGCGGTTGCTCGTGCAACATTCTCATCACAACCGCCTCATCTCTGCCTGCAGATGCCATCGCCTTGAGTCACAGTCTCACCTCAACGACTGTTGGCACAACCTCTTCTAAGCTGCTGTGCCTCTTCAAACATCTACCGACAGCCAAATTGGAGGCTGGCTTGGAAGCCAAAAGAGCAGTGGAGTCTCAGCCCGCTGTCAGCACACACCCACCAATCGAGACCCGGGTTACGCTGCTGCTGCACCTCCAGTTGGGGAGGGGAGGGCGGCGTGGCGCGGATCGCCGGTTCTCAGCGCATGGCATATCCCTGTAGATATGCAAGGCACTTGATGTCACCCTCACCCACGAATCCAATTACCTTGAGGTCCGGAACTGGGACAGGAATGCACCAAGAGTCACCAGCCCAGCATCACCTTGCGTCACAGCTGGTTCAGATGGGTAACGGCAGGTTGACCGCTGTTCTGAAACATTTAAGCCGCTTTTCGAGCTTCGAATATTGAGTCCATTGATGGCGCACTTTGATTAACTGTAGGCGCCATGGACCAATTGCGACCACACACCAGGCTCTTGGGCCTTCAGAGTTTGGATTTAGCCTCCACCGGGTGGCTTCCGGCCTCCCGCTGACAGCAAGCCCCGGTACAAAACGGCCACCGTGAACGTTCACCAGAAAACTGTCTTGAAAAACGTTGTGGCTGGCTTTACCCGTACCTCAGATGCCAAGAAGCATGCCGCCCATGGTCCGGACCTGGCCATCCCAGCTGTGGGATTTCACCTGTCTCACCGCTCATGATCTCAGTGGCATGAAAAGCAATATCTCGCTGCACCCCTGGCTGGATTGCAAGGGCATCCTGCTGCACCTTTGCTTACTGGCGCCTCGTCTCCAACAAAATGTTGGGGTTTGATGAGCCCAATTTGGCGTTTCCCAGGCTTGATCATCCTTTGGGTCTGGCCTGGCTGGGGTTTGTTGCCTGATTCACGCGACGGAAGATTCGTATCGGCCGACACATGGGGATGGAAAGTGTCTGAAATGGACGCGTGCACGACGGACATGGTAATAATCATCTACCCCCTTTGGCTCATCGTTGCTTCTCAGCACCAGCATGAGCATGAAAACATGAGCGTCGGGATGAACGTCAACACTAATTGGCATAGCATCCGCCTTCCTCTTTCTCTCAATCCTGCCGGGTACCGTACCTTGCCTCACCATCCGTTGCTGCGAGCCGGGCCGAACACAGGGCCTTCCCCCCGCGCCTCGGCTCCGGCAACTGAGAATCAACAAGTCACACGGTTCCGACCCACCACTCACTTATCTCACAACGGTCTGGTGGGTCGCACAAAGTGTCGACAAATCGAAAAAAGAAAACCGCAAAAAGATGAATGTCAATCGCTGACGGGAATTGAGCCCGACGTGGCTAGCATGTGTTAGTTGCAAAGATCATGCCTAAGAAGGATTGAATAGGCGCTTACGGGTCGAACCCACAACCTTGAGATTAAGAGTCTCACGCTCTACCGATTGAGCTAGCCGGGCAAGCGGCTTGTAGTTGATGAACAATCGTGGACCTGGAAGCCATCATGTTGGTGCTGGTACCCTGCCTGGCGGGCCCGTCCCCGGCCAGTCTTCTTCCACCATTGACTGATCCCTCATTCTCGTGTCTAGTTGACTTTCATGTCGTGGAGGCGGTGCACGGGAACCTATGTATGGGGGCCCGTTCGGTGGTGGGCGCTTCCTTTCTTAGGGCTGATGGATCAATTAGGTGAGCCGTGTTTAAGACACCACATGCCAAAGTTCCACAGAGGTATGTGTCCGAATAGCGATCACGAAGCCGGGATTCCAGAGAAAGATCCCGTGATTAGCTTTATGTGGCGGAGAGGCTTGGAAAGGACATTCCTCTCCAGGGTGATCTCGCCGAAATTCGCCCCGAGGTTGGAGAAGCTTTGAGGCGCTGGGTTTGCATAACCCCGAAACTTGGAATCTGATGGATGATGCGTTATGAGACAGGGAAGCGCAGAACCCCTAGAAAGACTCATTCACCGAGTTTCAAGACAGAGTTTGTAGTTTATCAGGTGGAATATGGCAGCACGTGTCTTCAATTTTCTCGTCATCTCCGTCTCGAAAGGTGCACTTCAACCTAGCAAACGACGAGCAGGCGTCTCTGATGTGTCCTGAAGCTCCAGAAAGGAACGCATGCTTCGGCCAGAGCACCTCCGCCTCCCTCAACTGCTGCCAGTGACATAGTATACATGAGCCAGGGGTCCCGAGATCTTCCACACTGCCTCCTTTCAGCCTAGAAGGCCCTGTACTCGACGGCACGCTCCTCCACTGCCCGCATATGCTCCGCATAGGTCATGGGGCCGAACACGGGCAGGGAGGCAGGGGAGAGAGGGCGACGGGGATACGGAGGCAGGGGCTGCGCTCCGAGGGTCCTGGCCCTCTCGAGCTGCTCCTCGGTCAGGGGAAGAGGGGATGGCAGGCGGGTGCCCAAAGGCAGCTGACGGAGGCGGCCAGCGGGGTCCTGTATCGTTCTCGATGTATTAGAATGCGAATAGCCCGCGGAATGGGGTACTCACAAGCCAGGAAGGGCCAACGCCGATTCCCTGGTGCAGGCGCGTGGCCTGCGCGGCCAACTCGGCAGGAGAGTAGCCTCCGGCGCGGGAGACGTTGGAGACGGTCCAGCGGCGCGGACCGTCCTAGGGAAGGCGGCCGCCTGGAGATCCGTCTCCGCTGTCGTTGCTGCTGTCATCCTCGGCGGCGGCCCGCTCGGCGCGGTGGAAGGCGAGGCGCCGACTGTTGACGGCGTCCGGGATGGGGATGGGGAGGGACGCGGATGCGCTACGAGAGCGTGAGCGATGAACGGAGTCGACGGCGCCGAGGGCACGGTCGCGGCCAGTGACTGGGGAGAGACGGCCGAAGGAGGCGGCAGTGGAGGCGGCGGGGACTTGCTGCTGGTGCCGCTGGTGCCGGTGCCGCTGGTGCTGGGCGAGGGCCAGGACGTTGTCGGCGCGGAGGCGGACACGACCGCGTTCCTCCTCGGGGGGGCCGCTGTTGTCCTGTCTGCCTCGTTAGTTGCTTGGTTCCAACGGGTTCGAGAACTTTGCATATATTGACCTCGGCGTCGTAGGCTGGTCCACGAGACATTGTTCTTTTGACGTCCTTGACGAGGCTTGGCTTTGTTTCGTCGGTATGGGAGATCGAATAGGCCAGGGGGCATCCGAAGAAACCCGTCGATGAGAGCGCTTATGCGGTCGAAGAAGTTGCTGGCCCTTGCTGGGAGGGGCTGAGGTATGTTGAAAGAGCTTGAAGAAAGGCCTAGACGCGGATTGATGGCATAGAACGAGACGAATCCACACAACAAGAAAGGCAATGTCGAGAACTGTGTGTTTTCTTTGCTTTCATATAGTGGTCGTGAGGTTGGTTCTGGTGAGTGAAAGCATATGCGGATCTGAGTTTGAAAACGGGACAAGAAGAAGAAAATAGCGAGGCAAGAAAAGAAGAGAAGCAAAGGAAATCTAGGTCTGACCACGCGTGAGTTAGTCGTGAGGTATCCCATCACGACTCATCCTCGTCATGCCGTGACTTGAAAGTGGTGGGTGAAGTGAGAGGCGGCTGGTAGAGAATGATGTCGTTGCGGTTTCGACCGGACGACGAGGTTGAAGCTCACCATGATTCGATACGCTAGAGCAACTGCGGCACCTCGATGAACAAACACCTTTCCTTTATGATAGCCTCCTACCATAGCTGAGGGTATCTGGAGGCGACATCGAGCCATCGTCAAGGAGACTTCTGTTGCTCCGCCATGACCCTTGTCCCAGCATGCTTTACGTGGGGGAGAGCACTGTTACGTCAACAACCTCCTTAGCATGGCTTTGCTTCGAATTACTTGCTCTTGAAGACATTACAAAAGCTGGAACCGGAGAAAGGGGGGCACTTCAACCTGAGTCAGGAGACCATGGAGATCAGTTCTCCCATAATTAAGATATCAAAACTCCTGCTAAGTATGTAACGCCGTCTACGGGAATTTGTAGTGGCATGCCTGCTTCCCTGTCTTTACCAGACTGCCCTGCTCTTCTCATCCTTTCACCTCTTTCCTTTCTCACGGCAATACTCCTCGTACCTCTGTTGGTTTTTCCCCATGACCGCGTCCCCAACCTCCTTCCACTTCTTGCTCACAAACTTGTCGACCTCGTCCTTAATCATCAGACCCAAACCATCCCTGAGCTCTTTCTCGGGTACCACACCATAGCTTTCGTCTCCTTGGAAAATAATACTCTTGAGGGCCTTCCTCAAGCCGCCGCGGAACTGGCATCTCTTAGCATTGGCGGGGTCGGCAGGAACAATGTCGTCAATCGTCTTGAGGACATCTGCCAACACTCTGTCCTCGCTTCTGCCGCGGACGACATCGAGGTGGACACGCTTGTACCATGGCCGGATACAGAAACGGTCAAAAACCTCCTCCGTGACCTTCAACCAAGTGACCTTTTCTCCGAAGAAGCGGCCTTCTGCTTGGCAACGGGGGACGAACTCTTCGTGCCACCGGCGGAAGGCCGGCCGGCATTTCAGGCGCTTCCTGTCCTTAGACTTCAGCTTCTTTCGGGCTGGCTCCTCTCTGTCATTGTTGGGCTTTAGGTTTGACGCTGTTGGAGGCCCTGGCCCCGCTGACGTCGCTAGTGTCACAGGATCCGTTGACATTGGCGACCCTGCGGAGCCTGGTGCGATTGATGGTGTGGCTGGTTCTGTCGACATAGGTGAGCCGACTGACTCTGTTCGTCCCAACTCTTCGTCGTCTACGTCAGGTTGAGCGCAAAAGAAACGGCAGCTGGCAGCGTACTCGTACATCTCCTGGCGGGATGCAAAGGGCTCCGAATATCTGGCGATGTCGAGACCAAGGAACAGAAGAACCTCGGCAGGGTCTCTTGTCAGGCGGATCTTGGCCATGCTTTTGTACTTTTCAAACCTTTCAATGTCTGGGTTCCGCAAGAAAAGGGCATGTCCATCAGCAGTGAGCATGTACGGCTTGATGATAGTTCCGAGGATGCTCCAGAGATCGCCGTGTGCGTGCTTGAATAAGATCCATTGCATTTGCTGCAAGGAGTCGCAGATGGTAATGTCAACCTGAATATATCGGTTCAAAGCCTCGTTATTGTCGACGCTGGCATCAGAGGATGGCCATGGAATGGCGTAGTGGTCGCCAACCTTACCGAAGATGGTGTACTCGGCGCCTAGGGCAGCTCGAATCGCTTGCCGTGCCTCGTCGCGGGACATGAGCGAATGACTTGGTGAACGCTCCTGTCCCTCTTCGTCATCAACTCCATCGTCCCCTTTGTCGATATCATATTCGTTAACCTTGCTTCTCTCGCACGCGGCCGCTGGGGCTGGCGCAACGCCGGATCTGCCCTGGAAGGCGGCTTTCTCCCAGGTGACGAGGATGTCAATGTCGCCGAAGTCTTCCTTCTCGGGTCCTTCTATGGGACTGGCAACGCAGACGTAAAGTTCTCGCAAGGCTGTGGTGCACTTTGCTTTGACATGCTTGTAGACCCTGGCTGGCATGCGCGGAGTATCGAGAGCGTGCTCGCCCGAGGCGAAGGCGGAACCTCCCATGGTGGGTGGATCTGAGCTGAAGGGTTCGTCAATCTTTAACTGTTACATATCAGTATAGTTCATGACGGGCTTGTCTTCCAACGTACCTCAATTGTGCGGCATTGCCATGGAACTAGAGACTGGTCCAGCGCACATGTGGGTGCGAGCAAAACCGGGGGGGAATGGTTGGCGCAGAAGATCTGTGTGGCGATACAGTAGTGATGGGGAGTGCATGTATGGGCCGACCTTTGATGGAAAACTCGATGATGGACGAGGCAATGCTGGCTGATAGGGAGATGCAGCGCAGAAGCTGGAGTGACTCAATGGTCGGAGCGTGACTCGAACCGCCACGCTACCGGTACGCGCCGCCGCTCTGTTGAGCAAGAGGAACCGCAGTCGCGAACAGAGGAAGGATCAGTCCATGGATCTGTTTCTAGTTTCCTGACATTCTTCGGGTGGTAATCGTGGAGAGCGCTTGGCTTGGAAGGGATTATTTGCAGTGGTTGATGAAATTGAATGGCGGGGTAGGTGCCGTGGAGCCCACGAAGACTTGTATGGACAGTTGTGCGATGAGTTAGAAGATATGGGACATTAGAGATAGACTGATACTGGAACGACACCAGCGGCTTCCTCTGATATGGGAAGGTTTTGTCCGGATGATGAGAAGGAATAAAGAATTGGAGACCAAGGCCCTGTTTGTTGCCGGAAGTATTGGTGATGTTTGTACTGTACGGAGTTCTATTGACACTGTCAAACCACAGTACAAACAGGTGGCCGCTTTGTTAAACCACAGGCTTTCGTGGAATCAAGGAGTCGAACACAAGAGGCGGAGAGGGAGCTGAAAGCGACCTTTTGAACTCTGGAGATTGAATGCAGATACCGAGAGCAGCTAGGACTGTTCTCGTTTTGCAACAGATCAAGATACGCCAGTCGGCGTGCGATGTTCCTTGCTTCCCTCAGCAGTTACTCAGCTGCAGTGGCACACAAGAAGGAAGCTGCAGGTGGCATCGGAAACGATTGTCTAAGTGTTTCGGCTGTCTGCAATGCTATCTTGTAGTCTGACACTTTGCGTTGTTGCGCTGCTCATTTTCCAGGTTCTGGCAAGCGCCCGGAGCCCGCCGGAGGTCACCCCGGAGACAAGTGGGACCAAAGCGGAGGTCGTTCGGCCACTGCTCCGAACACCCTGAACGGGGCACCTGACTTTATAGCATTTCCCCTTGTTGCTGCCTACAAGCAAACCGCACTTGAGCTTCACTCGCTCATACGTATCGCTGCCTGGTGTTTATGGCTTTCAAGGACGAGCCCCGGTTTTCGCGTGCCAAAGGGAAAGAACAGGGCCCGCGATCTCCTGCCTTCCGCTAGCGCAGCTTCTCACTCCTCCATCCCTCCCATTGCCTTTCCAGCCTCTTTCCTTCCACACACCAGCTCAGCGAAATTGTTGTGATCCAAGCCCGGTCGCCACACCTTCACATCTCATCTTCTACTCGATTACCTCTCAACGAGAGCCTCTGTTCCCGACACGCCTGCGACCTACCACTTTCACCTCCTACGCCATTGCGTAACCTCGCTCGAAAAACGCAATGGTCAGAATCCGCGACTTCCGACCCGACGCGGTCAAACTAGCACTCATAGTAAACGAAAGAGGCAGACGTGAGGGAAATCTCAGTGTTGTTGAACTGTAAGCTGCGCCTGCCTTGCGACATCCACCAAGCCAAAGCTGACCCGAACCAGCGACACTGATGAGTTCGTCCATATTCACTGTGGCAATGTGATATTTATCGTCTTCCGAGACGTGATCACCGCTGGGTCGATGTACTTCGAGAGCTCGTTGTTTGGATTTTTCAAAGAGGCCTATAGCCAAGAGATCACCTTCGACGAAGACGTCGATTCCGAGGCCCTCGAGCTCTATCTCAATCTCACGCATTCCTGGTTCTTCGAAATAAGGTATCGCGGCATCCGGGTAGTGCCCGTTGACTATTTCAAATTGTTTATCGAGCCCATCCAAGAGGAGCCCTTCAAGAGAGCTCACCTAGAGATCCCGAAGCTGAAGCTGGGAAAGCTGGCCGAGGTCGTCGCTCTTGCCGATCGCTTCCTACACCGTTCGCTCCTCTGCATCCTGAGACAGATGTTCCTCGCTCTCTTGAACATCACGCACACATCTTGGGACAAAGTGAAGAAGGAGGCGCGCGACATGGACGTGCTGTATCATACCAAGTTCGTCATGGACTACATGGACGCGTTCAGGCTTCTTTCGATAGGTCACGACGATGAGAAATTTCTCCGGGATGCGCTGACTGAGTCGTTCTACTGGCTTACTCTGAATACACCTGATCTCAGGAAACGCTTCTTTTATCTCATGAGCGACGACTTCGTTACCGAATGGAACCAAGACCGGCGCGGACACAGTGAGACTGAGAAAATCACTCATGCCAGGGGTATCTTCGCTACAGACCAGTATTGTTACGAATCGGTGACTCGCCTCCAAAAGCAGCGGAGATTCAAGCGCGTTGTCAACATGTGCCCGTTCGAGGATCAGAAAGACGTCTTTCCCTGGTTTGAAAATCCACAGGATAGACGCATTCGTGTCAGTCGACTGCACGCCTCGGTCCGTTCTATAAAATGTAGTGCTCGCAAGGCCTGTCATCGCGCAATTCAGTTCAATAGCCTTGTACCAGATGCCATATTCCATCAATCGTCGACTATCAACTCTTCTAGCCAGATCCCCGCTGGTGACGGCAACCGTTGGCCTGCGAACACTCACACTCGAGGAGGTGGCCTTGGCCGTGGCCGTGGTCGTCACCATGGTCGTGATCCCACTGGTGGCCATTATCAGCAGTTCCACGGCAGTCTTCACCAAGACGGTCCTGACCATCTTGTTGACCCCGAATCTAACAGAGATGCTCAGAAGCAGAATGCAGGGTACCCATCGATCATGAACGACATCCCAGAGCGGTCTGGCGCCATGAATTCTGCGCTGCCTTCGAACCAAGTAATCCAGGGGTCCAGCGCTGGTGTCCATACCGCGACGCAGACCTTCAAGCGGCCTTCGCAGATGCACTTAATCATCAGCGATATCCAGGCATTGCTCTCTACTGGCAGAAATGATACTCTCCACTTCCTACAGAAGCCTGGCAAGAGCCAATCCCAGACCCAGTCTCCGAAAAATGAGGCCCAGTCGACTCAGACCAGACATTTCTTTCAGCCCAGTCAGGTTGGTGCACCCAAGATTCAACAGAGCCATTTCCAGCAGCCCCAGTCACAGCAGATGATCGAGAACTATCACCAGGTCCCCCAAAAAAGCGGAACAAGTACAAAAAGAAGAAGCAAAATCAGATGCCTGCTACCGAGGACACAGGGAGTCAGACTCCCGGGGTTGGCACCAGGGTCTCGTTCTTGCTCACTCAGCCTCAAGCCGAGGGTACTCCTCAAGATCCGAGAACTGGCGGCACCGACATTGGTGGTACAAAACTTACTGGAGATGCTAAACACGGTGGCGACGCTGCTTGTCCAACGCACAACGCTATCGATTCCGCGGTCCAGCCTCATAATCATGCGAGGAACAAACAGCACGAATACTATGGCGATGAGAACGGCAATGGTCACGGGGGTCGAAGTCGTCATCGTCGCAGAGGCCGCAACCACGGCCGCGCAAAGGCTCATGAACATGCCTAAATGACAGGAAGCGCCCCGACACTCGTGACTATTTTCAAAACAAACCCTCCGGATAGCAATTCCTGGCCACTTTGACAGGCTAAGGGGTTGAAGCTTTCGATTATGCGACTGTAGGAGACCCCAAAAAGAGCATCCTTTTTCTCGACCAGCTTTTCTTCCACCTTTCTCAAGGGGTATCACAAGCCATCCCGCACCTTTTCATGAATTGAGGAATAATCCAGCCGTTGCAACATATCCAAGTCTTGGTCCAAGCCCAACATCACCTAAAGGTCCTACTTCTCAGCAACATTTCTATTTTGAACAGTTTCCCCTATTTCAAAGTTTTTTCCTTGAAGATCACACAAGGCAAAATCAGTTTTCGGAGAAGGGACTTTGCGTTCCCCAATAATGTGACACAAGTGCTGGGACTTTCCGGGCCAGAGAAGTATGAAGCACCAAGATTCTTGATCGTCTTGTCGAGCTATGGGCTCAAGTCTTTTTGTGGAAGTTGGTATTTAAGAATAAGGTATCATTAATAAAGACCATGAACGGTCAAAAGGGTTGAGGAGTTCGAGGACTGCGGCCTTAGCTAGAAAATGTCGATAAGTAACGTTACAATTCTGTCATGTGTCAGATGAGTCAACTTTGTGATGATCGCGTTTCTTATGCGCACGGCATATTATTCATGCACTCGGGCGCTCTTTATGTTTGGCAAGCCATCGCACAATTAATTCCTTGACCAAATTTGAAAACCTGGATGAAGGTGTGGGAGTGGTAGACTTGTTTGAAGATGTAGCACTCGTCCAGCACGGACGTTGGTACCCTATCATTTCCTCCAGCTTGTCTTGGGCTATGTTATTTTCACTAGTATCAAACGATTCGATAGCTCAGTCGACGGATGGGATAACCTACAAGCATGGATAAGCAGGCTGATGCGGGGGCGCCTCTATTGAAGTTGCAAGTGATTCGCCAACATACGATTGGCTCAGCTAGCCTCATCATTTCCTCGCTTTATGGCGCAGCAGGATGCGGCGCAATATTGGATTCCCGTTACGGAATGAATGCGGAGCGAACATAAATTAATCGGCCGTCACCAAGGCTCCAACGTATAGGCTGAACTTGGATTTTCCGGGACCAAAAGCCACTTTTGCCTTGTTCTTTCTTCAAACCATTGCTCTTGCCTGTTGATTCTCTTCTCTTGATATATTTCAAGATCCAGCCATGAGCGATATCGAACCGACCGGAAGGGGTTCATCCTCTTTTCTACCTCAAGGAACGAGTGACGCCGCGAAGCCCGAGCCAGAGTTTGTATCCATGACAATTGGGCCTTGGGACGTCGAATTCACACATGAACAGAAAACACGTCTCGTGAAGGCATTGTGCCCAAAACTTCGGGTCGACGAGTCTACACTGAGCAACTGGCAAGACCACCTCTGGAATCTTAACAAAATAATTCGTTCATTCAGCAGCGCACCAGTATCTGTAGAGGGCTGCCCAGACGTGAATAGAGTCGAAGCGACAGTCGAAGCGATCATATCGGCAATCAGCCTGTTGCGCAGCCTCCAGGCCAAGCCGTGGCGCAACGTGCTACCACGACTAAGTGGTCTAGAACAGCAGTCTGGAATGAAAACGGACCAAATCGTGGTGTGTGCGTTGTCTACTTCTGGTTTCATGTTAAAATATCTCCGTGGGAACTCAAATCAGACTTTGGTATTTGGAGCCATGAAAAATCCCTTATCGACAACGTGGCTAGCCGGTTTCCCACCCCTACATCAACAGCAGAAATGAGCTTGAGCCAGAACTTGAGTGATGGCTTCACGGGGCTCAATCTTTCTCGCTTCTATGGAATTGAAATTGCGAGGACCGACTCGTTGGATCAGCACCTCAAGCTTGAAAGCTCGGACGTTGCTTTTTTTACGAATAAACGTCGACACAAAACAGACAAAGTGACACCGAAGGTCTTTTGCGACACAATCGCGCTGCAACAGCTTTTCACGGAACAACTTGACGACGGCTCGCCAGTGTGTCCTCTGCCTCGTGCCTTGTACTTCGAAATTGCCAAATCATTCCGCCTCCTGTTTCCAACCCAAAGCGACTGCCAAAAGTATTTTGGTCGCCTAGTAGAACATCAGTCTTCCCTTTATTATCTCGCCCTTGGTCGGGAGAGAAGTTTATCGCAATACCCGACGTTCAACACCAGGCTCAACACGCTTCTCAACATCTACAACAGCCCCACGATCCACTGGTGGCATCCTCTGGTCGACCGGCGAAACAAACGAGAGCATTTCACACTCTGGATCGCCATCTCGGCGTTCATATTCGGTTTCTTTAGCCTGCTTACGGGCTTGATTTCGGGGATCTATGCGGTCAAACAATACGATCTCGGACTTGCTTCTGCGTGTGCGGAGAGCGGAGATCATCCGAGGATGAAGCAGTACTGTGGCTAATGAGTGAACGGGCCTGGGCGGATTATCTTTTCAAAAGACTGTTTCTAAGGCAGAGGGATTCCGAGTGAAATATGATAGCGCTGCTTTCACTCAAAGGGGGAAGAGTTGTGGTGGGGACAGGACGTATTACTGAAGAGATTTTTGTGGTATAGACCGACGGGTTGAAGAGATAGCAATCTTATGGGCTTTGGCTGGAAAAGTAACGCAGGGGGTTTCCCGACTCCCTGGTTGCTGTACAGGTCTAACCTGAATCTTCAGGAAGACCCAGGTAGGCCGAAAAAAGATCATCTTATACAAGAGGATAACTGTACTGAAATCTCACGGGGTACTGAATCAGTTTCAGTATTGAGACTTCACGCTACCTACCGTCTGGGCACGGCATCAAGAGCCCCTAATCTAGGGCTTCCTTCGTTGAGAGATGAGAATTAATTAAGATGAATGCAGAGGTAGCAATGGCGATAAAGCTGTGCTTAATTCGTATTAGAAGGAGTGGAAATAATAGAAGAATAGATGGATGATAATGGAGACTACACAACGCGCCTTCTTATTACAGAAATCTAGACCAATTTTAGGCGTCTACAAAACAAGGCGTCATGGATGCCAGAAAGATTGTCCATGGAGCCATCCACCTTCTTCCACAGCTCACTCCACGGCCGCCGTCATTGTTGATCTCCAAAGCGTATCCAGCGTGAGAGTTACTGTTTCAGTTGTCTTTGGAAAAATTGGTGCCAGGGCGCCGCAAGTCATCAGGGAGCTTCTCGAGGTTCTCAATAGGGTTGATTCACATCTCATTCCAGACAGCTATATTCTACAAGGTGCACAAGTGACCGGCAATAGCCATAGCCGTCGTGGTCGCACTTCCCATTGCTAAACTCAGGTGCTATCTGCCCGAAATATTGATCAAACCCTCGTGACACAGGTTGCTCGGTTGCATATCTTCTTGAATGTCAGTAACCTGTTCAAAGTTTTCGGTAGAGAGGGGGTCGACCCAATCACTGCATTGCTTTGCTGAAGAACTGGTGTTTGAATTGTTGAAGGTGACTAACATCGCCTTCGAGAGTTGCCGACTTAGCCGATGGACACGGAACCAGAAAGGGCACGGAGAATGATGCTTGCAGAAGAATTCAAAACGGCACCTTGTGGACGAAAGCTGTGCTGGGGATGGGTGTGAGTGAGACAGTTACCCGGAGACAATTTGCATAGGGCTGGCCACCACAAGAGGGGGTGCGCATGAAGGGGTCTTCGACGCCCTGCTCGGTTATGCTGTACCGATTGTTTCACTGGCTGATCATACGGAGGCAGCAGGTCTTGACCAATAGTCCGAAGCTATCCGCCAACGTTGGAGAACTTGGTGGCAGAAGTTGAGGCAGCTGAGCCTGTGACGGCTCGCTGCGTCGGGGCAGATCCCACACCATTCAGCCGGAGCCCTGTAATACAAACGCTGGCCCCCCAGGATGAAGGGAACTGCACATCATATTTATTGCTTGCAGCTTATTTTTATACGATAAAGTCGGTGGTGATCGTCTAAGAATCTCGGGGTCCCAAGAGGACACTGCACATTACGGGTCCATCTTGCGGACCGAAGATCGCTGAATGGTGAACGATACTATGCAAATTAGCCGATTGAGAAGCAGTCGACCGATGAGCAGCAGAAGGAGGCTGCAGAGCGACGCACTTCGTGTAGTTTGTATCGTACAGTACAGTATAGCTGCACAGAGATCAATCATCTGAGATATACGGTAAAGTAGATCATTTCAACTCGGAGACCATTGATGAATTATATTGACAATAACTGATCAGAAGGCAAATGAAATAGCCAGTACGTCTACGCAAATGGTCCTGGAAAGTCCAAGAGCTAACTCGCCTCGGGTGCAGCAGCTAATGACTCAAATTACGAACTGGCAAATTGTACACAACCAGAAGACTAATAACACATAAGATTAAGAGGCACAACTCCGATTCCAGGTAGACTATAAAGTGAGGCGAAAAAGAGTGACAGATTGACCTGCCTGTTCAAGTCATGGGCTCGTTTTCTTGATGCCGAGTTTCCCAAGAATCTTGAACAAGGAAGCCTTTTCCTGCTGCACGTCCAGTTCGCGCATGTGCCATAGAAGCACAAACACGAGAGCGATAGACACCATCTCATTCCGCGAGTCCTGATAGCCAGGGAGCAATAGAACCCCCTCGCTATGATCTACCGGATGATGGGGGTGGCCCCCGGCATAATGATAGATGGCGTGCACCCGGAGGCTCTCCTTGTGGCTCTTTTGGTCCCGACTGCTCTCCATCAAGTAGTAGCAGAGCGAGCCGGGATCCTCGGATCGGACTTGCCATTGTGTCCCTGGATGAGCGTCCGATTTCATCGTCAGGGCCGGGTATTGTCGAAAGTCGGTGCCGAGTGGCCTGCCAGTTTCGTCCGTTCTATACGAGCGATTTGCAGAGGCATGGATGTCGAAGACGCCCAGGCCGGACACCGCGAGGCTGGAGCCTCCATAGTGCTCGGTTGGCAGAGTGCTATAACTACCATCAGTACGCCACCTTTGACACTGCTCTATCGGGTTCTCTCACATGGTGGCGGTAGCGCCCTCCCCCGTAGTCATACTCCTCTCTTCGATGGTGACGCGGCTCTTGTCCGAGGCCACGTCGACGAAGAAACAGACTTCTGCGTCGGTCCCGTCGCCCTTGGGCCGGGACATGAACATCATGTTGATCTTGTACATGTTGGACCCCAAGGAGGCTTCCTTCACCGCCTGCCTGTAGGCATCGGTGATCTCGTAGACGGGGAGATGCGTTACTTTGCTGTTGTGCTTCGGGAAGAACAGCACGCGGGATAGGTCTGCCGGCGGGGGAGGGAATGTCCGCCCCGGAAGCCTGTCGACGACCGTAACCGGGAGCGGTTTGGTAGAAAGGCCGTCGTCAAGGCTGTCGAACGAAACCGTGGCCGCGAAACAGTAAGGGTCCGATGAGCGACACATTACGAAATCGTAGAAGAAAGCCAATGTGTGCGTTCCTAGGTGGAAGGACGGTATACGGGATGGCTTTCAACGGGAATGAAGATTCAAGTTGACGATACTCTCATGCTCTGTGCCAGGAAACAGATGATAGCCGGAGGTCAAGCAAAGCGAGGAAAGAATACACCGATAGCCAGAGGTGTTGTATTTGTACATGTTTGGCCTTGGTCACCCTACTCTGGAGGTGAAACCTCGAGCCCGTAGCTGTCTTCTTGCCTTCTATTGATCTACACATTGGGCTGCAACTGTCATGTGGGGGCGCAGTAGCCAACAAGACATCCAGAGGAAGACAAGCGGTTTCATGCGAGAAACGATTACCTTTTGCATCTGTCGGTGTGGGCGTGGGGTTGGGAGCGGGCAAAAACCGCAGGCCAGCAATCCGGACTTTTACCGTCCGAAGGCGTCGCTGGCGTGGTCGTCTCAGCAGGCGAACCGGCTTCCCGCCCACCCCTGCAGATACGTGGGCTATCGTTGTGACTTTTTCACGCCCAGCTCACTCCGCTGCCAGCTTAGCAAGTCCCCAAGCGTTACAGTACGTAACCCCATGTTTGGTTACTTTGTTGGCCGGGCAGGGAGTGAGGGAAAATGCACTCTTGAGCGTGACTTGGGGATGCACAAGCTACTCATCACGCGTTTTGAGTGCTTCGGTAGTGGCAAGCTGGCGATGACATGGAGCGACCCTGAGCCCTGGATGCATGGATGCTGGTTGAAGGATCGCTACCCGTCATCCCGAGACCGAGACCCCTCCCCAGACATGCCAGGTGCACACTGTTTCCCTTTATGGTAGATGCTCCCGCACATGCAGGTACTGCACCCCCCTCCCCCATCCCGCTCTACCCCCCACCTTATGGTTGCGTTGTGCTTACTGCTTATTTTGACTTTGGCTTCTTGGCTCGGGCCGGGGCCCACTGTTATCCTTGTTCCGCTCATGAGGAAACCGACCCCGCGATGTCGAAATTGGCGCGGCCGGGGATCTCGGGTCCTGGTGAATGCTTGCAGGTCGGGTGTGCTCGCCCGTCAACTCCCTAGTGTCTATGGCCTGAGGTGCATCGATGCTGACTGCATGAACAGCCTCACAACAGTACCGTCCGGGGCCAGCCACGAGGACCCTCACGAGCAGCCGGAGGAGTCATTGGCCGAGGGAACTTCCACACTGGGGCACTGTTCCAACCAACGCCGCCGCAGCTAGCTACCTGGAGAGGGAGTGTACGGCTAGCAACGGACAGCCCACCCCGGAGAACCTCGAAGGCGATCCGGAAACGAACTCTGCACCCCTGCCGAGCGGCCCGTATATGTCAGGGCTGTGCGACATAGACTGCCTACTTGAGTACAAGTCCCAACTGGAAGGGGTCTTTTGGTCTGGACCCGTGGCCGGCATGGGACCCGGTTCTTTGTCCCATCAGGACGGACCCACTTGCTGGATTTTAGTCAGCGCGCTCGAGACATGCACAACCCCCCCCCCACCCCCTCGCTGGTCCCAATGGCAATCGATTCCGAACCTGGGATGAGCGGGACGGCGGAGCCTCATCGTTGCGTCGGGGAAAAGCTCACACTGGCTCACAGCGCTAGCGGACCATGCGCTCGCGTGCGAGGTGGTCGCATTCCACATGTAGTCCCTTTCTCTCGATTCGTGGAGCCGAGAAAAAACTGCAGCCAGTCCCTCGACGTCATCTTCATGGCCTCTTCCCTCGCCGTTTCCGCAAGGCGTTACTTGACAAGCTTGCATCAGCCGTTGTCATCCTGCCAAGGACCATTTCCGTGGCGTCGTCACGAGGTCTCACGCCGCCCTCTACTTGCTTACATCATCGTTCACCCTCGAGCTTCTCTCGTCGCCACCCTCTTCCTCTGCACTTGTGGAGTTCCGCTCGTAATCACGCAGCGGGCTTAGTACCGACTGCATGAGTTTCTCTTTTGCGTGCCGGCCAGCTGTGCAGTGTCTCTGTGATCCAGGCTGCCGTGCTGGCTATTTCATTGCATGCGGTCGGGGGGTTAATTAAGAGTGGTCAGAATACGACACAATTCTCCCCGCACACGATGGAGTCCGTGATTACTGTGGATACTATTCGAGTCTTCCATGCCTAGACTCTCCCCGCCGTCACGTCGACTTGCGGGGTGGCCAATTTGTTGATGGTGGGGTGCCGTCAAAAGCTTTCACACGTGGGAGGAGGAGAGAACGTGGGAACTTTCATGCCATTGAATCGTGACTTTTCTCGCGTCAAGGCGATGCAGGACTGGTCTACTGGCTCCACTGCACCGTGAACTCGCTGAATTCCACCTTCAGCACATCCTGTGCGGCCTTGTCCGGCCTCGCGGCCAAGGGGCCGACATCCAGCACCCAGTCGCCCTCGTCCTCGTCCGCGAAAATCCAGCAGATTTTCCTCAGCGGCACCCTCTCCTTGACGTTCCCATCGTCGTCCAGCACGAGGCGGTGCACCCAGGCGTTTTTGCCGCCCGCGCCCCCGTCCCGGAAGACCTCGATCGTCACGCTCTTGACATCCGCCGAAGCATCCGCCGCCGTCGTCAGCGGGTAGAGGCCCCAGTCGGCGTACCGGTCGCAGGTCACGGTGCTCAGGTGCGGCCGGCCGTCGTAGAGCTCGATGCCCGTCTTGACCCACTTGCTGTTCGGCGCCGCGGCGTCCGAGGCCCGGCGCGGCACGAGCAGCACGCCGGACTGGTCGTAGAGGCTCTCCCAGTTCGCCGAGAAGGTGGCGCGGACGGAGAGGAAGGACTTGAGCGGGCCAGAGCTGGTGTGGACGCTCGGGACTAGGCACAGGGTGTAAGTGCAAGGCAGGTGAGTGGGGGATCGGAATCTTCTCTTACTGCTCCACGCGTTGTGGCCAGGCTTGCGCCAGATGTCGGTGCCGGGGGCCGCCTCAACGGTGAACGGGACTGTGGTGTTGTGAGCTGCCATGTTCGGTGTGAGACGGCGAGAATATACGGGTGTGCTGTGTGGGTGTGAGAGAGAGAGTGAGAGAGGCCGCGAGTGAATCTGTCGTCATTTATTGCATGGTTTGGCCGCTCTTGGCAGCGTTCGTGGCCGAGTAGTCAGCATGGGGTGACTGGAGGCGACCGTGGCGCACCGTGAGCAACACTGGGCTGCACACGCACCCCTGGTTACTTTTAGCTCATGGGCCCCACTAACGGTGTTGGGGGGGCCCTCCATCCTAGCCTTAATTAGCTTGCCTGGGCACAAGCGGGGCTCTGCGCATCAGACGACGGGACGACGGGACGACGTCTGTTCTGGGCAACTCAACAGAGGCATGTTTTGTGGCTCGATAGAGCTCGGAAGCAGCGAAAGGCAACGAAGAAAGTGAGTTGATTGAAGGTGGTGATTAGAAGAAGAAGTGGAAGAAGAAGAAGAAGAAGAAGAAGAAGAAGAAGCTGAAGCTGGGCTGGCCGATATGGGCAACAGCAGCCTGGAGAAGTGGGTGGAAGCAGTCAACCACGTGACCAGCCACACCACGCCACATGTTTACATATCCCGACATCACATGTGTGCGCGCAGTGGAGGAAAGGAGTCAACATCAGGGAGCAGCCGTGTATTCTATTCTATTCTATCTTGTGAGTCGTGCTGGATGGCAAGCACACCGTGGCCACGGGTGTGTAGCTTGAATAGAGGGCGGACAGAGACAAACCCGCAAAAGGAGAGCAAAATGCAAGGGGGAAAAAACGAAAGCCATCAGAATCACTCCAGGTGCCGCGCGGTGAATCATCAGACCTGGCCCTTGATTCTGACCTCGTCGAAGACGCTGTCGATGACCCGGACGGCGCGGGACACAATCTCCTCCACATCCGTGGGCGTGACGGTGAACGGCGGGGCCAGCAGGAAGTGGTCTCCGTTCCAGCCATCGGCGCAACCCGTCGAGGAGAAGAGGCAGACGTCGTAGCCCTTCTCGAGGCCGCGCATGCGCATCCGCCGGGCGATGTTGAGCTTGGGGTCCAGAGGCTTCTTGGTGGTCTTGTCGGCCACGAACTCGATGCACCAGAACATGCCACGGCCGCGCACGTCGCCGACGTTGGGGTGGTCCTTGAGCGCCTGGCGCAGGAGGTGGCCGAGCAGGATGCCCATGAGGCGCGCGTTGCGGACGAGGTGCTTCTCCTTGATGATGCGCTGGACCTCGACGGCCGCGACGACGTTGAGCGGGTGGCACTGGTAGGTCTGGCCGTGCTGGAAGGAGGCGGTGCCCTGCTTGAGGCCCTCGATCACGCGGTCGTGGATGAGCAGCGCCGAGATGGTGCCATAGCCGGCGGCCAGGCCCTTGCCCACGGCCTGGATGTCGGGGACGACGCCGTCGTGTTGCCACGCGTGCATGTAGCCCGTACGCCCCAGGCCGCACATGACCTCGTCGAAGATGATGAGGGCGCCGTGGCGGTGGCAGACGTCCTTCATAGCTTGCAAATACCCGGGCAGAGCCGTCACGCAGCCAAGAGCCTGGAATGGAAAACACTTCGCGTCAGTAATGGCCACGAGGCGGCAAGAGGCAGGACGGATTGCCATGAGATGGGACTTACCGTTCCAACCATTGGCTCAATGATGAAGGCGCACACGTTCTCCGGGCCAACTCTGTGGAACTCGGCATCCAGCTCCTCAGCGAGCCGGACCACGTATTCCTCGACGGTCTCGCCCTCTTGCAAGTCCCGGTAGGGATGGCAAGGAGAGACGTGGCTGACGTTGTCGGCCAGGACATCCATGAACGGCTCCTTCCTGGCCTTCAAGTCGCCTACCGCCAAAGTTCCCAAAGTGCATCCGTGCCAGGAGCTCTGCCTTGCGATGAACCTCGTCCGGGGGCCTTGGGGTCAAGCTCAAGAAAGTACTGCCGCGCAAGTTTCATGGCAGCCTCAACAGCCTCCGAGCCTGGATCGATGTTAGTACATATCTTTGTGATTCCTTGCCTCGGGGGCATATCTTACCTGAGCCAAGAAGGCAAGCTCTCGACAGTTGGCCTCCAGTGGATCTGACCAGAATCTCGGCAAGCTCGTGAGAAGGGTCGTTCTGGAAGTATCCCGGATGGGCGTATGTGAACTTGTTGAGCTGCTTGATGATGGCACTCTTGACTCTCTCGTTGCCGTGGCCAATGGCGGAAACCGCGGCTCCTCCGGTCGAATCAAGGATTCGCTGACCATTCTTCAGCGTGAAGTAGAGCCCGTCTGCTGACTCTACGGTTGGTGCTGAGGAGGGGTAAACGCTCTGGTAGAACAGAGAGTTCGCGGCCAGAGCTGGCTGGTCGTCGGCAAGTGCAAGAGAGCCCATCGTGATGTAATGATGAATGTAGGAAATAAGGTGTTTGTTCGAAGATAGTGAAGATAGTGAAGATAGTGAAGAGAGTGAGGAGAGTGAGGAGTGGTTGTCTGTGTGTCTGAAGAGGAGATGTATTGGAAATCTTGAACTCGGATCTCGTGGTCTTTATATAATTGAGGACCTCACATCGATGCCTTCCCCCCACAGGAAGATTGCGGCTTACATTGGCATCCAGAAGGCTACATCGGCATCGGACAGTTCCGGTGTCGCCTCAGAGCCAAGTTCATCATAACCAGAAGGAAGAGACGTTTCACGCGAATATGCTAGTGCATGCACTACACAGGCACGCCTGTCTGCATTGAGCCACACTCTACAACAACGGCACCTGGCGAATCTGCAGCAACACCATCATTTTCACTGAAGCGAACTCGGTCTACAACGGAGACTCCAATTTGCTGTTCCGTTTATTGGAGGTACAACGGCCACTATCTTGTTTAACCGGCCGCGAACCTCAACTAAGCTTGTAGCTTATGGTCTCTGTATACGAACTCGGCATATGAGACTGGGACTCGAAAGTAGTCTCTTGGCAAGGAAAATGAGTCAGAATATTGGTCCTCAAGCGCCAGAATTCGCAAGATATGTCGCATGGGGACGTTGACCTTTGAAAATTTGACGAATATACCGAAGTTCACGCAGATGATACGCAGTTGCTTTTCCGGCTCCGGTACAGGGCGTCCCGGAAAGAACACCGTTAACCGCCCTGCAGCCCCTTCAAGGAAGGCGTGCCAATTCTTCATTGCTTGCATCTACGACTGGCATCTGCACGCCTTTGAGCTTACGAATTGTATGCCCAACACATCGCACGTTGCATACGGCTTTGCCCAACGGGGCCTCTTGCGTAGGCTATCTAGTTGATCATGACGAAAACAATGGCTGTTCCGGAGCGGTACGTCGGGGTGACAGACACAAAAGTAACTCGTATGGAAATTACAAGCACCCAATTGTGGAGCAATATCCCGTTTCACGATGTGAGTCGAAGTTGCAATAAGCGCTAAATGATCATGCAGCGAATCAAATGTCCAACAGGGACGACGTGGAAAGGGCGTGAGGCCAAAGCCTGGCATCTACCGAAGTGGCTTGCGGGAGCACTAACCTTTGGCGTGAACTTCGGTCAACCCCTTGCAAATGGCCACGGCTTACGCGAGGTTCAACGGCGTACCAAAGTTCCCCGGAGGATTCTCATCCCGAGGAAGAAGCTTGTCGCCTCCGCCAAGTACGGGTCTTACACAACCAACCCCTTACTCAGCTGCATACGGACCCCGTTCCAGGGTCCGCATTTATACGCACTGTCCGATTAGCGGGCTGAGAGAGGTTCCTAATACGCGCGGCAGCATGTAGAGCCACTAAAGGATCTTATGGGATGCAAGATTCGAAGAGATTTCACATCCTAGGACGCATCGAATGCCTGCTGCCTTGAGGCTCTAGATCCCGCCCTGGTGTCTGCGACGCTACATGCGGCCCGGACCTCCCTTTCCCCGGCTAGACAAAAACAAGAAGGAAAAAGGGAAGCATGGGTCGTGTGTACCCCCGCACACAAAAGACCCTTTTCGGAACTTGACCCAAGCACGCCACTTCAAGTGTACCATGTACGTGATGACTTTGAACCCATGCTACCAGCTTCTTTTCTTATTCGTCTTGTTCTCTCCCGCCGTGGGGGGAGCTACCTCCCGAAGTCGGCAACACGACCCCGAGGTTCTTCAATGCTAGCATAATCGAGTACGATCACCCCAGCTCCGTTTCTGTCAGTCAGCAATAGCTTTCTGTCTACTTCCCTTGTGTGTGCGCCGATACTTTCAACGTCATTACGGGGACGTTGAGAAAAGCACCTTTGCAGTGTCCTAGTACACAAGTGGCTCTTGACCTTGCTAGTTAGTAGATCGAAGTCCGTTGCCTGAGAATTCACTTTTTGTGATTTGAGTCTTTTAACTTTCCTGTTCATCACACATCAGGGGTCTTAGGCGCTTTCAAACCTTCTTCGCTTGTTGATATTGACCGCTTCACGACGCCATGGCAAGCATCTCTATGACTACGGCTGATCCGGCCGGTGCGGCGGTTGAGATGCAGACCGTTCCGACCCTTTCCCAGCATGGTGCGGACAAGAGCGAACAGGCCGCTGCCACCCAGCGGCAAGAGCTCAGGAGTAGCGAAACCTCTGTGCAGTCCGATGCCGTTGTTACTCTGCAGCGATGGAACTCGCCGCCCATCAACAGATATCGCACCGCGGCCACTTTCTGGTCTTTCCTGGTGGTGGGGATGAATGATGGCTCGTATGGTGTAAGTCCTATGATTCCAAACAACAACCTTTTCGTCTTGACCCTGCTAACTGTCATTCCAACAGGCCCTGGTTCCTCTGGTAATTACAGCCGTCGGCTTCTTCCCCTGCTGGAGTAAAATTCGCTGACAACCGACAGCTCGAGACCTACTACAATGTGAATTACACCGTCGTCTCCCTCATCTTCCTTTCGCCTTTTGTGGGATACGCCGTCGCATCTGCCGTCAATAACCTCGCGCACGTACATTATGGCCAGAGAGGAGTAGCTTTGCTTGCTCCCATGTGCCATTTCATACCGTACCTGGTCTTCTCGTTCCATCCTCCTTACCCAGTCATGGTATGTTTTACTCCCGTTGGCAACACCTGTAGGCCAAGATTGGGAGAAACTGACCTCGTCTTCAAACGCCTAGGTTGCTCTCTATGTATTGGTAGGCATGGGCAACGGGCTAGCTGATGCGGCATGGTGTTCCTTCATCGGGCAAATGGCCAACTCGCACGAGATGTCAGGCATCCTGCAGGCGTGCTATGCTTTTGGCGCCACCATTGCTCCGCTAATCGCAACAGCTCTCTCCGCGGAAGGTCAACCCGGCTGGTACGCGTTCTTCTATGTCATGACCGCGGCCTCGGCGGTTGAATCTATGGCCTTGCTAGCCACGTTCTGGACCCAGACGGGAGCCGTATACCTGGCCGAGAACCCCTCGGATTCCGGAGGAAAGTCGGGTCGCACGCGTCAAGCGTTGAAGAACAAAATGACGTGGATCTTTGCATTCTTCGTCTTTGGATACTGCGGTGCCGAAGGTGAGTTCAGATCCATTTTCCCACAAGCTTTGCGTCCTCTTTTCTACGGTATCGAGATTCCTAATCCTTCGGAAACTTTGATAGTTGCCCTCGGCGGATGGATCGTGGTCTTCATGCAGCGCATGCGCAACGCCTCCTCCGTCGTTGGCGGAGCGGTGGCGACCGGTTACTGGGGCGGAATGACGTTCGGCCGCCTATTCTTGTCCTTGCTCACAATCCGTCTCGGCGAGTTCTGGGCCATGTTCCTGTATCTCGGCGTGACCATCGTACTCGAGCTGGTGTTCTGGCTGGTGCCCAACCTCGTCGTGAGTGCAGTAGCGGCGGCACTGATCGGCGTCGCCATGGGTGAGTCCTCATTGCAAACTCCTCGAAGTGAAACAGCACGACTGATCCCAGTAATCCAGGACCAATGTACCCCGTAGCGGTGGTTCTGATCACCAAAGTCATGCCTCGCTCACTCCATGTCGGCACCATCGGATTCGCAGCCGCGTTTGGTGGTTCTGGCGGAGCCATATTGCCCTTTGCAGTCGGCGCCATTGCACAGGCCAAAGGTGTGCAGACCCTCCAGCCGATTGTACTCGCTATCTGCGTCGTGCTTGGTTGCTTGTGGATGCTGTTGCCTCGCAGACCGAAGGAAAGCAAGGAATCTGGCAGCGAAGACAGTTCCGGCCCGCGTGGTGAAGCTTAGGTGCACATTCAAGGAGACGATTTGACCGTAAAAGTATTATATGGAATAGCAACAGGAACAAGGGCATGTCATCGTGTTCTTGGAAATCAGGTTCCATAAGAACGACTAAATCCTTCTAGATAAATTGAGCGCTCAAATAGACTGCCTAATAAACTAAACTTCGCGCAAACCAACATTTTAGTCAAAACACAAACGTTCTTCGTGATTTCACCTTGTGTTATCCTTATACATGGAATGGATTTGCTGCGTAGCTAACTATTTTGCTCTCTTCCGACCATTCTTTCACTGCACGCCTCCTAATTGATGCCTCCATGACTACAAGAATGATTAAATACGTGTTGGGAGCATGAACAATTGAATTACATGAGTGATATTGATATTAGGAGTAAAGTATTCAAAAGAGGTCTATATTGCATTTATTGTAGTAACTACGCGCCTAACCCTCCTGATATGCCCAAGTCTCTTGTCATTCACCAAAAGGGCTTCTATAGACGAGGTCGGTTATACCAAACCGCTTTCGATCTTCCACAAAAGCTCAGGGAACTCATCCCATCTGGCCATAATCAGCTTGCAACCTGCCTTCTCTAGGACCACACGCAGAGCTTTAGCTTCCTCGGGGTCATCGCACGCGCCCGTGTACCCGATCGTGACGATGCCCGCCTGATTCGCCGATGTCGCACCCGAGCGACTGTCCTCGACCGCGACGCACTCGTCGGCGGTCTTGCCCAAAACCTTGAGCGCGTGGAGGTACACAGCCGGGTCGGGCTTCGACGTAGGCACGGGCAGCGAGTCGGCAGCACTAAAGACGTCACTCGGGTCGAAGAAGCCTGCCTGCCCAGCCTTTTCAAGCGACGCGCGCACGCGGCGCAGCGCCGATGAGGACACGACGGCGAGCCTGTAGAGGCCGACCAGCCGCTCCAGCTCGGCGTTGGCGCCCTCGCACGGCTGTAGCTTCTGCACCAGCTTGGAAATGACGCGATCGTCCTCCATGCCTGCGTAATGCTCGAGCTCGGTGTCAGAAATGTTGCACGAAACGTTGTAGTTCGCTTCGAGGGAGCGCATCTAGAGATTTTGTTTGCATGTTAGGCCACATGAGCGTTTCGAAAACGGCCGGCTAAAGAAGAAGGAAACGACGAACCATAGCTTGGAAGCTCTGCCCCACGAACTCGCGCTGCAGCTGATGACCCGTGAAGTGCAGGTCGACATTGCGAGCGGCGAGAATCTCGTTGGTGAGGTCGGCACACGCCTCGAACGCGACAGTCTCTGACTGAACAAGTGTATTATCGCAGTCGAGGAGGAGGGCGGTAATTTTCTGCGCGGATATAGTGAGCAAGACGAACTGGCTTACAAAAAGCGGCAGGACACACACATTTCCAGGCTGGGAACCCATGTTGGCTAGACGCTTTGCGTAGATTTTGAATTGGCAACAACTGATGTCTGTGAGAATTTGCTGTCGCTCTGGACTTGTTGGTGCAATCGTGTGTAAGTGATGCTTCGGCTGCAGCCAAATATGTCTTTCAATACTGTCGACCTTGGAAGGGCTGCATACCAAGAGGACCCTTCATGCGAGAGGAGGGCACAGGAAGAGTACCCAACGCTGTGATGGCTGCCTGCAACACAATCCTTCCCACGCCATTTGTTTGTAAGTCAACGGCAAGAGCGGGCAGAGATTGGCTCCCAAAAATGCCTCGGTCTCGATCTTGGCCGCGTCAAAGCAGTCACATCGCATGCTGACAAAATGGTGCCTAGATCCAAGTGTATCTTGGGCCCAGATCCTTCTAAGGCGTTTTCCGCTTTCTTTTTCTTTCACCCTCTTTATTTCCGCACTTCTACTTTCTTATTGCGTAACCGAGAAACGAAGAGTTGAGAGTGACTTAGGTGGTACTTCTGCTCAAGTCCTTTAGTTCGGATTTCATTCACAACCCTAGCAAGCTTCAATTCTCACTCCCCGCTGTGGGCACGTAGACCGTCAGTTTGTGATTTGTGACAGCTTTAATCTGGATCGGAGCTAAGAATTTCCCACTACTTGATGAAATAAAGGAAGCCAATGGGAAGGTTGGCCGAGGCGGGCGGGTAGAGGCGGGAGGCAGAGGAAGTAGAAGCCGATTGTTAGCTGCATAGGGTATAGTGCTTACTTCGACAGTCGGGGCCCCGCGACTCCGCCTCGAAGAGGTACAGAATCCCGCATCTCTCTCAAGCACATGCCCTTTGGGCACCACTTTTTCACTTATTGTTCGGTAGTCGTTACGCCGTTCGATCCTTCAATGGCGAAGGATGCTACCGTATGCAGCCGATTTCGGTGCTGTCCCCGAGGACATCCGTGCAGGTGCTGATGTTCCCCATGCAGCAATAGGCAATTCAACATTCAGCATGACATATGTGGCTACTGCAGGGGACGGGCGATGGTGTGTTAAGGGTAAATGGAAGGGTTTGTGGGGGTGTGTATAATCAAGTATGGGAGGGTGTGTGGGGGCTTGCGCAAGTGACAGTCTAGAAGAGGCTCTCAGGACCCCTGTCTTACTCAGCAAGGGAAGCGGAGGGGCGTGATGCATCTTGTTTTTAACACATCGCTCCTCGGAAATATGGCATCTTTCGCGCTTGGCCTAGCATGGCGATATTTATCGTTACAATTGGTAACCGGGTTCGGCTATTAGAAAGAACTTTTGCTGCATGGGCCGAAGGCCGCGGGGCATGTGAGTGGCCCTGGGCTTGCTTCACGGTTCAGGAACCTCAGGATTGGCATGACACCATGTCACATTTTACATATGTATCCGCCATGATGCATGGCGGATTACTCTAGAATCTTCAGCCTCAGGTTTAACATGGCATGATACAGGAGGATTTAGTGCTCGACAATGACAGCATCCCTCCGCATGCCGTCTTCGCTCCGTTGTCGTCCCGCTCACTAATGCATCTCCACTCCGACAGCAGAAACCAGTACACGCCCAGGCAACGGCCTTAGTAGACGATGTGGCTTTAGTCTCAACTGACTCCACTCAAGAAATGTCTTGAATTCTTCCTCGAGCCGCTTGGTTTCTGGCTAGCAAGGGTGCTGCCGTTGTTCTAGCCTCCAGTTGAGTGGTCGACGTACGATTGTAACCTCTGACTGATCGTTACTATCGTCACCATAATTAGCGCCGAAGTTTATGGACAGTGTACGATGCACGGAGTGAGTATGCTTCATTCTGTTGGTGTAAGACCCTTCGCCTACCTGGAGGGGCCTTTCTGTTCTGCATGGCGATGAGGGTAGCTTGCACTACTTTGACATGAGCCGGGGCCAGAGTGGGCAGGAATCCTTGTGGACTTCAATGTCTTGGTCTACAAACAGGTTGAAAAAATCGTAAGGTCGAAGGATCGGGAGTTGGAAAATTGCATGATCCAATCAAGTTGGTCGTCAACATCGATGCCTGTCGGGGCCTCTGAAGACCTATAAGAGCTCACGATGTCAACAGCTGAGGTCGAAGAATGGAAAGCTAGGCAACCTTTCATTTTCGGTCTCCCACTGTTGTATATCCGCTTCCTTCTCCCAAAATGCGGTACATCGCTTCTCTGACAGCCTTTTGCTCGTTGGGCCACTTGGCCTCCGCCCTACAGACTACCCAAAACAGCACGGGCTCTACCGTTAATAGGGAATATGATTTCATCATTGTGGGCGGTAAGTGTTATTGGGGTGATACCAAACATATCCATTGTAATCGGAGCTAACAGCGCGGTGTAGGCGGCACAACAGGTCTTATTCTGGCGGACAGACTGAGCGAGTTTGGCAACCAGAAGATTCTCGTCCTGGAAGCCGGGCCTGATCCCAGCGTTGTAGCTATGCATGAGGCACCTGGTGCTGTCGAATTTATTGGGGGTATGTTGAACAACGTCCGCCTCTCTAACAGCCTGTGTTCTCATGCTGACTTGTGACAGGCACTGCGATTGACTGGAACTTTTACACGGAGCCGCAGCAGGGTCTTGGCGGACGGAAGCTTGCTTATCACCGTAAGTATTACAGGTTCGTATCAGAGACGGTTGCTAATACTTCCAGGTGGCCGTGGTCTTGGTGGCAGTAGTATCCTGAATGGTCTTTACTATGGACGTGGCTCAGCCAACGTCTATGATCACTGGGTAGAGCTAGGAAACCCTGGCTGGGGCTGGGAGGATGTCTACCCGGCATTTATCAAGGTAGGCACAATGCATGACTACGGAGATTTCTTTACCCTTACCAGAGACGCAGGGAACCCGCTTCAATGCCCCCAATAATGGAACCGGGTACAACCAAAAGTATCAAACCTGGGACCCAACTGCATACTCTGACGGTCCGTTGGAGATTGGATTCCAGGGGTTTGTGCCCCCCTCTAGTGTCGCTTTCATCGAGGCCTGTGAGGCGGTCGACATCCCCATCGTTCAGGATCTGAACAACGGAAAGAACGTTGGTGTCAAGCAGGGCACTGCTACTCTCACGTCCAAATATCGACGTAGCTCAGCCTACGATTACTACAAGGTCGCATCTAACCGCCCGAATGTCCAAATTCTCCATAACGCACCCGTGCAACAAATAACATTCTCAAGAAATTCCAACGGGACCCCCGTGGCGAGCGGCGTTGTCTTCATCGATCACTCTCGTGGTCGTCACCATACTGTTGCCGCCTCCAAGGAAGTCATCGTTACCTTGGGTACCTTCCAGTCACCTCAAATATTGATGGTTTCGGTGAGAAAAGCTCATGAGTCACTGTCTCATACACAGTAATTTGAACTGAGCTGACGCGGAGATAGGGCATTGGGCCGAAAGCCACACTAGATGCCTTTGACATCGAGCCTGTGGTAATTAACGAGAATGTCGGGCAACAGTAAGGCGAACAAGACTTTCCCCTTGTGGGAAAACACACTGACAAATCTGTAGCATGATGGATCATAACGTGTACAGCATCTCAGCTACCGTGGTGCCCGAAGCTTCAACTCACCACCTCATGTTCAACACCACCGCCGTCCAGGCTTCACAAGATGAGTACTACTCCACCGGCAAGGGAGTTTATACCGCCCCAGGAGGTATCACCAACGGTTTTCAGGAGCTTTCCAACGAGCAGCTCGAGGCAATTGGCGCCGGCGCTGTCATCGAGGCTGGTTTTACCAACCGCTCCACGGTGGAGTTCCTTTTTGAATCCTTCTTCTACCCAAACAGCCCAGGGCCAACATACGAGCCTCTCGCGGACGGTTCTTATATTTCCGTCACGGTATCCAGCATGGTCGCGTTGTCCAAGGGCAATATCACCATTCAATCCAGCGGCATGGCTGATGCCCCGATCATCAACCCTAACGTATGTCGGACACCACAAATTCTTTTGCTCACTTCAGGGCCCCGACCGAAGCTAGTGTTGTTATGCGTACGATGATTGCTAACTATCATATTCTAGTACTACACCCACCCGGCCGACCGCGCTATCGCCGTGAACGCGTTCCGCGATGCACGCAAGATCCTGGCGCACGCGGCCTTCACTAACCTGACTGTAGGGCCTGACAATGGCGAGGTGGCCCCGGGAGTCGCGAACATCGCCTCAGATGACGACGATGCCATCTTCGAGTACATTAAGGCCACCACACTCCCCAACTGGCACGCCAGCGGCACCAACCGGATGTTGCCACTTGAGGACGGCGGCGTCGTCGACCCACGGCTGCGTGTCTATGGCGTCCAGGGACTTCGAGTCATTGACAGCAGCATCATGCCCACAGTGCCAGATGTTAACATCGCAGGTCCGGTTTACATGCTGGGCGAGCACGGGGCGAAAATCATCAGGGAGGATTGGGAATTCTAAGCGCGCTTCAGATTTCTGAATGAGAAAAACTGGTCATCTCAGATATTAAGAAAGAGCTTTCCTTGGGGTTGTTGGGGAAAAAAGAACTGGGTTCTGGAGCCTACGATCATCAATGGTTTCAATAGCACACCACTAGGGTTTCGAGTTACTATATCAAACGGATAATAGACAACATCCATTTTGCAAAGGAGTAGAGTTATCAGTTACTAGCTGTAACATTCACAACTAAACCAGAAAGTCTCGGGTGTTTTCGGTTCCGTTGTCACTGCAAGTTCCTTCACTGGCTAGGAAGGGAGACCTCTCAACCACTTTGCTAATCTAAGGGTATATTGCCCCCATGGCGAAGTTACAGCCCGGCTGGACAAGTACGGTGGTTTTGCAGTTGGATACGATCATACGGGAACAAATCTATGAATACAGGTGTACGTTAGAAATAAGAGGAGAGTGTGACACAAATTTGAGCATTTTTGAGTCTTTAGCTATAGGTTGTTTATTAACACGCTTTGCAACAATTTGGTGTGGGCAAAGGGCACAGAGAGGGTACCACCGGCATTTCCTCCAGCTGGACGAAGTCGTAACTTAAAAAGGGAAGTTGCCCGCTGGTCTTGGATTTCTGATGAGTTCTAGGTCTGGGGGGAGAATGTCACCTGATTGTGAGTTACGCCGAAATGCATCAGAACCCAGCAGTTTGAGAAGCAGTACCATAAGGTGAGAACGATGAATTGATAGCAAAATACGTTACGCCTTCGTCAAATGACGGGGTGACATCATTGCTACTCGAAATGTAGCACAGTAACTGTCGAGAAAAACAAACTATTTTTCTCATGGAATATGAATCCCGCCACGAGACTCGTGGCTGCGAAAGGACCCCGGCCTTTGTTTCTCCGAGACTTATCCGGCGCCATTGATCATGACGGAAACTGAAATGGCATGATGTTAACTCCGCGCAACTCCGCTTGACCCCCACCAATTCCAATCAGAGAAAGACGGCAACGCGGCCCGTGATGTCGAATAGAGCTAGAAGACGTGCTTCTCATTAGTCAATGAAACAAGTTGTGAGAAAGAAATATTCCATTCCAATGTTTTTAACACGCATTTTAAGCGAGGTGATTTGAGACCGAAATGCGGGTTTTTTTTTTTTACTTCGTTTGTAATTCAATCCAGGCAGCTTTCCCAGCGGAGGAATCAATCACGCTAAAAATAAACTACGCCATCTGCTGGTTCTACTTCCGCTTTGGGAAGACTTTCCAACTGCAAGGATCTTGAAAAGGGCATAGCTGAAGCTGCCAATCCAAGAAGCTTACTTGACATGGTGTTTGGATGCCATGCAGATGCCTCAAGTCCTTTAAGGTTAAACAAGGTGGATACTCAGTAAGTGCCAAAGAGAAGCGCTTTGGTATAATCCGGCGGAAACTATGTTCCACGCACATGGGAACAGATTAGGTATGGTGACACCACTTGCAATACGCGAACTGGAAACACAATCTCTTAACTACTGGCAGAAACATCACAACTGTGGGTGTTGCATACGTCGCATTACATTGAATTTGTTCATAGGAGTTAGTACGAGCTACCATCCAGATGCTTTCGTTTTTGTCGCGACTTACAGGCGCAGGAAGTGTCGCGCGTCTCAATATTCGGTGAGTACACGATGTCCCCAATCTCCCCTACAATCAAAGTTCGACTGCTTATTTCATCATAAGAACTGATCAAGATTATGTGTTCTTGAAGGGCCCTGCCGAAGTAGCGGCTGATCAGCGTCTCTGTGGTATCGTAAGTCTCTGTCTGCCACACAGAGAATCAGTAATCGGGGTACGCTTGCGTATGGATGGGTTTCTGCGGTGCAGGTGAGAAGTTCTAGAGGAAAGACGACTCTCAATATAGAGATAACTAACGGAATACTATTCAGGGATCACGGTGAGACTTCAAGAACGAATGATTCTTCTTGCACCATACGCGTATTCGAACATGAATGGCCACCCTTCCTTATCGATCACGGCCAGACTGTCGCTTCCGAGAATCTCTGTGATTCAATTGCTCACGAATGGTCGTTCGAGGCCAAGATACCAGGGAACACACCAGAGACTTTTCAGGGATGTAGTCGATGCAGCATCAGATATCTGCTGACTGCAACGACGATCCGAACCAAAACATCATCTTCTACGCCACAAACGTACAAGACAATACGAATCAACAGAACCTTGCCAAATTCCGCATTCGAGTTGATGGACGCGGTCACAATAGAGGGAATATGGGCGGAGACGTTGCGGTACTCTATCTCAATCGGCCATCGGGCCGTTGCTCTCGGCACAACCATACCCCTTGAGATATATCTGACGCCGTTGACGCCTGGGACGACAGTTTCTCTAATTCAATGCCAACTTATTGAATCACACAAGGTGAACCTTGGTGAGAATCGCATGTCAGCGTTTGTTGGCGATAGGGAAGCTGCCACGTGGGAGGCGTCTGCCAACTGCGATGAGGACCTGAAGCAAAGAGTGTACAGGACGATACAGAACCTTCCGCTGCCCAAAGAATCAAAGAGATGCTCTCCAGATATGGAGGCTAATGGCCTCAGCACTAGCCATGCTCTCGAGATTGCAGTCACCGTCAAAGAACCCGACAATCGGACGCTCAAAGTAAGTCATTAGAGGTGAAGTCTGACAAATTTCATGGGCTAAATTTGATTTAGTACTATGCCACGCTTCCTGTGATACTCTTCATATCACCTAGGATACCTATTGATGCAGATGAGAATTTGTTTCATCTGGAGAGCCCTGCAATAGAGAATAACCTGCCAACCTCTTATAGTGGGTTGGATGTGCCCCCATGTACGGTGCACACTTGGATGACAAGATACTGGATGGCTTAACTGTGCAACCCCAAATCGGCACATAGACTGAATAAGTGTATTTAACTTTACAAATGTCGCTCCCACGTCTGGCTTGGATCATGTTACATTGCATCGAAGGCGCATGCGGGAAGTTCTAAGGCTGCTTACCCTTGCTGACACTAAGATCGGTTTTCTCTGCTGAGCATACCTCTCTACATGCAGGGTTCGGGTGAGAAATCCACGCTTGTATTTTTGTGAGTGAAGGACAGGCCATGGACAGGACAGTCGATCCAGTGGAGAGTACTTCCTAAAATGGCAAGGGGTCCTCGCCGGCATCTGTTCCGCGCTCGGCTGGGAGCTTTGACTTGTTAGGCCTGGCGCGGGAACCAGATAACGTGGGGCCCTTGTTGCTTGTTGCAGACCGTTTACTAGGAATTGAAGCGTGCGTCGAGAGTGACAATACCCTTGGCTAGCTCTGCGAGGAAGTACTGAGGAAGTACTGAATCATGGGCGGGCGACTTTGCCGATCATGGTGCCAACAGGCAGACCTGCCGGAACGCGGCCACAGAGGGCCACACCCATTCATCTTGCTTACCTAAATCAACACAGCTATATACTCAGTCCAAGACTGACATACGCCACATAATCGCACTTACTCCTCTACAAAGTCTGACGACAGGATTCACAACGTCAAGAATACATAAACCGACAGCCTGCCTCCCCAACTACTTCGCCACATATACCTTTGAAGAGCAACAGATGACATACACGCGTCGCCCACCACCTGGAAGTCATTTTTGAATGATTTGTCATCAATTCGTTCTGCTTGTCTTCGCGCTTTGTTGGCGTTTAACGAACGACCTTGACCATGGTACCTGGTAGCAACACTCATGCCATCGAGTTGCAGCATTGGTCCTCTTCGCCCTTGAGAGCCCCCGATCCAGCGCAATCCACAGAGGAAGCCACGCTCATCGCATCTAACAAGCATCAAAATGGCTCCAGTCAGTTTTTAGAAATTGGTCGAGGTCAATTTCCAGATTCCCCATCTCCGCCGGACGACGCTGTGGCTGTCATACAAAAATGGAATAATCCACCATCAAACGTCGCTCGCGCAGTCGCCGTGTTTTTGAGCATGATGGTAATGGGTGCGAATGATGCTTCTTACGGAGTAAGTCGCTAAAGAGCGTTGGTCTCCAGTCCGAACTTTTTCGTTATTAACGACGTCCTGCTAGGCAATCATACCTCACGTACGTATTTCCGAGGGTCATCTGTTCTGTTCTTTCGACTGACCTAGTCACGCCCATAGCTTGGAAAATATTATGAGCTCCCATACCTCTTCACATCTCTGATTTTTTTGGCGCCCTTCATTGGCCATACCCTTTCTGCCGTTCTCAATAACAGCCTTCACGAAAGTGTAGGACAAAGGGGCATAGCAATAATTTGCTCCAGCTGCCACTTGGCGTCGTATATTGCAATATCTCTTCATCCGCCGTACCCAGCTTTAGTCTTCATCTACATGCTAGCTGGTCTGGGAAATGGGATTGGTGATGCAGCCTGGAACTCCTGGGTTGGGAGTTTAGCAGACGCGAGCCTAATTATCAGCTTGATGCATGCCTGCTATGGTCTTGGGGCCGTCCTTGGTCCTTTCACAGCGAGCATCATGGTCACTAAAGCCCAGCTGCCCTGGTACACATTTTACTATTTCATGGTAAGTGTATTTTGCCTTGTATCATACGGTTCTGATGTACTTACACGTCTTACAAAGGTTGGCTTGGCCGTCATCGAGCTCATATCGACCGTTGCAACCTTCTGGTCCGCAACTGGGAGCATCTACAGAGAAAGCAACCCCAAGGGTCCAGAACCAAGGGAGTCCATTATGCACGAAACATTATTCAAGCTCCCATCTGCTAGGGTAACATGGCTCTGTGCAGTCTTCGCCTTGGGCTACGTTGGGCTTGAGGTATCTTTAGGTGGCTGGATCGTCACCTTCATGCTGCAGGTTCGCCATGGCGAGGAGTTTGCGAGTGGTATGACGGCGACTGGTTTCTGGGCTGGCCTAGCTCTGGGGCGCGTTGTTTTGGGACTTGTAACTCCACGGATAGGAGAGAAGCTTGCTGTGATGGTATGTTCACATTCAAGACGTCTCGTCAAACCCAAATTTGCCAATCCACCCGCTGATGAACTTTACCGCTACTGCAGTTATATCTCGGAGCAGCTGTATTTTTACAACTGCTTTTTTGGCTCATCCCCGAGTTCTTCGTTTCAGCAGTCACGGTATCTCTCCAAGGGTTTTTCCTCGGCCCCTTGTTCCCCACCATGATGGTCGCGATCACGAAGCTCTTGCCTAGACACTTACATGTCAGCGCTATTGGCTTTGCGATTGCTTTTGGAGGCAGTGGTGCAGCAATTCTTCCATTCGTTATTGGAGCTCAAGCACAACGCCACGGAGTGCAAGTGTTGTCTCCAATAGTTCTAGGCACACTGGCATTCTTGCTGTTGACGTGGTCTCTACTACCAAATATCAGTCGTAAAAATGATTGAATACAGACTCAACAGCCCTGGGCTGGTGAACAACACTCCCTCTGGGCCTTGGCCGCGACTTTTGGCCTCCGCGCTTGGAGGTTCCATCGCTTATCACCGTGAAAAGTTTTCCTGTTCTTCAACCGGTTCTGTCCCTGTTAACTCCAACAGCAGACGGAGACTATGACCTGGTCCTTACTGACGCCGTGGTCAGTGATGATTTAGAAGAACCTGAGGAGGTCATAAAAAGGCACAAGTACTGCGAGATGATATGGTGCTTGATTTGGTCGAAGATGATGCAATGAAAATTTACAAGCAGTCTGGAAGGTTTGAGTGAGAAGATTGCGATTGAAAGCTGGATATAGAGTGCATACATTGCGGGATAGCTAGGGGTACTCAGAAGTAACAAAGAACTTACTCCTGATACTGCCAATGATGCAGAGATGATAGACCCCCCCCACTTCGGCCAGCATACACCAAGTAGATTACCTCTCTGCCTTTGCAGTCTGTGCTACAACCAGCTGAACTGAGCATGTCTGCGATCACTGTCTCACGATGCACCGCTTATAGGACAGGAATATATGCATCTGTCCCAATTCTGGCCCGGAGTCGAATTTCATATTATAAGTCAATGTGAGCGCGTGCGACTTGGCACAATGCTACGACCGAGACTGAGGTCGATCATCAACAATTCGTTGTACTGCCACTTACTTGAAGTCGACGGAGCAGCGGCAGTAGAGTATGGCGCAAGAAAAAGCTATGATCGCCGTTTCCCAGTCACAATGGACATGACAACTGACAAAAGGCAAACACCTGGGGGAAATGCCGGGCTTCCGATGCCGCAAAAGCGCTGTCCGGCTGACATAATTTAAGTGTCTAGAAGATTTTGGTTTTAGGGGGTTTGAAAGGGATGAGATTCCCTGGCAAATCAATTCTTGGCAATACCGGCGCGCTCGGCTCGCGCTTGTGTTTGTTTTTGGTGGGCAGAAGTGAAGATCCCAGACCCATGACATCGTTGATTGAGCACCCCACAAACTGGACGAACGGCAACACGGGATTGACCAGCTCGGAATAGAGTTCGACGTTCATTGTACTATTGCGCCAATGAATCCACGACAGCAGGCACCAGAGCGGCACATTCAATTGCCCTGGAAGGCATAAAAAGCCGTAGCTATCTTGGCAGCGGAACTTTAATAAACATCGTGAGCGGAGACGCACCGTGGCGATTGGAGATTTAATTGCCAACGTGCCCGCCCGAGTGGCCAATTCATAACATCCTGCAGTTGTCGTCTCCAACCAATTCTGCCACTGTGGTTTTTGTTAGCGCAGCTTCTCGGCCGTTCATCAACCGCTTCATCTCATTCCATCCGCCAAAATGCATATCCCCGTTACACTCCGTGCCTTGGCGACAGCGGCCCTCTTCACACCTTGGGATAAGAGCCAGTGGATCGCTTCCGACGACACCGTCCGTAACGGCACGAGTCATTCGGCTCTGGACATCATCGAGCCCGGATCCGCCGGCAACCCGTTCCTCGAGACCATTGCGAACTTCCACGGGAAGTTGGACTATGCTACGCTAGGCGGCGCCGGCTTTGCTTCGCAGAGAACCGTCGACGATTGGCCCGGTCTCGACATCTCGGCCTACGACACTATTACACTGGAAATCCCCTACGCCGACGGCAAGAGGTACTCCTTTAACCTCAAAGACACGGTTCCACCGCCCATCAATGGCGTGGAGCAGTCTGGTGTGAGCTGGGAGTTCAATTTCCAGCTTCCCGCAGTGAATCACACCGACGGCCAGACTGAAAAGGTTGTCATACCGATTTCAGAGTTCGTGCCTACTTTCCGCGGCCGGGTGCAGAACAACACGGCGCCGCTTGACCTGACCAGCATCAAGAGAGTCAACATCATGATTCGAAGGTAAGTACTTAGAGAAGCGATGCATCCAGAAAAAAGCTGACGGTATCTCAGCTTCTTCGCTGAGCAGGATGGGGACTTTGAGTTGCACATTAAGTCGGTGGTCGCTTCGAAAGAGGGCAGCCAGGAGTTGCGATCTACCTAAGAGTTTTCATCAGTTGATTGGCGACGTCAAATCACATCATAGTAGGCCAGCCTGATAATGCAGTTCTCTGAGCATTTTTGCAATGTCGCCGTTGCGCTGCCTCGGAAGTCGTAGCTCCAGCGGTAGCTTGATAGATAAACATGGCCAAGAGTGTCAAGTCTGTTGTCTTTCGGTCAAGTTCTTGCTGGCATGCTGTTTCTGACAGCAATGGATTATAAAATCAAACATATTAAGTTTTGATGTCAAAAACAAATTCACGTGAAGTGTCGTAACGGGCTGAAATTGAGAAGAAAAGCGTTGATTGTAAGTAAGGTAATGATAACAGGTCCTAAGTATGTATAGCTGAAAGTAAAATGTGAAGGTATCCAAAGCTTCTTTCAGTCTTAATAGGTGAAGGGACTGAAGGGCTCGTTGTGCGGGACTGTAAGGAATTGCAGCTTATTGCTCTTTACGCGCACTGGCTGTAGTACGCGTTGATTTCTTTGCAAATACCCTGGGCGCACGTGGTAGCGCCAGACCATCCCTGACCACCACACTGACCGTACAGAAAAGCACCGGAGCTCGAGGGAGGAGAGTTGTTTGTGGGAGGGTTGCTCACGGCAGGCTCGCTTGGGGAGGTGGTGTTGGTCCCAGGATTGTCGACCACGGGGGCGTCGCTGCTGCTGCTCGCGGAACCGTCCCAGACTTTAGGACCGGGCATGACATACGGAGCCGGGTTGGAAGTCCACTTGTTGTACGCAATGCCGGGGTCGCTGGCCTTGTACATACCAGGGATCCTGACAAGGGGGCCCGGAGTACCACCGCCGCTGCCGGTGATCTTGAGATGGGCGCACTCCATGTAGAACTGAGCTTTGCCGACGTGGCTCTCGTGAATACCTATGTGCTCAACGCGAACAAGGTAGTTTCCCGGAGGGGTGCTGGCAGGGACCGTGAACTCAATACGATCCTTTTGCCAGCTGCACCAGTTGGTGTCGACGCTCGGGTTATTGCCGCAAAGGCCAGTCTCATAGACCTTGAACCAGTCACCAGAGCCGTCATAGCTGTTCAGATCGCCAGGCGCTTTGGACATGTAGACGAACCCTGGACCAGGGTGCTCGATGAGCTCATTGAACCAGATCTTGAAGCCGACCTTGCTGCCGGCAGCCACAGTGTAGGTTTGGGCGGTTCCAGACGTTGCGCCTTTGTTGCATCGCAACTCTGGAGAGTTAATGATTTCCGAAGTGATGACAGGGTTGTAGGAGTTGCTGTTCTTGCGGATGTAGGTGTAGTCACCCCCAATGGCCTTACTGTCGACGAACAGCTGACTGAAAATGTAATGTCCCTGGACAAGAGGCGCTGCAAGCAGACCGAAAGCGAGAAAACCCTTCATCTTGATGAGATAGAAATGAATGTGGTCAGAACTGAAGTAGTGGAAGAAGAAGGAACGAATGATGGAGCCGGAAGAGGATTGGTAGAGTACTTCTCAACCCTTTGCCATAGAGCAGATGTTCGAACATTTATATCTAATCTGGCAAGTGTAATTATCGCATTCATGAATAGGAGTATTTCTTGGCGATGTTTCGCCAACTCGTGTTCCATTTCGCTGCCTGCATTCAGTTGACGCTACAAGACTGTAACGAGAACAAAAAAACAACCCAGATGCTCTTTGCTTGTCGACCAAGCCCCCTTTCGCCTCGAGTTTATTGCAATCGAGTCTAGTTGGTCCAAGAGATGAACGCGATCCACTACACTGGCGCTCTCATAGGTCAAAATTCTTTACCGAATTGATACTTATGCTGCGAGAGACTCGGACTTCTTCGGGATGGGGGCAGTGGCATCCGGAGCGAGCGATACGAGTACTGCGCAAGGCACGGACTGCCTCGGGTCGGTGGCGGAAGCAATTTAAGCATTACAGCCAAGGCGCGTTCCCTTAGTAGTCCTTCTGCCAAGTCGAAAGACCGTAACATTCATAGCAAATGAAGGGGAGCCGCCAGTCTTCATCTTCCAAGCTTGATTGTAACCTCGATTCCAACGGCGGTTTTACACCGAGTAGTTAGATCGATTATACCCAGAAAAACGTAGTGCTCCGAAAGACGTCCGAAAATGCTCTGGGGGCAATTCTTTTTGAATGGTGGTTAGGCGATAGACACATTATCGCATCATCCCCGCTCCCTCTTGTTCCTTTCTTTCCTTTCTTTCTTTTGCACCATTTGCACACTGTATGCCGCCCGACGAAGGGCCGCCTTCGTCATATACCGCTGTTTCTATTCAACAAGGGTTCTCGATCCTAGTGTGTACTTCTCCCTTGCCAACGACCACCTTAAAAACGTGTCGCTTGTGGTGTCTTCGTCAGCACTAAGGCCTACTTCACGCTTGCTTTGATGAGCCTTGTTACAAGATGAGTGAACTAAATGGCACGGCTTCTCGATACTGTGGCATGCATCAACGACTTTGCCAGCAAGGGCTGTTAACATGTTAAGCACATAGCCTAAATAAGTATTCTACGCCATAGGAAGGGCGCAGATTACCAAAGTAAATCAGAGTACTAACGCTGATACTGTGCCTTGACCCCGGCGAGTATTTTGTATCTCTTCGACTGAGAGAAATGATGCGCTAACATCTGCTTAAATGATAACAACGCCATTTGTGGTGCTAGGACAGTGGCACTCGAGCCGACAATACATTCCAGCGATTCGAGCCAGTCTAGATCAATGACAACCTTTTTGTTCACATCCGTAAGCCATAGACTCGCATCATAAGATAGAACTTACCTGGACTTTCTTAATACCTTGGGCTGCCTCTCAATTCCAGTCACGGACTTCCAGCCCCCAATTCCAGAAAGTAAGCAGGACGATAACTCACGAAATCTCGACTCCATCGTGTCTTGAACCTTGGTCATTTGCTGGTCTGAACTCCTTATTTTCGGCACTTGGTCTTATCCAGATCACTCGATGTGAACTTGAACGTGGCCATTTGCCAGACATGCGTGGATCTGTCTGATATTTGCGAAATTGAATGCTGCCTTGCACGATGGAGGTAGCCAGTGTTGTGTGGCAGGTTGATCCAGACTTGGGCGGTTTCATTGTTCTTCTCACCAAGTCTAGCTTTGACGAGATCGTAGCATTCGCAACAAATCCCCCAATTGTGCTTTTGGTTTTGTTCTTAGTTTCGATGTAGCATCGTAAGGGTCAATGTTGTCACGGCAGTCGCACTATGCGGTAACGAAATGCCGTTTACCTTACTCAAATACCCCGAAAACCATGATCGTCAACTCTGCTAAGCTCGGGCTTACGCTTTAAGTCCGATTCGTTTCAACAAGAAGAACCTTATTGCAACTTTATGTGAGATACGCCCTAGAGAGCACTTTGAAATAATGAGGGATTGACCAGTGGCATTCCATGTATCGCAGAAAGTCAATTCCCTTCTAATCGTAAGTGCGCCATGACGTCTACGAGATGACTCTTGATCGTGGGTGGATTAATAAGACTGCTCATCTGCACCGGCGAACGTCTCAGAAACATTTTGAACGTCAATTTTGCACAAGTCTACTGCTTTCTATCAGAACTACACGCCGGTCGCCGATCATGTCAGAAATCCTTGTGGTCACTAGCCCTGGCGGCAAACAGTGCTCACATCTTCTCCCACTCCTCAGTTCTGACGACAGCAACTTCAGCCTTCGATTGGCAGCTCATTCCAAGAAGTCAGCTTCCAAGCTTCAGACGGGGTACCCTAATGCCGACATTGTGGTCGTTGGCCTTGTCTCTCTCGCCAATTGTCGCGAGCTAGTCAAGGGTGCAAGTGCCGTATTCCACATCGGTCCTAGCATCCACTCCTGCGAGCGTGAGATGGGCTTCAACATGATCGACGCCGCGACTGCAGAATCACAGGTCCCTGGAAACTATTTCAGGCATTTTGTATTCTCCAGTGTTCTGGGCACTCAACATCGCAAGCTTATGCAGCACGATTTGAAGAGCTATGCGGAAGAGCGGTTGGTGCTCAGTCCCATTAAGTGGACCATATTGCAGCCTACCAACTTCATGGACTCATTCCCTGTGGCTCGATTAGCCAACATGGAAACACCAGTCATGCAGAGAATGTAGGATCCCGAAGTTGCCAATAGCGGCATTGCTTTGCAGGATCTTGCAGAAGCAACAGCCAAGGTCTTGAACGAGGGCGAGAAGCACTACTACGCGCAATATCCTTTGTGCGGCACCGCGCCAATCTCAGATGCAGACGTGGCTAAAGTCATTGGCAAGCAGATTGGTAAGGGGGTAAGAGTCAATAAGCCCTCTTTCGAGAAAGTAGTCGACTACATTATTAACAAGTTATTTGGAGCTGGCAAAACATATGCCGATGGTGCACACTTCGGGTTTGGTATCAATGGCGCTGAAGGGGACCTGAGGCCTGACATCACCAAGGATGAAGCCGAGAGACTGGCTTTGTTTTACAACAGATATGGTTTGGTTGTGAATCCTAATGTGTTGAAGTCGCTCTTGGGGCGTGAACCAACAAGTGTGGAGGAATGGGTTAAAATTCAACTTGTGGAGGCGGCGTTTGAGTAAATCACAGATGCCGCTCAAGCCGTTCCTCGTCTCTGAGCAGATGTCTCCGTTTTCTTATTATCCAGACAAGTCTTGCAAAGCAGATTCATCCCCTTTGAATGTAAAGTATCGGTGATTTGTAATTCGGCAAAGTCGATTTAGGAAAGGCACCTTAATGAATCTAACTGGAAAGCTTAACACCCGTCGCTCAAATCTACCCGGCAGACCTGCTTCCTGAACATTCTTTCCATCTACTCCAATGCCTATCTAATACGGAAAGACATATCCCTTTCAAACTTCATCACTCTTGCAAGACAACTTAGCGAGTATCATCTTGTCTGGCTCCATACCTATCGTTGTTAGGAAGTGTCATCTTTACAGGCAATTTTAGGTACGAACTTACCTTGCAAGAGAGTCAAAATCCATATAGGTTCCCGCTAATTGGTCGCCTCACGCTTTTTGCTATCGCCACCATCAAACCAGCCGACGTCAGTTTGGATGAAGAAGCTCTCCGCCTCAGCATTCTCTTCGTTGTCAACATCGCGCTTTTTGCTGTCACCGCCGTCAAACCAACCGACATCGGTCTGGATGAAAAAGCTCTCAGCATCGGCGTCCGGAGTGGCTTTGGTATCCGCTGGCGTTGGAGCAGCCAGGGCAAGGAGGGGGGCGACGAAGGCTAGGATATAAATGGAGGTCTTCATATTGTAACCTATAACCTCGAGATACAGTGACAAGAAACGAGTCGTTGCGGAATGGTGTTCTGAATGTATCCAGTTTCACAGTAATCTCTCTGGACATGTAACAATATTTATAACTTTATCTAAGCCATGATTCTAAAGTCTGTCAACGATGTGCGTGTCCTCCTCGGTGTAAGTAATTGCGGCGAAGGATGCTCAGATTGATCCTGCGCGGGGTAGACACACTCCAAGCCTTCGTGCCAATTCGCGGAATTTGTTTCAACAGCACGATGATGGAAGGAATCAAGCGCTTGTTCTAATGCGGAGAAGTTAGAGTTTCATTTACTACTGGAATTGGGAAAGATCTCTCAACTGCAACAGCTCAATGCTGCATGTCGAATGGATCAGGCAGAGAAGACGTCCTGTGCTCGCCCAAATCTAACCCGAGTGACTTTGGGGCATCATCTCCTTAAGACATCCAGTAGGGGATCAGCAGCAAGACTCTCTTATTTTCATTGCATTCCCCGGTGAAATACTCTAGAGTAGTGCAGTTGACGCCACATCATCGTTATGGTTAGGATGGGACTATCATCTTCACACGACCAGGAGAGTGGGCGGCATCTACTAGCCGAAGATTATTCTGACGATAAAGAAAGAAATTCAGGATTCAAGTGCTGTCAGCGGTGTCCAAAACCAAAGTCTCTTTGGTTTCAGAGCTTTGCGACTTCGCTGTCTCTTTTTCTCAACCTCCTCTTGTCTACGTTGTGCGTCTGGTTTTGGAGAGAGTCCATCACAACTACATCACCTCTTCCACCATGGCCAAATACTTTGTACTGTAAGTATTAGGAGTTAACTTTCTGGTTTAATGAAAATTCTGACATAGATGACGCAGCGCCGGCTCAAGGAGCTGTGGAGTATGAAATTGTAACATTCAACTCAGACTTTGCTGAAGACCAGTAAGTTCTAATTCATGTTGATGAGATATAGTTCTAGTTTCTAACCAAACAACAGTTCGGGAACTACAAGGTTCTATGGCACGTCTCCAGGAGCGAACAAGGCCTGGAAGACCTTGATGGATCCTTACACGGTCCAGATTACTGGACAGGAGGCAAAGAAGATCTCTCGCCCTACTTCCAAGATATCGAAAGATCCGGATTACTACATAACCAACTTGGATGTCTACCACCAGCTGCACTGCCTCAATGATATTCGCAAATTTGTTGCACACTACAACTCCACCGAGCATCTAATGGACAGGCTAGAGACCATGCACAAGTTTCATTGCATTGATAGCATCCGGCAAAGTTTGATGTGCAATGCAGACATCAGCCTAGTGCATTGGTATTGGGCACCTAATCCAGGAAAACATTTTCCTAATGCCACGACGACGCATATCTGCAAGAAATGGACCAAGATCGAGGAATGGGCAATCAACCATAGGTTGGATGAAAAGAAATTTGATCAACGCAAGTTTATAGATTAGGCCCTGCGCATTCCGGAAGGAAGTAGCAGAAATTGATGACAGGTTAATGCAATATCTCATCCGTGGTGCTTCTCGGTATGTGAATCTCGGAACAATACTAAGGCCATGAGTAGGGGCAATGACGAACAAGATGGATCCATGCTGAGCCCCATGGGGAACCCGCAAAAACCCAGCACACCAAGCCATGCCCCTGGAAAAGAATCACGGCATCAAGCCTTCTGGAAATGACAAGCAGCGGCAGTAACGGTGAAGAACGCTTAATCATCACCAGGGGAAAGCCTTCTGACTAGATTACGTTCGACTCAAAAGTGTTCGGGATCTTTTCAACCACCAGCACCCCCACTCAACCCCAAGAAGCAAGCCGCACCGGGAATCCAGCTGGCTTCCCGTCACAAAGGGAATACATCTGGCCTAAACAATGATAGGTCACGTAAACCGTACGGACAGCAAGAAAATTGTTATCGGTTAGTTAAGCTGTCTTTTCTCGGAAATTTGGACTATTGAGATCACCTGCCTGTCTAAGATCTACGGAGCGCTCAGCTTTCGACGCCACGTCGCCGCCCCTCTTAAGACAATCACTATATTCTCAATTGCACTTTGTGACACAGTCCCTGATGAATTACAAGGTCAACTCATTGCAATTTACACTCATTATAAACATGGTCAATTCGAACTCGACTTGGACGCCTGTTCAGTGGAAAAGATGAGCATAATGTCTGAGTATATTGGAGGCAGTCCGAATAACAAAGATATCTCGTCTTAGGTTGAAACTTCAATAGAGTGCTGCGATAAGCAAATGCTTGAGTATAAATAAGATGATCATCCTTAATCTTGGGCTCAGAGTGATGTCAAAGAAACCGCTTTACCAAAAAAAGGGACTCAACGTTAAATTTACTGAACCAACATGTTCGGGGACTTTATGCATTTGGCAACTTCACCATGCTTGTGAACCCAGCAACATCTACCAGCCATTAGCAATTCCCTGCACAACAAGCCAATCTCGCTAATTTGACTGCGCCTCTTTCCGTGGGCGTAACTTTTCTATTTCTATCGGATGGCGTTGCAATGGTTTGTTGTTAAGAAGTTTGCGATTGGCTGTGCACTTCCAAGCAAATCGCACTGCTATGGTCCTGGCAGCTATGAATAGAACATTAGCGACAGATTCTTCATTTGGAACAGTTTGAAAGCACTCATTCATACAGTTAGCACCTCGAGGTTGACATGGCTGCGAGGGTTTGATGTAGAGCGATCATTGGTGACCGGAAATAATCGCCACAAGTCAACTGCCCCGTTGTTTGCTGGAGACAACCTGCAGTGTGACACTCTAAGTGGCGGCTAGGACAACGAACTTCTGTTGGAACCTGACGACCTCCAGTGGAGCGCAGATTTTGAAAAGTGCCACGGCGAGTTAAGGGAAAAAGCAGGGATGGGCATAGCGCCGTTACGTCCGTACCCATTGTCGAATGTCCGGCCACAGTATTGGCCTCTCGGTTTTCCACCCAATGCACATGGTGGGAGAACAATCGCGAATGGACCTGTGGGTGGAAAGATAGCAGCCACAGCGCGATGGAGTCGTGCTGCAAATGGTTTTGATTTGCCGTGCGATCCGAAGCCTAGAAATAAAATAAAATAAAGTAAAAATAAAAAGACGCAATGCCGTAAGACCACAGCCAGTGAGTTTGACGCTCGTCGTCAGCTCACATCGGCAGCCCCTGTCATGAGGAGGTAACAATCGGGAATGGGCGGGACAAGGACAGATGCATTTGTTAGCGCCGGATCGGGCCATGCATTCAGCGTTACAGCGTTACGCGCAGTCGGTAGATAACACGGCACAGCTCAAGCGACGATGCAGTGGCGGAAGGCAAGCTTTTGCCAATGGAGTAATACTGCAGGGTATTGGTATTGATCGCTCTTGGCACACACATCAACACCAAGACCCTCAATTTGAGCCTCGAGAAGAATATAGCAAAGCCGACAAAACCAGGGGTTTTCTTGTGAGGTTCAGTTCCAAAAATTGGGTTTGGACTCTGACGAGATCAGGGAGTGGATGACTTGGTATTCAGCTCTGGGGTTTCATATCCTGCTTTTCGCTTTGTGGTAGATGTGCGATACAACCTACCACTTTCGACGCTCCGTATGCGAAAGGTTCCACGACAGAACCAGACGTCACCCAGATCGCGAGGCAACCAGATGAGAATTTTGTCTCGTAAAATCCAGGATGCCCCTGACTCAAAGGAGACTAAAAGGGGAGCTAGGGTGGACAACTCTCCACAAAATACCTTGTCAGATCATCTGATAACGGTCCAACACACCGCAGCGACATCGGTGGCCCGCCATGGAAAAACATTGGGGGCCCCGACATGCCCGAGCCAGTTAACAGAAGCTAGCACCGCGATGCGCCTTGACCCGGGCAATCTGGACGTCATGCTGCGGCCGAACTTCATTGGCCGTGCCGGGTCGCCGGCTCACTCCAACTCCCACTGAGCCGGACATCGACGCTAAGAGCAACTGTTCCGTCTAGTCCACAACCCCATCACGGACGAATAGATCTTTTTGACGAATCAGCGACAGCGGACTTCGGTTGAAATCGTTATGGCCCCACGGATATGCTGCGTTGATGATGATCTCTCTGCAACGTGGGTCCCGATGTGGGATTAGCGATGGGTCAAACGTTTGCAGGTACGCGGTAATATAAATCTTTTCAAGTCCTGCACGCCCGAGGTCGATCTTATCTTGTTCCCTCCCGCTCGCACATTTCTTCCTAAGTCTCAATAGTTGTTTGTATTGGCCCAGGTGCCCCTTGTCTCTCTATCTCCAACGTGCGCGCACATCTTGCAGCACATACCTTTCTTTGGATTCTCCCCTGAACCTCTCATCATGGCCTCAAACAACCCGGCGACGACGCCTCAGGTGTCCGAGCAGAATCATGCCGTGGGAGAGCATGACATTGAGAAGAACAACGGTCAAAATGTGGTTGACATCCATGCTGACCCCCTGAAGCCTGAGTTGGATGACAGCTCAGAGTACAAGCAGGAAGGTGTCAAAAAGGTGGAAGCGATCACGTCGGTGTGGTCCATGAAAATGCTCTGGATTGTCTTTGCTCTGTTAGTCTTCTATTCAAAACTTCCATTCGACTTTAGACCCGATATGAGCAATGGCTAACATCTTGGCTACAGCCTGTACCTCGTTTCTTTCACCGATGGCCTGCTGCAATCCGTTCAGAGCAATCTGACGCCCTACGTAACCTCTGCCTTTGGCCAGCACGGACTTTTGGCAACAACCAGCATTGTGTCCACCATCCTCGGCGGTGTCTCCAAGCTCACCATTGCCAAGATCATTGATATCCGAGGCCGTGCCGAGGGCTTCGTCGGCATGGTCTTCCTTGTCACCATCGGCATGATCATGAAAGCCACTTGCCAAAACGTCGAGACTTACGCCGCCGCCCAGACCATCTTCTGGGTCGGTCACCTTGGGCTGATCTACATCATCACCATCGTCCTGGCCGACATGACATCTTTGAAGAACCGCATGACCATCATCGCGCTCAACGGCACACCCACTATCGCTACGACCTTTGCTGGGCCAAAGATTGCGCAGCTATTCTACGACCAGGTCAACTTTCGCTGGGCCTTCGGTGCTTTCGCCATTATCCTGATTGGCTTTAGTATCCCAATCGCCATCATCTTCTTCTTCAGCGAGGTCAAGGCTAAGAAGTCCGGTCTGATTCCGCCTAAGCAGAAGACTCGTTCCGCGATTGAGTCTTTCAAGCACTATTTCATCGAGTTCGACAGTACGTAATAGCTCTTGAGTTCTGTATCGCACGTATATATATTGAGTTCTAACAATGACAGTTGTTGGCCTGGTCTTGGTCATGGCCGGGTGGTCTATGTTGCTGCTGCCTTTCTCCCTCGTGTCAAATGCCACCCACCAGTGGAAAAGCCCAACCATTATCTGCCTGATTGTCTTTGGTGTCATCGGCTTGGTACTATTCGCTGCTTGGGAGAGGTTCTTTGCCAAGGTCTCTCTTTTCCCTTACCAGTTCCTCAAGGATAGAACTGTCCTTGGCGCCTGCCTCGTCTACGGCATCATGTTCATATCCATTTAGTATGTCCAGAAATCTTCAAAATTGTGGCCAACGTAGCGCTAACATTAGTTACTAGCTGTTGGGACTCATACTACCAGTCGTACCTACAGGTTGCGCACAACCAGGACATTACCAGCTCTGGTTACATTCTGAATGCCTTCAGTTTGACTTCGGCCATCATCTCTCCCTTCATCGGAGTGTAAGTAAACCCACACAAAAACAATGAAACATAAGCTGATCAAGATCAAAGGGCCATTCGCTACACTGGCCGTTTCAAGTATATCGCTATCGCCGGCGTGCCGATCTGTGTTCTTGGCACCGCCCTGCTCATCCACTTCCGTACCCCGTCAACCACCGTCGGCTATCTCGTCATGTGCCAGATCTTTAACGGTGTGGCTAGCGGAATCTTCAGCATCTGCTCTCAGATCGCCATCATGTCGTCTGTCACCCACCAGCAGATCGCCATTGCCCTAGCCCTGCACGGCCTCTTCGGTTCTATTGGCGCCGCCATTGGTCTTGCTATTGCCGGCGGCATTTGGAACAATGTCCTTAAGAAAGCAATCTATCAGCAGCTGCCCGCAGACAGCAAGGATCTCACGGCCAGCATCTTTGCCAGCATCACGACACAGCTTTCGTATCCCATGGGCAGCCCATCCGCACGGCCATCATTGCCGCCTATGCCGACGTCCAAAGGAAGATGGTCATTGCCGGCTGCGCTTTCATTCCCTTGATTCTTCTTTCTTTGCTGATCTGGCGTAACATCAACGTCAAGACGGTCGAGGAGGAGAAGGGTAAGCAGACGAAGGGAACTGTGTTTTAGTGGCCAGCTGTCGACAAGATTTGATTGCTGGTTGTCACATTTGACATCCTCCGGAATTGACCTCAAGGTTGATGCTAGAGGCTATGAAGTGCTAGTTTGGATAATAATTTTCCAATCGCTCGCACTGTAATAATGCCATACAAAACTCGATGAAATAATTCGTCCCAGTGACTGCAGGCTATTCATCATCTTCTTTTCGTCGACAACTCCCCATTCTCATGATTTTCTCATTCCTGCTCGATTCGCTCAACACTTTCCTCGATGTTGGAAGTACTTTTGCTCATAATTTTGCATATTCAAGACCTTTCCACTCTGGACCTCCTGTCTCTTGGGGGTTGCTTGTTTATTGTTTGGGGCACATTTCTTCGCTCACGACAAGATGGGAATTTAAGAGCGTCAGCAAACGTGTTGGCGTTTGATCCACAAACATGTAGACGTATACCCATGAAAGAAATGCTTCGTATGAGTCTGCGATAGAACGTCTGCGCCACCTTGTGCGAGTCGCCTCATCTTCGCCTCTGTCTTGTCATGAAGAAATCTAATCGAGACGCTCCGTACGTGCAACATTCTCATGACCTTCCAGATACCATCGTCATCGCTCGACGTATCTTGAATTTCAGCATTATTTGTTTAGTAGACACTGTCTATTTCGTAGCACAAGTAATGTGGCACAACATCAATTCCGTGGTTGCGAATCTATTGGCTCCCTATTTCTGCCTTGCACCGCCATCTCGCCTAGAAAAGCGCCGCTAACAAGAACCCATATGATTGGGCCATGGTTGCCACCCCGTCATAGGCGTCTGGGCAGTGTGGTTTCAAGCAGAGGCAAAGCTGGCATTCGTATGATTCGTACAACAGCCCAATGGTTGAAGAAACTGGGCGTCAACCAAGCTAGCCAAGCATCCTTCCGGCGTTGGCCCACGTAGACGGCATGCTGTGCCGTGCGGCATGGTGTCGGCGCGGAACTGAACGCCACTCTGGTAGACACAACTTACCCAACCAATAAAGCCGATGCGCACCATAACAGATGCGAGTGCGAGAGGTTTCTGCGGAAAATACGCCCGTGTTTGCAGGCCGGAACTACGGCCACCCGCGGACGAGCGACGGATTTCATCTGCTGGGCTCTTCAATTCTTCAAGATAATCCTCAATAAACACTTGCAGGATAGCCAAGGCAGTGCTAACACGCCTAGAATTATCTCACACATACGACGGTGTGTATCAGCTCAAAGTCGCAGCTAGTTGAGGCTGAGCCGGCCAGCAACACGTGTCGTCCGAGTGCGAAATCCTGGATTGCAGCCAGACAAAAGTTATATATAAGTGCCGGCCGTCAATTTCATAATGGAATGGGCATCAACTCATTTGAATTTCTTTCTTTATTAGCCTCCACCCAAGACTATTTTCAGACATTCAAAAAACACACAGATCGACCTTACCAAAATACTTTCGCCGGAACCCAAAGCCGCGTTCTAGTTCTGATTCCACATTGACGACCGAAGCAAACCCGTCACAATGAACCTCGCTACGTCCATCGCTGGACTTCTCACTCTCATTATTCCTGCCTTCGGGCATGGCGTGAGCAGCCAGACTTTGACAAGTGTGACGAGCCCGATTCCAGAGCCTACACAAGGCAACCTCTCATCCGAACCGCTCCATGTACAGCCGGAAATCGAGGTAGACGTCATCATAGTGGGCGGTGGCTACTCCGGAGTTATGGCAGCGTATGAAGTCTCGCAGGCCGGTCACAAAACTCTGCTACTCGAGGCCAGACACCGCATCGGAGGCCGAAGCCAGACCCAAGCCTTGCAGAGCGCTCCGGACAAGGTTGTCGAGCTGGGCGCAACTTGGATCAACAAGATAACTCAGCCCTTCGTTTACGCTCTTTGTAAAGAATTCGGGTTAGAGACTGCAGAGCAGTACACTACGGGAGTCGTCATCCGCCAAGACTACAACGGCACAGTTCTTCGGGAATCTCAGAGTCTCGACCAGGTAAGTCGCAATGACTTCTGCAGGTCATATCCTTGGACGTTGTGAAATATAATAGCTAACCTAAGCTTGCCCAAAAGACTGATGAACTTAGTCCTGTGGATCGGTTCAATATGTTGGTACTTGATGCAGCGAACAAGACAAACATTTACAAGTTTGACGAATTCCCGGAGGATGAAGACGTAACGTTGGCCGACTGGGTAGCTCAAAAGGGGCTTTGGGATGAGCCTGCGGTCCGTGCAGCTGCCGAAAGCCTGTCCAGCGCTCTCCTTGGGCGCATGCCACAAGAAATAGGCGCACATTACTTCTTGGATTATGTGCAATCCGGAACAGGTCTCATTAACCTATCTACGGAAGGCGAATTTGGCGCGCAATCACTAAAAGTCAAAAAAGGTATTTCGCCGCCTGTTGAAGATGAACGCTTCGCTTACACAAACAGGAACATCTGCGATAACGGACGCACTTGCTGGTGCCATGCCCGAAGGGAGCGTGACAGTAAATAGTCCCGTGAACCGCATCGTTCAACTCGGCGATGAAGAGGTTCTCGTGATGACGAGTGATGGACACAACTATAAGTCAAAAAAGGTCATTATTGCGATCCCCACCAACACATACTCCTATATCCACTTCACGCCGCCTCTGCCACCTTCCAAGAGAGGCCTGGCTACGAAAACAATGCCAGGTATCTACGCCAAGGTAATCTTGAGCTATTCAACACCGTGGTGGCGGGATGCTGGCCTTGTGGGTAAGTTTTTTTCAGAGGTCGGACCAATTTGCTTCAGCTGGGACACTTCCGATATTGAGGCGAAGCAATATAGTCTCGCTCTGTTTATTGCGGGCAATATCGCCGCTTCTTGGCATGAATTGACAGATTTGGGGCGGGAGGAAGCCATTATTGAGCACTTAGTTACGCTAGTTGGCTCAGACCTGGCTGCAGAGGCACGGAACGTTTCGGAGTACAACGCCGTTGAGTGGACGAAAGAGGAGTATCTCTGGGGCGCGCCTACGTCGTCTATGGGGCCAGGTATGCTTCGCAAGTTTGGCATCTCACTGAGAGAGCCCTTTGGAAATTTGTATTTTGGTGGGGGTGAAACTGCGTACGCCTGGAAAGGTTACTTAGAGGGTGCCATTACCTCGGGTAAGAGAGCTGCAAAGGAAGTCATCGACGCTCTCAAGTCGGACGATTAGTCATAGTTGGAAATGGTCGCCCAGTGGCAACTTGGAAGTTTACCGGGCAAAAGCTGCCTGGCATCGGAATAGCAGGCTCCCTTGGTTAGACATTGCATAGTTTTCGTTATGATCCTGCTGCATTTCTATCAGAACCAGCATGTTTTGTCAAATCTGCAAGGAGTATTGACGTTGTATATTGCTGATGATGCTCAAATATGATTGATATCTATTAAACTAAACATAATTGCTACTTCTGATCAAACTTTCTGTTTTCTTTGGGACATAGACGTCCATTTTTCTTATACCGGCCTTCTATGTACTAGTATCTCAGAACTCACAGGGTCGACGCATACAATAGTCATCAAGGCCTATCTCTCTACCTGAGCTGATATAAATAATTGCTACTACGGAATGCCTGCTTCCAGTTGAGCCCGATTATGTCCGCCTTATCTTCATCATTACCGACCCCTTGGGTTGCCTTGGGCCAGGGCTATAAAGGATCCACCTATTTCTTGTTTCTGGTAGCAGTCTTCTCGTGCATCACCTCCGGATCTCGCACAGCGCTAAGTTCAGACCACATAAGAGTCTCACCAAAAGCGAGCTTCATGGCTTTTGCCTTGTGCATGAGATGGTAATCATTTGCTCTATATCTATGGATGAGAATTATCTCCGCAGTCTCGATATTCATTCACGGGGCTTCGGTCTGGTCAGCCAGCTGGGTCGAGTTTTGTAGTGGGATAGGGGAAAGATGAGACGCGGTGTGGACCACTTCGGCCACAACGGCCTAGTTATAACAGCCTCGTCATACCCGTTGTATTTAGTTTCTGTGATAAGTGTTGGCATCATTTTTATTTTGGGGGAAACACCTTCGTTTCCTCTAATATTGACTAATATTTCGGATACAGCACTGTTCAATAAAAAGTTAGCCTTCACTAAGACAACACGTGAAACCTCCACACTTTGTTTGCAAGTCTCTCATCATTATGATGCCGTTTTTTCAGTCTCCAGGACCATGCCGTTTTTGGCGGTAGTACATCCCGACGAACGCCATGTCTCGGTCTGCGACTTCCAACTGGGCGCCTCAAATGCTCGTCATTCGCGCAATCTTTCCACTATGAAGCAACTTAAAGCCTTGTATTCTAACAAACGGGCGATTGGTTTAGGGGTATAACGACCGCTTCGCATGCGGTAGGTCCTAGGTTCGATTCCTAGATTGTCCATCATTACTTTTGCCGGGGTCAACATCATGTAGGCTGAGACTGCATGACTACGACTTCACTGACAAAATATCCACAAAATGTATTTAGGAACGCTGAATGAGTTTATTGTTGCTCTTTTGTAACCACGGTCCTTGGACTTTACAATTTCTCGGTTAATAACAAGCGTCACCAACGGAGTCGCAATTGTCATTTTTGTCTTGCTGTGGTATTGCCAAGCCGTAGACAGCCCACTCCACATACATAGCAGCCAACAAGTACCTAAGCTGGTGAAGCGTCGCTTTTGACATTGTGGCTTGAAAGTTAATGGCACGGCTAGACACTTCTCATGCCCAAGCTTGCATCGATAAAGTTCCTGAAGAAAACTTCCCTCTGCGCTTCCGCCTTTGGACCACTGGATGCAATTTGGCTGTCATCACAGCATCAGCAACAGCTTAATCGCGTCTCATTCGCCGATGCATGCCGTAGCTATCCCATCGGGTGCCAACTGACCCCATTTTCGCCAAGACCCAAAATCTCCACTATTTACACTTTATGACCCCGCACTCAGAGGGGTACATTGACGATACGACATTGACCATTATGCTCTTTTACCTATTATCACCACTATTACTAGCATTTCAATTGATGCTACAATGTCTAATGATTCCGATGATCCCGTACTCGATACTATAGTAGTTGATATCTACCCTGAAGACCTAGCTCCTGCTTGTAATACAGCTTGCAAGCCAGACAGCTGTGACGAAGGCACAGTCCGGCCCTGTGAACCTCCGGCTACCGAGCATGGCCCTCCGGGCTCCTTCCGGCCTTTTGACGTGCCAGCCCGGGCCCAAGAGGTACGGGGGCTGCCAGCAAGCCCGCTGGAACTATTCCTCGAATACGTTCCGCAGAGCCTCGTGGAGCAGTGGGCCCAGTGGACGAATACAGCACCGCCGTCATCTGTAGAGGGCCCTAGGGCTAGAACGTCTAGGGCGAATTCATGGCGCGAGACCTCAGTAGAAGAGATCTACCTCTTCCTAGGGATCTTACTATATATAGGGATCCATAGGGAATCTAGATTATCAACCTATTGGTCAACCCAACAGCAGAGGGAGGATCCCGTCCACCTATTTACACGGTTCATTGCTAGAAACCGATTCCAACTACTGCTCCGGCGACTGCGGATATTCAACACTGCGGAATTCCAGCCCGACCAGCCCGTCCAGCCCGTCCAGCCCGTCCAGCCCAGCCAGCGCGGGGGTCGGGGACGGGGACGGGGCCGGGGCCGGGCCCGAGATCGGATGCCAGATGTATACCGAAAGGTTAACCAGTGGTCAGCCCATATCCAAAAGACTGGGGATTCCTTTTATACAACTGGTTCAGATCTTACAGTTGACGAGGCTATGGTCCGATTTGAGGGTCGGTCTCTTGAGACAACGACGATTAAAACGAAACCCATCCCAACTGGGTATAAGATCTGGATCCTTGCCCAGTCTGGCTACTGTATACGGTGGCTCTGGCACGTACACGGAAAGGGCCCATACGCATTGGTCCCCCAGGCACAGCCCGCCCAGCCCAGCCAGCCCGCCCGGACAGCCCGTTCAACCCAGCCAGCCCAGCCAGCCCGGACAACCCGTTCAACCCGTTCAACCCGTTCAACCCAGCCAGCCCGTTCAACCCGTTCAACCCGTTCAACCCGTTCAACCCAGCCAGCCCGTTCAACCCGTTCAACCCGTTCAACCCGTTCAACCCAGCCAGCCCAGCCAGCCCAGACCGCCCGTTCAACCCGTTCAACCCGTTCAACCCGTTCAACCCAGCCAGCCCGGACCGCCCGGTCGCCCGGGCCAGCCGGGCCAGCCGGGCCAGCTACTGGAAAGCAACCCCAGTTGACACCAACACAGCAGGTAGTAACTACCCTTATTTCCTTACTTCCAGCTACAACCTACCACGTCTTCTTAGATAACCTCTTCTCCTCTGTACGTCTCTTTAGTACCTTACGGAAACAACAGGTTGGTGCTTCTGGTACCTGCCGGAAGGATAGTGGGATAGATAAGATCCTAGTTGATGAGAAAGAGACTGAAGGACGGGGCATCCCCTGGGGCCAAATACACTGTATCCCTACGTCAGATGGGGAGGTAAGCTGCCAGCCAGCCCAGCCCAGCCCAGCCTAGCCCAGCCCAGCATATCCAGCCCAGCCCAGCACATCCAGCCTAGCCTAGCCCAGCCCAGCCCAGCCCAGCCCAGCCCAGCACATCTAGCCCAGCCCAGCCTAGCTAACTAGTGAATAGGTCAACCAGTTCACCTGGAAGGATAATGCCCTCGTACTCTTCCTGTCAACTGTCTTCCAGAGCAGCCAGGAGGTTGTTCGTAGCCGCCGCCGCCCAACTGGGGATACTGCTGCTAAAAAGGCTGCCCGGCAAGTGTTTGGCCCAGATGTCCGCAAGGACCTTCCAGTCCCCAAGGCAATCGATGAATATAACCACAAGATGAACGGGGTTGATGTGAGTGACCAGATGAGGTCCTATTATCAATACGGTCACCCCATTCGACGAGGGGGCTGGCAGTCCCTAGCCTGGAATTTCTTACTAGAAGTAGTAGTTATAAATAGCTTCTTATTACAGCTCTGGGGCAGCCCTAGGTGGCAGAAGGTGGAATCCAACTATCAATGGCGGCAGTTGCTAGCAGCCCAGCTTATTCAACAGTTTGGACCATTGGCAGGCGGGCGTAGACTATCACGACCTAGACGGGCTACAGACAAGAGGAATACCTCTATTCCATGGGAACAGCATAGGAAGGGGTCGAGGAAGGTTAATTCGCCTTGCTCTTATTGTGGTAATCTGAGGGCAACAAAAGCCCGCCAAAGAGCCCGCCAGACTCTAGGCGAGATATCTAGGAATACCCTCACTCGAAAGAAGACACGGAAGGGCTGCTTAGACTGTAATGTACCGTTATGTATTGATAGTAAGTGCTGGTACCTCTGGCATACGCAGAATCTATAGGCAATAGAGGTACTGTAACCCTATTGGTTAACTCAATAGATTCACAACCTCTTATTGGCTCTACCCCGCCCTTGGCGAAAATGGGGTCAGTTGGCACCCGATGGGATACTTGGCCCTCAAACCCAAGACTGTTACAATCATAAATACCTATTGCAAATACGGAAGTTCAATCCAGCACCTCATTTCCCCATGCTTCGGACAAAATGCTGCTGTATGGAGTGGGCGTGATTCGCACGGCAGACCTAACCACAACTCGTGATGAACTTACCGATAAGGTACAAACCGGCTTAGGTATAACATCCGGCATGGACGTTATTACAAGCCTTTTGGATCAGGTCAGAACGAGTATGCATTGCAGTCTTTCAATAAGAAGTCAACAGGCTCGTGAAAGGGTTATCAGGTCGGGTCAACTTGAATTTCTGGAGGAGGTTCAGCTTTGGCGGACCCGAGACCCTAGGTCTCGACTTGATTAATGATGCGACTGGAGCGGTCATTACCGAAGATGGATTATCATGCCTTTTTTTCCCCCAGCTCTATGGGACGTGGGAAACACACATAGGCGTCTTGAAACCAAGTAGAAAGTGCTAGATAGGGATAGCATTGCCGTAATATGCTCACTCTGCGTCAGATGTGGATGTGGTTGTCCCCGACCATCTAGCGTTGCTACGTCCACGGTAGACTGTCAGCGCGCGCGACGGAGATGCCGCACGACTTGCCCGCTTCGGAGTACCCATGTTGCCAACTCCACCTAAATTACCATATTAGGCAGGAGAGACAACTGCCGCCGGGTAACCCCATGAACGTCATGGGTACAACAAGTAAGTTTGTAAATAAACTTTGGAATTTACTTAGAAGACCCCTGAAATGGCGACTCTGTCATTTGTCGCAAAAGGAGCTGCGAGGGAATCTACGGCTTCGTACCCAATCAGAATCTTCGCATTAGGTGTTAACAAGCATTCAGCCCACCCCCGGCGGCAAATATCTGTGCATATAAATAACTGAAGTATGTGTGATAAGAACATTGCGATCTGCCGAGTGAGCCATCTTCTACTCAGGCTCAACCTTTCTACCATCATGAACACCTCTTACGTCTTGTTCGTTGGCCTCATGGTCGCAGCGGGGGCATCAGCCTTCCTCTCCGAAGAACAGTACCCTTGGAAGCCACCAGGCCCAGGCGATTTGCGCTCGCCATGCCCTGGCATCAACGCCTTGGCTAACCATGGACTGCTCCCCCGCGATGGGCGGAACATCGACCTCGCAACCCTGGGAGAGGCTACCGCACTTGGTTACAACATGGAACACAATACAATGCTTGCTGTCGGCATTCCTGCTCTGACGACGTCGACAACAGGAAATAACTCGACTCTTCATCTCAGCGACGTCAATCAGCACACGCCACAAATTATCGAGCATGATGGCAGCTTGACACGAGACGATGCGTACTTTGGGGACAGTAATAACTTTAGCCCAGCTGCGTGGGGTCGTACACTGCATTCTTGGGGCGATGCTGAGATTATTGATGTAGGCCTTTTCGTACAATTGTTTGCAACGCTGTGCTAGAAAGAGTTTATGTTGACACACCTTACAGTTTGCTACTGCTGCGAAAGAAATCAAGGCTCGATTCGAATGGGGTGAAATCCATAACCCAGAGTTCAATGGTACCTTTGCAAAGACAGGGTCTCTCCTACAGTATGCGCTGTTGTTGTCGGCGTTTGGAAACTACGGCAACGCCAACAAGACGTTGGTGCGGTACTGGGTCGAGCATGAGAGGTTACCACTGAACTTGGGATGGCAGCCTCCGGTCGCAAACATCAATTCTACCATGAACAGACTCATTGCAGCAAACATTTCTGCCCTTTGGGTGTAGGCCATGCTTCGTACACAGCGACGAAGTAGATGAGACCTGTAGGGACATTAACTCGAAGCGAAGATAACTATGAATCAAAATCAAATAGTTGATGACCAAGCTCACGATTCTTATTATCATTGTGAGCACCGCAATAACGAAGCAAGTGCTGTTATTATTAGTTGGTTTTGAATCACCTCGGTTAGGCCCGCCCCCGAATTGGCTTACTTGACGACAATCGAAAGTTACCTGGTCAGTAATCGATTATGCCGCCGCAGCTTCATACAGACATCAGCTTACTTCACAGGAAGCAGCGACGAATGATGTATTTCGGCCATGGCAACAATGCTGTGCGGGGCCAGGAGCGCAGGATGGGATTACTAGGCAGGAGTAGTTGACTATTTATGAAATAAACTTGTTTTATATCGTATTAAGAAAATTTCGAAAGTTAGTCATTATTAAATCCCACTTTGTAAAGCAACACGTGTAGTTTCAAGATTGGATTTATCTCACGAAGCAATCTCTGCTTAGGGGGGCAATTCATGGGTTGAAAGTGGCTTCTTGTTTTCTATATAGGTATTGTGGCGCGAAGCGTTTCTTATATGCTGGCTCGCTCCGGAATCCACAGGCGACCTCGCGTGGGAAAGCGGTGTCGCGTGACAATATCAACAGTCGCTCTTATAAGCTACCTGTGTGACAATTTATTTTTTATGTGTACTGAAACTAATGGAATCCCCTATACATAGATGGCAGAAATGACAACCTCAACAGGCGATGCCTTGCTACTTTCGACGAACTCGTCCTTGAAAGTGCAATCTGTATAGCCTTCTTCTGTCTCGGCGTGGAAGGTATTTCGCTCGTACCGCGTAAGAGGGATACCCTTCTGAATCCGGAAGGGCGAACCTGGGTTCGACATAAACCATCAGCCAAATACAATAGCCACTTCTGCGCTTCCGTGTTCTTCCACCGCTAGTTGAACATTGTTGGGGTTAAAGCCGCCCGCAATGAGCATGGGCGAATGATTATCTCAAGCGTCAGTCATGAACTGGATACTGTCTACATTTGCCGCATCCGCGTTACGATCAACGCGGCCCTCGACGAGATGCAAGTAGGCCAGCCTGAGTTTCTTCAGCTCTTAGATTACTTGCGTGAATTGCGGAATCGGATCCTTCATGCGCATCCCCTGGAAGGTCGACCACGGCGAGAACCGGATCCCGACTCTGTCCGCGCCAATAGCCGCGACAACAGCACTGGCGGCCTCAATAATAGAACGCGCCCGGTTCTCGATACTGCCGCCGTAATCATCTGCCCGCTTGTTCGCCCTGTCTTGGATGAACTGGTCGATTAGGTATATATTCGCACCGTGCAGTTCGACACCGTCGAAGCTGATTTCGATGGCGTTGCGGACTGTCTGCGCAAAGTCTGCAACCACACTCCTGGTGTCCTCCTTGGTCATCTTCCCAGGCATTTACTTGCCTTAATCTTTTGGAATCGCAATCGGGTCTTTGACGGTGAAGCCTCTCGCGCTTGCCGCCTTGAGATCGGCAACGCGGCCAAGGGCCCACAGCTGCATCCATATGAAGCTGCCCTTAGCGTGGACGGCGCCCGTAGTCTCTGTACAGGACGCCATCTGCTCTCTGGTGTATATACCGGGAGTGTGGTGGAGGTCAACGGACGTATAACTATCAATATGTCGGGAGACGAAGTGGCTTCGGTTATGATCATGATGCCGGGCACCAACGCACTCCTTAGCCATAGGGAGGTGAGTGTGCGTTTCGTGGTTGGCCCGAAACCTGCTGAGAGGAGACATGACGATCCTGGGTTGGAGAGTTGTGTTGCCTAGTTGCAGTGGTTTGAAGAGCATTGAGTCAGCCATCCTAACGATGTTTTAAGTATCGTACTGATTGTATTTTGAATGTTCGTCTACTGTTTGAACTAGATTATAATCCGCAAAACTGATATCTCTATTGAACAATCAGATCCCAAGTCGCAAGCCTACATTGATTGACTACACATATCACGAAGCGTTACAGCTCACTACAATATGGCAATTGGGTAGCGGAGTAGTACCCTGACCTGAGCGATGAAAAGTGTCATCGTTCGATCCCTCGCAAATTACTGATTATTGGGATGAGTAATATGAGAAAGATGAAGAATATTGCAATATTGCGAAGTATCTGTAACTTGAAAGCAATTATCAAGGTTATTAGATGTCGTTGGCGTTGCCAACACTGTTGGTAAAACAAGAAGGGATATACCGTGAGGGTATTTGTACGAACAGAAGTGCAGAAATTGGTGATGTATTGGCTTGGTTACCTAAGTGTGAAGTAGGCTGGGTGAAGTGGTTGATACGGAAGGTGAGGCAACTGACCTTCCTATCTCCCATTGCTCCAACAAACACATCACCAGCTCCAGTGATACCAATCAAGTTTATTCTGTGTATTAAATGCAGTGTAGGCGGTTGATATATTTGCTGAAGAGGAAGCTATCTATGGATCGAAATTTATTTGGAGATAGGAGAATAGTATGAAGTAGACCACGTAATTACACAAGACTATTTGATCAAAAAGAAATTCCTCAGTATGGAGGGTGAAGCCTCTTATTCAATCTCAACTCTCTCAAACTCCTGTGTCTGAAGTGCTTCGCCAAACATAATTCCCCGTACGTAACTAGGCCCAAGGAGTTTGTATCGGCCCGCAGTACCCTCATCGAGTAAGAATGGGTACTTACAACCCTTGACCACGCAGACCAAGGTTCCAGCCTTCAAGCCATCGGGACCGATGCCCATGCGCCCATGTTCCGTGACGAAGAAGCATCTCTCGTCAAACTTTTCACGGATGAACTCCAGATACGGGGATAGCCTCTCCATCTCGTCTTCACTCAGTATCGGCGCCTCTGCGTCGGATCGTGCGGCAAATCTGGCGGCCAGGTCGAGTACCTGTTTCCATGAAGGGAGAAGGTCAAGGTTGCTCTTTTCTGACAGACTGACAATGGAATTTTTGATGTTCTTGGACACGTTGCTTTCGATTTTCGAGATAAAGATCCATTTGGCGAGATAGAAAGTCAAAATAGCCGAGAAAGAAGGTCCGAAGGTCTCCGAATCTGGATGTCGTCCCCTTGTCATATTCGAGAGTAGCGTCCGCCAAAAAGCTTCCACAATGTCTTCATCTTGCTCGGTCCATGCCATGAGGTCTAGGACAGCAAGTGCATCTGCGAAGCACTTCCCTGTGCTCGCATCCCCTGCCCTTCCGCCCACCTGCTTGATGGTATCAACTAAGATGCCTGGTACGGCGAGTATTCGAGGGTTCCAACAGGGCAGCACTATATGTTTTGCTGTGGCTTCAAGATCCTCACCGCCCGCGTGATAGATGGCATTCCCACCTATATGAATCCACTCAAGGGGCTTTTGCGGTACGGAATAGTCTGGTACCCACGAGGGCAAGCCCGGGGTGCGGCGGCAGGCACGCCCTCCGATATCGTACAAAAATAAATCTAAATTGGCCGCTCGTACGTACTCAGTGAACACTTCAGCCGCCGTCTTTTCGTAGTCGATTGAGATTTTTCCCTTGCTACTGTCCTCAAGAAAACTGAGGATACTATACACGCTGTCCCGTGCGTCGCTGGAGCTCCGTAAACGGGCATAAGCAGGGGCTACTGAGTCGATGCGAGCACGCACCTCGGGCTGCCTCATCAGGGACCAGAGAACGTAGGGCCATACAAACCAGGAGTCGAGCACGCGCTGAGGCACAGCTGTGCGGCGCCTGAGGGGGTCGTCAGGCACCTTGACTCCCTGCCATAGTCGGGTGTCAGCTTTTCTGATCGCGCGCAACATATTTGAGCGGCAAAATTCGTCCCTGCCGCACCAAAAGACGATATGTTTCGGGAGAACAGTCTCCTGGAGAGTCCATTTTCGATGCCACCAGTTCCGGTTCATGAATCTAGCGAACGAGAACCAGTCCGCATCGACCAATCCCAGCTTGTGGCTAATCTGCTTCCCAGTGAGACATTCTAGCTGGTCTTCGGGGAGAGAACCGAGCTTGGCAAAAGTCTTAGTACATTCCAGGCTGTCAGCGTCCTCGACGCCAAGCCATGCAATAGTTCGCTCGCAGGAAGAGTAGATGCGGCCCATTAGCGCGATCTGATCTCGGCGCTCGGTCAGGTTGTCCTGATTGATGCACAGCGCGTCAATCCAGAGGTAGTGCACGTCATCCAGGCTGCGTCTGTGGAACTCATCAAGGAAGTCCTGAAGGTTCGCCGTGATGGGGATTCTCGCTCCGTGACGCAAGTCATCCTGCGGGGAGTGGTTCACGAACCAGCAGGTCTGCTTCTCCTCATCACTTTCAGCAGCTGCGGTCTCTCGTTGGGGAATCCCCGGTCCCCAGGTGTATGAGAGGCACTGGTAAGCTGGTCGGTTTGAATCGTTCAGATCAACCTCTACTAAGGTCATACGCTGGTTGGGTCCGGGCTGGCGTGCGATCTCTATCAGACGGGTGCACGTCGCGCTGCTGAGTGGCAAGTACTGGTAGGAACAACGCCGGAGACTACTTCCGGCCATAACGGATCAAACTATATGATAATATTGTGTGAAGAATTGGATAAAGTGGTGATTGAAACGCTTTCAAGTTAACCGTAGGTGAAGTTAGGGGAGAAAAGGCTAAGCTTGGAATCGTTCTCTGGTAATGAATAAAATCGAAAGTCGCGCATGGTTGCCTAATTTGCGGAATGGCTGCCTGCTCTTAATCTATCCTATCGAATGCGAGTGAACAGCTGTTGTCAAGGCCTTGGCAAAATAGACCAGCCTGCTGGCTGACGACGGTACAGTCGCCTGCAATGCGTAGCTGACCACCCAAACGAGTTGCTGCCAATGCCACGTCCATCTGAGCCCTCGCAGCAAGATGGTGTCGGAAATCAGGATGCCGGAAAGGACTATTGCCAGGATCGTCGATCCAATCAATCAAACATGTCACCATATCAGTATTGTGATAACAGGCCTACTTCACTTTCTTCGTAAGCAACTCTAGACCTTTGCTACGGTATTATTTCCACAGCACGGGGTGTCATAACGGGTAGGAATCTATAGAATACCAGTCTTCAACAGCTGCTGATATAACAAGGCTCTTATTACTAGGAGATTCTTGAAGCTGTAAAATGACTAACAATTTGAATCATCGATAACCGCGGGTTATTTAGAGGAATGCAGATTGTTACAGTCCCGCTTTCAAATTTGCCAGTTGCGCGAGAGTTGGGAGCATCGCAACGCATGCTTCTTTGTGTTATGTCAGAGTCAGGCCTTAATTGAGCAAGCAGCCAGGACACCAGACAGCCTAAGTGCTTATGTAACGCAGCCCCTCTTGAGTCCGGTAAAAGATCAGGGTTCTTCGGGCTCGGTTCGGGCTCAGTACTCCCTGCTCTCGCTGTAACTACCATTTTCGCACCGGACGCCAATTCCTGCACGGAAGATGCAAATAATCCAACTTAACCACACAATTACTGAGACAATTGCTTCCCTCGACTTTTGTATATTGTTCCTCGTTTCTCTGGCTGTCGAGCTCGTCCGGAACTCGGCCACTGTAATACGACATCGGGAGTTCGGGAAATTACTAGTTTACAACACGGGCTAGACATCGGTTATCTCGGATGCGGGCAATCTATTCCAAATGGTGTCCAGTCAATTCTGTTGGAGGAATTAACCTCAGGTACAAGGTCCCATACATGCCATCAATTTCCCACCATTCAATCCAGGAATCCCCACCAGGATCTACTCAATGTGATGCCAGGGGAGAACTTTACATACACGTACGAACCCCTTGGTAGTTATGAAGAAATCTAACAACTCTTGATTGGATGGGAAAACCAATGTGAGGCCACAGAATTCTTCCGTTGGAACTAGTTGTTATGGGATGAACTAGTAATCTTTATGTATATTGTTGGACGATCTGGGGCCACATATAAACTTGACCGCCGTCCCGTGTCTTGGCATCTGGGGTAAAAGCTTGGCATCTTTGCAAGACATGCACTGGGCTGGTTCATCACTGGGCTGGTTCATCACTCAAGCTTTCATTTTAGTCCTTCGCCATGACTTCCCAGACTCTAATCACACTGCTCTCTGTCTTGAGCTCAGCTGCCGCTTTGACGTGCCAGGTTCCTGGTAAGATCCGTCGCATATAGCTGAGGCGATGGCAATGAGCTGATGAATCACAGGCGGCACTTCTGACGACTCTCCTGCCATCCTCGCTGCTTTGAAACAATGCAACAACGGCGGGACTGTGCGTGGCATCCAAAATATCTCACACTCGTCAAAGACGCCGTACTGACCTAGGTATTTCTTGCAGGTCGTGCTCGACAAGACTTACACCATTGGCTCTGTGCTCCAGACAGAATCCCTCTCCAATATCGCCATCCAACTTTCCGGCACTGTCAGCCTAAGCACTGATATCAACTACTGGCAGAAGAACTCTATACAGCTGACCTATCAGGATGCCTACACTGCTTGGGCCATCGGTGGGACCAACATTCACGTAAGTTTGCGCTTTCAAAATAGACATTCCCCCTTCTGACACCTCTTCAGGTTTTCGGTGGCGGAACCTACAATGGAGGTGGTGACGGTGAGTTTTCGTGTTCGCCATCAACGAGTAATCCGCTGAACAATACAACTAGCCTGGTACTCTGCTGGCAAGACTGGCCCCATAATGTTGACCTTGCTCAATGCAAAGAACGTTCTCATCGAGCATATTAGCATGAACAAAAGTCCATTCTGGCACAACCTGGTTGACGGGTGCACCAACGTCACTTACAGCCATGTCAATATGAACTCGATCCAGACCAACGGCAAACAGGCGCAAAACACTGGTAAGCTTTTCCTAACCTTTGGCTTCTGTCGACATTGCAATTAACATGTTTCACAGATGGGTAGGTGTTCACAGATTGATCAGTCCTGTACGAGACTAACTGCCGTAGCTGGGACACCTATCGTAGCTCCCAAGTTACAATCACAGACTGTACCATCATCAATGGTGACGACTGCGTCTCTTTCAAGCCGAACTCAACCGATATTCTCGTCCAAAATCTGTATTTTCCCTCTTCTCACATTCAACTTTTACAAACTAACAAACTTCAGCTATTGCCAAGGTTCCCATGGGATCTCAGTTGGCTCCCTAGGCCAGTACGCAGGTCAAGTCGATATTGTCCAAAACGTCCACGCCAAGAACATCACAATGGTCAATGCCTCCAACGGCGCGCGCATCAAAGCATGGGGCGGCAGCCCCTCCGCGACCTCCACCAAGGGCGGTGGTACCGGTCTCGTGCAGAACATCACCTTTGAGGACTTTACCATGAAAAACGTGGACCTTCCTGTCGTTATAGACCAATGCTACCAAACCAGCGCCGACACCTGTGCTCAGTATCCTTCAGGCGTTAGGATCAGTGATGTCCACTATATCGACATCACGGGCACTGGAGGGAAGGCGAGTGAGGTCGTTACTATGGTCTGCAGTGATATATGCGAGGATATTACCGCTACTGGAACGAAGCTTGTTGGCACCAAGGGGAGCTCGGAGTACATCTGCCAGAATATTGCCAGTGTTGATAAGTTGGACTTTCCGTGCAGTGCCAGTGGTATTACTGTTGGGGGAACAACCAAGACGACAAAGTCTGCCAAGCCTACAGCGACGAAGAGTAAAAGCTAGAGTAAGAGTGAAGAATGAGGTCGTCAGTTTCTTAATTGGCTATCACAATGACTGTAACTAGATTTTCACCCATCAACTAAGCCACCGAAGCGATAGGCAACCTACAAGTGAACAAACTCAATACAGAAATTTCAGTCACGTTTATTCAGAGAGAAGCGACTGGAAGCCAAGCTTGTGAGAACGGGAGTCGCACGGCTCCAAGTCACTATTGAAAACTTTGCTAGCCGTGCACGCCAATACAGCCGTTTAAGTATAATTTATTCAATAGTAGAAAGGATTTCCTTTTGACTATTTATCTATTAATCAGTAATAGGATAGTTCTTGTTGAGGTGATATCTGGCGGTAACCGAGTGAGCGCTCACCAGCTATCACCAGCTATCACCAAGTGATCACCGAGTGCTCACCCAGCGACGGGTGCTCACCAGCACAACACCAGACAAATGATATAAAGACAGCCATTCCAGTAGACAGAAACCTTCTATAGCTCTTCACCAATCAACATTATGCTTCACTCTACCATAAGTGACTCTTAGATTATCCTTCTGTTGTGAAGCTATCCGAGCTACCCACACCTATGAGTATACGACTGATCACCGTGCATTCAGCAAACCAACAGGATAACACACAAAGCCAACAAAACCCAGACCTCAGTACTGTTGCTGAGTTTCAGCCTCAGCTACCGCCAGCAGAAAACACCACTGTCAGATATCTGCCCGTAATGCCATGGCAGGGGCGTCAACAGAAGCTATTTTGGCCACCGTCGCTCTTTTTATCGCCTTACCACCAACGGCATACGCCGTCCTCCAGCTAAGACGCCTCAAAATTCGAACCCCCAGTATCCTCCCCTGTGAGCTGACCTCAACACCTTATTTTCTACCAAATTGCCAAGACAAGTCCATTCTAACAGCACTCCTTACTACGTTTACACCACACCGATCCGGCTTGTCTCCCATAACAATAGCGGCCTCGAATTCTACGACAACAAATACACTTGCAACATGTGTATAATGCGAACTCACGGAACCTTCCATATGGAAAAATATTCCAGCCAAAACATGGAACAAATGGCATCGAATGCTTTGAGAGGCTAGCCTTGTAGATCCTATCATTGTTGCTCTCTGGCCTGGAGGAAACGTGGAATTGATAGTCTTTTCGGACTTGTGTAGATAGATAATGCTTCACGTCAGGAATAGCGAAAACATGTCTCACGAAAAACTATATAGACGTTACAACATCAATTCTTTGACACTTGGCTGGCTTTCTGGTCAACATACACTAGGTTCTGAAATAATTCTAGTGACATTTCATAGCCCATTCTGCTTCCAATGAGAGGCAACAACCACCCAGAACGCCAGGCGACCTGTTTTTGAACTTGAACACGGTGACAGCCAGGTCCATCGTTGTATTCTTTTCCTCGTCATGATACCGCTTTCGCTGAACTCAAGCCATCGGCTTTCGCGAGACCAGCATCGCACCGTTAAACCTCGACACCGCCCAACAAATCATCAAACACCTCAAAGTTGCCCTCATTCTTGCGATCGTACACCGCAAACCACACCTCCCTCCACCACCCGCCCCCAAACTCCGCCTCGTCCAGTACCTCCAGCCAACACCTCGCAACCGCCTCCGGCGGGTTCCTGAACGCGCCACACCCCAACGCTCCCAGCACAAGAAGGCTGTGCCCCCGACTCGCCGCCATCCTCAAACAAAGCCTCATCTTCTCCATCGTCAGAGTCCGATCTCCCGCACTCGCAAACTCCCACACCTCCTCCGTCCCCGCCGTCGTGACGACCTGCCGCCTCCTGACCTCCGGCCTCCGGATCGCCGCGACGCTCAGGACACTCACAACCGGCAGGTCTGCGTACGCGACCCCGGGGACGAGCATCCTGTGCCCGCTCGCCATGTCGCCCCGGACGACCACCACGTCGGGCGTGTACACGCCGCCGCGGCGCTTGAACGGGTAATACCGCTTGTGCAGGCTCAGGTACAGCGAGGAGCGGTAGCACATGGCCTCCTCCTGCGCGACGGCGCCCTTCAGCCAGCCGCCGCCGGGGTGGATGTCGGAGGCCATGTTGAGCACGGCGACGCGGCCGCCGTCGGGCCGCTGCGCCGCGAGGTCGATGGCCGCGTTCAGCGTGTCGGCGTTGACGATCTTGATCTTTGCGCGGGGGGTGTACGCGGGGCATGCGGAGGACTTCAGGGGCGGGAGGTAGTCCATGTGCAGGGACTCTGATTTCGAGGCGTCGAGGCGTGGCAGGTTGGCGAGGATCTGGGGGAGGACAGTGCGGGTTTCGGCGGAGACGGAGGCGAGGGATGGGTTTGAGCGATCGCCGCCGCGGGATTGAGACTGGGAGGATTGCGGCGTGGTGGTGGTTGACGCGAATGATGGGGCAGGGGAGGATGATGGCGTTAGTTGTGTGGTGGATGGTTGTTGGCTCCGCTGTCGAGGTGCGTCTTGGGAGGTTGGGGTTCGGTTCCCTCCGCTCCTAGAGAAGGCGAACTCGAAGAGATTCGTTTGACGCGGCTTGCCGGACATGGCGGTGTATGTCAGATGTGCCAGTCAGGTGTGGTTGGCGTTGGCGAGAAAATGCGGGATGGGAAGCGCGATGTGTGGACGTTGGTTGAAAATGGATGCCTGGGACACACGCCCGAGTGGGATGCGCCTGTAGCCTCGCCGCTGTTGGGGGGGGCTACAGTCTGACAGTTGGCTTGTTGGTCCGGATGACCCCAAGCTGTAAGAAAATGAGGTTTCCGCGGCGTTGGCTGGAATCGATGTTCACCAAACGAGATACGATACCGAGTGGTGTAATCGCATGAGATGTGAAAATAAGGTTGACGACATGGAACGTTGACGGAAACTGCCCCCGGGGTCGGGAACGGCTGGCCGGGGTGACTCACTTAGCGCGCCGCGCTACCGTTGAATTCACGTGTTGGGCATGCTTTGCTTGTGCCAGCGTGCTTGGGCCTGTATCGAGCATGGGTATCATCATCTCCGATTTTGTCTATCTAGAATTGTACATGTTGTTACAAAATGGTACAGCTTGAGCCTGGACACTCTGAGAGCTCCTCCGCGGCATCCTGGGCCGTCCTAGGCACGCGTCTTGATGGCGCCTTCGGGAATCGCGTCCTCGGCCTCGAACTTGCGGGGGATAAGACCCTCAGCCATGTCGATGGCGCCCTGCATGTCATTCTTGTTGAACAAGAACAGGCCTTGGATGGCAGCCGTGCTGGTGGACCTGTTGGCCGTCTCTCCCGTTCCGTTCCCAAACAGTCCCAGGTCCTCGAGCCTCTGCAGGAAGCGCTCGCGGCCCGAGCCGTCCGTGTCGATGTCGCCGTAGAAGCGATCCCACATCTGGCCGGCCTGGTACTTGGTCGCCTCGCCGATGCGCATCATCATGTCCACGCGACCGGGACGAATGAGTGCCGGGTCAAGACGCTCAATGTGGTTCGTCGTCAGGAAGGCGATGCGCTCTTCGCCGGCGGCCAAGCCGTCCAGCGCGTTGAGCAGACCAGAGAAGGTGACGCTGGCGCCGCTGTAGCCGTCCGCATCGCGCTGGCGGCGGTTGACAAACGCCGAGTCTGCGTCTTCCAGCAGGAGGATGCTCCGGCGGGGGAGCTTCGTCAGCAGGTATGCCAGCTTGTCGTCCGTCATGCCCATCTCGCTGAGGTTGATCATGGCCACGCTAAAGTCCAGCTCTCCAGCAAGAGACTGGATGAAGGAGCTCTTTCCGCTACCGGGAGGCCCAAACAGGAGGTATCCGCGTCGGTACGGAATGCCGCGGTCGACATACCACTGCTGCCGTCCCATGAAGTCCTTCACATCGTCCACGATGCCCTCCTTGACTCCCTCGTCCAGTATCACCGAGCCGAGGGGTCGCTTCTTCCGAGGGTCGCCGAGCGGCGCCCACTCCATCCCCCTCGCGGCATACACAATCGTCTTGCCCTCGTTCGCCTTGGCCGCCAGCGCGTGCGCCTCGCCAAAAACATCCTCGAAAACGTGCCGGTGCGCCCACAGCGTCGTCAGCTGGACGATCTCGTGCGGCTCGCCCGTGTTCATGTTGGCCGTGTTGTGCTTCTCGCGGTTGATCGCAATGTACGCGTTCTTGTGCTTCACGATGTGCCGGCCGTAGCCGGGCTGCAGGAAGAAGTGCGCATTAGTCGGGCCGGTCGCGCCGCGCTGGGCCGTGGTGGTCGTCGAGACGGAGAGGTTGTGGATGCGCGTGATGCGCGAGGCCAGGAAGCCGGCCTGCTCGCGCGGCTGCGACAGCCAGGCGAGGATCCACGGGTAGGCCGGGTCCTGCTTGCTGATCTCGACGTTGACGAGGAGGCGGCGGCGGGCGGCCCCGGCGGCGACGACGGCGCCTTTGCGGGCGAAGGCGGCGGCGGCGCCTAGGCTGGCGAGGCCGATGCCGCCGGCGAAGAGGGGGTTGTTGAAGAGCGCATCGAGGCTGAGCACCGAGGCCGAGGCGGATGCTGCTGTCGATGCGGTCGGTGCGGTCGAGGACATTACGGACGGCGGGCGTGGTGGCTTCGGGATCGCATCGTGCGATGTGTTGTGGTGGATTGGCGGGAAGCTGGAAAAACGACGGAGACGAATTTTAGGGAGCTGTTTGCAGGGATGACGAAACGCTGGGGGGGAAATCCCCGGTCGCCGGTTCAGGGCCCCGCCCCTGTTGCTGTGCCGAACGGAACCGTGTCCGATTCAACCCATTTTTCCTCTGGACAACTCGGAGGACCTGTTGCCGGTCTTCTTCGGATTCCCGCCCTGTACAGCACTTGGATCCTTTGCACTATCCTACACTAATCATACATTTCAGAGCGCGGCCAAATAGGCCCTGTCACATGTTGTGTTACCGCGACATTGGTATTTGGTGTTCGGACGCTCTCCTGCTCAAGGAGATGAGCCGCCCGATCTCCCGTCTTGGGACCAGAGAGAGCGCGATATCATTTCGGCATGATGCGATTTCCCCCACAAAGTCCGTTTCCATGGGGGACGCCGGTTCGCTCACAATTCCTCATCTCTTTGATTCGGAGGCAAGTCAGCAGCCGCACCCTAGCGTGAGACAGCCCAGGCCGATGTCGTCAGATGGCTTGTCCGGTCCGGGCCTAGAGAAGATCCTCGCTGCATCCTCGGCCCAACGCCGCACCAGCACAGAAAGCTTGACATGACTCTGATTTGCTGGGTGTTGCGTCGACCATCACTTGATTTGCAATGTGGATCCAGCAATGCTGACACGCACACGTCCCGTCCCGTCCCTGTGGCATTTTATTGTCCGCCGTTGACGTTAATCCCTCTGTAATGCTTGCTGGCCGCTCACCCGTCTCGATATATCTTATAGTAGAGCTGGATACCTGCTCGGTCGCTTCAGTCTTCAAGTGTTCCATCATCCTGGACAACCCTGCAGCATCATCTCACCGGCTTCTGCAACGCCATGGCCTCGCGGCCAATGGCACGCTCCTCGGAGGAGACACAGGCCGCCTGCCCCAGCCAGGACCACATCAGACTCGACCCTGAAAAGCAGGAGGTTACCAAGGACGACGAGACGAAGTCGGGTGAAGCCTCGGGCCACGACGCCCACGGCCAGGCGAGCTGGAACTGGGATGCAGATCCTCACAACCCCTTGAACTGGCCAACACGACACAAAGTCAGGCAGATTGTGATGCTTTCCCTGGCGGCCTTCACAGCGTAAGCGTCCGAGGGCTCTCCCCGAAAAGCTGGAAGACCTGCTGACAACCGTCCAGATCCGTCGGCACCTCCATCATCAGCCCCGCCCGCGCCCAGCTCATGGACGAGTTCGATGTGACAACGACGCAGGCCATTGTCCCGTTGTCGATGTACGTCTTTGCCCTCGGCCTGGGCCCCGTCGTCGGCGGTCCGTTGTCGGAAACGGTGGGCAGGCATCCCGTCTACCTCATCAGCCTTCCTCTCGGCGGCCTCTTTACTCTCGGAGTGGGCTTCTGCCACAGCTTTGCCGGCGTGTGCATCCTACGCTTCCTCGCGGGATTCTGCCTATCACCCAGCCTGGCCATCGGAAGTGGGACCATCAACGAAACGTATAGGCCCTCGGAACGCGCGCTGCCTTCCACCACGTATATCCTCATGCCGTTTCTCGGCCCAGGACTTGGGTGAGTCGTTGGCCCTTGCTGGAAAAGCAGAGATGTTGACTCTGGGCCAGGCCTGTGATCGGTGCGTTCGTCGTCAATCGCAAGGGTTGGCGCTGGACGCAGTGGACATTGCTTTTCTTCATCATCATCGCCATGCTATCCACCTTCTTCAGCAAGGAGACCTACCACACTGTCCTCAAGCGCCGCCGGGCCACGCAGCTCGGCCTGCCTGTCGAGCCCCGGCCTGCGGCGGGGGAGCGCATTCAGAGGTTTGTGACCACGTCTCTCACGCGGCCCGTCCGGATGATGTTGACCGAGCCCATCGTCTCGCTCATCTGCCTGTACGTGGCATGTGAATTCGCGACCTTGTTTTCCTTCTTCGCGGCGCTCCCGTACTTATTTAGCACCGTCTACGGTTTCGGGATCGAGCAGCAGGGCCTGGTCTTCATCTCCATCGCCGTGGGCTGTGTACTGGGGTCTCTGACGGTTCTGCTCTGTAACGTCGTCCTGTACCTCCCGCAGACGAAAAAGCACCCTCCGCAGCGCACGCCACCGGAGCATCGGCTGTACCCGGCCATGATCGGCAGCATAGGGCTTCCGCTGGGCCTCTTCTGGTTCGGATGGACGTCGCGGGAAGACATCTCGTGGGCTAGCCCGGTGATTGCCATCGTGCCCTTTGCCTGGGGAAACATCTGTCTCTTCGTGAGCACGATACAGTACCTCGTCGACGTGTACCAGGGGACAAACATTGCCAGCGCAGCGAGCGCGAACAGTCTGGCCAGATATGTCCTTGCTGGCGCGTTTCCCTTGTTTATTGTCCAGAGTAAGTACACACCGCCCGTGGCAGGCGGACATGGTGTTAACGCATTGAATCTAGTGTACACAAGTCTGGGTATTGGTTGGGCTAGTAGTCTGCTGGGCTTCATCGCGCTGGCGCTGATGCCGGTTCCGTGGGCTTTCTTCAAGTTTGGGAGAGCCATCAGGCAGAAGAGCAGCTTCGATACGGTGCCATTTTGAAGAGAACAGTGGCGTCGCGTGCAAGTTATACGGCCTGGGCAGAATACCAAGATAGAGAATGCCACAAGGCCAGTGCCATGAAAATGAACCGGTGACCAATGCCCACCCCCCAACAATTTGCAACAAGTGACAGCTCGGATGGCGCCGAAGATGGGGATCGGCGGCATGGAGCGCCTCCAACTCGGGGAGACTTGTCCGATCGTGCCGATGTAACTGGATCTTCCCGAAAATGGGGAACCCAGGTGGGAACCGGGCGCAAGCCAGCAAGGTTCAACGGGGCGGCTTGACTGTTTCCAAACAAAAACAGGAGACTTAAAGAGGAGACGTCTGGCAAAGACTCGGGATGGCGGGAAGACTACAGAAAAGTCTTGGGGTTTCTTTATCGCCATCGCGTCATTTCGCAGCTCGAACGAGTCGGCCAGTCTTGGGGGGACGGGCCCTGCGAGGGAATCGAAGCAGACATGGACATGAGACGCGCGATTCCTCGGCCGGGGCTGTGCCGAATTCACTTTCTGGGCATCCAGGGCACCCAAGACATTCCAAGACGTGGTCGACAACGCAGCACACCACGGCAGCGCGGCACTCATTTCAACACACGGGGGGCTAGCTAGGGAGACTGAAGCAACAGACCCAAGGGGGTCCAGTCAGACACTTCTTGGGTGCTCTTGGCCGGGCCAGGCACCGTCCAATGGCTCGACGCGGCACCAGTGAAGCTCTGCACACTGCCGGTGGCGCCGCCGACGGCAGCAGATGAGGGGGGGGGCCCTTGGCGCGCTTGCGCTCGACCTTTTTTGCCTTTGAGGCTTTTCCTTGGTGTTTTCGCCCCGTCTGGTCTCAGTCTCCCCTCGGGACGGTGGGCGGTTTGCGTCCTGCCTGCATGACCTAAGCTCTTGGGAAAACATGTGGCCGGCCTTCTCTCCCTCTTCGCGATGACATCTCACTCCTCTCTCTCGAGCTTCATCCTTTCGCCTCCCGGCATGTTGTACTTGTCGACGTCGCGATAGCCTCAGCCCGCCACCATTATCGACGGAGAGCGTTTGGTTCACCACCGCTCGTCCAGTCGCATCACCGCCCACTTTTCGCCACCGACTCCAGCCTGCCGTTCCAGCTCGCACCCATTGCCTTCGTCACATCTCCCTGGCAAGCACGATTTATCCAACCCGTCAGACGAACCTGACTAACATCACGGACCGAGCACTTCGACATTGCGAGAATCCTCGGCCAAGCCTTGAGGCTCTGACGATTCCCGTTCCCATTTAGCCCCCCTCCACATGCAACACCGGCTTGCATCCCCCCTCTCCAGCATCGCCCAATCGCGGGGGCATGAGGGCCACCACCACCTCATGACAACCTCACCCGCGCACCAATCACAGCCCGTCAGCCATGATTTTGCCCTCACCGCGCATCAAGCGCCTACTCGTCCTCGTCTTCTTCTCCTTCCTGGTCGGCAACGCCCTGCTGTACCTGGTCTTGCCATACGACAACCCGCTCGTGCTGGCCTTCCGCTTCAACTTTTCGGGGCTGCAGCTCTGGTTTCGTGGGTCGGGGGTCGAGAAGGACGCCTGGCTGTACGAGCCGGCCAGGTACCCCATCGAGTACAGCACCGATGTGGGGTTGCTCATCAAGACCGGCTACGGCACCCGGCGCCGCCTTGCGGCACAGCTTGAGGCGTTCGGCCTGACGACGGAAAACGCCGACGCCTTCGTCGTCGTGGGCGACTGGACGCCGCGCGAGGGCGGCATGATCGCGGGCGTCCAAGTCCACGATGCCATCGGCGGGGTCATGGCCATGCCCGAAATGAGATCCCACCACGACGCGCCAAAGTTCAAAGAGTACCTGGCCCTCAGGGAGGCCGTCCAGAACGGCGACGACGCCAAGGCGACAGAAATCGGCACGAGTTTCGGGTGGGACCTCGATGCGCTCAAGGCACTTGCTCTCCTACCCCGCGCGTTCGCGCGCACTCTCACGGGCTTTTGACTAACACTGCCACAGTTCATCTGGGGCCTCGAGTACGTCTACGACAACCTCCCGCCCAAGAAGTGGTACATCATCCTCGACGACGACACCTACCTCGTCAAGTCGTCGCTGCGGCTCCTGCTGGCGCACTGGGACTCGGACGTGCCGCAGTACATCGGCAACGCCGTCGGCGACTTCCGGGGACGCTTCGCGCACGGCGGGTCGGCGGTGGTCATCTCGCACGAGGCGGCGAGGCAGCTGCTCTCGCGGCGCGACGTCGTTGCCGCGGCGCAGGAGCACTCGCTCGAGGAGACGTGGGGCGACAAGCTCATCGCGACGGCGTTCCAGAAGATTGGCGTCTACCTCGACGAAAGATACAGCCACTTCTTCAACGGCGAGAGGCCCAACATCTCCAAGATCATGGCGGACCGGTTCTGTTCCCCGCTCGTGTCGTTCCACGGCGTCGCGGACCCGGAGGAGATGGAGATGATCGGGGCGGCGTTCCGGGACGAGAAGACCCCCGTGTTCTGGGGACAACTGTGGGAGATGTACGGCGCGCCCTCGGTAGAGGAGTTCAAGCGGCTGCCGATCCGGACCGGGCGAGATTATGTGGGAAGGACCGATGAGCGGGCGAGAGTGTTGCCGTCGATAGAGACCGCGGAGGCGTGTTTGAAGGCATGCGAGGGCTTCGCGGACAAGTGCCTGGCGTGGACGTGGGTTGAGCAGAGCATGGAGTGCAAGCTGAGCCCGTGGATGATTCTCGGAGAGGCGGTCAAGGGCCACTACTCTGGCATCAATGTCGAAGAGGTCCAGAAGCTGCGGGAGAGTTGCTGAGAGGGCGAGAGCGAAGCTGCCGAGTAGAGGACATGACGGTGATGATACCCAAAAATAAGACAAAGGCGTTGAGGCGGCGGACAGTTCGGTTTACATGTCCACTCGGGATGGGTTTGGGCAAATGGCGGTGCTTACTTGTACACCGGTTAGGACTTATCTCATCAGCATAGCGGAATGAATTTGAGCGAGAAATTTGCATCTGCAGCATGTCACGGCCGACACGGGCTGCTCATGCTTCGCTTCATCGAGGGGGAGCATTCGAACGGCGTGCACACCAGGAGCTCGATTCGGTCGGGGTGCAGCTCGGGCCCGATCGAGGGCCGAGCGTCGATGGCGGCCGACTGACTGCTTCGTCTGATCCTGGCACAGCTGAGGGGGGAGTCACACGTGGCGCAGCCTCACGTCCGAGATTGATCCGGTCCCATCGAGCACGTGTGTGGCTGACAAAGCTGCAGCTGGTCTCGGCCCCACGAAACGAAACGGAACGCCGTCAGCGCGCACGCCGGCTGACAGAGAGAGCGTGCGGACCTCCCTTCCTTCCCCGTCCGATGGCTGCCCATCAATGACGATGACGTCTCGTCCTTGATGCACACCTACACTCAGCCACGCTTCATCCCTCCCATTTTACTCTTCTTCGCCTCTGCAGTTGGTCCGGTGTAGCTTAGTGCAGATGCAGCTGGTGTGAGAGTGTGACCCTGTGTGGACGACGGCGACGGGTGATTGACGTCAACGCAAACCACGACCGCCCCCTTTCTTGGAGAATTGACGGCAATCTTGATTATTGCCAGAGGTCAACGATGACTACCAATTGCTCCCCTTCCTCTTGGATTTGGTGCGGCTGTCCCTCGTAGCGAAACAAAGACTCAGTAAAAGCATCCCACGAAACGCACCCTCCACTATTGTCCATCGCCCAGTCAACAGGGCGGATCTGCCTCATTTCCCAGGTCCAGATCGGTAGTGGGCATTCCTTGCCTCAGCGGCACGCAACACCCTTCCGTATTCCGTCAACGCACCTGGTCAACTGCCCCAAAAGCAGCTGCAACCCCTGTTGAGAAAGGCCCCGCCAGAGGTTTCCAAGCTCCGGTTTGTCGCTGTCGGCGCCGCAACCACCCACAGCAGTCACTAAGCCACTACACTACGTACATACCAGGTACCACAGCACCGACCTTGACGCTGCGACATCCCACTTCCCATAAAGACGACACTGGGACACGCAGCGCACCCACGCGAGCCCCCCCGCCAACCCACCTCTTGGAAACTTACACACTGCCAACAACGACAGAAGACCCCTTTCCCTTCGTCGAGGCCATTCACAAATCGAATCGAAAAGACACACACATTACACAAGCCCCCCCTCGAAACCCTCCCGCCCATCTCCAACACTAAACCCCGACAATGGCGGCCCAGACACCGACGGCAGCTCAGGCCCAAGCTAACCAGGGCAGCTGGGGAGCTTTCCTCAAGGTACTGCCTGCTTCTCCCTCACGGCCCCCTTAACGGCAAATCGTGAACCGCAACTGGCTGACATCTTCCTCTCTCTCTCCTCCAGTCCATCGCCTCCTTCAACGGCGACCTCTCCTCCCTGACGGCCCCACCCTTCATCCTCTCGAGCACCTCTCTGACCGAGTTCTCCTCGTACTGGTGCGAGCACCCCTCCATCTTCGCCGCCCCCGCAAAGGAGGCCGACCCCGCCAAGCGCGCCCTGCTCGTTACAAAATGGTTCATCACCACCCTCAAACAGCAGTATGCCTCCCGCAGCGAGCAGTACGGCAACGAGAAGAAGCCCCTCAACCCTTTCCTCGGCGAGCTGTTCCTCGGCAAGTGGGAGGACGAGGCCGGCACCACGGAGCTCATCAGCGAGCAGGTTAGGTAAGATATATGCACACACATACACACACACACACACGCACGCACGCACTCCGCAACGCTCTTCGTCCTTTCAACTTCTGCACTCGGTGACGGAATGCTGACATGTTGATGCTTGCGTAGTCACCACCCTCCCGCGACGGCCTACTCCATCACCAACCTCGCATCCGGCGTCCACCTCGAGGGCTACAACGCCCAAAAAGCCACCTTCAGCCGCACAATCAACATCAAGCAGATCGGCCACGCCGTGCTGACCGTCCCGTCCCCCGAGGCCGGCAAGAAGGAGACGTACCTCATCACCCTCCCCGCCCTGCACATCGAGGGCCTCATCTTCGGCGCCCCCTTCATCGAGCTCGAGGGCACCTCCTTCATCACCTCGTCCACCGGCTTCACCTCCAAGATCGACTACTCGGGCAAGGGCTGGCTGTCCGGCAAGAAGAACAGCGTCGTCGCCTCCGTCTACCCGACCGGCAAGGAGAAGGACGTCGCCTACAACATCACGGGCGTCTGGACAAAGTCCTTTGAGATCCACCAGGGCACCGCCAAACACAACTCGTCCAAGACGCTCCTCGAGACGTACGACGCCGCCGAGCACCCGACGTCGAAGCTCGTCGTCGCGCCCATCGACAAGCAGCACCCGCTCGAGTCGCGCCGCGCCTGGAAGGGCGTCGCCGACGGCATCGCAAAGGGCGACATGGACCTCGTCTCGCGCGAGAAGAGCGCCATCGAGAAGGCCCAGCGCGACCTCCGCGCAAAAGAAAAGGCCGAGGGCCGCGTCTGGGAGCGCAGGTACTTCACCGACCGCCAGGGCGCCGGCGACGCCGTCCTCGAGTCCCTCGGCGCCCACGTCGGTCTGCCGGCCACGGGCGACGCGGACAAGACGGGCGGCCTGTGGCGGTACGACGCCGACAAGGCGGACAAGGTGCGCAGCCAGGCCGTTCTGAGCGAGGCCGACCAGGCCAAAATTGCCGAGGAGATCCTGGGACAGCAAAAGTCGTCATGAAGCGGCGACGATGACGACGACGACGACGACGGGACCATGACTGGGAACGGAAACACGCACGCGGAGGAGAGGCAAGGCTCTGATGTAGAGTTTTCAAAAAACGGGTTCTAAGGCTCGGCAGGGCTGGCTTGGCAAGGGAATGGGGGACGGGACTGTAGAGCTAGCATGTTGGCGCTTGGAGTTGTTCAGTACACACAGCGCGGTACGGTACGATATAGTAAAGGTACCATTAATCAGACGGAGCATCTCACTTTGTTGTAAAAAAAAAAAAAACTAAAAAAAAACCCCATCTTTTCCGACTTTGAAGTCGTTGGTTGCTATTGGTGATGTACATCGTTTGCCGCCATCTTGGGACCAACCAACCACCAGCTCCCCACCTCATCCTTGGGGCCATGTCGTCCGGTCTGGAGGCCCGACGCAACAGCATCTGAAAGGCGACGCATGGAGTGCGGCGCACGTGCGTGCATCCATCATGCAACGCAGCAGGGGGCCGAGGATTGGCTGCGTGATGAAAAACGGCAAACGATTTATTGCGGCCGCGAGAGAGAGAGAGGGGGCGGGGCCGGGTGTGTTCTTTTGTAACGTCCCTCTCCATGTAACATGTATGTACCGTATTTAGCAGTCCGGATTGATTCTCTACCTCCAACCCACCCGGCTCCACGTCCAAGTTTCTCCTCTTCCACCAAGACGATCGTCCACCAGGTGACGATTCTGCTTCCCCCAATGCTGGTTGGAATCCAACAAAGAAATGCCCAACATGCCAATGCTAAATGAAGAAAGAGGAAAAAAGAAAAGAAAAAAAAAAGACTATTACGCCAGCCGATGCATTTTTTGTGTTCCTCGATGCAGTCGTATATGCAAACGAGCGGTGGTTATGTTCAAACGAGACAGGTTTATTTCTTCTTCTCTCTTCCCAGATGTTGAAAATGACCTCGGATCACCGCCACAGAGTCATCCTCATGGAGGCGGTGGCCGTGTAGCACCGGAATGGCTCGAATTCTGGCGGCAACGTCCCAAGCTGAGAGGGAGCATCGCCAGCCTCGCTCTACGGGCTATCTTCCCTCTCGAGCTCGTAGAATAGCAGGTAGACCTCCCGGCGCAGGTCGAGGACCTCGCTCGTCTTGGCCTCGCGGACCTTTTCGTCACTGATGCGCCACCAGCGGTCGGCGGGCTGCTTCTTGCGCGACTTGTGTACCGGGGGCCGGGGGGCCACGGCCATCGGCGTCGGACGCGGCGGGCTGCTTCCGGGAGTGCTGTTGCCGTTGACCTTTTGCGAGATCTTGGAGACGGTGCTCTTTGCCGAGGCGGTGAGCGAGCGCACAGATCGGATGCTCGCCGAGTCGGGCTCTCTCTGCCTGTCGCGCGGGGCAGAGGTTGGGCTAATGCGCTTCCTCACATGGTCCCTTGGCGACGCGTCAGACGAGGAAACGGACGGGGTAGACGAGTTCGTCTCGGAGCTCGGGGTCAGAAGATCGGGCGTCGAGACCGCAGGACTGACCCCGCGCGCGATTGCGTCAAGCTGCGGTGTTGACGGCTGCGGTGTCGCGGCGGGGCTGGCTGTTTTGCTGTAGATGCCCGAGGGCTGGAACGTATTTTGGTTCGAGTAAGGGGCGTACGTGTTTTGCCGCCGGAACGATTCGTAATGCCCGCTGTGGTGACTTCCTTTGTGCGTGACCAGGCCCAGCAGCTTGTAGTTGCGACGGTCGCGGAGGCCGCCCAGGGGCAGGCGTTCGGGGAAGGCGACCTTGGCCGAGTTTTTCATCGATGTCTGGTCGTAGATGGAGCGCGAAAGATGGACGGCCAGGATGCGCGGAAAGGACGTGAGGCGCGTCGACCGTGCGATTTTGCGCTTGGGCGCATCGCTGATGTTCGGGAGGAGCACATCCTCGGGGACGTGTTCCGGATCAAAGTCAATTGCATGGCGCAACTTGCGTGCCGCTTCTTCAAGTGCCGTCTTCTCGCCTTCGCTCTGGGCGTTCGCCAGGTCCTTCTTGAGAGCCTCTTCGGCCTGGATCAACCGGCACCTCTCGCACTTGAAGTCCTCAATCATTTCCGTCTTGAAGATTTCGTCGAAGCACGAGCTAAGCGTGGTGGAGCTGACTTGGGGCACGTTCAACGTCAGCATGTAGAAGGACTCCTCCCTCGGCTTCGTCTTGTGGCCGCACGTCTGGCACTCTGACTGCGACTCGTATTTTCCTTCCATGGGAAAGCCCTCGTCTTCGTCGATTGGTGGATGGACGCCGTTGGTCTGGATCTGGGGTAGCGTGGGCGTCGGCAGCGCGGAAGACGAATCCTCGCTGTGGCCGTTGGTCAGGTTGAGGCCCTCCAGCTTTTGCTGCACTGCATCGCCGTTGACAGCAAGTCCCTCTGATGAAGCTCGCGAGGCTGCTAATCGCGCATGGGCGCGGGCCCTCTCACCCGCGTGGTACTCCTCCTTCAGTCTCTCGGCAACGATTTGCAGGAACTCTTGGGCGTCCTGCTGCTGTCGGCTGATGCGCTGTCGGAAGGCCGTCTCCAGCACCCTCACGAACTCGATGGCGGATATTGACTTTTTGTAGATGGGCCGCTCATTCAGCGAGTCGAGCATGTCCTTCAAGCCCTGCGTGACCAAGCCACGCTGCATGCCTTCAATCTTCCAATCCGGGTAATTCTTGCCAGGCGGCTGGACCAATTGGGCGTAGACGCCGTCATCGTCGATGTTCCGGCGGTGGGTTTCGCGGATCAGGTAGACGCGGAGCTCTCCCAGGCCGGCGAGGGCCTGCAACGTCGAGTTTATGAAGCAGTCGTTGGCGGCATTGCGCAAGCCGACGACACCCTTTCTCCTAGAAGAAGAGGTGCTGGACTCGTCGATTGTGAAGGTCGGCGCAAAGACGTAGACGAGGGCAATAGCGGCTAGGGATGCGCCGGCGGCATAGGAAATGGTCGTGATGTTTTTGTCGGGCATGTCTGAGGTTCGGGAGGGTCGGAAGAAGGAAGCGGGCGAGGAGGGATGGGGGGAAATGCGCTAGAGTGCGCGCACAACCGGCAAGATGCGACGCCTGGAGAAGCGTCAGCACAGGTTTCCTTCAACAAACCTATCTTCGTCCCGAGGCGGTGGTGGTCTCGCACCGTTACACCCGCCTCTCCCGAGGCCCTCAGCTGCGCAGGGCGGAAGTCAAAACTCACCTATGCTGTTGTTTGGGACCAAGCAAGGAGCAAGCTCATAACCATGTGAAGACCGGGCCAGTGGAGGTGTAGAAATTCAACATTGTCTCTTCAATGCGGACGAGATGGTACCAATGGATATCGAGAGGAAGACCCTAAAAGGGTATGGCCGGACAGATTGCGAGCGAAAGGTAAACGGGAGGAGAAAGTGACACGGAGAGAGAGGTGAGGCGAGACTGGAGACTGGAGACTGGAGAAGAAGTGGACTGGAGACTGGTCAAGGAGGGTCTGTGATGGAACACACCAGGTTGCTGGAATGGGTGAAGGGGGTGAGATGGGTGCTGCAGCAGGCCGAGGGGGGGGACTGGGACGGGGGTGCGCAGAGCAAAAACGGGGTAAAATGGAGAATCACCGACTCGGGGGATCGGGGGTCGGGGTCGGCGAGTGGTTGTCGTGTCGAGCGTCAAGCGAGGTGAACGAGAGCGAGTAGAGAAAGCATGAGAAACGGGGTAAATGACCACCGGGGTTTGGCAGGGATGCAATGTCGGTGTACAGAGCACGGGTAGGAAGACGAGTAGGCAATCGTATCGACGAGGATGGGGATGGGGACGGAGCGTCGGCCGGGTGGTGTTTGCTGGCTCAGGAGGCTCGACGAGCAGGCATGACGCCTGGTGTCTGTCTGTCAATTGACGGAGCGCAGCAGCATCCGAGTGCCCTCCCTCCAAGCAAGCCGGAGGTGAGAGGAGAGGGGAACAGCGTAGGGAAATGCTGGAATGGATTGGACTGGCAATGGCAAGAAGAGAGGCTGGATCGGAGGGACATGGGCGACGGAGAAAAAGAACAATACGGACGGATGCAAGGCGCAGAATGGCAGTCGACGCTCGCTGGGCCCGCCTCTCCGCGATTTTCCCATCTCGTGGCTCCTCCCTTCCTCCTAGTGCATGGGGTACGTACACACTTCCTACTGACGACTCCTTCCTCCGCCCGCACCTGCGGCCGTCTTGCGACCCTGCAACCTTCGGCCTGCGTCCTCGCAGCCGTATCAAACGGGCCCTGCCCTCAATTGCTCACCGTTTCTGTCCCTTGTAGCGGCTCCTCTCCACAGCCGCCGTTCCTCCTTCACCTCCATCCCAGCCAGCCTGCTTCTTCCAGCCTGCCACTCGGGAATCCCAAGACGGGCCGCTCTCTTGTTTTCTTCCTTTTTTTTTTTTTATTGCTTTTCTTCTTCTTTTTGTCTTTCGTCGGAAGGACGTCGACGGGGCAGGTGCTGGAGAAACCACGCTACAGGCACAGCTCGGGGGGAAGTCAAGGTCAAATTCGACCCCCAAACCCCTTCAGACGCCGAAATCGAAATCACTTTCCCATGGAACCTTTTCTCTGCAACGCCACGGCTTCTGGTCCCGGCACCGCCCGCCCCACCCCCTCGGTCACCTCGGCCACCGTTGTTCCGGCACTGGCCATTCCGTCACGTCGGCCAGCCGTCTCGTTTTCCCAGCCCGTTCTCAGCTCGTTCCTAGCTCTCCGCGACACCGGCTACGCCTGCCAGTCATCACCCGATGTCAGTGAACAGCAGATGCGGACAATCCAACATCACCACCATCACCACGGACGGCCTTGGCTGCACTGGCACTCCATCCGCGCGCCGGCACTACGCACTACAGTCCGTCGGCCTTCCGGGGCGTCGACGTACGTGCATGTTCCACGACATGTTCTACGACATGTTCTGGAAGCCTGCCACGGGCTTGCCCACCCACCCTTGTCCGCCCTGAGTTTCCCTCCCTTTTGCCCTGCTTCTGCGACCAACCGCAACCCAGACACTCTTGTCCCTTTCTGCAAGGCAACGCATCAATCGGGACTGGTGGGCGGTCTGCGCACTGTCGAAGCTACCTGATTGGGGAGGCCGGGTCGCTGTCTGTCTGTCCCTGTGGCTGCGACGTGGGGGGTTTGGAGAAGCAAAACTCTCCAATGCAACGTCACCCGACTTTTCGTCACTGGTGTGGTCCTTCGGGCTGCAGTAGCTGACCACCAACTATCCCGCCGACCCTTCCGCACTGCTCCCGCTCATTCGTCCGCTGTCCGTCATTCTCCCTAGCCTCTTTGGCTGCTGCAACAGCACCTCAACAAAAGATCTCCCAATCTGGCCGAACCATCAGACGTTCCCCCAGCACGTCGACGCCACAGCAGGCCCAAGCATCCGCAGCCAGAGCCCCCGAGTACAGTCCATTACCCCTCAGTCGCCATTTGTGTCTGAGATCCCCAGCATCACCTGTCTCGAAACCCCCTCCGCATTCAGGCCCCGCGCGAACAGTCCACACCACCATCTAGTCTCTCTTCCCCAGTGGTTTTTTGGTGGACAGATTAGCCTATACTGATGGAAGGTAGAGCGTTTGGTGGCTGGAATGCCGTAGCTTCCCGTCTGTCCCCGTTGACACTCCTTCAGGCGACTGTCAGCCGTTGCACGGCCCAGCCACCAGTGTGGGATTTCCCGTTACTAGCCGGTGGAAGTTGAACCCGCGTATTGGCGGTGGGAAATACGCGTCCCGTGGTGATCCGCGTTGCGTAATCCGGCGGCGCAGGATTCCTTCGCGCGATTGTGCCGCCCGGAAGCGACCATGTCGATGGTTGCCTGAAGGCGACACCTGGGAAGTCTTACTGTATGATGCTTCTCAGAAGAGGGCGTGGTGATTCGTGATTCGAGCAACAAGCAAGTTGAGCCATCGTACTCGTACAAGACAGTCCCGACATCTTGGCAACCCGGTTCTGGGGATCTTGACATTGCTGATCCCAAACCCTAGACCCACGGATGCTGCCCCCATGATACATGCGAGACATAGCGTCTTGGGTCTAGCTTGCAACAAGCTGTTGGTATGCGTGTAGAGGACAAAAATCCCAACGACAGTGTGAGGTTGATAATCAGAAGGAGCTGCGAGACCATCTTGAGACCTTGCCAACAACGCAACCATTATGCATCTGCTGCTACGGCTGGCTGTTCGCCCGCATCCCTCGGCGCAGCCACTACAGGCTGACCTTCCCAGGCCCATATCGAGCCGTTCAGCGCAGCTGTCTTGACCCAGCCACAGCACAACTCGTCCGCCTCCTCGTCGCCATAGAACGAGGTCGGAATGTGATACTTTTCGACGGCGATCAACCCTTCTGGATCGTACTCTGCCCAATTTGCCGTCTGCACTTCCGGCAAGTCGCTCTCGACATCTGCCAACACTATTTTGAGCTTCCGTGGCACCAGGTGATCGAACTTCTTCAGCATGTGGTTGTAGTCGTCCTTGATATTGGCCGTTCCCACATCTAATGGCCGCGCGAGCACAACGTGCTCTAGCGAAGCCGTGTTGGCCGTGTCATACCAAAAGCAGTGGCTCCCTACGGGGGCCCTAAACAGCACCACACGCCGCAACTTGGGCCACAGGCTCCAACAGTTGACGGTGAATGTGCGGGACATGAACGTCAGCGCCGGGTAGTCTCGCAGGCAGACGAGCTCCTCCAGCTTGGAAAGCCTCTGAAACCCGTCGGTCAGGGTCGGTCTCACGTCGAGGTGATCGTCGTACCCAGAGAGACTTCCGAAAGGCATGTCGACTGTGAGCCGCTTGAGAGTGTCGCAGACCTCGCAGAATAGCTCGCGCACCCACATCGCCGTAGGCTTATCGTCCAGCGACTTCCCAAAGGGGCTTATGTAGAGGGACGTGATGCATTTGAGAGACAACGTCGGCGGTAAGCTCTTGAGCGAGGGAGACAGGATGCTGAGCAGGAGCAAGCTTAGACGTCTGGTCGAGTCGACGTGCATGCATCGCGTCCGGAGCAGGCGGATGGTGAAGGCATATGTCGAGCGCGACACCAGAGTGAATTGGACGAGTGCCTTTGTTGCGGTGTGCGAAGCAGGCAGGATGGCAGTTTCATTCGGCGGGAGGAGGCTTTCAATGATGTGGAGGATAAGCTCGGGAGGGAGTCGCTGCCGATCAGTCCAGGAGAGCGACATCACAGACACCTCGGTATGGGTTGAGTGAAGTTCGAGATGTTGGGGAATAACAAGCAGTCGATATCTGGCAACGTGAACTGATGAGAATGAGACAGAGAGTGAGAGACATCGGGCGCGCAAGAGGACGTCATCACCAGCCCAGGCACCACCACCAGCTCGGTGAGGGGTCCTGGAGCAACCCCGCTTCCGCCCGCGCCCCGCCAACCCAAGCCACAGATATCTGCTTCACCGAGAGAAAGGACTTGGATTTTGCACTCGACATAGTTGACGTCTATTTGCACATGCTTCATGCCATTTTTTGTATTCGATCTACTTGTCTCTTTGAATCAAATTTTGCTTCCCGTATGAACATCCGGTCTTTCATATCATCATTCATCCTCACCCAAGAGGCTGCATCAGGTCTCCCGAACTCCTAACCCTTCGTCATGAAAGGGGCTTTTCCGCGACGGTTGCCGCTGACTTGGGCTGCCACAGTGAATTCCTCCTCTCTGTCGCATGCGAAGCCGGTTCCTCCGATGAGAGCTGTTCGTCGGGCACGCTTCTGGGGACGGAGCTGACCGCCGGGCCGCCCTGCCACAACGTCGCGCTTCCCCTCCTCAGGCCTGTGTCAGCGAGCTTTTGGGACGTAAATTCGGGACTCGATGCTACCGAGGACTCGGATCGTTGAGGCTCCTCCACGCCTCCCGCCATGGGCGAGTCAACCAGCGCAGGCGCCACGCTCGGGTCTCTGGTCACAGCCTGCTCCGTCCCTTCGGGCTCGAGACTGACGACCATCCTGCCACCGCGGATCTCGCCTCTTCTCATGCGGTCGAGACCACGGTTAATGCCGTCGAAGCCTTCTTCCACGCCGAGAAGCTCGGGAGGGCTCACGAGACCGCTCTCCAACAATCTCTCGAGCCAGGTCACGAGCGCCTCGCCGACGGCGGGCACCTCATGGAAGACCTTGATGGGGACGGTGTGGTACGCAACGGCTTCAGGGGCCTGCTCCTTCGGCAGACCCGTCAGGCCGATGAGGTGCTTCAGGGTAGGGCTGCTGTTGCGAGGGGTATCCGGCGGGCTGGGTGGCGCTCCAGCATCCTGCGCCGGCGCCAGCGCGCGCAGCAACCAGCCGGCGGACTCTCTGCCGCTCGTGTCCAAAGCGAAGCGCAGGTTCTTGCCGACGTTGGCCCGGATGATGTCGATCGCCCGCAACGGGTCGTGGCTATCCACCAACAAATCAGGCCGCAAAACCGTGTGGTTCGACAAGCGCAGGCCGTGCCTCAACTTGTCCACCACGGTAACAACTTTCAACCCGGCCAAGCGCGCAAGCTGCACGGCCAAGTTCGCTGACGTTGACGACCCGCCCCAGATGACGACCCAGTCCCCAGCCACGGCCCGCTCGTGGTCCCTGATCCCGCTCAGGCACTCGGCTCGAATGTCCTGCGGCAGGCTCTCGGCGGGGATCTCGCGCAGCAGCCGCAGCAGATCCGGCCCGCCGAGCACGCCCGAGAAGTCGATGCCCATGCAGACGCCGAGCGAGAGCACGGCGGCGACGAAGGCGACGCCGAGGGTCGCGCCGGCGCGCGGCGAGACGTTGGGCGGGATGCGCGCGGCGTTGAAGTCCGAGGTGACGACGTACTGCTGGTAGGCCGCCTTGCGGAGGTCGCGGTAGTCGGTGGAGATGACGAGGACGCGGTCGCCGTCGCGGAGGCGGCTCTGCGAGGATTGCTGGCGGCGGACGACGCGGCCGACGAGCTCGCGGCCGGAGATGTAGGGGAGGGTGGGGATTGCGAAGTTGAAGTCGCTGGGTTGCACGTTCGTCAGCAGAGGCTCATGAGGTTGCGTTGGCCAGTTGATAGGATACGGGAGAGGAGACATACGGCGCTTTCCAGTCGATCGGGTTGAGACCGATGTGTTCCGTCTTCACCAGCACCTCCCGCTCATCTTGGATCTCGGGCACTTGGTACCCCTCTGCCGTCTCATACGGCTGCTTCGCCGCATGGAGGATGAGCACGGTCTGCGTCTCTGGTATCTCTGCCATGGCTCTGGTGTTTTACGGCCTCGTCGTTCTCATTGGTCGGGTGAGAGGGTAAGGTAAGGAGGTGAGTGTATCCTGGTGAGGGGATGGGACGGAAGGTGGCTGTCTGCGGGCGTTCGGCGTCGCTTGAGTGAGTGTCTCTCTCGCCTTGGGCAATAGTTCCCTCCCTGTTTACGCAGAGTTGGGTTGAGTTGAGTCGACAGAGTCTCGGGAATTACGAACAAGCCTCCAAATAACTGCAGGAGAGGACGAGTTGGGGGAATACTCCAATCACTCAAACAATAGACTTGTTAAGACTTTTTTCTTCTTCCATTGCCCTTCATTCCCTTCCGCTGAAGATAAGAGACATTTCCTCGACCCTGTTTACCCCCTCCCGATATCCGGAGGGTTGTCGATCGCCCAGCCGTTTTTTGCTTGGGTGCCGGGGGAATTACGTGCTCTCGCAGTCCCGCATTGCGTGATTCTTCCCCAAGATGGCTGCATCGCCATCGACCACACACAAACCCCCGCGAACCCCCCAAAAGCGACCAACAGAGCCAAGGTTTGCCGATAACAAGCCGAATACACTCGAGACCGCCGCGCCGAACCTTGAGATATGGTCGGCTAATTGGAGCAGGTTTGCTGGGGGAGTGAGCTCTCTTGCAAAGGCTAGTATGAATTTACATGCTCACGTTGGCTCTATTTCCCCCCCTCTCTCCCTCTCTTACGCTCTCTCTTGTCATATTATAGTCTGTCGGCGGCAGGACCTTCCGCGCTTGGGGTTGCCGAAAATATTCCCGGGCTCCATGTGGTCTCGACTGAAGCGGTGCTATGCCCGCCCGGCCGATACGGAAGAGGGGACGATGAGGCCGAGCTGAACCAACGACAGCCGGGCCAGCCACAGCCAACCCCTCCCGACGCTCCACTATGCCTGTCACGACATGTCGCAGGATTGTTGCCAATCTCGATAGGACCTTCGCCGATGTAGGCTGCTGATTAATTCATGCCTGTGACTCTGCTGCGAGCGTTGGCGGTCCGGTGCGATTGCGTGCCAGGGCAGCTTTTCTGCGCTGACGTGACTGGTGGGTTGAGTAGTAGTGCTACCGAACTTCGATGATTCCAACACAACGGTACAAGAGTCTGGCAAGCACTGAGGTTCAGTGTGTTTGTTTCGTTCAATTAAGCTTTGTTGGTATATGGATCAACCCCATACAATTGCCCATGGAGGTCGTGCGAGGATGGCCAACCAACCTCGAAACGAGATGCTGCGTGGGTCTGTTCTATGTTGTTGAATTTCATTCGGGCATAAGGGGTAGCATCCCGGACATCTTCTCGAGGGGACCACTGCGTTGCGCCTATTTCCTGTACATAGTTGCTGAACTAGTCACTATCCACTATCCCACGTTCAATGTGTCGCTATTTTCACAGTTCATTTAGTCCGAGACGTCTGTATATCCGCGGGGAGTGCCAACAACTTCGTTCAACCATCGTTGCGTACTTGGATCAAAAGCCCTTCTACACAATGCTCGTCACCACTAAACTACAAGGCTACGAGCTAAATCTGGCATGTCAATCGCTATTGATGTTCCACGGCTGTAATTCTTCTTCATTGACAACCGCGGCCAGAAACCCTTTGTCCAGAGATGGAATCTGATCAATCCTAGTGGCGTTTTGTAAGATTTTCTGGGATTGTTTCTCGAATACAGGAGAGGTCTTCTGTAATATTTCATCTGATGGATGGAACGTCAGCAAATCATCGGGGTACTTTTTCCCATCCCTAAAGATTAACCCTGCCAGCTTGCCTTCCCCTTGGTGACCCTCAAATGCCGGAAAACAACAAGGAGAGCGCTGGTGGTGGAGTAAAACTCGTGCCTCCTATTAGCCCAGATTTGGCCATCGACGAGGACCCCACCTCGCCTGATCTACAGGTGCACCACGACCGAGAACCTCCTAGTTGATAACTTGATGGACTTATCCGTATTCAATTACGCACTCTTTGCTCTTCGCCATTTTGTCAAGACCTGGACTTCGCGATGTGAGTTGTAACCTGTCCGTGGACATCGGACCGCTTATGTAACCCGCCAATGCTACCTTGAAAAGCACGGATGGTCCCTGAACCCCTTGAAGTTATCTTGATTCTTAAGCTTCCAACTTTGCCAACTTTTGGAATCAATGCCTTAGGCTTTTGTAACAAAACATTCAACCTCCACTTTCGACGCAATGACGTATGAATATCCGTGATGGGCAGCTTTTCTACTTCGCAAGTGATCAATAATTGAAGATATCTACCTGCATATCGCACATCTCGATGAACGGCAGCGTCCAGGACGTAGCGCGGGCTGCCAGCGGCAGTGGTGCGGAAGACATCCCGCTCTCCGATTCGGCCAATTCTATAAGCCAAGAAATCCAAGTCGACCCCGATGGAGATCTCGTCCTTTGCGCAGGGCAGCAGACGGGGGAGCCCGAGAAATCGTTCCGCGTCTGCGCGAGCGCGTTACGGCGTTCATCGCAGGTGTGGAAGAAGATGCTCTTTGGCCCGTTCAAAGAGTCCAAACCGGCTTTCGGGACATGGCTCGTCCACCTCCCCGACGACGACCCGGACGCTCTGGGAATCCTCCTGAACATCATACACGCGAACTTTCCTCTGGTACCGACCACGCCGAATCTGGCCGAGCTGTACGAGGTTTTCCGGATGGCGAACAAGTATGACATGATCCCCGCGCTGAAGCCGTGGGCGAACGCATGGCTGGATGTGGCGGAGAGTTATGCCACCGCGACAGATGGGAGGAGCATGGCTGCGTTGACATACGTCGCATGGGAGCTGGGCCAGGTTGAGCTGCACAGGAAGACGATGAAAGAGCTGTTGCTGTACTCAACTGTCGACATGGACGGACGGATGGTCACTGTTGACGGCGTGGTGTTGGATGACTTTGACCCAATCGGTCCGCCGGGATTACTCGGTACGTTTTTGAAACGGTTTTATGTTAACGAACTAGGGTTGATCGTCATTCGCAGGCTTCTTACGTAGACAACAGTCAGACATCTTCAGCTCACTTCCTCTACAACTCAACTCCGTCATTTCGGAGTTGACGGACGGGCCTGGCTGTTGCGTCGATAAGAAAGCATCCCCTGACGAGAAGGCCGACTGCAACGACATCATTCTTGGCAGTCTCCTAAGGGGGATGGCCAAAACGAGAGGAGCTATTTCCCTTACGCTGGAGGGGAACGAAGGGGAAAGTGTGGCAAGGTTTACCAACTCCATCAAAGCCATTGCTGAAGGCATCTCTACTCACGACAGACACGGAAAATGCAATCCAGCGCCAAGGATTGTCGCCGTGCTTAATAAATTCACTCGCGGCCGCATCGTAAAGTTGACCAAAATAAGCGTGGAAAAGATGGACAAAAGGCGGGAAGAGTTGGGCTTAAATAGGCCACTTTCACAAAAAGCAAGCGAATGAAAAGCGTGGGTTGTAAGGTTATAGAATAATTAATATGTGTACAACATAACTAGGTGTATATTATAGTATCTCAGGTATAAGCATCAACGTGTACTAGCTCATAAATCTGACCAAACATCAACCATCTAGCTCATGATGCCCTTGTGGCCATCTCCATCAGCGTCCTTGAAGGGGTTCAACTTGTCAACAAGAGAGATTTTCTTGCCCGTTGCATCGTGAGTCTGGTCAGTGCTGGTCGAAGTGGAACCAAATCGAGGCTATGCAATTGTAAGTTTGGCTCAATTAACAACTTCTACGTAATACATACCTCGGTCTTGTTCAAAGAGGAGGCACCGTGGGCAGTGCTACCAGTGGTGTACTTGGCGTCATTCTGAACACCAGTGGTGTGAGTACCATGTCTAATTCCCTTGGTGGTGCTGGTAGTGGTAGAAGTGTCACCTACAGTGTGGCGAGCGTTGGCAGACTGGGCTGCAGCGAGGCTGTCCGAACCGTGAGAAGCAGAGCTGGTGTTGTGACCGTGGTGGGTGGTGGAAGCTCCGGCGGCGGCGGCGCCAGCAGCCCCCGAGCCAGTTCCGTGGGAGTGACCGTGGCCGTGGCTATGAGTTCCGGCGACGCCAGCGTGCTCAGAGTCCGCAAAGCCCTTGTTGATCTTGTCGGGGCATCCATCAAACTCATCATACTTATGGTGACGGGGTCCATCGAGACTACCCTTCTCCCGGGTAAACTCATCAAGAGTCTTGGTGGGAAGAGTGGTGGAGCCGTGGTGGACTGGCTTGGCGTGGTGCGTCTCGTGAACCGGCACCGTCGTGTGGACGACGTGGGGCTGGATAGTATCCTTCTGGATGACGGGCTGGATGTGCTCGTGAACATGGTGGTGCACACGCTCACCCGTCACGACGGGAGCAGCTGTCGAAGTGTGGGTTGTATCATGAGTAGTTGAGGTGTTCTTAAACTTCGCATGCTCGCGGTCGAGAACGTCCTTGGTTTCTCTATCGTTTCCATGCTCGATGGTCTTGTGTGTGACAGGAACGACGTTGTGGTGGTGCTTCTCAGGGCTGAAGCAATCAAGTTAGTTAACCAATGTGAGTTGCGGAGGGTCCGTATCACTTACAGTGTCTGTTGGTCCTTGACAGGCTGGATCGTGGTGTGGTGATGGTCTTGGTGAACCTCCTTGTCAATGGCAGTGGTTACCTCCTCGTGGCGATGAGGGCGAACGTGCTCTTCGGTGACGGCTCTGTTGACATCCTCATCGACGCTGGTCTTATGATGACCATCCTTAGAGACGAAGCTTGAAACGGCTTGTCTGGCTTTATCCATGATGTCTGATGTATTAGGGTTTTGGTTTTGGCTGTGAGTTATTGCAATTGGAATGGGTATGAAGAGTAAATAATCCAGGCCTTCTTGGATGATCGTTCCCCAGTATATATAACTCGACGATGCTTAATGTTTGAACGTTAAGGGGGCACTCGGCGCGTGATTGACAACATTTGAACGTCATGCAACATTAGGTCTCAAGCTGTCCAGCCGCCATCGTTGATCAGAGCCTCGATCAATTGTTTCCTCATTCCTCTCGATCTAATTTCCGACTAAAGCGAGCAAATTCGATGCAGCACGTCATTGCTGGATCACGATGACCGTTCACCAAAGCGCATCGACCTCATGCTGTGCAACGATGGGGCTAAAGCGTCGAACCGCTCAGCTGGGTATGGGCTCCAAATCAAAGCTACCAGTGTGCCACTGACGATGTCGAGGAGCAACCGAGCTGGACGTGCTTGGCATGGCGCTTATATGTGGATCATTTGAGATGAATCGGAGACTTGGGGAATGCGTCTTAAGCCTCTTTGGTCTGGTCCGTTGGGTCCGGTCGACGGAAAGGAGCTCGGCCACTGCTCAAAGTGCTCCCAGCGCTGTGGCGCAGACACTAGCTTCAGATGGAAGCGTCATAATGAAATGCGGCTGCAAACCACGTCGTCGGAAATGGATGATGCCGCTCGAATCCTTGACGACGATCGTGGGGAAAATGTCACTAGCTCAAGACAAGCAACAGAATGACAGCCTGGCCAACATTATTCTTGGCATGTGGGCGTGTTCTTCTTTCTCAGAAACGATCTGTCTGAATCAAATGCGCTTCTCTTCTGATGCGATGATAGATTGGTAGAAATATATGTCATCGACGCATTGTCTTCCAATGGAGTAATTCTTGGAGAAATTAGTCCGTGGACAACAATGCGCCGCGTGGCAAGTGCTTGGTCGATCTCAACTTGGTATCTTTGACAGCCATGCGATAACCATCGTGACCCTCGACTTCTACGCACGATCGATTGAAAAGTATATATGACCAGGCGATCACTAAATATTCGATGACGTACAGTGCTCCTGTCGACTCTTTGATGATATCTGAATGTTGGTTCATGTCTCGTAGTCTTGGTCTGCAGCCACTTTAATCTTTTTCTCATCGCTTTGGCCTTTATCGTAGCCACTGTAGGCTTGGGATGAGAAGTCGATCCGTGCAATAAAGCTTTTGACGTTGCCCCCACTACACTCGCTCCTGTCTCGGGCATGATGACAGATATATTCCTGGCTGGACCAGGCCACACATGTTTCACTCATCAATCAGAATATACTTGCTTTATGGCATTAAAATATTTGGAACATGTCAAATAAAAAGTCGAAATAAGGCGTCTAGATGCTCAAGTTTTTCCGAGCGGAAGACCACATGCGAGGATTCGGTGGCTAGGCTCCTTTTCATGAATTCGATTTTTACCATAGATTCCGCGGTAAGCGGATCATAAATAGGCCTAATCCTTCGAATTTAATACGACAAAGCTCATACGAGACAAATCAGTCGCAGTATTTGGTATCGCACTTGTACGTGGGGACAAACAAAATCGAAGGGCTCTTGTGCACGTCATCAGTGTCAGCAAATTGAACTGGCTTGGGCTTGTCTAGACGAAGACAAAGGTAATAAATTGTCCACTCAATCTCGATGCATTAAACCAATACAAAAGTTCGCCATATACTGACCACATCATTATGCCCAAGTTGTTTCATAGAGTTCGATTGCATTGGCGACTTCAACAGGGATCTTCGAGTCTTAACTCCTACGCAAGCAGAAACAACAACCCAAAGAAGTCAAGAGTTCGATTCATATAAATTCTTTTTTCAAAATTGTGTGGCCAGCTGGGTCGGCAATTGTTCTTTGAAGCATTGCACCTTTCGCTGTACTGAGGCAACAGTTGTCTTGTCACATTGTGTTGACTTCCGTCTGAAACAAACAACAAAGAACCGATCCCGCAGCTTGTTACAAGTTTTCAAAGAGAGTACAGCAAGTTGTTGAATATGAATGTACAAAGAACTCAATAGATATCTCTATCACTTTTAGGGTTCACTGTCTCACCTTGAAGGATGAATGGAAGGTTTGAGGAGTAATAATAACAATTGAATAACATATGGTTAATGCAAGAATTGTGTAACCAACGAGTGTCGTTTCTTCCTATTTTCTTTTTGTATTCACACAAGAAGAAAGCTTTTCACTTTTTAGATTTTGTTCATCATGAACCATCGTGATTGCCTACAAATACCTATCGATTTCCGGTATTCCACCAGAATTCGATCATAACATCATAGGACACAGACACCGAAAGCTTCCTCTCCCCACAGCGGCCTACAAACTCTTCTTTACCCTGGAAAGTAAAAGTTAAAAAACTAAAAGAACGAAAAAAAGAATCTGATTCTTTTTCGCTGTTTCATCTAACCTAAGATATATACTTAACTAACCGCCTAGCATGAACCAAATCATCCTCCTAGCGTCGATGCTCATATCGATAATCTCCGGCCATGTCGTTCTTGACAACCCCAAGCCCTTCAAGTTCGTTGCAGATGGTCCTACTAACCCCATCTCTACCACAGGTGACGATTTCCCTTGCAAGATCCCCGCCGGAGCTAGCTACGAGATCGATGGATCCCCCACAATCATCGCCATTGGAGAGACTTTCGAGGCTACCTTTAAAGGGCAGGCTGTCCATGGAGGCGGCAGCTGCCAGTTCGCTCTTAGTGACGACATGAAGCCAACTAAAGACTCAAAATGGATGGTCATCCACTCTATTGAAGGTGGATGTCCAGCTCGCAACCAGAAGGGCAACCTCGAGGGTCCCAATGAAGATAAATTCCCGTTCCAGATTCCTGCCAGCATCACACCCGGTGACTATGTCTTTGCTTGGATCTGGCTCGCCAGAGTCGGCGGTCAACCCGAGTACTACATGAACTGTGCCCCTATCACGGTCACTGGCATTAAGAAGAAGCGTGAGCACTTTGCTGATCGCCGCACGACGATTACCAAGCGCGAGCAGTTTCCCGAGCTCTTTATGGCAAACATTGGTGAGTTGTCTGGTGGTTGCACTACTGGAGAGGCGCTGAATGCGCAGATCCCCATTGCGTTTCCCAACCCTGGCATCTATGTCGACCACCTTGAGGGGACGCAAAACCTGTACAAGCAGCCTTGCGATGGCAATCCACGGGCCGGATCACCAGCAGAACTGCCTGATGGGCACGAAACTCCTGCTAGCTCGATTAGAACTGCTTCTCCCAGTTCAGCTGCAACATACAGTACTGTCGTTTCCACCGCCTCGTCTGTCGTCGCGTCGTCTGCTATTTCCTCATCTGCTCTATCTGGGATACATTCTATTCTGACCACAATATCGGTTGATCCTACTGTCCCATCTAAGACTATCAAAACTGGCGAGTCCACTCTTTCCACTACGGCGCCCACCGAACCTACAGTCCCAACAAGCACCTGCCCAGCGCCGATCGTTACGACTGTGACGACTGAGGTCACCATCACCATTACTGCTACCGTGGTTGCTACATCAGTTCCCGCACACGCAACTGTTGTTAACCCAACATTTGCTCCGACTTCTTCACCCTCTGTCTCCGAGCCGGCTCCTAGTGCTTGTACCGAGGGCTACCTTACCTGCTTGCCAGATGAGACTAACTTTGCAACTTGCACTGGTGGCAAGTTGACTAGCCCGCAGCCAATTGCTCCTGGCTTCAAGTGCGCTGCTGGGGAAGGTCAGGGATTAGACATTTCGCCTGTTGTCCCATATTGGTAGAAGTACAAAGGAATGGTAGTATGTGACATAGGGGGTAGGGAGTACTGGGATACATTTTGTTGCACCGTGATTGATAGTGAGTAGTCTAAGCTCGAAGTAAGCACATAACAGTAATCACGGAATTCGAGATAAGCTTGTTATTGGAGATAAGTTTTGCATCGTCAAGTCATTTTCCCTGGGCTCTTATAAGACGCGCCCCATTTGTTCTCTTGGGGCATTAACGGCCCCGGAGTCTCGTTCCGTTGTTCAACGACGAGAGGGACATGAGGTCGAATCAGAAACAACTCAGCACGTCTAGCTACAAACCTTTGCAGCAATTTGGCGTTCCGTTGTGGCTTGACTCATCTCCGGCGAGGTAGTACGGGCGGCTCCACCACCTTCCCGGCCTTTGGGATAAGGGAGTATGGCTTGGAAACTGGACGATATGTATTCATTTCAGCACATAAAGGAAGCACGACTAGCGCCGCAAGACTTACTTAAGTTGAAACTTCGCTCGACTTGTTAAACAAGCGAATAGCTTGTCAATTTCGGTGGCAAAGATGAGACAAAGCAAAAGCTTTGCCGCGTTGCCTGTGAGGGCCGAGGACGTTTTGCCGAGGCTGGTCGTTTTTTCCGTTGAAGACTGTCATATCTGATGCAGTCCAACTGATCCTGTCCAACTGATCCTCGCGCTTAGCTCCTGACCTCATACTTTGCCGCATTTACAATGGCGAGCCGTACTAAGCGCGCGCGTGGAATATTTCTCGACATTGTTGTCAGCCCCCTGTTTTGGATGCAACCTTGCGCCCCAAGTTGCTGAAGCTAGACCGCGAGAAGAGCACCTCTCGTTATCGAGGTGTGGCTCCCATCAGCTTCCTGGCTTTCTTGAAATAGAATTCGAAGCCTGGGCCATGCGCAAGAGACGATGCTGCCAACTTTTTTGCATGGGTTGTCCAAGTGTTTGCCTACGCATGGGGGCTGGAAAAACCGAGGTGGGTAAGCCGTGTCGGGGTCGCAAAAAGGTCGAAGAACATTAGTTCGTCCTTACAATTGCCGCGTCACGTTGCCACGAAGTCTTTTTATCGATTCATCCCTATCGTATCTCCGATCGAAACTCAGGCACTGACCAGATGCTCGGTGTCCACAAACCAGTATATCTGATTATGACTGCCTGAATTGTATTTTGATGAGCGTCCCCATGATGGCGGAATTATCTGAGCTGTCTCGCCCTTTGGATGCGGTAGTTGGGGTCCAATCGTGCTTACAGGTTACATCGGTGTCCATTCAAGGCTGTACCCTCCACTCTGCATCTTAGATTTAGATTCTGACATGCTCCCAGCGGCTACGATTCGACGCTACAGGATCCTTCGCCAGGTACAGCACCCTGGATCTTTACCGAAGTCCCTTTTTAGCAAAGTTACATGATTGTGCGTCGATCGACCGCCTTCGGCCCCTTATAATTTATCACGCCAAGAATCAGCGCTAGTAGGCATCTTGACGTTGGCTTGCCATGTTGTGAACGTGTACACCAAGGACGGCTTGACCTGCTGTGCTCGCTCGACTCTGGGGGTCAATGTCATGTAACTACATAAATAACAAGCGCTCGTCGTCTTCAACAAGATGAAAAGGAAGACAGACTCAGTTCCCGAACTTTTGCAATTCTCTTATCCAGACCTCACGTTCTTTCTTTCCATTTCAATTTTGTGCCTTTTAACAATCTGATCACCACAATGAAGTTTTCGGCCGTTTTCTTGTCCATTCTTGCTAGTGTAAATGCTTCGCCGCTCTTCGGCAAGCGTGATGCTCTCGATAGCAAGGACGCAATGTGCAAAGGATGGGACCTTACAACACCAGAAGGAGTCGATAGACTCTGGGAAGAGACATATGCCGGCGTATCCCTTGATCTTTTCATCAAGTCACAGTGGGGTAAGTTCATCATCTTTCAACTTTCTCTCTTAAAAGAAAAAGGGTTTGTACCGTTTGCAAAGATGCAGTAATGAAATGATCGCGAAGTATTCGAGTTGTTGACTTGACTTTGAAAACAGAACACCAAAACTCGTGGGTGAAAAATCTCGAGGATCAGGTCTCAGGCGGTACCTCAGGCAAGTCTGGCGCCGCCGGATGCTCTGCTCTTGGCAATGTCTGTAACCCAATGAATGGGTTGACTTGCGACCAACAATACGAACGATACGGGCAGACACCTGTCGGAAAGAACTCGTACTGGACCTTCCAAGCTGTCAAGGGCATGCACGCTAAATTCAGCGAGCTGAACCGTCAACTCACCAAGGAGACCCTCATTAGCGGGTTACAAATTGGGCAGATGGTCACAGACTTCAAAGGAAATCAGGATGATCCTGGTGATGTTCTTGGCTGGCTGTCTGCTGCTGCTACTATGGGGGGTGCCCTTGGCGGCCTTGTTCCCGGAGCTGTAAGATTATCATGCCCTGTCTCTAGCTATCTTCGATCGACAACTAAAACCATTTTAAATTAGGGAACCGCCATTGCTGGTGGTTTTGGTATACTGAGTGGAATATTTTCCGGCCTTGCCAGCAACAGCGCCCAGGAGATTGATCAGGGCTCCATCTCCGCTGCTCTAGCCAATGCATTCGAGAAAGCCACTGGTGCTATCGAGAAGACCCTCCGCATTGCAACTGGCGGTGGAACCAGCGACGACGAGTACAACTCGCTGCCCGCCCCCAAATGGGACACCTACGAAAGCAAAATTGCTAAGTTCTTCAACGGCGGGTGGTTCCTAATCGACGATGACGAGAAAGCCGTCACAATTACCCTGCAGTCAATCAGCAACAACATTAAGCCCAAGGTGGCCAACGATGTAATGAGCGCTGCCAATCTCTACCTTGTCGCTGACAAGCGCGACAATGTCCGCTCGCGCGAGGACTGTGGCTTCGCCCAGGGTCGCCAGTGGATGGCGCTTAGAGACGGAGAGGAGTACTGTTTCTACGTCATGAGGAACTCTCCAAACGCGATACGCGAGAACGACTGGGTCGAGGTCGAGTCGGAGATCTATGATAAGATGGCGTCGTACGGACTTGGCAACCGAGACCCATACTACCGTGCCATCATCGACTGTGCCCTCAATGGTGGTGATAACAAGGACAAGATTGACTTGAGCAAGCTGGCTTGGGGTAAGGTTCCTACGTGCTACTTTAACTTACCTGCTGTCTTCATTGAGAAGGACACTGAGGTCGGTTGCGGCAGTCCCTTTGATAACCAAGGATGCAACTACCTGAAGCCTACTCCACTCTCATAAAGAGCTGTGTTCATTATGTCTAAACCTCATGTTCCGTTTTTCTCCTTTCTCTCTTTCATTTCACGGGTCAGTATAGTGGATACTTTCTATAGAAAACTAGGTTCAACTTAGCAAACTTTGCATCAAGACACCCTTTGACCCGGCTGACTGAATCGGTTGCACAGCAGGCTGGCTATGTTTCAGCTGCCCAGGTCAATTGTGGCCCCGATGATTACGAAAGTCTTCAATCGGCAGACGACACAACCAACCCTATGCAGCTTTCTCAGAACTGAGATATGGCATCAACGAACCCAAGAGAACTCAACAAATAGGACGGTTGCCTCTAATGGACTTTTAACAAACCAAGACGACTTACCCATGTGCCCAAAGTTGACGCTTCTCCGCACAAGTCTTGACTTGCATCACACATACCGTGCCCTACGTATGCGGCAAAGCTTTGGCCTCTAATCAGAACAAGGCCAAGCCCTACGGACCATCCCGCCTGACCTCCGGAGCCCGGGTCCTTCCCCGCGAAACAGTAACAGTTTGCGTGAGACGTCATTGGAGATGGAACTACCAACCTTGCTTGTGGTTGTTTCTGTGTACGAGATGCCAAGCATCATCAACCTATCAGGTCAACCTGTCCATGCTTGAGCCTGTATCATTACGTAAAACTGGCACTTCCGTGCGTTTCTTCTCCTCTCATGTGCACAGTGGTGTCGCCGCAGAGTTTATGACCCGGGAAACTCTGCCATGTAACACGACATGACATCCCAAGACGCCCCGTGACCTCCGTGCTGAAGCGGCCGGGCGGGCGGTGCTGGCCTTGGAGCGACATCACTGTGCAGCCCGCCATTATCTGTAGAATTTTTTTTCTTGGAATGCATTCCTCATCCAACACCTGAAGTTCACAAGATTGAAGGATCCAAATCATGGAGTTTAAGAACCTGGCTATCCGTACATCGGCCGATGTGGTCGACGATTATGACAGCGACATTGATAGCGAATGGATTCAAACACCATCTGACGATACTCTGGCGGACGCGGACGAGATCCAGATAGACCCCAACGGGGATTTGCTGTTGCACACTGGACCCGATTCTTCTTCAGGCGACACCAAACTATTCCGCGTTTGCTCCAACACAATACGCCGCTCATCACCTTTTTGGAAAAGGTCGCTTTACGAGACGAGTTCCGAGATCAGAGCGCACGATGGGGAGTGGTGGGCATGTACTCCATCGCTCTACGCTTGTCAATACGAAAAGTCATCCGGACTGATCATCCTTCTCAACATCATACATTCCAATTTCAACCAAATACCAAGTGAGCCTACGCTCACTGAGATCTATAACATCTTGTGCCTCGCAAGCTCGTTTGAAATGGAGCTAGTCCTGCAACCGTGGATCGCGCAGTGGCATGGAATCTTGAAGAGTGCGGAAACCAGTCGAAGCGGGCATGACCTGGGGATGCTCGCCTGTATGGCTTGGACCCTGGGTGATGAGAGGCTCTTCACGAGGACGACCATCAAAATCACACTCACTTGCGTTGCTGACAAGGAGGGTCACATGATAACTGCTGATGGAGTTCGGTTGGACGACTACATCTATGACTCTCTCGGCTCCCCCACGATATCTGGTAAGCATATATACATGACATTCATTACCAGACTTGATCTAAAACTTCCCCAGAGACGATCCGCACACTACGGAGTCAAATAGCTTCGGATCTGCCATCACATCTGAACAGCCTTGTCAATAGGTTAATAGACGGTAAATGGCTGTGTGTTGGCATCTCCGATATCCCCATCACCAGGGACAAGAAATGCGACTATGTCGTCCTAGGGAGCGTGTTTGCAGGTTTGATTTATGTCCGAGGCACCAGAACAACAAAGGTGGAGACCAGGGCAGATGAAAGCATCATGGACTTGTTCAAGTCGCTCAAGCGGGTGCTGTCATATGTGACTTGCTATGAAAAGCATCCGGAGTGCAATCCTGCAAAACAAATTGGGGACGCAATGAAGAAAATAGTCGACGAGGTGGATATACCATTGAGTACGGATTGCAGCCAGAGAATGAGGGAACAGCGGCAAAAGCTAGGCTTGGAGATACAATATGGGTCGCCGAGGGCACGAACAGATGAGGAATTGCTGATTGACGAATGAGGCATAACATGACTTTGGATTCCACAAGGCATGGGAGCAAAATTTCTTGTCAGATGCATCGCCAAAGATCTGAGACGTCAAGGTCAAAGTCCAAGGCAAAGTAGACTAACACGTAAAATGATTCTAGCAAGTACCTAGCCGATATGGGAACAGAACATGGTGCAGACTAGCGTGCCGTGCCATCTATTGCCTGGGAATTGAATGCAATCGCAAAAAAATTGCTATGACCGTGGCAGGGCTCGAACCTGCGACCTTCTCGGGATCAAGTGCACATACTTGTGAACGAGAAATCATAATCCACTAGAACACACAGCCGGTGTCGATGTTTAATCATCGCAACACATTCAACCAAGTTGACTTCGTCACCGCACTGCACTGCAAGTTTTCGATTGACACCTGCATCCAGCGGATGTTGCCTTTGAGTGTTTTCACCCACGGGATACCATATGGCCCGCCCCTCCTTTCACTATGCCCTCGCATGTATGAACTTGGGTTGGCCATCGAAATTTGAGGAAGTCAAGAATAAGTTAGACCCCATCAGCCGTTCTACCTGTTCGCGTCAGGACGGCAATCTCGGCGTGGCGGCCGGGGCGGCACTTTAGCGCTGCCCACTGCCCCTACTCTGCAAAACCCCTTTAATTCCTAGGATCGCACACCGGGGCGGCTCGAATTCGTTCCACCGGTGATGACCTTCCATCGCTTTCAGTAGGAGGGACAAAGTCTGACATTGAATCGAAGCGAGCGGCAGGTTCGGATACGAGGGGAGGGCCCAGAAGCACATTTTCGCCGGACATAGTTACGGTTCCTGTGGATGCGCTCATGTCGGCAGCTGGGCCCCGTTGCCGTTCTTGGGTGCCCCGAGCCAAGTAACCCGGGAGGCTGCAGGCATCATTGACAGGGGATCAAGATCCTAGAAATCTGGGGAGAGCACCGTTGAGCCGGTTCTGTTTGTTCTTGGCTCGACCGGATCTTGGCGCCATTCAATCCTCTTGAATGACACGACGTGTGGGATAATGAGTATGCAACACGATTTGGGCTGTGGTGTATCGTCAGAAACCACTATGACTTCATGTTATTGTGAGTTTGTCGACAAGACCAGCTGCCGACGACTGCTCACAGGTCATTCGAAATGCGTGGCCGGCAGCTGTGCATCCCAGATGGAGGCCAGAAAAGTCCGACGTCGCAAGACAAGAGCAAGAAGTGCACCTGCAGCTGCATTCGACATAGAGCGAAGCTGCAGGTGCTGGTGTCTATTCTGCACGCGGGGGCAGCTTCACATATATGCTGCTGTGGAGTTTTGAGTTGAGGTGGCCAGGGAAAACGACTATATCGGCTGATCTTATGCTTGATGTAAACAGGGCTGCTTGTCGAAGCTCAGGTGATCTAGCGACGAGCCCGGATGCCAAAAACAGATGAGAAAAACACTCAAATGACAGGCGATGATACCTGCCGGCCGAGTCTTCAAATGGTCCGAGGGCGGAGAATTGTCGTAATGGGACTTGAACAGACTCTATCGGTCTTGGCTTTCCAATATTCTGATTGGGGCTGTTCTTCGATGCCACCCCAAACCAGTCGAACACGAGTCAAAGTCATTTCCATCTCTCCTGTCCCTCTCCTTTTGGGATATTGCTCCAAGGATGAGGGTGCTTGCAACTCCTAGTTTAGCCTTTCTTGATCAGTGCTCCTTACAGCATAAATCTATTTTACTTAAGAGAAAACGCAATGAGCAGATTAAACTGGCTCACATTCCCCTCTTGGTGGGGTCACCCAAGAACCGCGTGGCCACGGCTTGCGCGCTGAGGAAGTCATCAAATTGAAACAGCCCCTAGTGTCCACCATCACCTTGGTGGACACTCACTAAGCCCGCAACAAGCTTTCCGTCCGAAGCCTAGCTCCAGAATCCCGGTCGTGGAACCGCGGCACGGGGTCCAACCCTCACTTGATCGCTACATTCCGGTCGCCTACGGGCATTCAACGGGGCACTCTGTACCGTAATTGGAGGGACTCCTTCGCTTCTAGAAAGAACAGTCTCCCATTGACGTAGCATCATGTAGTAGGTATATCAACCGCCTCCCGCTCGCCCGCTTGGGAACGAGTACTTGGCAACTATCTGTTCATGTTCGTCCCAAAACCACGTTCGCTCTTGACCACATTCATTCATTTTAGTCACTCTTTCTAACGTAGCCGTCGAACCTCTTTCACGATGCAACTCTCCTCTTACCTGGTCTCGGCCATGCTGGCCGTCACGGCCGTTGCCACCCCCACGCCCGTCACCGTTGATAAGCGCGCCACCAAGATGTGCGACTCTTGGGGCTCCCTTACCACCGGCGGTCTCACCGTCTACCACAACAACTGGGGTGCGAAGCAGGCCACCTCTGGCAGCCAATGCACCACTTTCGAGTCCTTGAAGTCCGGCTCCGTCGCTTGGTCAACCTCCTGGACATGGACTGGAGGTGCGGGACAGGTCAAGTCCTACTCCAACGTTGCCCTCGAGAAGATCAACAAGCAGCTCTCTGCTATCAAGTCCATCCCTTCCAAGTGGACCTGGAGGTAAGATTTGTCCCCGTGAATCTGGTAGTGGTCTCCATTTAACGAGTTCGACAGCTACACCGGCTCCAACATTGTTGCTGATGTCGCCTACGACCTCTGGCTCGCTCCCTCTGTTGGTGCCAACAACAAGTACGAGATCATGATCTGGCTTAGCGCTCTCGGCGGTGCCGGCCCCATCTCCAGCACTGGCAAGACCATCGACACTCCTACCATCGCCGGTACCAAGTGGTCTCTTTACAGCGGTAAGCAATAAAGTTTGGATTTGTGAGGATTGCCGGCTAATTGTAGTCACCAGGCCCCAACGGCGACACCACCGTCTACTCATTTGTCGCCCCCAAAGATATCAAGAGCTTCAACGGCGATCTGATGGGCTTCTTCAACTATCTCACCTCTAAGCAAGGCGTTGCCAAGACCAACGTCGTCACCAGTCTCCAGGCAGGCACTGAGCCTTTCTCCGGCAACAACGCTGTTTTCAAGACCTCTGCCTACACCATCTCTGTCGCTTAAGAGTCCTAGTAGACTCTGCCTTGGCTTAGGCATATAGTTGGACTGGTCCAAGTGGCTGAGCTGAACATTGCGGAGATGCGGACGTCCCTTTAATATGTATATATTCCACTTAGACGTGTATATAGAATTAGTTCATTCTACACTGATTTGGCTCCCGGAATATCGTATCAAGTTGTTTGATGGCGAGAACTTTCTAGAGGTGAAACTAGGGGACCTGGAAAGGCTTGAATAATCATAAGCTCAGCTTATTCGAAGTCAACCATGAACCCAAACTGTGGTCATTAACTTCTATTTTAAGCATATCCCTTTATCACAGATATCTTATTGGTGAACTCCCGTGAGCGGAAACCATCGATGTATTGTGTCGACTCATCAAGCCTTCTGTTTAAATCCTGCGCAAATAGGCCCCAGCTGTCAGCAGTAACTACTCGCGAGTCAGGCGCCCAAGCAGGTAACTTGTGCGATGGTTTCCCTTCCCACGCTCGATATAAGAGCCAATAGAATATCCCGTTGTGAGATTCTCCCTTGGTGAAAGAAATGTAACCTTATCTCGTCGACTCCGTGTAATTCGTGTTGATGCAAAACAGTCTGTTGTCGGTTTCTAGTATCCGCAATGCAAACAGAGCCTTTAGGTTTCGGTAACATCCGATTGACCGTCAAAGTTGGACAGCCTCTTTTCTACATTTTACAGGGCTATCCTATATCTTGAGGTTTCTTGCTCAGTGCTCATCCATACATTCTCCGAGAGAGATAATTACACGAATAAAATGTTGATCTCTGGGATCAGCACATCCAATTATTTCAAAGTGTTAACACTCCCTCTCTCTACTGTGAATCGGCTCTCCAAAGAACCGCCTAGACTGAGAAACAGCCATAGTTTACGCATGGCATTTAATGAGCCTGCGTTATTCCTAATCTAACTAAATCTCTGGAAGAGGAGGGAAGGACGAGTAGTTGGGCAATGCTGGCAGAATCAAAGAACGCCATGACGCGGGGGTTGCGCATCACCTCCAATGATCCAACGTTGACTGAACCATCCATGAGCCAAAAGAGCATATAGAGCGCCGATAAGTTGTTCCATGTTTCTGTCCCCTAAATGCTTGTTGAGTAACCTGCTCAGATGATTGAGCGTGCCTAGTGCTGTCTCTACCTCTGCCCTTTTGCCGAGCCAGTTAATCACGGACTCGGCCCGTTAACAAATCTCTGCCATCATTGATATCTGTTTGCCTTTTTCTGTGGCATCTTTTTGGAACCAAGAAAACAGCGACGGGCCAAAGATGTTGTAACCGATTAGCAGCCGAAAGTATCGTAGTGCATCGCCGAGGCTTTGTGTGATGTGAAAGGGTCTGTCTTGTTCATCCACATAAACTTAACTGGGAAACCTGGCTGCCCCCACGGTTACGGGATGGCTTCATAGCATGTGTTGTAATACGTCTTGAGGTCAACATCACGAATATAGCAACGGAGGTTAGAGTAAATTTTCTCACGCTTGAACCCCGACGGTGCGAATGCGAGGCCTGTCACCCAAAAGCGAACGGAGGTGATCCTATTGATTGAGGCTGTTCATGATAGCGGAAAAGCCGCACAAATATCTACAAGATTTTCGAGGGATGGTAGGTTTGAAGGACTCTGGTATTGTTCCATGGGTTCAAGACTCGGCACAAGGTGGTGATCGTGGGTGAGGAATTGTAGGGCGTCCACTTCAGTGAAACTTGTTGTGTGGATAAGCTCTCACTGGGTTATTTGTCTGCATGGCTTTCATTTTGGCAGCATTCATATGTTGCAAAAACGTGGGGGGCGTCTGCCCGATACACCTGATCATTGCCTTTCCAAGCCTGCTTCACTTTGGAAGCGCAGCTGTGATTCTGCAATTTATTGATTCTAAGCATTCTCCCGTGACTCTGAGCTTCCATCTTTGTAGACATCGTACTTGTACACTGAACCTGGGTGATCAGTTCTCAATCCCTTTTGTCCCTCACCATAGACCTTCTCTCTCGCCGTCAACTGCACATCCTCCGCAGGTGCCTCTGGGTAAATTCCACGACGTCGAAGTTCAGGGATGAGAAGATCAACAACATCCTCAAAGGTACCGGGTGTTGTCACGTATCCCAAATTGAAACCATCCAGATCACCCTCTCGGATCCAGTACTCCAGATCGTCAGCCACTTTTTGCGGGCTTCCAACGGATACGGGACCGAGCCCTCCAATTGCCGCCCGCTCGGCGATGACTCTGGGCGTCCACTTAGGCACATGCTCGCTCGTCGTCGTGAAAGAGTCGAGAATGCTGCGAACTTTATGTGCCTCCAGTGAGTCGGCAGCAGTGACCTCCTGGTCAACGGGGATCTTAGAGAGATCGATGCCTGTCCAGCCACTAACGAGGACTAACCCACCAATCACAGAGGCGTACTTCTTCAGCTCCTCGTGCTTGGCTTGAGCCTCTTCGTCCGTTCGACCGATAATAGGGGTGAAAGTAGCAAAGAACTTCAAAGATTGGGGGTCTCGGCCAAGAGCTGCTGCCTTCTCTCTAATCTGCTTGATCTTGGGGCGTAGGAGTTGCGGCGAATGAGAAGAAACAAAGATGCCCTCGGCGTGGGTGGCGGCAAACTCTGACCCAGCCGCTGAGGTGCCTGCTTGGAAGAGAAAAGGGGTTCTCTGAGGAGAGGGATCAACAATGTGACGTGTGTCAAGATCGAAGAACTTTCCGTGGTGGTGGATCGTTCGGATCTTATCAGGATCGGCGTAGCTGTCGTTCTCAGGATCGGGCGTAATTGCGTCGTCTGCCCATGAACCTTCCCATAGTCTAACACAACCGATTAACATCTCTTCCACGAGTAGATACAGTTTGCGGCTCTGGAAGGGCAAACTTACTTGTAGAGCACTCTCAAATACTCATCTGCCTGTGCGTATCGCTCATCGTGAGGAATTGGGCTGTCAAGGCCAATGGCCTTGAAAGCGGCCTTCTTCCAAGAAGTCACGATGTTCCACCCAATGCGTCCTCTTGTGAAATGATCTAGAGTCGAGAATCGTTTCGCAAGCAAGAAAGGTGGCTCGAATGAAGTGGACGCGGTAATGGCGAACGAGAGGTTCTTGGTCACTGCGGCCATGGCACTAATGGGCTACGAATTCGTTAGCTACGGTTCTTCTCGATGACAACACAATTTCATACAATTGTTGGGTCTGTCATTGGCCATTGCGCTGCGCGGCGAATGCAGTTGTCAAGACTGCCTTCATATGTATCGTAACCCCCGTATGTGTCAGCTAGGAAAAGAGCATTGATGCCACCTCTTTCCAACAGCTTTGCGAGATCAATCCAGTAGTTGAGGTCTCTCTTGGTCGCGGATTTGTCGACGGGATTCTAGAAGACGCTTAGTTAGCAAATAATCCATGTTTTGACAAACTTGCACCTAAGAGCCACGAACCTTCCACTGCCCTGGAGAGAGATGTCCAACGGTGGACATATCAAAAGCGTTCAGCAGAATCTGCTTCTTTCCACCTGCACTGACGCCATCATCACCATTGCTAGAGCTGTGGATCGGTACCGAGGTCATTTTTGGTAACTAGGATTGCGTCAGGTAATGCTCAAGCTCATCCCTCCGCTCCATCCCAATAGTGCGGCCACTCCGTCGTTTTATCAATCCAAGAGGCATCCTGAATCTCTTCAGCTTGGCGCAGACACGCAACGCAAGGAACTTCGTCCAGCCAGTCGTCATGTCGTCATCGCCGTTGTCGCCCGTTGCGTGGGACTGGCGCGGGATATTATCTGCACGTCGACCCCAATCCAACGCCTCCGATGCAGGGCGGAACGTTGGCGTGATCGCGCGCGTGGATGGTGCCATCAGCCGTTACCCCAGCCCAAAACAAAGAATTGCGTTTCGGGCTGAAAGCCGGTCGGCTATTTTGACATCGGACGAGCAATGAAGATTTCTAAGATCTGGCGATGGTTAGTTATTGGTTCTCGACCCGACGCTTGCCTCGCTGATGCTGCAGTGGGCCTGAAGGAGGTGCGTTTCCACAGCGGGTCCTAAACTTGCCTGCAGGTAATCTTTTAGGATGGTCCCGAGACCTCCTTATTCGCAATTGTGGGTGATGGGACAGTGAATCTCGGATGGCATGCTCTCGGCCGTTCATCACTTCGTCAATGTTTCAGAACGTCGCACACTGAGTAAAAGTATACGCGGTACAGCATATAGGCATTAGAACACGCATGAAGCATCGACTTCAATTTACTTTATACCGAGATTAGTTCAAGTTCAATTTGCTTCCGAATGAGTTTGGCCTGGCAACTAGAGCCAACCTCGAAATCGATACAGTGGAGCACAATCCGGTGGAGTGAGTCATTACAAGAGTTGTACTGCTTGAAATAGTTTCAGGGTATTCTACAGGTTTACTGGCGAAAGCAGATCCCCTCGAGTAGAGTCGCCGAGAGCTCACGTGGTGGGAAAAGCCAGTCCTACAAAGTACCCTCATTGTAATGAAGCCTCAATCGACAAGATACCGTGATTATCACGATTAACAGCCGGCTATTATCGGAGTTGAAAGATGTCATATGTGACAACGTTATTGGCTTGTGTTTCTTCCAAGAATTCACGCCTTGGCTTTCTCGACAGTGTACCCATTACAGCGTGGACCCCCACGCTCGCTTGCGATCAACTTCGAGTTGCTGTTTCAAGACTGTGCCTTCAGTCGCTTCGGTCATCTCGGCCCTTTACTGCTACTGGTGGTTGTTTACCATCTTCCACAGTGGCGCGGTCCTCTGGATCACTCTCGGGGAAACCAGTTGAGTTTTCGACTTGCGGACTGGGTTGCGATCAGTGAGCTTGGGTCAAAATTGGTTGAGTTCCTAGGGCAGAAGTAACTTACTCTCTTCGTTTGACGTACACCCGCAAGATGTGAGTCGCAATTATGAGAAGGATCGAAGAACCAAGAGTGAACGCAAAACCCTTGGGATACCGAGGGGCTTCCACTGTAGGAAACACCAGAAGAGGAGTCCATGCCGTGGACGACTGAGAAATAGCATTGATAAGAACCAGGGTGAAGGACCGTTCTGCCGGCGATGATCGCAGTTGGGTATTCACCCATCCGTGGAAGACGCTTGACATCGCATATGACGAGTAAATTGTCGAGAAAGCGAACCATTTAGCAGGTTCAGGAACGTTCCAAATGACGAGGATTATCAATCCAATAATGTTCCATGCATGTGACAGCGTGATGGCCCATGCCGGGCCGAGAACGAGATCTGAGGCGAAGCAGATGAACAAAGTGTAGAAGATACCTAGGGCGGGTGCAATCGTGCCGAGTTCGTTGACTCTTGCTGCAGAGTATCGACCAAGACTCTTGATCCACAGCAGAAAGCTCCCGGACGATGTATGAATGCCGGCATTCCAGAAAAAAACATCGACCAGGATGATGCCCCAAAACTGTGGCGATAAGAAGACTTTTTTCAAGGCACCAAACCTGAACTTGCCGTGTGATGAATGTCCAGCGCGCTTCAGTCTTTCGACACTTAGCTCGATGTTTTCGGGTTTCAAGACCAGTCGGTTGGGTTGTTCAGGAGTGCCTGGAATGACGAAATAACCCAGAATGCCAATAGGAATGGTGATGAGAGAGCAGATAATGTACATCCACCTCCATCCCGCAAGACCGTTCACGCCCTCAAGCCGAGATGAGGCACCGGCCTGGATGAGACCGGCAGTGAGCGTGCCCAAGGAAAGGCCGACGTAAAAAATGCCACCGCGTCGCGCAATCTCGTCTCCGCGATACCAGGATCCTGTATGCTGTCAGCAAATCATACAAAGTCTAGGCCCTATTTTCGGTCGACTCACCAAAGAGATAGTGCATAACCGGAAAGAAGGCGGCCTCGAACCATCCAACGAGGAACCGATATGCAGCAAGCTCAGCGAATCCGGTAACCCGGAACTGAAGCAACGTGAAGATACCCCAGGCAATGTCCAAAAAAGGAATGAGCCAGTGAATCGGAACGTAAGTAAGAACGAACATCATCGGTATCTGCCCTGTGACGGCGCCGATGATGTAAAATGTCTGGAGCTGTACAAGTTCATTGCCTTTGAATCCAAGATCTTCCTTGAGACCAGCGACGTAGGCATTGTTGAGATTGGCCTGGTCAATGTACTTGACCCAGTAACTCAACACTGCGTATGGAACGATGAGGAGGTCCAGTTTGTTGATGAGCTTGCGTTCCTCTGGTGTGTCGGTGTCGGCGAACCACTGTATGTGCCACCACCGCTTGCGAGCTTGAACTACCATGACGAAGATTCAGGTATCGGTTGCTCTGTCAAGACTGGATAAACAGAAGATCTGGAAGCGTCTATTGAATGGCAATTCAGCGTCACAATCGAGGGACGTGGGGTCGAAGGATTCTTCAGGTTTTAGTATGAATCTACAATCCCAGCTCCTACGATCAAATTCTTCACATCCCATGTCATAACGACTACGCACCATCTTTTCGACCTCTGCACAAGGGCCCAGACATGAGTCCTACGCAGACCTGAGAAGCGAAACTTGGCGTTGGCGTTACCCAAGGTGAAATATCGGAGGGTACTGCCTAATGGCGCCGCACAAACCCGACCTGAGAGTGGAGGAGCGCGACAAGACGTTGCAATAACACAGCAAGGCAGAGGATAGGCGGCCATTGCACCATCTCAGGGCTCGTTGATGTGACAGTAAATCAGATGTAAAGAGGAAAGGTGAGGCGCCTCTTTGTTTCGGTAGACCACTCGAATCCCTGTCATTCGATTCCACCCCACCGGCTGGCATCATCCATGCTTCCTCTCCATCACCGTATCACCGTACAGAATTGGAGGCATATCAATGTAGTTTCGGCAGTGCCCCAAAGGGTACAGCCGGAAAGTCAGAGCCCCACGCGGGAACGAAGTCCCGATTGCGTCTTATGTTGGAGCTCCGATCTGAGGAGGCAGGGGGCGCATGGTTGGGGGTTGAGCGTTCGTAGATATTCCCCAAGAAAGTGGGGAGATGGCGTGCTCCTCATATCCCGCGCACCTCATCTCCAGCAACAGCCACAGCGGAGATTTACCCGCACCATCGGCGGCGGGGTTGAGGGAAAGCCTCGTGGTGGGGTGGGTAGCTATCCTGAGGGTTAAGCTATTGTTCGAGATAACAATGTCTCGTCTCTGATAGGATACCTGTGGTTGACAAGGTGGTTCCGGGTTGAACCAAGCTCGACAGCTCAGAACGTCCCCTCCTTCGGCGTGTAACGCGTTCAAGCACGTCTCTGACGTGATTCCGATGCCCGGTCCCGCGAGGGGCAGATTAGTTGTTGGACAAAATGGAGGTTTCCCATCTCATTTGCCTTCCAGCTTTGCTTGAAGCTATTTGAGACTTATCGAGCTTAGGACCTGGTCTTTGAAGTAACACGAATCGTAAACCTTCCATAATGGGTGACCACATTGAGACAGCAACGTCACAAGCGACTAGCGAAGCATTGGGTAAGACCAACGACCCAAACGGCATTGTGGCTGGGACATCCGCCAAGAGCGGCCTTGACCAGCAGACGCTCATCGACCGGACCGTAGACTCCCTTCTCACACCCCCAAAGTCCATTTATGATGACTTCCCAATCAAGCTCGTGGACAGATACATAGATGAGCCACGGGAGTTGCGTGTGGCCGTCGTCGGTGCAGGTCTCTCTGGAGTTCTCGCCGGTATCCTCCTCCCAGCAAAGGTTCCTGGCATCAAACTTACTGTTTATGAGAAGAACGCGGACGTGGTAAGTCCTGAATAACCCTCAAACATGAAAGTCCCATAGCAACTAATACCGGGACTTCAGGGTGGAACTTGGTTCGAAAACATCTACCCCGGCGTTCGCTGCGACGTACCAGCCCACGTTTACCAGTCAACCTTCGATCCAAACACCCAGTGGACGGAGGAATTTGCTCAAGGTGCTGAAATCCGCAATTACTGGCAGGGCCTGGCGCGCAAATATGATGTCTACAAATACCTCCAGCTCTCACAGCGCGTCGAGGGTCTGAACTGGGTCGAATCGCGCTCGATCTGGCAAATCACCATCCGCGACCTCAAGACGGACGCAATCAGGATCGAGGAGGCCGAGTTTGTCCTGACGGCCATCGGTCGATTCAACGCCTGGAAGCTGCCGGACTACCCCGGCCTCAAAGACTTCAAGGGTGTGCTTAGACATGCTTCAAACTGGGATCCCAACTTCGACCCTAGGGACAAGAAGGTCGCCGTGATTGGCAACGGCGCCAGCGGCATCCAGCTCACCTCGAACTTGCACAAGGTCGTCTCGCACCTGGATCACTACGCGCGGAACAAAACGTGGATCACAGCGTCCTTTGCCGGCGACGAGACCTCGATCGAGCCGATTCCTATCCGGGAGGATTTAAGAGAGACCTTCCGCAAAGACCCCGAGGCGTACCTCCAGTACCGCAAGGAGAACGAGAGCAAGTACTTCCGCCACTTCACCGGCTGGCTCAAGGGATCGGCCGAAAACGACGAGGCGCGGGAGAAGTTTCGCAAGTTCATGAACGATCGCCTGAACAAGAAGCCCGAGCTGATCGACGCACTTATCCCCGAGTTCTCTCCGCACTGCCGTCGCCTGACCCCCGGGCCGGGCTACCTCGAGGCCATCACTTCCGAGAAGACGGATTACATCCAAACGCGCATCAAGCGCATCACCGAAACCGGCATCGAGACGGAAGACGGAAAGCACCGCGAAGTGGACGCAATCTTCTGTGCAACAGGCGCAAACGTTGACATGGTGCCGCCGTTTCCTATCACAGCCAAGGGCCAGGACCTCACGCAACTCTGGCGCCCCGACGGGCCTTACACCTATTTCGGCTCCGCCACTCCGGGGTTCCCCAACCTGCTCTTCATCCACGGCCCCAATGGCAGTGGGCGCTCCGGCACGGTTCCGCACAACGTCGAGAACCAGATCACGTATTTCGCGAGGATTCTGCGCAAGGCGAGCCGCGAGGGCATCAAGAGCATCCAGCCCACCAAGAAGGCGGCGGATAACTTCACACAGTACTCGGACGCCTTCTTCGCGACAACCGTTTTGTCGGAAAACTGCAGCTCTTGGTACAACAGCGGCAAAGCTGGGTCCAGGATCCATGGACTGTGGCCGGGGTCGGCAACGTTGGCGACGATCGTGCAGCGGGAGCCCAGGTGGGAGGATTTCGAGTATGAGTATGTCGGGGACTCGGAGAATCCTTTCTTGTGGTACTTTGGCAAAGGGTGCACGAAGCAGGAGCTGGATCCAGAGGCTGATGTTACGCCGTATTTGAAGGCTGGTGGCGTTGATGTCAAGGATGTCCATGAGAGCTGGTGGAGTGTGCCATAGATGCTCTTACTAAGGAACCAAGGCGCTTGACAGAAACATTGATAGATACGGAGGTAAACCAATTGAATACGCTTCCTCTCGATGGGACTGTAATCTCTCTAGGGATAACATTATCTTCAATGGCACCGCCCATAACAACTGAATCTAGTTGCTTGGTGCAAAAGCTTCCATCCCATTACGTGGATTTCTTGATGTCATTTTTCAGCCCCAACACTTAATCACGTCGATCAGAATGAACCTGGTCTCGCCATCTATAGCTTACCGGCGTCACGGTACCCTATGCAGACCCTTTGACCCGAGCGTGAACGCCAAGCCGTCGTCATTGATGGTGGCATCTCGGTTGGCAACCCCAGAGTGCCCAGTGCAACAGACCGGCATACCATCTTGGAGCCACAGGGCCCCATCCCACGTGCTTGAAGCAAGTTGACATGGGCTACATTGTCGCAAAAGCCCTGGCGATTTGCGCTTATTTCTAGCTCTCGCGTGTGTTTTTTTTTGGGTTCATGCTGATAGACTGTGATGGTGAAAGAGATGCGCGTCGTGGTACTCCGGCACCTGTGCGCCGGCAGCGGAATGGCGTGCTGAACCCGGTTGATTTCGCAACGCCGAACCGCATCACCCACCCAACCAATTCCCCGGTCGGCGGAGATTTCCAAAAGATGCCTGACGAGTTTAGTTTCAAACGCTGAGCTATTGGATAATTGGAGTAGCTTGGGGATGGAACTAGGATAGTTGGAAAAGAGAGTAAAAAAAGTTTGTCTGGACCCTGCACCTTGAGTCCCGGCATGTGTCGATGGCACATCAATTTTCCCTCTGAGAGAAGTTGGGCTGCAGAGAGCAGCACGACAACCCTGTCTATGACACACATCCCTGCATACCCAGTCTGTGAGTCTTCCTAGTCTGATCCATAAGACGAAGGAATCCCGTTCCCGTTGTGGTCGATGTGCGACGAACCACCCGGATATTCACGCCTTGGCCAAACTCCTTGAACCGTATTGTCGTTGTTCAACACTGTTTCTTTCACCTTCCAGTGTTTGACTGAAAAGATACGTCGAAATGGCAGAGTACGCCGACGCCTCTGCGGGCGATGCCATCCCTCCCAAGTCGGAGCGTCACCCAGGTCAGCTCTCCCGTTCGACGCTGCGTCATCAGCTACTTTACAATGACTGACATGAAGCATCGCAGTGCGATGGTACCGCTCGACATTCTACAACATGACAATCCTCGGCCTGTGCAACCTCGCAGCGCCGGGGATCTGGGGCGCCATGAATTCCCTCGGCGCTGGCGGCGCAGCCTCGCCCAAGGTCGTCAACGCTGCCAACGCCTTGACGTTCTGTCTCATGGTCGTGTCATGCTACTTCTCCTCGGTGATTGTCCACTACATCGGAATCAAAGGCGCCTTGATATTTGGAACGTGAGTGTGCCCGTCCAACGCATGTCTGGCATGGGGAATGTGCTGACGCTCGTCCAAAACAGCATCGGATATGCTCCCTTTGCCGCCGGCTTATACACCAACAACCGCTACGGCATCGAGTGGCTCATGCTTCTTGGTGCGGCACTCTGCGGCATCTCGGCCGGCGTCTTCTGGATGGCCGAGGCCGCCATCGCCATCGCCTACCCTGAGCCCTGGAACCGCGGCAAGGCACTGGGATACTGGCTCACCTATCGCCTTTGCGGCCAGATCCTCGGCGGCGCCATCAATCTCGGCCTCAACGCCGACAACGACCAGGCCGGCAAGGTCTCGTACACTGTCTTCATCATCTTCATCGCCATCCAGGCGGTGGGTCCGTTTGTCGGCTTGTTTCTGAACAAACCGGATAAGGTCGAACGGCAGGACGGGCAGAAGGTTAGCTTGGCCATTTTGGAGAACCCGTGGCATGAGATCAAGGCTACGACGAGGAATCTGTTCACGCCAAAGTTCCTCCTCATCGTTCTCTGGATTGGCCAGGCCGTTTTTGCGGAGGCTGTTTTCTTCACCTACCTTGCCAGTAAGTCTTGCCAGGCGTGCCGTCTTGGGGGAGTGCAGTGCTGACGAATGACGCACAGCATGGTTTTCTGTTCGATCCAGAGCATTGGGCTCTTTCCTGTCCGGCATTGTCGCCGTGATTTCTGGCAATCTCCTCGGTGTAAGTCACGTCCGGACTGGTTTATTACGAAAAGCATCCCAAGAGACTGACTTTACCACAGCACTGGCTCGATCGTGCCAAGATCTCGCTCAAAACGCGCACCCGCTCTACCTTCTGGGCTCTTGTTGTCACCCAGGGCGCCTGGTGGCTCTGGGCCACCATCCTTGCCACGCGCTTCCGCCAGACGCGCCCAACGCACGACTGGGCCAGCCCGGGCTTCGGCGCCGCCTTTGCCGTTTACATCTTCCTCACTATCGGATTCCAGCTCAACTACCTCTTCCTGTACGTCCTCTCCTCCGTCATCGGCTGAATCTGGTCAGAGCATCGCACTAACAGAGACAAGTTACTTCATCGTCACGAACCTAGCCAAGGGCGAGGAGGAGGTGATCCGCTACGCCGCACTCCTCCGTGGTGTCGAATCGGCATGGCAGGCTGTCAGCTACGGCCTTACCTCTGTCACGCTTTTCGGCGAAGTGGGCGCCATCTATTTCAACTTTGCTCTGTGGGCCGTTGCCATCGGGCCTGCGTGGCTTGTCCTAAGACATTTCGGCTCCGGGCTGAAAGCGAACGTCGAGGAGGTCCGGGAGGTCAATGCTGTAGTGTCGAGCGAGGACGGCGAGTCAGATACCAAGCAGCACTAGGCGCAGGAGACGCGCTTCAGTCAGCACCGATACCAAGTTGTCGGGATTCAGCAAATGGCTCCGTTAGCCTGGTGCCGATCGCGAAGATAGGGTCCAATACTGCCTTGGAGATACTTTGTAGACGTGTACCCGCTTCGTCGGGTTTAATTTGTTCGTCTGAACCTTAAATAAATGACATGTTCAAGACCTAAATCACGCGTGAACGGCGAGTCAATGAGGTGCTTATCGCCAGAGTAGTGTACAATGGCATTGTGCGAATGACAATTGGCGAATCAAACCTTCGATATTGCATCGACTCAGGCGCTTCCACTTACCCCTCGTAAAATGGCACTGTTTGCCGTTGACGGGTAGTGTCATCCGTCAGCATGCCACGAGATTGTCCGCGAGTCTCCGGTTGGGCCATCTCATTGGAGCTAACATGACGTGATGGCCTCATGTTAAACTCTGGGCCCCACGACACGCGATTGCTGGCGGAGACCGTCGAAGCTCTCCCTCTCAAGGTAGGTGTGCAACTTGCAGCTTAACCGCCTAAAGTGCTATTAGTTAGAGATAAGGAGGGGTCCTGAAGATCTCCTCCGAGGCACTCGTGCAGGAGCTTCCCTGGTAGCTTGGCAACGGGCTGTATGGGAGGGCGGCATTGGCGTGGGGTCCGCCATGCCCATTGTGCGTCGTCGTGCGTCTTGCACCACCGAGCCGTCCGGTGGCATCATCACCCCGGCTCCACGGCACCGGACCCACGCCGAACATCGGGAGGGGCATTTGGGGTAACTTGGAAGACCAAAGACTCCGGGAAGTGTCCAAGGTGCGTCACGTCACGCCAGCTTCGACGCGACCCCTCCAAGCCCTATTGCTACCCCGCGCTCGCCGAGGGCAGCTCGTGACTTTTTTCTCTGAAGCATTGTGCCGTGGTTCAGTCCTCATATCCTTTTAGACCCTTTCCTGGCGAAGACATACCGTGCATCCAGAACACAAGCGTGTTTGAGCGAATACATCAAAGCAGCCATGACTGACACGACAGGAAACAAGCCGAAGAAGAGCCTCGTGCTCAATGCCTTCGTGGAGATGTGTAAGGAGCCCGCGTCCTCCTCGCCGTGTGAAGCGGAAGATAGACCGCAGCTGACAGTCGCCATGCAGGCAGTGGACACCAGTCTCCTGGGCTCTGGAGGCATCCTGAGGACCAGTCGTGGCGCTTCAACGAGATCAGCCATTGGGTTGAGCTTGCGAAGCTGCTCGAGGAGGCCAAGTTCCACGGCATCTTCATCGCCGATGTTCTCGGTAGGTTCTTCGTCCAGCGCTCGCAGCACGTGAAAAGTCGCTGACACGCGCGAAGGTGGCTACGATGTGTACTCCCAGTCTCTCGACCCTGCCAAGATCTCGGGCGCCCAATGGCCTGTCAACGAGCCGTTGGCGCCAATCGCTGCCATGGCTGCCGTGACCAAGAGCATCGGCTTCGGCGTGACGGTTTCGACGACGTATGAGCAGCCGTATCACTTGGCAAGACGGTTGTCTACAGTAGACCATCTCAGTGGTGGCCGGTACGTGTCCCCGCCATCTGCCTGAGTTGCTCTCCGACTGACAATACTGCAGCTTAGGATGGAATGTCAGTGTTTGACGAACAGCGAGTGAGCGAACCGCATGCTGACATGGGCAGATCGTAACCAGCTACCTGGATTCGGCGGCGAAGAACATGGGTCTCGCCCAGCAGCCCCAGGTGAGAGCCCCTTTGATCTGCTACCGAGTCCCCATTCCGGCCACTGACAACCACAGCACGACGACAGGTACGCGCAAGCTGAGGAGTACATCAAGGTCATGTACAAGCTCTTCGAGTCCTCATGGCGCGACGACGCCGTCAAGCTCGACCGCAAGTCCGGAGTCTACACGCAGCCCGACCTGGTCCGCAAGATCGACCACAACGGCCGCTTCTTCACCGTGCCCGGCCCGCACATCGTGCAGCCCAGCCCGCAGCGCACGCCTCTCCTCCTGCAGGCCGGCACCTCCAAGGCCGGCAAGCAGTTCGCCGCGCAGCACGCCGAGGCCATCTTCGTGTCGGCGCACGCGCCCGCCGTCTGCGCCAAGAACATTGCCGAGATCCGCGAGCTCGCGCGCACGCAGTACGGTCGCAACGGGAACGACATCAAGGTGCTCGCGCTCGTCACGCCGATCTTGGGAGCGACGGAGGAGGAGGCGCAGAAGAAGCTGGCGGACTACAGGCAGTATGCCTCGCACGAGGGCGCGCTGGCGCTCTTTGGCGGCTGGACGGGAATCGACCTGAGCAAGTACGGTGACGACGAGGAGCTGAGGCAGGTCGAGAGCAACGCCGTCAAGTCGACGGTCGAGGGCTATGCGCGGTTCTCGCCCGGCACATCCAAGTGGACGAAGCACACGATTGCGGAGCACGTCAGCATCGGCGGCAACGGACCCATCTTTGTGGGAACGGCGGCGCAGGTTGCCGACGGGCTCGAGACGTGGATTGAAGAGGCCGATGTGGACGGCTTCAACTTTGTGAGTGGCGGGCCTGTGTTGTGTTTTGGTGCATGACGAAACGTGTCAAGAGACGAGATTGCTGACTTCCGAGCGCAGGCGTACGCCCTCTTCCCGCAGTCCTTCAAGGACATCATCGATCTGCTGCTGCCGGAGCTGCGCCGTCGCGGTCTGTTCTGGGACGACTACGCCGTGCCTGGCGGCACATACAGAGAGAACTTTTACCGCAAAAAGGGCCAGTCGGGTCCGTTGGACGAGCACGTCGCGGCGTCATACCGATGGAAGGCGGGTGTCCCTGCGGAGGAGGCCAAGATTCCGGAGTAGATAGGGAGAGAGAGCGTTCAGAAGAAGAAATTGAAAACTTTCACTGGAATTCGGTGGAATGCGGTGAAACTCCGAAGCGTTGAAGCTATTCCCAGATCCTGTATGTGCAGTGTGCCGAGAGAAAGAGAGTGAGAGTGGGTGGGTTTCGCGTTTGGTGGACATCGCTCATTCCAGACCTGGCGGCACGGAGATCGGCCGAAAAAGAGTGGGTCCGGCGCGAGGGTGAACGCGAGGGACGCGACCTAAAGCCGAGATTCGTCCGGCCGAGCTGTGCCGAAAGAATGGCTCGCATCTACGGAAGTTTGGAAGCGGCTCCAGTTTATTTTTGCATCGCTGCTCTCGGGTACATGATGCTTGGACAGTGGGGGGGGGCCTGGTCGAGGTCAAAGATGCGAGGTTTGACACATTCAACATTTGCACCTCTGCAAAACCCTACATGGTTCGGAAACATTGCAGTGGAATGGAAGCAAACACCAGAACGAGTGGGAAATCTCCTGACCGAAGCCTCAGCCCAGAATGGCCTGGGTTGGCGCTGGTCCCGGCCGTCTGATTCGTCAATGGCTGCCAGCGTTGGCGCAGTCCGCGGAAGCATCGTGGCGAGGTGCCTGGAAGATGTGCTCCCAAGCCCTACCAAGAGCCGGCCGCCCAGGACCAGTGGCGTTGTTCCCGCGGTGCAAGGCCAGTCAAACTCAGCAAGGTGAGTAAGGTTCCCGCTTTCGCGGTCATGCGGCTGTCTCCTGGGAAGGGAAGGGTGTTACCGACGGTTACCGAGACTTAAAGCCCTCCGCACACCAATCAGACGGCCTCGCGTGCTGACATAACACGCTGCAAGACGTCCGCGCCTCTCAGAAAGCTCCCAGCTATCACGGAGCTCCCCTGTCGCTTTCCAGGTTGCGCTGCGTCATTCCCCACCGAGGGGCTCCAGGGCAGACTGAAGTGACCTGATCTTCCACTTGCTCGCGCGTCTCTCCTGAGAAAAAGGGACTTGGCCAGCATTTTCCCTCTGTCCTTCACTCGACAGCTCGTAGTATAAAGGCTCATCGTCACCCACTTTCTACCCCATCGTCACCCCATCCCCGTGTCCTTCTCCTGCTCCTTTGACCGGTTCTCTGGCCAGGCTTATCTCCCCCATCTCCGCTCTTTTCCCTGGGCGTCGTCCCTCTGTGAACCTCTCCACTCCGTCTCGCGGCCGTCTCTTCCTCTCCTGCGTGTTTGCTCTCCTACTCCCCTATCGCCAAACCTCCTACCCTCTCGGAATGGCGTCCCCCGTCGCCTCGGCCGCCCTGCGGTCTCGCATCAAGCGCGCCTCGATGCTGAACAAGCTCACCCGCCCCCAGGACCTCCTCCAGCACTTCCCCAACGGCGCCTACATCGGCTGGTCCGGCTTCACCGGCGTCGGCTACCCCAAGAAGATGCCCACCTTTCTCGCCGACCACGTCGAGCAGAACAACCTCCAGGGCCAGCTGCGCTACAGCCTCTTCGTCGGCGCCTCCTCCGGCGCCGAGACGGAGAACCGCTGGGCCGGCCTCGACATGATTGAGCGCCGCAGCCCCCACCAGGTCGGCAAGGCCATCTCCAAGGGCATCAACGAGGGCCGCATCCACTTTCACGACCGGCACTTGTCCCAGTTCCCCGTCGACCTCGTCTACGGCTTCTACACAAAGGACCGCCCCAACAAGAACCTCGACGTCGTCGTCGTCGAGGCCACCGAGATCAAGGAGGACGGCAGCATCGTCCCGGGCGCCTCCGTCGGCGCCACCCCCGAGCTCGTCCAGATGGCCGACAAGATCATCATCGAGGTCAACACCGCGCTGCCGAGCTTCGACGGTCTGCACGACATCACCATGACCGACCTGCCCCCGCGCCGCAAGCCCTACCTCATCATGGGCGTCGAGGACCGCATCGGCACCACCTCCATCCCCATCGACCCGGAGAAGGTCGTCGGTGTCATCGAGTCCGACTACCCCGACCAGACGGCGCCAAACACCCCCGCCGACGCCTCCTCGCGCGCCATCGCCGGCCACCTCATCGAGTTCTTTGAGCACGAGGTCAAGCACGGCCGCATGCCCGCGAACCTCCTGCCCCTGCAGTCCGGCATCGGCAACATCGCCAACGCCGTCGTCGGCGGCCTCCAGGACTCCAACTTCCGGAACCTCAAGGTCTGGACCGAGGTCATCCAGGACACCTTCCTCGACCTCTTCGACTCGGGTCGCCTCGACTTCGCGACCGCCACCTCGGTCCGCTTCTCCCCCGACGGCTTCCAGCGCTTCTACGACAACTGGGACAACTACCACAACAAGCTCCTCCTCCGCAGCCAGCAGGTCTCCAACTCCCCCGAGATCATCCGCCGCCTCGGCGTCATCGGCATGAACACCCCCGTCGAGGTCGACATTTACGCGCACGCCAACAGCACGTGCGTCATGGGCTCCCGCATGCTCAACGGCCTCGGCGGGAGCGCCGATTTCCTCCGCAACGCCAAGTACAGCATCATGCACACCCCTTCCACTCGCCCGTCCAAAACAGACCCCCACGGAGTCAGCTGCATCGTCCCAATGGTGACGCATTGCGATCAGACGGAGCATGATTTGCAAGTTATCGTAACGGAGAACGGGCTTGCCGACGTGCGCGGTCTTAGCCCCCGCGAGCGCGCCCGTGTGGTGATCGCGAAATGCGCGCATCCCGTCTATCGGCCCATCCTCGAGCGCTACTTCGACAAGGCAGAGTTTGAATGCCTTCGCAAGGGTATGGGCCACGAGCCGCACTTGCTATTCAACGCCTTTGACATGCACAAGGCCCTGGTGGAGGAGGGCAGCATGCAGAAGGTCAAGAGCTTTTGAGGTAGAAGGCATATATATAGAAAAGGCTTAGCTGCGCATCCACTTGTCTATGCCTCCTAATTTTCTTATAATACCATCCTTGACTGTCCCGGTTTCTTGGGGTAGTGGTTGGGGGTTGTAGATTGAGCAAACTGCAAGGTAAACAAAGATTTTTGGCAATAAAAGCATTACACTTAGAAGCTAATAAAGCTTTAGTCTGAGGTAGGTGTCTCGTACCCTTGCCGACGTCCTTCCCGTCGAGCAACCGGCATTTCTCGAAGGGCTGAAGACCTTGTGCAAATCTCGAAGCCGCACGGACGTCGGCGGAGTGGGCAGTGTCGTCTCGGAGGATCGTAACGGCGATGGACCGGAGTCAACGGTTATTCCAGCGCGGCGTTGGGTTGCGGAACGCCAGCTCGGCCTCTCGTCACAAGCTTTGTCTTTTGTGCAGGTGGCCCCTGGCAGCTTATCGGCGGGCATGGCGTAGTCGACTCATCGTGGTTCGTTCTTTCGGCTGGGCCTCGTGTCTGGTCGCGGGGCTCGGAGATGGGAGATGGCACGGTTGAGGCGTCGAGGATCTTGTTCAATACGTAGCGCGTGGGCGCCTGGTGCAGTACTGTAGCTACCGAGGGAATCGACAAGTCTTCCGGCCGGGCTTTGAGGAGCGAGTGGTGCTGATGAAACTCCGTGGTGTCGCGATGAAATAAATGCGCTTGATGAACTGGGAAAGATCCGATTAGGGCGTGAATATGCGTGGGTCGAGTGACGCGGTACCTGTGGCCTCGGCGATAGCAAGCGCTGGTACTCTGCCCCGGCCTTGGGCGCCAATTTTTGCGGCGCGCAGGTGCGTTGGTAAATGATCGTAATGTGTAGGGTTCCCCGGAAAAGAACGTCTGCCTCTCTTGCGGCAGGCTGGTTCCGATCACCGAGTCTGCCTGTCTTCCTGTCTATCCATCTGCCACACCTCGTCACTGGGCGGAGGTTCGACGCAGCCTTTCAGCGAGTCTTCGGAGACGCAAAGCCGAACACTCCGAACCACGGCCAATGATCCGGGAGCCGGAGAGTAGAATGGTGGGGTCCACTCCCCACCGCCCGCGTCCGATTCCAACCCTGATGACTGGTCTCGGTACTAGCATTGCTTCTCAAACTTTTCACCATTGTCACAAACTTCAAGGCAGCAATTGACAGCGCCTTAGAACCGCTGTAGATGATCACACATGACAACTGGTAGAAAGCCGACAAGCACAAGATGACGGAATGACCTGACAGGCGCCATGGTTTTTGACTTCGTTTCTGAATTCCCAACACTCTATTTTGTCAAATCTGGCAAAGCTGAATCCTGATCCCGTTTCCCAGGTCTTCCTTCAGCTTGGCCTCAATGTCATCCATCACAGCTTGAATCGGCGTGAAAAAGTGTGCACTATCCATTTTTCTCACGGCGCGTCGAAGGAAGCGGATGTCTCTTTCGGGTCCATAGTCGGCCCAGTCTGGTTCTCTGTCTCCGCCCCAAAAGTGTCCAGCAACCGTGTTCTGGTCATCGAAAACGCACGCGCCGGAATCCCCGCTGTCGGACCAGGTTTGGTAATCCTCGCACGGGAAGTTGGAAACAACCATCTTCGCTTCGCCACGAACCACAAACTCTTGGAGCTCGCCAGGCTTGTCTCCAGTAACCTCATGGACCGTCTTTTGGATGCTGGTGCCGCACAACCCACCAATCGTTTGACCTGTCGTGCGTCCGATCTTCCGGTGTGGTGTTCCGTGGGCTGCTGGGCTGGGTCTGAGAGGGAGCTGGGGGAACTGTACGACGTACCAGATTAGCCAAGAACAAATATTTCGAGGGAGAAATGTACATACGCTGTTGCTGAGCATATCCGGGATCTCTACTCGGTTCGGGTTCAGTTCAATCAATGCCCAGTCTTGGACGTAGTCTCGACCATCAGTGTGCACCGCTGTGGTAAGTCCGGAGGTTCGGAACACGGTGCCAAGACGTCGTTCGAAGGCTCGAGCGATGGAGAGGGCAGACCGGAGGTCTCTGACAACCTCGTCATGATCGTCCACCATCTGTTGAACGCAGGGAAGGAGTGTGACTCCGGCCTCCAGCTTGATCTTGAGGAGGGCAATATGTGGCGGCGGATTGGTGTCAGTTCCCAGTTGGAATTCCAGGTGCTTTATCCAACGTTCATGATCGGACCTCGATGGGCTCTCGATCGCATGGCTGGGTAGGCGCATGGTCGTTGCACGAATAGGGTCTCGGCTCTCTACATCCAACCACAATGTCAGTATTTGGAGATTGATTTTTCGCCTCATCCCGTCTTCTATGCCCTCTTTGTTTTCCAACGGAATGTTGCTTCTCTTGCCAGTTCATGGATGATGACCGAGGTAGAAGGAAAGAAAGGAAAATGAGCAACTTACTCGTCACAACATGGTGGCAAGTCATCAGAAGATACTTTGTGTGCCACTGCTCGTCTTCTGGGATGTCCAGGCGCAGCAAAGCCCCTGCAGTGCCAGACCCGCCGTCAACTGGCCCGATAGACCTTCCAAGGTGTTGTCCCACGAAAAGCATGGTGCGATCGTAGGTCATCTCAAAAGTAGCATTGTAATTAGGGATCTTGCCAACCTTCAAAATCGCAGGCGCGGGATTAAAGTATATAACCACAATCCCGACGCGCTGATCAAGATTGAGTCTGTCGAAAATCTCGTAAGTCTGTCCGAATTCGATCCATGAATGATTGAGTAGGCTCAAACTTACTCGCTTAACAAACGCCCTACAGCAGCAAGCAGGGCCGATGCCACTGTGTCGTCAGTGCCATCCTCGACTCCGATGGCAACAGCTGGGTGTCCAGGCTCCGTCGATTTGATGTCTTCAGATGGCATACGAATCTGAAGGAGACTGACAAGTGTCCAAGACGAACTCGACTCGTCCACAACTTGTGCGAAGCGGCGAAACAGGAGTTCAGACTCCCACATGTCGAAGAGACCCTGCTCACTTTGGGGGAGGGCAGAAAAGCGCAGTGGCTGGAGGAGAGGTATGCCCTGAGGCATGTCGCCAAGCTTTGAGCGTACCTTACCAGATGGGACGTCGCCAGCGCAGGCAGGCCGCTGGTAGGCAAGGAAGCCCGAAGCTGCGTTGACTCTGGTCATGGTAAGTTTCTTGAAAGTAGAGGCGGGCTTCTCCGACGTAAGTGGAAGGTAGGTAGCAGGATGTTGACTGACCTGAGTTGTCGCTCTCTGTTATAGTGTCCAAGGTGCTCCATCTCCGAAGGCTCAGGCAGAGCAAAGCATCCATCCATGTTGAACCAACAATGTCGTTGAGCTTAGGAAGTGGAATCGCTCAAAAGCTCGTGGGAGGCGTCAGACAGCCGAAGGTTTAAAAATGCGCCACACCTGATAGCACAAGTTTCCGCAGGATGATTACCATAAAGGTAAAAAATAACCGACGCCAGAAGCATTCAGTCAGAGCCGCGTCAACAAGCACGTTCAGTGAGCAGAAAGTCGTGTGGTAGAAATAGGAAGCAGAGATCCTTAGAAAGCCCAGATGAGTGTTGACAAGTTGAAGAAGAGAGAATCAGGATTTGGGTGGAGTGGGTTGAGAAATAGATAGAGCTTCGGTGCGAGGCTCAGCCAACGGGAGTAGGCAGGACAGGCAAATTCTGCCAGTGACCTCCTTCCCATAAGGTCAGCACTTGCTACCCATCTAGGTAGGTACTGTTTAGGCAGCAGATTATATTCCTAGTGGCGTCCACAGTAGGTTCCCTTCTGGGGCGTTCCTTCCCTCGGGGAGGAAAATAATCTCTTTCGGTTCACCACAGCAGAGATGGGTTGTGCCTGCCTAACTGGTTCCATCCCCGCAGCAACAGCGACCACCTTGATCTAGAACCTTGCGGAAAGTTTCTTTGTTGATGGCAGTGAGCATGCAGTGTCTTCTAGGTCCAACGGCGTATTGACTCACATAACATCAAGGTCGGAGAAAGAAAGGGCAGTTCTACCTTGGATTTCAGTCACTAAAGCTTTGAGCTAGTTTGCACACAAGTTTACATCCGTGGCCCTAGGAACATGGCTTAAATATTTCTTCATTGCATGTCTGTTGGTAGATCTTATTTTCGCCGTTGCTAATAATGAGTCCCTGGAGAAGCCTGAACACCCTGGGACATTGATCAAAGTGCCAACACTGTCTGTGGTATCTAGTGTTGAAGTGGGCAATGCGGCAGCCCAACCAGGATGAAAATGGAGCAGTCTAGAAGAATGTTGGCTACACATCTGGAACGGATTACGCCAGCCAAATGATCGAAATCCGATCGCACGTGCATTTTGCCTTCGGAAAAATACGGCCAGGCAAATAAGGGGATTTTCCTGGACACACACACATAATACAGAACGAGGAGAACGTATCAATTGACGTACTTGAACACAAGCGGCCAGGCTGCCACAAAGACCCAGCCGATCTAGCCTGCGTTGCTTGGCCCTCTGGAGGGCCTCGAGTAGCCTGGGAGCTAAATGATTGATTGATTGATTGTACTACGTCATGATTAAGGAACGGCAGCTAATGCTTGAATGCAGACCTCTCATCTACAGTCGAAGCGCTTGGCTTGTCAAGTCCATGCATAATATTCTCCTTTTACTGGCATTGCTTGCAAGTTTCCTCTATATACCTGATTCTTGGGAGTCATTCAGTAATACCTCGTTCGTAAAGACGGCTTCTTCAGGTGGCCGGCCCTATCTACGGCCACTGGCGCAAATCTGCAGTCGCGGTGCGAGATAAATGGTTAATGTGAGTTTGTGGCGGGTTACTTAGAAATTTACTATCCTTCCTCGAGCTAGCGAGTAGCTAGAGCATTATTCAATCCTCGGATAAACTACTACTGCATGATACCTCGCTGGATAATGGAAACACTACCAATTGCCAAGCCTGCATCCGAGAGTGGTCTTTTCATTTTGTCAGGGTGACGTCCATCTCCACACCTCGCCAAGTCCCCGACGATCCTCGAGACGAGGTCGCAGCGCACTCGGCTTCAAGACGGAAATGTCGGACCCCCGTCGCCTCCGACCATCTAGGCCCACCGGCCCTCGTGTCCGGCGCCATCATCTCCGACTCCTCTCAACGAGGCCCTCCAGCGCGTCGACCGCCTCCTCGGGCCCATCGTGCTTCCCAAAATCGTCGCGGATCCCCTCGGCCGCTCTCCGGAACTTCTCGTCTGTTATGACTCCCTCGACCGCGGCCCTCAGCGCCTGCTCGCTTGGCGTGTCCGTTCCAAGATCGACCCCGGCACCGCTCCACGCGACCCGCGAGCTGACGTCGGCTTTGTCCTCGGTCTGGCCTGCGCACACCATCGGAACGCCGCAGCTCAGGGCCACAAGCACGCCGTTGTAGCCCGCGTTGGTGACCATTACGCCGACATGGGGGAGGAGTCTGGCGTGCGGGACGAAGGATGCCACCCGCGCGTTGGAGGGCAGGGTCTCTGACCCAAGCAGCGTTTCTGCGTCTGGGGTTGTCACGACGATGAGCAGGTCCGGGCGATGTTTGAGTGCAGATAGCGTGGGCGCGATGAGGTTCGCCGAGTTCGTCGCATACGTCCCCTGCGTTACGTGAACGACCCTCTCCCTCGGGTGCGCCAGCATCTCACCCCACCACGTGGGAGGAGAAAACTCCTCGTCGTTGAACAGCGGCAGGAGCGGGCCGACAAACCTGACCCCCGGATGCAGATTCCTCCTCGGGAACTCAAAGGCCGGGGTCGTGGGCATGAGGTGCAGCGTGTCCGACCTCGCCGAGTCAAAGAAGCCCGTCGCCGGCAAGGGAGGCAACCCCATGGCCGTCCGGCGCTCGTTCAGCGCGGCCGTGAGCTTCGGGTAGAGCAGCCGCCCCGCCGCCGTGTGCGCCAGCCCATTGAGCCACCGCCCGAAGAACGTCTTGGGGGGTGACCACCCCGTGCCCCAGGGCGGGACCTCGGCGTCGAGGGTGACGAGCGGGTTGATCCCCAGGGTCGCGTACGGCAGGCCCGTGAGGTCGCGCAGGCAGTGCGCACCATAGGCGCCGAGGTCCACCAACAACACGTCGGCGTCGAAGGTTTCCAGGACGGAGCGGTAGGCTGCGACTTGGTCCGGCACGCGGTCCAGGAACATTCTGCGGAGGATGGAGACGATGGCGGCGAGCCCCGAGGTCCCTGGGTCCGGGGCGAGCGGGGTCTCGTCGTGGCGCGCGAGGGCCGCGGGGAGGGGATGAATGTCGCGCCGGCTGCGGTTGTCAGGTGTTCGTGCGATGCAGAGGTGAGCCATGCGACGGTGTGGCCGCGCCGGACGAGGGCGCGGGCGATGGGCTGGGCTGGGTTGATGTGCCCTACAAAGGGCATTGTTGCGATGAGAACCTTCATCGCGAGGCGATCCGTCGACGGTTGCTTGCGGGTTCTGGGGTGAGAACGCTTGATGGCAGTGCTCGATGTGAATGAGGCGTGCGAATTGATGTGGTGTCGCGATGTAGAGACCCGAGACTGACGTTGGTCGGGACGCAGTGCAACATTCCCCGAGTGCGCCGGGGTGTCGGTTGGTGTAACGGAGGCTGCTTAAAGTTTGATGAGCAGCCGCGGACCGGAGCCGTCTGGGGAATGTTTACAATATCCAAGTTCCGTGCATACGAAACTTAACATTCGGCCGGAATCCGACTATATTTGTCCACTAACTCTTTGCTTAGGGTCGCTCTATCTAGGCGTATAGCTGATGAAATAAACGAGGCTTCACAGGGTCTCGCCGCGCTGACCGACCCCTTTCCCGTAGGCCTCGCCCAGGACATGTCTCACACGGGCAGCTCTCGGCTGGCTCGGTTGCATCCCTGAGATAAGCAACGGCCTCGTCTTCGACATCCATCATACACTGCCAAAAATGGCCGTGTGGCACAATGTTGCTGTAGCGCGGTGATGTCGATGGCTGCCTAGAGCTGAGAGGCGCAGATCTCGTCCGAAGGGTTGGGGCCAGGTGTCCGACCGCCTTTCGGCGCATAAATGAAATCGTGGCCATTTCGCAACGGACACTTAAATCGATGCAACTGCTGCTGCGTTGTAGCTAGTCAACTATTGAACCCGCCACGACATTCCATGTACTAACAGCACCGACACGCAATCATGCACCCGACCCTTCGCAGCTTCTTTCTGTTTTCCTTCTTCATCTGCGCCGTGTCGGCCTCGGCTCCTTCGTTCCGCTGTCCGACCTACATCGACACGGTCGTGCCATCAGGCCAAGACCTCCATCATGGAAAACACGAGCCCGGCGACCCGTTCCTCGCGACTATGCACGACGTGCACGACACCCTCTCCAACTGCCCCGGAATCAAGAGCCTGAAACTCCGCGTCACGGGACTGGGGTGCTCGGAGTGGCCCGACAGATGGAGCTTTCCTTTTGACCTCTCCTCCAAGTCGCACTACCCCTCCAAGCTGGAAGTACTGGACCTGGAGGGCTACCGATTCGACGATTCGGCCTGGGAGGAGGCGTCGCAGCCTCCATACCGCACCAATTCAAGGTTCTGGGACAACATCGAGTGGCTCGGATCGGGGAGGGCGTGGAATTGGCTGAGGTGGCTCCCGCTATCACAGGAGCAGAAGGCGAAGACGAACCTCGATCTCTGGCTTGAGGCCATGGACTTCTCGCACATCAAGGAGCTTGCTCTGAGACAGACGCGGAACCATACTCCAGACCTCCGGCCCCTTGTCCCACAACTCAAGTCACTTCGATCGTTGACTGTCATTGGCCAGTGGGCCAAGGACTTCATCCTGGGGCTGCCAGAGGGCTCGCTCACGTCCCTATCGTGGCGTTTCAGTGGCGAAACGGGTGCCTCTGTTCTCCCCGTCCTTCGCCATCACGCGCAGTCTTTGACAAAGCTCGAATGGCGAGAAGCGGAAAGTGGGTTTCGCCAGCGGAAGGCCATGACACCGGAACAGATTGCTGAACTTGGCCGCATGGTTCCAAACTTGGAGAGGCTAACACTCGACATCAACCGAAACGGGACATGGCCGATGGAGCATCTCGAGGCGCTGGCGACCAATTTTCCCAAAGTCTCCCATCTCACCATCTTCTTCGAGATTGCAAGCGAGTGCCGGCGCCAACTGGAGGACTCCTGGGGACAGAGCAGTTATTATAGCAAATGGAAGCCGGACGAGCCGTTGCCGTGCGAGGGCATCGACTCTATGGCGCAGCCTCTGCTCGACCACGCCAATGCCACCAAGCTCTTTGAGTTCCTCCGAGAAAAAAAGGTGGGTGACGAGATAACCAAGGCTGCGTTCTATGCTGGAGATTGGGAGCGGCCGTGGGACGGGGCCTTGGCAGAGGATCGATGGCTCGATGGCAGGCGGGCCTTCGTGGTCTGCGAGGCTGTTGCCGACGGCGCCACGCGGGGCGAGCCGGTGGACAAGAGGATCCTGTGTCAGGGGATTGGCACCAAAATTGCCTCAGCGCGTTCGATGTCTGGTTATGACGAGGACCATGGCCCTTTCGATGATCCTGCGTGGAGAAGTGACTTGGCCGACCGCGCCTGGCGGATGGAGTTGTAGGTAGTTGGCACACCCTGCCGGGAAGGTTTGTCGATTTGGTCCTAGTCAAGATGGCGTTTCGGTCGAACTTGGTGATGCGCCCCGGGCGCGTGTGTCGGCGTTCTTCAGCTCCGTGATCCAACTTCCGATGCCGACGGAGATGCTGATGTTACTCCACCTGGGGCCGTCCCCGAAGCAGACAAAATTAGTAGCGAGCCAGGAGACCATGGCCCTCATCATCTCTTTATCAGCATGCGTGCCCCTACCCTCAGCGACGGCATGGAACCGCGCAGCCTGCTCCGGTGTCATCTGGCTCAACACGTTTCCGGCGACCTCTTCAGGCGTTTTCCAATACTTGCTCGGCAACCCCTTGTTCTCGTAGTCGCCTTTGACGAGCTTGTACAGATCGGACATGGCGTTTCGCTCGAACTGCTCCGACAGCTTATGGAACATGTATCCTTTTTTCTTGTAATCTATTCTTGCCTGTGCCAGCGACATCAGGTAATGCCGGTCGGTCAGGTGCCTCGAGTGGTTGAACACGCGGTCCAGGTGTCTGGTAGCCCGCGGAGCGGACCGGGAGTTCCAGAGGTCGATGGTGTAGTTCATCGTAGACCAGAAGATGCAACCTGCGATGGTGTGCATGCCCGCGCCGAGATACGGCACAATGTCCAGGGGCGGGTCGATGACGCGGACGAGACGGTCTGCCTCGAACCAGAGGCCGTAGTCCAGGCGGGGGCTAAGCCGTCCCTCTGGCGTTTGATCATCTGGCGGGAACCTGAATTCGAACGGGGCTTGGGTGACCGACGTGGTTGGGGGAGTCTGAGAGGGCTTTTCAGGCGATGGGCAGGCGGTTTGTTCAGCATCTATGTCGCCGACATTGTCGTCAGCAGCATCAGGAGCGTCCGTGATGCCGGCCAGGTTACGGGCATCGCGAACAGCCGCCCTGAGGCCGTCAGGGAGGTCATTGCACCTCCGAGAGGCCCTGCAGATCTCTGCGATGGCATTCTTAAGCCTTTGGTTCTCGTCTTGTAGCTTTTGGACCTTGGAAGCGTGGCGCTTGCGGTACTCGCGCTGGGCAATGACACCGCGCTCGCGTCGTCGAGCCTATGCAAATTAGCAACGTCCTTCTGGCCTATCCGTCCGCAGGTTAACCCACCTCAGCATCGGCGGGACTCATCTCCGTTTCTGAGAGCAGCTCGTTATGCCGGTAGGACGGGCCCAAAGATTCTCCGTGTCAACGTTATTGCGGATGACAGACACCCGGGAGCAACGTTCTTGTATGTTGTTGAGAAGTGATTAATCAGCTGGGGCAAGAGGAGCGCTTGTACAGTGAGAACACTGTGTCTTTGAACAGTGTTTGAGTAAGCATCAGAGGTCGGACAGCTCCGGATGCCCCACCCATAACGTTATCCGAGAATGGCGCAGCGGTCCGGGGCTTGGCGGTAGATGGTGGTAGACCTCGTCCAACTTCATCCGAAGGCCGTTTCTCAACGTTGCCAGACGCTGACAGCACACCACTTGGTGGTTCTTCTTCACCCAACGCCGGCACACGATAGGGCGACTTTCCGCATCTGCTGACAGACGCATCGATCTGGTAGCTGAACAATCCTACATCGCGATGGAGCCAGCGCGCACAATAGTGTTGGCCCTCTGGGCGCGGTGTCTGTTCATGAAGCATGGTGTATATAAAAACAGATGAAGAGTCGGATGATTCGTACTTTGCTTTTAAGAAACATCACCTCCAGGATTCTTGCAACAGCCTCTACAAAGCAAGGAAAACCGCTCCCCGAAACCACCATGTCGTTTCCTTCCCCGACCAAGACCTACCACAGAGAGACGTACGCAACCATCTCCCCGTCTCGCGCTGAGCTATCGACCAAAGGTAAACATGCCTTTATCTCGGGCGGTGGTGCAGGTATTGGGGCCTCCATCGCGCAGTCTCTGGCAAAATCCGGCATCTCGAGCCTGGGACTCCTCGGACGGTCGGCCAAGTCTCTCGAAGACACCAAGTCCGTCATTGAGGCTCTGAATCCGGAGACCAAAGTGCATTTGTACGCGGCCGACGTCACGGATGCCAAGGCAACCACTCATGCCGTGGCCTCGTTCTCGGAATCCATCGGTGGCGAGATCGATATCCTCATCGCCAACGCCGGCTACATGGCCGACATCAAGACCATCCCCGAATCCGACCCCTCGGACTGGTGGCGCGCCTTCGAGGTCAGTGTCCGCGGCAACTTCAACCTCCTCCGCGCGTTCCACCCCCACGCATCCCCCTCCGCCTCGGTGATCCACATCTCCACCGCCGCGGTCCACCTGCCTCACATGTTGGGCCACTCCGCCTACCGTGCCTCCAAGAGCGCCGCGACCAAGATGTTCGAGCACTTTCTAGGGGAGAACCCCAACTTGTTCGTGCTCCAAGTGCATCCGGGTCTCATCGGTGGCACGGCCATGTCTGAGAAATTTGCGTCATCGGTGGAGGAGCTGGGCCTGTTGTACGACGACATCGCGCTGCCAGGGGACTTCGTCGTGTGGGCGCTGAGCGGGGAGGCCGGGTTCTTGAACGGGCGTTTTGTGCATGCAAACTGGGATGTAGAGGAGCTCAAGGGACTTCGAGACGGGCTGGAGAAAGACCAGAGTCGTTTCACCATTGGGTTGCAGGGCTGGTTCTAGGCTTCGCAAATATTGGCTTTGGTCGGGATGGTTCCGAGAACTCGTCACCAACGGCCAAGTCTTAAGACCAAACAGCGATTTTGGTTTCGATGCCGTATTTTAAGATAAAATAGCGCTAACCTCATGAGGATTCATTATTCAATCGCGGATGCTATCGCAACAGAGGTTGGTGAGCTACAAATAGCGGCCAAGCCAATGGAGTCTTATAAATAACAAAGAAAAAGCTATTGACTTATCGCTAATGTTTATGCTGACTGCGCCCCTCATGACAAAACCCTCTTGGCTATTGTCCATACTGATACTCTACCTGCAGCACATGTCTTACGAACTGAAGTTGGCGACGAAGTTGTAGGGACTGGCCCGGTAAGTTCTTCGGTTCTTCGACTTTGCTTGATTTAAAATATTTCGGCCGATGAGACTAGCCTCTCTGGATTCGAGTATCAATCACGCCAAGACACCCCAGTCACCATTCGTCTTTAGGTCTTGGAAAAAGACACCAGACGCCTCCTTTTCCAACTCTTCGGCCATGGTCCATGGCTCCCACTTATGCCCTGGAGGGAGGTTTGAATTCTCAAAACTTGTTGTAGTCTCGATTGCTGCTCGAGCCGCTTCGTAGTTGTCCTTGGCATACAGTTCAGGATTGTGTGCCCAAATCCACTTGCCGAGGAGCATTGGCGTACTCCCTTTGCTGATGATGGCTTTCATGTCTTGGTGCATCTCGCGTCGGTTGACAAAGCCAGTTTTTTGAATTAAAGATACACGCCGATAGCTATCAAACAGTCAGATTCGTCTTCAGGTCGTCATTATCAATTTTTCTGGCATATTAACGCACCGTAATGTTTCATGGACTTTTGATGCCATCGGCACGTCAGCTTTACCTGCCATCCTCAGACACTCCGCTAGCGACAAGGCGTCCTCAACGGCCATCGTTCCACCGTTGCCTGACGTTGGTAGAAAGCTGTGGGCACTGTCACCCAGCTGGATGATTCGCGACCATTTGGAAGTCCATTTAGGCTGAGGGTCGCGCCAGCATAGTTTCCAAGACACAATGCAACCATCCGGGGCGTTCTCAAAACAGTCGATTACTGCTTTATCCCATTCTCCCGAAGAGGACAACTGAGCAGCAATTTCGGATCCGCTTATAGTCTTCGACCAGGACTCCTCAGCTGTCCCATCATCCTTACAAATGTTAACTCTGGGCCTTGGAACGCGAGCTTGAAGACTTACCTGGACTGTGAGAGCAACGTAGACCCTCTGGTGCGTCAGAGTAAGAATTAAATGGGTTTTAGTCCTGCAAATACAGTGTTAACAATATCCTACATCAGAGTTTGGTCACTGACGCAGTATAAGCAAGTATTTTCGGTCGTTCGTCAGCTTTGGGAAGCAGTGCCTGAACCGACGGAACGTCTTGTACAGCTTCTGTGGGGAACGATCCCCTCAAGCAAGCATATCCGCTATGAACTGCGCTGATTGGCCGTCCAAGAACGACCGTATGCGATTTGGTGCCCAGACCGTCCGCCGCGACGACAAGATCGCCGGTGAACTCCCGACCGTCGAAGGCCCGAGCAGTTGCAGTTCCACGATTGGCGTCTTCTGAGAATTCAATAATGTTGGTTCCAAATTCGACTTTGATACCAAGTCTTTGCACCTGGTTGAATAGTAGTGCGACAATATCTTGCCGGGCAGCGACGGCACCGATCCGCGTAGGGTAGCTTGCGTGCTTCGCCACCGCAGGCCCGTTCCATTCAATCTCTTGAGGACCGCGAAGCAGCTCACCCTGCTGGCTGTAAAATCCGAACGTGGTGTCGAGCTTGAACTTGTCGTAATCCTTTGCCATTTTGGGATAGTTTTGTAGCGTGACCCAAGCAGACGGCCCAATGGTGAGGATGTCACCTGTGTGATGCTACGATGTAAGCATACCAGCCGAGCAACCGAGCAATAGGGCAAAATCCAAACATACCAATAACGGAGATTTTCTCAGCTTTCTCAAGAATGATCACGTCATTTCCCTTTCTCCAACATTCAAGCGCTGTCATAAGTCCACCAATACCAGCACCCACTATCACGACCTGGATACCAGTGCGGCTACTCCGGGCCACATCATCGACAGTTCCAGTACTAGTTTGGGCCACAGTCATGTTGTACTCGTTGGTCAATAGTAGTATAATAACCTCTGATGAGATTTCTTATCTTTATTCGATCTTTTAGATTTTCTACACAGGTCTATTGAGCATTTATACATCATAATGCGATTCAAATCTGCTTCTTTGCGAATTAATAAGCGGTCTCGGGGATAGGTTACTTGCCGAAGCCTTGGAGGCATGCCGTCAGGTCATACTGTCATACTCAAAAGATGTCACACTTTCGGTGGGTATGCGGTGACTCGCAACGACGTTTCAGCAGGGACCGACAAGATAGCTAGATCATATCTTGCTCATGAGTGGTTGCATCTCAGACATGTAAGCGGCGACTCGAGAGCGGCCTCACTGGGGCCGAGGGACAGATCCACACATCGATTATCCACTGGATTACCTTTCAACGCGACCCAGTTTTATCTCTACTACTTCAACAAGTCAAGAATGTAATTTGTTACTACGTCACTTAGTGGTCTGAACCGCTTCCTCAGAGTCTATTCAAACTTCCGTTGCGGTTAATACTAAAGAGATTGGTTCAGTGAAGCCATCGTTGGTACGTCGGTCGCATCGACCGTCACTCGAGCTGCAAGGTTTTCGCGACCATGGTGGTAGGTTTGATGAAGCCATCGCCGGGTGACTCAAGCTGCAAAATTTTCACGACCTTGGTGGTTGCTTCAACGAAGCCATTGTTAGCTGTGGCTGATGCTGACCACGGCCATGGTCAATGTGAGGTCTGAACCAGCAGTCGCTCCACACTATTAGGTGCTTTGTACTGCATTGAGACATTGAGATCTAGCACAGGCCAGAGGTGCTGCATTATTAGGTTATACATGCTGTAATTTCCTTCTCTACAGGGTGGACTCTACTAGACCGCTCATGGGGGGCTAGAACAATTATTTATACTAAATATTAAAGAGATTACCGTGGTGGTTTCACAGTTTAGACGAATCCTTCCGTAAAAAGATCACCGCTGTTGGCTGTACCGCCTATCTTGCTTCCTGAGACTCCGGTAATGTATGACTTAATTGATCAGGGATCCAAGGCATCTAACAACTTTTCTGCAAAAGTACTAGGAAAATGGAAGCGGAGAAAACTTTCCAGTCATTATAAACGCCAAGAAAGAGCGTTCTTTCGCAGCAAGATCAAATAGATGGGTAGATATGTATTGCTACTTCCGCGCCCCCAAGATCAAGACGCTTTCGTCGGTTTCTAATGTTAATCTAAACCTGCTTCTAGGTGGGTGTCTAGTATTATTTTGATTGGGGTAATAATCACAATGGAGAACACGGTATCTCTGTTGCATCATTAGTCGGGTATAGAAGCTTCGCTGAGGAAGCATGAATCGTCGTCGACCTCAACGAGCAATTGCATCTTTTACTTTACACTTTTCATGGAGTTTCAAAGAAGATGGCGAGACCGGAACAAAAACTTGGATTCGCGGAGCTGCAACTGCAACCCAGTCTATGCTTTTTCAAAATTGCGAGGTGGGCCAAAGACGGAAAAAGACGAAAGTGGCGCCAGTTCGACTGAAACCAAGAATCAAGATGCAGATCTCATAATCATAACGTGACGAGACTCGTATCGACTGCCTTGGCAGCCAAGCCACATTTGGTGGAAAACTAAGGCCCCTTGAAGGGACTGCGGGTCAGAGTTCGTCGAGTTTCCAATGGCGCGTCACCGGTTGCGTTGAATATTGCTCAACTGATTCGTTTTCAAAAGCATCTCCAGCAAAGATCATGAGACGGTCGGAGAGAGATTACTATCGCCACCAAGATCAAACAGCAGGCATCATTCCACTTTCATTGGCGAAAAGAAATATAACAGCTCTGGCCAAAACAGTTTACATTCCGAGACCGTCTCACAAGTAGGACCGTTAGAATGACTCTGGTGAGCCCGAGACATTCATCAGCCTCCACATGTAACCTACCAACGACAGCAGGCATAGCTAAGAATTTCCTACTCAGCAGCTCTACACCTTGATCGACGTGGCATCAATACAGGCTTACGGTAAAGTGTTGATGGCTTCGACGTTGTGAAGATTGAGGCTTGCTTAGCGTATGTAGGACCGTTCCTTGGTCTGCTACATCCGAAATTCCGGGATATTGGCATCGACGCCTCTTTCCCCAACAAGTGAAATCACTACTGCTGACATTGAAGTAAAGCTGGTGGCATAAATTCAATCATTTTCCCTTTTCAAACCTCGAACAAGTTCCCATCTTCATCGCAATACCCCAAGACTGTATAATCTTTTAAGAACAGCCGCAAATTCCCAGTATCTTTACAATGAAGCCAGCCGCGTACCTTCTGGCTCTTTTTGCTTCTGTTGCGCTTACCGCCCCTGCAGGCGTGAAGCGTGCCGAGGAGCTTGACATCTGCGAGCTAACCTCTGGTGGAAGCACCGGGGACATTGAGAACGAGACAACAAAGGACATATCCGTCCTTCCTGTTGTGTGCTCGCTAGGCAAACCTCTTTGCTGTGCAACCGATTCTTCTGATGTCGAATCTCTGCACTGCGCCGCTCGTATGTTCTCAAAACCATCACTCAATTAAGGAAGACTCTTGAATCCCAGCTAAGCGGCGACCACAGCTTCGACTGCACCCGTCACTATTGCTGGCTTCGAGGCGACCTGCCTGGTCAACGGTTACAAGCACCCGAGATGCTGCGTTCTTGACCTCGTAAGTGATTTCTGCAATAAAGAACTTTGTGATACGTGTGCTGACTAGCATATCCTAGCTTGGGCATGCTGTTTCTTGCGAGAGTAGTCTCGTCTAGGGTCATCGTTAGTTCCTCTTGAGCGTAACACTCATTTACCTGTCTTGACATGTTTGTACTTTGGTCAACCTTGCTTTTCCTTTGTCTCTGCACACAAGTCCTAATCTCATAGTCTCTGCGCTTTTGTACGATAAGCAGATAGTTACTCAAACATATTAAAGTTCTGTCCCAATCTCTGAACGAGTTCGATCTATATACCATACCAGTCTCGCATACCTGAGTTTCAATTGGCCCGTCAAAGCTTCTTCGGGGGATATCCAAGTCATTGACGTTGGCTAGCATCCACAACTCTCGTCGTCTGGTATAAATCACAGAAGCGGCGCTCTCAAGCCGCCGACCTCACTGGTTCGTCCCACAAACTAGCAAGCAATCTTCGATCGCTATCTCAATGTCAACTCTTGACACTTTGTTTCGATCTTTCAAGTCCACTTACCCTGTCCAAGGCTCCCTGGCATGCTGCACGGCATGATTCTGACCACATGTCAGTAAGTTACTTATGGGGGTCAAGTGACAGCAACTCACATCTAAAAGCAACACATTTCCTTCTTTCCACGAAATCAGGGCTCTTGTTTCCCTGCGTTTGGTATTAGAAGCATGCGGCTGGGGCGGTGGCATCAAACCCACTTGATGATCTCAACAGCTGAGTCAAGAAATTCTCTCGGAATCAAAGAGCCATCGCCGTACTTTGAAAATCAGCCAAAGCCCATAAGATCTTCAGTGGACCATCACTTACGAAAGCCGGCGGCTGATACCTCCCCTCCTTGTTGACATGAGGGGGCTGCAACGTACCGGCGTCGATCGCGTTCAGGAACCGAGACACTACATTGTTGAAAAAAGCAGTATCTCCTGTCCGTGGGTGGTCTCTCACGGCTTAAAAAGAAATCAGTGAATATTCTTTTCAGCCTGCTGAAATGTGTTGCCTACCAGGCAGGTGTTGCCAGACTCTCAAATCTCCCAATGGGTTGCTGTCAGATTGGTTTTCCCAGACCCACTGCGCCGTCGGCAAACGCTTCACCTCGGTTTCGACCTTCGTTCGGGCAGTCTCCGTATCGTCGCTGTCCAAGACGGTTCGACCATACGCCTGCAGAAGCGTGGTTCCCGCAGAAGACGTTTGATCACGAGGTCCGTTTGGATAGAACAATTGATATTTGACGCCCTTGAATGCAAGTGTCAGGAGGCAATGCGTGACGATACGTGGGTATGATCCGAACCTTGTTCTCAATTTCTTTGATAAATGCAGGATGCCTCTCTTTCAGCCGGCGGTAGAGCACAACCGAGTTGTTGATGGGTGTTTCACCACCTACAATATCAGACTCCAGGTAACATTTAAAAGTAAGCATGGTACGCACCCGTCTCTGGTGCCGCTGCGCAGTAAAAAAAGACATATGCCGGATAATGTGGGCTTAGTCCGAATTCATTATGAGGGTAAACTGGCTGCGTGTTGGGACCTTCATTGGCCGTCGCCACGTTCTTGGCGTGTATGGTGCGCCGAACAGGGTTGCCAATATCTTCGTGGGCGGTCCAGCCAAAAGCGTGCGCAAACTGAGAAAATTCCTCCGCACTTTTCAGACCCAGGTTCTGGAAGTAGACCGCTCCGTGCTTGTCCAATAGAGTTCGCAGCTTCTCGCTGGATGAAAGCTCCTCAATCTCGGAGACAAGATGCACGATGTGGGTATTCGGCTGGGATGCCGCCAGCGACAAGGGGAACAACGTCTTCTCCGGGTATGGAGCCGGTAAATGAACTGCGGGGCCGTACGGAGCTGGCTTGAGCGTCTCGGTGATGGATCCCATTTTGACCGTTTCGTTTTCAGAACTTGAAGAGATTTGTTCTACAAACGTTGAAATAGGCTTATTGACTAGTTTTACCACAGTCGAGGTCTCCTTGGAAGCTTTTATTTGAATCTAGGCTCACGTTTATGCCGGAGCTGTCTTGCGCTCTCAACCCAGCGGATGACGAGCTGTGGAGATCGCCGTCCGCTCGCAGATGTCGCCATCGCACCCTTGCAAGCACGACGCGATGTCGGACCAAAGGCCGAGCCCATCAAGCCTATCCAAGGGTCCAACCCACGTTTATCCTTCAGATTTTCGCTGGAGCGCCGACAGACCGCGCCCACGCCGGCGGCCTGTATCAGGGATGCGTCCCCAAGAATTTTGGGTTCTGATCCCCCCCGGCCAACGCTGGCCGGGATTGTCTCATAACGATTTTCAATAACGCCACGCGAACCAAGCGTTACAGTTACATTTTCAGCCAATCTGACAACTACCCGGTATCTGGCGAGTGCGGAGTCTCAGCACTTGGGCGGAGAGAAAAAAATCAGATGGATGTAACTTTGCGGACGTTGGCCGCTTGCGACCTGCCAGGATAGAAACGGATCTACCACAGGATGATCTAGGTGGAGGGGAGTTCTCTTAAAGAGCTCGACGCCGAACGGCCCCCATCTCTTCCGCACTTGCATGAACTTAACCGTTGCGTCGGGATCGCAAGCAACCAGCCAGCAATGTCGTCAACCGATCATGCAAAGCAGCTCGAAGAGGTTGACCAGGAGGTCCAAGATGCTCAGCCTTCAAAGCCCGTCTCGCGCTTTACCCGCTGGTTTCGCAGTCCTTTATTCAACGTCATCGTCGTGGGCTTAATCTCGTTCACTCAACCTGGCATATGGAACGCTCTCAACAGTAAGCTTAATCATTGCGACGATGTCGAACGTAGTCCATACTGACAGAACCTCCAAGGCACCGGTGCGGGCGGTCAACAGGAGCCCTACCTTGTCAATGGATCCAACTCCCTGACCTTCGGTATCATGGTCTTTGGGTGCAGTTTCTTCGCCATCATGGCCAACAAGATCGGTCTGAAGACGGTTCTAATTATCGGCACTCTCGGTTACGCACCCTACTCGGCTTCAATGTACGTCAATAACCGCTATGGTGTCGAATGGTTCGTCCTGTTTGGCGGCGCAACTTGCGGTGTTGCCGCATCTGCCTTGTGGGCGGCTGAAGGCGCCATTGCTCTCGGATATGCCGACATCAAGGACAGAGGAAAGTACACTGGTATCTGGCTCGGCCTTCGCGAGCTGGGACAGCTCCTCGGCGCCTCTATCCAACTTTCTTTGAATGTCGATAACGGCCAGCGAGGAAAGGTGGGATATTCAACATACCTCGTGTTGATCGCCCTTCAGTGCCTTGGTCTTCCCTTGGCCCTGCTGGTATCGCCTCCACAGGAGGTCATTTACAGCGACGGGAGGAAGATTGCCGACCCGACAAAGAACAAGGCTGTCATGGGCGAGTTCCGCAAGTGGTTGAAGCTGCTCAAGAAGAAGCAATTCTACCTCTTGATTCCCATTCTTATCGGCTTCAACTGGAACAGCACATACCAGGGCATCTACCTCACCAAGTATTTTTCCGTCCGAGCCAGAACCCTGGGCGGCTTAACTTCCGGAATCGCGGCATCGGCAGCTAACATGTTCTGGGGATGGTTCTACGACCTGAAGTGCTTCAGTCGCCCGCAGCTTGCGAAAATCACTTGGGCTTCTTTCTCAGTCATCATGCTAGGCCTGTTTGCTTGGCAGGTCGCCAACGAGAAGCTATACGAGGACACCATTCCGAAGATTACCCTCGACTGGACTTCCCCAGGATTTGGTCGCGGGTTCGCTGTCAACGTGCTTTTCCGGTAAGTTGTTGGTGTACACCCGTCATGAATTTGGAATTTGAGCTAACACTGAACCAGTTTCATGAACGAATCGCACTATATGTTTGTTTACTGGCTTATGGGCACGTTCTTCGATGACATCGAGACCTTGACCCTGGGCGTCGGTCTTGTTCGATCCTTCGAGTCCATTGGCTCATGCTTAGCCTTTGGTATTGGCGCAGTCAAGGTCTCGCCCATGGTTAACCTGGTCGTTGCGTTCGTCATGTTCGTTATTTGTATTCCTGCCACTTCTTGGGCAGTCTTCCTTGTGCCTGAGCGACCCATAGACAACACGAAGATGGGCTCTGACAACATCCCAGTGGAGGGCAACAAGGTCGCAGACCCAGTCATCGTATCTGCCGCTGCTGCTGCGACGGACGGACCACGGAGCACTTAAGGCGCGAAGAGAATGTTTTGTATATTTATCTGCACAATTCCCGGTTATTCCAATCTGTCATAGACACAACCTTATATTGATAACTGGTCATGATACCAGTTTCCAGTTCAGATCCTAGCCCTGGCCGCTTACTCATACAGTGGTAAAGCCCCAAACGTTTTATAACGTGGATTCTTTTACTGAGAAAGAGGTTCTACCCTTCAGGTTCAAGAATAATATGGTTGAATACTAACCATGAAGGAGCCTGAAACACCGGAAGTCGATCCCTGACGAGCCAACCCGGTAGCATGACTACGAAAATAGAACTAAGGTAATCATTCAGATGGAGGCTTCGTCAAGATTATCGAAAAAGTTTTCGTCTTTGAATGGGACATTGGCTTGCCCAAAGTCCGTGTTGTTGAGAGCGTTCTGAACAGTCGTGCTCATAGCATCCCAGTCGAGAACAGGATATGTACGGCCCGTTGTGGCCGTGAACTGCAGCTCATGGTTGCGCAGCGTTTGCGTGAAATACTCCACCTTCAAGCTATCACCCTCTCGCTGTGGGTTTGTTGTAGGTTTGAAGTCACCGTGCCCTGAAGCTGCTCCACCGAGGATCGACGGGTTCTCAACAGAGGGGTTGTTGAGCCAGACAACGACACTTTCCCAATCGTGTCTGTGCGAGCCGGCAGATACACCGTCGTTTGGCATGTCCTTGGGGAAATACCATGCATACATGATTGCGTATTTATCGTTGTGCCACGTTCCTCTAGCGTAGGTCTGGCCCTTGCTGGTATCTTTGCAGCCTCCGTCTGAGCTGCCGCTTGGCTTCAATCCACCGCTATGACTTATGTCAGGCGCACAAGAAATGCCAAGTTGATAGATTCTTGATGACATACCTTGTATTGCCGGCATCGTCGACAGCGGTATACGGTTGACACCCGTGTGCAATATGGAGAAGAGGGTTGAATCTTACAATGGCGCTGCCAATGGCATTGTCTTGGACTTTTTGCGAACTGGGGCTCAGGGAGTCGTGGCTCACTTCTTCACGGCGCTCCAATATATTGTCAAGGGGTGCACCAAGCGCAGCACTCAGCAGGCCGAGAGTGGGTAACAGTGCGCTAACGAGCATTATTAGATGAGGGAGATGAAGGAGCCGGCGTCTAAAGGTTGTTAGTAACGATGATCGGAGCCTAACAACTCTCTCAATTTTTTGAGGTCAAGAAAATCTTACTAAAGCAAATGTATTTATCGAACTGAAACTTGCCACGAAGACCTGCTCCTCGTGGCTGGATGCTACAAAGCGCATGAATTGAGTGATGTGGAATATCCCCAACTCGTAAGGGGACTTGGGGACAAGCTCCTTGGTCTTTATTAAAAGCGCTTCAAACGCAAGCGAACATGACTAGCGCTGTTATTGTCTGTCTAGCGGAGACACTGAGAAGGTGGTAAGCACGCGGCTTTCGGAAATCTATTCGGGCCCGAAGTCTGATGAAGCTAGGGGCAAGAAATGGGGACATGGCACTATCAAAAATTCGACAGCTGCTCAAGTCAAGCGTCGTTGACACAAGGCCATGGATGTGTTGCTGCTCGGCCATTGGCTAGGAAACCACTGAGGTTGGAATCGCTTCTTTACGGGGGCTTTCGTTTTCCCCCATGCTCTGATTTGGACTTCGTGATTCGCTATATCCGAGTGATCTTGTCTAAAATCAGATGAAGCTCGCATAGCCAAGCCGACAAACTTCATTTAGTTGCGGCTAGGGTGTGGGCCTTCCGACGTCACTGAGTCAGATCAGAGTCGCACTCAGTGCAATTCCAGGGCTGAGACCCCAGCTCTCTACCTTATTGTCGATAATTTTGGCCAGCAGCCATTAATCTGTAACGACAGACAGTCTAAGGATGTCAGAATTCTTGATTAGGGTGCACAAAGCGATCCGAGCTGCCCGTGCCAAGCGGGCGTTCTCCGCTTGACCATCGTGGTTCACGCGTGGTTCTCCATGAGGTTAACGCAGTCTTACAGTACATTTTTGACATACTTTTCCGGCCTGTGTAGAATTGGGATGTGGTTCATCTTAATCATGAGAATATACCAACACAACGAGGAATCAATAAACCAAAAAATAACAAATGCAACGTCCAGTGTCACATGGGTTGCTCACTAAAACCAGCAAAGATAAAACACTACAGTGTTTTGCATGGAGTCAAGAAGACTGACGAAGCTTTATAGGCTGAATTACCTAAATCAAGAACAGGACTTCGTGTGTATGAGGCCCAGCCATCATGTTCTAGCAGTGGACGTGTGCCTACTATCAAATGCCAAGCTTAATTTCGTTTGCGTTTGCTTCCTTCCCAATAGGTTGGATCAAGGTATAGCTGCCCGACTTGTTAAACTCCTGGACTCCGTTGAGCAGATACAGAGGAGTCATTTGTCCATCATTACTGAAGTATAACTTTGGTCTTTCCCGACGGTAGTAATCCAGTTTGAAACCGTCTGTGAACTCAACGGTAGTGTTGTAAGCCAGTGTGTTGTTGTTATAAGTCCAGGGGCCTTCCCATTTTCGAGCGTACGCATGCGCACCAACTCTTGGCCCCTTTCTGCCCTCTGCGATGTCAATCATGTGGTGAACTAGAATGTGCCAATGTCCACGTTTGTCCCTCCATAGGAAGGGATCCTCGCTGCGCTCAGTGTTTCGTGGTTCCACAACTAGCTGATGCGGAGCAGAAAAGTTGTCTGCATGATAGATGTTGTTCTTTTCCACTGCGAGCAGAATTTCATGAGTTGGATTATCGGGCGACCACAACGGCCAAGGAGCGGGGTTTGTAACATTGATGACTTGTGGAATGGGAATTGTCCATTCTCTTAGGTCTGGGGAGGCTGAAACCGAGATCGTGTTGTTCCACTTCTGAGAGCGGCAAACGTCGCCGACCTCAACATCTTTCCCGATGAAGTATATGAGAAACTTGTTGTCCGCTGGACTCCAGACCACTGTCGGATTGTGATGGAAAGTGCTAAACAGTGTTTGGGCGTAGTTGTAAGGACCCTTGAGTCCCGTTCGAGACTCTGCTCTAATAATGGTACTGAAAGGCCGCCAGCCAGCCAAACCGCAGCCATGGGACATTTGCGATGTGATGAGATGGAAGAGTTCCTTGTCTGAACGATCTTGTATTATGTGGCCTCCCCAAGATGAGTTACCAGCACCTTCTTTGTAAAAGTCTGTGCCTGTCGCGTTTGTATGGTTGTATCCAGTCCATCGCTCCACGGGTTGAAGATCGAGCTCGCTGCAATCGGCGGAACGCCATCCTGAGTCGCAAATGCAAGAGCCGCTCTGGGAACAGACGCCGTTGAGACTGCATTCATCGTCCGTTGTACAACCCTTCGCGATGGCTACAAAGAGACCAAAGACGAGGACAGCTAGAATCAGTCTCATGTTTGTCGTCACTGGGATAGTTTAAGCCCAATTCTAACACTTGTCACCTTTTACGGCTGTGTTGATTGTTGCGCTGGGTTCTTGTTATGTGGGCGACTTTCAGCTGACTACCGCTTGGCAATCTTAAGGATCGACGACTTCATCATTTCGCTCGTCATAACGTTGCCCGAGTTATGCCGATTTTCGACAGTCATCCAGCGGGGAAATTCTATTCCTCGAATCTGCTACAATCTCTCCACGTTTCCCCGCAAAGGTAGCGGACTGCACCCTGCTTGCACGGTTTATCGCCCCCGCAGCATCGTATTTAGCCAGAGTTCACAACTTGACAAATCCAGTTATAGATCGGTCTGTACTTTTGCCTTCTGAGTTGGTGTGCTGTTCATCATTGGTCGTTCATTTAGCACATATTAACCACTCCAATCCATGAATTGAAAGATGTTTTCTTTTCCCCTCTCTTTGGCTTGGCGTTGGGCATGTTGTTTTCGTGGTTACGTTGCTCTGCACCAATGTCGACAGCCAGTGTGACAGGAGCCAACTTGGTATGTAACACAAAGCAGGGTCACGTAGGGAAAACCCTTGAGTTAAAAAGTAGCTTGTTCTAGATGAAATAAATATCTGACGCGAAGTTGGTTTTTATGGGCCCACTTCGCTTGGGGCGACCAGTCGCATGGAGCGAGGTCGTTTGGTAAGGCGGTCGGCCATAAGTAGCAGAATAGTGAGTGGCAGCCTCATGTTGCTCTGCGACAGCGTAGTATTAGCAATTTATATCTCTAACAATCCCAGCCATGCAATATCTTTGCCATTCCGCCCCCGGGGAGCGGGGGGAAACGTCCTCTTTTGGCTTTCGAACTCTCGTTCTTTCACCAAGCAGTCGTGCACACCGGGATCAAAGCGACTGGTTCCGTTACTAGCGTGATGAAAGCGTTCCGGTCCCTAGGAGAAGGCAGCCGTATGGAATCTATTGCTTTGTTGTACAACAATACACTTTTTCCAGCTAAACGTTCGAATAGAGTGACTCTCTAATTACAACACGGATGCAGGAAAGGAGATAAGTGTATCCACATCAGTGTGTGTGTTTATTGATGGCTCCCAACGTCACCTTTGAAAGGGCGGGCTACGGAGCAAGATTTCAGGGGTTGAGCATAGTTTTGCATTATGATGATAAGACGTCTCAATACCAAGAAATTCTTGTGCAGTTACACCTTAAAGCTACCCAAACTTCATATTGTTTATATGTGACGACATTTAACAATTGTTCCTGTACTCTATCTAGTTCATTATCTGCGAGACTAGACGCACCATTGGCCTGACTAACTAACAAGCACCCAGGGAAAGTTGGCCCTTGCAGTTCGCAGTAGTTGTAACCTTGGGGCTCTCTTGTCCCTTGTTGACACCTTTGAACTCCTGGCAAACCTTCGTCACACCCGCGCCGCAGGACCCAGCCACAGTAGCAGTGTCTCCGAAGTTGGAGTTGATACCAGCGATCAGATTGATGTTTTTGGCCTTCAAGTTTTCCACTACAATGTTTCTCGGTCCACCATTGTTGAAACAATCGCCGCATGAGCGGTACAGACGGCCCGAGTCGATGGCAGTGAAGTTCTTGACGGTGACAGTTCCTCGGCCCTTGTGGAAGACCGCTGTTTCTGCACGGCCCTGAACACCGCCGCCCTCCACCAGGACGTTTCCGTTTCCATTAAGTATGATTGAATCTGGTTGGTTGAGAAAGTTAGTCTTGCGTATAATTTTAACGAGAGACCGATATCGCAGCATTATGGTGGGTGGCGGGCTAGCAACTTACAATCACAAGCGCGACGGAACCAGACGTTCTTTAACGTACAGGCACCTCTGCAGTGGATACCTTCGACTTGGCCTGCGCCAATGATAACATTGCTAAGAGTCGCGCCATCTTCCAGAATGAAGACCGGATGGCCACCGGGAGTCTCAACGTCAGTCTCGCAAGATCGACCGCGGTCGTACTCTCTGTTTCCTAGGTCTTTGGAGCCAGAGATCGCACTAGGTGCGCTTAGCGAGATGATGGAACCAGCTCGAGTAGGAATCGTAAGTGTTTGGCCTGCGACAACGCTGGCGAACAGCGCTGTCCAGATGATCTTTGCGAAGCCCATGGTTGAGCGATTGAACAGAGTGAGGATTTTGAAAAGACTTGATTAATTTGGGCGCTTAAGACGATCAGTAACTGTCTGATAGGAGGAAGAGCCTGCTGCAAAGTATGGATGGTCCTATCTTAAGTAGGCGTTCTAGTTCTGACGGACTGCACCTCCAACGGGTACGATGGAATTAAAGGAGGGAATCCCACCCAGGTAAGAACCTGTCAACAACTCCGCCGGTTCATCATTCGTTGTACAGTAATTAGGTCGCGGCAGCCCCTAGCAGAATGTACATTTTCCCGCGTGGTTTTCAGAAACCCTGCCGTCTTGAGCCCATGGAATCCGTGCAAACGATCAGAACCTGGTGGATGCTGACCCAGATGGTGCTGTTGTGCACGGATGTGAAACGTTCATTCGTGGCTAATTCTCAACACCACCAAGCCTACTCGTAATTTCTCCAGTGATAAAAACTTGGATCTTGCTCCTCTTTGGTGGACACTCCACGCGGAACATTCCATTCATCACGTTTCTGTACAATTGTATCTCTGGGCGCGGTCTGATTGAACTAATTAGCACTACATCTCCGGCTGGTGTGAAACATCTGCCAACAATTACCAGGGGCCATGAAGGGCCCAATCCTTGCGCCTTCATAATACGACCTACTGACCAAGTCTAATTCGACTCGCTCTGTTGCTTTTCAAGTCGTTGAATGATAGGTATCAGCTGCTTTACAGAATACTTTAGAAGAACGACTTGAATGACTCCGAAGGACCATGGAATACATTAGGTTTCGCGAGAAGAGAACGATGGGATCACATATTTGGCTCGAAAGAGTCCTAAGGATCATCGAAGGGTTGCCGAGTGGAGATAGGGTGGTTTGGAATTAGGGTGAAGATATTGCATTGCTGCAACTTGCTGACGCCAAGATTTATCACGAGACCTTACCCTTGTAACAGAAAACCAGTCCTGGTCCACAGAGTTATGACGCGCTCCATCACGGGAAACGTACACTCTAATTTATGCACAAGCTATCAACGAATGACAGAGGTCTCATTGGTTGAGTCAAATATTTTTTGAGTGTTCGCTGGCCCCGGAGAGTCGCCCGACTTTTTAAGCTTAAGCTTGAATTGACCTCATACGTTCTGGGTTGTCCTAACTGCGTGACATTTGCGTGGATCATTGTCGGGTTAATTGGGCCTGAGCCTGTAGATCTGCGCTAGCTAACGAGCCTTCTCCAGGACAATATTTTTCTTTTTGCTAGCAAGATACCTAGTAAATGAGACTATTTGCAGGCTATCGAATGGAAAATAATGGCTTTCCCTAGAGGGAAACCTTTTTGGTCTTCCTTAAGACCGACAAGCTCCGAGTTTGGGGTGGAAAAGAAAAAACGAACGGGATCCTTAGCTCAAGGCTGTATTACTAATCATACCCCCGCAGCTCAACCAGGAATGAGTCGTCTCTGCGACAGACCTTCAGTGAGGCACCAAATCCCTAACACCAGATACGGGCACAACATCTCATCATCTAGCCACAGAACTGAGCTCTGTTTGCTCTACAAGCATGGAATATGATTCGCCACTGATTGGTGCCAATGATGAAGATCGGTCAGTCACAAGCCGTCGTTCATCGACGGCTGACAGAGCCACAAAACGGCACCAGAAGACCGCCGGCCGTAAACGACAGAAGACCTTTACGGGCTGCTGGACGTGCCGCCAGCGACATGTCAAGTGCGATGAGCAGCGACCGAGATGCAAGCGCTGCATTACAGGCAATTTTGACTGTCAGGGGTACGGCACGCGACTGACCTGGCTCGCCCCAACGAGTCAAGGAGGACTGAAGAGCGGTGATAAGAATCGCGTACAGGCCGAGGCAATCCCTTCATCCGACATTTCTAAGCAATCATTGAATGATGGAATCTCTTCGACTACATGTATTCCGGTTCGCAGCCCATTCTCGACATTCCGAGCTTCCGAACCACGACCCACGCCAGAGACATGGAGGGTTACCGGCCAACGTGGCAGAGTTACCAAGGCGAACGACCAGCCGTCGGAGGACCTTCAACGAGCAAATACTATAGGCTTGGGACCCGTCCAACACAATCCAATCAACGATTCGATTAACAAGGCAGACCGTCTCGAAGGAGTACTGAATGAAAGGTCCATTTTGTCGAACTACGATGACGCGGTTCACTCGGTGCAAGATACTCGGCAACTCGACCTATGGGCAATGGACAACAGTTCAAGTTGGCCGTTGGAAGAAGACCAACTTCCCTCGCTTTGGCATACATCTTCTCAACACAAGTCGAAGGGCGGCAGGGGCCAATATGACTCCTTCGATCACCTGTCTATACCTCGCATAGGTGGCCCGATGAGACCGTTGGAGGTGCTATCAGTTTCCGCCCGAGAACGGGAACTCATTAACCATTGGGCGACAAACCTTGCACATAAACTGATCCCAATCCGTAGCCCGACTAATCCTTTTCTGACCGTTGTTTCGCCGATGACACTCGAAGGGAGTCGGGTGGCCCGCACGAAGTCCACCTGCACGGTCGCGTTGTTTCACGCAGTTTGCGCCATTTCTGCAGCCCATCAGGCGAACCTTAGTGGCCACCAGCTTGATGACGGGTTAATGCTTCACCACAAGCAACTGAGCTTTCATCATCTCATGCAGAACTTGAACTGCAAGGGACACGATGAACGGATGGCCAGCCTTGCTACCCTGTGTCTATGGATACTCATCCACTTCATCACCGGTACGCCAGGGGCCTGGCGGGAGGTCATCAAGGTGACCAGAAATCTCCTCGAAGAGACCAGCATAGATACCTGGAACCAGTCGACTACTGCTGCACTGACGTATCAATCCTTTTCCTCTGCTTTTGCGTTAGTCCAGTCACAATACCTCGGACGATTGGAATTTCCCGCCCCGTTGAAGACCTATCTGCCGGGTGTGGAGATGTCCAAAAGCCAGATTATGCCAGCACAGTCTCTTGAGCTGGTTTATTCTTTCAATGCAAAACTACTACAAGCCCCTTGCCTATCGCCGGACGAGCTTGATCAGCTAGAGATCGAGTTCGCTCTTTCCACGCCAGAGCCGTCTACGGATTTCGACACTCGCAACACAGACTCGGCCATGGTGCACCATCACCGCTCGCTGTTTTACTACGCCAGCCTGCTCTACTTCAAATGCAACTCTGGAAGACGGGGCCCTGAACAGGAGATTCAGAACATGGTTTCCAGGTGCATGGACCACATGGAGCATCTCGAGCTGCTCCAAAACAATAGCAGCCCCAACACATGGATATATGCAGCGGTTGCCTTTGAGGCTGCGACACCGGAACTACGGTACAGGATGAGGCACTTATTCTCTAAAAGAAAGTTACTGGGTATTGCTACGTGGGACACATTACTTCTCGCAGTTGAAGAGGTCTGGATGCGCCGTGACACTGCGCATTCCGGGTTTGCACCACAGCCTTGGACTCGCGTCCTCGCAGAAATGCCGGAGTTTGACGTAATACTATATTGATTGTGACTAAAATTCTGTCCAATCCTGTAATTAAGCAATTTAGACGATACCCTGCGGGTCCCGTTCAACTTCCGCCAGCAGATCTCTCGCCGTTCTAAACCTGATTCCAGAAAAGTACTTCTCGCGATGAGCCGCAACCTTGTCCGCAGGCAAAGATCCAGCGTGGCTGGCAGAAAATATGCCGTACTCTGCCGTGATTCGCTCCTCGCCCTCGGGGTTGGGATGAGCAACAATATCGTCGATCAGCTGATTGAGGCTGCGGTGCTCAACGCTCATTTGGGGGTATTTCTCTTGCATCAAGGCCGCAATGTCGTTCCAACTGGACTTCTCTGCCGATAGGTACGTGTGTCGCTCCCATCGAGGAGCCCGGAGCAGTTTAGCAACCGCGCGGGCCACGTCTCTGGCAGAAGTTAAGTCCAGGGGCTCCTTGCCAGTGCCCGGGATCAACATAGTTTCAGTCTCGACATTGACAGGAATCGCATCTCCTTCGTGCTGCAATATCCGGTTGCGACTCGGTACGATATAGTCCACGAACCAGCCCGTACACAGCAGCGTCCACTCAAGCTCATCCTGTTCAGCTAGTTCCTTGCGGATGACTCCTTGGAGGCGGGAGTAAAACGCTGGTTGATCCGGAAAGTCCTCCAAATTGCCGCCGTACTCGGCAGGGATGAAGCGCTTGCAGGTGATGCTTCTCTTGGCAGCTTCGATGAGGCGTCGGTGGACCTCGACGAAGGCGGGCTTATAATCAAGGATAGCCGAGATGAGAGTGCTAGAGCCCTCGATACCCTCGAGGATGGACGGGATGGAGTAGTCCGTGACGAACTGCCGGACGCCGACTAGTTTCTCGAACTCGGGCTTGAATGACCGGGTCAGGATGACGACGTCGATACCTGTCGCCGGGAATTCTTCAGCAAAGTAGCGTGCAACGCTGCCGGAGCCAGCAATAGCAACGCGCATATTGGGTGGTTCGGTATTGGACTGAAGGCAAAGAGGTATATGGAAGATTGGTAGAGGTATGCTGTCTAGTCGAAAGTCAGAAGATTGTGGTTTCAAGACTCTCTCTGGTTTCTTGAAGGTGGACAAGCTGGCTGTCTTATATATTCGCTTGCTTCAATTACTTTTCTGGCCACCTCGTGTTGACTTTCCGAATGAGGCATCCCTAAGAAACCGGTCACGACATGACAAACAATCAATTCTTTTCGCACAATTGGAATAAGTTGCATGTTTCAAAGGTCAAAACTGTAGGTTTATAAGCATGATGATCTAAGCTGAAGCATTTAGCTTCAATTCAGACAAGGAAGCCGACCTGGCAGTGTAAGCAGATAGATCATTTCCTGATTAGGCAGTTCACAGCGAGCTCAACCATTGGCGGCGGGGTCACGCTTACGTGTACATGTGTTTGGGCCCAGCCAGTGAATGCCAGAGCATTTCGAGGCAGGGGGAATTACAATGTGTACATGATTTCTTTCATTCTAATACTTGTAACTTGTAATTATAAGCAGAATTATGAAGTATCAAAGTTCTAGGCTTGGACTAATTTTGCTGGCCTGGTTTTAGAACAGCAGTATGAAATTGTAGGAGTACGGAGGTTTATTAGCACGCAACTAGCTATGCTCACAGAGTCGCTTGTGTTGGCTACTTTTCTCCAGTCCACATGGCGATTCATTTCAAATCAAACGTTCTCGCTTAAGGAATATACTCAAGAAGACCGCCATTGATCATGTTAAGATACTGGGGCTCCTTGACAATCTTCGTGAAGAGCAAAGTGTTTGTTTACATTTTAGATTCTCTGGCACCGTCCATTAAGACTGGGAAACTTCAAACCTACCACAAGTCATTATGTTCTCTAATTTATCGCACCCTTATGGCTTATTTTTTCAATCCAACCATTTGCACTACCTGAAGCTCTAGAATTCAAAGATGTAATAAATAGCGCTAAAATAGACTATTTTCTTGGATTTCAAGTTATCTTACACTCCAAATTTCTGCCTACAATGCTCACACTTGTATACGATAGCCGTTGCCAAACATATACGAGCGATGATTGCCTCTATTGAAATATTTCAGCTAATACATGTACTCTCGAGCAGCGTCAACTCCCAATGCTCGGCTTGGAACAAATCTCATACTCGTCCACCTAAGCGCCACACTTTCTCCCTCCAACTATTTATTGTCAGACTCAGTGTCTAAGCCTTCTTTCTTAAGAAAGCTGTATCTTACATAACTATCTACCATCCCGGCCTCGGTCAAATTTCGAATTTATTCAAGCACAGGTTGGGTGTTGAAGCTGAAGTCGTTGACCTAATGCGTCTCTTTATTCGTGGCCACCACTGGACCGTCGCAAAAAGTTGCAGGTGCCGAATATTCCTGCATAGAGATGGTGGTTGGCATCGTAAAAGTTTCCAATAATCGAATTAATAACCTGACACTTGGCGGCGTGGTTTTTAACAAACTCGTCTGATCGTCATCATATCGAAAGGGATGCAATCTTTGAGGTAGAGTACCCCGTTGAATATGTGCGATTGCGGTTTAGTTGGATTTAACTAGTTGGTAAATTGTGACTCTGCTTGTCTTTGGGCTCAGACTTTGATAATCAGTTGAACCAAAGAAAGAAAGCAGCCACTCATTATTGGGGTTCCCGAGACCAGGAAGTGATAGTCAAGAACATGCTATGATGGTGAATCACAACCTTTTGATAGCAACACATGTTGGTGACTGTGATTAAGTCACAACCTAATATTTTTCAACGACGTTGTCCACCTTTCCAAATCAACCGGACACAGCTTCTGACTGTGCGATTGATCCTGTGCAAGTAACATTGTACCCATACAATATTCTCTTCAGCAGTCATGGAAGTATTATGGTCCTCGAAAGTCCATGACACTTGAGGTTGGCTAAATCGAATTTTACACATGTAAAACTAACGACCTTGTGATCGGGTGTCGATGTGGATAGCCCAGACCTTGAACCCCATCATGAAGTGCAGCTTCGTAAAAGCTAGTGGCACAAACTAAAAGCTCATGTTTGTCGACGCCTTTCAATTCTTACTATCACTATATATTTGAAAGCAAGATTAGGAAATACAAGAACAAGATGGTAAGAAATATCGGCTACTTGAGTGACGGGGATGTCAATTGGGTGAGATTGAGTGCCTCATAAACTAGCCAACGGCTAGGCAGCAGATTTCTGATTGAGGATGTTTACCTAGGAGAATCTTGTTGAAAACAGATCATATACAGCTCCTAAACCCCCAAAAGCATTGAGATTGTGCTCCACAGCAGGCATCAGCTCATGTGGAGAGACAAAAGAGGTGTGGAGACAAACAGCATAGAACGAAATGATTTCCCCGAATAGCATGAGGCAACACGAACCACATCACTTGAGTGTTTCGTTTCAGGCTGCCGCTGATCTCGTCTGGTCTTTTAGTGAGGAAGGTTTATTTCGTGGTGGTGCCCCGCGACGTAACCCGTGAGTACGGCGCCGCACCACTCCACTCCGGCTGCAATATCCGCCGCCTTGAAAATACGCCAGACATGGCCCGTTGATCAATATTTCGAGACTGGAAATGCCCCGGACTCCTCACGGAAATAACACGAACTTCTTTCATTATTTCGATCCGGCTAACCTGAAAAGCCGGCTCTGGTGGAACGTCTTTGTTCTTGTGGTCGGTGCTTACTTGGCCCGACCGGTCCCGGACATTTTGGGGATGGCCGAAATACACCGGCTTTCAAGACCCCACCATCGCCTGATCCTTCAAACTGTCTCAGTCCCGCCATCGCCCGACAATGCAAGTCCCATGCGTCAGCTCAACTCAGCTCAGGCTTTCTCCCTTTTAAACAACTGGTCGTCCTGCTGCACAGCGTCTGCCAAACGTCAACCCAAGACCTGCATCTAGAATCAGTGCGTCGCCATAACATCCCTCGAACCACTCATTACCGTACTATTATCCGACATGGCATCAACAGCAGCAATTCGCCGCTTGCGGCCAACAACCGTCGCGGCAGCCGTCGCGGCAGGAGGCATCGGTTTGGGAATCATGTCAAAGCTTCTCGTTGGAAATGCGTCCGCGGAATCAGGTGCGCCACCAAAGGTCTTCGGTGCGGGGCCTGCATTTGTGTCGTTGCCGCTAGAGAGCTCGGAAGAGGTGAACCACAACACGAAGCGTCTGCGATTCAAGTTGCCGCAAAGGGAGGCTGTTAGCGGACTCTCATTAACATGTGAGACTGATGATGATTTAACTGCATTCAATGAGACTAACACTGAGGCAGCGGCTGTCCTCACAATGTCATGGCCCGAGGGTCGATGGCTCCCCGTCGCGAGACCGTACACGCCTATTCAGCCACTGGGTAAGACCACTTTCTCAAGTTCAGCCTGAGTTGCAGCGCTGACAGAAAACCAGACGACACGGGTTATCTAGAACTCATGGTGAAAAAGTACCCTGATGGAAAGCAGAGCACGCACCTCCATTCCCTCACACCAGGTCAAAAGTTGCTCTTCGCCCTAGCCATCAAGGGCCACCAGTGGAAGCCCAACAGCTACCCTCATGTCACTTTAATCGCAGGCGGCGCGGGTATCACACCAATCTACCAGCTGGCTCAGGGCATTCTTCGCAACCCGGAGGACAAGACAGCCGTCACACTCATCTTTGGTGTCAACTCGGACCAGGACGTCTTACTCAAGAAGGAACTCGAACAGTTCGAGAAGGAATTTCCTGGGAGGTTCAAGGCTGTTTACACCGTCAGCAATCCTCTGCCGAACTCGCCTTTCAGGAAGGGTTATGTGACGAAAGGATTACTGCAGGAGCTCGGGGCAGTGCCGGAGAAGGGTGCTGAGACCAAGGTGTTTGTGTGCGGTCCGCCGGCAATGGAGGCGGCGCTGGTTGGAAAAAGGAGCGCGCCAGGCGTGTTGCAACAGCTTGGGTACCGCAAGGACCAGATTCATCAGTTTTAAAGAGAAAAAGACTTGTTAAATAGATTGTATCTGTCAAGTTCTCCAGCGTTTGACTGGAAATTACTCTTACACTTGTATTGAGAAGAATGACGGCCAACGTTTTTTGCGTCTTCTTAGTGTTTCCACGCGTAATATATCACAATTAGGTCATAATCATCAATCATATTAACCCGCCTTGCTAGCTCAATCGGTAGAGCGTGAGACTCTTAATCTCAAGGTTGCGGGTTCGACCCCCGCGTGAGGCTCAAATCCTCACCGCGATTGGCAAAGCCATTCTGACGGGTTAACTTTTGTCTTTTTGTGTCTTCGTCATCCTCCTTCGATTGCTTTTGTGAGAATTATAGGCGACGACCCCGAATCATCGCCTCGGCGAAATGAAATAGTCTGTGTAAGAAAACTTTGCGTTGGATTAGGATTGAAGTGGAGCTGCGCCAACGATGAAAATTCTGCTAGGGCTAGTGTTTATGCTCATAATAATCAACTGTAGCCAAGCTATCAAGCGCTTACTTTGTTTATTCTAGCTTGTGTTATTTATTTGTTGTATGTTAAAGGTTGCATTATACATGTCCCTTGATGCTATTAATGGCGTCATATGCAACCCAATTGCCCGACGCCTAAAGCGTCATGTATGCACGTTCGAGTACAGCCATGTTAATGTCATGATCCAAAATAAACTATAGCTGCTGACCAGAACTCAAGTTGCGGTATTAGGAACATTAAATAACATTTATGGTATCAATGCCGAGACAGCTTCATGAAGAAAATGCCCTTTGATCGAAACCATTCGTTGACATGGCCACCATCCGAATTAATGAGCGGCCTTAAATCTCGTCTGCGAATGGGTTCTGAACTTTGGTATCAGTTACAAAGGCTCCCGCTGAACACAATCGTGTTCTCTAGGAATAGACGAGGATATCTGACCAGTCGTTCTGTCCGTTACTTCTAGGCTCGACACTGCGATAAAATATATCCCGTAGCAGAAAAAGCAACAAGCTAGACCAAGACATGAAGTTTTGCTGTTTGTGAACCAGTCACGCAAGTGGCAAAAAAGAATTGCGACTGCGTCTCGAACAGCCATTGTAGAGATATCCCGAGTAAACTCGTCCTAAGAATCTGTAGAGGGAACATATTACTCTGATGTAAAACCTGTTGTGCTAGGTTTATACGTGAACACCTAAGAGATATCGCTGACTGCATCAGAAAACCATGAACAACTCCATTGGATTTGGGTTAGGGGACAGCGGCAAAAAGCCACCTGTGATGAGGTTCCGATTGTGGCTTAGGAAATCTCAGCATACATATGGACGAGAAGCTTCGTGCCGTTTAGCAGGTGAACCTCATGTCTGTCCACTTGGAAAAAGGTGTCACGTAGATTCTCGGACCATAGTTAGAGTGGCTGGCAACGCCAAGACGGGGTATTAGGTGTAGGGGAGCGTGCCAGCGTTCCACGTCAATCAACAAGGCAATACGCCCTGAAGTTGACGTGACGTGACCTGTGAGTGTGCTTAGGATTTTCTAGGTGAAGCCCAAATATGTGTTGATGCTGCAGACACCAGGGCGTTCATATGACTTTGCGATGTGAACTTCTCAACTTTTAATTTATCGTCTAGGTTGACGCCCCCCTGTTTCTCGTAGCATATCCGCGCATTTCGGGGTATCGATCCCAACAGGCACAGCACGCATGGATATCATCAAGTGCGCAGCGAGGGAAAACATGTCGACAAGCCCCCACCTGCGACCGGACGGGAAACACAATGTATGCATGCGTCCGTGTGAGGAACTCACTGGATTGTGGGCTTCAGTCTTTCGACAATGTGGCTGGTTGATGTCCAGGAGCGGAACATTAATGTGCGAAAGGTTCCCCGGGAGGAACGGGGCTGATAAGATAGAGTTGTCTGAAGCCGGCATACCGAGGGGAAGGGGAGCGTCGCCTTCGGAAATCCTCTTTCTCCGCATTCCGCTCTGGCCCCCACCCCGCTCCCAGCGAATCAATTCCTCCCGTAGCGGAAGGGTGGATCCCGGTTTCTCGCAGCGAACCCCTTCAGCGCCGAGTCGGGCCACGGTGCCCCCTGGGCCGTGGCGTCCAGTGTGTGGGAGTGGAACGTGCGGCCTGGGTGAGGTCAGTGCCTGGCCCACATCAGCTTCAACACCTTGCTGCTATCTGTCCAGGGGAATCGCGACCATCACAGCCTGTTCCTCATCACGACTTAATCGACTTCACAACTTGGCGGACGACACTTGCGAACTCTCTACGGCCTGCGACCGACAACGAAGCCTTCACATCCTGGCCACCTCGATCATTATCCAGCGAACCTGTCATTGCCAGCGTCCTGCTTTGCTCATCGACCCCCGGCGCCTCCGTGCTTCCAAATTCCCACCCGACCCTCGTTACTTCCCTTCTCCCTGCAATCCTGGCTTCCCCGGCCGGGTGAGCTGGTCGAGGACGTCCAGCGCCAGTCGAATGAATGCAACCCCTAAATCCATTTCTCGCTGCCTTCTTCCGAAGCTCCCTGCCCTCCCAGTGTACGCCGGTACATCATCATATCCTCCTCGTTCCGACCACCGACGTACTCCTCACATGTCGCGAGATCGAGAGTGGCTCGACCTTCCATGAGGTCATCACTTCGGAGGAGTTCTTAGCTAGCCATGTGCTCCGCATACCGGCATCCAACACCGCGGCGGCCGCCGGGGGCAAGGATGCAGCGCAAAACCTGCGAGAGCTGAGGGGCAAGGCGAAGCAGTACCAGACCATCAACGGTCGCACAGTTGTCATCAAAGACACTCATGTCTACAGTAATAAAGGTGCGCCCGCCACATATGGGCTTTCTGTAGACAGCCAATGGCTAACGCGCTCATTGCAGGCTTTAAATCGCTTGCGCAAGCACAGTTGCTCAACGATTCGACATGGTACCCCGACATGCTCGAGCCCCGTCAATGGCTCATCTACTATATTTCGCGACCGCTGGTGGGGGTATGGGAAGAAACCAAGATCGAGCCGGCGATTCTGGTTGAAGGGATAGCGAGAAGGCAAGCCCTCGAGCAGAGCCGATCGTCCGCCTCCGAGAGCAACGATGGCGCCGTGCTGCCGCGCAAGAAGGATATCAAGAGCTTCCATGACCTCCTCAACCACTTCCCCATCATCGCGCGACAGATGCAGCCCGGTTTGGAGAAGCTCTTTCGAGAATTCTCGACAGTCTTCGAGCGACCGCTCCCGCCGCCCCCTTCAGCCTTCCGAATACCCGACCCTGAGCCCGAAGGACCGATCACCACGGCGATGCGCAAGGCTAGATCCAACAGCATGTCCGCGGCTAGGCGACCCAACGGGGTACCTAATGGGCTACCCGTTACGGAAAACTTCTACGCCGAGGACGACGAGGATGTGATGAGGGCGTCGCTCGAGACGGCCGTAACTGCGGCAATCGATCTGTTTCAGGGCGTCGACAAGCAACAGCTTTCGATGCTTGGAGCAACGACGGACTTGACGGGCCCACTCGTTGAGAGGCTTATTGAGAGATACGTCTCGGAGAATGTGCACCACCTCCTGTTTCCGCGCCTCAGTGCGTCAAAACGACCATACGACCTTGAATTGGAGGCCAAGATTCGGCAGATGGAGTTTATCGACCTATCCCAGCTGGGAATTGCCATCGAAGGCGGCTCCCGGGGGAAGCATGAACTCACGATACAGCTCGGTCTAGCCGTGGAGGAGTTCAAGAAGATGACAACCGCCATGAGTCCACAAGAGATGCTTGACTTGCTTCTATCCACCATGAAGCTGGTAACGCACTTGACAAACTCTTCTCAGGCGCAAGCGGCCTCTTCGTTGGAAAAACCAACCCTCACTGTCAACGCCGATACACTTGTCTCGCTGCTGTTGTTCGTGGTCATCCGAGCTCAGGTAAGACACTTGCATGCCCGGCTCATTTACATCCGACACTTCATCTTTATTGACGACGTCGACAACGGTGAAATGGGCTACGCTTTGAGCACGTTCGAAGCTGTACTGGCGTACCTTGTACTGGACTCGGCAGGACTGCGGAGGGCTAGTCGACGGAACAAAGCCCTGTGGGACGCTGCTTGCAACGGGAGTCTGGATGACCTGAAAAAGATCATGGAGCCAGACTCCAATGCCATTATTGACGACGATCTTTACGACTCTCCCGAGTCAAGTCGACGGCAGTCTCGTAGCTGGAGCTACACCAATGGCTCTACATCCAGGAGGTCATCCACCGCCTTAACGTTCTCGGATCGCTTTTCGTCAGGCTCTGGCCTCAGTCATGTCTTCCCGTTTCAGGCCGAAGACAACGGCAGCGAGCTTGAGTTCCCTCTGCCTCCCCCTCCAAGGAAGGTGAAAAGGGTTGCTATGGACACAAGAAGCATGTCCAGCGGGTCTGAGATCTCGTACCATTCCAGAGCGACGAGCAGCGGGACCATCGGCAGCGTGCTAGAAGGAGATGTTACGATCGATCGGTTATCGCAGACACACAACTTATTCGGAGAGTCAGTCTTGATGATGGCTGTGCAAAACGAGCGACCGGATCTGTTGCGATACTTGTTGTCACTGAATGAGTATTACCCGCCTTCGGTGGTGTTGGACGACATCAACAACGAGGACACAACGTTGTTTAGCGCTGCAGTTCAGCTGGGGCACACAGAGCTGATCAACATCGTTCTCGACTTCGCCACGACCTCGGCGTCAAAAGAGCGGCTTAGTGAGTATTTTGCCCAGCAGGATATTTGGGGTCGCAGCTGCGCGCATTATCTGTTCCACGCGCCGTTTCTGATTTCTCGGATCGGGAAATTAGTCTCCTGGCGGCAAAAAGACAAGAATGGCCAGACGCCACTTTTTGCACTGTGCCGGTCTTATGACCATGTCCATTACCGCGAAATGGTGGATGCCGGCCTTGATGCGGCCACGGAAGCGCAAGGTGACGGGCTTCCGCTGCACATTGATGATCATGTGGACGCCAAGGGGAACACACTGCTTCACATTGTCAATGACCCGCAGCTCGCCATCAGAGTTCTCCAGCAGTGCGATGTCGACGTCAATGCTACCAACGAAAAGAAGTTCACGCCCCTGATGGTCGCCAGCAAATATGGCAGACTGGACATGGTCAGGACACTGTTTGTGGATGCACGCGTCGACGTTGCAGCCCGAGAGCTCCGAAGCCTGACGGCCGTTGAACTGGCCAAGGATGATGACATCCGAAATAAGATTGACGACCTGGCGCTCTTCAGCATGCCCCCTGCCGCGGATGCCCGTATCACCGGTGTCGTAAGAGCCTTTTTTGTGGAAGATGCGACCATTCGCTTGGTCTTGAAATCGGCCGCCCCGGCCGACCACTTGAGCTACACCGTTACCACGAGCCGCCGAAACCTCTCCGATTTCGAACATCTCGGCAACCTGCTTGCGCTGGAGAATCCGGCATCGTGGATTCCGGCAGTCGCCGGTGTGCGGTCGCCGTTTCAGATACCTTCAAAGCCGTCGAGAGCGGTGCTGAGAGACATCCAGACTCGGGCCGACTGGTTTCTCAAGATCATGCTCAATCACCCAACGTTCGCGACGCATGAGATGCTCTGGGAATTTTTTCTGGTGCCTGACATTCAGCTCGGCATGATGGAGCAGAGGAGCAACCTCAAAGCCGAGACTCGAGCTGAGAAGGTCCGGGAAGAGTACGAGCCCGTGAAGGATGTGCGCGAGGTTGAGCAGTTTGTGGACCACGCGAGAGAGATGGTGCGGAGCGTCAACTACTCGACTAAGAGCGTGGCTAGAAGAGTCAACTCCATCGCCGTTGTCGCATCCGGTAAGTTTCATTTGTCTGGTCCGACCAGTCATCGCGCGCGCTGACCAAAGCAGACCTACACGATGCATCGGCTCTTCTGCACCGCGCCGTATCGACGCTGCCATTCCTGCCACCAGTGTACATCGCAGCACTCGAGTCGTACGTCCGTACCATCGCACCTATGCAGTCAAATCCCTACGGCATCTTCCACTCGACCTTCTTGGCGTCGCAATCGACGATCCAGGCTCTCCTGTCAGCTCTCTCGCGACCGCCCGCCCAGATTGCGCAAATATCAGCTGCGCGCAAGTCGGCGGAGAGGAACTACAACTCGCTGACGCGATCGACACGGTGGCCACTCGGCCTGCTGGACGACACGCGACAGCGCCTCAACGAGGAGAGGGAGGAGAAGGCCCGCCAGTCGCAGGAGCAGGTGGACGACCTCGGTCGCGAACTTCGGTACTCGCAGCAGGTGGTGGCTGGGGAGCTGGCCGGGTGGCAAGACCTGCACGAGAAGATGGGGCGGCGGGCGATCAAGGACTTCGCCAAGGGCATGGTGATCCAAGAGCGACTCCGGCTGGACGGGATGATGCGGGCGCTACGGAGACTGCGAGAAGGCAAGGCGGAGCTCGAGAGGGCTTCCGCTTCTTTGGCAAACGTTTCAGGACAGCCGGGCATGAGTCAATCGACGCACGAGGGGATGGGGACGGATGCGGGCGAGGGAGCCAGCAGTGCGAGCTCGAGAGTGGGCGACGAGGTGGCGAATGGAGCAGGATTTTAGACCCTGCACTACCTTGCGCCGTCGACTTTTCCGTCTGCCTGGGGTGGTCCGGATGTCGTGGATGGGGTAGAGAGACTATTCAACACCATGGACGAGACGCGTTGTATGGAAGATGCGACGCGTCTTGGCCAGTGGTGGTTGCGGGTGGACGGGGGCGGGCGGCGTGGTGGGACGGATGATCAGTCCATGACACCTCTCTACGTCGCAACGGATGAATACAGGCAGGAGCAATGTGTGTGGGATGGGGGAGCCACATCACCTGCATGAGGCAGCACAAGGCCACACCTTTCGAGAATCACGCCTGGTCTCTACTTTTCCGACTTGTTTTTCTTTCTGGATTGTCCTTTTGTGCAGCAAGCAGAGACAGACCTCTTCACTTTTGACGGATACCCTTTTGGCGTCCTTGGCGCGTGGGATGTGTACTAGACGGCCTTTTCTCTTTCTTTCTTTTCGTTTTGGGAGGGATGGTTTTTCCAACGGGTCCCCCCGAGACGAGGACGATTACCCTTTAGACAATGGATACATGAGGATACCTAGACAATATCTTATTTGCCTTTGTTCGTTCAATGGCCATTTGCGGGCTTAAAGCAAGGAGTCAAGGCCCAAAAAGGCCGGCCTCGATGATGTCGGTCAGGTCTCTGTCGAGGTTCGGTGATGCCATTCTGCAGATTGTGGTCTCCAAACCAGCCCCCCCGGTTTTCCCGGGCTGGCTCCGAAGGGCTGGCTGTGCCTCTCCATGCGTTTGTCCCGCTCAAGAGGTCACCGACCCGAACTGCCGGGGGGATCAGTAGCACTTTGCATGTCGTTGGGGTCAAAAGTGATCCGTCCCCTCCCGGGCCTGTTTACGACTTGGCCAAAGGTCCACCGGCGACGGTGATGGACAGCGAGATGTGAGTCACCCTTCCTTGCGAAGCTAAGGAAACAAAAGAGTTCATCATGCATGGCAAGGCTAGGCTATCCGGACGCAAGCCAGGCTAGGTCGGGGGTGGACGAAGAAGCCCACCCATGAATCGAGAAACAAAAAGGCGGTCGTGAAACATCCCGGGAAGACGGCTGGGCCAATGAAGCGGCCGAGACACGGCCTTGGAGGAGCACCGGCACCCGATTGGACGGACGGGTCGTGGTTTGGCAGGTTGGACGATCTGCGGCGCGTCGAGATTGGGCGGGATGATGGCGCGTGGCGGACGGCCAATGGGAAGGGAGAACGGGGCTGAAGAGGTCTGGATGACAAAGGCGGGACACGGACCAGCGCCAGGGACGGACTCGTGTGGAGACGTGTGGGGAGCACGGGCCACGCGGGAGCGGGAAGGGCAAGCGAGCAGAGACGAAAAGACAGGACGGGGGACATGATGGATGCTGACTGGTCTGGTGTGGCGCTTGAGAGAGAGAGAGAGAGAGAGAGAGAGAGAAGAGGAGAGACGAGGAAATGTGGAAAAGCAAGGAGGGTCAAGCGCTCTGGTGCGGCTGTGCAAGTGTCGCTCCATGCCTTGTGTCTCCCCATTTCCATCTCACGAGGACGAGAGTCGTACTACATCGGCCGAGAGGAGAGACGGCGGCGGCGTGAAGCCCTGCCTCCGGGCGGGGAGGGTTTGCGAATCATGGATCAGAGAACAGCCGGCGACTAGTAGGCTTGCCGCCGTTCAGCGAGGAGAGGGCAGCAACGGTCGCACAATACCCGCCTTGATACATTCGAGACATTCTACGGTTAGTCAACGTCGCAGACGGCGGTTGCGATGCGAGGCTTAGACATTTCGGTGCTGTTCACACACCGAGCCATGCGCGGCGAAAGACGAGGCAGGAGGCTCGGGGGGGACGTCAGGATGTGAGCAGCGAGACGGCATCATCGGTCCTCCTCGTCATTGTCAGCATCGGGGGCCCGACTTCGGGGCCAGAGGGGCTTAGGTCAGTCGTACGCGTGTGAGGGCGTGAGGGGGGGTTTGTTAGAGGGTGAGACTGGCAATCAAGCAGGCGGCTGCCTCTTCCTCGAGCCTGTTTTCAAGACCCGTCCCGCCTGAAATCCCGTCCGACCTCACAGTGTCTGTTGCGAGAGGGTGGAGCGAGGGGACTGTAAGCGCCGTCCGGAATCGGGAAGGAGGAGAAGTGAGCTGTGTAGCCCGTAGCCGCCCGGGCGGTTAAGGGAGCCGAGCGAGCGCCTGTTTCGGGGAACACGGCAAGGGTTGAGGCGGGGTTCGGCTGTTTCTTTTCTTGTACAGTGCAATTTCAGCGTTCGAGAGTGGAAGGCGGCTTGACGCCGGACGGTGACACCCAGAGTGGGAGACCCGATCGGAGGTGTCTTAGTGGGAGACGCAGCATGATGCGACAGCCGCCGGTAATCTCGGTTGCCGCTCGGCTGGCGTTATGGCGAGAGTGGTCAGCCGGGGTGGGCGAGGCGTAGGCGGTACGCAATGTCGTGGGCCGGGGACGAGGGAAGTGAGGCGAGCATCGCACGAGAAACCGAGACGGGAAACAATGGTCGACTGCGCGGCGGGGTGCGCTGGCACGCTCGCAGAGCGAGTGTGGAAGACGAGTTGGGAATGCCCTCGCGGACAGGTCGCGACGACAGCCGTCTCTCCCGTCCGTCGACGCGACGCAGAGCGTGACCGAGGCTGGCGCATGGCATCGCATGGCATGGCATCGCAGGTCGCGACAACGCATGACATCGCGTCGAATGATGGCCGCACACGGACGCGGGCGCACGAGGCGCGTCTGTCCGGCGTCGAGGCGCATCTCTTGGATTTGTTGATGTTTGTGTCGTCGTCGTTCGTCCCGCCGGTCGATGTGGGGGTGAAGCCAGGGAAGACGCTAGGATGGGCGAGAGAGCTAGGGCAGCTGAGCTACTGCACGGCTCAACTGCCATGTGTCTAAAAATGAGTCATAGACGCCCTGCAGGGGTGCTTTTGGTGGGATTTATGGGAACCAGGCAAAGGGCGGTTGATGCAAGACAGCTGTCGTGGACGGTGAGTGGTGGACACCGTACTGTGCTTATAGTGGGATGAAAACTGTGGTTAGCAACCAATGCTGGGCAGCATCAGACAGTGCGCAGGACAAGCGAGTGACGCCCGCAGGCTCCGCCCCATAGGGTCCACACACCACCCCCCCCGGCCGTGCTTCTCCCGGCCAGGCTTGGAAAGCAGATGCACCCACGGCTCTCCAAGCTCCAAAGTCCACATCCACGACGGCCCAAACCAAGATTGGCCCTGACACATCGTCCACCGCCGGCCGAACGAACAGCTTCAAGTTCTTCTTCTGCATGCAGACGCCGTGCATGTACTTCCGAGTGGGAACGCATCTACACACTTTTCCCCGTGTTTCACATTTTGCGCTTCCCCATCGCCCCGGTGGACAGACTTGGACCTCCGTTGCCAGAATGATGCATCCATCCATCTGTAAGTCCTTTTTTTTCTGCAGTAGCTTCATTTCTCCTTGGTTCCCGACTGTCGTTCGTGACCGGCCGGGGTCGGGCGACAGCTCTTGTTCTCTTTTGTCTCTACGTATCCAGTGATACGTATCATCCTTCCCCTTCCCGCCCGTCAGTCGTCCTTGGTCGAGGCCCACGATCCGTCCAAGGGGCCCCCGGGGGCACACCTCCATCCAAGCCGGATGCGCGCAGCGAAAAAGCCCACCGCTGCGTTGTACCCTCCAGGCTCCATGTATGTGCAGATGCAAAGACCCAGACCTCGACCCGACGACGTTACGGTCAGTCCCAAGGCTAGCCTGGGGGCCGGGGCGACGGCCACACACACGCCCTCCCATCCGGCCGTCAGTCGCGCGCCGCATCACCGCGGCCACATCCATTGGGCTGCGAGCTTCAAACTCGAGGATAAAGATGTCCTCCCCTCCCGCGTCTCCTGTGCCTTTCTGTTGGCCCTCCTCTCTCCATCCTCATCTCGTCTCCTCGTCTCCCTTTCCCACTCTCGTCCTCATCTCCTTGTCTCCCTGTTTGTCTGTTTGCTATTGCTTGCATATCTGGAATCCAAAACAAAAAGTTATACACCTAGATCTTGGAACGCTGGTCCCGTTGAACGCGGCCAACCTGTCCCTGCTTCGCAGCACCTCGCCTGCTTTTACACCTCACCCGCAACCCTCAAACACCCAAGACTCTGGAGCTGGCCTCCCCTCCCACTCACGAACCACCTCCCATAATCCCATAATCGTGTCTTGCTAGACACAACCAACTCACAGCCAATATGTCCACGTACGAGAACCCCCCTGCCTCTCCCCTCACTTACACTCCAACTAACACAAGACCACGCAGTCTGGCAGCGGACATGTCGTTCGACTTCATCTTCCCCTCGTGCGAGCCATCGACACCACCAAGCTTCTCCTTCGACGCTTCCCTCCTCGACCTGCCCTACCACCACAACCCAGGCCACAGCCGTTCCCGCTCCAATGGCTCCGTCTACTCCTTCGTCTCCGCTGCCGAGTCCACCCCGGACTCGGTGAGCACCCGCATGACAACGCCGTCCCGCGCCTCGCCTCCGATCCGCCAACACGGCCCCCTCCTGCTGCCCAAGATCCGCTCCCAGGACCAAGCTATCGAGTCGCCCCCCAAGCGCATCAAGACGTCGCCCAAGACCCGTGCCCCGGCTCCCCGACGGGCTACGCCCTCTGCCCCCGCCGCCCCCGCTACTTTCCGCCCGGCTCACTCCCGCAGCTTCACCAACCCGGAGACCATCACCTGGAACATGCCGTCCTCCTTCTGCAGCCAGCCCGAGGAGCAGTCCACCTCCTCCCTGCTCTGCTCGCCCGTCATCTTCGCCGATGACATGCAATCCCGCCGCGCATCCACCTGCAGTCTTGACGGCTCCGCCCTCGAGAAGTTTGGCTTCCCGACCTACCGCCAGATGCCCTCATACGTTCCCTCTGCCGCACCTCAGCCCACCACAGAGGCCTACATGTTCCCTTCTTACACCCCTCGCGCGCCCTCCCCCCTCAGCCTGTCTGCCACGGCCACCCCGGACCCGACTCCCAGCACGACCCTCCTGACCTACCTTACCGAGTCCAACCCGGCTCCCTCTTTGGTGCGCACAATCTCCTTCCCTCTGCGGGACCCAAACACCAAGCACTTCTGGTGGGATGTTCGCCAGATCCGCCCCTGGGCCACCTTCAACGCTTCCTCCGTTCTCTCTCTCCCCGGCGCCGCCGCCCTCCTCGGCTGCCCTGTCCCGGCGCCTCTCCTCCCCACCCCCGCCCAGACGGCCCGCCACCCGGAGACCGAGGCAGCCCTGCACGGCATCTACGCCTCGCACTACCTCCCCAAGCTCAACGCCGCCCTCGCCATCTCCTCCAACCGGCCCATGCAGCTCTCGGTGCCCGCCGCCTCCGCCAACTCCAAGCACGCCGAGCTCCTCTTCACCGCCTCCCCGGCCGGCGAGCCCGCCTCGGCGGCCCAAATCTTTGGCGGCAAGCCCACCGCCCGCGTCGTCGGCCTCGTCCGCTCCTTCGACCGCTTCAACACGGGCATGCGCGTCGAGGGCAACATCAAGCGCGTCGAGTACCTCCGCGGCCTCGCCGCCCTGCACCACGCCATGCGCGAGCACTCGTGCCGCTACGGCTTCATCCTCACCGAGATCGAGCTCGTCATCGTCCGCAACGGGCCCGAGACCGTGCCCAACTTTGGCTTCCTCGAGGTCACCTCCGTGCAGCTCGGCGCCGTCGCCGACGACGCCGACTGCGAGGTCGGCGAGATCCCGCTGACGGCGTGCCTCGCGCTCTGGGGCCTCTGCATGATGGCCGGCGACGACGCGCCGCAGGGGGGCCGCGTCGCGCACTGGAAGGCGGAGATCGGCGCGCCGGCCGAGGGGACGAGACGCAAGGCGCTGCCGAGGGATGACTGGATGCCCAAGCCGCAGTTGGCGGAGAAGCGAGAGGCCAAGAGGGCGAGGGGGTGGATCATGCCCGAGGACCCCGTTGGCAGAAAGGAGTTGGGCAAGAGGGGTGTCCGCTACGGTGCTTGCTGAACCCCCCCCCCCCCCCTGTGTTTCTTTCCCTTGTTCTTTGGATTGGATGAAAAGGAGTGAGGCGTCTGGGAAGAGCATCGGCTGGTTCCAATGCTCTTGGGTACACGGAAAAAAACAGTAATGGGGTTTACACGTGGGAACGGATAATGATTGGACGGGCACACGGCATCAATGCGAGGACGGGTGGATGAGATGAGATGACAATCTTTTACGAGTGATGATGAGTAGCATTTATTTATTCCATTTACATATGCAAGTCGCTTTAGGTACTTGTAATTACAAACTTTTCAATGTTCACCAACTGCCCAAAACGTCTCCTCGTCTGTGATGACTCCAGGGTCCCATCTCGCGAGCAAGTCGACGAGCATGAGATGCCGAATGCCCTTTGTGACCCAAGTTTGCGAAGTTTTGTTCCGTCGTGGTCTGACTGGCTGTAGAAACGTCCTTTCGGTTGGCGGCCAGTGCAAAGTTTGCCATCGTCGAGTAAGCGTACTGCACGACGCAAAGTTTCGCGAGGCAAGGGTCAGGCCGTAAACTGCCCTCGCTCCAGACCGTTTCGAGATCATAGGGCCCCGTTTCATTATGCGACTTTCCGACATTGCTCTGTGGTCTGCTTTTGATGAACCGTGGGGGCCGTTCGAAGACTCGAACCCATCCCCGTCGTCTTCCACCTCGTTCCCATGCGGGCATGATGCCATCGTCAGTCAGAACCTCACCATAGTCACGGCCAGAACAGAGGCGGCGACGTCCACAACGCCATGATTTCCGACACTTTGAACAATATCGCATACTAAGATGGGTCCTGTGACTCTTCGCCAGCTTCTCCTCGTTGGCGTAGCCGCAGCTATACCGTTCGGTACGTCATCACCCAATCCATGCAACCGACATGCGCGCATGGCCCGTTCAACCTCCGCCCTCCGAGCCACAGTCATCAGCGTTTTGATGCGATTGCTCATAGCACACGTGGATTCAACGCCGATGCTGACGTAGGCGTCCCCTCCCGTTAAGAGGGTTCACAATCCGAGTCCGGTGGAACGGCAGCGGAGATCTGTCGGCTGTCGGAGCCGGCGCCCTCGGGCGACACCAAGTGCCCTGACGGATGGGACAAGGTCTGCAAGAACGATAGGGGCCATGAGCGTGATTGTCGGACGGGGACGAGGGTGTGGTGTTGCCTGAAGACCGACGAGTGAGTAGAGTCTCCAGTCGTGATCGCCATGGGTCGGGCGAGCCAGCTTGGCCGAGGATTCGTGTATGGGCACACAGCAGAAACAGGGCTGGATGATGTTTGAAGATATTGGCGTAGTGGTACATGGCCTGCTGAGCGTCTGATTGAGATTTCCGAGATCTTATACAAGTACAACACGGGACGTTCCATTCACCTCACGTCGCCATCGTCCCGCCTGTCCACGAACTGAGGTCTCTGCCAGTTTTGAAGAAGCCCCAGGTCTTTCCAGACATCCTTTCATACGTGTTCGAATACACCAGCCTCCGGGACGCCCCGGCTGCTATCGAATGCCTAAACACGGACAATTTCAATGCTCCCCGAGTCCTACTGGTTCGCAGCCGTGGCTCAAGAGCATGTTCATGGACTTGCTCGCCTCCCTCTCCCCGACTGCTGCCAGTACCCCGTGCGACGTCACCGCCGACCCTGGCTACTGCCTCAATGCCTCCCACGATCGAAAAACGTGCGGATCCCCGTGACCGCGACCCAGCCGATGACAACGACGGTCACGGCCAGGCGCACCTCCCTAATGACTTCCACGGCGGCGGGCCCGAAGTGGATGGCGTGAATGTGGTTGATTGCGCCCGAGTGCGCTGCCGCGAGGCCGAATTGCTCCATCTGCGGGGGGTTAGTGGCAAGTTTCCCGGACGGTTCTCAATGCCAATCTTTTGGGGGGGGGGGTCACGAACATCTGAAGCCGGTTTGATGGTGGGTGGCAGTGAGAGGGAGTGAGTGGTGACGATGGGAGTTGGCCGAGTGACGCAGAACTTTTTTGCGGGTTGGTTGATTACGTCAACGAATCATGGGCGCCGATTTGGTTCTTTGTCTTGGTTGAGTCGGTATTTGGACTCGACAACTCAAAGATTTCGGGGAAATCCCACATGTCGTGATGCGACGGCCCATGATCAATCCAAGTCTACACTCGGCGTATCGTCCGCCTCGGAGACAGCGTGTGCATTGCATCGACGATGGCGCACGTTTCCGTGGTGGTTGTGGAGGCCGTGGCCAAAAAACGACGGCCAGCTCGGAACGTCGAGGAACGCGAAAACTTCATCGCTTGGAACATAGGAAACGTGCGCCAAAAAGCCAAACGATGCCTCATAGACATGGCAATAAACGCCGAAATGTAGACTCCTCACTCTGCCGTCCATGGATCACTGAAACAACAACCATCGTATGCGTGCGTTTGTGAGAGATCTCCGAGCATTTGATCTCGTTAGATGCATCAATCAGCAGTAACTGAATTACGTGTATTGAGAGGTAACACAATCCCTCCAGCGATTCGCACTCTCCTCAACCGCGGGTACCGATCAAGATGAACTGCTCAATGCTCGCCGAATGCAAGCAGGAATATCCTATCCCAGCACGCAATGCTGCAGGCGAAAGCGCAACATGCCAAAGCCGGAAGGTCATCTAGTTCTTGGCGCACCTAACCGCCCTGCGATGCAACACTGCATGGCTTCTGCCAATGCCCATAGTGCTGATTGCAATACGAGATTAAAATGAACCGTCTTGACCATGGTACGGACGCACTTCATTTGGGTACAGAGGCCGAATTTGCACAAAAAATACCAACGTCCGGCTCTCCAGAGGTGCGTTGTTACCCCCCTGTTTTCCAAGACTAGGTACGCATGCCTGCGTGATCGGCCATTGAACGCAGGTCATCCACAAGGGTATCAATGCCACGGTTCCTGCACGATTTAGGCAGTAGCATGGACTGCTTGTAGAGTATCATCTGGAAAGAGGCCGGAGAATCGCGTGATGTCTCCAGTCTCGGGTCGTCGTGATGCTTCAAATATGCGAGGACCCCGCCCAACTGAGAAGTTCTTCTTCCAGCATCCAGTCTCTTTAGGAATTCTTCATTTGTCGGGACCAAAATGAGAGCGTGGGGCTTTACCATCGCCTTCTCGCTGGCAAGGAGGATCGCCGCTCAGCAAGAGGGCGTTCCCGACGAGACCGCCGTCCGTTTCGCGAAGAGCTATATTGTCGAATATGCCGCAGTACGAATCTTCGGTCGCGAATCTCCCTTTCCCGTTGTTTTGCTAACGGTCGCATGCAGGGCACAGTTGGCAAGCGGAGCTCTCTTGCTTCGACGGATGGTGTGAAGGTGGTAAAGAGCTTTGATAGCAGCGTCTTTAACGGCGCCAGCGTTGAAACTATCGACTTGAACATCGATAGCTTGCTGGAGCTGCCAGACGTCGTCAATGTCTGGCCGAACAGCCCCGTGTATCTCGAGCCTTCTGCTCCGGTCGACGCTGACCTCCAAGCCGTCCCATCTGTCGCACACACCGTCACAGGCGTAAGCAAGTTGCATGAGAAGGGAATTTTTGGCAAGGGCGTCAAGGTCGGTGTTGTTGACACCGGCATCTGGTACAACCACGATGCTGTAGGTTAAAACCTCCCCGTTTGCGTCCGGGTCTCAATTCAGTGATTGACGATTGAGCAGCTCGGCGGAGGCTTCGGAGAGGGCTTCAAGGTTGCCGGCGGATACGACTTCGTTGGCGATCAATGTACGCTACCCTCAACCGCGCATGTCTTCGCCCGATATAAAACTCATTGCTGTTATAGATTGGCCTTCTATCGGGTACGAAAGGGAGCCTGATGCTGACCCGTTGGACCTCCTGGGCCACGGCACCCATGTCGCCGGTATCGTTGCTGGAAAGACAGACGAGTACGTTACCCAGATTACACCCTGAGCCAAGGAACCCTCTTCTCTGACGCTTCATGCCAGTTTCACAGGGGTAGCACCCGAGGCGACACTCTATGCCTACAAAGTCATGTCCAGACAGGTAAAACGTCCCCGTCGAGAGCACCAAGTTCTTGGAGCACAACTTGCTCACCTCCACTTCTAGGGTTCAACCGATGCTGCAACCCTGATCGAATCTTTCTTGAAAGCGTATGATGATGGCGTGAGTACATTTTATCTCCTCCTTTTTAGCCGATGACATCTTCCATAAGAATACTGGTCGGCCAGACTCTGGGTTTCATTTCTGACGCTGGTCAAAGGTCGACATCATTACTTCCAGCATCGGAGGTTCAGGCGGTTGGGCTGAGGAAGCCTGGGCAGTAGTTGCATCCCGACTCGTCGAACAAGGAGTCGTCGTGACGATTTCCGCAGCCAACTCCGGCTCGCAGGGTGCCTTTTATTCCAGCAGCGGATCGTCTGGCAAAAACGTTCTCGCCGTTGCCTCCGCCGATGCGCCATCTGTTGACACGACCCGGGCATCCTCCTTCACATCCTGGGGCCTCCTCAATGATCTCAGTGTCAAGCCTGACATTACGGCCCCCGGTGGCTCCATCTACAGCACGTACCTCGACAATGGCTGGACAACGATGAGCGGCACCTCCATGTCTTGCCCCTACGTTGCCGGCGTAGCGGCCCTATACATCAGCGCATTTGGCGGGCGCCAGGTGCACGGCAACGGTATCGCTCTGGCCCTCAGCAAGCAAATCATTGCGAGTGCCCGCCCGCTTAGGTACCACCATTCCGAATATTCCGAGCTGTCCGCGCCCGTGCCGCAAGTTGGTAACGGCCTGGTGGATGCCTTCAAGCTGCTTCATTCAAACACAACTTTGGACTTCAAGCCAATTGCCCTGAACGATACCCGCTACTTCAACAGATACCACGACGTTACTGTCAAGAACGAAGGGTCCGAGGCTGTGACCTATCACCTCACGGCACAAGATGCATACGGCGTCGAAACTTTAGCTTTCAACAGCGCCAGCCAAGACAAGCAGGTCAAGACCCTCAACGACTTGGTTCCCCAGAAGTTGGCGGTTGAGGTTGGCCTTCCTCGCGACTTCACTCTGAAGCCTGGCGAAAGCAAGACTGTCTCGTAAGTTCACGTACCGCTTGCGATGGGTTGTAGTAATTAGCTCCTAATTCATGATGCAGAATCAACTTCAAGAACCCGGATACGCTTGGCTGGAACACAGCAGTTCTTCCGTTGTACAGCGGTAGGGTCATTGTTTCCGGCGACAACGGTGAAGAGCTCTCGGTGCCGTATGCGGGTAAGTGACAGTATGAGTGATTGTGGCGGGTGTTTTCTAATCACAAAAGAATATAGGTGTCGCGGCCGATTTGAGGAAGGAGCTGACGCCCCTGTTCCGCAATGGCTTCCCCTATGTTGAAAGTGGCGCTCCTGTAGTCAGAGGCAAGACATCGTAAGTGAGCCCGCATGAAGAACTACCGTATTCGTTATCAGACAGACTGAAATTGCGTTTTATACACAGTTTCAGCTTCAACCTCACCCTCGATTCACAAGACTTCCCAAAGATCTTCCACAACATCATTTGGGGCACACGAGAGCTCAGATGGGATGTAAGAAGTTACTGTGACTCTGAACACACAATGTCGTACTGATTATTCCCACAGATATTCGGAGCGGGATGGACCGAGAGACAATGGGTGTACCCACCGGTCGTCGGCGAGAGTGGCTACGTCGGATCTGGTGCCTACTGGGTCGGATCCGGACAAGCACCATTCTTCGACCCGAGCAGGTGGGATCCTGAAGACACTCTGTCCTATCCAAAGATCAACCAGGCGAGAAGCAACTTCAATTTTGAGAATTGGTGGTTCGGAAAGCTGGCGAATGGTAGTCAGATTGCTGTTGGCAACTACACGTAAGTCGCTCTACACTCTGGAATTTTCATTTTTACGTGGTATAGAGATCATGGCTGATTGCTTTCCGTAGACTGAGGTATGCCGCTCTCAAGCCTTTTGGAAACCCCTCACATTCGGATAATTGGGTGACACTCACAACGCCAATCGAGGTTCTGGGTCAGTATTGAAAGTCTGAGATGTTTTCAAGTTGGATCTTACGTTAGTAAACCCATAGAAGTAGCCGTCTCAGGGCCATCAAAATGTGTATTTAGGGGGATTTGTAGAGCCATACATAGAGGTGAAAACGGACCAGTCAAAGCTTACTACAATTATGCACGGAGCTGAACCAACTTGACGTACTTGTGAAGCATGATACCGACAATATGGGAGAACTCTAAGAGGCTGGTGCTGAGGTAAAGTTCACCTATAAGGTGGTACTCGTGCCTGTCGCATGGATTTGATCCTTTGGTAACGATGCAAAGTATAAGTCGAAGGCCCCTTGGGGCATCTGCATAGTGCTTGGCAAATTGCAAATGACGCTGATGTCAAGAGATATACAGAAATCGCCCTTAGTGATGTGTTCATATGCCGGCGCGTCCGAATGCCCGTTCTGTTGAATTGCCCGATGTATGCCGCCTACAGCAACATATATTCCGAGGCGTGAAACCCTTTAGGCCTGTGGTCTGGCCCAATCCCGGCCTGCAGCATACTGCGAAGATGAGCTCAGTGCATGCATACGGCCCTCTAATGTGAGCAAGTCATCAGCAATTCAACGACCATGACTTCCAGCGGCTGCGCTGAAGATTGTTTCAGGGGGACTATGTTTAATCCTGAAGGGCGAGGCGTGTAGTACAAGACCAAGTCATTCCTCATGGTTATTCTTTCCCAGCTGGTTGTCCAACGTAAATGACATCTGTCCCATATAGTTCCCATTCCAATCCTCAACGTGAAGCTCAGAGAACGTATTTGGCTCCATGGTAGAGTCAAAGGTGGGCCAGCTATCCGTACTCGGTTGCTGCAAAGGTAAATGAATCGCCGTTTCCAGCGGTATTTCAACACACGGAAGGCCCTTTTTAGCTTTGATGTAGGCTTCAGCAATGCGGTATAGTGCCCGGCACAACTCGTGTTGTCTTTTGCATGAGTCCACAAGTCCACTAAGCCTTTCGCTGATTTCAAGGGTGCTTCGAAGGAGATTCAGATCCTCCATGTTTGAGTTGCCGATACAATGAAGGAATGTTATGATGTATGGGGTGAAGGATGAGTAGAGGTGTGTCCTGCATATCGTCAGTACCATATGAGATAACGCGTGTATAGACTTACCAAACAGCGTAAGAGAAAAGAGAAGCACAGCCACCAGAGACAGATCGAAGATAGGCAGTAGCGTGAGCAGTTAACCCTTTTCGTGCTGCGTCGAAGCACTCTTTCGAAATACCACTAGCTGAGTTGGAAGAGCTTGCGCCACGGTGTGTCAGGGTCAAGATGGAGTAGTAAACGACGTCGAAGGAATCGAAAGTAAACTCGAATAGCTCTTGGCGATACGCGTGGGTATAATCCACGTTTCGCCATGATTCATACCATTGCGACAGCCGCTTAGAGAGGTGATCCGCACCGACTTGTCGCTCTTGCTCGCTGGACCTTGACGCAGCCGGCGAATAAAGGCCCTCATAAATCTTTGACTGAATTCTACCCAGTTCAATAAACGCGCTAAACACCGTGTCCCAGGGCCGTCTTTCAGGTCTTTGGGAGATTTCATACGACTCGGCGTCAACGTCCATGTCTTGGATGATTGGTGCCTTCCCCTGGGTCAGTGTCAGGCCGTGGTCGGCGAAATAGACGTGCCAAAAGAGCCGCCGTGCCCTCCGAGCCTCTTGTAGTGGTAAAGCGGCCAGTTTTGCTTTTCGGTGATAGCCCAGTGCGAGAACATGTCTGGCGGCGGCGGACATCACACTCCACTGTAGCGGCATGTTTCCGTCCTTTTGTGCTTTCAGCGCCTGTATTTTGTTAGCGATGCCCATCACAAGAATCTGCCAGATGCGGAAAGAAAATGAAAACAACAGCAGGAAAAGAGGATTGGTGAAGGGCAACTTGCCGCTATTGACAATATCAGTGTATGCTCGAATGTCGGCACCGCCATTACACTGTACGTCTCAACACCCGATTTGAAATTGGAATGGCAAAGGTTGTAGTAACGACCTGTTTCTTCGCGACTGAGCTCGGGATGTGCCTTGAAGTCGATATCCTTCAAAAGGACTGAGAGGTACCCATGAAGAAGAGTGATTTCCCCAACTGTCACCGGCTCGACAGAGAAATAGACTCTTCGACATAGGTCTTCCACTTGTTTGCGGTCCTCGACTGCGTAGAATAGAAATAAGATTGATTGGTCTGTTTTCGGGAACTTTTAGCATCTTCACAAACGTCTTGAGCAAGCCGTCGAAACCTACCCGTCACTGTGCGAAGAAGGCGGACTACAAAGTCTGACGGCGGAACCTGTAGTTCAGATCCTTTGGAGGTGTGAGGCTGGCGGGCCCTTCTGATCGAGCATGTATCTGGTGGTGTCTCTTGTCTGTGACAGATTCCTCGCAAGGTGGCCAGCTCATCTACAACACCAGGCGTCTGAGCTTCCTCAAGCCTGAGCTCCTCAATTTGGCTTGCCAACAATGTTTGTTGCCTGAAGGATGAGTTTCCTTCGTACGAGACTTGGTGGTCCTCCCACAGGCAGTGATGCGATAGTGAATCATCCTCGATTGTCGGTATGGTATTTGACGTCGAAGATGAAGTCGTTCCGTTTGGAGTTGGTTCACTTTGGTTTCTCAGGGCCTCTTCGACAGCATTTAGTCTGTCATGAAGTTGTTGAATAGTTGGAAACGCTGCGTCGAAGCTGCTGCACGGGTGTCAGCTCACTTTCTAGCTTTGTACCGGCCTGGCATTCGTCTCTCTACCTGTCTGTTCTGTCCGCTGTCGGTCTTTGTGCTTGTGCGACCGGTCTACCCGCCGGGCGGCACGTTATCTTGGAGGTGACGCAATTAGAACAAGGAATTTCTCGGTTGCACCGTGTCTAACACTCTGATTATTAGTTCAATGGGCATTCCCCAACTAAGCCTTTAGCGAACACGCGGAACCCCAGGACCGGACCAGAGCCCGGACGGGCCCGGAGTAGTCCGCCACTACATGGGGTTTAAATCAAATTTTCTGAGTACCTTGCGGATTCGGCAGTTATGACACTACAGCAGGATTGGGATGGTCAGCATCATGAGATTCGCGGCGCCGGGCGCGAGTTCCGAAACGTGAGACCTACCGCTCTCGGGATGACGCTTGTCTTCGGTGTGTGCGGCCCCGGGTCCATGATATCCCACAAGGTCGAGAGTATCCCGAAGCTCTCACGCTTGCCAGACTACACGTACTGCGAATGAGTTACGGCTGCAGCGTCCCTTTGGTTGCCGGAGGACCTTTCCAGCCTTTTTGAGTCTGTCAGCCGCGGAGTCCGTGGGATCTCGGTGCGCACGGGCTTAACTTGAAGACAGAGGGGCAGCTGTCTGGGCTCAGGTGGGTAAAATGCGGCCTGTAAATGGAGGCGTAGTCCATCGGTTTTGTTGCTCACATAAGCCTACAACAAGCAGCGAAAACGAAAACGAGCTAGCTCTGGCTGTGATTTGTCACTCCGCCCAATTTTCCCAGGCGATCCGCCGGATGTGCGCCCGAACAGGATGGGTGATGCAACATCAAGGACAAGGGTCATGAAATCTAGGTAATTAGAACCATTATGGAACAGCGATCCCGCTGAACTATGAGGGTTGACTTGTACAACTGACGATCTAAGACTAATCTTCATTCCTACAGATCCTACTTAGTTGCCGAATAATCGAAGATTGGGCTGTTCATCAACAGGACCGCCAAGACTCCGTGATGGTAAGAGTCGCGGTAATTATCAGCAAAAAGAACACGTAGGCCTCCGACCCTTTACAAAGGGATCAATGCATATATCCACCAAGCGTCCGAGGCCTAGGCGAACCAGGCAGGAGAACAACCAACGTTCAACACCAAGATGAGAAACTTGATTTAAATGCAGTTGGGGGAGCTAATTCTGAACAGCTGCCAGGTCACAATGTTGATCCAACCTGCCGGCTTGGTACAATAGTATTTATTTGCATGAGTCTTACGTGTAGGCAAGGTTCGACATTCTAAACCTTTGTTGTGAAACCTCGTAGCGACATTTTGAATACGCCCTCATCTCTTGGCTTGAGGTCTGCGATCATCTCCATAACTTTCCAGTATCTCATGTCAGGATTCGACTGAGAGAGTCTACCAATTTTGTAGAATTCAAATGGCAATGTCTAATGTCTTATGATTCAGGGGCCTTGTGCATTGATCCCCAGCATAATCTGTCCAAAAACGCACTTCTCAGTCTCGACAACCAGATGATCAGTGACGCATCCATCTAGGCATTTATGAGCACGGGGTCTTGGTGGAGGATTGATCGATAGGCTGTAGTTGAAGTGCCTCCCTGAGAACATCCTATTACACTCACTGTAATGTAAGAGAATAGCACGATACCAATCGAACGACCAGCAACTTGATCACTGAGCAATGACCGCAGCGCAGTATCACATATGAGAGTGTAAGATGTCCTGGACCCGTGTCCTCCTCGCCATGTTAAAATGTGCTCACACTAGGGCCATCGGTATGAATAGAAAGTCATGGGTTAGTTTGGGCCATCGTTGGTGTCGCCAACATTACATCCCCCTGGCACTTCTTGCCACGGATGATTCTTCGTATTTATTCACTTCTGGTTGGCGATACTCCGCACTACGTCTACTGACGGCTACCCACAATCAAAGACATGTCGATGATCGAGAGCGTTAGGGGAAATCACATACACACAGACTACCCTGTAAAGGGAAATAGAGCCGTTGCCGCATACTCTTAACTTCAGTGCGTCTCATTAATGACCATGGCTCGAGTCAGCGTGGCACCTGAGAGCATCCTCGAGTTGCTATCCATGATTCAGACGTAATCTACCGCGTAGCGGATAGGGATTATGCTCCTGTGCCTTAGTAACCTCAAAAACCCTCGCTTGGACCACCATCGCATCTCAGGCGGAATGCCGGGGAATGTCTACTCTTTTTTGATCGCGCGCGGCCGGGGATCGCTACATCCTCCAAAGCTTAAGCTGGGGAGTTTCGGTATGAATCATGGTTGAACGCCAAGGAAGCAAGTTACCAAATACAGGCCATTCGCCGATCAAATGTATGCAATGACGAATCTAGCTCGATACTACATGTGCGGATAATGACCCCTCTGAAGTTGGAGTCACCAAGAGATGCTGCTGATATCGTATCCGCTCAGCGAAACTTTAATCCCTTTCCTTCTCGCGGTAATGGTATGAGGCAGAGCGGCCGCCGAATGAGAGGTAGTATTCTAGCAGAACCAGGGGGGCTTACCACGCTGGAAGCCGTGAAAATTGCTTGACCGCCCTCTATAACTGGGTCAGCGGGCTGCCGGCTAGCTAGAGTAGGCTAGCTTAGAGTTCTCCAAAGCTTGGCCAGCACAAGCATCTTCATGAGACTAAAAAATACTACAGAGTGTGACTAAGCCCACCATCACAAGACCCGATATCTCCATGGCCAGTTGGGAACCTCCATTCGGAGTTTGGGAAGGCGAGCTACCGGACTGCGTGGATGATGATGGGCTCGACAAGGATGAGCCGGTCGGGGATGTTGAAGCTGTCGCGGATGCAGCAGGCACCGTCGCGCTCCCCGATGGGTCCGCACTGGAGCCCGAGCCCTGACCGTCACCGTTGTCGTTGATAATGGAGTCCCATGAAGGGAACGTGGTGCCCGGGCATGCAGCGACGCATTCGTACGTGTTCCGATAGACGCTGGGATCCTCGCTTGTCTTGTTTCTCTCGTCAAAGTACTTGTCATTGCACTTGCGGGCGCACGCGTAGGCAGAGCACGGAATGCGATCCATATCGCCCAGCGAGGAACCGTCCAGCTCAGTTTTGCCCCATTCCGCTGTTCCTCCAGAAAAGATGAATTGGTTGCTGTACTGAAAACCCGACGGGCCGTCCTTTTTCGGGTCCGAGTTCCATTCCATTGCTGTGATCATAAGATCGGCAGAGTCGGGGATTGCGTCGGCGGGAATCTTGACCTTCACAGAGGTGACATCGATCTTGGTCCCATTGGCCAAGAGGCACACGGGGCCGGTACCCCAGCCGGGCGGTGTCGTCGCGAGGTAGAGGTTGTAGTTGGTGAAGCCGGCATCGAAAGAGCGGGTTCCGTCAGCGATGTCGTTGCGGATCGTGACTTCGACTTCGGTATCGGCATTGACTGCAAACTGGATGCTTATTCTCCCAAACGCCATGGCGCTTGACGCGCCAGCTAGTAAGACGCCCAACGGGCCTAGGAGTGTGGACGAGATCATGGTGAAGCAGGAGAGGCGAAGTCCCGGAACAAATCGTGGCTCGCTAAGAGTAGCGGGAAGCGACTTGGACAATAACGATTCAGCTTGAATACGTCAAAGAAATAGATGCAATGTAAAGAGACGGCAGTGGTTTCGACAAGAGAACGAAACAATGAAGGACGGGGAGGGGTGACAGACAGCAGAGCCGGGCAAGCATTGATATTCTGTTTGTCCCCTTTTTTTTTCCGAAGGATTTGCCGTGCCCCTGAATCTCAACACCATTGTGGGCGAGATTGGCTTGTTGAGCTAGTGCGAAAAGGTGCTAGCCAGCCGCGATGGCTCGAGAATCTGGCGACAAACATAGCAACCGAAACATGTTGAATGCTGTTGCCTGAGACTCAAAAAAACACTAGCATCGTTGATGACGAAATTTTCTTTCATTAGTCGAAGAAACCAAACAATTGGGTCACTCTCGACCGTATGTCATTTGAGGCAAGCTTTTGCCAAGACACAGGTACACGGCGCCTGAAAGCTTACATGCCGCGCAACCAGTGGCTGCGGGCGGGAAACCAACAGTCCATGATCCTTCTGTCGTTAATGCTCGCTGATGAGTTCTTTGAGACGTTTCTCATCAAGAATCTCGCCTTCTACTAAGCGACCCGTCTCTCTAATCTCACCATCTAGGCGCTGGTACCGTACAATCGTTGGCACGTTGTGCACGTTCCATTTGGTTCGAAAAACATTGGTAGCAACCTTCCACCTTTTACACTAGGTTAGCGAATGACCACTAGAAGGATGTGAGCTAAGTTATCTCGGTTAGGCACTCACTCTGGCCTCTGGCCGACCTCGACGAAAGCCATCTCGGGTGCACTGTCCGCTGAGAAAGCGGCTCTGATGTGCGGTAACGCAGCTCTTACGTCAGGACACCATGACACCCCAGTGTCTGGGTGGTCGGAAGTGGTGAAGGTGATGAAGAACGCCGCAGCGGGGCTGTCCGGTAAATTGAGGGCATTTGCCGCTTCCGGCAGCGTGAAGCTGGTGTTGATGGGCATAATCGTAGGTTCTCGTTGGTTAGCGAACGGGGAAGAGAAAATCTAACATTATTACCCCAAACCCAGACTGCGGCTGACAACGGAACCAGGCGGCACGCTTGATATCTAAGTCGAGGTGAGTCTTTGCAGAGTTTCAACTGATGGCTAATGACGCGATCCGAGCCCACAATGGCGCTTCCCGGCCCACGACGCCGATGGCCTCCGACACCGGCTGGGTTGATTCCATCGTGCCGGAAAACTTCAAAGTGGAGACTCGGCGAACACCGGCGCCCTCCATCGCGTTTGACCGACGAAGGTATCTCGCTAATCGGTTGAATTGTATTTCTAACAGTGCCAGGTGCCATTTACCAACCTTAATTTAAACAAAATTAAATAAATGACCAGTCAAAGTTGATGGCGTTTCAACAATGGATAAGATGCTCATTCGGCTACCGGAGCAACAACGATGCGAAAGCCGTTTCCACGCCAAAATCCAGATGGTTCAAGGCTGCCGCGGTACGAAGAGTTGGCCTTGATCCCCGGACTCGAGAAGCAGCCCCCTCGAAGCACACGTCTAATCTGCTCGGGTGCATCCGGTGCTTCTCTACCATCATCTTGCCACGGATATTGGAAGGATGGGGTTGCCATGTCCTCGCCCCAAAGAGTCGAACACCATTCCCAAACATGTCCCGCCATATCAAAGCAACCGTAAGGCGAGCAACCTTTGGGGAAAAGACCAGCCGCGCATGTCGAGTTAAGGCCTGTTGTCTCACTGTTTGTTGCTTGATCCTCCCAAGTTGTACCCCACGGATAAACTAGCGTATCACTCCCGGTACAGACAAGGTCGCCTTTAGCTGCCCGCTCCCACTCCGGTTCTGTTGGAAGGCGCACCTGCTCGTTGGGGCCGATTTTGCCGGTTTTTCGCCAACGAGGAGTCAGCCAAGTGCAATAAGCTCTCGCATCGTGCCATGTGAGGTCCGTCGCTGGTACATTTGATCGTTCAGGGTCTGTGCCGTCTGGGCTAATCCAATCGCGGCCTGTTTCTCGGGTGAAGGCGAAATAGTCCCTGACAACAACCGGGTATACACCGATGCGAAAGCTTTGCAGGCTCACAATGTTCAGAGGCTGTGAGTTTGGGTGGCTTTGAGAACCCATGGTAAAGCTTCCAGCGGGGACTGCTGCAAGTGATGCCAAATCTCGTGGATCATCAAGCCTAGAAAGAATACGGCCAGCTTTCTCTCGCTCGGTTGCCGACAAACTTCCTTCTGTGACAATGCACAGCATCGCGTTGGCTATCTTATCTCGAAACCTCTTGGTCTCCCCGACAAAATCTGCCACAAGTAGGGCGCCACGTTGGCTTTCGATGGGCGAACCGCCGAGAAGACCTTCGACAAGGCCATCCAAGGACCCCGAGGAACTTGAACGAACCAGACAACTTTGTACGATGGGTGCATGAGCCTGAGGCTGTAGACGGAACAATCCGACAGCGACATATGAAGGTAAGGCTGCTAGGTGCTTGGCAGCTAGTAATTTCTGGACAACGTTGCAGAACACCACCGGGATGTTGGTTGCCGCGGTTGAGAAGAGTTTGGTTGGTACCCGGGGGGTTGGTCGTAGCGTACACGGTTGTATGCGCTTTCGGCGAGAATTTGAGCGGCACCCACTTGCGAAAAGACGATGGAAAGCCAAAAATCAAGGAGTTCCTCGGCTCGATCACCACAATGTTCAGCTTGAAGCGCAAGTGCGAATAATGCTGGGTTCTTTGCGGCAGTGCCCGTGGCAATATCAGCCCCCGATGACCTGGATCCCAGATGCTTTGAAACAGCCTGTCGTCGGTGAGGCTCCAAAAATGGTAGCAAGTGGTGTCGCACTATGTCGAAAGGCAAGACCCAACGGTTGCAGATATCTGGAATCCCGAGTACAAGTAGTTTATGGTTCTCATGCCCGCGGAACAGTAAGAGCAGTTGCTGCAAAAGATGCGGAGCTGCATCGCCTGCCCTATCGATTGCATCGATCGTGATCAGCAAGGCTGTTCCCTCAGTTGAGGCTGTCCGGATAAGGTTGGGGATCGTAGTTTCGACCAGCGTTCGCAGGGAATGAGCGTTGTCTAGCGCAAAGTAACAAGGCAGAAGCTGCCTAGAATTCCATTTCTCTTCCCGCGCATCGCCAAAGTCATTGCGAACAAGTAGCCGAGCTTGGTCGAAATCCGTACTCGTCAAGCGAAAGCAAAGGTATTTCGCAAACGTCGTCTTGCCGCTACCGCTCGGCCCTGTCAGAAGCAGAAATTGGTTGTCGCATACCAACTCCAGGGCAGAGAAGTAGATAGGGGGCTCCGGCTTATCATCTGCTTTGCGCTTTCGCAAGCCTTTGGCAGCTTTGTCTTCGAAAGTAAACCGTGCAAGAAGTGGAATATAGCCAGTGGCTAAGCTAATGATTGTTCCATTCGGCAGAGCCAACAAAGGTTCGCTGCCAAATTGTTTGGCAATTTCTTGCTGGCGGTGAAACGAAGGAGTCGTGCTTGTCTCCATAGTGTTCTCAATAGAAATCGGTTGAGGTTCGAAGATGAATTGCGCGATCGGCCGGTCATATATACCGAAATGCCCGACTGGTGGATCCAGGCTTCCGGGTCCAAGGCGGAGGTTCCGCATGCAAGGGAACAGGCACATCCACCAAAGATGGCTGGGTGCTTTTTAGTAGGGCGATGTTCGAGGATGAAAAGCAATCATGCCTTCCATCCTTTGCATCCCCTGGTTCTGTTGATATATGGAAACCCAGAAACAAGTACTTTATTTTTAGGAAATTCTCCTCAACGTCACACTAGGGTTGAAATTATTTCTAATGGGGCTGGTATTTCCGGGCGCTCCTACTGGCTTATTCAAGTGTGAGGATGCCCGAATGTCCGATCCGCAAACCAACATCCTGCTTGGTTGCCCAGATAACTTCAGGATGCGCTATGAACAGCCAAGGAGGATTCTCCTGTAGCCTCTTCAACGTTTGCGCATACGCGGTAGCTCGATCCTCATAGTCCACCTTGTTTCTCGCCTCATGAATCAATCGCTGGACCTCGCCGTCGTGATAACCAAGCCACCAAGTAGCGTGGGAAGAGCTCGATATTTTGTCGTCTAGTACCCTAAATGTGCTATTGGGTGTCGAATCGAACAATGCCAGGCTGCCGATCTGCTTCTGGAGGCCAATCTGCCGAGCGTACTCGGGTCGATCGGTCTCAACCTTGACTTCAACCTCGAATCCAACGGCCCTCAGCGATGATGCCACGAACTTGGAGATCTTCAGCGCATGCTCTGGCATATAGGTCGGCGTCCTCAACACCAATGGCGCGCTCGTGTTCAAGCCTTTCAGTAGATCTCGGGCTTTAGCCGGGTCATAGGGAATTGGCTTCAACTGTGACTCTGGGAAGCCAAGATGGAAGGGGCTGACGATGGTGGCAGATGGTAGTGCAAACCCATGATATACCTCCTTTACCAGCGCCTCGTTGTCAATCGCAAGATTGGCAGCAAGACGTACTTCAGGTGAGGTGAAGATGCCCTCAATACAATTGAGATAGTAGATAGCCGAGAGTGTGCTCGTGACTCTGCCCCATTTGAGCGAATCATCAAAATCCAGTATATCAAAGTTTTCTACTCGTTCGAGATTCAAGGCAGCGTCCACCTCGCCAGCACGAAGCATTTGGAGTCTCCTCGCGGCACTTGGCTCTGTCGAGGCTATGATGATGTGCGGATTACTGTGGCGACTTGGGTTCAGCCGCTGCAGTTTCGCTCTTCCGATACCATCTTTGCGCTCAAACTCAACCACACGGAAGGGACCTGTGCCAAGGACTGGCTTGCCGTATTTGTCAATGCGTGAAGGCCAGAACTCGCAGAACACGCCCAAAATGTCCGCAAATGGCTCCGAGCTGACAACCCTTACTGTCTGGTCGTCTTCAGCTGAGAATTTGGTCTGTGCAAAGTAGCGGCTGTAGCTCCAACGCATGCCAAAGTAGTCCCGTGAGTCTAGGAGGCCACTAATGTAGCTGACTATATCAGTTGCTGTACATGGCTTTCCGTCGTGAAATACAGCATCGTCACGGATATGGAAGTCCCATATCCGGGCGTCGGGGGAATGTTGCCAGCGGTCGAACAGGCCAGGTGTGACGTGGCCGTATGGATGCCATCGAAGAAGAGGTTCAAAGACTAGACTCTTCAAGGCCGTGACACTGTTGTCATCTGTCACTTGCGTTGGCAGTCGAAAGTCGACATTTTCCAGAGATAGGTGGAGGGTTTCTGGCGTCATTGTGTGTTGCTGAGTGGTGAGTTTTTCGTTATCTCTCGCACTGAGCTTGAGAAGCTGCTGATATCGGATCTGAAAGATTAGGTTTGCCGACGAGGATACGATTCTTGGTAAGCCCTGGCGAAAAGTCGCGGGGGATTTGCTTCAGATAAGCCCCCACGGTTGCAGTGCTGTGCCCATGTATAATATGTATAATGAGGTGCGTGCGATTGCGGAGATAATCAATATTCGCCCGATGGTCTTTGAGTGATGGAACCTTTATTGTGGGCATATTTTATGGTCTTCTATGCGGGACTCTGCATCCAGGCTTTTTATCAGTCTTTCACCACGTGGGTGCTGAAACTGGTGGGGAGGAAGCCCTTGCTAACCAAATCCAGCCATAATGGCGTGGCCGTGAGAATGTTTGATGAGAATCAAATGAAATGTTTTGCATTCTGCCCGTGTGAGGTACCGACTTCATCGAATGTACCCTCACTACAGAACAAAACGGATTACAGCCTCTCTGAGAGCTGATATCTTTGAAACACTCTTGGGGTTTCTTTTTTACACCAAGCTAAGAAGAGAAAGCTCAAGGGCCAAGAATTTTGCCAAGCGAGAGCGTACCGGCAGACGATGCCAGGGTTACACAAGACGACAGAGCGGAGTGAGATAACGACATTGCGGGGCTCCCAGTCACGACATGCGGTGCTCCGTGACTCGGGCCACAACACCCGCCGACAGCGGCACGGCGCCCTCGTAATTCGACGTTGACCGACGAAGCAATTTCACGGTTTGCATGCCTGGGTGGAAGTATGGAGTTTCGGCATTCTCGATTTTAGTTTACATGGGGCCACATAAACTTGAGAGGCAGCACTTACTGGTCTAGCTCATTAAGACCGCAATGACACCATTTTGTCCTGGCAAATCAGATCGATTGAATTATCTAGCTCCTGTTGAATAATTGCCTGAATTGAGTAAATGCAGTTAGGGTGTTCGGAAAAAATCGTTTCTCTTCGATGGTCCAAAGTATATAGCGATCTAGAGCCAGCCAGCTGCAGCTGCATTCCAGACAACTGGGAACCTCGTGCAGCTTGCAAACCCAGAACCATCTCTCTATTCAATCCGTACTCAAGGCCATGTCGGACACCAAAGCCATTGCCCCCGCGGCACTGTCCGATACAAACAGTGACCTCGACAAGGGCGGCAAAGACGACAGACCTGTGACTGTGACCGAGACGATTGCGGGTGAGACTAAGTCGTCTTGGTGGAGGAAGGCCGTGGGACTGGTCTGGGACTCCGTCGAGGGAGACCCAGAGTATCGGAAATATGTCCAAAGGCTGGACACCTTTTTCTTGTAAGACTTTCCCATTTTCTTCCCGGCCGTCACACACACCTTAGAATTCACAGATGATACTGACACCACTTTCCTAATCTCTAGCCCCACCGTTTGTTTTGGCTACTTTATCAAGTATCTGGATCAAACCAACTACAGTAAGTACTTACATAATTCGGCCTCTAACTTCTTTGCTGATTAAGTCGAATAGGTAATGCCTTCATCAGTGGCATGCAGACAGACCTTGGTCTATATGGCAATGAACGCAACTGGCTGAACACCTGGTTCAGTTTAGGAATTATGGTCGGCAGTGTGCCTGCCCAGATGTCACAACTGAGCATCATCAGACCATCAGTACTCATCCCATCTTGTGAAGTCATTTGGTCTTTGTTGGTGATTGGCATGGGCTTTGCCAAAAACATCGAAACCGTGAGACTTCATGTTCATCATCATCTAGAATATCGCTTACTGACCTCAATACCAGATGTATGCTCTGCGTTTCTTCATTGGACTGTTTGAGGCGTGCGCGTTCCCCGGCTACATCGCCATGCTGGGCGGCTGGTACGGCCCCAAGGAACTCACAAAGCGCTTGGCCATTCTTCTCCAGGTTGAGTCTATCGCAAGTATGTTCAGTGGGTACTTGCAAGCTGGTCTGTACACCAGCATGAACGGCCGTCACGGAATTGCTGGATGGAGGTGGCTGTTCATCATGGACGCGATCATTTCTCTTCCGATTGCGATCTGGGGCTACTTTGGGCTCCCAGATCTTCCCCATAACACGAAAGCGTTCTACTGGTCGCCCGAGGTAAGGTCAATGATTTCTGCTTCTTGATTTGCATAGCTAAGGCACAGGTTATAGCATATCAAGTACGGCATCGAAAGAATCGAAAACTTCGGCCAGAAGGCCCAGCAGAAGTTGACCTGGAAAGAAGCCAAACGCATCTATCTTGGCTGGGAAATATGGGTTTTTGTTGTTCCCTACACGTGAGTCGAAGTCCGTCAAGGCTAACAAGGTAATGTGCTGACCTTCTCGCGAAGCATGGTCGCCGCATGCCATTCGGCGACAAGCTATTTCAACCTGTGGTTGAAGGCCGCCGGCTATAGCGTTGTAGACGCAAACATTTATCCCACTGGTGGCAGCGCCTTGAACATCGTTGCAACAGTAATTTGGGGCATCATTGCCGACCACACAGGACAGAACTATCTCATGATTATCATCGTTCAAGCTCTGATGATTCTATCTAATATCCTGCTTTCTGTCTGGTATATTCCCAAGGGCGCCCTCATGTTCGCGTACTATCTGTCATACGCTGGATCGGCCGCCACTCCCGTCCTCATTGTGAGCATTTTTAAACACTTACGAGATTGTCTTGCTCTGCTAACTCCTACCTTTCAATTCAGAGTTGGGCAAACAGACTCAACGCCGGCGATCCAAGTTTACGACAGCTTTTGGTGGCCACCGCCAACGTCGTTTCTTACGCATGGGTTCTATGGGTGCCCTGTAAGTACGCAGCTGTTGTTGAGGAATCTTATTGGCTGACGCAATGCTAGTGGTGCTGTTCCCAACTTATGATGCGCCGAAATACAAATATGGATATCAGATTCTCATCCTTTTTGGAGGGCTTGCAATCCTCAGCGTTACTCTGATGTGGTACATGTACAGAAGAAGAGAGTGAGTTTTTAGCTCCGTCGTGTTTCCAATGCACCGAGAAACGGCAGTTAACCACATAGCACTAGCCAAAAACGAGCCCAACGCCAAGAGCAAGGCACCGAAGGGGGAACAGTGGTGTCGAACGAATAGTAAGGCGGGGTGGGTTGACATATAATGAGCTGATAAAAGCCGCATATTGTTCAAAGTTGGGAACACAAAGTTGAATTTCTTGCTTTCGTAGAGCGGGATTGATAGGTCGTTTGCCTATGTTCCAGAAGGGAAGTGGAGAAGAATACGGCGCCCAAGAACCCAACATACTGGCATTAGGCCTCAGAAACCATCGGCGGTGGAGCATGTAAGACTATTCAAACGATATCGTGCCAAGTGAATACACGAACTATACAAGACTCTCATGACTATAAGGACTCGTGACGATACAAAGAGCCTACAGCAGCATATCATTCCAAGGGTGCCTGGATTGGCAAGCTAGGTTTACGACCGGTCACGACGTATCTGTAGCCCAAAGATCAGCCACAAACCGTACAAATACATCCGAAAATTTGGGAGACTTACACAGGCCACCAAATGTGAACCCTCGGGTCACGCATCTCCTTCCTCGCCTGTGAGCACAACACGAGGACCTCCTCCCTCGACCATCCTTTGATGTTCGTTAGCGTCCCGAGAGCCGCCGATTCAAGGAAGGAGTCGAGGTTGGCCAGCCCCCAGCCGCCAATATCCTTCATCGTCTTGTCTCGAGGCCACGTGTTGGTCGGCCACTTGTAGACCGTCTCCCTGACGTCCTCAAAGCCGCGATCTATCAGAAGCTGCTTCCATTGCATGGCTAGCTTGAGCGAGCGGTTGATCTTCTCCATGGCGTCAACGACCTCGTTGGCCCATTGTACAAGCGAGCTGTTCTCTGGTATCGTGTCGTCATCGCTGTGAGCCTCCATCGATATGTCCTGGGCTTCGAACCAGCCGCCGGGTTCAAGTTGGCTAAACACAACACGTTCGTGTGAGAACTTGGTAAAGGAACAGTCGAGGAGGACTTACTTGTAGATGCTGTCGACTAGTGTTACCGCGTCCAAGATGCTACCATTCAGCGCCCTGGAGAATATGAAGTCAAACTTCTTTGACCATGTCCATGGCTTCTCAAGATCATCAATCTCAAAAGAGCAGTTGGGCGGCATACTATGTCTCCGTCAGCTGGCTTGTTTGAGGAAGGTTAGCGTGGCAAGCCTACAATTCCGGTTGTACTGGGCTAATGTCGACCCCAATAACCTGTGACATTACTTAGATACTTCCACAGGATGGCATGAGTCTACCCGCAATAGCTCTTACCTCCGCCTCGGGATGTTCTTCCGCTATGACAGAAGTCAATGTGAGTATGTGTTGCAAGCAAGGACGCAGCGAAAGGGCCTTGAGGACTGACCATATTCTAACGCCCAGATGCCTGTACCTGTTCCGAGGTCAAGTACTCTCTTAGCCCCATAGGACTTTGGACACGTGCAGAGTCGGCCCCTAAAAGTTCTCACGAAGAGCTCGTGCTGCAAGTCTAAGCGATCTTGCTCGACCTAGATATCCTACGTGAGTGGAGGCATGGATGTGATTGAGAACTGACGTCGCACATTATCGTGGGGAAAGTAATATTCTGTGGAGAATTAATATGGCACACACTGCATCTCGCTGACTGTTTCAATGGACTCACTGCCGCGAGAATGGGAGTGATAGAGGCGCCCGTACTCGTCCTCAAAATGCAGCACGGAGGAGCGAATGGACGTCAGGGAATCGCGGATAGACTGGGGTTCGAATAGGTCAACAATTGTTTATGCAGTCCTGGAGTAAACAGAAGCGTGTAGTGACCGGGCAGTACAGCAATGTTACGTACAACGTTGATGGCCGAGTCGGTTTCACCATCATCTGGAGCCTGCGGTAACCGCGCTGCAAGTCAGCAAACGGGGGCTGGCCCCATTCCATGTTTGCACGGCAGATTATCCATACGATTATGCCTGTGGCTGGGTTCGCGCCGGTCTCGGGCTGCGGTGCAGCAGCCGCGACGCCAGCCACTGGGGAGGAGGGCGTCTCTTCTCCTTGTGCCGCCATGCCAATTGCTCTCAAATCAACCGAATTGGCGTTGTCAGGAAAGAGTTCGGCTTTGGGAATGGCGGGGTGCGAGTGCGAAGATTATGGAGTGGTTACCTAAGTATTTAAACGGCCAAACTCAAACCCAGCTTTCGTGGACTACAGGGGGCGCCCCCCCGTTCACCAGCAAATCCCCAATCTCTCGCAAGAAAATACCACACACTGGACCATGCATGTTCGCATTGGTTGATGGTCAGTGCCTTCAAGAAAACGGCCAGCTCATCCTGGGCGGACTGGGGGTTGTGGGGAATCTTCAGCAGAACCCTCCAACCAGACTCGGAGTTTTGGAGTCCAAAGAGACGCAATTCCACCGACTAGCGATGGTCGCCAAGGATGCAGACACGTGCCAGCGGCCAAATGGGACGGAAGGAGTGGGCAGTGTTCCTCGACAAGAAGGGGGCCAAAGAAGAGAAGATCCGCCTACCCGGAGGAGAAAATCGCCTTGAGAACCTGTACCCGGTTCGCGGGACGCTCCACGCGGACTCCTCCCCAAAGTTTGCCAAGCCGCGTTTGGCGGTACTGAGGAATTTTTGGGGCGATCGTCTTGGGTCAGAGGATGCCGCAAAGCACTCTAGCCATTTCTCAACATCTTGTTTTGCGACTAATCTGTCAGGTTCTCCCTGGTTCCCTGCACGGCGATATCGGCTCCTTGATCTCATAGGGAAGGTCGTGCCAGTGAAAGTTGGTGACGAGGACAGCAGCCCTCTGCCTCCTTTGTGCCCCATGGCTAGCTCATTCAGACTTGATTACTAGATGCAAGGATCCCTCGCATTTGGAACTTTGTGGGTTACAGCGCGTAACACTTGCGTCTGCTAGACGCGCGGACACGCCCTGAAGAATTTTACGAGGGATATCGCGCGCATTGCACTTTCAATTGTTGCTGTGCTCGTGCCCGGATCAACTTTCGATTATGAGGCCATACAAAGCCATTCACATCTGCAAAACTTGTTCACGAGCACAAGTCCCAGCTTATGGTATCGATTATAGTATCCGTCAGACGCAGTTGCTCTTAAACACAAAGAGTATCTTGAGGTGGTGTCGTCAGAGGGGCAGGGCCCCGGAGGATGTGGACGGGAGGGGGCACTCCGGGCCGTGCCGTAAGCCATTCCGCAAGCCAATATCTCGATATGAAGGAACCTCAACACAACACAGTTTACGCGAGTAAGTTTTGGCACTCCCTGAACTTTATAAAAAAGAGACCCAAATGAGCATCCGATGACTTATTTTGTTGTTCCACAAGAGTCGCCGGTATAGGCGCCATCTAGGCAAGGACATCCTAATGACGGCACTTAACTCAATCAGACACGGTGATGTATCGACGCTTGCTATAAAGCCAAATACCTTCAGCCCGAGACATAAAACGCACTGTTATATGCCAACGGCTAGTCCTGCCTGAACTCCGGCGCCACAAGCGCCCTCAACTTGTCAGCTCAGCCTGGAGTGCTGCTAGATTCGGCAATTCGAGACACGCTCGTCATGTTCATGTCCAACTTTCGCAAGCTGTGCATCGAGCAGATAGTCATTGTTTCTCAATTTCAATGCTTTTGCTGTTACAGCCGTGTCACTGAATTATGATTGAATATATCTTTCCATTTGGATATAATTCCGTTAGATATCATATGGCCCGAAATGAGCATCATTCGTTTCCGTGAAAAGTCTGTGTGTATATAACCACAGGGAATGCTCTTAGAGTGCAGCGCGTGGTTTGGCCCCCTTGATTCTCGCGTACATCTCGTCCTCGAAGGCCTTCATGTACGGTCTTACTTCCTCATCCGCGGCCGGCAGCAGCTGCGTTGCAAACAAGCCGCACAGCCCAGTTTGCTTATCAATCCACTGTAACGGGTTAGTCGCGTGATCGTATCGTTGGTTAGCCTCGATGCCTTACCCAAAAAATATTAGACGCCCCACTCCACATCAGCGTCCCGTTCTGTCTGTTCGGGTGGCTGTGCCCGTCAACGAGCAGCCCCCCAAGACCCCAGTCATACTCGCGAGTGACCGGGAAATGCCCAACAGCCCACTCAGGCTCCTCCATAGCTTTCAGCAGGCTGTTCTTGGCCTCTGCCGACAGCTGGGGCTTGAACATCTCCGCAGCCATGCTCGAGCTCAGCAGCTTCCCGTCGTCGACCAAGAGAGAGTGCAACACCCGCATGACGTCCGGCGCCGAACCATACGAACCTTGTCCTCCCAGACAGTCCGTGACTCCCTGGTTCAGATCTCTACCGTGGTAAGGAACAATCTTTCCCGTATCTCCATCACGGGTGTTCATTCCACATAAATTGGGCCTTACAGCCGCAACGTCGAAAGTAAAGCTAGGCGCACCGACCGGGTCCCAAATATTTTCGCGCAAATACAGCTCCAGAGACTTCTCAGTGACAGCCTCGATGAGTTTACCTGTCCAGTCCAGACTGGAGCTGTACGCCCAGTCTTCTCCGGGTTCGTAGTTCAAAGGGTAACCAAAACGCTCCTCGACGGTGGACCCGCGGGTTGGCTTGATGCCATGGAATGTTTGCCATTCCCGTGTGGTGTCGCTGAGAAAGTCGTAACTGTTCCCGGCGCTGTGGGTGAGAAGGTGGCGGAGGGTGATTGGTTTGGTGCGCGGGACTTCAATAGGTGACCCGGACTTAGTAAACCCGGTCAAGACAGGTTCCTTTGCCAATTGCGGGATATGCTTGGAGACATCTCCATCAAGGGAGAGAATGCCGCGCTCCACTAGTTGCAGGGCGGCAATGGTTGTGAATAATTTCGTGACGGATGCGAGTGTAAGAATGTTGTCAGCGGCGAGTGGCTTCTGAGATGCCAGGTTGTCACCGAAAATGTGAGAATATTCAAAATTGCCTTTTCGGTCAGCTGATTCTTGTCTCGCGTCAAGTAGTCGAGACCAGAACGAATGATCGGGGTTCAACGCACCCGAGGTATTTTTGGCATATAGCATAACGCCTGCGATTCCGTACAGCAGTGTCAATGTTTTCCTCAAAAGAACCCATGGTTGTATGTGATTCGCCGCTGCCAATGCGCTATCCTGGCTGTTCTCAAGCAAATTGTGATGATCAGTAAACAAAAAGTCAAGAGTTTTAAAGCTTGTACATTTGAAACGAATGACCAGATGGCAGCACCGAGGCCTTTCATTAGTCATCCACGGTCCGCCGACCCCCCACAAGTGAATGACGAGTGCGCCGAGGTAAATGATCATTAGTGAGTAGGACCCACTTCAAGAGGGGTCAATTCCATCAAAAGAATATGTTTGGCCAAGACAAAGAGAATGGCAAAAAGCCTGTCTGGTTCATCACCACATAAGTCAAGTTACCCACTTCTGGGCACCCCCCACATCTGGGCACCCCAAAAATGCCTCAACACCATGACCAGCCACCCACTTTCTCCTACTTCTAACTATCACAACATTTTCACCACTTATCCAAATCACCTCAATTTTGGCACACATCTTCTTCTATATCTAATGAGTCAGTATACTGAATATGAAGTCAATAAGGCACTTACTGCCATTACCAACGGTCATTCTATCAGCGCAGCTTCAAGACAATGGGGCGTACCTAGATCAACACTTCAGAATCGCCTCAAGGGTATCCAACCTAGAGATACTGCTTTTGCTGACCTCCAGCGACTATCTGTTACTCAGGAGGCTAAGCTGGCCAGCTGGGTACAGATCCAGGCTGATCTTGGGCTTGCGCCAACGCATCAGCAACTGAAGGAGTTTGCCCAGCGCATCCTCCATGCCATGGGAGATACCCAACCTCTAGGAAAGAGATGGGTAAATGCCTTCGTACGAAGGAACCCATCTATCAAGGTCCAGAGAAGTCGATCTATTGATTCCAGACGCGTCAATGGGGCATCTACTGAGGTTATCAGGGACTGGTTCAAGTATCTCGCTATCCCAGCGATCATGGCCATTAAACCAGCCAACCGATACAACATGGATGAGACTGGTATCCTTGAGGGCAAGGGATCTAATGGGCTGGTGCTGGGCAGGGCTGAGACGAAGTCTGTACGAAAAAAGCAGCCTGGATCGCGAGCCTGGGTGTCTATCATCGAGTGTATCTCAGCTGAAGGGCAGGCACTGCGGCCGCTGGTTATATATAAGGGCAAGTCTGTCCAGCAGCAGTGGTATCCCTTAGATCTCAGCCCGTATGATGGATGGGAGTTTACAGCAACAGAGAATGGATGGACTACTGATGAGACTGCTGTTGAGTGGCTGCATAGGGTCTTTCTTCCTCAGACTGACCCTGGCCAGGCTGGCCAGCCTAGCCAGGCCAGACTGCTTATCCTAGATGGGCATGGGAGTCATACAACGACAGAATTTATGTGGCAGTGCTATATTAATAACGTCCATCTGTTATTCCTGCCGCCACACACCTCCCATATCCTCCAGCCACTTGATCAGTCAGTCTTCAGCCCAGTCAAGTCAGCCTATAGAAAGGAGCTTGGATACCTCAGCCAGTGGAATGATTCAACTATTATAGGCAAAAGGAACTTTATTTCCTGCTATCAGAAAGCACGCCTGGCTGGGCTGACAGTCCAGAATATCAAAAGTGGCTGGAAATACACTGGACTATGGCCTGTTGCTATAGCCAAGCCTCTCATGAGCTCCCTGCTGCTGCCCAAGGCATCCAATCCACCAGCAACACCTATCCAGGGTATCCAGGGTATCCAGGATATCCAGGATACAGATGGATGGGTATCTGCTTCATCTGCAGTTGCATGGTCAACGCCCAGAAAAGCTAGGGAGCTGGATAGTCAACTGCACTTATTCAGCCAGCTGGATCAAAGCATTGCCACACAACGCCAGCTATTCAGAAAGGTCAAAAAAGGCTTCCAAGAGCAGTCCTTCCAACTGGCTACTGCCCAGCAGCAAATACAGCATCTCCAGGCCCAAGTCAACAACAGTACAGCCAGAAAGAAAAAGGCTGTCAAAGTTGACCCTAATACTAAGTTTGCCACTATCAGCAATGTACGGCAATCCCAGATTGAGGCTGGCGAAGTTGAAATTGATACAGCTGAATCCAGCGCATCTGATTACCCTAGTGAGGCTGAAAGCTGTATCATAGTGGCAACTATGCCTAGTCGATAGTTAATTGAAAAGGGTGGTTGTGTTGCGATAGCCTCATTTTTGGGGTGCCCAGATGTGGGGGGTGCCCAGAAGTGGGTAACTTGACTTAGTTGTATTCACAGCGGGATAGTTAGAGCTGAACCCTGGCTCCCTAATCGACTACATACAAGAACGGTAATCAACCAAACCCCTTACCATATCTCAATTTTCGCCACGTAATCAGCAACCCTCTCGACTCGGGAGGCTGTCACACGGTCATCTCACAAGGACCATAATCGCAGAGACCGACAAACGTAATCCAATAGAGAGGCCAAGCATAAGCCAGGAGCCCGCAACTTTGTTGGTGATTTGCTTAGCAGCCAGCGTAGATAGCTAATTCAATGTTAGTAATCTCAACTCGAATATTGCTGAGGACACAACTAACCGTTGGCGAAAAGAGCTAATAAAAGCATGGGTCAGTACACATTATCTCAAGCCGGGGTGTGTTCAAGGTGTGAAACTTACAGTAGGTGTCGGCATGGTTCAGGTTCTGAGCCGCAGACAAGCTCTGGACACAGCTGTAGCCATAGCAAGAGCTCTGGTCGGTGGTTCCTTTAATCTGTGAGAGGTGAGTGACCTCGTGCTGCAGAGTGTTTACAGTGGTTAGCTAGTTCCCAAGTACATCCGTGGAGGGTTGCAATAACTAACGAGCGCGGTGGTGGCCCTATCCTGAGCGTGACAAGTGCGAGAGAGAGCCGTCAGGCTGTTGAAGAAGTAAGGGCAGTTGACCATGTAGCTCTGGCTAGGGAGAGTGTAGGCGATGACACCGGAAGAGCAGGCGGGGTAGATGTCAGTGCAGTACTGGCGAGATACTCCAGAGGTGGTGCTGCCACACTCGCTGGCGACACGGGCAAACACGGCGGCGACGGTAGAGCGGGTAGAAGTCGACGAGGACTTGAAGTACTCGGTCATCTTGGCGGCCGGGCCGGAGGCGGCGGCGGAGGAAGCGGCGGCGGCAAGAGCACGGCAGTTTGAAAGGGCGGTCGTGGTGGCTGTGCGCTGGGTGCCGGTGCAGTCGCTCTGGACGACGGTGCGCTTGACGTTCTCATGGAAGTCGCGGCGGACCTTGGCGGCTGCGGCGCCGTCAACCTCAACGCTGAGGACGTTGGAGCTGAAGCTGGCGGTGCCGGCAATGTCGGTGCTATCAGCATCGGCGAAAGAGAAAGAGCCCTTGGCAGCGACGTCGAACTTGCCGCCGGCGCTCAGGTCGTGGACCTCGGCGACATCCCACTCGACTTCGACGGTCTTTCCAGCGGGAATGACCTCGAAGGCGTCCTCGGCGATGCCGGAGGTGGCGAGGCGAAGACGGACACCGTCAAAGGCAACCTGCTCGGCTATCGGCGAGTGTCAGTGCGACGCGGGGGATAAGAAGGGTTTGCACAAGAGGGAACTCACATCCGGTGAAGACCTCGGCCTTCTCGACGGCGAGCTTGTCGAGGATGGAACCAGCCTTCAGGACCTTGAGGTCCGAGGCACCAGTGTTAGTGATGCTAGCCTTGACACCAGAGTTGCCGACGGCCTCGATCTTGACGTCTATGGGACTGTCACGCTTGTTGAGGTCAACAACAACGGCGCTCGCAAGAGCGGCGAAGCAGGAGAGACCGGCGAGGAACTTCATGGCGGAGAACTAGGCAGGTGATACTGGTAAGATGAAGCTGATTGGTCTGATTGCCGATGCTGTTGAGTGATGAGAATAAAAAGCTGTCCATCAAGGTTCTCACTCGAGTATATATACTCGGGTGAAGGCATACCCAACTCTGACGAACATACAAAGATAAGAACCTAGGTCGGAAATGCCGCTACTAGCTCATCGGCGAGCGCTGCTCAACGTCTGCCAAGTCGGGACTCAGGACAAAAGAGGAATGTGCGAGCTGGAGTGGCTACATGCTTCCTCTGTTGATGCGAGGGGTCGAGCAAGTCTAATGCACCGAGTACCGGAGTATGGCGAGGATAGGAAGGAACATAGGTAGGATACACGTACGGTAGGTGACAGAAAGGGCCAACAAGGCAACTCGACCTATTCAGTCGCTTCTTCCTTGTTGATTCCGTTCGGGAAACGAGGTCGAGAGTCTGGATGCACAGCGATCTGGGGAAGAACGTTGCGTTAAAGCTCTTGGCATGTCGCCGCATGCTGGGATCTTCTCCACAAGTCATATCGCAATGGAACGTCGCTAAAGAAGGGAATCAAGCTTGAATGAGAGAACCATAATTGCAACTAAGTTTTGTTAGCCTCTAGGTCCGGCTAGAGGCAGAAGGGAGGCGGCGAACGCCGGCGTGCACCTACCCCGGCACCAGAGCCAGGCTAATATGAGATAGGCATCTGGTACTGTTTCTCGTTCAGTGCGGGAAGACACACGAGCGAGTCTGTTTCCAAGTCGGGAAGGAGGTAAAATATTAATCGTTTAACACGAGTCTATCAGTGCCTATTTACACTAGACGACGTTCCCGTCCATAACCAGCAGGTATGTGGCAATCATCTTGGGAGGAGTGTAGACCAATCCCGATAATTAATATATGAATGGCTGGGGCACACGGGGTCCATCCGGTTAGTCGACCAATACACACCGCCAAAATATCGTATTCCTCACGGCAGAGTCGACGGATATGTGCCTGAATTGAGAGATTGTGCTAGGGCGTTGAGACAAGCCGGGGGGCAAGGGAAGCTTATGTTGTCGATCGATGTCCCGCGAGGTGGCAGTTCAGTTGCTGCTGCGGGGTAAATAACGCTCTAGGGCGGAGTTGAAGCGGTGTTTTAATTGCCCGGACAGGCAGAGCGTTGCTGATGTCCCTTTGGTTACCGCGGCATTCGCAGCCCTCTGCACTCTGGTAGACAATTTTCACTGCTCACCCCATTACTCAGTCGACATTTAGTTTCTTTTTCAGGTTTTGGTCTGTTGCTGCCGGCCAAAGTCTGGGCGAATTCCCCATGATCCGGCATGCGGCACTTTTCGCGGCTGGGGCACGCAGCGAAAAGCAGCCCCGTTGCCAATCAACCCGACGCGCGGAAGAGGACCTTCCTATTCTGATCTCATGTGCCGGGTCCAGACACAACCCTGCGGTAATTCAGGGTTGTAACGAGAGCGACATCGCAATGAACATGAGGTGACACGAGTAGCATCCCACCAGCCTATGGCCAATCCAGACTACCAAGCGACCACTCTCCATCCTTGCCATCATCCTTGATTGTATTTCAATGACGCAAATCGGCTTGGAGAACACTTGGCAATTTGACTTGTTGCCAGGCGAAAGAAAAGTCGAGACTGGCCTAGCAAGAGACTCAGCTGTGCATTTTGCCTGGGGGTACCTGGGTGTTGCCACAACCGACCGAAGACCCATGCCGTCACCTGTTGAGGTGATCGAGGATCAGTGCAATAGGGGCGTTGCCGATATTGGATAGGCGAGCTCGAAGACACCTTCCCGAGACGAATAGGTCTGATTATAATGGGCAGGATGGAGAACTCCGACAGACCAGGGCAATCCGTTCACAGTCCGCAGGGAAACGAGGATGTGTTAGCACTCTTTGACAGGCTGTTGCCCGTAAGTGCTATTTCCTACACCGACCCTTTGCTTTCTTAAAACTATGTTGGGTTGGGTCAAAGGACGCACCAGTATAGACACGCAACCCAACGATGGCAACATAGGCACAACCTATTGCGCGGGGCAAGCTAAATACAACATTATTAAGTGCGCCGCATGAGATGCAGTTGCTGATCGCTAGAGGCTCTAGCTTGGCCTTTGCACACATGTATGGCTAAGCATTTGCCAAGTTGCCAAGTCAAATCGGCAGCTGGCCATGGCATGCTCGGTCATCGCATGGGCGCCAACCTCTTACAGGAAGGCCACTGAGCACATAACTCCGTCAACGGCACCCCCCGTCAGACCACTGTTGTTACAAATTGAGGAGCTTATTTCCGATCTCACTATGCAGGATGACATATCACCTGCCCAGCCAGAATCTAACAGAGAATTGAAGAGGCCGCCGAGCCGGCTAGACTGCTCACTAAAGTAGCAAGTGGCTAAGCAGATAATTATTTTGCTGAATTTCGTTTACTGAACCAACGTTTATCAAAAGCACCAAGACAAGACACACCCAATCAGAATCCATGATTCTCAAATGGGTCGTGGCGTCCCGGGCAGCCTATTAGACTACAACTATACGTTAAGTTATCCATGTCGAGAGTGAGCTGCGCGTGGAATGGCGTGCCGTCTTCGTTCGGCTTGAGCCTGAAATACGTCGCTAGAAGCTCTCGTTTCTCGATATCCCACTTACCCGACATCCAAATCCATCTTGAACCGGGCGGGATGAACCCGTTCTCGTCCATGCCTCTCTCTTCGAGCAAGACGACTCCCGATTTGCCAACCACCAGAGCTTGCCCATCCCAGGCGCTCTCCCTCCATGACAGGTTGTTCAGCACATGAATGCCCTGCATCCTCAAGTCATGGTTCCGACACTTGCCAATGATCATAGCTAGTGGGGATGTCAGGCCTTCCGAAAATGTGAAGGACACTTTTGATATCGGGCCAGGATCTCGCAGGTAGCGAATGACCCGACTCAGAAGTTCCCTGAATTCTTGTTCAAACATGTCGTACATCATCTCGCTGCGGTCGAGGCTGCAGCTGATTACAATATAAATCAGCAGTCGATGAATCTGTATGCTGTCCAGTGTTCTTTTTGTGTCCGCATCGATCTTGGGATCGCCAAGGTACGTTTCCAAAACGTCATTCCACATGCTTATGTACTCCACGAACTTTTCTTGTTCTTCTGCTGCCTTGATCAAATCCATCGGGTTGTAGTTGAGCTGGTCGTGTACTGTACGCATGACGTGCACAACAGCTCGCGTGAAGAACTGGCCCCATAAGGTTTGGAGTTTTGCTAGAACGGTGACACCTGGCTTTGGAAGCTGGAGTTTCGGACTGCTGTTCATCAAGAGCACGCTGTTCCGGTGCGAGGTAAAGAAATGTGTGAATCCGGCCATGAGGCACAGGCACGGTAGCAGGTGCTCAATGTCTTCCATTTCGTCGTCGGGAACATTGCTTCGTAACTGAGAAGGGAGGTACTCTTCTCCGCCCCCAGACTCATCTCCGGATTGCAAATCGTGTAGCAATGTAATTTTGTTCTCTAAAAGGCGCATACCGGTGCCCATCAGGGAGTCAACGTTCTTCATGTTGCCTTGGATGAACTCGAATGCAATGAGTAACAAGGTCATAATGATAACCGATCTGGGGGAGGTGTCGACAGACGACGCTTGAATACGCTCTCTGTATATGGAGACTGCTCTGACATGGTGTAGTAGAGCTGCCTTGTGGTGTTTGTTGAGAAACACAGTCGAGTACGATCTCGGTGTTCCCCAAGGACGGAGCGCAGACGGAGGGACGCCGCCAAAAAGTTTGCTTGACTCCTCATCAAAGAAGATGGTTTGAGAAATTGCCCCAATTGCCAATATTGATTCGCGAACACACGGATCTCTTGTGCTTTCGTTGAGAACAATGCGTGACCAGAAGTCGGCCTGACATGAACCCCCAAGGTCTCGAATAAGCTGATATCGGAATAGGTCGTAGTACGATACATCGCTTTGGTCGAACTGTAAGAAGGAAGGGTTGTTCCGGAGTCGAGCAGCCAGAATCGGAGCTGGCCCACGGTGCCCTGACCCGCCCGGCCTCGGGAGCAGATGTCGATTCGCTTGTTGCGCCGCCAAAATGATTAGCTGTTGTTGGGCGGTTTTCTTCGGGCTTACTGCTTCCTTTATGTACCCGTCGCACTCAACATCTGCCCTCTCGCAGCGGCTACACGTGGGTTTACGCTCGTCACATTTGACCCGCCGGATCTTGCATGTCAGGCACCCGGATCGGACCTTTGGCTTGCTAGCCCGCTTGCGTCTGGGAAGAGGAGCGTCATTTGGGTCTCTCAATGGGAGCTCGCTGGCTTGATTGGCAGCAAGCGTAGTGCCCGGGCGTGGAAGCAGCGGGAGACCGCGGCTTTGGTGTCGTGCTGCAGCACTGGTTGACGTTTGGTAGATCTTTTGCGTGTCTTGAAAATACGATGTGCCGTCCATGATTGGCTGGCCGTCTCAGTGTGACTGATTGGTCATGCGTCGAGTTCCGCGATGGTGATTTCTTTGTGTATACTGTTCGAGCGAAACTTCGCACTTACGACATTCAACAATTGGCTTCAGCTCGACGAACGGGACTTTTGGGTCGATTTATCGTGTCAACTTCTTGGTCATGCGAGTTGCAAAAAGGTGATTGTTTGAAGACAACGGAAATCTCTGCGTTTAACATTTGCTAACGTCCAAGATGCTGCCTGGTGAGTCCGTCGGGGGGATGAGGGAGACCCCCGGCGGCATCAAATATAACGGTTTCTTGGCTCTGCACGTCGGTTCCAGGGGGTTGAGATTGAATTCACCGTCAGCATAGCTTCTATTGGCTGAATTGAAACACAACCAATCACAAAAGGCAGCTCGTATAGTCTCAACTGCGATTGTCATTGGCTCTCTTGATCATTCAGACGTTGCAACGCATGGTAGGCAATTTTCAGATCACGGCCCGCCCCAGCCACCTGCAGATGCTTCATGGAATTGCCTCCTGCGTCTCAAACACAGAGGCAATAGCGTCCACCTGATGCGCTAATGTGCCAAAAGTTCCACAGCGGAATGGTGTAGCATGCTTAGTTGACGGCCTTGCCGAGCGGAAATCTCTAAAAGCTCTACTTCATTGGTAGCGGATGGAGAGCTACAATCTCCGAGGATAACTCGATGATGTACGATGATGGAATTTGATCAACGCTGTCACCGATCTACTAAAATAATAAGGCTTACATCTAGAAATCCCCAGTAGGTCTGTGCAGGGTCCTTTGATGAACTATCTAATGCGGAGGTGGGGATATGCAGCATTCGCTGACCTGTGTACCAATCGTAGCTACGAGAAGCACTTAGGTGGTATTGTTGCAGCAATCTTGGGAATCCTCAACGTGCGTTCCGCTTTGCAAACCGAGTATCAGACGCTGTAGATATGCGTTAAATGCTTTCAACGTTCGAATGACCAAGCCTATTCAACTCAATCTTCTCACACAGCAACAATCCATCTAACAGTCTTAACCCGAAGATCTTGGAGGGTTTTCAGTTTCAAGGCAATATCAAACCTGTCGCACTTCGTCTGATAGGCTCTTAAACGGCTCCTACAATCGTCTCTAGGCTTGACTAGAATTCACATTGTGACTTCCACATGGTACCGAACTTAGCAAAAAGCCACTAGGTTGATAGATCTATGTTTTTCATTCAGAAACTTTTTGTACGCCTAACCTTTCCGTTTTTAGTTCGCCCCCTTCTGCATATCGCCCAGTAAAGACTAGCAGATGCGCAGTGATTGCAAGATAGGTCGCGCTTCCTTTGAAAGTCCACATCTACTACTAGATATCGTGTCCGCATCCAAGGTGCCTCTCCCCAAGAGCCTCGAGCTCCTCGATTTGGATGACATCAGGTTCGAAGCTTCTCGACTGTAGGTGCGTCAGCATGGTGGCGTTGATAAGAGTCTTGGGAATGAGCTCGGTTCCATTTAGCGATAGAACAGTCAAGATGTGAGCCGCAGCCTGCGATATTTGTCAATGATATCGCCCATTAACAACTTCATTGACTTGTGATTTAGCAGGAAACTTACCCTAGCATTAACGGTGATTGTGTTAGGGTCAGGGTTGTCGATGGTGTCGCAAGCCTGGTGGTAGCAAGGATCTTGAGCAACCGCGGTACCGGTGTGCAGGAAACCAAAGGGCTTGTGGAGTATTTGCCAGAATGAAGCATAGTCACTGCCGTTGGTAAGGACAGCGGGAGTCACTTCGAGACCCTGGCTCTCGAAGTAGGCTTCGTAGATGTGCTCAACAACGTCTGATCCCGCGGGCCCAGAGCTTCCATGGGTGCTTCCGTCAGTGTCGGCAACACCAAAGAAACCCTTAGCAACCATGTCGAAGTTGAGGTAGACGAGTAGGTCATCGACATCAGAGGCGGGCAGGTTGGAGCAATAGTATTTGGAGCCGAGCAGACCGTTCTCCTCAGCACCCCACCAGGCGAAGCGGACCTTGTTCTTAGTTCGGTACTTTGTCAAGGCGAGGAAAAGTTCGAGAAGCAAGCTAGTGCCGGACCCTGAAGCCTATTAGTCTGCCTTCCAATCTCCTTTTTGGGCTGCCACTTACCGTCGTCATTGATGCCAGGTCCAGCTTGGACACTGTCCAAGTGGGCACCGAGCTGAAAGATATCAGTAATTTGTACCAAGACGGGTGAATCATGTACACTATTACCATAATAACGTTGTGAGGGTCACCCTCCTCAGTCTCAACAAATACGTTCTGAGTGATGCGCTCCTCGACGACCTGGGTCTGCTGGAAGTGAGCCTCGACAGTTTCACCTCCATCGAGACGCTCCTTGATTTTCAGACCGTCGGAAAGGTTGATAAACCCGGCGGGGACAAAGCCATCCGGGTCAGGCGCACTTAATGAGCCAGCCGTCGCGTTGGTCGTCACGTCATGATAGACAATGACAGCGGCAGCACCAGCAGCGGCGGCAGGTCGGACTCTGCCGGCAAGAGTACCTCCAGTCGGGCATCGGAAGCGCTGGACGAGCACGATTTTATCTTGAACGTCCAAGCCCTCGTAGTTTGCGGCATCACAGCCGGCAGCTCCCTCGGGTCCAAGAACAATCTCAGCAGTGATACCCTCATCGCTGGTGGAGGGGGAGTAGGTCAAGCCAAAGACGTAGATTGACTCTCCGTCAATGTTGAAGTCGATCGAGACGACTTGACCGAAGGTGGCGGGGAAATCTTGTTTCCAAGCCTTGGTAGCTGGGATCTTGGAGACGCGATCCCAGACATAGTTAACTGACGCAGCGTAACCAGGGAGGCCGAAAGCTCTGTTGCCCCCGTTGGCAAATGCAATCTCATTGAGGGCTTCCAGGTTGGCCATCAAACTGTTTCATAGAAACAGGTCAGTCAATTGGAGTCGTTCTTGGCGTCACAGTTGTATCTTACTTCTCGGTCGTGAGGTCCGCCTGGAGCTTCTCGGAGTCAATCTTGGGCCTGCAGGTTGTGTTTGTAGCAGCGGTACTTGAGGCCAGCGACAGTAAAGCCGCGGCAGACTTGGAGAACTTCATGGCTGCTTGTAAATTGACAATAAGACAGCGGAGGCTGGTCAAAAAAAAAAGAGAAGAAAAAAAAGAGTAGGTCAAGAGGGGCAAGCTGGGAACGGGCTAGGTCAGCTTTTTATTTACGCGGCATTTCTATCAGACCCAGTTGTCACTTTTCCAATCAGATATTTGGGCGTCGCGGTCAACCGCGGCGACAACAAAGTGTCATTGCAGATCCAGGAAACACGATAATTTGCATGCCTCATCCCAGGCCGCCGAGACATTGGCACCCAATCGGCCGTCGTCAGTTGGGGCAAGCCCACGAACCGAAAGTCGGATCGGGAAGGTCGACGGTGGAGGTGAGGGGAACTTCGGGTCCGCCAAGAGCCAAGCTCTATTAAAGTCGCAGTCTTGGTCCTTCACCCCGTCATGTCGTCAACGCCGTTGCGCGGTCTGGTTCTTTTCTTCTTTCTCACTTGCCTTAGTCATGGCGAAACCATTGCGTATTCCTGATTATCTGAGAAGATATGTTGCTGGGGTCGGTACTCGGGAGAACCGGAAAACCATTGCCTAGCTGCACAAGAGGTTGCCAAGCATGTAGCGCAGACTTGTCGAAGACCCGATTAGTGGCACAATGAGACTCTTATCATGAGTGGATGAGCCGAGACAATCCGTGATCCGTGCCAGAGCTTTGTAGATGGAAGTTAGCGATCCATTGCTTATGCGTTCATCTACAGGAGCCCTCTTTGCAGCAAGCACAGTGCCAGTTGGTAAAGTTGCACAGCCAGCACCAACCGTCGAAAACAGGCCTTCAAGATAGGATGACTTGCATGCAATGCGATAACTTTTTTACGTAGGCGCGTTCGTTGACGGCAAAATGGTGGGTTAGACTTTTAACGACAGAGCTTATGCAACGAGCGCTCTCGTACTTCCTGACCAGACCCTCTAGCTCAATTATGTCGAGAATCGGGATTTCTAAGAACTGTAAAGATACGAGCCCAAGCCCAATCACGTACCAAATTTGGTGATTGAGAAAACTCTGCTTGAGGGCTATTCTGCTTTTTATCGCATTTCTTAAAAGCGGAAGCAATCTTGTTTTTACTCGTCGTTTTCTGAGCTTCATGGCCTCAGTTACTTTACCCCGTAGAAAAACTCTTCGCCATAGTACTCTGTCTGCTGATTAGCGTGCAGATGGGATAGATACAGAGGGCAACTTGTTGATTTATACTCGAATCACCATCCGTGTTTCTACATTTTCATGTGTGATCAACTATCAGATACTAGTCGAAGAGAGAGAAAGCAGCGGCTTACGTGATATGCTTGATTTGCTCACGAGGTCAACCCCCTCCACTGCTTGCTTACCTGTTTTTAAAGTGCCCAACGATGATTCGTTGTCCTTGCGAACGCCACTGTCAGCATCCTCCACACCCAAATGTTGATGCCTAAGTTGTCTCAACAAAAGGATCTGATAACCTTCAGCCTCAGTTATAGGAAAGGAAGTCCAGAGTAATAACACAACCTCAAAGTTCGAAGGAGTATCCGAAACCATTAACTTTGTAAACATCAACATGCCACAGCCTCAGTCCCCTGTTGAAGAGGTGCTCGATGACTCGGACGGCTACGAGCTTCAGATTGCCCTTGATCAGCTTTCTTCTGGCTCAACCGACGCTTTAAAGCTATATCTTGCCCGAAAGAATGGCTTTGACCCTACAACAGTGTCTCTTCAAACAACGCCATGGAAGGCCGAGACCGATAAGAATGCCAAACTGTCTTACGCCGGCAAGCTGGACGATACACGAGGGCCAAATGAGAAGGACGATCCCATGAATGATGAAGGTCGGGAAACCCCGCGTGTTGTTTTTGAGAATACAGAAACACCCTTCGACTATATGCCTCTGGCCCCGGAACTTCAACAATTTCGACTACTAAAACTTGCGCCCCCAGATGAGCATGGTATCACCCGTCATCTTCAATTGGAGACGTTCAGCCTTGAAGATACACCGCCCTACTTTTGTCTTTCATATGTATGGGGAGACCCGGAACGTTTCATGAGAGTCAACTGCAACGGGCAGATGATTTCGGTAACACAAAACCTTTTCCATGCGTTGCAAACGTGCTTCAACAGGCATCCCAAAGCTTGGCTTTGGGCAGACGGCATTTGCATCAACCAAGAGGATATTGTCGAGCGCAGTGAACAGGTCCTGCTTATGGGAAACATCTACCAAAAAGCCGCAATGGTGCTTGCCCACCCGGGCCATTACTCCTACGGGTGTACTGAGTCTGAGGACTCAGATGCCGAAATGACGGTTCTTGAAGACCGTTTGGGGAATCTCGGTATGCAAGACATGATGAGCTTCAGTGCCGAGATCCCCGTCAAAGAGAAGGTCCACACCGACTCAAGGAAACATAATGGCTTGTCTGACATCGCTCTTGGATCTGTGGATGACGCCTACGAGCCCACAAATGTCCAGGGTGCTATTAGCATCATGACGTACCTAACGCGAATTTGGGATGATCAACGAAGAGAGAAAATTTTGTCCGACTTGCAATGGAAAGAAACGAGCCTTCCCGACCCGGACACGGAAAGCGGACGCCAAGTGTGGGACAATTTAGTGCAATTCTGGACTACAGACTGGTATTTCCGTACCTGGGTGCTGCAGGAGGTGGTCCTTGGAGCAAAGGTTGTGGTTCTTCATGGTTCAAGTGCAATCAGCTTGGATGCAATTACAGAATTCTGGGACCTTGCAAAACAGCATGGCCTTCCGCGGCCGCTTCGGATTGGGGCATACGCGGACAAGTTCAATGCAATATTGCATCTCAGTCCCGTTAGTTCTTTCAAGATTCTGCGAGATCGGCGTAAAGCATTGATCTCAATGCCAAAAAGTATCCAGGAAGACAACAAAGCGCCATCAGATATCAGGGCGAGCGATGAAGACAACGTCGTCGATCATGTTAGTGAAGGTACCGACGAGAGCCTCGGCAAAGCAGCACTACAATCATCCAGCCTTCTCGAATTATTGTGCTTAACTAGAAACAACCTAGCTACTGATCCGCGAGACAAGATTTATGGGGTTCTCGGCCTCACTGACGACTCTGTTGCCCGCTCGATCATTCCCGACTACACCTGGAAAAATACTCCAGCCAAGGTTTTCACCGATGTGGCTGCTCAGATGGTAGAGCTTGGCCATACTGCAAACTTGTTGCACCACGCGGGCATAGACCAAGATGTCCAGGGCCTCCCCTCTTGGGCGCCCGACTGGACCATGCAGTCACGCTCAACGCTGCCGGTGCATTTGTACGACTGCTTGCCCGGCACCTCTACCAAGATATCTCTTCTGAGTTCAGACAGTAATCCCAAATTGGTAGTGCGAGGAACGATCCTCGCTCGAATCAACTTACCAGGACCTGCTTGGAGATATTATTCACATGACAGCTCTTTGCTACCATTTAACAGCTTCGAGAATGCCCCAGAAGTGGAAATTCCGCCTTTCAACGATGAGGATGCGAAAAACTTCATTCTTACATTTTTAGCTTGTGCTGCCGAAGAACCGCTCAAACAACGCTACATTGCAGAGGGTTTTGACAATGCGTTGGTCCGCACTTTGGCTGTCGACTGTTCCTGGCAGAAAGAACGACTTGGGAGAAGAGGTTTTTTGAAGAGCACAGAGAAACCTCCGAAATCGGATTCTACAATTGAGAGGTGCAAGGAATCGGCTACGTTTCCATCACCTCCATCACCGTCAGATGATTTCTTCGCCGGAGTAGATGCTTTTCGACGTTTCTACGCCCGCGGCCCGGAATCAGAAGAAGATATTGGAGAACCAGGAATCCGACTTCACCAAACAGGAATCTTTCAGTGGCTACTTGACTTCGATGAAGAGGTCGAAGCTGACCTACAAAAGCGCATGGTGCCTTTCACTGTGCCATTTCAAGAAGCCCAGCGGGGGCGAAGATGGGCCGCCATGGGCACAAGAGGCCCTAAAACAGAAGACGACTTGGTCCAAGACGCCGCGAAAAAGAAAGAAACCCCCTCGAAGAAGTTTTATGGCACCAAAGCTTTGACTGACTACTTCATGGGCACTGTGCCGTGGAACGCAGAGACAGAAGACTATGTGGTTTTGTTCGAGGGTTTTAGGACGCCATTTGTCCTACGCAAGTCCCGAAAAGAGACCGCAAGTAACGGAGAAGAATGCTTTCATTTGATCGGAGATTGCTATGTACACGATGCTATGGACGGTCAACTGATGGTTCGGATCGACGAGGTGGAGGGAGACCTTGAACCTGGACAGGTGGGAGTCAATGATGAAGGAAGAAAGTACGCTTTACGACACCCAGAAGGATACGCTTTTTTCAAGGACTTTACGATTGTCTAAGATGAAAACTGTCTCATTTTACTCCCCGGATGTACACTTCCGCTTTGTAATTCCAACAACACGAAACCTCTGTGAATGCTCGAGTCCTTGAACCTCAGCTTCGTGTTGCATCATGGAGTGTAAGGCAGGATTGTGATTCCAGGAGTTTTCCAAATATCCCAATTTTCAGAGTGCTCCGGATTGCTCAAGGGTACAAGCGCAGCAAACCGCATCCTGTGCGTCAGCTCGTCAGCTTTTAGTTCCAATAGCTGCTTGCATGCAAACTGTATCGCCCTTAACTTACGTGTAGTTGCCAGGACTAATGTAGCTTCCATTCGCTAACTTGCCCAGCCACCAGAATCGATCCGTTAATTCACTCCACGATGTTGTACGCTCAATCCCCCGCATCGGAAAAGGTGAAATCCTTTCTTTGTCCATCGTTGCGGGATCAAAATTTATGAATCTGGCGGCATATGTTGAGGACGTGGCCGCCCCGATGTAGCCGTTTTCTCCCACAACAGGAGGATAACTCCAGTCCGACTCATTATAGTCTGCCGTGAAAATCTGCGAGACAGTCAGAAGCCGCATTCGAAAGGATTGGGAGGATAGCGAAGTTTTTCAATATCACTTACATCCCATCGAAACTCCTTCGTTCCCCATTTGAGCTGTGCATAGACTTTTGGAAAATCTTGCGCTGCGCGACTTGTGTTGAAAGCATACCTGGAAAACTCTGTTACTTGCTTCTAAGTCCAGAATGCTGCCTCGTATGTGAATACTTACGTATGATACGCATCAATTCCTTGCCCGCCTGGGCCCGATCTCTGCAAGGGATAATTCTGAGGGAACATTTTGCCTCTCATTTGCATTTTCAGGTCGAAAGCCGCACCTAAAAAGATTCAGTAGCTGACAATAAGGGCCAAAAGCAGAAATTCATCTCATACCCATATAAGGAATGGCAACCGTTTCGCCGTTGCTTCCTGTAATTACAATTTTGCCGCTGTAGATCGGCAGTTTCGCTTCATCGCCAATTATCGGTGGCGTAAAGTTGAATCTAAATAGTCAGGACTCCAGTGTCCAAATGCATCTACAGCTACGTTTGAGACTTACTGGGCCTGCTTAGTCTCACCAGGGCTGACTCGGAAGACACCCGAAGGAAAGGTGACAGCCGGCACGATGCTGATGGGCTTCACGTCGAGGATATCTGCAAGAAGCCCAGAAGTTCTTCCTTGAGCCATGAAACCACCTGCGGGCTCTAATGTGAAATTGTACGTTACTGTTTCGGCTCCATTGTTCGTGATCTCAACTTTGTGGTACCGACTGAATGATTCAGTGTCGTTGAGTGCAAACTTCTCGAACAACAGTGATGTGTCATACTCCAAGAGTTTTGTCGCGTTTAAGAGACCATTTCCTACTTGCGTAATGGGCGCAAAATATCCGAAGTCTGTAGGAAGGCCCTGTGGCTCGAAAATCTGCCACGGAAGACTTTCTCCACTAGAGATAATGCGTCTTGAGAGATTCTTGGCAAATTCTTTTCCGTGCACAGAGCGGCCTCCATGCTTGCTGATGTAAAGAGCTACCACGCCAGCAACATAAGGGGTTGCCATGGAAGTTCCACTAAGTACCTTATAAGTGCCGTCCAGATAGGTACTGTATATGTTGGCTCCAGGTGCGGCAATGTCGGGTTTGAGCTCTAAATCATACGTCCCGCCCCAGCTGGTATACTGCGAAGGAATTCCACCGGCGGCGTCGAAAAACCCAACAGCCCAGTCGCTCTCCGCCGGTATGGTGAAGTCCGCAGTAACGTTGCCTCCTGCTTTCACGGTTTCGATGATGGCTGCGCCGGCCTTGGCATCTATGAGCGCGATCTGAGACTTGTAGGCCGAGTTCGCAACCAGCTCATATGGGCGGTATTCATCGTTGTAAAAGAGAATGTATCGAGCGCCAAACTTTTCAAGGTTAGTCTGTTTCACATAAGGTGTGCAGGTCCCTCTTCGAATTAGCACTATTACGTCCGAGAGGTCTGGCGTCGTGTCCGGTAGTGGGCTGCATGCCTCTGCTGGGTCAGTTGTGTCATAAGCTAAAGGCAGAATCGGTAGGCCGGTAATATTCCAAAGGCCCCTATTGACTGGAGGTATGTATGCAAGCTGAGTAGTGTTGGCCACGCCGTCGAGACCGAACGTTGCATGCCATGGCTTGGCGGGAACACGACTGGTGTCAACAGAAGCGACAGCAAGAACTTCCTTACCGGACGATCCGCTGCTCGCATAAAAAGGGCCCTCATCTCCATCATTACCGGCTGCAATGGTAATGATCACTCCTTGCTCGACGATTCTGGATGCCACAGTAGCCCAGGGCCCGTCTGAGAAGCCGTTCGCACGACCGATACTTGCAGTGATGATGTCTGCCTGGAAAAGAAATGAGTAAAACGAGCCTTTGAGAGCTTTGGGTTGACTTACACCGGATTCGTACGCCATGATGGTCGCTTCAACCAAGGTGTCTTCATCAGTACCCTCCAACTACGAACGTCAGCATACGTGCTATGGATTACAACCTTCAAGTTCTTACAGCGCCGAAGACTTTGAATGCAAGAATTTCGGCCTCCGGGGCAACACCGACGTAGCTGTGGGATTTTGTACAATCAGCTAACGGTCCATGAATCTGTCCATGCTAGGGGTTCAAGGTTGACTTACAAGTCACTCTTTCCGGCAATGATACCGGCAACATGAGTGCCATGTCCAAGTGAGTCCAAAGGATCCCCATCGGGGGCCTTCTCATTGGATCCATCATACTCTGTAACAGACATTAGACCTCAACGACGTTTCGACTGAAATTGCGTCGTTCTGGTTCACATACCTTCGCCAACTAGATCATAGCCTCCTGAAACAGTGAACCCGGGTCCAAAACCACCACCAAGCTGGGGTTGTCAACCAATTTGCAAGGCAGTGATCAGCTTCAAGAAGATAACTTACAGCAGAATGACGGTAGTCAACTCCTGAGTCAATGACAGCAATTTTCACACCTTTGCCCAAAACACCGACTTCGTGAAGTTTGTCTACTCCGGTCGAGTAGTGGACAGACCAATTCTTTGCCGTGGCGTCGTCACTGAATGAAGCTTGATGTATCACAGGTGCAAGTCTGTAGGTTTTTACGGGCCAAGCTTCAACGACCTCACCAACATTTTTCAGAGTATCAAGATTGTTAATGTCAGACTCAACGCTGAGACCCCAAAAGATAGCGCTATCGAAGGACTTGAGAACTTTGGAGCCAGTAGCCTCTATCTTTCGTGACAAGTTGTCAAGTGCGGCGCCCTGCAAGTGTATCATTTCAGTACATACAACACATTCTTTCTTGAGTTTGTTCAAGCTTACTGGCTCAGCTTCAACAATAAACTTTTTAGTCTCCGGAATGGTATTCTGGTTGTCGTCATGTTTTCTGCCCAATCTGGACCATGTTTTGGCTTCTGTAATATTGAGGGCCACTACCCATAACAATAGATGGAGACGCATTTGGGTAGAATTTGAAGAGTCTTAATGAGGCAAGAATCATGTTGGAATTTCTGTGCGAGGCCGTAGTTTCATATGTGGTTTTGCCATTGCCTCTTGGCGCACCCGGATAGCACGCTGCAACGTTCTGGCTGTGGCGTTTGCCAAGAAGTGGGTCACGAACTCACAGCTAACTGCCAAAAACGACTTCACATGCATGTTATGGTCGGGTACCTGGCATGTTCGATATCCTCCTGCCAGATTGGGGTTCGTATATATCACAAAGTCGTTTAGTTCCTGGCTAATTAGGGTCGCAACGGCAGCCGAAAAGAGTCTCCACGCCCGTTGATGGTCCTTGGGTTCACTGAATATCCCTGTCAATGCAGCTTCGCCAAGTACACAATCTGTTCAAAAAAGCGCATATTTGCTCATTTCCATGATTAAGTGGTGGTAAGAATGAACTCAGACCCCGATGATCATCTGTTGGGGGAGTTAAATAGACCATCCAGGGCTGCCTGAACACGATGTGGCAGGAAGACAAATAATTGACAAGCTCGATAGGTCCTTTCGCATACGGATTTTGATTGTGCCACTCAAGAATTCCGTTCCCCCAGCAAGTCGAAAACAAAAACAAAGATCTGATCTCGATTCGAGAGTGGAATTTAACCACTGTATCTCCCCGAGGTGGGCTCGAACCACCAACCTCCAGATTAACAGTCTGACGCGCTAGCCAATTGTGCCATCGGGGATATTGAGATGCAACTTGTTGAAAATGCCCTGATGCTAAGTGCATTATTGCTGCAGTGAACACTGGTTGTGGGACACACGAAACCCTAAAGCGAACGTTATCCGTAATAGTTGTGGATCCTCCAGTGCGCTCAATTCAGAGCTACGTGTAACGGCAAAACGATATGAGAATGGTCTGTGCCTTGATCCATACTAAGAATCGCTTTACTCGGACTTGAACGTTGGCCGGTTGTCACTTCTGCAGTCAACCCACGAATTGTCGATGATCACATGCAAGCTAGGAGGTCTGACTGATTTGCGCAGCTTACAAACGGAACTTTGCTTATTTTACCCTAAAGTGTCAAGATGCAGTCATCCGATCGCTTACAAACAGCATCCTCTTTGGTAAGTCAAGTTACCCACTTCTGGGCACCCCCCACATCTGGGCACCCCAAAAATGCCTCAACACCATGACCAGCCACCCACTTTCTCCTACTTCTAACTATCACAACATTTTCACCACTTATCCAAATCACCTCAATTTTGGCACACATCTTCTTCTATATCTAATGAGTCAGTATACTGAATATGAAGTCAATAAGGCACTTACTGCCATTACCAACGGTCATTCTATCAGCGCAGCTTCAAGACAATGGGGCGTACCTAGATCAACACTTCAGAATCGCCTCAAGGGTATCCAACCTAGAGATACTGCTTTTGCTGACCTCCAGCGACTATCTGTTACTCAGGAGGCTAAGCTGGCCAGCTGGGTACAGATCCAGGCTGATCTTGGGCTTGCGCCAACGCATCAGCAACTGAAGGAGTTTGCCCAGCGCATCCTCCATGCCATGGGAGATACCCAACCTCTAGGAAAGAGATGGGTAAATGCCTTCGTACGAAGGAACCCATCTATCAAGGTCCAGAGAAGTCGATCTATTGATTCCAGACGCGTCAATGGGGCATCTACTGAGGTTATCAGGGACTGGTTCAAGTATCTCGCTATCCCAGCGATCATGGCCATTAAACCAGCCAACCGATACAACATGGATGAGACTGGTATCCTTGAGGGCAAGGGATCTAATGGGCTGGTGCTGGGCAGGGCTGAGACGAAGTCTGTACGAAAAAAGCAGCCTGGATCGCGAGCCTGGGTGTCTATCATCGAGTGTATCTCAGCTGAAGGGCAGGCACTGCGGCCGCTGGTTATATATAAGGGCAAGTCTGTCCAGCAGCAGTGGTATCCCTTAGATCTCAGCCCGTATGATGGATGGGGGTTTACAGCAACAGAGAATGGATGGACTACTGATGAGACTGCTGTTGAGTGGCTGCATAGGGTCTTTCTTCCTCAGACTGACCCTGGCCAGGCTGGCCAGCCTAGCCAGGCCAGACTGCTTATCCTAGATGGGCATGGGAGTCATACAACGACAGAATTTATGTGGCAGTGCTATATTAATAACGTCCATCTGTTATTCCTGCCGCCACACACCTCCCATATCCTCCAGCCACTTGATCAGTCAGTCTTCAGCCCAGTCAAGTCAGCCTATAGAAAGGAGCTTGGATACCTCAGCCAGTGGAATGATTCAACTATTATAGGCAAAAGGAACTTTATTTCCTGCTATCAGAAAGCACGCCTGGCTGGGCTGACAGTCCAGAATATCAAAAGTGGCTGGAAATACACTGGACTATGGCCTGTTGCTATAGCCAAGCCTCTCATGAGCTCCCTGCTGCTGCCCAAGGCATCCAATCCACCAGCAACACCTATCCAGGGTATCCAGGGTATCCAGGATATCCAGGATACAGATGGATGGGTATCTGCTTCATCTGCAGTTGCATGGTCAACGCCCAGAAAAGCTAGGGAGCTGGATAGTCAACTGCACTTATTCAGCCAGCTGGATCAAAGCATTGCCACACAACGCCAGCTATTCAGAAAGGTCAAAAAAGGCTTCCAAGAGCAGTCCTTCCAACTGGCTACTGCCCAGCAGCAAATACAGCATCTCCAGGCCCAAGTCAACAACAGTACAGCCAGAAAGAAAAAGGCTGTCAAAGTTGACCCTAATACTAAGTTTGCCACTATCAGCAATGTACGGCAATCCCAGATTGAGGCTGGCGAAGTTGAAATTGATACAGCTGAATCCAGCGCATCTGATTACCCTAGTGAGGCTGAAAGCTGTATCATAGTGGCAACTATGCCTAGTCGATAGTTAATTGAAAAGGGTGGTTGTGTTGCGATAGCCTCATTTTTGGGGTGCCCAGATGTGGGGGGTGCCCAGAAGTGGGTAACTTGACTTAAATCGTTTGAAGCAACAATGTGAGCAAACCCGCGACTAATTGGCAACTACCTCGGACCGTCCGAAGTATTGCTAATAAGTCGATCTATCCAATATGGTTGGCTCCTAGGAAGCAGATTTCTAGCGCCGAGGTTAATTACTACCTTGCTGTGCAGTGATCAATGGCCTGGAAAACTTAACAATCACTCGCAACCAAGCTCGAGAGCCATGGCCAGTAGAAAATACAACATTATCATCACTGGTGCTTCAGGTTATCTTGGCTGTACTCTACTCGCACGATGAGCCAGCGCTGGTATCGTTGGATACGACAAGTTGTATGCGCTAGTTCGCATGGACGCCCAAGGAGAAGCTGTAAGGCAATACGGAGTTGAGCCACTGACGTTCTCTCCCAGAGACGAGAAGGCAGTCCACAATGCTGTTGTAAATTACCATATTACCATTGCATTTCACTTGATTAGGGCCTTCTAATATGTTGGTCAAGAATACTTCATCAAGGCGTTTGGGGAGGTTATGCGGCAGATTTGGCAAGAAGTTCATTTTCTCCGGGTAAGTCGACAGCAAAGTGATAAAGACATGAACGAATAACACGTAAAACCTGAACTAGGTATATACACAAGACAACCGAGACCAGTTATTCTCAAGTCACGGTGGGACTCCAATAGATCAACCATTGCTCGACACCGAACCCAACTTGTATCAAATCCAGAAGTCCTAAAAGGCAAACTTTGGCATTATGCAACGTAAATGGTCAGTAATCAAGTTGGGAAACAAAAACAGGCTTGAATATATCATTGATCTATAGCCCTTCGAGATGTACAAGACTATCCTTGAACAAGCCGAAGCCAATGGCGTGCGATCTTACATATTTGTGCCGTGCATTGTCTGTGAGTACAATATGTCAATGGTATATGAGAAAAATCACTCGAACTCATAAGTCACTAGACTACAAGGCAGCGGGGTTCGGCAACCCGATCTCTATCAAAACGGGTTGTATTGTCAAAGCGGCTCACGCGGCTGGACGAGTTCATCGAATCACCTCTGGAAGACCAGTGAGTAATTGTTCAAAGAGACTGTAGATCACAGGTTATACTTAAGAGACATCAGGCCTGGCCAGTGTCTCATGCCATTTACAACAAATCTTTGTACCTTCAAATCATGTGTTTCATTATCAACGGAGACAAAACAGGATGTGGTAAAAGAGGTTACTACTTGGCGGCATCTGGCGATGTAATCTGGGATGGTCTTTATGCCGCGATTGTCAAGGCCCTGCACAAACAGGGCATCATTTATGATGGCAGCGTCGTCCCGTCCTCCGGAACGGCACTAAGGAAGATGGCTGAGGGCCTCGGCACCGATACCTCGTTGGTTCCTATTTGACTGGCTAGGAAGTAAGTGACCAAATGCCAAATCCTCTCGTAGCTCGGCCGAGAGAGATGCTAACATTGGTGGCTGTAAAACAGGTGTACGCCAACTGCAAAACATGGAGCCGAGATAGGGTTGGCGCAGCAGTTTTCTCCGGAGCATAACCTAGAATCTTCTGCTGATGAAGTCGATCTCATCTTGTAAGTAGGACGGAAGTCCGAGTGATACATGGTTGAGAAGGATCGAAAGAGAGAATTAGAATGCAGGATACTTTATCACAATAGCCGTTCAATCAACACAAAGCCACCCACCCCAAAGGCTGTTATTGAGTGTGTGTCAAATTGTGATTTCAGGAAAAAGCTTCCCACATGAAATGAAAACAATGCTAATAATAGTTCACGAAAAATGTTCGACTGCAAACCTTTACGTGTACTTTGTTCACTACTGCATCTGCAAAAATCGATTACCTAATTTCAAGTTTTAAGTGAATCAATATTAGATCAGCGAGCTGTCCATAAGTCTCACCGGTGCTAAGTTCTCTTCTGCTTCAGCGAGTTTCCCAGCTGTCCCCTCGATGCGTAGTAAGCAGAATGCGCGGAGGACTGTGTCCGTGTCGCCACGGGATCGTCTCTCTGCGAGATTTGTAATTACTCCGCTTCCGTTTCATGACTAATTACCCCCCTGCAGTGTTACCCCTCGTACTTACAAAAATCGGCAGATATCCTCGTTCTTACCCTCTCGCCAGATCATTACTGCTGACATTCCAAGTTCAATGCAAAATGTCTCAGCAACTGACTTTATTCGACATTCCCGACCGAAACAGCACCTGCTGGTCTCTGAATCCTTGGAAAAGTTAGTTATGCGGTAGTTCAAGATGTGCCCTGCAGACAACTGACGTAAGGTTCCAGTCAGGTTGGCTCTCAATCACAAGGGCATCGACTACAAGACAGAGTGGCTTGAGTACCCCGACATTGAGCCCAGGCTGAAGCCTACAGGGCTTGAGGGTGATCCCAACCAGGCTGCCCTCTTTACCTGTCCCACCGTGCAATTTCCCGACGGGACGTACGTCATGGACAGCGCTAAGATCATCAAACGTATTGAAGTCGACTACCCTGAGCCGTCTCTCCAACTGAACTCAGAGGTGCTCCAGCAAGTGTATGATTTGGTCACCAAGACATTTGATGCTTTGCGTCCCGTTCTCTTGCCACTAGCACCTCGAGATATATTGAGTAAGCGAAGCGCGGAATATTTCTTGGAGACTCGCGCCAAGAGATACGGTATGACGCTTGACGAACTTGAAAAGACGCAGGGTGGCGAACTGGCTTGGGCCAACGCCAAGGACTCGCTGCAAAAGGCGGCAGCGCTGTTGAACAAGACCAATGGACCTTTTTTCCTTGGGGATAAATGTAAAACCCACCACTTCTGGCCACCTAGTGATCTCGGCATCTTGCTAACCAGGCCCTAGTTTCCTACACCGATTGCGTCTATGTTGGGTTTTTGTTCCTCGCGAAGAGGTTCAGCGAGGACAGTTATCAACGCATCGTTCAACACTCAGATTCTTTTGACAAGCTTTTCAAAGCCAGTGAGAAATGGTTAGAACGAAAGAATTAGATGATCGCCGAGATGCGGATGAGGCGTTAGCTGCGTAAGATTTGAAGCAATGACAACGATTCAATGGTAGAATTAGTTGCACGGTGAAGCTCAAGCCCTGCACATAGGGAGAACTCTAACCAACCTAGACAAATGAAAACTATGACTACAACTATGTTTCGGAATCTATTGCCTTTCCAACATAATGTTAGACTCATCAGGCCAAGTGTAGCCTTTGGTGAGTTTTGCATCGCGGACCAGGCTTCCCGGATGAATCCAAAGATACAACGCCATGATTGTAACCATGGGGACGCCGTCAAAGATATAGAGGAATACCTCGTGCTTCATGATGAATCCGTCCTCGCCTTGGAGATATTCAATGCCCCTAATCAAACTTCTGATGAACATTAAAGAGGCAACGCCGTATGTAATGAAATAGTACTTCCTCCACTTGATACCCGCATGCGTCTTGTTGAGCTCGGCCGCTTCCCGTTGAGCACAACGGTGAGAATGCCAACACGATAGTGAGAAAAGAGTAATGACGGCGAGCTGGGCGATTAGGCCAGCCATGATGAGGGTTTTAGCCATCTTCATGGCATCTAGATCGCCAGAAGCCGGCATCACGGCTCCGAAAACTTGTGTAACGAAGCAGCCAACATCGACGACAACGTAAAAGAAGGCCATAATTCGAGGGCTTATAGAAACGTGGCGCCGGAGGTCGAGAGCCGTGATGATGCGACCGAGACTCATGTAGATGGTCGCGGCGAATAAGGGCGGGGATCCGAGAATCAGTAGGTTCTGTAAGATGAAAGGGCCGACCTGAGTAGGATCTTCGTGTGCTTTTGCGCGTCCATAGTAGCCAAAGGCTTCTCCTTGAATAGATTGTTAGAAATCCGATGGCCAGGAGATACAATTTGCCTACCGATGCCACCGAGAATGAACGGAATGAAGTGCCACGCCCTGAGCCGGAACAAACAACCGATGTGGCTTAGCACGCCGATGGCAAAAAGAACAAGAAATGCCCAACCTGCTCCTCCACTCGGTCGGTAGTGGTAGAAGACAATCTGCGTTCCATTAACAACCGGACCAAAGGGTCCGCTACTGTCAAGCTCCTTGACCATGGTCTCCCAGGTCAAAACTCTGTAGTGACTAGTAGATGACAGTTGAGGGTGGGCGTCTGCAACAGCCTGCGGATTTGCCTCAGTTTACTAAAATCGGATTGAGGGGCAAATTGGGAAAGGCAAAGGATCTGAGGATGAGAAAGATTGTTGACTGTGCCAAACTCAAAGACAAGGAAGCTTATCAGGTTTCTCTCATCTTTTATATTCTGTATTCTTCGAATGCGCGGGAACGGCTTACGATTCAGGGGTGGTCTGCAGTGGAGTGGCAGTGTCAATCGTATTGCAATACGATACTTTTCAGGCGAATTTTCGTACTGCAATACGACAATGGTCTGTGTGGCTGGACCCAGCGTTGGAGATTTGGAAGTTCTGAACCATTTTCATAGGGGTGCCCATGGGCATTAGATATCTGTCGATAGTGCCAAATGAATGACAAATATTTCGTCATACTCTCTGGCAACGGCCAACTAACTCTCTTCGCGATGCGTATCGTCTTGATGCCTCTGTGACCTTGGCTAGTCAGAGGGGTAATGCTTACATACTAAAACCTCAGCCACAAAAGAGCCCTTTGAATTCTAATAAACGGTCAAGTATCCAGCCAGACCGCCTCCTCCAAAGCAAACAGCTCCTGTCGACACACAAGAAATGAATACCATAGCCGTGGCTGTTGCTAGGATGTACCTGAAAATTTAGACTGCCACATTCCAGTCTACGAGCAACCTCAGAAGCTCGAGGTTTCGGGCTGGAAAAACTCAGCCCGTGCTTAGCCCCTCAGCTTCTTGCTGCATGTTCCAACCATATTTAAATTGGGTTCAGCGATGGACATTTCCGTCTGAAACAGGTGTCACATGGTCTAACGTTCACCGTGCGGACCAGATCCAGTTCTAATGGATTTCCCAGAAGCTCTGCCAATCCAACCACACACAATAGTAGTGCACCTGAGGAAATTTCCATCATTTTAAATTACCGTTTCACTCGGACAGAGGATATCTAGCCAAATTCTACAGGTCACAAGTGTGGGACATCATGGGCCCCAACACTCCGCTCAGTTTCAAGAATACCAAACCTGGGCAGGCCATCAAGCCTGGGACATCACTCCGCGTCCTCGGTGTTGGCGACTCAATCACAGTTGGCTTTCTCAGTGACTCAGACGGTGGGGATGGCAATGGATACAGGCTCAAGCTTCGAGATGACCTGGCGAGTAGGTTGAAATACTGTGGCACCTTTTTCAGTTGTAAATTAACGTGTTACTCAGAAGATCGAGTCGTTTTCGCTGGTACGGAGACTATGGGCGGCACGATGCCTGATGGTTACTTTGTAAGCATGTCGTGATGGCTGTCCTTTCCGGTGCTCAACTCAGCTGACGAGGAATTCATGATGGCAGGCGGCTTGGTCAGCCATGACGATCAAGTTCATATCTGACCATGTTGGCCCGTCTCTCGCGCAGAGACCCAACCTTGTAATCATTCACGCCGGTACGAATGACATGAATCCTAATCCAGATGTTGCCAAGGAGGGCAACGATCCACAAGGGGCCGCAGATCGTCTCGGTAAGCTCATCGATAGGATCGTCAAGGACTGTCCTGATGCCACGGTCCTTGTGGGAATGATTATTGGTTGCCACGATGAGATGCAAATGAGAAACATTGCTCAATTTCGATCCTTGGTTCCAGGCGTCGCTCAAATGCGACAGAATGCTGGAAAACATGTTCTCGCCGTTGATTTCTCAACTTTTCCCATGGATGCTCTAAGGGATGGCATCCACCCGACAAACCCGGGCTACCGACTAATGGGGGACTACTGGTACGATTTCATCACGCAGATCCCCACCGATTGGATTCAGGAACCGATTGGTGATGACCCTCGTCGTTCTGGCGAGCTCCTTCGCACGAAGCTGATTGAAACGGGGTCAAGAACTTGGGTCCAGCGAGTCCTTGGTTTGTTGTCCGGCGGAAGATCATAACGGATTGCGTGCTGGTGGCGCTTGAAGCTTTTACATGACATGGTTGGGGAGTATCGGGCTTCTATTTTCGCAAGTTGTCCCTGTTCATGCCTTCTTCGAATCTGGTGGAGCAATGGTGGGAAGATGCGGGCGCGCTGACTGCCCCACCTCCCATGTCACCCACTTCACCCAGCTCACTTCCTAGATAGTCAACACAACAACCACAAGCAATACATCACCACTTTCGGACCTTTCGATTGGTACGAATACTGTGATGAACCCAAGCGTCCGCGAAGTGAAGTGTAAAAGTGGTTTTTTCTTTTTTAGAAAACTACCTACGGGCCGCAGAGCGGCTAGAGATACTTATACGAGATGGTCCGTGCGGCTCAGATACCTCATTCGAGGCCTATACCATCACGACAAATACCCTTACCGGATATCCCTCTTGTTATACCAACGGAATCAAATTGGAGAAAATTAGGGTTGGGAAGGTTGACCGAAGTAGATCTCTAGGGCTGTCTCAGGATATGACGTTAGTGATTATTGGTGCGTCGACATTGATGGAGATGTCCAATTTAATCTTGCTTAATGAAGGGTCGTTGGCTTCACACAGGCAAGATGCGTACTCTATATTTGCAAACAAACAGCGAGACAGTTTTCTCAATCTCGTTATGCTAGTTTCATGGTAAAAACAATCAGCATCCCTTATGCGCACCCGAAAACTACAGAAAACCCCTACTACACGTTTAATGCCCTTGACACTCGGGCTCCACTATCAACTTCGATGTTGCAACAAGAGACCGGTGGTCGCCCAGTGAGGGGCTATCATAGATGGATCATGGGATGCTTCGCAAATCGGCCTAAATCCCGGCGAGCGGCCAAAATTGCAGAGCCAACGAAACGAAAGATCGGCTGCTGAGCAAGCCATAAAGGTGCCAGTGGCATGCAAGAGGAATCCAAAGGATCCGACTTGTGAAATCTCAACAACTGGATTGGCCTGCATGCATCATTAGTGGAAACAGATACAACCAACCCAATCACCTGCCCAGAATCGGCGAAGGATAAGCGCCAGAAAACCCCCCCAAACTGGCAAAAGAGGGATTACAGAGCATGCGTCTTTTAGGCTAAATAATTATTGCCGGTATTGAACCTACAAAAAACATGGGGTTGGGTAACCGTTCCCACGCGGGGTAACAGTCCAGGGTCTGTTTGGGTGTCGTTTACGGGGCGGAGACCCTCATGTACCGAGTTTCATTGTTTCACGCGTGAGGTAATGTACACAGTGAATGAATGGGAGCTTGGTGCCGAGAGTCTCAGTCTCTATCCTTGTTCTCGGTATCTGTCCCTGTTCATGCTGGGCCAGAATCCCAGTAATAGGGCCGACCTTTTACGAGGAATTCTGTCATTAGAAAGTGGTCGAGATCTTCGAATGTTACTTAATCCGTGCCGCTGTGCTGTAAGTGTGATTTTTGGTGGTAATAAAAGTGCTGACATCCCCATCGAAGCTTGCAGAATGCTGTCCCTGTGCCATTTCTCCGTTATCCTCCAAATTTTCGACACGCACCTGATCGAGGGGATCTCAAATTACCACGACGCACAATCAACATATTATTCTGGGGGAAGTGCTGGCTAAGATAATTTGACAACCATGGGCGGCCACACTTCTGGCAACGCAGCTTACGATGCTGCTTTGCAGAGACGCCAGGCGCTGATGGGCGCCAGTGGTGCTCGAGCTCTAGTCAAGAATTGGAAGGTTGCTCGCATCGCTGCTTTCGCTTGCATTGGAGGTGTTTTATATGGCTACAATCAAGGGTGCGAAGCCTGTTACCCTCAATCTTCAAGTCATAGAAAGCTCACATTTAATGCGCAGAATGTTCTCCGGAATTCTGGCGATGCCATCTTTCGAGAAGCGTAAGACTATCTAATTATCCTCGGATGCTGCATACAAATTTCATTCACGAGTCTGTCACTCACTGATATAACCTATTGTGACTAGACATGGACGGATATACCAAGAACCCGACACAAAAAGGATGGTTAACAGCCATTCTGGAGCTCGGCGCCTGGGTCGGGGCTGTTTTATCTGGCTTCATTGCTGAAGTTTGCTCCCGCAAATATGGCGTACTCATTGCAACCGGGGTCTTTATCCTTGGTGTTATTGTGCAAGTGACGTCCATTTCCGGTGGTCATGAGTCCATCTTGGGAGGACGTTTCATCACGTAGGCGAGAAATCATTTAAGCCGTCACCTGTCACCGAAATGGATACTGACCTGGGTGAAGAGGTATGGGTGTCGGAAGCCTGTCGATGATTGTGCCCCTGTACAACTCCGAATGCGCACCACCGTAAGTCACTAGCAAACCTACACCGGTAGATAGTAACCCTTACTTTATATTGACCATTTCCGTAGCGAGGTCCGAGGTGCTCTCGTGGCTTTGCAACAACTCGCCATTACTTTCGGAATTATGATCAGCTTCTGGATTGAGCAAGTAACTCCCCAGCTTCCTCGAAAGTCCTAGCTAATGGCGATGCAGTTAGTATGTTTTGTGCCCATATACTCTAGCAGCCGACGTCATACTCCTACGCAACTGCTGCTTTACTGACATCATGAACAGTGGCTGCAACTATATCGGAGGCACAACAGAGGCGACGCAGTCTGATGCGGCTTGGCTGGTACCCATATGTTTACAGTTAGGCCCTGCTGCCATCCTCTTCGTTGGAATGATTTGGATGCCTTTCTCACCCCGTTGGCTGATTCACCACGGCCGCGAAGAGGAAGCTCGAAAGATCCTCGCCAACCTTCGCGATCTTCCGGAGAACCATGAACTAATCGAACTTGAATTCCTTGAGATCAAGGCTCAGTCTCTATTCGAGAAGCGCAGCACTGCCGAACACTTTCCTCACCTTCAGGAACAGACTGCGTGGAACACCTTCAAGCTTCAGTTTGTCGCTATCAAAGCCCTTTTCCAGACCAGGGCCATGTTTAAGAGAGTTATTGTGGCAACTGTCACAATGTTGGTTTTGACTTGAACATGAAATCGTGAGTATCATATAACTAACAGTATTTTCAGGTTTTTTCAACAGTGGACAGGAATCAATGCTGTGAGTTGCTGGTTTTGTTTAGTTATCAGATGATCTTCCAGTTTCAAAATTTCTGTGATCTTACTTGCACATTACTTCTTTGACTTTCACTTTGATGGTTTCGCAAAGTTGGGTAGTGAACGTCCGGGTAGTTTCGATTTCATTTGTGGCATGAAGACGTTTGACACGTCAAGGGACAACGCGAAAGGAAAATAGGCTAACCCAGGCGATAGGTTCTGTACTACGCGCCCCAAATCTTTGAACAACTGGGCCTCAGCCAGACAACGACGAGCTTGCTGGCCACTGGTGTGGTCGGCGTTGTTATGTTCATTGCTACCATCCCTGCAGTTCTTTGGATCGACCGTGTTGGTCGTAAGCCAGTCCTCACTATCGGAGCTATCGGCATGGGAACTTGTCATATTATCATTGCCGTGATTCTTGCCAAGAATATTGAACGTTTCAACGAGCAGCCCGCTGCTGGCTGGGCCGCTGTCTGTATGGTCTGGTTATTCGTTGTTCACTTTGGATGTTAGCCGCTTCCCAACCCTAGATCAAACAGCTCGAGATCAAAAGAACTGACGGTACAACAGATTCTTGGGGTCCATGTGCGTGGATCATTATCGCCGAGGTGTGGCCTCTGAGTACCCGCCCGTACGGCGTGTCACTTGGCGCTTCCAGTAACTGGATGTAAGTGCAACCACACTCAAATGTTTCTGGATGCTTCTGACAACTTGATCACAGGAACAACTTCATGTGAGACCTTGCTACTTTCAGAGTACCGGTATATGAGAGATACGTACTAACATCTCACAACAAAGCGTGGGACAAGTGACTCCCGACATGTTAACAAGCATCACCTATGGAACTTACATCTTATTTGGTCTCTTGACGTATCTCGGAGCCGCCTTCATTTGGTTCTTTGTCCCTGAAACTAAACGGTTATCGTTGGAAGAAATGGTAGGTTTCAATGTTTTCTTGTGCCATCGCTGTTGTAATGACATCTTTGCGGTGCTCAACTTGTTAACGTCTTGCTTAGGACCTTGTGTTTGGCTCGGAGGGGGCTGCCGCTGCCGATTTTGAGCGCATGGAGGAGATCAACAACGAGATTGGCTTGAGCGCGGTTTTGAACCGCGCATCACCCAACGATCGACTTTCCCAGTCGGCTGACCTGGAGAAAACGGAAGTGCAGGCCGGTGCTACTGAGCGTCATTGAATCCGATGATGTCAGTGATTCGCAGGACCAAATTAGCCAACTATGTGTGGCAAACGCTTTCTTGGGACTTGTTCTCACAGTAAAACCCTCTTTAGTTCCTTCTTCTGACTTGGGGAGTGTTTGCTTAACAAACTGCGATCGAGTAAAGCTGGAGTAACCTCTAGTGTTGGGACTTTTGTTCAAATAAGAAAAGGGACTCATTGCCGTGATGCTTGCCAGCTGAAGTGACCCCGCATCTGCCCATGTGAGAACTGCGGTGGTGTCATGCTGACCAGGAACTAGCACAAATCATTGTGTGCCCTTTTACTCATGAGGCACTGCAACTTCTCGTTTGGTTGGGCGGCATTATCCAACGAGTTGCAGATGCTGCCTAAATGGCGTATCACAACCCTACAGACCACCAATCAAGTTCATGCTGACAGCTAGGCAACTGCCGAGTCCTGCCCAGGAATCTCACTGCGACCTTCTCCGGCTCTGATCTGGTCTTCAAAACTCCTGCGATATCTCGGTTGACATTTAACGCTGACTGGTCCTTACTTCCTCTATTTTATAAGGTCTCGAACTTCCTTGTCCTTCATTGAACATTCAACTATTGCCAGGAACTTCAACTTTGCTCATCGTAATGTTTACAGAAATCGAGGTCAGCGATAGTTCAAAATATAACGAGGACTTCTCGGTCATTGAGCGTCTAGCTGATGCTATCCGCATCGAAGAAGATGTTGTCATCGACCAACAAGACGAAGAAGCCATCGTGCAGGATCTCTACGAGGGCCCCAGGAAGTGCCAGTGCTGCATCAACTGGATGACTGAGTGCCCCAATGTCGTTGATCTCGCAGAGCTTAACAAAGTCGATGACGAAGATGAAGTTGGCAACCTTCTGGTTATCCAACGTCGAGTCAAGCCAAGTCAAAGCGGCACGGTAGTATCCGTTCACTCTGTGGAGATCCGACATGCAGCGACTCGCAAGGTCCTAATCGACGTCTTCCGGCCCTTAGATGGCATCGTCCACAACATCAAGTATCTTACTTTCCTGGCACCTTTTTACCCCTTTTTCTGGCGCTGGGAACGATTTGAGGAGGTTGTCGTGGAAGAGCAGGACACGACAGTTAAAAAAGTACTCGTCATGTTGAGAGGCATCGTCAAACGCGAGCTAGCAGGCGCATTCGCCCTTGGCAAAGAACTTGTCGCTCATGGAGTCATCACATTCAACTACCTATGGACCTTGTTTGCGCCTGGAGAGCTCATCTACACAAAGAGCGGCCGCCATGACCGATTCTACTAACTTAGCTCGTGTTTTTTGCAACATGATGAAAACACGATCGATCTAAATCTTACCTATATTACCTGGAGCTGGGTCAATCAAAACTTTGGTACCGTTTACGACGAAATCTCAATCGATAGATTCCGAGGAACTTGCCTGATCAGCAGCTTGCCTGCATTCCCAGCCAAGTACCTGAGCGACTTTGCAGCAATGAAAGTAAAACTAACGGAGAGAGGACGTAAGTTTGCGAGCCTGGCTGGTATACACTACGAAGCATATCATTCCCCGGGCCTTGATACAACCATGGAGTTGCGAGTGATGATCGACAGCACCCATCGCCGACAGTACCTCACAGCAGCTATTAGGAACGAGAACGACAGGCTATTTACGATATCCACGTCTATAATCAGTCAATCTCCTCTCGACTCGCCACCAGCAAACGGTGTGCACATACCTCTTGAGGGGTTTGTGGACGAGTGGGATTCCAGGCCCCGATGCGGGCGGCGCCAGTTTCGGAGACCGCGCCACCATTCCCCGGTAAACATCATGAACCCCATTATGGATCCACTTCAGAGGGGCAAGCAAAGAACCTGAAGTGTTTCTGTGGAAAGTAGTATGTGATGTGATTTCCAAAACGAGTTGAGGTTTTTGGTTAATCATCATAATGTCTTTAGCCCGGAGAGATTATCACGAAAGTGCTTTAGAAAAGGCGAGAAAGCGGTTGACGGATTTTCATTTGCAGCTGATGGACTCTACAGTTGACGGATATGACCTCAAAGAGAAGACTTGGAGTAAGCACCCGACTCGTCCTTATCCATATCTATCCCCCACTAACATATTTGGTCAGAGAATTTTGAGGTTGACCGAATCAGCGACATCAAGTGGAACACAAAGCCATTCGAGAGCTTGGTGCTTCCCGACGGATACAAGGAGTTCATACTAGCTTTCGTTGAGAGTCAGGTAAGAGATAAGGAAGCATTCGATGACCTGATAAATGGCAAAGGTGTGTTCGATAAGAACTCGCAAATGCGACATGCCCCTTACTAAACTCGCTCAGGCGGTGGACTGGTTGCACTCCTTGCCGGCGATCCAGGGGTGGGCAAAACTCTTACGGCTGAGTCAGGAAAATCTCCCTTTTTAACACTCTGCGCTCTAGATTCCTTCACTAACCTACAATGCAGTTGCCGAGAAGATCCAGGCGCCGCTGTTCAAGATGGAGTTGGCCGACTATGACGAGGATGAAAACCGCCGCGACAAAGATGACAGGGAACCTGAGAGCCCCCGTCCTAGAGATTCCACTCGTTCAATGGACTTTACTACTGCCTTTAGTCTCGCAGCACGGTTGGGAGCGGTGCTTCTCATCGATGAATGCGACATGTACCTGGAGAAACGTAGTGATGCTTCTTCGAAGCGCAACAGAATGGTGTCCCGTGAGTATCCTCAACCTTGTAGCATTATCGACTATTTTGCAACTTGCTAATAACGAGACACAGGTTTCCTGAAGGAGTTGGAGTACTATCCCTCACTTTTGTTCCTCACTACCAACCGCGAACGATCACTTGACCCGGCCATCTACTCACGCATCCATCTAACCATCAACTACCCGGCCTTGGACAAACCATCCCGCTTGCTGATCTGGAGGACGTTCCTGGAGAAGAACGGCTCTGTCATTTCAGAGGCCGACTTTGAGGCTCTTTCTAACATCGAGGTGAATGGTCGGCGCATCCGCAACATCGTTAAGACTGCGGGCATCATGGCAAAGCGAGAAAAAAGGAAAATCGGGTTTGGAGATGTCAAGAAAGTTATGAGAATAACCGAGGGTATCGAAGTTGAGGGCCTGAACAAAACAGAGGTAAAGAAGTGTTTTTAAAAGAATTATGAATGAGTTGTAATTCTCGTTAGCTATTACTAGCTGCACCATCTTGGTTTTACAATGCTTAATTCCATAGTAACAAAGTATCTCCTTAAAATACACGTTTGTATGAGGTAGAATGTTCATTTCTTTGGGGAACCAAAGTCTCGTCTAATGACTAAGAAAAAGACCAACATAGTCTGTCATCTGAAAGTGAGAGCTCTCTAGGAGAGACGTGTAATGTAACAGCAGTCCTCATGACCGGAGCTATGAGCTTGTGACTAGCCGCGGTGAGCTTTAAGTCTATTTGAGAACAGATTCAGTGGCTTGGTGAATCCGAAGACTTTGGGGTTGGCCAACATGTTCGCAACAAAGCTGTAGACATCGTGGTAAACAGCTTTCTTCTTGGATTTAACGAGGCGCTTTTGATAGTGGTGTTGGTCGACAGGATGGCATGACCACATATCTCGGCGTATCTCGTGTTCGTTCCGCAGACGTATTTAGTGCTGACCGGCGCGAGGGGCCCAGGCAGATATTTGCGACCATGGTAACCCACGATCAGTGAGGTCCTTGACTTATTCAGTTGTCAAAGTTTCTGCTCTTGCTGCGAGCTGCGCGTTCTGGTTATTTCCCAGCTAGAAAGGTGTCGATAGGTAATATACTAAGGTCGTTTTCGCGTGGCGATGGAGCTTATCCACCAACATGTATCTTGGCCCAACTTATAGCAAAGCCGAAGAGTTAGAATGACAAGAAAATGTGATAAGGTTCGTTCCATAGCAAGGTAGCTCCTTTGTTGTGCGGACTGTCCACGAGCTCTCGAAGCTGCAACACCGCAGCCAGAATGACTCGACAGGGCATCGAAAGGAACAGGCCCGGCCCACAGTACTAGAGGAGGGCAATGCTGCCAGTGGGGTGTAAGAAAATGACAAATTAAAAAAAGGTTTTAAAACTAAAAGAAAACATGAAAAATAAAAAAATACAAAAGGTCGAACGGTTGATTGGGAAGGGCAAGATCGCTCACCAAACCATGCTTTTAGGGTACGCAGAATCAAGAAGCTAGTTCAGCGCACTTAATTCTGGTGACATTCGTTAAACGTGAGAAACAAAAGTATCAAAACCGTTGGCTTGGCAGAAAGTAAACTGAGGTATTTCATATTTATGGACATCCTTCATTGCTGCAAAGTAAAGCAATGACCTAACCGACTTGTCGACGGTGCGGATAATGAGTTGTGAGTGTGATGACGGCCTCCTTGAATTCGTTTGTGCTCGGATTTGAACATCTCCACAATCACCCGAGTGCGACAACACCTTGACTCAATGAAGCTGGCCGGCTGGCGCAATGGTAGCGCGTCAGACTTCTACTAAGTGGTAATCTGAAGGCTGCGGGTTCGAGCCCCGCGTTGGTCATAGATATCTCTTGAGTCGTGATGGTTGTGCCTTTAACTCATTTTTGATCTTTTGTCAAGATTTTTCCATTCAGCGGGGCTGGATGGACCGCGACGGTGGGATAACTGCCGCAGCGGGGCCGTGTGGGCCGGGCAAGCTCTGCGTCATCAAGTCTGCCATGCTGGCTTCCGTTTCTCAGTAAAAGCCGCCATGCCTTCTCTTGCATCAGCACTTCGCGCGTGCAACGCCATGACCCGGCCGGCCCAGCGTGCGGCGTCCTCATACCCATCGCCTCCTCCCCCGTCAATACTGTCGCCCTTGACGCCAAGCTGCGTCCAATATGCCCACTTCCCAAGAGCCATGGGTTGTCCCGCAGACCCCGCCAGCCGCTCCACCACCTCTGCTACACGGCCCTCAAAAGCTGCGGCAGCCGTGTCCGAGGACTCTGCATGATTGGGAGTAGGCACTACGTCCACGGCACCCCGCATTTCGTCCGCTGTAACCGCTTCTGCAGAAAGAAGAAGCCGGTACGCCTGACCCGATGGAAGACGACGGGAGACGGCGGTGGCGGGGCTCGTGCACGGGAGTCCGATGCTAGCACCAGGCAGCTGAAACTTGGTGGTGGAGAGAGCGATGGGATAGTCCGTCGACAGCGCGAGCTGAAGCCCGGCCGCTGTCGCGAGGCCCTGAATGGGACAGATAACTGGTGCCGGGCTGTGCCGGATGAGGGACATGATCTCGGCGCAAAGGGCAAACGTGCGCTTCACTTCGAGGTGGGGGAGCAATGCGAGCTGCTTCAAGTCGTGACCTGATGAGAAGACAGGGCCGGAGCTGCGGATGACGAGCACATTGGGTAGACCTTCCCGCACACGCTTCCATTCCGTAGCATCAACAAGCCAGCTGTGGTTCGATGAGCCGTTTGAGCCAGATTCGGCATGCTGACTTGCAGTTTCGAGCTCAGATAGGATGGAGGGTTTGAAGGCAGGGAGAGTCAAAGTCCTGCCTGTCGCTGGTGACGTAAGGTGCGAGAGCAGCTGTGTGCGGAGATCCTCAAGAACTTCGAGACTGAGGGCATTGCGTTTCGCCGGGTTCCTGAGATGGAGGTATGCGGCCTTGGGTGGAAGCTTGGGGAGTTGCATCGGTGCTATTAACGAAACTCGGATCAGCCGGTCTCGAGATATTGGGTGCACAAAAGGATGATGTTGAATTGCATTCCAAAAGCCGATGACAAGGAGTTGGCCACCTGAGATGAGGAGTAACGACCCTGAAAGGTCTAGACCGTTCGCTCTTGGGTGCCTTGGTGCATCCCCCCACATTCCGTTGAATGCTGAACTTCGAGGCACCACTTTTACCATGCATAGTCTAGTGAGAAAGCCCTGCCAGAGGCTTAACTTGATCTTGTTTCCTGCTTGACGACGATAGCAATTGAACACTGCGGCAACTCAAATGTAATGGTTGCATGTTGCGGCAGCTTGTTCTAGCCCTACAATCGAGTCGGCCAGAACACCAGCGGTGACTGTGCAAAGATAACGACATGGATAATGAGGGGACATTTTCGACGACTGAGTTAGGATATATGCAAATCCTTGCGTAAAATGAAAACATGACTGCAACATCGGCATAACCGTTGCTTAATCACATGGTCGTTATGTGCAGGGAACACTCTGCCAAGCAATAGAGTTGACTAAACGACGGATAAGCTGTTGAATTGACTGCAGCCCTCATGTCAGTGGTTTCTTCTAGTATCCTTAAATTCCTGGACACCGCGAACTAAATGGTAGGCAAAATCTAATGACAGGGTCAGTCACTTGGCAACATTCAAGCATTAGCTGACGAGATAGGCGCCACACTCTTCTGGCAGAGACCAATAGACATGGCGCAAAAGATGCAGCAATGAAGGCTCGGATAGTCTTTTATTTTCTATTTTGACCCGAGACATCTGACTTTTAGCACTATGCACTGTCGTGTGGAAAATAGCGTTGATTGCAAACGGGAGTCTTTTGTTAGCGGCTCGCGGCGTGGGGACCCATCCTCCTGTTGTAATGGTGTCTTAGCGATCACTTTCAAGGAGAACCAGGTTGTCAATAGTATACCAAGAGCACCAGCCAAATAGTTACGCTGCAGCCCAGTTCTAGTGAATGCAGGCCCCGAGTTGCCGGAGACTCCAGAATTTAACCTTCTCAAACAGCCACCGCTTGCTTAGACACTTACACAAATGCAATATCTCCTTGAGGTATTAAACAAGTTCACATAGACAGATGTAAGGAAGGAATCAGGTAATCGCTTTCGAAAGCATCGAGGTGGCTTGGCGGACCTCTACCTCGTGCCTTGTCTTGCCGCGTCAATTTGATATTGCCAATTTGTTCAACAATGCACGAGGGAAACGCTGCAGACTATACGAAAGTGTACTCCTTTTCCTGTGAAATTTTTTTTGAATACTTTGAAGTTACTCCGGGAGAAAGGGCAAAAGATTCCTGCCGAAAACACATCACAAGCTCTCAATGGAAAGCGCAAAATCTCCCGACAACAAACACCACATATCAACGACACAACCACGTGTGACACATTATCAAGGAGTCACGAAATCCTACATTTTTGCCAAATCACTTTCAGCCACTTTGCCAAATGTGTTTTACGCCTTTTCGAAGTGGACGCGCAACAGCAATTCAGAGCCATGTCAATAACGAGGTCTGGCGTATGCACAAATTGCTCTTTACAGGAAAGAAATGCTACCCAACGAGCCCTGACCCCTCTGAATCGTGGTTTTTAGCTTCCTTATCAGATATGAAATGTTGGTTCATACGTTAAAACATTAATCATTCATCGTTTTTTGGCCTCTTCGTGGTCATATTCTACGTTTTCTTTCTGAGTGGAACTGGTAATGGTAGAGGGGTTTCGGGAAGCTGCGCTAGCTCAATGGAGGGCTTCGGCGTTGTCTTGCCGCTGGAGTTGATCCAGTGAATGATAACTGCTGTGAAAAGAACTGGAGACGGATCAGTATCTTGTTTAATACAAGGTTTTTATTATGACAAGCAGCGCTTTGCCAGTTCGACTTACTATCTGTGTTGCAGCACGTCAAGCAGAGCCATGCAACCTCGCCCCTAAGAGCTATCAACACTGAGAGATTCCTGTCAAATCGGTAAGTTAAAGTGACAGCAGGCCAGTTCTTAGGGTGCTCATACGCGACACTGATCACAAGAGTAACAGTGACGCCGGCAAAGGTGCGAAGCGCCAATCTTCGCAACTTGACATTTGGTGGCACTCGCGAAAGGTGCTTTGTGTTATCTTTCAATGTCCAAGGCTTCATCATCGATATCTGGATGGAATGTAGGTCTAGGTTCATATCAGAAGATTGAAACGGCAAAGTATCGGCAGGTTGAAAGATGTTACTCAGTAGTGGCACTAAGAATAGTGCGGTAAGGTATACGTTGGCAACTGCATCAAAACAGATGAATGGCAATAGAATGCCTCCTTCCAATCCGACTATGCAGTTGTCTTGATCATATTCGTAATGTGCTCCGTGACTAACAATACACACGTCAATTTCCGACAGATCATCACATAAGCAAAATCATACTGACGATATGAGGTTGAGCGTAGCGATGGTACCGTAGATACCTGATGAGAGGCAGTCAGGACATGAGTCTCTTACTTGGCGTTGAAAAGGGACATACCCAGCACTAAAAGTGAGTTAAATACGTACAGCTTGGATTTAAGGCGGTGTTTGGTGGTGCCGCGAATAATGTGCTATCATCAAAGTAAGCTTTCCGTCAATCAAAATACGAAACCATGTCTTTTTTTTTTTACCGCTTTATCAACCATGAAGAGATAGACAAACTGCAAAAAAGATTAGACTGGAAACTGTCCTTCTTGTGTATATGAAAGAACCCACTGCCTAAGATAGTATCAGTTCTGTTTTCAATGATATGGATTAGCGCAATTACTCACTTTGATCGCAACATATGCGCTGAGACACAATATCCCCACCGCCGAGCACGACAAAGGGCCCATACGAAGTTCAGCTAAGAACAGAAGATGAAAAATCCAAGACCCAAAGACAAAAACAAAAGAAGATAAGTAGATGAGTAACACAACTGAAAGATGTCAATAAAACATGAAGAGTGAAAACATGATGAACTTGTCTTACGCCATCTAGTCCATGGTAAAGGACGCCAGTCCTTGATGGCTGTCCATTGACGACCTCCAATGATAAAGTGTTAAGACTCAATTACGCATTCTCAGGCGGAAGAAAAGCTTACGTAGTAAACATCCTAACAGAAACTCAGTGATGGGTGCGATAAGTAGACTGATAAGCTGCTCGAGATGTGGTTCCTGCCTTGGATTGCTCGATGTTTCGCTAGATGCTGTGTTGATGTCGTCCATCTCGAGGAGTGCGTTGAGAAGTATCGTACGTTCCTCGAATCGGTGCAGGCCGTTTAGCTACCGTGCCTCAGTATCAAGGCTGGATGAAGAGAGCATAGAAGCATTGAATCGTACATGTCAGATGTACCGGTTGGTATAAGTAGGCCTCAGTTGGGAGCCAAGAAGTTCAGCTGAGCGAGGCTCACAAGGTTTGGGGCGTTGCCTTTTTGGTCCCTTACTTATCAGTTAGCTTCCTGTTAAGAATAAGGTTTTGCACTTGACCGTAAGACGCTCATCTGACTCGGTTTTGAGCTATGCACTTCGGTCGAACCCCTAGTCTAGACAATCCAAAAAGGTTCGAAGAGAACTAGTCCTCCATTTCACTTTCTGCCGCTTGACCCATTAACTCGGCGGAGATGAGATCGAGCGCTCTGGGCATAAGAAGATCCTACACAACCAGCTTAGACTTGTTATCAACGTTGGCCGTACGGCTCCCGTGGTCCCTACTTACTACGTGAGCGTTCCAGGTCACTACTGCTATCTCTATTTCAAGAGGTGGTTCCTACCCATAGGACGCCCAGTTATTCACGATATGGGACATTAATCAGAAATTTATTAGAAGCACAGCTACTTCTGTAAAGAGTACTGCATGCACTTCGTAAGAGTGTTGGCGCAGCGAGTGCATCTAGCAATAAGAACCGACAGTATTGCTGCCTCAGCAGGTTCCGTGCGAGACAATCCAGCGAGATTTCCAGCGATGCCTGCCGGCGGAACAAACCTGATCTTGTCAGGGTTCCCGTAATCACACAACAGGGAGAACCTTAAAGCCTCACGAGGATTGCCCGTTGACGCCAACGCCCGATTTGGTCTCGGCTTTATCACAGTATTGTTGCGCTTTTACGAAATATGAGCGGATGGGTGACGAATTCCTTCTACAGGCGGTGCGCACATCTGCCTGCTATTTCTGTCATATTGTCGACCACTTCAAGTCAGGGGCGAGCAGCAGTTGACCGTTATCTTAGCCCACATATGTCAAACTCCAAGGGACTGCCTTAATATTATAAATCTTCCAATACAAAGTACCATCACATTTGAGTCGATTGGTTAAAAAGAGGGGAGCGATTGCCTACACCTAGATGAGAATCCGGGGCTTAGATCACTGGGATGCGGCTAGATAGGGTTCCCAGTTGGCATTCGTATCAACTCGGCCGGGTTTAGTTCATCGGTGCCTAAGGATAAATTACCCGAATCTTTTACCCTGGTGCCTGTCTGCTTGGCTTCTGTAAGAAACGCAAGAAATATTGCAGTCTCTCATGTCTATTTTAAGTTGAGCTGGCTGAAGCATTACAATGTTACATTTTGGCAGACTTGTGTTATGCACATAAATTTGGCACCACGCCGTTGCGTCTCGTACTATTCACGTGCTCACGCAGGCAACTGATCCAACTGAGTTTTGAAATCTCGACGCTTTCTGCTCACTATCTCAATGCGCGATGCAAAGTGTTTCTACTGCCCAGGAATATGCGACATGGAAGGGGGTCCGTGGCACAAGAATCGCAAGTTTTGGGGCGGAGTTTCGCTTCCACGAGCTGTGGAGATCGGCAACTCGGTTGCTCGTACGATGATGCACCCGGCACACCTAACTGATATAACCACCCGGAGGTATTGCACGGTTTAGGAGAAACATAGACTTGTAATAGTGAAAAAGGTTTGAAGGTGGGAAGAAGCAGCAAAAAAGCATTCTGGGATGAGACCCTCGGGATTCTTGACCTTTTTGCTCAAACGCCAACAACACACCGTTGCTTAGAAGGTGACGAGAACTTCCACTGGACAAAAGTTCCTTATTTTTTGTTTGGACAATGCCCAATGATAGTGTTTGAAACCGAATTCTGAATCATCTTCTTGACGCCTACTGAAATACATGTAGGAAGGTAGCCTACAGAAACACATATTGAATACAAAGCACTCGTTCCCGTACGCTACAACAGACAGCCCTGAGCTGCAGCGACCAGAATCAAACATCAGCCGGGCTCGGAATGAGTTCTGGATTCTTCCGGATTTAAAACTCTAGCTCGGGAGAACCCAAACTCTGACGAGCATGCCGGCAGCTGCAGTGGTATGGTTACTCCACTAGCATCCAGCGGCCGTTTGTCCGCTGGTTTTTATTTTCATCACTGCGCAGCACTCTAACCTGGCTTATGGTGTACACAGGCTTTCGTCCAGGTTGCAAATGCGAGCGGCTAGCCATTTTTTTCACTTAGCTCAAAGCGAAGCTTCCCTAGGGCTGATGGTCAGCTAGCCCAATCATGGCCGATTATCAGACGAAACTTTACCGGGTCAGCTTGATGAGTGATTTCCAGGGAGGTTATTGGCGTGCATTCCTGCGAGACAGATCTAAGAAAAAGACCGTTTCAGTGGAATGGGATTCCCAGTGTATTCTTGTAAAATCTATTATTCCATTACCTGCATCTTTTAAGACACACGGCGCGTGTATTGGTATGGCTCAACGTAGACGTGGCCTTATAAAATAGATTTCTTCGAAGCAGGAATCTTGTTTTAGGTGGTATATCCAAGAATCATATAAGAAATTACAGCGGCAGGCTCTCCAGATAATGGACTTTCAAACCAGCGAATCTTCCGTGTCCATGTTTCAGTAGAGAACAACTCATTTTCTCCTCATCTTGTTTTTGGGACATAACTAGGTCCATCGAGAATTGCTTCCTGAACCATTACTTGTGTTGGCTAAATCAGATGCACAGATTAATGCCCCCAGGTAGCAGATAGAGCCTGTATAAAGAGACTTGGAGTTATTCGTCAAACTTGGTGGAATTTAGAACATCCTTGGCGCGATTTAAAGAAATTCTCGCGAGAGTTTTCATCTGTATATACGAATCAATCCACTTAGCCAGGTAGTGTGCGAAATTGTTATGTTGTACCAAGACGTCAGGTGTTGTTTTGGTCTTTCGGTAACGATGAGGTAAGACTACTTGACTCAGCGTATCGTTGGAAGGACTATGAGTACAATCAAATCCTCAATGGTACAACTGGTTTCACGTGCACTTTTCGACATGTATATCTCAATAGTAAACCCCGAATAGTCCCTACTACCATTATTATGGTTTTGAGCGCGACTTAAAGTATTTGTGACCTATCGTACGCCACAGTGTATGAGGTTATTGAACAGCCACCCTGCCATCGGCCTGGCCGAGTGAAGGCAGTTTGAAGGTATGTTGGAGCCGTCGTTCGTAGGGCAGATAGGACATATCACGGAGCAACAGCCTGCGTGGGCCACCCAATGCAGTCTATGAATGTAAATCAAAGTAACTAATCACAAATACACAAGTAAAATGGAAAATTTTGTTTGTCCACTTCAAACCAAAGAATCAACCCTTGTATGGCACTTCTCAACCAAACCACTTCTTGTTAGTCGAACTCCCGAAGTAGGATCCATGGATTACCTGGATCACGAGCTGATAAAAATCCGGATCGGATGCATTGCACCGGGAGACGCTGCCGTCGTCCATATTCATCAGCATCGGTACGCTTCCGCTGCCAAGCTGACGCAGGCTCACTTTTCCTTCCTGGTGCCCCAAAACATTTGCCCCTCCAGGCTGCAACGATCAGTTTGAGAAAGCACTGCGAGCTGTCAGCTGATCGGATATGTCCCCTGCAGTGCGGCTGGACGCTAACAGGCGAGAAGCTAACGTAGCTAGGCCTTAGCTTTATTGCGACAGCCTAAGCCTTGACGCTTTGCCCTGCAAGTGCCCTTGCTAGGGGCTGCGTCAAGGGTCGATGGCAGCAAATCGCAATCTGGGACCTCACTCAAGGCGAGAGGCCCACTCACTCCTCTTCATTCCCATCAGTCGTCGGGGCGATTGGATGCTGGTAGGTATCGTCTCCCAGGGTCTTGGATCATGGAGTCATGAACATTTGCAGGGCTTGAGGAAGATGCAATATGCATGACCCGGACCAACCTCACGAAAACTGTTCTTTTCCTCCCCAAGCATGTAAGGCTGGAGACGAGTCTCCTACGGCCGTACAGGGCTATTCGCCTAGCAGACAACGAGTCGTGACTCCGCCCACCAAGCCTGCGATGTGCGGTCTGTCCGACGGACACGGAGCCGAGAACAGTTGATTGCGTTCACGGGTCCAATGAGCTGTTACGCAACAATTTGTCTCAACTAAAGTTGTTTTCAGTGTCTCATATCAACGACTTTGGAAGGGTATTGGCATCATACAAACAAACCACAAACTTTTCCTTTTTGATCGGATTTCTTTCCTTTTGGCCTTCTCGAGTCGCTGAAGATCGATCAAATCTGATAATCCGGGAGACAGCGAGATCTTCCGTGTAGTGGCGCCGCCACCAACGTGCCCTGGCGGGCAATCGCCTGGCATCTTCTCAATGCCGGACCCAACGTTTGAGCGCCTCGGAGAGGGTCCCTGAACACCACGTTGGAAGCCTGCAATCGGATATCTCGTCGCTTGTTTTTCCCTCCTCATTAGCGCCAACGGTCATCGACCGAGATTTGCCCTCGTGCTAACGAGGGGAGAACACCTTTCGAAACAATCTAGAGGAGCGTTCGCGTGGAAGCCAAGAGCCGTCAGACGCCGATGTCGAGCTTAGTGCGCAAGACTCTCGTTAAAGGTGACCAACTTGAGCCTAGCGCCTGGATCCACAACGTGGGCTGTGGGAACCGAGCTGAAGAAGTACGATAAACTTGTATCCGTGGACGAGCAGAGCATCGCAGACAGCAGGGGACGCAAAAAAAAAAGCGATGCGCAACTCCGCAGGAAAGGCTCTGGCTCATCGGCATCGCGCCATTTGCAGCCCCCCATTCTCGCAGGGCCGCCTCAACTCGTGCTGCGCAGTTCATCATGGCCATCTCGGTGCTCATGCCGGGCGGCCATCCGGTTTTTGCCCCTGGCAGCCAATTCCGAAGGCACCAATGACCATGTCTATTGAGCTCAACTAAGGTTTGGCCTAGTTGTTTAGCACCGGTTCATCAAGCTCTAGCTCAGCCAGCCCTCGTGGCAGCCGCCTCCTCTTTTCGCCTTTGCGCCCCTGTCTAAAATTCTTCTTCACAGGCTCGCCACCCCTAGTGAAATGAAGGTGTAGACTGCCGCGGCTGTTTCGTTGTAACGGAGCACACATCTTTGCAGATTCGTAGAAGTGTCTTCTGGAACGTGTCTATCTTCTGGCGTCGACATTGGTGCGGCCTGTACGGATAACATGGAAAGTTTGCTGCAGATGGACAATTGGCAGTTGAACTTGGCAACTCAATTATCTCATGAAACGTCACCTACCGGCTACACAGCTGTTCGTTCCCCAGACAGATGGTCGGGAGCATCGCCCCTCACTTCCCCTTTTGCCCCTCGAGTGCAATGGAGCCATCCATCCATGATGGGAAAAAATTCCGGATCCCCGGCCATGTGTCCCCTTTACAGTAAGTGGAGCCTACGGCCACTCTTGCATTTCCCATCTCTCTCGAGTTTTGTCCGTTCCTACGGAAGAGGTCTTTGGCGACATGGATCCTCCCCTTAGTCAGTCATCTGCAGAACTGCTCCTCCCCGTGAGTTGGGGTTGTTGACAATTCACACTAAGTGCTCGCCAGGGACAGGGTCTCGACGATCGTCACCTTGGCTCCGTAGTCTGGTCTGGCCCGCCTTCGAGACCAAAGTCAATCGTTGGCCATTTATTATCTTCTCGCCCGCCTGTAACCACTGCTTGCATCGTCTTTTGGACAATTTGCCCAAACTCTACTTCAGTTGCTACCAAGAAATCAACTTTTCAAAGGAAGCTCGTTGGCAAGGGAGATTGGATGACGGCTCGGTAACAACACGTCGTTCGACGGCGACCCCAGTCATCCAAACCGTTCCAAATCCGAACGCCACCCGGCTCTCCAACGCCGCCGGTTGCCCGCCATGGATCCCCAAAGCCAAACACTTGCGCCGCTCCCCGACGTCCTCCATCGGGGTCTCACAGCCGTCTCCTTCTTCGGCTTCCTCTCCTTCATCTCAACGACGGCTCTGTTCTTCGTATTGACGTACAGGCTGGCTGCATGGTACTTGGCGCCGGCACCTGGGCGGCCACAGCGTATGGAGGAGGAGCCGAACGCCGACGCCGTCCTGGCCGAGGAGATGGGTCTTCCGGAGACGATGTACTCCGCGGGCAGCAAAAAGAACAGCACAAAGAGGGACGCGCCGAACCAGTTTCTTATGCTCATTTACAACCTGCTTCTGGCCGATATACAGCAGTCTCTCGCTTTTCTTCTCAACGCGTCGTGGTTGAGCAGGAATGCCATCGTTGTTGAGAGTACGACGTGCTGGGCGCAGGGCTGGTTCATCTCAACGGGTGACTTGGCGTCCAGCGCCTTCATCACCACTATTGCCGTCCACACGTATCTATCAGTTGTGCGAGACTATAAGCTGCCCACATGGGCTTTTTGGACAATGGTCGGCTCCGTGTGGTTCTTCATCTACGCCCTTGCAGTCGCCGGCATCATTATCACAAACAATGGGGCGGCTGACGGCGGGTTGTACGTTCGCGCCGCTGCCTGGGTAAGTTCTTGCTTGCTGAATCGTCAAAACAATCGTAAACTAACTTCAAGCTAGTGCTGGGTTAATGTCCGCTACGAGGCAATGCGTCTCTACCTCCACTACCTGTGGATGTTCGTGTCCTTCTTCATCACCGCCATCCTCTACATCCTCATCTTCAACCATATTCGCCGCACCGACCCATCTCTTCAACTCCCATCCTCTTCTAATAACACTACTTCTTCTAATTCCAAGAGCAACCGCGGCCGTAGGCTCAGCCACACACATACTCGCTCTCAGTCAGGACCCCCAAAGAGCTCCCATGGGGAGCCACCAGCAACAACTCCAAGCAACGCTGGACACCATCCGGCCTTTCTCATATATCCCATCATCTATATCCTCTGCACGGCACCCTTGGCATTGGGTCGTGTTATTACAATGGCTGGGAAACAGGTTTCGCTGGAATACTTCTGCCTCGCCGGCTCCATGATCGCATCCAACGGCTGGCTCGACGTACTCCTCTTCTCCACCACCCGTCACGTCATCATCTTTAATGCATCGCCGGATTATGAAGAGACGGGTCTCGAGACCTTCGCCTTCATGCGCACACCCGCGAACCGCCGATATGGAAACATGGTCTGGGTCCAGGGCGCCGGGAGTACCCCGCATAACCTTACTTCTGACGAGGGCACCGGCGGTTGGCTTTGGAAGTTGTTCCGCAAGGGACGCCGTGGGGGCGACACAAAACGAGACCGTCACCGCAGCGGCGCGCATCGAAGTATCAGCCAAGAGTCCTTGAGGAGACGCGGTGGGAATATGGAGGGGATTCAAATGGAGACGGTAACTACCGTTGTTGTTGAGGTTGAGGGCCAGCCTGGGGGAAAGAAGGCCAATGACAGGTCACACTCGATCGATACCATTGAGAAAGAACGGGCGCAGAGCGTCGGTAGCATGTGACGTCTCAGAAACTTATTGCTAAAACCGGGCGAATGGAAGTTAAGGGAAGCTTGAGGTCACACTCAGGCGGAATTCTTGGTTGCGGCTGACGACTAGTCTCCGGTTATGATTTCTTCTTTGTCACTCTACATACTAAAGACAGCGTTTTTGTACGGACTAATAGCGAGCATCTGGGAGGCATTTGTGTTAATTATACCCGATAGTGTCCTTTAGCACATCAAGGCTGGTTTCCTTTTTTTGGTTACGATCTTTGACTAATGCTACAACGTGATGCTTTGCGCAATGGTCTCAAAACTACAAACATCCCCTTGGTATTGTTCTTGGTCATGTCGTTGATCACGAACCTATAACGGAATTGTTGGCGGTCTGGTGCAGCTTGGTAGATGCTGGAGAACTAAATTGGTGATAGAAGTCGCGTACCAAGCAGATTCAAGCCTCTTAATCACCGGTAGTGGGTGCTAGTGTTTCATAAAATTACGAAACACAAACGTGGCGCGTATTAACCAGTCATCCAATAAACATTTCTCTTTCTTATCCAATCGTGACCAGCATGAAGCAGAGTCACCTTTCTCTGCTCACCTTTCTCTGCTCACCTTTCTCTGCTCACCTAGACAAAAACAATCATGGCCGAAGGTCATCTGATGAGATCACATTGCCGGGTTTGGTCAGTTCGCATGTAAAATACAGTCAGCCCTAGACTTTTCGCAGCCATGTCTTGCAAAATGACTGGCGATGTACCAGTCTGACTTGTCGAGCCAACTAGGGCCGCCTACAATGCGTTTATAGTACGAAACGCCGGGTTGGGGTTTAAGGCCTCCAAGTGAAGTTACATGAATTTCGAGGCGAGAACAACGAAATGCGCTTTCATCGAAGCTCATTCATTTTCACCAAACCTGCCTACCATAAACCAGATCTCTTTCGACCAATCAGTTGCAAATCCACAAGAATCGAGCACCTCATCAACGTTGTCGGTGGCACAAAGCCGCATTACAAGGCACAACGTACAGGATTTGACTGGGAACAGACACGAAGCTCAGGAACCCCTCAACAAATATAATTTCCTAGTTTGTAAGCATACAAGGCTTCTCTTCTGCGAATCAAGCAGACTGCCGAGGCTCCTAGCCCAGGAACTTGTTGACGAACTGCCCATCCCGGACTTCATTCATACCGCCGAGCCCAGCGCGGAGATCAGGTCTAAGCAGAAGGACATCGCGTACTTCCTGCATGCTACAAGCGGAATTTCAAACGACATGTATGACCACGTTGGAGCAGTTGGCTGCGACACCATCCTGAAAGCAGATGGCAGTGACGGTGGCAGATTCTCAACTTCAGACTGGCTCAAAACAATGAGCTCCAAGAGGAAGATATGAAGTTCATGGGCGTTCTTCTAGGGCTTTTGGAAACGCAGTCGGATAAGATTCCCTCGAACGATGTCGAGTGACTGGTTTTACGGCATATGCTCGTTCGGGTCAACCACGACGTCAATACGGTCTTTAAGCGCGTTCAGAACAACTGGGGCTTGAAGTCGAAACATTTATCTGTACAAGAGTGACTGATGAGCGATATGGTAAGGATTATATGACTGGGCTCGCATGGCTGTTATAGGTCTTTTTAGTCAGATGCCAATTACATCGGATTTTGCGTATATAGCTAGCGGAATCTTTCCTAGATATGTGCTTAACATTCCTCCAGATCGCCCCACTTTCATCTGGGTTAGGCGCATTGCCCTACATAGTACTTCAACAGTAGCCGCCAAGCGACTGTGAGGCGGCGCTGGCCCTGTGATTCTTGTTGGGTCGTACCAACACATTACTGAACACGTATCTTTTGGAATGGAATGATCCGTACCGTACCAACCAGCCCATTTGCCGTTCTAGGAAGCAAAATCGGCAATAGTGGCTCAAGGCCGCCGTTTTCCAAACTGTCCCAAATACTGCGAATGTAGTTCCACAGCGTACTTGGCACCGACGCTGTGATTTCGTTCCGCCCCTTAACAAGATAGGGTGATATATCCATGATAGGGTTTGCGTAATCAAGTGGCGGCGTGCGCTGGCCGTTGACATGCAAGACAATCGCGTTCAAGGCTGCCGGAAACCTGACATACGCCCCACTTGTACTTCCTGGAGACTGCGGCCATGTGAAGTTGGCCACGTAATATCCTACCCCTGACGTGTTCTGTAAGCCTTCTATCTCAGTCCATGAGACTAGCTTGTCGAGAGTGTGGGTAGTATTTCTCTTTACAGCAACCACAGACGCCTGGTACATGTCCTCTGGAGCCTCCCAGTGCTCCGCAATAAGGTCCCAGTTTCGAAGCTCGAATGCCTCGGGCGCTGTGCTGTTGAGATTTATCTCTTTGCCGGACGAGAATTTGGCCCGACTAGTTGAATTTCCTGCGACATGCAGATACATGCTGGATTCGTCAATGCCATAGCCGAGCACGTCCGTCGGCAGCTTTGTGGCATGGACCTCTGGCAAATTCAAGCCTTCGATAGGCTGCTCTTCAAACGCAAGAACTAGCGTTTGGTTGGCAGCAAGGCTCACAGGGATGGTTGTATAGTTACCGTCTATTGCGTAGTTTAGAAGCGGCGAGCGCACTCCTGTCCAGGCGTTCAGAATGTAAATCGTTTTGGTTGACTTGACCGTCAGTTCTCCCGACGAAGGCGGACCGTCACAGAAGACGTATAGATAGTCAACACCGCCCTCGGAGTCTGTACGCCAGGTCGTATGCCACGTTCCGTTCGTCCTGGTGCCAACGTTTGGCCGCAACCCCAGAGACATAAGCTTTTCAGCAACCCCGCCAGAGGCCACTTGGTGCACGTTGTTTGACAGCAGCAGTTTCGAGACAGCAGACTCTACGGCGGCTTTGGTCGACGCATTGCTGGTTGGGTAGTACCCTGGGGTGCCACCGGCAACAATGATTGGCAAGCCTTGCTGCGCAAACGACTGCAACTTCTCGACTGCTTCAAGGGTGACGTTATGCGTGGCTAGAATCACCATAGCCTTATATGCAGGACCGCTCGGGGCGAGAATACTTTTATTGATGGACACCTCTGGCTGGTTGAAGTTGTCCGGTGAGAGATAATTGTAAGACCAACCTACGCAACCAATTATTAGCTGATGATGTCCCTCCAAGATAGCCGGGGCGATAACATTGAAACACGCTGAGACGGGGACAATCCGAGTAGGCCGACTTCACTTACCTCCTTGTGTAAGGTCATTTGCAGTGTAAACAACTGGCAAGTACCCGTCTGTGGCGGAATGCTTGTTGTAGATAACCACATCGGTGCGAGGAATTCCCTGCCGCTGAACGTATTGGAGCCTTGCCATATAATCAAGCGCGTAGGCCAGCCCATTATCCCAGTCGGGGCGTTTGCTATTCCAAAGGTCCGACACCACGTATCTGAACGGCGCGTTGCCGGGCCAGGTCGTCGCAGGGTAGTTTCCGGTGTATGACTGCCCGTGTATTACAAACTGGTTCAGGCCCCCGGAAAACCCGCGGTTGGCCATTTGCAGCAGCTCGGGGATGGCCAGGTTGAATGCTCTGGCAAAGGAAGCTCCTAATTCGTTGGATGTTATTTTCTTTCCGCTTAAGTAGGCTGGTCCAGCAAAGTTTCTGTATGAGTCCACCTTGTTCTGTCCCTGCAGGCTTTCAGACTCAGGAGCGTCAACGAAAGGGATTGAGGCCAACATATCCATTGGCAAGTTGTATGATGGCTGTACTGAAAGTTGCAGGCTTAGGACAGACTTTAGCCATTCTTGCAGGGTCTTGAGGTATTCTTGGTAACCTTCCGCCAGCGCTGCTCGGTAGTCATTGACGAACCCCTGACCCATCTCTTGCTGGTCAAGCAATACTTGAAGTTTCCCCGGCGCATCGCCCTGAAGAATCAAGTTATTGTTGCCGAAGATAATGAGGGGAAGAAAGGGTTTCAAGTCATAACCAAATTTCTTGATGAATCTTGCTGGAAGGGTGGGTGACCACGAGACGTTAGACACCAACTCAAGACTGTCCTCCCAACCTATAAATCTCGTTAGTCACAGTGCTTAATAACTAGTTTGACGAGTCACTTACCATAATTTCCTACTTCTTTGAGCTTGGTGGTGACTTGATCGTCCAGGATGTACTTCTCCCAGAAGTCTGTCGTCACCCTAGCGCCTTGGGCACTGAAATGGTCCACCGTGTAAGACCCATTGTCCCAGAGCGTAGATGAAGAGTTGGACTCGAACTTCAGGTTTTTATTACCTGACAGCTTTTGATAGAAGGCAAATATTGTGAATCGAGCGTCCTCGGAAGGCGGAAACTTGGTGGTAAGTGCCCCCGTTGCTTTAGAAACCAGACCTGTAATGTCATCCAAACTGGTATGGTCCAAAACCATCTGTTCATATGGCACATTAACGGGGCCATTGGTGCCTTCCCAGACAAGAGTGGTATTCTTCGATGACAAGGCGAGACCTGATACTACAGCGACAAGCTCTCCAGTATTCCAACCGGGAAGGGTTTGATTGAACTGCCCATCAGTAGGAACGGACGCAGTAAAGGTTGTCTAAAAAGAGAAAAGTTAGGTCCATAACGATTGATCAACCAAAAAGTGGCGATAGAGAAAACACCGTGACGTGAATCCCTTATCTCTGTGATGAAATGGGACTGAGAACGCACCAAGTCCCATTGAAGACCTTCATTATCCGGCGACGCGGGAACTCCCTGGCCTTCGCTAGGCCCAAGACAGAAATCCATCGCAAGTCCATTTTCATGATGCGCATCGAGGGCTGCGTTGAGGACTTTGATGAACGCGGGCGTACCGAAACCATACTCCGACCAGGAGAGCCCAGGAGGTGGACCACCCAGTCCACCGCCATAGTTGTAGTATGGCAGTAACTCGATGCCCCCAGCGCCAATGGATCCAGCTGACTTTATGTCATGCTTGAGAACCTCGGTGTCTACGCTAGCATCGGGAAGCCAATACCGGAAACGGGGACGATCTCTAGCAGCGGGATCCAGAAAGGTGCCGTGCTTGTTCAAACGTGCAGATGGAGCTGTAGGGCCCTCTGCCGCAGCTGCAATATGAACAAGTAAAAGGCCAACAAGTGCGGGTGGAAAACCTTCAAGAGAACACCGCATAGTGAAGAGCTACCGAAAACCCAAATGAAAGACAGTAGTTGAAAGATTCCGAAAAGGTTGGGACAAGCTATTGTGATGAGGAATGTAGCTCGTATATAAACGATCAATTGTTGTGATTATAACCGATTTCATTACCTAAGGGCTGTTTGATGAATTTCGACGTACTTCACTCGGATTCCTCATGCGGTAAACGTTCCTGACTTTACTGGACTCTTGAGCAAGTCGTCGTAGCACGAGCCCATTAGATTGTGATCGACCGACTCTGTACGAGTATCTAGCCGAGTATCTATACGAGCTTCAGTGCGAGCTGTGGCCCGGTACATTCGAGGACAGCTACATTCGTGGCTCTAAGAGGTACCGCAGGGTCCAGAGTCACTTTTCGGTTCTACCGCTGCGATCCCTCGACGGCGGGTGCTATGATCGTATTGCTCTTGATTCTTAACACCACTGGCTTGCGGTTTGGCAGCTCATGCGGTCAAATGCTGGCTTCTCATCCCGTTGGCCCTTCCCGATCAATGATATCATAGAAAATACGGTTGCGTAGTTATACATAACTTCGCAACAAGAAATCTGTAATATAAAGCTATTACAACAAATGGCTAAGTAAAGTTTTTGTTGAATTGGGGGGTATCATCATATGTACGTATATCACTATTACGCTTGCCGCGCGCGCAGCTTTTCAGCACCCTACCTGATTGGTTTAGGTGAGTCAGGCTTCTGACGGTAAGCGGCCCGGCGTATTCCGTGGCCGCTTTGCTGTTGAAGGACAGTGCGGCACTTATCACCAATATAACCGATGCTCTAGTGTCTCCACTTTTGGCAGTTTTTCCGAGATTATCTTGCCGAGCGCCAAGCGCAATGAATTGAGGGTCCACATTGTCGGCTTAGACCAAACTTGATTCCCGTGCTTGTCGGGTTCGTTTAGGCCCACATAAGACGGGCTACCTGCGGTCGTTCTTATTCATCTTTCGTTACTCGTTTGTTTCGTTACTCGTTCCTAGCTCGTTCCTCGTTTCTCCGACCCTCGTCCCTTTTCTACGCTGGTTTTTTCCTCAGCGGACAATTCTGCGTATGGACAACCCCGACACAATTCCTCCAGGCACTGCCAAAAAAGGACGCAGACCACATAAGAAATCTAGAACAGGTTGCATCGACTGCCGAATCCGTCGTGTCAAGGTGCGTGTTTTGATCAAGACCCCTCGCACACCACGCAACCTGAGCTGACTAAACATTTTCTTTTTCCTTTTTAGTGCAGCGAGGAGAAGCCTGCTTGCAGGTCTTGCATTCGACGTCGTGTCTCCTGCGAATACTTTAGTAAATCTCCAGGCATTACTGGCGACTTTCTAAAATCACGAGCTGCCCCCGATGGCTCGTCCGGCCCGTCCGAACTCAGTACCGATTCCCATCGGAACGACGAACACCAGTCGTCGAGTTTGACAAGCCCCTCGTCAACACCGTTCGCAAAACAAGCTCTGGTCTCTGCTGGAGCATATCAATCATGCGTTTTTGATTCCGCAATCGACACAAGCGACATGGCCCTGCTGCATCACTGGACGATATCCACCAGCCTCAGCATCTACAAGTCTTCTGACGTAGATGCACTCTGGCAAGTTGTGTTTCCACAGATTGGCTTCAAGCATCCATTTGTCTTGCAAGGCATTTTGAGCCTGTCTGCCCTACATCTCGCCTACAAAGACAGCTCGAATAACAGCCCGTACGTCAAACGGGCAACCCATCACCACAAAAAAGCGCTTCAAGGGTTCCAGCAAGCTGTTAGTCATGTGACCGACGACAATAGTAACGCATTGTTCGCATGGTCATTACTCAATGCCTTTTACGTATTCGGAATCCTAGGACAAGAATTGCGTAATGATGCCGAGCAGGTCTCGTCCCGTTTCGATCGTAGAGATGTTGTGTTGGGTGTTGAATGGATTCCAATGATGCGCGGGGTGGTAGCTGTACTCGGTCCAACTTCCGACTACATTCGGTCCGGTCCGTTGAAGCCCCTCATGTCTCTCGGTAATTGGGATAGTATAAATCCGGATCAGACCAGTTCCGAACCAGTGGATGGTTATCTTTGTTCCACGCGCGAGGCGTGGCAGAGCAGCACTGACTCCGAGGTCTACGATGAGGCACTTTGGATTCTGAGAAAGTGTTATTTGTATATGCAACAATTTAACACTGTGGATTTGGAGACGCTTCAGCAATGGTGTTATAATAGAGGCTGGGCAGGGCCCATGGCTTTCATTCAATTTGCTCCTGAGGCGTACTTCACGCTGCTGCATCAAAGGCAGCCCCCAGCGCTAGTTCTCTTTGCTTTCTTTGGCGCAATTTTTCATGAACAAAACGGACTATGGTTCTTTGAAGACTTGGGCAGGAGAATTGTTTGCATAATTGACGAGTTACTTGGTAGCTACTGGACACCATGGATGGAATGGCCACTTGAGCGTGTTAGGCTTAACGACTCTAAAGGCGTTAGGAAGGCTGCATAAACAAGATAGCAAAAATAAAAGTAAGGTAAAGACATTCAGTTTTCCACTTCATCGTTATTTAAGGAGACTTATAGTAGTTAGTATAGCCAGTAATAAGTATATTTACTTTAGCCTATTACATCATGCTTAATGTAAGAATGTGCACAGCAGCCCCTATAACTGTGTGTGTAGTGCGTTCCACACACTAAGTGTCTGAAATGGTTGATCTGTTGAAAATGCCAGAATCGTCTATTATTAGGCGTAGCACACCACCTGTGCCCTTACAAAAGATTAATAACACGGTTTTGTTACAACCCAGCAACCAAAATGTAAGAATATAGGGTAATAACCTCTAGGCGAAAAGGTCTAGTATTACTTCCCCTAATGTTAAGAACAATACGTGTAGGTGCGCTTGAATATGTTACACTCTGTTCCTCAGTATTAACCTTAGCTACCTGTTAGTATCAAATACTACTGTTAGATGTCTCACTGTAACATATGGATTTTTAGACGATATAGATTGCAGCTAATCCACACTACCTCTAAAATCGCTGTTAAGATATTTACGATTATGACTCCTAGGAACCTAATGGTTGTAGTAAAAGGTAAAAACATGACCTGGCTGACATACTCCGAGATGCAGGCTCTCGATTGCTCCCTCTCCCAGACAAGACCGTATAACCCACTCGAGGGCACACGCACCCGCTTAGATAAGTACATCGGCATTTCGAAGGGCTTTTGCCCTCTGTGCAACATCATCATGTGGGCTCTCTCCGGTGTCTTCGCGGTGGGCGGGTCACATGACAATCTCTCCGTCTGGGTGGACGCTGCTTATTCCTGGTTTACAAAGGCGGTCTATTATGTCAACACCGGACGTGCTTCTTCCGCATTGTTGCACAGTAGGCGGACAAGTATGGGCATCAGCCTGATACACGTTAGCATTCAACAGCAGGCACACAGGGTACCTGGCGAGAGGAGAGTCAGGCAGGTGGACGGTAAAGTAAATGTGTAGTAGCATTTGAGAAATTCAGAGAAACCGAATTTGATCGCCGGCAGTTGATGCGTGTTAACAACATGAAGACATCATTGAGTGTTCGACTTTGGTTATCTCCGGCATCTACCGTGAGACTACAGCTGTATGTGTAGTAAGAGCTTTTGCCTGGTGTCAACTTTGCAAGATGACAATTTTTATGAGCTGGGCAAAAAGACGCGGAACCCTGCTCAGCCCCATGCTAACCTTTTGCTTACTCTCGTTCACGTTCAGCCACAAAAATTGCGCTTCTTGCACTTCGCATGTACGACCTTATCCGCAATTGCAGCAGGGGCCATAACTGGTCAATTGATCTTAATTCTGGGGCGCAATACCTACTAGAGTATTATTTGGGACAGTATACAACAATCTAGTTTGTATGATAGGATAGCTTACATTGTAATGCTTTATCGTATACTGGCACATAATGAGATGTTCCATAGTATGCTACCCACGTATTGTCTGGCTGAAAACAGTGACTAGTTGTGGCTGTGCCCCTTTTTCATACTTGTTCCGGGTTGCTTGGCCTGGAATTCCAGGAAGCTCAATTTTGCCACACGCCATCTGACCTGAGAGCTTTGACTAACGTGGTGAATATGATTACTCCCTTTTTTTCATCTTTATCTCTCATCCTGCAAATTCGCACCATCTAGGGGGTCAGGTTAATTTCAAAGTTTCAACAGTCACACCAAGTTCACCGAAATCACAGGACACGTACAATGCCCGAACTGCCAACACTGCTATTTATCCCGGGCTCCTGGCATAAGCCTTCGTGCTACGGCAAGATAACTTCCATCCTACAAGAGAAGCACAGGTTGAGATGTATTTCGATCAACCTCCCGTCCACGGCCGGGAACCCGGCTGCGACATTTGAAGACGATGTCGACGCCGCACGTCAGGCGCTATCTCGCGAAACAGCACAAAGACACAACGTGGTGGTCATTGCTCATTCATACGGCGGCATGGTCGGCAACAGCGCCATCAAGGGATTCACGCGGCCACGAGACGCCGCCGAGGGCATCTTAATCCAGACACCATCCTCGACCAGTGCCCAAAACAAAGACACCCCGCCCGATGGTCATGTAATCGGGCTCATCCTCATAGCCTCTGGCTTTACCTTGACCGGACTCGCTTTCATGGACCCGCTCTTCGGGCGTCCACCTCCCGCATGGTGCGTCAATAACACGACGGGATACGCCGAGCTCGTCGCCGATCCTCGCGAGCTATTCTACCACGACCTCCTTCTAGAAGAAGCAGAGTTCTGGACCTCTCAGCTCACCACGCAAAGCCTCAAGGCACTGTTCGAAGGGGGTGAACATGCATACGCCGGATGGCAGGACGTGCCTGTCTGGTATCTCGGCACCATTGAAGACCGGGGATTGCCGGTGATGGTGCAACGGATGCAAGTCGGTATGGCAAGGGAGATGGGTGGCAAGGTGGAGCATAGAGAGCTTCAGGCGAGCCATTCGCCGTTCTTGAGTCAACCAGAAGCCACTGCCAGAATTGTATTGCAGGCTGTAGAGGCATTTGTAGGAAAGTCGATCGATGCCGGACTGAAGAGGGAAGTACGAGCAGACGAGAGACTCCCAACACCTAGACTTTGGCAGCCTTTGACGTGGTTTCGATTCGGCCTGCCTTTGATCTTCGGCCGCATACTTGGGAGATCCTTCCTTATCTTTGGCTGGGCACAAAGGCTGTTCAGGTCCAAGCAGTTGTGACGGTCATCTTGATACAGCCACATAATCTCCTCTCATTTCTTTCAATGCGGTCATGAGCTTCTGTGCCCGGCTTCTTCGAGGTCATTAATGATAAGCGTTTTCCTCTCCAGTTACTCCCTAGCCTCTCGCTTTGCAAAGAGCCTCTCACTGAACAGCAAGGTGGATTGGACGGCGTCTTCATTGGCAAAAGATTTCTATAATGTATAGATGCTGAAGCACTAGGAAGAGGTCTGCTGGCCATCGACCAGTTTGACATATAAAGGATCTCAACTAATATCGTACTCACTTCTAGTATTCACTAAATTTAGCCATAGAGGGCCAAAACTGGGCCTTCTCTATCAGCTCAGGTCGACTCAGGCTAAAGCAGCAACCCCTCAGTTCCAAAGATAAAAGGGGGAAACACCGGATGTTGTTTTAGGGTCGTTAATTGCCGGTATCATGAAGCCAAGCGGCAATTACAACAGTTGAACAACGATAGCGGTAAAGATAGATAACTTCAATGGGTTGATCTTATCCCTGACCCATCACTGTGAAGCTTGAGAGCAACCTCAACATCCGGCGTATGCTTTCATATGAGGACGTGTAATAAACGGACCATATTCTAGGCATCCAGCTTTGCACAATGAAGGGCACCTTCCCAATTACGTAAAAAACCTTGGAGTCTTAACTTGGACTGTTTTTCTCGTCCCCAAGATCCTCGCTTGATACTGTTTATACTTTACCATAGACATACCATCGTGTTACATCACTCCCTTTCTCTCGCTGGTATACTTCGTTCTCGCAACCCTCGCCATGGGCGACCTCAGCCTCCCTCCCAATTTCCCAACAACTTTTCATGTGGAACCAGCGCCGTGAAAACTCACAGTCTCGGTCCTCCATCTCATGAAAACTGTCGCGGCAAAATGAGTGCAATAGAGGATACTTCCCTCAGCTCAAGATTTGTTCGCGGCTCGATATCCCGCCAGCCTTCCGTCTCACCTGCCAAATAACTCCATCAAGAAGCCCCCTTCAAGCTGCGCCCATAGGTTGCCACAACCAAGGCCACCCATAGTTCAAGGGCCACCCGGACGTCAAATCCGACGCGGTCGACAAGGGCGCCGAGCGCTTCTACGAGTCGGACCTCGCGCGAAACCGTCACGACCGTCGACGACGTCAAGTAGCACCCGCTGCACGCCTGGCAACGGCGCTACAAGGATCACATGCGCGTATACCACGACTACAAGGTCCACGTGCGCGTCAACTACCCCGTGGAGCAGAGGTCCTAGGACACTGGGTTTCCGCTGGGTCTGAACGAGCCGTCATGCGTCGAAATCATGGCGAATAACTTGGAAAGTGTGAGCTTGGTTCCTCGCCTTGTGTTTTCCTTGTGGCAGAGTCTTGCTATTCAACCTTGATGTAGGTGTGAATGGTAGGATTGGCGGCAGTACGCAGGCAAGATGTCTTGTATTCACTCTCAGTACTGAAAGGAAGGATACTTAGTACTGAGATGGTCAAGATTCTTACGTGAAACCGTGATCAGGTTGGCATTTTGCCATAGTTGATGGAGGGTCACAATCCATGCCTATGCGTTGTTCACCTTCACTTATGTAATTATTTCATCGTTTACCAAAGAGACAGCCAGGAGCCTTCGTGGATACAGGCTGTTGTGTAGGGAGTTTGACCCCAGTGAGGCGTGTTCCACAATCCATATACGTCACAACGGGAGAGAAGTGATGCCGAATCTGAACCCTTGTATATGGCGTGAAAATGCTATGTGCACAAGGAGACTCGACATCTTTTCTAGAAGTGTTAGTGTCAATCATTTTGAGTAAAAACCTTCAAGTCCGGGCGGTATATGCAACTTAGCCTACGTTTCCTTTCACGACGGCTCTGGATGGTTGATACTCAAGCGAAACAGGCAAACCTCTTTCTCATTGGCCAGTCACATACGCTCTCCCTGCGTCGAGACCATGATGTGCTTTTCACTGTTCAAAGGTGTTGAATGAAGAAAGCCACCGCTGACCTCCTCTGATTACACCATGGATGATGGGGAAGTAGATACCACAGTAATGGAAAAGGTCTCTCATAAGACAGCTTGCAAGAGTGGAGAGTAGGTAATGAGCTTGATCATCGCTCATTTGTAGGTTCGATAACGTCCAACTTCCGAGGAATCAACTTCCCGGACCGGCCACGGCGCCATTAACGTCGTGAATGCTTGGTCCGGTCTAACATCCCTCTAGGCAGAGAAACTGCGTCAACAGAAAAATTAAGAGGCTGAGTGGCGGTTTCAAGCAGCCTAGCAAGCCAACGTCTTTTTCTTGGGCGGGTATCTTAGGTCGCATTCATGTTGGAACGGCCGTTTCAGTCAGTGAGTAAGCACGACACCACCTCGGTGAGAAATCTTCGAGATCTCGGCAGTTGCGGCACATAAGCAGTAATTTGCCAGAAATAGTGAACATGATCCAGGGTCTAGCAGACTGCCGTCTGACGTGGAGCCCAGCGGTCAGATTGGCCAACGGTTGCCGCTTGACGAAGCGTTGGTGAGGTAGCTGAAAGCCTACAGAACTTGGCAGTCTCGTGGGTGCAGTTACGACGCAGGATTGGGAGGGATTCACTATTGGCCCGAAGGACGTGGTGAGATGAGGCTGTGTCGGCGCCTTGGAGATGTTGGACCGGAACGCATTCATGCATGCATCTGTAAACGCGCAGCGGCCACCGGCGTGTCGACTCGGCGAACTGAGGGCCCTGGTTCATGTCATATTGGCATGGCTCTCGTCCCAGGCCTCAATCGTCTGGACCAAGCAACTGCGCCTTTGCGTCTCACTCCGTCGGGCACAGTTCAGTGGATAATTATGTGGGATCACCCAGCAAGGGGAAGAAAGACCACAAGCGCTCAATTCAAATCCATGCACCAAATAATGTATTCTCGACAAGCTGTCTCACCCACGCCCCGAGGTGACGTGCGAATTGGGGCGGTAGAACACATGGGGAAAGTCAGACAAGCTTTTTTTTCTTCTCTTCGCTGTGCTGCGCGAGCAACTATCCGTCGATGATGCAGTGGGGACGTGTGGTTGCTGGCTTGCTTGTTCCTTCCACAGGGCGAGATGGAGCAATTGGCCCCAATGTGGACCAGCGGCGCAGCAGTGAATCAGTGCCGACGTATCGAAGTCAAGGTCATCTGAGAATACAGAATTTGGCCCGACTTCTGATGTTGAGTCGTGGGGATCGCGATCTGCAGTGAGACGCAGCATCGGGGGCGACAGGTGTAGGTTCCGATGGTGAGATGAGACGGCCTTGGCGAGAACCAGGTCATGTCGTGATTGAGTCCAGAGGCGGCGCGCTTCTTCTAGTCACGAATATTGCATAGATCGCAAGGAATAGCCGAGCCAACACGGGATGAATGGGCTGAGGATAGACAAGTCAAACGGCCTTGCTTCTCTCAGCTCAGTACGGTTGCCATGGAAGCTGGAGTGGAAAGTCGAAATGCACGGAGTCTGACGCACGGGAATCGGGTCACAAAATAGGAAAAGAATAAGCAACAGGCAGGTCATGGCCTTGCCTCCTCAGTGAAACCGTGTTCCATGTTCCTGGAAAATGGCCTCACATTTCCGATCTTTGTCCCGGGCGCAAAGAGGAAAAGCAGGCCAGACTTGTGTTGGCTGTCGCTGCCGTCGCCTGGAGTCCCCTCATCCCCCTGTCTCTCGCCAAGTGCCATGACCGCGCTGCTAAGACCATACAGGGCTCGGTAGACCGCCTTGGTCCCTTGGCGAGGGTCAGTGGTCTGTGAAAAAAACGAGAGTCTTGGCTTGGGGTAGAGCGCAGCACAGCGCCGCGCAGCATATCCGTAGACTGCAGCCCGGAGGCTGGGGCATGTTGTGTAAACACGAGCCAGTGCGGCGCATCTCCGTTCGCATTCAAATCTAATCATTGATGCACACCCATGGCGAGGTGAGGGAAGACGGTGCGAAGGGGACTGTGGTGGTTCCTGCCCCGAATTAAACACGAAGATGCTTGTGTATGCGACTCGGCATCTACGGTGTACGTACCTTACTAATTCGACGGCAGGAGGAAAGGAGCGTCGTAAAGGCAAGGAAGGAGCGAAGAGAGCAAGAAGCGCGCACATCACCTTCGTTGTGTTGCGTTGCGCAGGGAAAGAGCAAACAGCTGCCAGGCAGCCAGGCAGCTGCCTTCCTTCCTTCCTTCCTTTGCTCCTTCGTTCACTTCCTGTCTCCTCCCCCAGAGGGTGGTGCGCTCATTCGCGTAAGGCTGATGAAACTAACAGTTACATCCATGGAAATGGAAATGCGACACTGCCTCTTTCCTGGGGAAGAGTGCCTGGTTGCCCTTGGTGTCGGAAAAGCTCACTCTGCCGCCGCACCTGACCTGGTCATCTTTCTCCTTGTTGGGTCTTGCTGGCCATCGCCGAGGCCGCCAGTACGAGCACAATCCCGCTCCATTCATCTTTCCCCAATCAATCTGACGTCGGACAAGACCTAGAGGCAACATGTCGTTGGCAAAAGTCGGTCATTGTACCCACCCGTTTCTCCATTCGAGTCAGCCACAAGAGCAAAGAGGCCGGGGCGGATGCTCGACACACGCCAGGGACAGACGCCGGACGCCGATTCTTGCGGCGACGGACACGCACCACGCAGGCCTCATGCGATTCGCTGCGGTCCGTCCACTGAGAGACCCAGCTCCCATGGCACAGCAGCAGCATTGCAGCAGGTAAGATGCACCTCGGAGATGAGGATTAGACGAGGCAGAAGTTGACGAGACGCCAACACCCAGCCGACTGAAGGATCGAGCGACAATGACAAAAACAAAATCCCGCGCGAAAAAAGAAGCAATGGAAGAAAGACACTAATCCGTCGTTCGTCTCAACTCAATTCCAAGCCAAACACCAACGGCGCCGTCAAAAGCCCAAACGGGATGAGACTGAGACGGAGACCAGCCACGCCGTCGCCGCCCCGTGCTTCTAAGCCTTTGTCCATCCGAATCACTCTCCCAGCCAATCCCCCATCTCTCTCCTTGGTGGTCCGAACGCGCAGGAAGCACGGCGTCGAGAAAACACAAGCTCTTCCAGCCTGATTAGCACCAAACTGCTTAGGTTGGAAAGGGAGCGCCCACCCACCCTCCCCCTCAGACATCGATGTGCAACCAAAGGCGGTGCTGCGTCGAAATGACTGATGCTGACGGCCAATCACAGGGGCTGCGTCCCTTGCGTCAGTCCCCTTTCATACGGCCCTAATGCAACCAAGATCGACCCCCGTCACACTCCCTCCCAAAGTAAAGATAAATTAAAATAAGAACCATTGCCGGATGACATCGCCAGAGCCCCAATAGGGCAAATCAGATACTGTGAAGGGGGGTTGGAACAGAGAACATCCAACCAACGAAATCCCATCGTTGCGGCCTGCGCCGCACCCGCCGCGCCCCATCATCCACGAGAGAAGCCATTGCCGTTGGCTGCATACCAAAGTCCCTCCTCCCCTCCCCCCGTCGGACCAGAATGTCTGCCTATGACTCTCCCAAATGGCATAAGCCCATGAGCTATTATGGAGTAAAAATAAAATAAACAGAACTCAAACTTCTGCTGCCAAGTGCTTCGGGCGCACACCATCGGGACTGCAATTTTGACATCCAGTCACTTGGGATTGCCAATGCTCGTATTTTCCCCTTTGCCTGGTCGAGTCAGGGGGCACCACGCGAAGTTGTCGGAACCTAGGGTCAGAGGCCCTGACTAACGGCTAATGCGACCCTCTTGGCTCTCGTTTCTTCTTCGTCTGAGTCCTTTGTGACGATCCTGACCGCCAGGCCAGTTGCAACCGCGGCCGGACGCTCTCTGTTTGCTGGCGGCAGTATCCCCGCAAAATGGCCTCCCCGTCTGGATGTCCCGCGCTGGCCCTGGCGCATCGACACATTGGCCGCCCACCTGTTTCTCCGCCGCCTCTTTCTTACGACATCAAGCCATAGCCCGGAGTCGCCCCCTACGGATACGTACTCGACCTTGCCAGTTGCAAGACAAGCTACTCGTACGGCTCGATCCTCCTTGCTTTCGGTCCTCCTATTTCTGGGAGCCGTCGACAGAAGGTTAGCGCCAATGAGATGCCTGCCACCCCATGTCGCCCGAGAACTCGGCCGCCGCCGTCGGGCACGGCACACGGGCAGGGCGCCGCGCCTGCGATCACCTCCTGCCCAGCCCTCCCCACGCAGCGCTCGGCGGGTTAGCCTCACACTCTCATTTCATCTTCTTCCCGGGGCTTGTTATGCACCAGAAGGCGTGTGGGCTTTTCCTCTTGGCGTTGTTGGTTGGATATAAGTGTATCCCTCTTCCCGTCAACCTTAAATCCAATTCCACAATAGCTCGCCCATCCACCTCAAGTCACTCGCTTCCACGCCACACCACCCAGTCAAGATGCTTCTTAGAGTACATTCGCTTTCCCTTCTGGCGGCCATTGTGGCCTCTGGTGAACTGGCAACGGCCGTTCCCTTGGACTCTTCGTCCGCCTTTACCACCAGAGACCTGGATCGCCCTCGATTCGGAAACGTCCCCTATGGTGTCGACATCACCCACTGCACCGTCAACGGCAAGGTTGCGTTGACTTTCGACGACGGTCCTGGAGAGTACACCGAGAAGGTTCTCGACACTCTTGAGAAGAACGGCAACATCAAGGCCACCTTTTTCCTAGTCGGCACGAACGGCAACAACGGTGTCGCCAACCCGGCTTACACTCCTCTTCTCAAACGCATGTTGGGCGCCGGCCACCAACTTGCCAGCCACTCGTGGAGCCACAAGGATTTTAACACCATCTCCCGTGACCAGCAGGTTGAGGAGCTTGTCAAGAACGAAGAGATCTTCGCCAAGACTCTCGGCATTGTGCCCACCTACTTCCGCCCGCCCTACACTCACTGTGACGACAAGTGTATCTCTACTCTCAACGACTTGTCATACCACGTCGTATGTTGTAATACTCACTGACCCTACCGTGAATAAACTAACATTTTCAAAACAGGCCGACTACGACCTCGACACCAAGGACTGGGTTGACGGCGGCGCCAACTCCAAGCAGACGTACTCCAGTGCTATCAACTCCGCAAACCCCTCCAGCTTGTCCTTCATTGCCCTGGCCCACGACATCCAGCCTTTCACCGTCAACGGTTTCGTTCAGTACATGATTGATGTTGCCAAGGAGAAGGGTTTCGAGTTCACCACTGTCGGCGAGTGTCTTGGTGACCCGGCTTCCAACTGGTACCGTGACCCGAAGAGCGGTGAGCCTTGGGGCGGCAAGGAGGAGCCCAAACCCACCACGACCAGCAAGCCTGTGGCTCCTACCACTACTTCCATTTCCGCCACATCTACCCCAGAGACCAAGACCACAGCCTCGACTACCGAGTCGGAAACCGAGAAGCCTTCTGTGACTGGCAAAACCACTTCCGAGACCGAGGAGACTGAGACGGAGACTGACGGTCCCACCTCCACCGGCATCAGCCCTCCTACCGCCACTCGAACCGTCGACGGCGGCGCTAACATCGGCATCCCCGTGACGCCTACTGGCACGACTGCTGCCTCGAGACCCACCAGCACCAACACTGTTGTCGAAGTCAACGCCGCCGGCCGCGCCGTTTTCTCTGCCGGTGGTGCTCTTGCTGGTGCCCTGGCTTGGGCCATGATGATTTGATCGCCGCAAATTCGACTCATATACCGCATCCTCCGCAGTGAGGAGGAAACATAATCTTCGTGTAATACTTTGGGTAACCCTTAATTTTGGACCTCGCTTGGTCATGCAGACTTGAAGCTGAGACGGAGACGAGATGAATACATGATACCACGCCATCCATGTAGTCGAGCTGATGTGTACTGGACATAGATGCACACCTAGCCGATTTGATCATTAGGCAATCAAAAGCATTTTTTAAAACTTTGGTAATGAAACTACTTGTTACTATAAATAATGTCACAATCTGAAGATGTGCTGGGTGTCGTTTGTGAGGGGAAACCGTCAAACACATTGTCTCTCCGGTTCAATGCCTGGCAGTCCATCGTACGAGTTCAAGTCAAGACGACACCACGGGCCAATTTCAACACTATATATGTATATATATACAGGGGGTCGACAAGAATAATCCAGTCTCATGGTCCGTCAGATGTCTTACCGGCAGCGCTGGATAGTTTGAAACGTCAGATCCAAATGAAGCATATGGCCTGCCTCACACCCGTCATGTCATTTTTTGACCCTTACATCTTACTTACCAAGCTTTTTTATTCTTTTAAAGCCATCCTAACATCGTGCACATGTGAATATCGAGATAACTCCATCGCTAAGTAGGCTGTAACCCTAGGCTATTTACAAATCTCGTCAGCTGGGTGTCCTTGACCATCCCATGTGGTCAGATCTTTGGAGCACGTTGTTGGTGTCTTACAAGAGAGGCGCGAAATCGACGCATCGATCACGGCACCTGACCCTATTCGACAACCTCATGTGACGTACGATCTCCCGTCTTAATCGAGTGAAGGAGTCGTGGCACAATGTACCGTTAGAATGGTCCCTGTGGGGAGCCATAGTAAGTACTAAACGACTTCTGCATTTTTGCACAGTGCCGACGTATTACTTGTTTGCCAGCCCAGGTCAGAATCGCTGGCGAGCTTCGCCACGTTTGTCTTCCTAATGCCTTTGGAACCGTCTAGTTTGCTGCTCAGACAATCCAAAGTGCTTCCTCGGCAAAGTCCTCAGGAACCCGGGTTTCGTTTCCGGCACACGTACACGGAGATGAATATCGCTCTAAGCACTCTTCCTTGTTCTCGGGCAGTTGAAGTCAATAGTGGACGGGTGGTCTGCAGAAGCAAAAATGTACGCCATCGCTGCTGTACCACACTCCCCCCATGACGGCGAGTGGCAGACTACCAGGGAAGCTGCTGAGTTGATTAGCTTGAACGTCGCTGGGGGTCATGCCCGTACATGCCGTCGGCGTAGGATATGGGTTATGCAAACCTCAACATGAGCGGTTGGGCTTTATTTCAGGCCAGAGAGAAGACTTTTCGTGTTTTTGATGCTTGGATACGATCAGGGCGTCACTGAAGTTCTCACCGTGGTCACGAAGATCCCCGGCGAGGAGATTGGTAGTTATGTTCAGATCAATCCAGCAGGGGGCCTACAATGGCCCAATTCTCTTTAAGAAGGCGATTTCGTACACTGAATAGGTACTCTAAGAATCAAACATGACAGGAGGGGATATTGATGAGATAGTTTTAGTCCGTGATCACACTTGGAACGTGTCGCGGAGGCATTTTGCAGATGGGAAAGGGCATAGGAAAACGGCTTGATTATTAACGTGTGAGTTTGCCTGTGCTAACACGTAGAAATACTTGTCTACAAAGTAGATTAGGTAGATCTAACCAGGTAAGCCAGAATAATAGTTATTCTGGCTCTAGAGAAACTTTATACTAGACTTCATAATAGATATAAAGCTATTATAACACACCCCTTTAGGCGTATTTAATAAGACTTAAACGTTATATACCTAAGAAAGCTATATATAAAGAAGATTACTTTAAACAGCTTAAATAAGATTATAAATAGGCAGTCTTAACGTAGTTATTATAAAAGAAATAGTTATATAACACTATATTTAGTTATATATAATAAAAGAAAGGCTATCCCTTTTTAGCCTTATAAGTTAGAAATTACCTAGCTAAATTTATAGCTTCTAATTAGCTTATTAACTAGTAGGTTAAGCTTCTTTCTTTATTAATATTATTTAGTAATATTATTTTATAAAATAGCTCTTTTTTCTTTTTCTTTTTTATTAATAATAATAATAATTATATATTTATAATACTCTTACTTTTATTCTTTTTATATATATATTATATAATTTATTTATATTACCTTAGTTTTATATAGTACTAATGTTTAAGTAAATACCTTTTTAAAAAAAAAATGCTATATATATTTATACTACTATAGTATATACTACTGTAATTAAGAAGTATATCTAGGTATATAGAGGTAAAAAGGTAAGTAGTAGTACCTTAGATCTCTTTAGTAACTAGCCTAATATTCTCTTTAGTAGTATACGTTTTCTTTTTACTTAAGTTTAGTTACTTTAAGTAGTATTAATATTTAATAGTAGTTCTTTTTACTTAGTAGTATTATAAGTAGTAAGGCTATAGATATAAAAGGTAGCTTACATCCTTTTTATACTACTAGCCTTATTATAAACACTAAGGTTAAAAATAAAGAAAAAAATAAGAATAACGTTTTATTTTTTAACCTTAGTACTAAAGCTAAGATAGCTAAAAAGGTCTAAGCCTTTTTAAAAAGAAAATTAATATATAGGTATAACAAATTAATATATAGGCATAAGTCTTATATAGGCATAGCTTTTACTTTCTCTAATTAGTTTAAAAAAACTATACCTCTCTATAAAGGTAGTAAAGGTAACTATACTAACATAGCTATTCTTACTATCTTTTTTAACCTAAGCTTTAATTTAAGATTTATAAAAGTACTTATTACAGCCTACCTATACTATAGTTTTATAAATCTTAAATAGAGACTATATAGTAAATAGAAAGGCCTATTACCTAACTACCTTTTATAACGTAGTTATAAAGATTTATTATTACTACACACTATTTCTTACTAACTCTACTTTCTTTAAATACTAGGCTATATTAGCTATCTACTTACATAATTCCTTATTATCCTCTTCTTACTAAGAAGGCTAGACTGGCTTCTTATTTATTACTAAGATAAGGTTAATATCTAGCTTTAACTTAGCTAACTTACCTCTTGCATAAGCCTAGCCATTATTAACTTATTTCTGCTTTTAGAAAGGCAGCCTTACTTTTTTCTACCTATGCTCTAGCTACTACTAGTAGTATAGGTTTAACTAGCTAACTAGCCCTTTTTAGGTAAGGCTAGTTATAATAAGACTAGCTATACTATATTCTTTAGCCTGTTGTAAAAAGATATAGCAATCTTTAGGTTAAAAATCTAACAGTATAGATTAGATAAAGATGTTTCTTAAAGATGCTACTAAGGGTATACCTCCTACTTACTAAAAGTAGCTAAATCTAGTATTTTAAAGTAAATCTTATAGTAGCATAAAATACCTAGCTTAATTAAAATAGTGTAGTTTAGGCTATATTCTTTAAGAGAAGTAGGAAATAGCCTTTTGCTAGAAAGTATTACCTTTCTTACTAGGCAGTATTACTTCCTAATTAACGTAAGACACTTTAAGGAAAGCATTATCTAAAGTTTACCTAGGTACTTAAAGTAAGCACCTATATACTTCTAGCCTATAAGTACTTTATCTTTAGTATAAGCTTACCTAAAGCATAGCTTCTAATTACTAATTATATTCTATATAATATTAATAAGTTAATATAGGTAACTAAGACTATTTAAGAAATAGCCCTTAATATTATTATTACTTAACTTTATGCTAAAGGTAATGTAAATACTAAAGTTCTAGTACTTTTAGATAAAGTAATAGGCCTATTATGCTTTTAAAAGTAGGTATATTATATAAAAGTACTAAAGAATTAGGCGTTAGTTATTAAATTTATTATAAAGCTTTATCTAGGCTTTCTTAAAAGCATACTTAGTCTTAGTAAAAATAATAAGCTTTTATATTATAAAGACCTTATAATATATATAAGAGAGAGGCTAATTAATAGGTATATTAATATAGGCCTTATCCTTATTACTAAGTATAGCTATTACTTATGTTAGTAGCTAGTAGCCTTTATTATTAAATCTACTACTATTACTACTATAGCTTTAGTTTTTAACCTACTTTTGCTTAGCCCTAAGTATAACGTTAGAATTAATATAGTAAATATAGAGTTATTACTAAATATCTAAAAACTACTTATTTAGTATAGCCTTTATTTACTTATTATAGTCTGTAATAATAATAGTAAGGTAACAAACTAAGTATTAGTTTATAAGTTAGTAAATACTTACTAAGAGAAACTAAAAACCCTTTAGTCTCTTATTATTAATAAGGCTAAACGTAGTATTATAAATAGATCTAAGGTAGGTCTACCTAGTAGCTTAAAAAAAAGGAAGCTTAAAGTAATTAGTATTATAAGTATTATTAAAACTTATTACCTTAGGAAATTACTTCTATATTTAGAGACAGTAGGAAAAGGTCTAGATAAGGCTAATAAGGCAGTCTAGCTTATTATCTACCTATTTTACTATATATAAAATATCTTATTTATTAAATAGCTTAATTAATACTATAGTTAGTAAATATCTAGCTAGTTTTTCTTAGTTTATATAAGCTCTAGCGTTATAGATATCTTACTAGGTAAAGAAAGACTTTAGAAACTACTTTTAGATAATAGTACGTATGTTATATACCTAGATACTAACTTATTAGCTTATTATATTAATTATATCTATTATAGGCTAGGTAAGCCTATAGTAAAAAGGGTAGGTAGATACTTTAAAGGTAAGGCTATAGTTATACTAACTATGCTAGAAGTCTTAATAATAACGTAATAGCTACCTACCTTTCTCTTAGGCCTCTATAATAATTTACTATTAGTAGCTATACTTCTAAGATTTACGTTATTAAATTCTTATACCCTCTATAGGCCTAGGATTACTAAAGTAATTATATTAGAATGTATATTATATAATTTAGCCTTAAGATTAATATTAATACTGCTTTATAATACTAAATCTATTAGCTTTTATAAAAGTATTAACTTAGTTAAAAAGGGCATTATAGGTTTACTTTAGATTACTAGAAATTAGTAGGTTTAGGATTTTAGTTATAAAAAGAGAGAAGGATTAGTTACTTAGGGTGTAGTAAGAGGCTGTAGTTTAAAAAGATGTTTTACTTTAAGAAGAAGATTACTATAAAAGAGAATAAGGTAGTAGGTTAACTTAAGAACCCTATGTTTCTTACTATTAATAAACATAGTCTTATTAATAAAGAAGTACTATTATAAGCTATTAATTAGTCCTAATAACTTATAAAATAAGCTAAAAAGCATTATTAAGCTATTCTATAGTAAAATAAGAAGGTTACTAAAACTGTTTACTAAAAAGAGAGAGGTGTTATAGTTAGATATCTAACAGTAGTGTTTTCTACTAATAGGTAGCTAAGGCTAAATACTAATAATAGTACTACTAGGTCTTGTTAGCTTGCTAGCTTATAGCGTCTTACTAGTAAGTATGTAGTAATTAGTTATATACTAGGTAGGCGTAGGTAGCTTATATAGCTTTATAACAAAAGGGTAACTTATAATTTACTAGTAAGGTAAGTTATAAGGGCTGTTAAGATCTAAAAGGTATTTAGAGAAAGTATTATAAGTTAATTACTAAAGAGCTATAGAAGGGAATCTATTTACTAAGAATAAATATCCTTATATCCTACAGTCTTATTCTTAAGGCTAACTTACTTAGAGTTACTTCTTATAATAGACTAATTCTTAGCATATTAGTCCTTAGCATAGGACTGCTTATTAAATGTTAGTTCTTTCTTATCTTTATGTAACCTTTTGTAGTTCTTTTGTTCCTAAGAAGCTATCTGTCTAACCCTGCTTCTTATCTATACTAGTGCCTTATCTTCTTTCTGCTTGTCTAGTGGGGCTGTTATTACCTATAACTTGTTAGGTTATAACAAGAGGCTACGCTCTAGAGAAAGTTATAGAAAAGTAGTCTTCTAGGTTATCCTTATTTCTTTAGGGAAATAGTAAGTAAGGTATAGTATAGGCTTTATACTAAGGTAATTATTTATAAGAGGTTACATATTTTATAGTATGTTAGCTAGAAGCTTTATAATAAGGTTATACTACCCTTAAGGGTTACTAAGTCTATAGAATTAACTAACGCTAGGGCGGCTGCTTTTAGAAAAAGGAGATAATAGTAGTTAGCTAGATAATAGTAAAAGGCTATAATTAATTAATATTTACTTATAGAAAATAGAAGGCCTATTAGTAAGGGTATTACTTTAAGATTAGCCTTATAAAATATCTCTAGCTTTAGTTAGAGAAGCCATTATAGGTAAAAAGCATAAGTAAGACTTAGAGGCTTAATAATGTAACCTTATAGTAAAAGAAGTAAAGAGGTAAAAAGGGTTAAGATACTTTATAGAAATCTAGTAAAATCTAATTATACTAACAATATTTTTTTAAACTAATTAGAGAAAGTAAAAGCTATACCTATATAAGACTTATGCCTATATATTAATTTATTATACCTATATATTAATTCTCTTTAAAAAACTCTCTTATAAGTACGTTATCTTTATTTTATTATAGTATAAAGCTCTTACTAACTTAGTTAAATTAGGGCTTAACACTATAGTTACTACTAATAAGAAAAAAAAAGAAAAAAAGAAAGAAAAAGAAAAAAAGGATAATAATAATAATAATAATAATAATAATATTTATATAGTTTATATATATCCTAAGACCCTAAAGCCTACCCTAAAGAGAGACTTTAAGTATCTTTAGTATATTTATAGTATACTATATAGTAACTCTTTAGAGTAGTATATACTTATAAGTAAAGCTTATAACGTACTTACATAGCGAGTGGGCCAACATAGCGAGTGGGCCACCTTCCTCTACCCTTCTACCTTTTATATAAGTTAATTAAACTACAACGTACGAAATTAATTAAAACTACTCCTTATCCTCTTCCTTATTACTGTCCTAAACTACTTCACAGGTTCGTGCGTTATGTCCAGGCTTTCCGTAATTGCTACATCGTTGCGCGCGTGGTTCAGCACCTTCCGTACGACCCTCCTTCTGAGGGTTATTCTGTCCTCCAGCATCAACACTACCCTTTTCTACTTGTAGTGCCTCTGCTTCAGTAGTATTAAGTGACCCTCCAAGACGTAGTCTAGTCTTTTTTGCTCTCCGGCGCTTACTTAGTATCTCTATCCCCGTACGAAGCTTACGGTTCTTAGCCTTAATAATAGTAAGCCTATAGGCTAACTTACTAATACCTCTGGCCTAAAAGTTAATTACTTTGTACATTAGTGTTAGTAAGCTACCTTAATGTGCCTGGATCTTCTTTTTAAGGGAGGAAGCACTTCGTACGCCCTCTAGTGCTGTGGTTAGTGTCTTTGCGTCCCAGGAGCCTTGGCTGCTTGGCCGTAAGGTTAAGGGTGTTAGCGTCTTTGGCTTAAAATCCAACTGAGAAATAACCACTTTAGGGTTAAAAGGTATAAGGCCTGCCTGTCTAAAACCAGCTTGTACGTTATCTTCCCCTATTGAGGTAAAGAATGCTGCTTTAAAGGCAGGAAAGAAGTTATCCTTAGTAATATGCGAAATCTGCATCTGTATTATCTTCTTAATTTCCTTGCTGTATAAGTACTTTAACAGGCTAAAGCACCTAACATTAAGAGGCTGGAGCTTGTGTGATGAATAGGGAGGTATGTAAAGAGTAATAATGCTTTGTTTCTTGTAGTATTTGTTAAAGTTGGTTAATTTATGACTGTTGTAACTATTAAGGATTAAGAGGCAATAAGAGCCTTTTGTATAAGTCTGTGTATACTAATTAAAGTGCTTTAGTTAATCTAGGCTAATATTATTTATTATCTATCTATTTTTGCTTAGATGGATACGCTATGTAGATAGGAATTAGCTGTTAGCGTACTAGGAGAGAAGGTAATATTTGCCCTTTATGATAACGTATAAAGGTATTGCCTAGCCATCTGTATATACACCCTAAATAACAGAAACCTATTCCTGATTACCAGGCTGCTTTATATAAGGCCTTTTCTTACGGTTAGACGTTATAACAACCTTTGTATACAACAGCATTCCTATTAGGAACCTAGTCTTATTAAAATTGTAAATATCATTATTAAGTATTCTATACTTTGTAATTGTGTTTCACACGAGTGTAAACCAGCCTTGTATAATCATAGGATCCTTAGCTAAGGCCCTTTGATAGTTAATTTAGCGTCAAAATCGCATTTTCAATTTAGGGACGCGTCGTACGAAGTTCTCTGCCTATTAGGGTCCCGTACGCGTCCCGTCGCGCGCGTTTAGGAGTTGGTCGGCTATTTCTTGTACGTCTTCTTGTCGCAGAGGGAACCCTCAATTAATTAGGTCAATAACTCGTTTAAGAATCACCTCCTCTTCTATTATAGTTATCTTTATTGAATTTAGTTATCTTTCAGGTCGTGTGACGCATCTGGCGCGTCAGTTTTAGATTAACGTTCGAGGGACCTCAAAGGTTTGGGCTGCTTTTCGTACAGACATCTTTGGGTCTTTTTCAATAGCCCGGATGGCAAGGATAATACAACTTTCAATTGAGGAGGATGGCATGTTCGTACGTAGAGGAAAGTTAGTGTAAAGGTCAAAGAGGTAGAAAGTTAGAAAAGTGGCCTACTCGCTATGTTAGCCCACTCGCTATGCAAGTACGTTATACATAAATATTAGTATTATATAACTAGTAAGACTTTTTACCTTATTATACATAAGAGGTTAAAGCTTTACTATTTAGCCTAGAAGTTCTTAAACATAAAGTATAGTAATATGTAGCTAAAAGTAAGTTCTCTTAAGTATTCTTTATTTACTTTATTACTAACTAGCTTTTTAAGACCTTAGCTAAGTAAAGTTTGCTTTATAAAGCTATCTTATATTTAAGAAAAGCCTGCCTATAGGTAATTCTTAGCTTTTAATATAGAGAAGTAGTAAGGTAGTAAGCATAGTATCTATTCTATCTTTAGGTAGTAATATAGTTATAAAAGCGCTAGTTATTAAGGTTTTATTTAGTAGTCCTATCTTTAGTATAGCTATTACTATTATAAATAAGGGTTAGGCAAACGCTATTTAAGCCTTACTTAACAGCCTTATTAGTAGTTACCTCTCTCTAGAGATACTACCTATATATTATGTCTTTATAAACTAGTATTTAGTAATTCTAGAGGGTTAGTATTAAAAATTTTTTTTTTTAGCTTTTTTTAGGCTTCTAAAGAAAGTAATAGCCTACAGGCTAGAATAAGGTTTTTAAAACAGCCTATAGGCATAAATAAAGTTTTTAAACAGCCTGTAGGCTTTCTTTCTTTACTAACATTACTTTTCCTATGTGTTTAATTATAATTTATATATCTTAAAGGTTTAAAAGCACCTTAAATTATTTAAATTTAGCATAAGTATGACTCTTAGTAAGACTGTTTGCTAGTATCTTATTTATTAATAAATATATAATGTTAAACGTTCTTTTAGTAAATTCTTATTAAAGCTATAGGTTCTAAATATCTATATAGTAAAGGTAAGTTAAAATTTACTCTTTTTTACTTACTACTAAGTAAATAGTCTAGTTATTATTATAATAGATCTTTTATATATTATCTAGATTTAGTTATATATTACAAAAGAGACGTTAGAAAGTAATAGTTTCTTTTGTAACATACTTAAGGCTAAAAAGCTTTACCTTAGTAGTAGACATTATAATAGTGCTTTACTAGGTAGCCTTTTATTAGATTAGGCCTTTATAAAGAGAAATAATATACTTTTAAGATAAGCTTTATATTTCTTTATTATTTATAAATAAAGCGTTACTTATAATTAGTAATACCTATATACCTCTTAAGGTACTATAGTAAATTATAAGGTACTAAGTATAATAAAGGTATTAGATAACCTAGTCTGTAGCCTTATAATAGGCCTTTAATAGGTTTATTAAAAAACGTAAAAGTAAAGTGTAAGCATAAGTAACATTAGGTTAAATTATTATTATAGTATAAAGAATAAACCTAATCTTTTCTTAAAAACGCCTTACCTTATCTAAAGTTACTTAAGAAACGTTTTTCTTAAGCGTAATTATAGGTAATAGGATATTAGGTATTCTTAAGTTAACTAGGTTAAACTTACTTATAATATATTTAATATATATATTATATAAAAAGTAAATTCTTTATACTAAATAGTTACATAGGATTTATATCTCTAAGTATTATTTAGCTAAGCCTTAGTCTTTTATCTTATATATTACCTTAATACTGCCTATTATAAATATAGTAATGTTAGTATAGTTCTTATAGTATAAAATAAAGATATTATTAATATAGAAAATTAAAAGCATCTTTTTATTAGAGGTCTAAAAGAGATATAGGTCTTTAGCTATAGGCTTTATCTTTAGGCAGCATAAGGTGCCTAAGAATTCTTTATACTAAAAAAGGGGTATATCTCTAAGGCTGTATAAGGCACGTTATAACTTAACAACCTTACTTAATATCTTAAAGCTATCTAAAAGGTAGTATATAATAGGTAGTTTATTTAGGCCTCTTTTAGTATTTAAAAATACGTTAACTACGTTAAATTAGTATATTTTAAAGTTAAATTTAGCTATACTAGCTATTATAATATAAAAGGTTTATACTATAAAGGTAGCTATATATATTTACTTAAGAGGGTCTTTCTCTTATATATTCTCTCTTATATAGATACATACCTTATATTAATTAAGAAAGCCGTTCTAGTCTTCTTTATATATTTATACCTACTTTAGAAAAATAAGATTTATACTAACGTTACCTTAGTCTACTACTTTTTAGATACCTATTTATTCTAGCTTATATATCTTAATAACTATTACTTTTATAAATTAGTTATATATTAAGAGTAGTAAGTATAGAAATTCTCTCTAATTATTAGGTAGCAGTAGTAGCTTTACTATATATATCTTTTTAGTTTATAGTAGTACTTTTTAGATATACTTTAGTTAGATTATTATTACTTAGATATAGCTATAGATTATTTAGTATTTAGTAGCCTTCTTATTAATTACCTTTTACTTATTTAGTATAAAGGTATTAAAGAAGATATCTTAGGTTTATTTAAAATAAGTAAATATAAATAGAAAGTTTACTATCTTTAGTTAGGATTAGTTATTTATTACTAATTCTAGTGGTAAACCTTATAGTTATTAGCTTTAATAGCTTAGGGTATTATTATCTAGAACGTCCTAGTTACTTATATCTTTACTATGCCTTTAGCTAATATTACTTATAAATACTAATTTTAGATATATTATTATTTCTTTTATTATCTTAAGATCCTTATTTAGAACTAGACCTATTTAGATAATTATTTTATTTTTAATTACTTTATGTTAGTAATTAACTTCTCTAGCGTTAGATATAAGCTTATCTTCTTATATAAGTTTTAAAATAGGTATTATTATCTTTAACTACTAGTTTTAGATATCTCTAAGATCTAGCGTTAGATTAAAAGTTAATAGCTACCTCTTATGCTAGATATAGTTAAGATTATTATTACTAGACTTACCTTTATTTAAGACTACTGTTTATAGCATAAGGCTAGATAGTTATAGCTATTATAATAAGTACTTATTTTACAGAATTAGCTTAACGTTAATCTCCTTAGTTATCTTTAGGATATAAAATTTAGGTTTATATAAGGTACTAAGGTGTTAGATATTATCTATAACTACTCTTACTTCTTTACCTAATATACCCTTTTTTAAGTTATTCTTTAAGTAGAATTAGCTTTTATTAAATATTACGTTTTATATAATAATTACCTACTTAAGTAAGAGGATCTATATATAGTATAGGTTGTAGGCATTCTAAATATATCTTACTAAGTATCTAATACATCCTCTTAGTTTTACCTTAAAGTATTATCTTTTTATATCTTTCTCTCTATCTCTTTAAATAGGGTATACTTAATAGCTATATATATAAAGCTACCCTTATTAAGAACGTAAGTCTTAGCTAAGAGTTACTTAGTAATAAGGTTACTACTAATAAAAATATTATCTAAACTATCTCTCTTCTTTCTTAATTAGCGTAAGCTAGGCAAAGTTTTTCTAAAGGCTAATGTTATATAAAAAGATACTAGCTATTACAGCTTTAACTTAGAGTTTATATAAAAGGTTTACTTTTAAAAGTATCTTAATACCTTAGGTTATTACTTTCTAGCTAGCCTTTTTAGTACTACTGTTTAGCTTCTTTATATAAAAAGAAGTTATTTTAACCTTAATTTCTTTATTTTATACTTACTATTAAAAGTTAGTATAGCTATTAATTACTATTATAAAGTAATCTACGTTTTACTTTATCTTATATATAGTAAGGCTATATTATCTTACTACCTACTACTTAAATACTTATAAGACTTTAAACACACTTTTATAGGTCTTAGATATCTATAGAAAGCTAAAGAGATAGCTAGTATATTTATCCTTACTTACTATAAGCTATAAGTTATTATTAAAAGCCACTAGGTAGTTAAATAGATCTTATGTAATTCTATAGTATAGGTAAAACAATCTTTACTCTAATTATCTTCTTAAGATAACCTTTTATGTATATACTATCTAACAATAGGAGTAGTTAAGTCTTTTATATACTTTTATCTTTACCTTTTATACGTTAGAGATAAGGTATTTAAGTACCTTAGGTCTAAGGTAGCTACCTTATAAGTACTATAGCTAGATAGGGTTATTATATATTATTTTTTTATAATATAAAAGTTATTTAAGATTTATAATAAAACTAGGTAAGAACTAAGAAGGCTAGAGAAGTAAATAGGTTAATATATAAACTATACTATAAGCTAAACTTTATATTATTACTAGTATATCTAAAGTAACCTAAAACTAAAGGTAACTAACTAGGGCTTTTATAACATAAGGATTACTTCTTATAATAGTTCTTAGCCTAATTAAGGCTAGGAAAGTTATAAGAAGTATTCTTATAAGCGTAGTAGCTTATCTTTTGTTACTATTATTACTAAGTAGTAGTTATATATATTAAATCTCTAGGTATTATTTTCTATATAAAAGAACTTTCTTTATTTAATTTTAGGCTTATGCTTCTAAATATAGCAGGGTCTAATTAGGTCTAAAATAATAAAATAATGTTACTTATTTACTTATTAATAGTCTTATAAGTATGCATCTAAAGATCTTATATTCTACTTTAGATCTATTTATAAAGTTTAGTATTTTTTATGTTAATATTGTCTATCTATTTCTCTATGCCTCTCTCTATCTCTCTAGTCTAATAGTTAGTCCTCTTTTTATAAAGGCTGCTGCTTATTAATAACCTAATTAGGTTTATAAGATATAGATAGAAAAGAAAAATGCTAAAAGAAAACGTATAACCCTGCCTCTTTCTAATAAATAAAAACAGTATAGTTATATTAAAGTTAACTAGGGTAGTATTACTTATAAAGATTTATATAAAAGATAAATAAAAGGAAAAAGGCTTATATTTAAGAAAGGTAATGTTTACTATTTATGTAAGTTACTTAACTATAAAGCTATTCTTATATCTACTATAGTAAAGAGTGTAGTTTAAGCTAGAGTACTATATACCTATCTTATAAAAAAGGGCTTCTAAGATAACGTTAATATAAAAGTTCTTTATATATTCTATGTCTTTAAGCATAAGGTCTATAGTTACTTTATTTTAGTTTTTTAGTATAACCTTAATTATCTAACAGCCTTTTGTAATAATAAAATATAAAGTAGTACTAAAGTCTACCTAATCTTTTATACTATTAGGAATTATAATTAAATCTAGCTTAAGTAAAGTAAGGTTATTTACTAGGTATATAGTGCTATAGTTATCTAATATAGTGCTACATAAGAGGATGTATAAGCTAGAGTATAGTGTAGTAAAGACGTTATAAAATTAAGGCCCTAGCTTAGCGTTACCTAAGTTTAATTAAAATAAAGTAGGGTTAATAATATATATAATAATCTTAAAAGGCAGGTTAGTATTAGGCTTCTTATTACTTATAGTGTTAGTTTTATTATTTTTTAGCCTATTATTAAACTTATTATAGTAAAAGTTCTTATTATTCCCTTTTTATTAAAGTAAAGGTATAGCTTATAATTAGTCTTTTTAAATAAGGTTAATATAAAGCTTTAAGTTTTTAGCGTTATTAATTTAATTATAAATCTAATAAGTAAATTCTTTATTTACTATTATATTTTTTATAATAGTTCTAGTTAGGGCTTTTTTAATATAACTATAGTTAAGTATAAACTAGTAGTAGCTATAATTATAAAAGCATAATTTATATAAGTTCTTAATTATAAAGCAGTATAGTTTATTATTAAATAGCTATATAAGATAACTTACTAAAGTTATATAAACCTTATAGGTTCTTTTTTACTACTTTATTATAAAAGTATCTTTTTATAAAATACTACTTAGAAGGGTTATATAAAAATTAGGATCTAAGGTTAGTAGTTCTATTTATTTATTTTAGATAATCTTTAATAGTTCTTTAGTTACTTAGGATAAGGCTATCTAACGTAAGACTACTTATAAAAAGTTTTAAAAAGTAAGTATTTCTTAAACTTTAGGTACCTTAGTTATTATAGTATAAAGGTATATATATTACTATTTTACTAGCTAAGTAGTAAGATTAATACTAAAGTTTACTTAGTTTATAACTATAAGGTATTCTTTTTATATAAGGGTTTAGCTAGTTAAGTTACTAAAAGTATGTTACTACTTAAGAATTTATAAAATAAAGTAAAAAAAGGTTTAATTTTATTTAAAAGCTTCTATTTAGGTTAGTAAGAAGAAGGTATTAGATATAGTTAATTTAACTTATATATTAATTACGTTAAATACCTTTTTTTATTACTTTTAAATAGTTTTTTAGGTTAAAGCGTTAGTAAGGTATATTTAATATATAATTTTAATATTTAGGTTCTTTATTACTAAAAAAGACTTTTAATATACTTTATCTTACTTTATATTATGTTTATTTTACTTAGTATTCTTATTAGTAATATATTTATTAATTATAAAGACTTTAAATAAGTCTAAGATCTTATTAAAATAAAAGTTACTATTATTATTTTTAACTAGTTTATCTAGGTTTATAAACTTTTATATATACTTTAATCTAGCTTTAAGCTAAAGTATAAGATATTATAAAGATTAATTACTTAGTAACCTTAGCTTTTTTATAGTACTAATAACTATTAATAATTTAAGAAATATTATTAAGGTTAAAAAGTAAATAAAGAAGAAATAGTTTATTTAAGAGAGGTTTTTTTTATCTAAAGTACGCTTTAGACATAATTAATTAGGGATACAGCATAAGCTAGGCTTATAACTATTATAAAGGCATTTTGTAGATAGAAAAGAGCATAAGAAAACGGCTTAATTATTAACGTGTAAGTTTGCCTATACTAACATATAGAAATACTTATCTACAGAGTAGATCAGGTGGATCTAACTAGGTAGGCCAGAATAACAGTTATTCTGGCTCTAGAGAAACTTCATACCGGACTCCGTGATAGATGTAAAGCCATCGCGACAGAACGGAAATGTGCGGTCTCTGTTTGGGAAACAATTTCGGCAGCAAAAGTCCTTTGAGATGAATGTATCACAACGATGATTTCTATGTTGAGTACGAGATTGCCACGTTAGCAAATACTACCTAGGAAAGATGAAAAAGGTACCGCATTAGATAAGAAAGCAAGGTTGTCGACGCATAAGTCGATGTCTACCATGGATTTGCATGGATGATATACTGAACCATGAGTGACACAATTGCTCAATACGTTTTGGCTCTCTAGCGAGTAAATGATTACGGGAAAATCCTAAAGATTCCATAGACGACAAGGTAGAAGAGTCTTGCAACCCGCAGAATTGGAAGGCAAGAGACCCTGGGCACACCGCCCCTGTGCCTTTTGGAATTCGAGAGCCTACATGATGTTGGTCTTTGTTTAGTATCTGCTCTTATGAAGACATCACGATGGTTCCTCTGAGGAAGAATGCAGTGGGACTGTACCTGGTGCTCTCCGCAGAGTAGGCTTCGGTTATATTGGGCGTTGGATGTGCCATGCATACCAAACTAGTGTCAGTCCCAACTCCTCTCCCAGCGGCCATTTTAGAGAACGGCAACAACGGCGGGTTCCTTTAAGTCTGTGCAATACGGTACTTCCATTGCTAGTTTCCTACGGTCCAAGCACACATTAGACAAGCATATCACCGCAGCAAATGTTCCCAAGGTCAAATCCACACTCGAACAAATCATTCCACGGTATGTCAGCGCTTGGCGTGGGCTGCGCCGGGCTCCTGTCTAGCAGGTGCTGCCCATGTCCTTTCAACCCAAACCAAGACATGAACTCCGTGTCAACCTGGTTGTCTGCTAGGCCTGGAACGCTCTCGAAGAAGGCCAGGGTCGCCCTTCCCAGCCTCTCGATAATCTCCACACTGCGCTCGACGACGGCTCCGCCATGGGAGATGTCGTGAAGGAGGGTTGTGCAGGACCCGATGTTGGACTCCACGACCCCACGGGTTAGTTCTTGCCGTAAGGCAGCACTGGCTCGTAATGAGTAGAGCATCGTGACGCCTGCCATGAACAATGACGTGAGTGCGACGAATGTGTAGGTGACTTTGTTCTTGGCGTACAGTGCACCGTAGCAGCTAATCAGACTGATCGACGAGTCCGCGCAGTGGCGCAGAGCGTTTATCGTGCTGACCGGCGAGGCATGCGACGGTCTGTAGAGGTTCATAATCGCTTGGTGGTACGCGATCTGGAACCACTCCGGTGTCTGGTGCATTGACGCCGGGACGAGGTAGCGCGGTGCGGAAACAAGCCACCTGCTGAGCCTCGTATGGTGCTGGACTCGGATAACGTCGATGTTGGTTCCGGCAAGATTGGTGTCGCCGGCGGAATGGAGAGATTTATAGATCTCGGCGTTGATGCGGCGCAGCTCGATGATGTGGAGAAACGTCGAGAGGTCGTTGACATCGGGCCCGAAGCTGAGCTGTGAATCTCGGTCTGGGTTGGCTAGAACCTCGTCTGAGAGTGGAAGGGGAAGCGGCATGGTGATGTCGGCGTCTTGGATCCCGAGTGGGAGACCGAGGGACATTGAGATACTCCTGTCCATTGTATAGACGCACCAGAAGAGTCGCTTATGCATTTCTGTGTCCAGAGACTGCTCGGAGGCGATTGTTTCACGTCGGTGTAAGTTCATGCCAATCGCGAGGCGAAGAGCAAGACCGATAGCGTACCAGAGGTTTACAGACTGCGGCTCGTTGCTTCCGTAAATACATAGGAGGAGGAGGCTTTGGATACAGTCAAAGTCGTCGGCGGCCAGAACGCCTGCAAGTGAGCCTGCAGCAGTTTGGAAGAAGCTCTCCTGGATCCTGCGGTATTTTCCATTGTTGCGAGCCATTTCGGAAGCCGCGATGGCTAGCACAATGTTGACTTGAAATGAAGAGAGCTGGTCTAGTGCGACGCCTCTAGAGAATGGTAGGAAATGCTGCTCGAAGAATGTTGGTTTGTGTAGGATTGGAAATTGTGGCCATCGGCGGCTGAAGAACTCTTCAACCAGGCCACTGTTATCTTCCAGATCAGAGTGTGTGGTGTTAGTTGTCCATTCAGGGGTCTTTGCGGTTGATATGCCATCCCACAGGCGTGATGGACTGTTCAAGAGGCTGTCTTCCCCACCCCTCGATCCTCTTTCCCTGGAGAACGTGGGGCGCAATAGACGGTCAACTTGTGCGCTGCATATCTTGTCTCCTGCAGAAGGAAGATGCTGAGAGTTGCCGGCCGGCGCAACAACCGAGCCCCCGCTACTCTCCGACGGCGGCGCTCGCAAAAGATCGGGATCGGTATGCCTATCAGTTGCCGCAGCTGTTAACGCCTCGAGCTGTGCAGTGAGACTCTCCACCCGACTTCGGAGGCGGTCACATTCGCAGTCCGGATTTGCAACCTGTACAAGAAAACGCTCCGAGGGCACGCATGACGTGCCTACGGCGGAACATTGCCCGCACATCGGTAGCTGGCCGTCGCACTATAGCCGAAACCCCTGTCAGCGGGTGACCTTAAAGGTTGGGCTCGTCACGCACCTTTTGCTTCCTTCTCCGACATCTCTCGCAAGCAGCGACGCCTCTCTTTAGGCCTCGTCGATGGGTCGGCCTTGGCCGAGTCCCGGAGCTTGGTGTCGAGGATTGGTCGAGATGGACCAGTAACGACGTCGGAGATGTCTCCTCTTGGACGGTGCTCTCGGCCATGTTCAAAAAGTATCTCTTCACATTTGCTAACTTTCTTAAAATGATCGGAGCCGACTTACTGGAGTCTGCCTTGAAGGTCTTTGCGAGCGATGAGGTTAGGAACAGTTCAGACTCCGGCCGCCGGATGCATCCGATTTGGGGGTGTGGAGCACCACTTTGGAGAAACCCCGAACTGACAGCGGATTATGTCCGTTCGTCTGGTACCTCCTTCTCAGGTTCTGTCGTAGTGTCATCAGTCATCCACAATTTGAAGAGGGATCATTCGCCATAGCCTAATTGTGAAAATCTCACGCAGAGACACGGTTTGAGGATAGAAACGTTGAGAAATCACTGCTCACCAATGACTGCCTGCTCTTAAAGAGTGTAGATGACGTCCACTCCTATATTACACCCAGAAATTTGCTTAGTAAGTATAAATCCCGGCACGGGAGTTGAAGCTTACCTTTCCAGAGAGTTTCGTCTCTGACTTGCTGAAGATGGCACTCTCGCCGGACGGCTGGGACACGCATGTCCACGTTTTCGACTCAATGATTGGACCTTTCGCGTCTTCAAGGTCATACACCCCAGCTCAGGCTACATCGCACCAGCTTTTGGACTTCGGCTCCGGCCTTACCCAGGGACATATGCTCAACACTGTCCTTGTCCAGCCATCAACATACGGTAATGACAACACGGTTTTGTTGCATTCAATAAAGCAACTGCGCGAAAGTGGGAGTCGGATGATTCGAGGCATTGCGGTTGTGGACATTGATAGTATCAGCGATGAGGAGCTCCGCGCATTTCATGAATGCGGCATCAGAGGCCTTAGAATCAACAAGCAGGCGGATGGTCGCGGCGCTGATGTTAACGACCTTCGAAAGGTGATAGTGAAGACGGCTGCTCGCATCCGAGGTCTTCGCGGCTGGAAGATTCAGTTGTTTTGCGCAGCATCGACATGGGACGGTAAGCTCATGTGATGGAAGCACAACATAGTCAACACCGCGCTGATGATCCAGCCAGATTTATATGAGACGATTCTTACCCTACCAGTCGAAGTCATCGTCGACCACGTTGGCGGAATACGTGGTCTCTCTAAACTCCACTTAGAAACAGCCACCCAGAGCATTGTCGATCCCAGAGACCAGGCTGGCTTCGATTCCTTACTAAAGCTCGCAAAAGCATCGAAGATCATCATAAAGCTATCCGGGTTCTATCGATTATCAAATATGCAGGCATTTGGATACAGCGACCTGGAGCCGATTATCAGGACTTTGACGGAGGCTGTCCCTGATCGCCTGGCTTGGGGCAGTGACTGGCCTCACACTGGCGAGGGCAAGGACAGGCTCAACCGAGGCATCGATTTTGTTGAAGGATTCAGAGATATTGACGATGGGGGTATTGTTGAAAACATTCGAAAATGGATTAACGCTGAAGACGTCTGGACGAGAATATTTGTTGTGAATCCGAATAAGGTTTATGAGTAATGATGTATTTGACGAAAAGTCTTTCCAAAATCTTCCATGCACAAACGATTACCAGCTCATCTTGGAATACGCCATTTTTGGAAATGAAATCAGGTGTACCCAGTGTGCTCAACTTTGCCCGTGTTGTCAAACCGAACTAGGGCGAAAGCTGCTTACTAGCTTCGGGATCATCCCGTACCTGTTTCTTTCAAGGGAGTTTCCGTCGGGATAAGCCCGAGCCGGCCAAGCTCCGTTGCTCCAACTACTTAAGTCTCAGTAAAATCTGGAACAACCCAAAATTGCGCACTGAGATTCTCAAAAATCACTTCGATGAAAATGATACCGTATCGAGGCCTTGGCTGCAAGCTTACCCGACATCTTACACCGCCCAATTCAACCGCATTGGTAACTTGTTCTCGGCTGATAAGCCTTTCACGTGTCAACCATGCGATGCAGCTGAGGCTCCAGAGCGGTCTACCAGCAGCGTATTACAGAGGCGGCACGTCCCGTGCAATCATTTTTCATCAAAATGACCTGCCAGCAGACCATTTGGAGTGGAACAAGATCTTCCTTGGGAGCATTGGTAGCCCCGATCCATACGACCGCCAATTAGACGGTATGGGCGGTGGTATTTCCAGCCTGTCAAAAGTCTGCGTGGTCGGAAAGAGCTCGCGACCGTACGCTGACGTCGATTACACCTTCGTCTCTCTCGGCATCAAAAACACCGATGTTGACTACTCCAGCAACTGCGGCAACATGAGCGCGGCTATTGGGCCCTATGCTGTGAACTCGGGTCTCGTCGATATATCACACGGAGCCAAGGAGATAACTGTGCGCATTTTCAACACAAACACCCAAAAGATCATCGAGTCTACTTTCCCCCTCGATGGCACAGAAGCTGCGACACAAGGTAATTTTGTCATCGATGGTGTGGCAGGGACGGCGGCGAGAGTGCAGCTTAAGTTTCTCAACCCAGCTGGATCTCGCACTGGGAAACTCTTCCCAACCGAAGCCAAAATTGATCAAATCGAAGGAGTGGGTGTCACTTGTATCGATGCCGGCAATCCCTGCTGCTTCGTCCGGTCGGATGAGCTTGGCGTCGATGGAACCCTCAGCCCAGAGGAAATCGAAGACCACCCGACTTTGGGACAGACGCTCGACAGAATTCGCCGGGTCGCCGGAGTGAAAATGGGCCTTGCAGACTCGGAGGAAAACGTGCCGGGAAGCGTACCCAAGATTGCTATAGTGTCGGCGCCAGAAGACTCAAAGGAAAGTATGCTGGTGGTGCGAGCAATGTCGGTGGGCCAACCGCACAAGGCCATACCCGTCACCGTAGCGTTAGCAGCAGCGGCAGCGGCTACTATAAATGGTACGATTGTCACTGCGTGTGTGAATATAGGATCTGGTCCTGGTGGCGACATTACGATTCACCATGCTAGCGGAACATTAGATGTTGCTGCAGACTACGATAAGGAACGTGCGCTTCAGTCCGCCACGGTTTACAGAACTGCCCGCAGGCTGATGGAAGGGAAAGTATTTTGGAATTGATCGTTTTTCAAAGGAATATTACATTCGAGACTAGTCGTGGACTTGTATGAAATCTGACAGCTGCACCAAGTTTATATGTATGCTGCTTGATATAAATGTACACGCTTGCCCATGGGCTATGGATGAAGTTTTTCACATCATTGAACAACGGTAGAGTGTTGATTCCCACCTTGCTCTGTTTTTCATTGCATTTGTGACAATCGCTGTCAAGCCGTCATTGGCCTATTAGAAGTTAAACATGGTTGAATCTGCACTCAACACTGCTCCTTTGAAAACATCAACTAGACAAGTTGGTAAAGAATATTGTTAATACAATGTCTTGAACAAGGGGCAGATCAGCCTAAGATAAAGTCTTGGTAAAAGTTCCATCATTTTTTGCCCATCGAGAAATGACGCAACTAGCTACTGCAAAATTATGAATTCATCAAATGCACCTTTTCAGGCTTGGACATAGAATCAGTTGACTCATGGTATGGCCCATTACCATGGTGGGTAACATCAATGCTTCAACCGTTCTCGCCGTTAAGGGGGCCTAGTCTCGGTCGTATGCTTAACGCCAGTGGCTCGATTGTGGGGTCTGTTGATGCCGATGACCGTCAAGTCCGCTGATCTTTTGCCAAAAGTCAGCATATTGCATGGCCATAAACAATTCGTGTTGAGCTTAATGAGATTTCCACTAAATGTCAAATGACCTACCTCTTTCAACTACAAGTCCGGTTCGTGTGCACTGGCCTGACATGACGCTAAACAAGTACTTGCCATTTAGCTAGTTATCATATGCTACTGAGTCGATGACGAATAAGGCCGAAAAGCCATCAGTGGTTTCCTTAATCTACGCGTTAGCGACTGTAATGTGGTATGGCTCCCTGATACGCGCGTTTCGTCCGGCTTTGAACTGACAAACATTAGGTTGTCGACGATTAGAGATCTGTCGCAACGAATTGCTAACTCTTACACCCGATAACTCCGTTCGTCTACTTTCGAATGCCGCCGATGGTTCCGCCTCCAACGCCATTCGGGTTCTCTACGATTCTATCAGAACACACCATGCCACTGGGTCTTCAATATTTTGAAGAAGTTCCTGAAGTGGTTTTCTTTCAGGTTCTTTCAGGGTGTTCAGTTCCAGTATCTACTGACTGACTTACCCATAGTCTTTGCAACAATATCTTCTTGGCCGAAGGAATCAGACAGCGTTTTACTAGACTAGAGATTGTTACCTGTCCTTACCAAACCGTCACCGCTATGGGTTTATTGATGTCCAGTTTCTTTCCTGGACAGGTTCATATTGATCTTTTGCGTCTTCAAAGGTCATCTTCAGTCATTGGTGTATGGGCCGATGAGGCAAAACGAAACAGGGATCCATAACAAACTCCGCACGACCCTGCACCCCACTCGTGGTCCGCCGAAGCTGTGGGTAAGTGGCGGTCGCCCGCACCCGAAACCGAGGTCGATCAGTCTGATATTGATTTTGGGTCCGTTTGAACGTCATGGAGGGGGGCATAGAGCACAGACAGTCCCGCGTTTGACGGTATCATTCGGGCTGCTTGGGAATGAAACCTTGCATGTGTTCCCGGACTTAGTCTATGGCCGAGTTGTGATTTCTCCCTCCCACTGCGAGACCCGACTGTTTAGCTGGCGTCGCAGTAACAAAATTGATATAAAGGTAATGATGCCTAACCCTGTCTAAGGTCAGATTTTCTGGAGTTTCATCCAAAAGACCTTTACTCGCTTTTCCATCTTTAAACCCCGAACTTTTCGTTAGTTATTCTAGGTTCGACACAATGTCCGCCGCCCAAACTGTCTTCGCACCGGCTCCAGAGCCCAAAACCGAGCTGGGTCGGTATCGTGTCCTGTCCACCACCGCCGGTGTCAGGGTCTCCCCGCTCTGTCTGGGCGCAATGTCCATCGGCTCGGCATGGTCCTCATTCCTGGGCTCCATGGAAAAAGATAATTCTTTCAAACTTCTCGATGCCTTCGTCGACGCCGGTGGCAATTTCATCGACACTGCCAATAACTATCAAAACGAAGAATCTGAGCAAATTCTAGGAGAATGGATGACCGCCAGGGAGAACCGTGACATCATGTTTATTGCGACCAAGTTCACCACACAGTACCGCAAGCATGAGCTCGGGCCTGGCAAGTGCATCAACTACTCCGGCAACCACAAGAAGTCACTGCATCTCTCGGTCCGGGACTCCCTTAAAAAGCTGCAAACAGACTACATTGACCTACTGTACATCCACTGGTGGGACTGGACTACTTCCATTGAGGAATTGATGGATTCCCTTCACATCCTTGTTGAACAGGGCAGGGTCCTGTACCTCGGTGCTTCTGATACACCCGCTTGGGTCGTCTCTGCTGCGAACACCTATGCCAAGGCGCACGGGAAGACCCCGTTCTCCGTCTACCAGGGTCGCTGGAACGTCTTGATCCGCGATGTCGAGCGGGATATCATTCCCATGGCCCGGCATTTCGGCATGGCCCTGTGTCCATGGGATGTCCTTGGCGGCGGCAAGCTGCAGTCAAAAAAGCAGCTTGAAGAGCGCCGAAAAGCGGGGGAAGGACTGCGATCCATGTTCGGTCCTGACCAGACTGATGATCAGCTGAAGGCCAGCGAAGTTCTCGAGCAGGTTGCTAAAGAACACGGCACCGAGAGCATTCAGCAGATTGCTTTGGCATACGTGATGCAGAAGGCTCGTTACGTTTTCCCCATCGTCGGAGGTCGCAAGATTGAACACCTGGAGGACAACATTAAGGCACTGAGCATCCGCCTTACTGAAGAACAAATCCAAAGGATTGAAGGCTTCAAGAATTTCGACATTGGTTTCCCCATGAACTTCATCCTGGATGATCCGAGAGAAGGTGGCCCAACAGCACCTCTAGTGGCCGCTTCCGCTCCAATGGCTTGGCAGCCCCAAGGCAAACCTATTGGGCAGGAGTAGAGGAGGGCGCAGGAGAAAGTTTCCTCAAAAGCAAGGGAAAGGGCAACTATATTAAAACTCTGAATGCTGTGGATTAGAAATTCGACCTTCATTAACATTACTCTCTAATTTCAGAGTTCGTGAAATTTTGTCGTCACGTCATAAGCTCAGCTAGGTACTAGCTAAAGTTCCCCTCTTGCATCTCATTTCGACCGAGGATCTCCTTGTTTGGCTACAAGTGTTTTCCGAGAGTCAACCGTTGAGCCAGATGAGGACGAGGAGGCCCCTGCAGTAGACATAGAGACTCCCGAAGAGGCGATGGGTAACTTCTCCTCATCTGGTTGCGGGACGGGCTCTCCCGAGACTCTCTCAGACCTTCTGATTGTACTACGAATTCTCATTTTGATGGCTTTGGGAAGGTATCGTGTTTTGACTGCAGTGTTACGCAGCAGAACCCGTAATACAGGGATAGTTGCCGCCATGATGGTGATTGCTGTTTCGGCTGCAGCCCAAACGGTTAGCTCCGCTCCTCCATCTGAATGCCATGTCAGTATAAGACTTGTACAACATGATCAGGAATGTAGCATACGAGAAAAGTCGCCCGTAGTATCATTCACCGAGCGCATGTAGGAAGCTTTGACAAACGCTGCAATTCCAGCCCTGTCCATTGTTAGCTAGTGTTCGTGGAATGAAGGTTTGGACAATCCAAAACTGACAAAAATCCCATGCTCAGTGCCACCGACACACCAATCTTCTCTTTCTTACTCAGCGTGAGACCTGATGACTCCTCGGCCGGTGTGGGTCGCATGAGAATTAACCATGGAATGATGGCCAGAGCGATGTCGAGCAGACCAGAATATACTAGCGGAACCATCAGTCTAGCCTTGTGTGATCTGTCGAAACCAAGCTTACCGCTGACGAAAATGCCGAAGGACACAACCCATTTCAGGTCATAGCAAGTTCCATCACTGAATGGTTTCCATCTCTTTTCGAGAGGAACACACCCTATCCAGAATGATAATGCGGAGAAGGCGAATAGAATGTTCATGGATATAATTGAGAACCAGACAAAGGCTTTCTTCCAGCCATCACAGATTCGTAGAAGCGATATGGCAAATGCTGTCTTGCTCCAAACTTGGCCGACGAACGAACAAGTGATGGAAGCCAAGCCAATGACAGCAAGGACCGATATATTGTCGACGGTGATGGGGAATCCAGGCCGGCCGAACCGGGACTTGATAATGAATTCGTTCAAGGAAGCATCTGTAGCAAGCACGCCCTGAAAACCGTGTATCAGCAACAGCATGAATGCGGATTCACGGCGTCAAGATTCTTACCCAAGACGCTATGAGGAGTATATCCTCAAATCTGATCTTTGTGTATGAATAGGATATCTTGCAGTATATCCTCAACCCTAGGAACAGTGCTGATATTGAAACGAGGACCCATAGAACCGTTTGTATGGTCTCAGCCTCCGTGTCGTCGTCTGCACGTGCATTTAGTGCTATCAGGGTCGTATCCAACTCGTTCGTCGTCAAATAGGTCTGGTTGACGGCTCTTGCCAAGGAGCCCAACTCCTGTATCCGGCTTCTTGAACAATGCTCACATCCCAATGGGGGCACTACGGCCATATTTGGCTTCCAATAGGGATACCAGTTGATGAAGTGAATGTAACACCTTCATGGCAGGGCCAACCCAACGTATGTCCGTTGGTGCCAGCGCTGAGACTTTATATGGTCGACAGAATATGAGAGCGAGGTTTATCGATAAGGAAGGAATTTCTTAACATCCCTGGAAAGCACAGGCAAACGGTACCGTTTCATTATGTAGTCAGGCCCACGCGGGGAGTAATGGGCCACGCGAAGCACTGATAAACAACTTCTAGGATGTCTATGAATATTGAGGCCCGGATCCCAACCTCTTCGTATCACAGTATGACACGGCCACGTCCGATAAAGGTCGAGGAATTACTGGAGACTTGCGGAGGGCATAGAGGGATAACAAGGCAAAATTTGGCTTACTTTCTGCTACTCTTGGACTTTTAGGATTCCGTGCGCCGGAGAGATTTCCCAGAAAGCACGACCACAAGCTTCAGTCTTGTAGAACGGCATGGCCCTCGGCCTCCCGTACGCAGAGTTCCCTTTTGCCAAGGCGAAAAGAGCTCTTTGACCTCCTTCATCCAGTCTTTGCCGTCGCCCACGGCCACGGCGATTTAGAGGCTGAACTCTGCTTTTCCTCATCTTGGTACATCTCGGGCCGCCTACTGGCCCAGCGAACGGGCTGTTTGAGTTATCACCACTGTCACAGCCGTGTCGCGGTTTCGGGAGGGATTCTGGTGTGCACATCCTGTGCGGCCGATCCTTTCCAGTTGGAAAAGCTGGCTTCAATTAGCTGCACGATACACTGCAGCATCTGATCAAGGTGATCCCAGCTTTCTGCACCCCAGAGATGGCAGGATCACAGAGGCGCGCTTCGACTTCCTCGCGCGCCCACTCGTGGTGTCGAATCTTAGGTCATCTCTTGTTCTTGTTCAGAGTGTCGCAGTTTTCCTGCAATGGTTTTCCGTTTTTAGCATCAACGATTTGTCCCTCTCTTGACAATGATGAGGTTGGTAAGTTATGGGGAAAGAATATCTGCGCATTCGGCGGTGGTGTCCCGATGTTGCCTCGCCCCATCATTACTAGATCTATTCGCCAGTGTTTTGGCGTCGACAAGACAGGTCCCCTTGACGAACTCCTCCCTTGTGGCACCAGGAGTGTTCTCAGGTGTTAAACAAATCAACTCTCCAACGACTCAGTTTTTGTTCCCACCCGCTTCCGGCCAATGGGTATCCTTACACGTCCATTGTTCCAAGTTATATGCAAGTCATTATCAATAAAACAACGAGTCTTAATCGATGTGCCGGCAATGGGACGATCATGTCGTGAGTAAAGTCTGCCCTTCCTGTGAAACTCTCTAGTTGCCCAACTGCTCTTATGCCCACCCACCTGCGACGAAGCGGACATTGCTCTGGCCGACCTTGAGATCGTCCAAAGATTCTATCCCATCGAGACGCCTTGTTTTACCGGCCGCTCGTGGCCTGGCCCATTTTATCACCCTGTCTGTCGGGCAGGAAACTGAAGTAGCTAATGGCGACAAAACATTCAAAGTTCCACTAGCACTGTCCGCTAACCAATGAGAGGCGATCGAGGGGGCTGTGGCAGATTTCCCGATATAACCAGAAAATCGCCATGCGAGAAATCATTTGACATGCATAATTACTCAGCAGAGCATTTTTTTGGCTCTTCTCTTCTTCGGGTGTCTTTATTATGTCAGATGAATCAGGTTTAAAACATCTACGATGTGTAAAGAAGCCTCCAATTGATGACCTAGTTTGATTTGCGCCATGTGTAGCTATTTGCTTTGTCCTCGAAGCATGAGCCTTTGATCATTATTGATTATAGTAGACTAAAATAGGCAGCCGCCGCGTTAATCAAATGCATGATACCCATTACTCAGTATGGCTGATCGCGGAGAGTTGAGATAACTTAGATGTAGCTTTAGCTCATTTCACCCCAGGGGAGATAGGACTTGTCGCATGCCTTCGGGGGCCACGCACTTCATCGGGATATGAACCTGGGCTCTGAACTCGGAAAGAATTGAAGGCCTTACCGTCAGATCATTCATTATAGATTCTCTCCCCAGTGACGTTTCAGCGCGAGTCGCCTTCTTCATCAAATCGACTACTATGTACTGGCAGGCTGCAATACCTATACTGAGATACATTCGTACTTCTCTGTTTCAATTACTAAAATCCGAACGTTCCATATGAGAATAGTTTAATCCACTCATATTTCTTCTGATAGGCTGAAATTTTCCAACAGCTACAGCTTACCATAATGCAGTCAGAGTGGCACCCAATTTGGTCTGCTACAGGCAAATCAGGGGCTTCCTTACTTACCCGAACCCATGAATAATCAGCGGCAGGTGTACAAGTTGAAGTTCTTGAGCTTTCTTTGTAGAAGAAACAAAAAAGTAACCGACCAACTCGTTCGTTTTCGCTGATGCAATAAACTCAGTCATTCCAATGGTGCATAGAGTACGACAAGTTCCCGGTCCTTTAAGGTTGTTTTCTTGTGCAACCAGCCCACTAACGCACTTTCTTAGTGGAAACTCGAATAGCATTACAGCCTTTTAGCTATTAGATCCTGTGCAGTAAATGATGGGAGCAGATGAACTCGACGAGAACACACCTGATCTTCGTCAAACGCTGGTCTTGAACTTTTCCAAAAGCCTCAACTAAGGTACACCTGGCAATCCAGGGCCGTACAAAGTAGGTAATTTACGGAAGGGAGAGGTTGGTATCTTTACAATCAAACTCCTCTAAACGACGATTGCAGTTCAAAATTAGTCGCCCTTTGAGGTCTTACCCCTGTCACTACGGCTTGTTGGTTGCTAAGCTCATCAAATGAACGACGCACCCAGTTCATGTTCTATGACGATTGAAATGAGGCGAGCATTACTCAAATTTCGTCATAGAACTCGAATGCAATTGACTTGGCTTTCTGGCAAACGACCTGGCCAGGAGCGGAAGTCCATGATGCGAGATACAGATCATCCCGGCGATTCATCGTCAGATAGGCATGGGTAACTGTAACGTAAGATTCGTCAGAGCTCTCGAAGGTGTGGGTGTCCGGCCAAGAAGCTGCAAGGGGAGCAACAGAGGTTTTGATGCCATCGTGGAGCACTTGCTTGAATAGGGCGTCGCCCAAAAGCTTGCCAAGCGAGGGGATGGCGACCCTTGCTGATCGTAAGGCTCGGGCGATGCATTCGTGTCACGCGGCCTCGCTAGTGATGTTGGTGGCTCACCAACCGAGACCTCTCATTCGCGACCCCGCCCAAGATATGGATACAGTGGATCATTTGAGCTGGCGTGACCTGCACTGCCATCAGATGCTATCTGGCCACAGTCAGGGCTACGAATCGCTCATATAACCTCACGTTTCCTCTGCCCGGAACTCGGAGGGCCCAGTCTAGTTTCGTCCACAAACGCTCACATTCAGTAACGCAGAAGTAGAATCGTTAAGATCGAAAAAAAAAAAATTCGATTGCCTTATCATTTGAACTAAATCATCAAACTTAATCACCTTTGTTAGCTTTCAGCAACCCAGTGATACAGAAACGCGCGCCAACATGGGACTCTTCGGAAAAGCATCAACCTCCACCACGGAGACTGGCGAGGAGCAGCCGAAGAAGTCGCTCTACCAACGCTATCAAGACAAGAAGAATGGCCGCGACACAGACATTTCGGACGACGATCTCTTGAAATACACCGGGAGGCGCAGAGACGAGATCACCGACTGGGCGAAAGACCGTCCCGGCGTTGCAGGGAACCGGGCTGCGGGAACCCTGACGGCCGGCCCCGCCTCCGGCTTTGGCGGGCTGGCAACGGCGGATGGATACGGCGGATGGGGCTTGGGTGCTGGGTCGGATCCCAAGCACCCACCAATGCCGAGTCGGAAGGTGGATGAAGATACCGGGTGTTCCAAGTAGGAGGCTTATGGAAGGGCCGTGATGGTGATGAAACCAAAGGATGTAGAGACACAACAGGCTACCTTATATGTGTGGACAATTCTGTCGGAGGGTTAGGTTAATGGCTGGCTGTCTGTCGACGGGCCGGAACGGTGTAAACATTCGATAATCCAGACGTGTTAGTTATTCGGCGTCTAAAATAATGAGACGGCTAATATGAGCGGAGATGCATATTTCATTTGACTGAGAACTCATTGGCAAATCAGGCTTACTTGTCGCTTGAAATAAAGAATGGTCAATTGCTGACCATCTATTCAGTCAAGGATAAGGAAGCCAGAGAATGCTGCGTTGGTGGACTTAGGTAGCGGAATGCCGAATTATGAGCTTCAGCTTGGATTTAACTCAATGCCCACAATAATAGTGCAAACCAAGCAGTGCTTTAAAGATGGATTCCTTGTTTCAGAGGGAACTGGAATTCACCATGGCAAGATGTGTCTCATAAAGATAATTTCAGTCGATGATTTATATCTAGCAAATGTATCCTGTCGTTCATGGTGCTGTATCCATTACGTGACTATGCATCTTACTTTCGACACAGGTAAGAAGTGCCCATGGTGGCTGCATGCCCGGAGTAGGGAACAAGCACCTAAAACCACCCAAAAGCCATCTCATACGACTGAAATGAAGTAGCAATATCGCCGCTTGTAACATGCATAGATAGGACTGCGACCCTAAGGCAGGTCTTTGCAGACAAAAGTCTTTTTTATTGGTGGTCATTATTCAGCAAGCTGACTGTTGTTTGGATTCTGCAGTCCGGAATTGGGCCGAACCAAAAATCTGCGATAGTCATCACGTTATTGTGCACGAAACTCAGAACATCACCAGCCAGCTGAATCCAATATCAATTACACAGACACCAACCATACTGGCATGAAAATGAGAGCGCTGTTGTTGAACGCAGAGAACAAATCGGCCACTGTGCATATAATACCCCGCCCTCTTCCCAGCGATGGGGAACTGCTCATTCGCGTAGAAGCTGTCGCATTGAACCCGGTGGACTCGCTCTACGTTTTGAATCCCCTTGGCGAGACGGGGCGAACCGTCGGGAGCGATTTTTCGGGCACGGTCATCGAGTCCAACTCGCCCACGCATCAAGTAGGGCAACGCGTCGCCGGCTTCCTCCAAGGCGCTTGTAGCATCAACAACCGTCCCGGTGCGTTCGCAGAGTACCTTGTATGTCCCGCGGACCAGCTATGGCGGATCCCAGACTCCATGACCCTGGAAGAAGCCTCGACTGTGAGCCTATGCGCCTTGACGGCTGCCCAGGGCCTCTTCTACCGGCTCGGCATGAGAGCGCCGTTCAGCTGGCCAGTCGCAAGGGGCGGTCCGCCTGGCACCGAGTCCCGCGGGGACGGGGCTGTTGCGCCATTTTCAGTCTTCATCTACGGTGCATCCACGTCTGTGGGGATGTACGCGGCACAGCTTGTGCGCCGAAGCGCCGAAGCGAGCGGGGCGGCGGTCAAACTCATCGGGGCCGCGAGCCCGGCCAGGTTCCCACTTCTCCAGGCCGAACCTTACACCTATGATGCACTTGTCGACTATCGGGATTCAAATTGGCCGGGCCAGGTACGGACGTTAACTGGGGCGGCAAACGGCGTCGATTTCGTCTATGACTGCATATCGGAGGGAGCAACTGTCAAGATGGCTAGCAGCACGCTCCGTGAGGGCGGTAAGATGGCCATCGTCCGCTCGAGAGAGGGCGGCGCGTTTGATCCTGACAGCCTGAAGGTCGACCCCGTATACGGTGCGGTATGGGAGGCTTTTGGAGTCGAGATCCAATACCAGAACCTGATTGTGCCAGCATCGCACCAGGCGCGGGCATTTGCAGGCGCCTTTTACACGTGGTTGTCGAGCGGTCCTAAACTCACCCCGAATCCAGTCCGTCTTATGCCAGGAGGCTTGGAGCGGATTGTGCCTGATGGCTTCGCCTTGCTTGGTTCGGGCTCCATGCAGGATCGTGCGCAACACAGGGAGGAGCCCCATATGAAACCAGTCAGCGCAGAGAAGTTGGTTTATAGTATTGCAACGTGATGGTGGCTGGGTATAGAGTTTTTAAACAGCTCCAGACGTAACTGTAGCGTTTTCCCCAGAGATGTTCATCGTTGCTGTGATATCTTATAACCGTATAGCCACACGCACTCTGACCAGACACGGTAGATGAGTGCAGCCATATCCGTGTGTTGGCCGAATGTGCAATGGTCAGACATATTCACATGGCGTGGTATTATACCAACCGACGAAATAGTACGACCATGAATAAAACAAAGGCGTTGGTTTACCGTTGAAATCAGAAAGATGAAAGTCTTGAATTCATGGCACGCCGTGGTACATTACATTTGCAAACAAAAACCATTGAAAGAATAACTCATCAACGCCACACACACGGAACGAAACTCATACACCGCAGTCATGCATCGCAATGCCATAGCGCCCGCTCTAATCCTGCCATCCTGCCATGCAGCTGCCCATCTCCCAATCTCCGCTGGCACACTGTCTCCAGCTGGACGAGATCCTACACTCCTCGGCCTCGAGCGTGTTGTCCTCGCCCATGCGGAAGAAGGTAACGTCGCAGCAGATGGACATTGCCATGAGGCCGACCTCGCAGACGTGGGGCTTGTGCATCTTGAAGCTTAGGGGCGGGTCGGCGTGCTCCTTGAGCATCTCCTTGAGAGTGGGCTCGGAGCGCTCCGAGTACACCTCGGTGTCGCCAAAGACGATGGGGTTGCACATGATGGCGCCCTTGCCGATGTACTTGAGGGCGCTCTTGGGCTTGTGGCAGAGGGCACCCCAGAGTAGCGTCTCCATCTCGATGGCTTTCGCGTGATTGCGCAGCTTGATGGTGTTGAGGGGGCCCTCCTCCTCCGAGTCCTCTTCTTCATCGGACGAGTAGTGGCGCATCTGCTTGCCGGGCTTCTCCTTCTTTTCCTTCTTCGACTTCTTCTTCTTCTTCTCCTCGGGGGCTGGGGGGATTGCGACGAGGAGGCTTGGCGTTCGCCGTTTGGCTTCTCGCGACGAGCTAGCTGCTTGTTGTCTACATCTTCTGCGCCGCCCTGGAACTGAGGCTTCTTCTTCTTCTGGCGTTGTTCGGCGCCGGGGCCGTGGGGGGAGGGATCGGTGGTCAGACCGAGAACAGAAGGCATCTTTAGCTTGGTTGTGTTCTCTTCTATCCGCTATGCTGTGCTCCGCTGGTGGTGTATATGGTTGGGAGACGTTTCGTAATGGTACGCTTTCGTCGTCTTCGTCGTCTTCGTCGTCGTCGTTCGAGAAATCGATAGGGATGGTAAATTGGTGTATCGATCTGGGCGCGGCGGCGGAGAAGACTGGGCGAGAACACACTAAATGGGGACTCAGAAGGGCGAGGGACGGGGACAACTATGTCGTATGATGTCTCCAGTCACGCGGCCCCTGCGCGCAACTTGACGTCCATGTCCCAGAGTTTGCTCTCATTGCCGGCCGAATCTTGAAATTCCTGCTTTTCTTGACCGAAGGTGACGTCAGGTGTCGTGGCCGCACAGCACAGTCGAGGTCAAACAGGGTTTCGCTGCACAGCGCGGGGGAAGAGAGCTTCCACATTACGGGCCACCACGGCTTGCTACGCTGGAAATCATTGGGGCTTTGGGGCACAGCGGCGGCCCCGCACCTGCGATCAAGATGACATCAGTCCTGCGGGATGCAACTGTGCGGCGATCTTTCCAGAGTCCAGAACGCTGAGTCAGCTGGCTCTAGCCAGGGGGTATCCCTGATTGGCCATGTTGAAGGGCTGGGGTGGGAGAGCAGTGAAATACACTAGGTGAACGAGATGTAGGTCAACTTTGGACATCTGAAGAAACGGGTGGGTGGTCGTGTTCATCGTCGCCGCACAGTGACGAATATGTGTTGACTCGCAACGCATGAGAGCTTCTTGTTTCGCCCTGAGCTCGCTAGACTATCCTCGCGCCTAGCAAGTCGCCGGACTAAGCACCGACCCACGATGGGAGAAAGCTACTTGTGCCCCTGCGGGCTACTGGTAGCAAACGTCCCCGCATCAACGGCCGAGCCAGTTCACGTGGTCGAGATTCTAGACGCCTCTAGCTTTTCCCCGAGTTTCGAGTCTCGAGCTCCCTCTCGTATCAACCAGCCGAGATGCAGAGACCAATTACCCAACCCCGTCTCATGCTTGCCATGGACAGTGCTCGCTGATCATTTTGAAATCACTCTGGTTCAAAACGGTGCATGAACAATATGACATGACTGGATGTCGTTGTGGCAGCTCCATGCATATGGGTAGGTGGCGTTGGATGATTTAGCTTGATAGCAGCAGGTTTGTCCCTTTACGAACATATGGCTATTCTCCGTCGTAGTAAGACTTTCCGCCAGCGCGCGTCGTTGGCCATACCGCCTTGAGGTACTTTATGCCGTAGAACCAACGGCCTCCTTCACCATGTCGCCAAACCCAACCATGCAGACAGTAGCCCACGCCGCGACTCCGATCCGGGGCACAACGCCTCTGAAAAGCCCCGAAGGCCCGGACGTCGCAAATATGTGTTTCGCCGCAGACATCATCGTCAGCGCCTCCGGACGTGACGGATCAGCCTTGAGCGACTGCATCTCGACTCGCACGACCTAAATCCCACATCCATTAGCTCTAACCCACATGTTTCAGACGCGGCAAGAACAGCTTTTACCTCGAACGGCTGGTTCCAGCAACTCAACGCACCACCCACAACCGATGCGCAAATCTTCTCCCAGGGCGCCAGCTTTTCGGTTGCCGACTTTCCCCTCAGCGACCGGATCTGTCCCTCGACGACTCGAGAAATGCCGATTCTCGAAGACCATCCTGTGACCTGCCGGGCCGCGACGGCGTTGACGCCGCGGTTGACACCGCGGATGCCCTTGGTTCGCAGGATCTGGAGGAAGATTTCCATGGTCCCGGGCGTTCTGCCAGCTGATAACGGGGTCTTTTGGCGAGTTACCTCGACGGTTTTCATGCAAGTCGTGACACCTAACCGATGGGTTCAATATGGCTCTCCTAATGGATCTTGAACAGAGCCAGAAGGGGGGCATTCCCTACCCATTGTCAAGTATGCCTGGGAAGCACCCCCTACAACACCCCCAAGTACCCCGGCGGTACTGTGTCCTAAGCCGTGGCTTCTGGCGTAATACTCGACTTCAGTAGATGTCAATACTAATATGGCACCTTTTGTAGATGCTTCTATCCATGCCTGTACCAGTTTCTCAGTAAGTATCTATCCAAGGAGCAGAGGACCTGCGCGGCGATAACTTCATACCCACGGGATGAGACCCTGATAAAACCCACGAAAACCCGCCCTCGCCCAAGTTTTCTTGACGGCGTCTTTCAGACTATCGCTTCTGTTCGCGCTGGCTTGCAGTCAAATTCTGTTAATTCGACGAAGCTCATCGAGTTGCTACTGGTCTTCATTAACTTGCATGTGTTTTGATAACTTCCATTGGCTGTCCCAACGTTGTAACTGAATAATCCTCGAGTCAGCGTGGCAAGTCACTGGTACGCGAGACGAGCGAATCCCATCTTGGCATCCTTCGATATCACCTACCCTGGATAACGTTTATGCAAGCCCCTACGACGAGATTTCTCCACGGGGTCTTGCGTTTCTCTACCATTGCATGCCCTGGGGCATGTATCGCTGTCAGTGCCATCTTTCTGGGTGCCCGATGACCATGTGATTCTCAGTTCCTCCAGCCACTTTTTCTAAAGAAGAGTTGAAGCTGTTGAATAGACAAGGCTCAGAGCTGCAAGGTGAGAGATAAGTCTACGTTCTCATTCTTGTGCGTGCCCCGGCACTTAGGAGTGGAGTCAGTCGGAGGACGACAGCTTCGGATGGGGCCGATGGATCCAGTGTAGCATGCAAGCAACGTTTGTATCACCTCGGATCTATCCGTCACAAGCTCTAGCTCTCGACCTAGAATGTGATTGAGAACGCCTCAACGATATTTCGAATTACGGAAAGCATAAACTTTTGTTACAGATGTTTGTATTACTTCGCCCCGGTTACCATTGAGGAGCTGACAGGAAAAAACAAGTTCACTGTCCTGGTCTGCCAAACCCTGATCTGCCCAAAGAATCTAAGCGAGTCGTCTAATTATCCATCCTGACCTAAACTTGGTTTGGCGCCTACCTCTATCAATCTGGTCTCTACGTTTCTCTCTATGCAAATCGATCACCCAGCGATTACCGTTTCTTAAAGTCATTTTTGGGTACGCGCGCAACCCAGTACAAAACCGCCGCCGCAACGATGTTGAACACGCAAAAAGCCCAAACCAACCCAAAGTCGCGCCACCTGTTGTCAAAGCTCATGTTCATATCCGACAAGAACGCATTTGTATCTGCCATACCGCAAAATTGACACTCACTGGCATTGTTATCGACCAGGTACCCGCCGTTGTTCTGGATGTACTCAGCCATGTACTCGCCGCAAGTGCTGCCACTTGGAGCGTCAAATGTGAGCAGCTCGGTCGGACTGCACGTAACGGGTGCATTGGCCAGGCCAATACTGAGGAATCCTTCCACGATGTATGTGAAGGGGTTGACGCGGTACATGAAGATCCAGAAGCCAGGAAGCTCGTCGGGGCCCGCCAGCACACTGTTACAAAGTCAGTTGAGTTGTCCATATTGCCAAGGTGTAAGAGGGAAAAACAAACCCGCAGAAAGCAAACATCAAAATGAAGAGCAAGTTCATGATGCCGCCCGCGACCTCAGCGCTGCCAAGTCCAGCAATCATGAGATGGGCAAACGTGCTCGAGAACAGAAAGAAGACCCAGCAGATGAGGAACAAGGTGACGGCGCGGGAATGAACAGCGTCAGTCCATTCCGCATTCCGGTCAAGCCTCATGGGATAGAACCAGAAAAGGAAGGAGAAGACGGCCATGATCTAGTCACCAGATGTTAGACCCTTATTTGCAGCAGCCGTGAGATGTCAATGAGACTTACAGAGTTCCAAAACATTTCGACAATGACGTTGGCGGCCATGAAGGCTTTCCAAGAGTACGACTTGGCAGGGCGCTCACGAGCTTCGTACATGGTGCGTTGGGACACAAAAACAGGCATGATCTGCTGGACAATCTGGCTGAAGATGAAAAGGAAGATATAGACTCCGAACATCTGGTTCTGGAGACCGCGCTCTGTGTTGTTGCCTCCCAGGAGCGTCAACCCAATGAAAAGTGCCTGTTGTTCCGCCCAGTCAGTGTCTGCGGGTTCCAGAAAACAAGCTACACTCACCGAACCAAAAGTGAGAACGGATTTCGAAAAGATGTACGACGGGCTACGCCAGTACTGCTGGAATACTCGCTTCGTCACTTCATGGATTTGGACCCGGAAATCCGCGGCAAACTCTGCATATGCAGAAGGGTCATGGTTTTCCGTTGTCAACCTGATATCTTTATCATTCGCACGTCCTGATAGCCTTCCGAGTTCGCGCTGGACAATCTGGTACTCTTCACTCTCTCGCCACACAGTCGGCCAGTCGATATCTGTGTGAGCTTTAGGGGCTGCGCCGATGACTTCGAGCATGTACTCGGCAGGATTTGATCCGCTTTGATAGCTTGGGGCACCGTATCGTCTGAGATAGTTGAGAAGAACATGTGAGTTCTTCCCGATGTCACCAAAGTAGACCGTCCGCCCGCCTCTTGCAAGCAGCAACAACCGATCAAATCTCTGGAACAGCGATGCGGATGGCTGGTGAATGGTGCAAAGAATGGCTTGGCCGCTCTTCGTCAGCTTTTCCATCAAATCGCAAATGGACCACGACGTCTGACTGTCGAGGCCAGATGTCGGTTCGTCCAGGAAGAGAAGCAACTGTGGCCGAGCCACCAGCTCTACGCCAATAGTTAGACGTTTACGCTGTTCGACATTAAGACCCTCGCCCAGCTCCCCAATCACAGCTTCAGCATACTCCTGCATGCCGAGAAGGTCGATGACAGTATCAACGTACGCCAGCTTTTCCTCTCGGCTGTACCGCTGAGGCTGACGTAAGAGTGCACTGAAGCTTAAAGCTTCTCTGACGGTCGCCGTGTGGAGGTGGAGGTCTTGTTGCGTCACGTATCCGGTCTTGCGCTGAAACGAGGAATCCCGAAGATGACCATCGACGAGCATTTCGCCACTGACAACACCCATCGTCACACGACTTGCCAAAACATCAAGAAGACTCGTCTTGCCGGCTCCCGAGACTCCCTGAAAGGAATTTGTGTCAGAACAGCGTCAAGAACGATCGACGATAAGGCGCGGACTTACCATAAGCGCAGTTAGGGTTCCGGGCTTCACCCATCCATCAACGTGATCGAGAATCCTGCGAGTCTCTCCTTTGACTTGCACATCGTAGCAAACATCTTTCCAATGGAACACGGAAGTTTGTTTCGCTAGGTCAGAAATGTCACTGTCTTCGGCCTTCTCAACGACCCGGCGTGGTTGATTCCCCCCGAGGTTTTCGCCGTCGTTGGATCCCCCCTTGACATTCTTCAATGCTCGGCGTTTGAACAAGAGAACTTCACCCTTGGACCTCTCGGAAGATACCAACTCAACGGCAACAAGATACATAATCATGAAGAAAACGGTTATGGCAAGCATTATGCCAAAGTTGCGCCAGCGATGACTATTGACAAAGTCGTAAACCACACGAAGATGGTCCTCGCCGTTAATGAAGTTGGCACCGGAGATTGCTCCACCAATATTACAGACCCGCTCGGTAGCGCCAACAGACGAAGCGTCGTACCCGATGCCACCAGGAATGAACTCTGAGCAGCTAAAGTTGCGGCCGACAAATTCGTTCAGGGCGAGACTCTCCTGGGCGTAGAATACAGGGTTGATCCAGCGAATCCAGCCTATCCAGTCACTCAGATATGCTTGAGGAATAGCAAATCCACTAAACAGCATCAAAGCTAGAAGGATGACGGCGGAGGGTGCCAGCGCTTGCGACGTTGTCTTGGTGACAGAGCCGAGGAATCGGAATATCATTGACATGGAGACGGTGATGCTGAAGGATATGAGGAGGAAGAAGAAGAACGGCCCGGCAGACTCGCGGCGTAAGTTTGTCATGAAGTAAATTGGGATGTTGATGAAAAGAGAGTTGATGAGTTTGTATGGAAGATCGACAACCATCGCTGCAACTGCCTCGGCACTTGGGTGGTAGAGAGCATATCGAGCATGCTTTTCGATGATCTTTCGCTTGCCATAGAGAGTGAGAATTTCCAAAATGCTGCCCATGGCATTGATCAGTATGGTATAGAAGATGAGCAGAAGCCGTTTGTATAGACTAGATGATGTCGGAGGCAGGTTGTAGAAAATGCTTGAGATGATGAGGGATTCGAAGAAGTTTGTTGTCAACATGGTGACAGTCATCCAAGGCTCGCTGATCAAGAGCTTGAAACTCCGCCAGAGGTTCAGGCTGATTTGCTGCAGAAAGGACAAGGTGTAAGGCGAAGAAGATCTTTGTCGTTTCGATTGATGTGCTCTTCGAGTGGCAGAAAATTGCTTGTGGGTGTCACCACCGAAGGGAAACTCGCGCTCGAAGTTATCCATTTCGGCCAGTAGCCTCCTTCTATGCTGGCTGTCTTTCCAAGCCCGAGCAAACTCATCGGGGCTGCGCGGCGGTGTTGATCCCTTCCAATCGGGGTGCACGGCCCTTTCCGAAGAGCTCGTCATTGAAGTTAGAAAGTCGGCGGTAGTCTTCTGTTCAGGGCACTGGAAGCCAAGACTTTCGAAATACGGTTTGGCATCGGTGGACCTTCCGAAGAAGATTTGACGTCCCTCGTACAGGACAATGACTTTGTCGAAGAGCTGTTGAAACCGTTTCAGCGTTTATGATCGCAGCTGGCTTCAACTGGCGGAAAGAGATACGGCAAAGGGACATTGTGAACTCACATCGTATGCTTCCTGTGGAGCCTGGTAAATGGCCACGGCGGAGGTACATCCAAAGACGTCTGCTTGCATGCGAAGAGTGCGGCAAAACTCGATGGCGTTGGCTGAATCAAGGCCTCGAGTGCTGTTGTCCCAGCACTGGAGAGGGGCGTAGCTCAGCACAGCCTCAGCAATGCTGACCCGTTTTCTCTCTCCTCCACTCACGCCGCGCACAAAGTCATCTCCAACTCTGGTGTCCTTTGTATGCGAGATCCCGAGAAGTGCCATGACAACGTCACGGAGATGCTCAGCGTACTGGTGTTTCGAGATGCCGTCCGGAAGAACCATGTTTTGGGGGCAGCGTGCCCGGGCAGCAAAGTAGAGCGTCTCACCAACGGTCAGGAAGGGGAAATGATGGTCGAACTCTGCCGTGTAAATGGCCTCTCCTTTGAAATTCGTCTGCATCTCCTCCGGTGAGATTCCTTGGTAGTTGAAAGTTGCACCGTCGGCTATGTAGAAGCCGTGCGTTTCGCCAGCAATAGTTTTTAGCAGAGTCGTGCAGCCTGATCCTGGAGGTCCTAGTACAGCGAGCATTTCTCCGCTCTGGATAACGCCCTCCAAGTTATGCAAGATATCGATTCGCTGCTTCTTCCTTGATGGCGTAATCCACGATGCGAGCGCTGCAGCCTCCAAAAAGAAGTTGCCGACGGTCTTTTGGTAGTCCATTGTAGTTCCAAGACCGTAGACCTGCAAGTCTTTGAAAGCCAGACCAACCGTATTTGGTGCATTCCCGTGAAGGGCGTTAGTCTGGAGCCTGTAGAATGCCGCAGCCCACTTTCGAGCGTCAAAGTTTGGGTTCTTGGGATCGATTGTGGGGTCTGAGGGCTCGGGGAATAACGAGTGACCACCTCCATGGGACGCAGAGGTTAGGCGCTTGGCCAAGTCATGGATCTCTTCTTCGGCGGTTTCCTCGACATCTGACGGGGTGGAGTGAATCGTGTCGGAGTCCAAGTAAGTAGTATGAGGCTCGACTGCTGTCGCATCTGGACCCAAGAAACCGGGAGCAGGCATAATGATGAGGAGGAATATCCAAACTGATGCTTGTCTCTAGGCTTCTTTCAACAAAAAACATGCCATGAACCAATAGAACACGCAAAAGAAACCAGAAACCAAGGTTGACTTCGAACTCAAGACACTCGTTAGGTGGAAAATAACACAGGATCGGTTGTGGGATGGCGGTGATTCGGAAAGTCGAGTCGTTCGCAGCGTTGCTTTATAGAAACCGATCCGTATGGAAGTCATGGTGATGGCTGACATACTTATATCGGCCGGGCGCACCAACATCCACTTTAACGAAGGGAGTCTAAATGTAAAGGTTTCCATGGGTATGTTGGATCGTTGTGGTGCAGTGGAGCATTTCGATGTCGTCTTCTCGGAAAGCGCGAAATGCCCTCCTTCGATCGCAAAATCCGAATTGCCGGCACGGCGCGTCATTGGTTGAACATGAGAGCAAAGACTGAACCGCACTTTCGGAGAGTGCGAAGAGCCGGATAAGTGGGATCCATTCGTGCCGAAGTGGGGCCGGAAGTGGTTGCCGTTCAATAAGAACTCAGCAGTGCATCACGCCAAGGATGCGGGCATCGCAACTGCTGGTCCTGGCTGGGAAAAGTGTTGATGAGCTAAGCACGTGGCACCAGGAGGTTTGCGTGTCATTTGTTCCAAAAATCAGACTCTCCCATTCGTCAATTCCGCAATGGCCATGACTCCAGAACCCGATCTTCGGGGACGGTGCAGACAAGAACTTCATCCAACGTTATGACTTCAGCCCTATTGGTTATCCAACTCCTATGATTTTCAGCAATTTCTCGACCGCCAGTCCCGTCACGTTCTTCAACACCTATGAATAGTTTCCGTCTCTTCCCTGGCGGTCCACATCCCCCCTAGCCTGTCCTGTGTACCCATTTGCACCAATATTGTTGTCGCTCTCTCCATTGGAGCTCCGGGCTCTGCGTTCATATGGATCGGCAAGGGGTCGTGGTGGTCAACGGTCTCTCGGTAAGCCCGCACTCCCCACGAGGCTCGTCCCAACATCTACAGTCTCAAGGCCCGTGGTACCTGTGCCGCTGTTATGTAGCAGCGACAAAGCTTCCTGAAGGCCTTTCTGGCTAACGTTTAACCCACCCCCAGTGTACAAATTGTCGTGGCAAGAAGGTACGCCTTCGGCTAGGCTCACACGCCCTATCTCACTCAACTCATCCTCCCTAGCTTAAATGTAGCCGTGATACCCCTGTCTGCGAGCGGTGCAGCACGCAAGGCCATTCCTGCCAATATCCTCAGCGGAGGCCTCGAACGAGTAAAAAGAGGGATGCAGGCCATCACAGGTGAATCTCTCAAGACCGTGATGGACCATATTGTGGGTCGCAGGCACTGACTTGCGAATCTATCAAATAGCACCGACGACAGCACTTTGGCTCTCATTCTTGATCGGTTACAACGCATCGAGAAGAGTCAAGTGTCAGGCTCCACGCCATCTTCAGCGTCTGCTGACTCAACTACTTTACAACAACCAGACATTATTGATAGAGAGAGCAGGTCGTCAAGTTCGTTAGCAGTCAATGATAGTGTCAGACACCAAGCTTCAACATCAAGTCCTACATCATCCGCGGGACTCGACGTGGCTTCATCTACTAGAGAAAGAGTTCTTCCAGCATTAAGACCAACGGGCGTGGAAGCTACTTCCCGTCATCCCATTTCGCTTGATGTCGCTTCAACTCTAAGTGACACTTTCGACCGCGTCAGAGATCAGAGGCTTAGACGGTGCGTGGGAGTGAATGCAATTGCGACCGAAGGCATCGACATATCTCCCGAAAAAGCAAGAACATGGATTCAAAGTAAGAAACCTTGGATGAGATCAGTATCTTAGCATCTAGAAAGGTCTTGCTAATCCAGGCTGACGGTAATATCAGACTACTTCACTTATAGCCCAACAGAAACCTTTCTCAGTCTCGTAGACAGGAAGACCATCGAGTTGATCCCGGATATGCTGTTGATGCGTCACGTTACGCTTGACCCATGCATTCTCATCATTTACTACGTCATTCTATGGAGAGGATGTTACATACTCAATACGCGGTCTTTCCATAGCCCAGACAGGAAATATTCCAGGCAGCTATACTTGTGCTGCCTACGAACAATACCGGGCTGGCAGAGAGAAGCGACCGGTTCCATCACGGACTTTATAGCCGCTATATTCATGGTACGTCATGATAATCTACTCTCCAATTTACGACTTCATGGTATACTGAAATAATACCAGACAGACGTGGCAACAGAGTGTTTCGATTTTGAGATGAGTCTGGAAATGCATCATTTGGCTTGCGAATACGCCAAAGGGCTTCACTTACATAGCCTCGATGGCAACGACTACTTCGCAGCTACTGGTTCAACAAGTACCGACGATGATCGTAAGGGCATGTGGGAACTGATTCAGAAAGACTTGTTCTACCATTTGATCTATAACAAACCCGCGACCCTGTATCCGAGCCTCGACAAGTGGCAGGTCAATCTGCCATGGCTATCGTTCGACTCACCCCCGGACAACGGTGATAAAGTGACCACAATCTCGTTCCTCGTCCGCAGTCGGCTCACTTTCATTTTGATCAATTTCTTTCACACGCTGGAGAAGCTCGAAGACGAATCTGAAGCCATTGGGGCAATCGAGCCCATATGCCATGAAGTCGAGCTCTTATTCGAAGAATGGGGAATCGTCAGTATAAAATTACTGATCAAATGCTTTGGTCACTGACACGCTGGCAGGAGAATTGGATACAACGGTCCCTTCATGACCAAATCGACCTTTGGATTCTAGCTGATCTCATCCTCGCCGGCTACACCACCATCATCTTTATGTTGCGCAAGGCAACTCTTCTCAACTCAAACTCTCCCAATCCAGCCTCATCCGACGTCAACATTCCAAAAACGGACTACGCAACAAGGGCGTCGCGCCGGATTCTCGACTTGACATATAACATGCTGCATGTTTGGAGGTTTCCCGCAGCTGAGGCGATATCCTATATACTGGGCGCCTACCGAGCGCACATTGCCTACTCCCACCTCGCTAGCAATGTCATCAACTCGCCCACGCCTGGAGAGATGGTGGAAGATTTACAGTTGCTAGACCGGGTCGCACAGGGTATTGAGACCGCCGCTCGGGAGGAGAGCGACTTTCTCCCGTTGGCAAGGGCGATGCAAAGGATCAATGCCGAGATTAGGGAAAGGGTCAACAGCTAAGGCAGGGCCGTAATTGCGGGTTCCCAAGACTAAGAACTATGCTTTGGCGAAGCCGTCGAGCCCGGAGACTGCAGAAAACACAAACATATATTGTTTTCGTCCAACGCAACTGACTTTGAAGGTCTGTTGAAAGGCTCCCTTGAGTGGACTTTTTATATCAAATAGGTGTTTTATCCTATGCCAAGAGCTTGGTTGGCCTCAACTACGAAGTGTCAGGCCACCAAGGCCCTCAATTCAAGCTCGTGCTGACTCGGATACGGCATTTGTTTCTTGCAACCTGTTGACGTCAAGTCGTCCTCAGTGTGAGGCAAATCGCCCAACTATGATAGCCGGCTCGTTCTTGCATAGAATATGCATCTTCTGAGCTTGAAGCCTCTCAACTAAGTGTAGTCTCTCTGATTGACCGCATGATTTCTAAAGCCCCTCTATCCCGTACTTCGTCCGATCAATCTTCCGCGTCGTCATTATTGTTATGGTTCCATAAGAGGGCCGAACTACACCATGCATTTGTACCACTTGGTGATCGAAACCCATACGTAGATATTTTCATTTCCTTCAACAAAGGCGCCGGTTTCAAAGCGAACAACGTTAACGGGAACACGCCCTTGCACCTCGCAGCCTGCTTTGCAAACATCAATACCTGAGAGTTTCGGCTTGCTCCCAGCGCTGACGTACGGGCAATGCACCAGTCGTTCGGTTCTTGACCAATGCCAGAACTACAGCATATGGACGACTGTCTGACATTCGGTCTTTTAGATAATACATTTCGTCTTCGGTAGAAGCTAGAGTTGGTATCAACCATGAAGATAGAGCCAGCGGTACAGCCCTATTAAATGCCGTCCGCTTTACCTTCCGGCAGTGCTCCGAGAATTTGTCAGGCACGGTGCCGACTTTGACATTAGGAATCATGCAGGACAAGCAATTCCTTCATCTCGCGGTGTGCTGTCCAAGAGCATCCGTTGTTCGGATCGGACCGAAATTGCAAGGCATCGGGTCTACCCGACGACCAACCTTTGACGTTTGCGTCGCCACTACCAGTGCATGCTAATGGCCAATCATTTTTTTAAAAAAGCTAACAGATGTCTGTTTATTTATAACCATATTTCTTTTCATTACTCACAATTAGAAAAACCCATAACCACGATGTTGCGATCTTTCAAGCATACTTCTCGCTATACACTCGGCGTCTTGTCATCGAGACATGTGTGTCGACCACGAGCCTTAGCAACTGCGAGCTCAACAAGTGCAAAGTGTCGGCTTAGTCGATTTGAACCAGATCAAATCATCGACTATGACGATCTTACTCGCCGGATTCAGAAGTGTCGAGAGATGTGAGTCAGACTGCAACCTGTCCAGCTGTGCCTTTGACAAGAATTAACAATCACCGAAGTCTGAGAAGACCATTGACATACGCGGAAAAGGTGCTCTTCGTCCACGCTGAAAACCTCGGCGACGAAAAGTTTGAACGCGGCAAAACACAACTCAAACTCCGTCCCCGTAGGATCGCATGTCAAGATGCTACGGCGCAAATGGCAATCATTCAGTTCATGTCCGCGGGCTTCGACTCCACAGCGGTGCCGACCACAATCCACTGCGATCACCTCATCGTCGGCAGAAACGGACAGCACGAGGATCTACCACAGGCATTGGACCAGCACAGAGAGGTGTACGACTTCATGTCAAGCGCGGCGAAGAAGTACAAAATGGGCTTCTGGAAGCCTGGCGCTGGAATCATCCATCAGACTGTGTTAGAGAACTATGCGTTTCCCGGTGGTATTATGGTCGGCACTGATTCGCATACGCCCAATGCAGGTGGGATGGGTACGATTGCTATCGGTGTTGGGGGCGCGGATGCGGTGGACGTGATGTCGGGTTTGCCATTAGAGTTGACCGCACCGAATGTCATTGGGGTCAGGCTTACAGGGGAGCTTTCTGGGTGGGCAACGCCAAAAGGTATGTATCAATTCCTCGTGAAGTGCGACATAAAACTGTTTGGAGAAATTACTTACCAGGCCTCTAAGATGTCATAAACAAGCTTACCGGTATTCTGACCGTCAAAGGCGGCACAGGATCCATAATCGAGTTCTTCGGACCTGGCACCGAGACGCTTTCAGCAACGGGTATGGCCACAATCTGCAATATGGGCGCCGAGACTGGCGCCACTACGTCCATATTCCCATACTCAGACGCCATGAACGCATACCTCAAAGCAACCCACCGAAGTGACATAGCCGAAGCAGTGCACTTTGCCTCTGCAGAACTCTGCGCGGACTCAGACGCCCAGTATGACAAAGTCATTGACGTCAATCTCTCCGAATTAGAACCGCTGATCAATGGACCTTTTACCCCGGACCTGTCAACACCTATATCCAAACTGTCTGGAGCCGTCTCCAAGGAAGACTGGCCAAAGAAGCTAACTGCTGGGCTCATCGGTTCTTGTACCAACTCCTCGTTTGAGGACATGGCAAAGGCGGCAGAGCTCGCAAGTCAGGCTATGGAGGCTGGACTGGAGCCAGGAATGCCGCTGTTAGTGTCTCCCGGTAGCGAGCAGACTAGAAAGACTCTCGAGGAGAATGGTATATTGAAGGTGTTCGAAAAGCTGGGAAGCAAGCTACTCACCAACGCTTGTGGCCCATGCTGTGGCTCTTGGGATCGCCAAGATACAGAGAAGGTATGCTGCATGCTATTCGCGTATCCCCTATTTCTGGTAATAATGAAATTAAGTTGCCATCCAGGGGACTAAGAACTCCATCATCACCTCATATAACCGCAACTTCACTGGACGACTAGATGGAAACCCAGCAACGCATATCTTCCTCGCATCACCAGAGATTGTCATGGCAAAGATCTTCTCCAAAGACCTTGCATTCGACCCCACATCTGATTTTCTGACCACCCCCAAAGGGACAGAATTCTGGTTCCGACCTCCTCATGGAGAGGCTCTGCCGGCTAAGGGTTTCGTGAACACGGATTACGTTTACAGCCAGCCGCCAACTACCGGCCGCGAGGCAATCAGAGTACAAATATCCGATACATCCGAGCGTCTGCAACTTCTCACTCCTTTCAACCGGTGGCACGGTGGAGACTTTGAAGATTGTAACGTTCTTATCAAGGTCCAGGGGAAGTGTACGACCGACCATATCACACCTGCAGGACCTTGGTTTGCCTACCGGGGCCACCTTGAGAATATCTCCAACAACACCCTCATCGGTGCCGTGAATGCGGAGAACGGCAAGATCAATGCCGTATACAACTGGATAACAGGGGAGGAAGGAGATGTCCCAGGTACTGCAAGAGATTATAAGGCGGCCTCGCAGCCGTGGGTGGTCATTGGCGATCATAATTACGGTGAGGGGTCTTCGCGCGAGCACGCAGCGCTTCAGCCACGCTACCTTGGTGCCGTGGCTATCCTAGCAAGAAGCTTTGCAAGAATCCACGAGACGAACTTGAAGAAGCAAGGGCTTTTAGCGTTGAAATTCGTTGATGAGGGTGATTATTACCGCGTCAAATCATCAGATCGAATTAGCATAGTAGGATTGAAGGGTCTGAAACCAGGGAAGGAGGTTGAAGTCAAAGTGACCTCTAGGGAAAACAACACAAAGAGTTGGAGTCTTCAAGCGAGCCACACGATGACGAGTGAGCAGATTGAGTATTTCAAAGCAGGGAGTGCTTTGAATTGTATGGCGGAGCGGAGACGAATCAAAGAACAGGATCATGGATGCATATAACCTCTAATAGCCGTAACGGTCAATTACGTCTGATACGATGTCCATCCCTGTGTGCACTAATGACGAAGGGCAGCCAGAGCAAACATTACATAGGTGAAGCCAACCTTCAACCGACAGCTCAGTTGTTGACTCAATGTAATCTCTTGTCAATCTCTTGATGGTCCATCTACCTTGATCTTGACTGCTCTTACTTGGACTTACTAGATGGAGACGAGAACACCGACCATTTTTCCTTGGCATGAACAGAAACAGACACGGAAGTTAACTGCATGTCTCCAGTAGATATGTGAGCTTTCATTTCGGCAACTGCATCACTTGACCAACTACTGAAGACAACTGTAGCTCGTATTGACGACATTCGCAAATTTGTTGTGGGGCTCTTGAATATGGAATTCACTTGTTGTCTATTTTATTACATGAGTGGTCTTCTTACACCAATTTGATTAATAAGTTGAGGCTGATGAATCCTTACTGAAATACCTCTCTCGTCGTTTGACAAACAAGTTAAGATCCCGAGGTGGCAGCGCGCTTTTTGAAGGTGGAAACCTCCCACCCCCTTCATTCTTCTCGGGCCATTCTCTCGTGCGTTTCATGAGTTCTTCTTCTGGGATGTTGATCTTTTTTTCCATGTTGAATTGCTTGAATGTAGCCTCTATTGCCTTGCGCCGGTAGCAGATTTGGTTTCTCTCGGTGGCTAAAAGGTTGGAAAGCCGACTTAGCAAGGCATCCTTGCTTCACAGCATGGGCTGTCGTCAGCATCTTGGTCGCACGGAAAGTCGCCCGGGACGTTGTCCCCGCTCGGAAAATAGCATCGGGCAATAACTGTGACGATCTGCAACGAGGGAGAAAAAATATAGAAGACAAAGAAAGGCCCTTCATTGTGCACCTACACCTGTTGTCATTGGAGAAGTTACCAGTTCATGCTAGTTCTGTGAAGAAGAAGAAATTTGACTTGGAGCAAGGAAATACCACACCACACGGGTTGAGAAGAACTACGCGGTACACACCATTTTTCTATTTTTTCGTTTTGTTTTCCTTTTTTTTTTTCATCCTACCTGGTGGAATACGACATGGGTGTTGGTGATGTGTTTGTTGGGAATGATAGCGCCACTTTCTGCCCGACTGGCATTGTTCTTTTGTCGCGCGTCTAAATGCATTTGCTATTGTTTAATTGGCCGTATGGTCCCAGAACCTCGGGTCGCTTCTTTGACCCAGGCGGTTATACCACCAACCAGCCCCTCAATGTGAATGAGGCACGGGAGTAACCCCTGTCGTGATGCCTGGATCCCTGTTGTTTCCCGTATGAGGTTACGGACCGCCCTTCTTTCTCCCTCACTTTTGCTGCTCCTCGTCGTCCGTTTCTCTGAGACTGCAATCATCTTCTTTCCGGCTTCGACAATCAAAGCACTATGTTTACCATGTTGCCGTCGGCGATATCCAACAGATCCGCGATCGCACTGCTAGCCGGCTTCGTGTTGGTCGGGCTGCTGATCAACACAGTGTCGCATTACGGTCCTCACACCAACATATTCCACCAACCGCCCGCGAATCATGCCGACTCACTGTCGCCGCAAGTGCTTCTCTCGGTACCCTTTCCGGCCAAGATATGGCAGAGCTGGAAGGACGACGCGCAAGACCCTACTGAGCGCACGGTCGGCTTCCCCCATCAGTGGAGAGTTGTCAACCCCGGGTGGCGCTACGAGCGCATCACCGACGCCAACAACGATGCGTATGTTCGCGAGAACTTCAACGCGACCATTGTGGACCTTTTCGTGAGCATGAAAGACCATATCTTGAAGGCCGACTTCTTGCGGTATCTCATCCTGCTTCGCGAGGGCGGCGTGTGGGCCGACATTGACGTCTACCCCCATCAGCCTGTGTCGAAGTGGATTCCGGAAGAGTTCCTCGACTCGGTCAACCTGGTTATTGGAATCGAGAACGACCACCGCAAGAAGCCCATCTGGAATGGGTCTCCGTATTCGGTACAGCTTTGCCAATACACAGTTCTGGCAAAGCCGGGGCACCCAGCCATACAAAGGCTGGTGGATCAAGTGACGCATAATCTCCAGGGATTATTCGGTTCCAAGCTTGGAAACGCCCCTACTACCTTCGAAGATGTTATGGCTACCACGGGCCCTTTCGCGTTTACGAAGGTGATGATGGACTACTTCTCGCAGGTTACGGGCGAGGAGCACACAGGCGACGAGCTGGAATCACTTGAAGCTCCGCGGAAGATTGGCGATGTACTTGTGTTGCCGAAAGAAAGCTTTGGATGGTTGGCTCATGAACATACTCACAAGAAGGGGGACCCGTTCATCCTGGTAGAGCATCTGTTTATAGGCTCATGGAGGCAAGGCCATCCAGGATGAGAAAGCTTAGTTATGGGCGAATTGTTGTCAGCGAAATGGCAAGCGTCCTTTGAACTAGATCGTGCTCACTGTATAGTACAGAGCAACACATGAAGAAGCAGATTTGGAACCTTTTAGTTTACGTCTCGGGGCATTCAAAGATGTAATAAATCAGAAATATACAATCTTAAATGTGGAAGAAATAGAGGTCTAATGACTTCACTGGACGACCGATTCTTGACTTAGCTCATGTGAATCCCTCGGCAGCGAATTGCATCATCCTGCCTGGAAATGATTACATGATGCAACTATTCAACAACAAAAGCTCTTGCATTTGGCGTCACTATTTAAAGAGACCAGGTTCAAGTTGAACGGCTAAACCGAGGACGGTATTTGCCCAGCCTTTGATTTCTTTTCTTTTTTCTTTTTTCGTGTTTTTCGCTTGCTTACTTTGTGTCAAATAATAAATAGATGACGATGAAATATTTTGCTACGTTCTGAATCAAATACGGATGACTTGCAGGTTCAAAAACGCAGTGACATTGGTTCAAATAACAATGATCTGTGTTTTAAGGTGGCAACTGCCTAACATGATGATGTCTTAACAAAAGCACAGGCCAAGGCTGGGAGAGCAAGAAAGCGGAAACCAGTCAAGATAAATCACAACTCGAAGTTCGCCAACATCGACAGTAATCATTCGTGAGGATCGGATCGATAGGAGCGAAGTCAAAAGTAGTACATTAAAATCAGAAACTCTCATATCACTAGCGACGAGGAAAATCATATTGTGGCGGTAGCAAGATTAAAGTGAAAACGGGTTGGAATTGAAGTATCAGTATCGAATGCTCATGTTGAAGCAGCTAGCTTATGCGTATCGACGCAAAGCCACAACTTCCGTGTTACCTTGGCGTCAAAGACCCCTTCATGTAAGGACCAATATTGACCGCCTGGAAGTTTAGCCGACTCTATTCTGACACGGGTTTGATGTCGACGGATGAAGTCTTAAACTACCCTTTCATCGAACTGGTTTACCTCTAAGCAGGTGGGTTGGCGAGCTCAGATTTCTCCAATATTCATGATGAAGCAATCAGCAAACTGGTCAGCGCCATGACTATGTAGCGTTATGCAAGCAACAAGGTTATGATTCTAGACGATTATACTGACGAGATAGAAACCTTGCTGCAAAGCAAGTTTCTGACCATACCTTGCTCTAGCATCTGTATCCAGATGCGTTCGTGTTTGATGCACCTGAAGGAGGTGAAGAAGTTCGAAGTCAACCTGCTGGATGAGACACTCAGGCGAGGAGCGCAAGAAGCTTGATCATCGACTAGTTGCGAAACTTGCCCAGACAATGTGTTCGGCGGACGGCCGTGATGTGGAGACGCTGGCCGAAGGCATTATTCGCAAGGTTTACATTCAGCGAGGCAGGTCTAGAAAAGGCAAAATTTTCAACTGTGTGTCCATCACCACGAGCTTAGTGGGTTTCTCCAGCAGATGCCGAGGAAGACGTGTTGTGGCGGTGATAAATAAACCCATGCTGATGTGTGCAGATTAACATAAATTTTCTTGCATCCTTTCTTCCGTGAGTTATCATCTAGAAAGGAAATTTTCTTTTTGTTGAGAAACGCCCCTGGGGAAATCACATGCCTCAAACTTTGATTTATACGCTGCTCAGCAGCAGTTCTCCTATTTCCCTAATGTGTTGACTGTTTGACTATGCTGAACCTTTTTCAGAGTCTTCATCTTCAAGATAAGACTCGCATCCTTGTGAGAGCGGCCAGCATTTTCCAGAGCTCATATGATAACGGCAGCAGAACGGAAGTTCCCACAACCACCAAAATTAAGTTCATTACTGATGGCCTCTAGCATAGCATAAATCACATGATAATTGATAAAAACTGTTGGGGTGTTTCATTTCAGAGTTGCAATAATGGTATGCAAAAGTATCGATATCATGATTGCCTTCGAAGATGCGTCAACGTATGAACCAATCCATTTCCAGAGCAACATACCTTGTACCTAACTGCTGAGGTCTGTATACTTAGATTTGCCTTGTGTTTGCATTTGACTGATTGCGCCTGAACCTTAACTTCTCACTGATCGAATCCTTTAATTTCTCGACTAGTCTAAGACATGGTTATCCAAACACGAATAAGGCCTACATAATGTGCCTTTCACATGTCTTTTCGCATGAAACTAGCTTCAGATACCGAACGCTCTCTTGATATATAATGGGTTGCACATCCTTTTATGTCCTGTACTGCACATTATATATTTCGTTACTACAGTTCGCTCGTAAGACCATTTCTCTGTCATATCAACACTCCTCGCTTTCCACAGGCCAAAGTTCCCGCGATGGCAGTGTCGGGCCCCATCATATCGACAGCCCCAAGTCTAGGCCTGCGTTCTAAACAATCAACTCACCGCCTTAACCAGATCGAAAAGATCCGAGCCAACGGCATTGGCGATCTGATCGACTTGCCTCAGCTGGTTGTGTGCGGCGATCAATCCGCTGGCAAGAGCTCCGTTCTCGAAGGCATCACGGGAATACCGTTTCCTCGACAAGAGGGACTCTGCACTCGGTTTCCCACAGAAATTATATTGCGCCATTCCAATGAGCCATTGAGAACTAAAGCCTCCATTCGTCCTCATTCTGGTCGTTCTGCCGAGGTGGCACAGACCCTTCGCAACTATGAGCGCGAGATGAAAGAAGACCTCTCGGATCTCCCAGCAACTATCGAGGAGGTCTCCAAGCTTATGGGAATTCGCGGATTCACCGATTCCTTGGCCGATCCAGCCTTTGCTTCCGATGCCCTTCGAATTGAGGTCACGGGTCCCACTGGATTACAGCTCAGCGTTGTCGATCTTCCTGGTCTCATTTCCGTTGCCAACGAGGAACAATCCGAAGCAGATGTTGAAGCTGTTCACACTATAGTCAGGAGTTACTTGCAAAGCACCAGAACCATAATCCTTGCTGTAGTTCAAGCCAGCAATGATGTTGCGAACCAAGGCATCATCAAGATCGCCCGGGAGTACGACCCAGACGGCCAGCGTACTGTCGGAATCATCACCAAACCCGATCTCATCAATGCCGGCACCGAAGGTAAACTGGCTAATATTGCGAAGAATCAAGACTCGATTAAGTTGAGACTTGGTTTCTTCTTACTGAAAAATCCAAGCCCTGCTGAGATGAAGGACTCGAGTGCGAAGCTGAGCCGCTCTGTGCTGGAGATGAACTTTTTCTCGTCGTCTGCTTGGAAAGCCCAAGACCTAGACATGAACCGTGTTGGTATCGAGAACCTTAAGGTCTTTTTGCAACGACTTTTGGATGAGCACCTTGAAAGAGAGTTGCCTAAGGTCAAAATTGAGATCAAGCGACACTTGGCGTTGAAAGAAGAGGAACTGGAGGCGATGGGACCTGAGCGCCGGTCCCTCAGTGATATTCGCTCTTTTATGACTAACCTGAGTATGCGCTACTACACGCTTGCGCAAGCCGCACTCGAAGGGAACTACCACAGCTCGGATGTACAGTTTTTCGACAAGAACAATGGCACTCGTCTCCGTTCTCTAGTTCATCAACAAAACGGCCAGTTCGCCACGGCGATGCGTATGTGCGGCCACAAACGGGAGATGGTGGATGATACACATCCAAAAACCAGCAAGTTCAGTAACGATGTGAAACCGCAGCTCATGGTCACAAAAGACGGAATGATTACTTGGATTAGACGAGTAGGTCCTATACTTTCAATGTTACTGTTTAGATATTGACAAATGCAGACTTATTTGCAGACAAGAGGCCGCGAACTCCCTGGCAACTATAACCATGTTTTACTTGCTGAGCTCTTTCATGAGCATTCCAGCCCGTGGCGCAAGATTGCAGAGGACCACGTTTCTGAAGTCGTAGACAGCGTCTGTAAATGGGTTCACCAGGCAGTTTCCAGACTGTTCTGTGAAGATCGCTTGCGACAAAATCTCACCATACTTTGTCAAGAACGGTTGGATAAATGCAGATCTCACGCCTTCGAAGAGCTGCGCAAGATACTGTTTGACGAGCAGCGACATCCCATCACCTATAACCATTACTACACCGACAATATCCAGAAAGCTCGCAACGACTCCCACAAATCCGCTCTCAAGGACGCTATACGTCCCCTGGTGTCTTCTTGGACAACAAGAGTAGACCCTACGTCCTACATGGACGACGCAGACGGGCTTATCAACGCGTTGCAGCCGAAGATATGTGTCAATATGGACCAGCAAGCTTGTGAAGAAGCTCTGGCTGGTTTGAACGCATATTACAAGGTAATCACCCTGGTATTCTTCGAACCGCGTTTCTCACTTATTCGATAGGTCGCAATGAAGACTTTCGTAGACAACGTCTGCAGGCAGGTTGTCGAGCGACATATCTTGATGCCGTTGCCAGAGATTTTCCACCCTACCACCGTCAGTCATTTTTCGGACGAAGACTTGCTTCACATTGGTTCTGAGCCGGAGATAGAGATTGACCGGCGCCAAAAGCTCCTGGTCGCAGCTCAGGGACTTCGGGATAGTCTCCTTGACCTGCAGAGCTTCTCAACTTAGCCTTTGTTTGGCATTGTTTGGCCAGGAAACTCCGTCCGAAAGGCTAACTCTTTCATTGTTGCAGCTTGTAGTTTTTCCTAGGATTTCTTAACTGGGTGTTTATGTTGACCTGGAAATCGTTGGCGTCGTGTTGGCTTGGGGGTTTTTTTTTGTTTTTTTGCTTTCAAGCTGCTTGTTTTTAGACACGATTGTGGTACTAAGTTTTCCCCGTTGGATTCTTCCGGCACTTTTCACTCCAATACATGCTAGATGAAATGATTGCACCTTGACTCTCCCGATAACAATTGACGGGGGAGAAGAGAGAGACAGACTTCTAGAATCATGCGAGAAGTTGTTAGTTTAGATGCCATGGCAAACGATCAGCGATCAGCTACCGTCATCTGCAGTATCGGTCTTGGTGTCCATCTTGGCACTATCGCAATTCCACTCAATGTCTTCGCCTGCATCATCCATACGTTCACGATCGGCGGGCCGCATCGTGGTCCAAGGGAAGGTGGGCGACTTGAGTTCCAGAAATACGGACAAAGTCGCCGAATATAGTGTACATCGCAAGTGCCTTGTCCTTGGCCTCTTGCCGTGTCCTCTGGCCGGGCCTACCGTCCGTGGACTCCGCAATGAACGGTGCCTCGCGTATCAATACGAGTCGTCGCCTCCCTGACCTTGCTTCCTCCAGCCGGAGAGAAGTCCACCTGGCAAAGAGGGATTTCTGTTGAGGTCGTTGATTGTCCAGCGGTGGGCCCATTCCACCTACTCTCCAAGGGTGTCACCGCTTCCAGACTTTTGACTTTTGAAACCCGCCTGCAATTTCGCCTTTGTTCTGTGGAATCCGCGGAGCAAAAGCTCAAGCGTCGACTCCTCGAAACCCCCAAAATGGAAGACTGGCCAACATGGAGATCGCCTCCCTAGTCCCATCAACAGGAGAACAGAGTAAGGCCGTTACTAATGCCCACTCCCCAGATTTTGGTCTCCCCAGAAATGAGCTGCATGTGCCAGAACCAGGGCCCTGTCACATCTTCGTCTGCAGATTGATCAGCGGCAGATAGACAATACTTTGTCGAGCAGGACAAGAAACAAGAAACAGGCATTAGGAACTCCAAGAAATGTCTTATCCGCCAGAATTCCCAGACAACAGGGTGACTGATGTGAGCAACTCGAATGTCAGTGGTCAGACTCGGGCATGCTCAATCCGCTGGCCGCATCCAAGTCATCACAAACCATGGCTTCCAGGGCCCCAGCACCGCTCGGCGCTCGGCTGCCCACATAAGTCCCCTGCAACCCATTGCACTGTACGTAATACTTTAGGAACATTGACCGGGGGAAGTGTTTATCTGTCTCCTTGGAGTCTCCGAGCCGGCGACGGTAGTGGAATGGGTAACCCCGCGCGCCCTGCGGTAGGAATAAGGAGCACTCGACAGCTTGTCAGTCGACCAGCCGACCACCGGTGTAAGAGCTGCGACGCTTTCCCGCGGCTATGAATGGCTGCAAGCGGAACTCCTAGCGTCCTGGGCGGAGCAGTGGGTGGAAAGTCAAAAGTGAAGGCTCCTGGCCGCCACGGCCAAGACTTTTTCCTGCTGGTTTTTCCACCCTCTTCCACTCCACCCCCATGTCCAAATTTCGGAGCCCATCCCCGACCCTCGTCTTCGTAGCTCCCGCCGAGCCTCTCGGCAATGCTCGGCGCGGCGCGGCATCCGCCGTGGCCGACCAATGGGCGGGCGGCGAGGTCGCGCCAACGTCGTCCGAGAGTCATGTCTGACGCTGCCAAATGGGCATCTCATCCTCTGGCCTCTTGGTAACGAGCCTTGGACGGGCTTGGGACCTCAAATCCTTTCATCGACGGGCCTTCTGGCTGGCTGCCGACGAGTCCAAAAACTGGAGTTTGGACAGCTATTTGTCTTGTCATTTTCTTCTGTCACCATTGGGGGGGGGGCAATGAAATGCACGGTGCCCTGCGGAGAAACCCTAGGAACGAATCTTCTGCGACAAGAACTCTTCTGGAATCTCCCGATCAACCAAAGGTCGTGGCCGTTGTCGACGTCGTCGTCGACAACATGAGAAATGGTCTGTCGAAACCGCAACGTTGCAAAGTCAGGATGAGGCTCTTCGCGCTTATCCCACAACGCCATGCGTTTTCCCGACGATGGCGCTGGGCGGATGGCGGCGGCATGCCATCGGAAATCAACCTTCCTCGCCGGTTGGTGGCATTCCGCCATTAAAGCCCCGTCGTCACCGCCAAGTTGTTATCCGAGCCAAGGCCAATACCCAGACGAACACCCCGACGCATCGAACTGACTCGGCCAGTCAGTCTCCATCGTCCTATCTCTTGTCGTCTGGAATCGAGGTGTGTGTGTGCCCCCTCCCACTCCCTTCAGACGAGAGTCCCTGGCTCCCAGGAACACTCCTGTTAAAGTCCACTCTTCCTCTCATTTTCGTCTTTATCAATGCCACCTCGGGAATTACACCCCCCCATAGCAGACGACACTAGTCGCGCACGCGCGCCGGCGTCCACACCATATGACTTTGTCTCTCGTCCCTCGAGTCCCACGCCGGTTTGTGACCCTCCCAGTGTCTCGCTCTCACGCATGCGTGCGTGTACCCAAGGCAGATCAGGCAGACCTGGCATTGCCAATCCAGAGCCGCGGATCGACCAAGTCACCCCAAGCCGCCCGGTCCTAATCGAACGCGCGTGGTGGGTAACGCGGGGATGAAATGGATCCTCTTACACCTTCCTTTCGCGTGAAAGATGCCAACTGCTGTGCCCTCTCCCAGCTCTGATTCCCTCCTTGGCGGGAGAGATATGCGTGCCGTGCTCTATCTCGGTGAAATCTCTACTGGCGGCATCTACCAGCCAAAACAGCAAACCGCCCACGCGAGCTGCCTCTGGTTCGCCCCCCTCTCCCCGACGTGTAGCCGAATTGGGTCTTCACACCGCAGACAGCCGGTTCTGGCTCGCCACATGCTGATAGATAGACAAGACTTCCCGGTGCAACCCATGGGATCAGCCTGACCCACGAGCCCGGCTATCTTCACGTATATATTCCTCCCTCGAAGTCGTCGATCCGGGTCGAAGTTCACCTCTCCCTTCTCCCTTCCCCTTCTCAGCGTGGCAGCGATCTTGTTGCGGGCTCGTATATCCAACGTTTCTTGACTCTCCATCTCCAACCCCCTTTCTAGTTTCACCGACGTCGTTTTTGCTTCGCCTAAAGGAACCAGCCCACGATGGAGAAATCGGAATACGGTACCGCCGACAAGGCCGTCCAGGAGAACTCCTCCATGGAGCAGGTCCAGCAGCAACCCTCTGTCACATCGGGGGAGTCTGTCCATGAGAAGAAGCCGTGGTGGCACCCGGTCATCGAGCCAGGTTCCGCCGTGCAGATCATTATCGCCGCCGCCATCGCCGTTGCCATCGGCCTGGGTGTCAAGACCGTCCACCCGGATATCCCTGACGCGGCGACGACCATCCTAATCATCCCCGGTAACCTCTGGCTGCGGTCCCTTAAGGCCGTCGGTATGTATTCCTTGCCCGCCTGTCCTCAGAGATCGTCGTCGGGGTATGTCCTCCAAAGTTTCAGAAACTGACGCGACATGTAGTCTTGCCCCTCATCGTGACGGCCATGATTCTTGCTGTTCAGAAGCTCAAGGAAATCTCCAACGGGGGCGCCAAGCTCGCCAAATGGACCATCGGCTACTACGTCATCACCACCATCGTGGCCATCGTTCATTCCATCATCATGACATCCCAAGTTTGGGCCCGCCTCATGACCGTTGCTTCTGCCGAGTCCATCGCCACGGACAGCATGTCTGCGAAGGACCAAGCGTCGTATGAGGAGCGCAAGGACCAAGACATCCCAGCTACCGTCACTGAGCTCTTCAACTCTTTGATCCCAGCAAACGTTGTCGATGCTCTCGCCTCGGACCACCTCCTCGCCGTTCTTGTCAGTGCTGTCGTCGTGGGCTACCTCATCGACGACCGAGGCGGTCGCTCCTCCATCATCAAGGCGGTGCGTGAGGTCGAGACACTCATCATGGTTATCATCACCTTCCTCATCAAGCTCGCCCCCATCGGTGTCTTCTTCCTCATCCTGCCCAACATGTTCAAGCTCGACATCAACGATATTGGTGTCAACCTGGGCATCCTGATGGGCGGCGCCATCAGCTCGATGTTCTTGCACCTCTTCATCATCCTGCCCCTCATCTTCTTCGCCTTTACGCGCCAGAACCCTTACACTCTGTGGTTCAGCTGTTCGCCCGCTTGGCTGACGGCTTGGGGTACCGCTTCCTCGGCCGCCACCCTTTCCGTCACCATGCGCTGCTGCCGTGAGACACTCAAGATTCCTGAGACTGTCAACAAGTTCGCCGTGCCCCTGGGCTGTCTCGTAAACATGGATGGAACGGCCATCTACTTCCCCATCGTTGTCGTGTTCCTCGCTCAGACACAGGGCCATGTCCTCAACGCGGCGGACTATATCATCATCCTGTTGCTTTCGACCCTGGCTTCCATCGGAACGACGCCCATCCCCAGTTCCTCTCTGGTCTTGACTGTCATGATATCCTCGAGCGTCGGCATCCCGCCCAGTGGGATGTACGGTGTTGTCGTTGCTATTGACTGGTTCATTGACCGATTCCGTACTGCTACTAACGTCAGTGGTGACTTGTTCGCCGCCGTCATCGTCACCAAGATGACTGGCATTACAGACCCTGATGATGGCTCGGAGGATGTCGTTCGGGAATTCAGCCAGAACCAGAATGACGAGCGTGTCTAAGAGTGTTTGGATAAGGTGCCTTGTGAAATCTGAAGAAGGCTATGATGTAGTGTAGAAGCGAATACCACTTTCAATCGATCTTTTGAAGAAACCCAACTTCTTGTGGCACACTATTTCCTCGCAGTGACAGACACACTTGAGCGAGGGCTCTCCCCATCTTATACTAGTTATCTTCTCTCACTTGCCAATGACACATTGTAGCTCCGGTGTCGCACGGTAAAAAGCTGAGAATGCCGCATCAGGATCAAGATGTCTAGGCGGTCCCACCCTTTGCCCTTTCGAGGCCCGAAGACCCGACGCCCCTTATGGCTTGCTCGGCTTCCAGCCAATGATTATTTGTCCGCAATCAGGGGCTAAGAATTTTCAATCCATGGAACAAAGTAAATTCGAAGTCTGCTGTGGGCGCGTTTGGCTTTTGAGTCTCTGGATGGCAGACTGACATTATGTCAATGTCCATATGTTCCTTGGAAACACGGCGAAGTACTAGTTTGCCGCTGAATTATGAAGCTTCAAAGTCATCATGAACCGTGGTACGAAGTCTTCTGCATAGTTTACTGTCCATATTTCGATCATATTCCAATTTCAATACAGTTGGACTAAGGGGATTCAAAGGTATGGCACAAGACCTCTTACTTGGCCAAGCATCGGCTATGACTCATTCGTGTTGTTTGTTCAGCCTTGCATCCACTCGAAACTTGAGACCTTTGAATCGACATTTCGTTGCACTCATGACTAACTACTGTAATAATGTAAATCAGTGCCTTGAAATTCTCATTTACATGCGGCACGTCTCAGTACAAATCCTCAAAGGTGACTCTGTTGCAAATGACTGGGCGATATACACAAACAATCGGTTCCCATCGGTACAATCGTATATTCATGAAACATCACACCTGTTCTTGATAACTGAAATGTATGTTTGTCATCTGTTCCCCTCCAGTTTCCTGTGAGAACTAAGCAGTGGGCGTCACCTTCCTCGTTCTCTTGTTCTCATACCGGTCTAGACGCTTGTTCTCCGTCTCTGTTGCCTCTATCTTCAGCCATCTACAACTCTCGTGACGTCCGATGTAGTTATGGTGCAGGTAGTCCTTGCCTCTGCTCATCATCGCATCCCATTGCCTCTTCGACCGGAAGCGGGGAAGAAGTCGGGCTGATCCGGTTCGGGAATCCAAGTCCTGGACGGCCGGCGGAGGATCCAGAGGCTGGCCAACCTGGGGCTTCGAGGCAGCCCATGTAAGCCGGGATCGCTCACTCCGCCGCAGCAGAGCCTTTCGGTCCGATTCCGTGTTGCCGACGTATGAGGTCCTCAGGTCATACACTGCGTTGAGAGCAGGAATCACATGGTTCGACTCGTCCTTGAAATGCGGCCGCATCAGTTGGCTGTTGTTCACTGAGTGCATGACCAGACCAGTCGTTATGTCGCTCGGTTTCATTTCCAACTTTCGATGTACAGAGATGTCGCTGCGGAAGTGATCGCCCTCCCAGTCCCCCGTCCATCGACTGTTCGGGGCGTCCCAACGGAACCCCGGCCACCACGACGCCGGCGCGTGGCGGTCCCACACGTCGAAGGACACAGTACCGATGTAATACCCATGAGTCGACCTGTCTCCGGCCTCGTACCTTGGCAGCTTAGGGTCCACGCGCGCGACGGGCTGGAAGTATCGCAGCTCAGGGTCCGTCACGAGTAGAATTTGTTTTCCGTCCTGGAATCTCCACAGCCGATAGTCTTCCTGATATGATTACTTTCTATACACCCTCATGTCATACGGGTTTGTTTGTATCCGGAGACTCTTACGTTATGATATCAACTTATTGTTCAAATCGTGAAGTGGCACTGCACAGGGCTGCTTTCTGAGATTCGGGAACAGCCATCGATGTGCATACCTACCTGCTCCCGCCATCGATCAGCAGTGCAAACATTCTGCTTGTAGATGTCTGGCTATAAGCACTAGTTAGCTGTCCCAGTAGGCTTTAAGTAATCACTGTAAGCAGTCCTGCTATAACCGTCATCCTGCTCACCTTGGCTAAATGACAAGCATCAACATTACGATGAGCGGCGGGCATGCAATGTTTCTATTTCTTTTCTTGCCGCGCCCGACCCTTCTACTCCTCAACCCAAGGCAGTGCTTTGTCTCACTTCAGCAAAGTGCTCTTCGTAATATAGACCTCTTCCGCCGTACCGCAGCTTAAGCCACCTCTCCTGTTAGAGTTAACTCACAACTTATTGTCAAGAGGCCCACCGTCTGTAAGGTTAATAGCCTTACTCCTTATGCACTTTCGCAAACCTCACAGATCGACATGTCGTTTCTCTTAATTATGTTCGTGTCCGTAAAGGCCGGGCCGGCTGGCGGGCTGATGATAGATGTTCTTATTCAGAAACATGAGGATAGAATTAAAAGGAATACATCAGAAATTCAATGCTAGGAGTCTTAAGATTTCCCCCATAGAAAGGGGAGCTGCTCCATAATCGATATTTTTCATCACTGTTCTCCGAATGTGAGCTGTCTGGTCGTTGCGTTTTCTTCCGGGAAGGAGTCTCTGTTCCGAGGATTGGAATCACCCAACCTTCCTCGATACAACACCGATTGCCCTTGCCGGCAAGAACCAACCCAACCCTGCTTCTCTCAACAAGCGCCGGCAGCAACACCTTCCCCCTCCGCAGACAGAGAAGAGACATGTCTATGTCATGTCAAAATGTGTCGGAAGATTTCAACAAAGTGGGATACAGCCCCAGTGATGACAAAGCTTAGCTTCCAGATGCTAAAACCATCCGAGTCTGAGGGGCGCTTGACTCTATATGTGGGAGCGGCTTTCTTTTTGTATTTTTCGTGCTCTCTTTGTCTGAGTTTCGTATGGTTTTCCATTTTCTATGCTGCTAAGGTGCATCAAGTGTCAAAACTTCCTCCCTGGCTTTCTTTTTGATGCTATAACCTCACAAGGTGGAATCGCATCCAGGTTTGGGGGCCAAACCGATATATCACCAGGGTTCGTGGACGAATCGAACTCAAACCCTTGGGATTCAAAGGGTGCCGGTACAAAAACACTCAGTCACGGAACCTTGCACTGTGGCATCCTACAGGAGATAGCATGAGTGCTGGAGGAAGCTCGGACGGTTGTTCCTGCCGCTGGTCTTGAGTTCATGGGGGGTTAGTGAAGGTGTCAAAGACACCCGGCTCCCTGTTTCCTTCTATTTCAGCCCACATAGCATTCCTCGCCTTACTAGCCCTGCTTGTCTTGGGCATTACTCAGTCGCCTCAAACGCCAACACTTTTGGCTAAGTACTTTGTTTGAATAACAGGATTCAACGTGAGGGACCAGGCAGCGGCTCTGGCAGGAGCAGAAATATCTTCACACCAGGTATCACTAAGGAGACACTGCGAAACATGTCGCTTTTTCTATGGAATGTAAGGGAATACAGAAAGTACTGGTATTCGAGCTGGCTAAGGAGAAGAAGACGGTAACAGCGCTCACTTCTGTCTTCGATCCGGACCAACCAAGTGGCGATCTCCAACCTGAGCAGTAACCATGTTCACCCACGTCCCTATTTCAGTCGGTGTCAAGCTTTTCCGTGGAAAGGACCTTGAGAGAAACCATCGTCGCGTGACTTACGCTGCAAGGTTTTCGGCTACTTTGGTGGTAGGTTCCGTGAAGCTGTCGCCGAGTCGCTCACACACTCAACGTGCTTATTAGTCGGTTGCGTAGGAGCCATGGCTGTTGAAAGTAGATGGAAGCTAATTTGACTAGAGGGACCTTGAGAGATACCTATGTAGCATACGACATCTCTGTAATTCAGAACACTGGCCAGCAAATGCGAGTTTGCAAAGGCGAGGTTAGTGCTGTCAATCGGCAAAGGCAGCTTCTTCCAGCCTTCAACTTGCTTCTAAAATCCAGCCCAACATCTCCTCACACCTAGGAACAGCCACGATAGAGGTGGTGACGGGAAGTTTCTCCTCCTGCCCATGATACAGGAGAAGGAAGACCGCTCGCTGATGGGATTGTTCTTTTAGGATGTAATGGAGTCATCTTGGGCCAGATAATAGTATGCGACTGGCGGCTCCATGGATTCCACCGCAGTCTGCAGGTGACTCCTCTCTTCCAGCAATTCATGATGCGAACCGTTCTGTTACTTTGGGCAGGTCAAACCGTCGACTGGCAAATATATGTCGTCTTACACCGACTACGACCTCCGGTTTTGATAGTAGGAGTAAGAGTAGCCGGCTGGGCTGACTCTCACGCGAGACAAGAGCAAGTCTCTGTCTAGTGGGAGGGGCTTGGGGATGCTTGAGGTATGCGTGCTACCTGGTATTCAATAAGCACGTTGCTGCTCTACTATCAAATATCTAGACATCACAGTCTCTCAGAGAAGCACCATAAATGTCTCGATATTATCCCTGTTGGGTGGCAGTGGATCCGTCGAGTCCGTTGGGCGGTTAGTTGAAACAACCACCACCGCAATCTTTGCAAGTCTAAGTAGCTTACGCTAGTCAGAAATTCAAGGCGGAGGCACTCAAATGCATGAAGCGAGCCACCTCTCTAGTCATCCACCAATCTAGCTTTTGGGTGTTCTCGGGCGTTGGAAGAGAAAGTGGTGCAACGCACTGGTCACGAGGACGAGGTAGCGGACGTATCATTCATGGAAGAAAGGAAACCATTTCTTGCCCCGTGGACCGCAGGCAAGAGTGTGTCTCACGGAAAAGGGGCAACTAGACCGTTTCCGTTTCGGAATGAGACTTGTTCAACGTCGGGCGGAAGTACACCGGTGGGAAAGTTTGATTTTAAAGTGCCCCTTCAGAGAGCACTCTAGTGTTGGCTTCGCCGTGTCCACTGCACTCGTCGACTAGGAAGAGTTGATACGCCGATTCGACGAGGACACGACTCGAGGCGAATCTCATGGTGTGTGTAAGTTACGGCATGGTGATTCTGAAATTTCTCAGTCAAGGCTTGTCCTTCGAGTTCCGGTCCAGGCTTCTGGTCTTTTCAACGCGCCGTGTGGCCGCAGGACGTGGTCTGCGTCAAGATGGCGACGATCAACAACTGTTCGGCCCCGGAGACTTTCAAGGGCTGGCATCATATCACGTCGTGAGGGGGCACTCACCCAAGTCATGGAGTGTGACTATGTTGACGGCCCTACCTCTCTACAGGAAGCTTGAACTGGGCCAAGTCGTAGATCGACTGAGCCACCGCGTTGCACCACGTCTTGAAGTCCGCTGGATCTGGTCTGTGAGCTGTGGGTATCTGTTGCGTCGGCCGCAAGCCTAAGATCTTGTACGCAAGCTGGGGGTCTCCATGGTCTGGGCAACACCCGAGAATCTCGTCAGTGGTTGATGGTACGGTTTGAGGCCGGACCCAATGGCCGGGAGGGTTCTGGAATTTGTTGGCCAAGCTATTGGCCATGCTGCTCGGCGTTCAGTGGCCTGTGATGATAGGTTTGGGATGGGAAGCCTCAGAAGAAATATCCCAACAGCTTAGATTCGGATTCGGCGTGATGGAGTTGGCATGCACCTCCATGTCCACCTTATTCTATTCGTACATGCGTCTTTATACCATCAGCCTGAAGCTTCCACTGTTGCTTGGGAAAGTATTGTTGCCATCCTTTTTATAGGATTTCTTTGATGAGACGAGCCCTCCACACAGCAAAGGCGATTCACGGGACAAATCAGCAGAAAAGGAAGCCGAACAAGAAAGCCATTGTTGAATACCGGAATTTTCTCCAAGCCGTCCTTTGTTACTTCGTTGTTGTAAAAGCGGGAATGGCAGGCGTCGACGGTTTCTTGAATTCAATTGAATTCAGCGGGAGCCAGTGTCGAAGGGCCAGCCCAGTCGAAAGAGCTGCACAAGGGGTTTTTAGGGTTCTATGCAGATTACCCTCTAGCTGGAGTGTCAAATCAGACAATGGAAAAAACATTCATGGACGAGGCATAAGTAAAAAAAAAGTTGCGGAAGCCAAGTTAGTACTAATGACAAAAACTTTAAAAGAAAACATGAAGCAACATCTATCTTTCCCAAAACTCATGGTCAGAGAACTCCATGTCACTACATCGAACTTGCAAACCCATTTCATCAGGTCAAGTCACCATTCAATCGGGGACGCTGGACAAAAACACCATACTGATTCGATTCGAAGAAATACCCCTAAGCCATCTATCCCAAGACACGCCATGCAATCTCGCCAAGCCCAATGCTTTCTCCCCTCTCGTTCGAATAAAAAGACCTAGAAAGGAAATCACAAATTCTGCTCGCTTTCCTGTTCCTCTAATAGAGAATCATCGCCCCTAATACTCCAAAAGTCTGTGTCCAAAACGGTGCCCATCCATTGTCGCTGTAGCTGTCGTTGAATTTCGATCAAAAGTATAGAGCCCAAGGTAGGTACTGAGAGAAGCCATAGACGTACGGGTGAGTCGGAAGGTCCCTACAGGTTTTGCCCAAAATAGCTCAAAGGAAATACCAATACAAAGACGTCGTACAACAACACCACACAAGCCCAGGCCTTTGGCCCTTGGCTTGGGGCTGGTAATGACTGCAACATGCTCAATGCAGAGGAAGCACAAGAAACTCCAAGCTACCCTTATTGATGGGCTTCGGATGTTATGTGTAATGCTCTTACAATGCAGGCCCCCGCCCTGCCACGCTCGCGAGGTCTCACCTCCTCTCCTGTCCCTCCCACTTCCTCTTCGACCCGCCACTGCCATTGCTCTCGAAGCTCAAGTCAACGCTCCACAGAGAGTCCCACACGACGCTCTTCTTCGTCGGACTCTCGACGCTGGCCCCGCTCCTCTGACGTTGCAGCCTTAGGGGCGATCGAGCTTTCTGACCGAAATCAGTGAGTGTGGCCCAGGAAGGAGAACACAGGAGTAGGAGAGTCTAGGGACCGATGAGGGAATCGATCGTATTTCGTACCTCGGGCGAGCTGGGCCTTTCGTCACCCGCCTGCGCGGGATGGCCCTCTTCCGCGAGCGGGCTCGAAGCCTTTCCAACCTGTCCCGAATGCTCATGTTCATTAGCAGATGATTCAAACGGTCCGTCCTCGGGCGGGCTCGTTTCTGTCGGGGTGTCCGGCGCAACTGCGCGAAGTGAGTTGGTTTCGCTGCCCAACGCGTTGCCCTTGAGCAGCGCCGCACCTCCACCGACGGCGAAGGGGAGAGCCTTCTTCGAGTTGGAACTGCTCCGACGACTCTCGAGACTCTTGCTCAGAGCTTTGCTGACACCTTCAATGCTGTGCGAGTTGGCCCGCTGCTTATCCTTGCCGTTTGCCTGCGCGTGGGTGTGCATATCCGCCATGGCCTCGACATTGTTTGCTGCGATCGTAGACTTGCCCAGTCCAGGTGTGGCGGGGGCACCGGGCTTATCTTCGTGTGCATCGATGAGATACCATCGCAAGCCGTCAGAAAGCTGGAACGGGTTGTCGTCCTCCTCGCCATTGATAGAGTCATTGTCGGGTAGTTGCTTGTGCAAGCTCTTCGAAAGATCCACCACGCGTTCCTGTATCCGAGTGATGCGAGCGACAAGCCATTCACGAGAGCGGAGACGATGAGCATCGGTCTCTCGTAAGAAGTAGTGAGGGAAGCCCACGTTGAACGCAGCCCAGGCACCGGCTGTTTGGTTTCTTGTGGGGAGGAACAAGGCGAGGTCTCCTTCCTTGAAATGCTTGAAGGCAATCTTCTCATGCGAGTCCCTTTGCAGGGTATGCGCCTTCTCCCTGTAAGCGCGCGCATCTCGTTGAAGTTTCCGAGCGAGATGCTCGACATCCTTGACACGCCTGTAGACCGTCTCGGCAAATAGGTCCATGTCGAAGCTACCCAAACGTCTCATGAAGGCTTCGTACTTGTCCGTCTCTGCGTCGGTGTCTTCCGTGCCGTTCATCCAATACAATAACTCGAGATCGGTGCTATCGGCCAAAGTTCGATTGGTGAGCATGCCAGAGCGACGGATCATGGATTGGCCAGGGTCCGAAGAGTCGTTAGCATTGTGGATCTGGCTCATGGTGCCTCTCTCAGACCTTGGGACCTTCTGTATCATCATCGTTGAGTCTTGGCGGGTGACCGCAAAACCCAATCGTTCCAAAAGTCGGCAGAGTCTGTCGTTTTGAGAGTAGAGGCGCTGCGTCAGATCCTTGGTCTTCTCAGATCTAGACTCAAAATGGCCAAGGACAGTCGTGAGCTTGGCTTGGGACTTTTCCATCTTCTCCTTGTAAAGCCGAAGCTCCTCTTCCAGACTACCGACTTGGGATTGCCGGGACGCGAGTTCCTCGGTGATGGAGCTGATCCGCTCCTCTTCCTCGTCCAATTTCTTTCGAAGGCTTTCCGAGCCCGTTTCGCCATCGGCAATCTTGGCGCGAAGTCGATCCAGCTGCTCCCGGCTCTCGGCAGCTTCTTGCTCAAGGGCACCCACCTTGGCCTTCTCCTCGCCCAAATTCTCTCTCAGATGTCTAGAGTTGTCCTCTTCGAAGGAAAGCTTGTCCTTTGTTTCAGAGATCTCAACCTTCAAGGCCTTGATGTGCTCCTCGGCCTGCTCAAGATCGGTCTTGAGGATGGATCTGTCGCTCTCCAGAGTCTTCATATTGGCTGCGACATCTGTAGCTCGGTATACAAGTGCATCGATGAGATCATTCAGGTCCTCGGTGGTGTCGTCATTTGGAGACAGCTGGTCGTGAACATCGCGAAGTGCCTTCAGTTGTGCATAGGCGGTCTCCTGGGTAGAACTCAAGACCTTGGCTAGCTTTCTCGCCTCGTCGTTCGCCGTCTGGAGTTGTCTATCGAGCGACTCATTTTGTTCTCTCTGGAGTCGTGCCTCGTTGCGCAGGAATTCAACTTGTCCTTGGGTCTTGAGCGCCTCGTCCTTCTGCTCCTTCTGCAACCTCTCGACCTCCGCCTCCAGGTCGTGCATCCTCTCGATGTAAGTAGCCTTTTCGTTCTCTCGAGATTCGCCAAAGTTTTCAATCTCATCTTCGGTATCCTCGATGCGGGCCTTGAGCCCCTTGATCTCATTCTCGAGTGACTTGCGCTCTTCAACAAACTCCCGTTGCAGGGCCTCCATATTCTCGAGGAGTTCCTTTTTGGTGGAGTTGGCCTCCTCCATCCGGTCCTTGACGTCGTCGTGGGCGGTGGCCCGGACGCTAAGGTCTCTTTCGAAAGCTGCACACTTCTCTTTCTCTGCATTGAGTTCACTTTCAAGCTGTTGGATTCTTTGCGACTGAGACTCTGAATTGTCGGATGCCGGGCGGTTATCAAGTTCATTTTCGAGTTGCTGTATTCTCTGGGTCAAGGCTTCCGAGTTGTCGGAAGATCGGCGGCTATTCAGTTCGTTTTCCAGCTGTTGAATCCTTTGCAGTAGTGCCTCCGAGTTGCTTGTCGAACGACGATTGTCCTCCGAGGGTGCCGTCGACTTGATCGAGTTTGTCGAATCGTTTCTTTCGTGGCCAAATAGACCTCCGATGCCGGGTCGAGACGCCGCACTTTGCCTATGGAGCAAGTCTTCCAACCTCCGCACCCGGCTCTCAGCCGTCTTTAGCTTATTTTCCAGCTTCGACTTGTCGTCTTGAAGACTGCGAAGCAGATCGTCATCGCCGCGGATCATCAAGCCGCTTCGTCCAAGGGCAGCCTCATGAACACTACCGTTCTTGAAGGCCTTCAACCTCTTCGATTGCTGCTTCGTGGGGCTGCTCAGCTCATTGACCAGCTTTGTCACGTCATCAATGATGTCGACTTCGGCCTGTTGTCTTTGAAGGTGCTCCAAAAACTCCTCCAAGTCACGCTTGACCATGCTTGGCCACGTTTCCTCTTCACCAAGCAAGTTGACCTCAAGACCCAAGATATTGGCTTCAACCTTGTCAGGGCCGTACATGCTGCCGACCATTCTGTGCCATTTCCTCCGCCTCTTCGATTCCTCATCTTGAAACAACGCCATCTCGTTGGCCAGCGTTGATGAATCAGTTTTGATCTTGTCGGACCACTCACGGCGACGTACTGCTTCGGAAACGAAGGAGGCGTACATGTACGGGAGCTGGTGAATGAGTCGTAGGTAGTCAAACGTCGTCATGTCGTCTTCGGCCTGGTTCAGAACGCTAATCTGATTTCTAACGCTGCTGTGTAATGTGGTAATTTCAGTGATGTTGCGCATAAAATCGATGCAATCGGAGGCAATGGCGTTTCGCGCCTGCGTGACGTATTGCAGCATGTCATCCATCTCCGCGGCACGCTTTTTCAAGCTGGGTATCAAACGCGACGTGTGGTTCTCCGCCGTCCGCGATGCCTGGAGGACGTTGGGCTGCGTGTCAGAGTACTCTAGCACGATATGGTAGTCTGTGTCGATCTTTTTGGCCACGGCTTCGAGGTCCTGGAGTAACTGCGGCGCCTCGCCGCTATGTGATAGAGCAGATCGACCAACAAGGTTGTCAAAGTCCCCGATCAGCTGCTCCAGCGCCCCGTACATCCTGTCCGCAGCCTTGTCCAGATCCGCGGCCTTGGTACTGAATTTCTTCAACGACGATGGCGCCAAACGTCCCGACTTCTTCGCCGTGTCTTGCTCGATCAGGTCTTCGAGTGTCGTCTGCTTCTTGTTGAGGTCTCGGGAGGTCATGAAGCGGACCATGGCGGCAGAGATGGGTACGCTGCGCGCAATGGTGAGGTAGTGCTCCCAGTTCTCAGCGAGCTGCTCATACTCGTCCAGCGCGGGCTGCACCCACTTCTTCAGCTCGGCATACTTCGGTTCGATCTGCTTCACACTAATTTCCAGATTGGCCACTGCCGCATCGAGGCACTTGATAATGACGTCCATCTCGCCGTATCGCTCCTGGATCTCGGTCGCCATACGAGCCGAGTCCTTGACGATGCCGAGGGCCCATGCCTGGCGCTCCTTGTAGAGAGCTTGCCATTCCGACAGTACGCGGATGTTGCCGATGTAGTTGGGGGCGTTTGGGACGGAGTACCGTTTGGGGAGAGGCAGTTCGGACTTGGGAGACGAGGCGTTGCCGGGGGAGTTGGGTTGCGATAACCGGATGTCGTAGATGTAAATCTCCGTCTGCATAGCGGTCAGCAGGATCCTTGTACTCAGAGGAAGAGGCGTGCCATACTTCCTGGTGAAGAGTCTGCAGCTTGACACTTCGTCCTTGGGCAGTCAAAGCAACAACCTGATGCGCCGGAATCGACGTTTGCCTTGCGATCCAGGCCTTGAGATCATCGAGCCTGCAACAGATCAGTCAGCCTTTCCTGGTCCCCCGTCTCGAGACCGCAGGCAACAGTAACATACGCTGAGAACTGCGTCGTGTCTACCTGCAGGCGCTGGCCCGTATGGGCTATCAACACCTGCGTCGCCATCACCGGGACATCGCCGAGCGGAAGCTGCGATAGCTAGCCCGCTTTGGCCTTTGCAGCAATATCACTGGGGCTTGTCGTAGCTAGGTGAGAATGTCGGTCACGTCGCCCAAGTTGAGGCAAGTTGGGCGTGCACTTTTCGCCTTCTTCGTGTGTTCGTTGATGCTGTTGTCTTCGCCAGGCACCGGACAAGGAAAGGAAGAAAAAAAAGGCACGTAGGAACACCTGTTGTTGCAAGGCGCGAGCGAGGGTTCGTTCGCCGGTTTCCAAAGATGACCGCTGAGGCGCCCTCCGGAGCTCGTGCAGGCTGCAAACCCGCTAAAAACCTCGGAGAGGCATAGCGTGATGTCGCCTCGTGATCCCTGTTGTCATATGATTGGGTCGTTTGCTGCTCACCAGCCACAGATAAGATAATGTCATCGGAGAAGAGGCTGAAGACGAGGTCACTGGCCACAACTCAAACTCACTTCCTGGCTCCATGTCCGGAACCGAACCCAGGGCCACCAGATCCCACGACTCGGGCGAGAGAGTGTGCTTTGAGTCGTGTGTCGCATTCCGGGAGGCGGGGCATTGAGAATCGGACACCGGACTCAGTCAAGTTAACTTTTGCCATCTGATGCCAAACACCGATCCGACCATGAATGAGCCGCAAGACCAGAGGACGGCCGAGCAAGCCACCAATGCGCCGACTTTACTACTGTCGGAGGATGAGCATCGCGTCCTGGCGCTCTACGATGAACTCCACGACCTCGAGGTGAAAGTTGCACTCATTAAAGCACAGCAGAGTTACAAGCCAGGTACTTCACTTACGTGGTGAATCTCTTCAGTCGGTATTTTCTGACAGTTTTTTTTTGTTTGTTTTTTACAGATTCTTCAATACAAAACACCGAAGAGAATGTGCGACAGGCACAACAGGACGCGGCAAAGGCACGTGCCGGATGGCTGCTGAGGAACGACATCACAGATAGCGTCATCACGGCCAACCCAATTCTCAAAGCCGTCCATAGCAGCACGCATTCCACGCCCATAGAAACGTTGGTTATATCCTCACATCTCACTCCTGGACCTGCAAGTACACTCGGAACGATAGCTAATACCACCTAGTGACCTCCTCCCGCACGTTCGTGCCCGCGACACCGCTTCAGTCGCGCTCTCGGAAACCTCCTCTGACATCCGTGCCGCCGTCAATGAGCTCACCGACGTCGAGGCCGAGAGCCTGCGGGTGGGTCGGCGGAATGTCGAGCTCGCGGCCGAGATCCTCCGGCTGACCGAGGAGGCGGAGATGAGGCGGGCGGGCGAGACGGACGACGCCGCCGTGCAGGCGGATATGGCTAGGCTGCAGGCCGAGGTTAAGGCCAGCAGGCAGCGTTGGAAGGTCATGAAGGGCACAGCCAGCGCCATAATCGTCGGCAGCGGCATCGATTGGACTAGGGATGAAGCGCTGACGGATATCGTATTGGATCCTGAGGATGAGTGATGATGCTCCTGAATCGCCAAGATGGCGGGAAAGGCACCAAATCGAGCGTGCTAGGAGCGAGGAGCGAGGGCATGGTTATGCGGCGATGCCATGAGATCGGCGAGCTCGTGTGTAACAACCGGCATGATTCTGCCATCAACATGTTGACGAAGCAACCTCACCTTGCGTCACATCGAGGACCTAGGCCGTCCATAACGGCAAACGACGGTGGGAACCACACAGCTTGAACCGTTCGTCAAGAGGGAGTGGACCGTGGTTGAGCCATCGGTACCTGTCGATAGGGAGCAGCATTCACCTCAACCCGCGATGCACAGTACGCATGCAGGTACGGCCCCTCTCAGGCAAGCGATGGCCGCGTTACGGGCGGGCCGGTCGGGCCAAATGGGAACCCCCAGATCACGGTGCTTGCCCTGCCCTGCGCACGATCGATCAATCATCGCCATTTGCACAGCACACCGGCACTTGAAGCGTCACTTTGGTCACCAAGCTCGCGGTGTCTTCGGCCCCTGCCGTTCTCCACACAAGATCCTCGCCACTCAGAAGCTCTCATGACGCTTGACAGGGCTTAGTGCGACCCGGACGCTATGACCACCGCGATGCGGAACAACAATCACGTGGGTGGAACTTGGCTCCGAGATCTGCTTCTGCGGCCGATGCTTGAGCTCCGAACGGATATCGTCTGCCGGCATTAGGTGCTATCTGTACAGAGTAGAAACTCTGAAATGTGCAAAGGGTTTTGTTTTCTTTGATGAAACGTGTTTCAATACCCATTTGATAAAGGTGATGCGGGCATTAGGGGGGACATTCGCAGCACGACAAAAGCATTCTATGCTCACTAGCGATTTTGTGAATCTCCATGTTGCCAGCCGTCTCACGCGTCAAAGTGGACGTGCAATGCGCGTGTCCAAGCCCTTCGCGCAACGACGCAAGAGACACGCTCTTCCGGGTTAGGTAATCAGCGTCAGGCGGCTGGATCTGTCAAGAAGAAGAGAGGAGGAGGAGGGAAACTGGGACTGAAAGTTGGGGGGAGTGCACAGCTCCCCGACAGTCGAGCTCTGCACCGGATCAGCCAGGAGACCCAGGAGGGAGTGGAGCTGGCTGGCGTTGAGCTACACTCTCCATGTACATTCGCGTGCAGGTCGTCTGGTGTGAGCGACTTGAATGTTTGGCTTGGGAGGGGGTGTGTGTGAGTGAGAGTGCGAGAGTCTGCGGTCAGGGAGGGCCAGAATTGCCGGGGGAGCATCAGGTACAGCACAGTATCAGCAAGGCAGAGGCGACTCGACCAGCCAAATTGCCAGGCTCCGTGTATCCGCTGCAAGTCGTGGGTACTTTGCGCACTTTCCTCGCCAGTCCGTTACCACCGCCTTCCCAGCGCCAGCCCAGCCAAACAGGGAACAAGCGGGCAAAAGCAAAAATGGCTGGCCCCGGCGGCCTGTCTGGAATGGCGCGGAAACGCCCTCCTGCTGGCACAAGCTGGCAGACACCGGATGGTCTGGTCGTCCGGCCCATGGCAAAAAGCTGTGCCGGCTCGTGAATTTGCAAAGGAGGCCTGCATTGGGCGTCGTGGGTGCGCATTGGGTGCATTGGTGCGGGGGGCCGTCTCCGACTGTCCTGCAGGCATCACCCAGTCTACTGTCTCAAGGTACAGGACGCACCCGCACATTTTGTGCGCATGACGAAGTATTCCCACTCTTCCACTATGCCGAGAGCGTTGCACTGCCTGGATGCCCGCCGTACTAAACGATGGATTCGTGCTGCGTAGCATGAACGATTCAGGAGTGCCTGGCGTCGGCTGTCGGTTGCTGGCGCGGTCACCACGCCTCGGGAGAGCTCTGCTCAGAGCGGGAGTGAGTGAGCCGAGGCATGGCATAGCCAAGTCGTGATCTTGGTGGGCATCATCATCAACGACCAGCTGGTGGTATTCGACCGTCGGTGCCTCAGCTCGTACTCGATCAGTGAGAGACTTCACAGAAAAAGATAATCTGTGTCATCTACTGTTAGTAAGTGGTTCGAAGGCGTCCTGCACGTGCAGCTCCTCTCCGATGAGAGCGAGAAGGGACGAGAAGATAATGCAGAGGTAGGCTGGGGAGTCCAGAGTGGACTGTGAGCTGCGCGTGGGAGTGATTGGGCGCACCCGCCCAAGCTGATTCTGAATTTGGTGGACCAGGTCGGCGGTACCTTGGACTATGTAGCGATACATGGCAATCTCGTATGACAGTACATGGGGCGTATGCATGAATCAAGTACCCAGGATCCGTTTCGGCCGGCGACCAGTTTGAATACCATCTCCAATACCCATCAGTCATCGTGACTGCCGACCGTCGTTCCATTGTCGCATCTCCCTGAGCAACGGAATGCTGTCCGCCGGGTAGCCTGCTGCCTTGCGAGTCGTCCTCATCAAGCAAACCGATGAGCCTCGGGTATCACCAAGATGGCGGGTGTCTCTGTTTCCCTGCAGAATTGGAGTGGTGAATTATACAGGTACCAAGCGGCGAGGTCCAGATGAACTGGACCCTCGACAGCTGGAGTCCACAGATGGGGTTGTACGATGCTGCCGCGACTCCCGTAAGCTTTCAAGGAGCTCGTCCAAGCCGTGTCGGAGCTGGTGGGTGGGCTTCGCGCCAGAACTCAGCTAATGGTGTTGCATTTTAGGCCTCGTTGGAAAGCCAACACTGACTTAGCCGTGTGTATCCCGTCTGACCGCGTGGACTGGCAACCCAGGGCGAGCCAGACACGGTACGTTTGTCAAAAAATGAACTCTGTGCCGGTGGTACATGTGGGCTTGGTGTGCTTGGGGAGCAATCCCTTTGGGTGTAATGATGATGGGACAAGGCACTTCTCGAGAGGGGGAATGCCGCAAAGTGTGTCGAATGGTGTTTTAGTGTGGGCGAAACTGCGCAGCAACATCCAGGGAGCGTGGGCACTCGCACAGTGTGCCGGAGTGTAAGTGGTTGTGCTTCACCTCTCTCCCTCGTCGACTCCTCAGCTGCCCACAAGTGCCCCGTTGATCTCTCTCACTCATGTCCTTGTTGTCTCGTAAGCATAGGTGAAAAATAAAAATAAAAACCCTTTGAGAAGCATGTCAGCAAACGGCGCTAGGAGGGCGACATCTTCAACATGAGGTCACCAACACCCACAGCCCCAGCAAAGCGCAAGTGATGAGCGACATAGTGTGTACGGAGGACAGGCTGGTGTATGCCACGGAGAAAGTTTGCTCTGAGTGGTGTATGTAGGAAGTGAAGCCGTTCCAGGAACCCAGTTCAGGAGTAGTTGCAGGTCAGGTGTAGGACACTAGCACAGGACATCTCTGATCTGCCATTGGATTTGCCGCAGTAAGACGCGATGTCTACTTTGAGTAAAGGGTAGCCGAATGGACGGTAAGGTGCTGTGGTCTGAGGCGAAGCTGGCGACCAGCTCAAGCTCCGTCGTCCCCGTGCGCCGTGGGGCTTTCTTTCAGGACAAGAGCAAGTAAGGTACGCAAAGTGCATTACCCGAGGTTGGGGTATGACGACTGGTCGGGGGATCCCTTAGCGCCTGTGAGTGTGATGAAGGAAATGCCTGGTTCAGACCAAGTCCAGTCGGTCGCAGCAGGCTTGTAGCTGCGCGTCCTTTCCGTGACCTGGATGTACCCGCACTCCATCTCCATGCTGCCAATGCTTGATGGCATTGCATCAAAGGTGAGGAGTAGAGGAAGGAGGGTGTGGGTAACGTAGGGTAGCGGGGGGACTTGGTGCAAGACATGGACAGTTTTTGGAATGGTGTTGGGTAAATAGATGAAGTGACAAGATGCGTGTCGATAGCTTTCAATCGGTGTAAGTGGATGGCTGGGGACGGTCGACGTCGAAGATGAAAATGGAGAAAACACCAATCACCGACATTTAGCAGCGGCTGCAATAGTCCACTTGGGGGTCGGGAATGGCACGACCTGGAAAGATGGGCGAAGGGTGATCCGTGTGCGCAGTGACAGTCGCAGAGACACGAGGACAGCTTGGACAAAAGGCAGAGGAAAGAAGGTGGGGTCGGCGGAAGACGCAAGATGCTTCAAGAGCAAACCACACCTCATCTCGAGCGGGCGAAGACCAGCAAACGGAGCGAAAGAGAGGCGCGTCTAAGTACACAGTGCGAAACTCGGATATAAAACAGAGGTACAAAGAGGATGTACAGTACTTCGGTGCGGAGTTTTGCGCGCGCTTTGTACCTGTACAGTACCACACAATAATAGCAGCGGCAAACCAAATAAAGGGAAGCAAGGTGGTCAGGACCGAGGAAGGTGTGGTGCTGGCCAGTGGCAGGAGCGAGTGGGAAGGAACAGAGATACCATCGTAGGCAAGACAACGCAGGCAGAGGACGGAAGGAAGGACAAGGCAAGGAGGGGAGGAAGGCCCCTTCTCTGCTTCTTCTTGCCGCTCGCGCGACTGTTGTCGCCGTCGCTCCTGCTTCTGCCTTGTCCCCCTTGCTGACTGCTGCTGCTGCTCCTACCCTTACACTTCCGTGTCGTATGCGCAAATTGCCCACGCCTGACCCGGACTGGTTTGGTCGACTGTGACTATGGGCTGGCGGAGGAGGAGGAGTTGGGAGTGAGGTGTGTTGGATTGGTTGCGTGCGGGCACTCGCTGCAGATTAGGCAAGTATCATTCCGTCCTAGCCAAGGTACTGAGGTACTTGGGCCATTGTATCCGTCGCTGGATTGCTGGTGGTGTAGTTTGCCCTCCCCCTGGAAAAAAGAACAGACGACAAGAGGGGGGTAAAGTGAGGGAAAGAAAAGGCAAGGTACTTTCCCTGGTAGTGTCCGTAGCAAGGTACCTTTTACTTTGAGGGTGGGCGCGGGCGTAGACTTGGACTTGGACTTGGACGGTGATGGGAGGATGAGGAAGGGGAAAAGGGAAGGGACACTGGAGCAGAGGGAAGGGGGCACTCCTCGACAGTCAGGGAGGGAAGGCGCGCCCACCCTTCCTTCCCTTCCTGTTGCGCCTTCCCCTCTCTTGCCTCTCCTTGCCTCTCCTCTTTTTTTTTCTTCGCGTGCGTGTGCCCAGTGTTGCTGGTGCCGGTACCAGTGCCAGTGCGCAGACCTCTTTTTTGGTACGGATACCTACCCAGACACCCACAGCCATTCAGCAGCCAGCTGGAGCACCAGCGGGCAGCAGCCAGCCAGTCCGCCCGCCCGCCCTCCAGACAGACACCCAGACTCCCAGACAAGTGACAAGGCCGCCGGCCAGAGGGGAGGTGATCCAAGGCGAAAGAGGAGGAAGGACCAAGGTGACCCCCCTCCCACCTGGACGCCCCCCCGTCTCCTTGCCAGTCTTTGCCAGTCCCAGACTTCCCAGCAAAAACAAGTGCACCCAGGCGCGTTGCTCCCGCACAATCACTCCCCCATAGTAAAAAGGCTGCTTGGCCCTCCCCCCATACATTTTTCCTCCCTCTTCTTCTCCCATACAAATCTCCCACCCAAATCCTCCTCTCATACAATCCGCACTCTCGCAATACCACACATTGCAGCCTACGCGCACTCAACCTGTGAGTACCGTCCGCCCATATCGCCCAACCCCATCAGCACCGCAAACACCTGCGCAACACTTTGTTTTACTATTCTCAACGTCGGTGCCATTTTGGACTCGTCGCCTCGATTCGCAACACCCAGAAATCGCTTTTTATTTATTTACAAAGTCGGTATCGTGGGTGTGGTCGAACGAGGAGCTTCCAACTTGGCGTGCACCTCTTGAGCTCTTATCGAGCACCTTTCATCTACATCGAGCATCGTCCAGAGAGCTTTCCAGCTAACAAGAGCTTGACGCGTCCAGAACACCTCAACCACAACACTCTCTCAACCTTCCAAAACCACCTTCAGGTATGCTTTACGATTCCTCTTCGGCGACTTTGAGCTTCAAATCGCAATTACTTCGCGTTGCGGAGTACAATTGCATATGCGCCTCAGCACCACGCGTTGGGTCCCGCTCCAGAGCGGCCCATCTGCATCGCACTTTCCCTCGCGCCACGACTGCGACCATGTTGTCCAGTCAGGCCGCAAAAATTCAACCCTACACCCGATCCCCTCACTATCCATCATCAATCATTTCGCTTCATCTTCACCATGGAGCAGAGTGATTAACCATTCGTCTTCCAGGTACCCAAAATGCCCAAGGCTGCTACTAAGCGAGGCGCGGCCGGCAAGGTCGACAAGAAGCGCGCGAAGAAGGGTACGTTACTACCACCGCTCCTATCCGTCCCTCAAGCGCGAGACGGGCCCAAGGTCAGGGCTCGGGTGTCCATGTATCGAGCAGGTCGAGGATAGGTTCATCCAAACCTATCTTCTGCTGTCGGTTGATCCTGGCTTACATGCCCTGCCGCTTGCATCGTGTCTCGTGCATTCAGACGCGCCACTTCTCAAGCTCTGTCGGCTAACACGTCTAGACCCCAACGCCCCCAAGCGTGGTCTGTCCGCTTACATGTTCTTCGCCAACGAGCAGCGCGAGAACGTCCGTGAGGAGAACCCCGGTATCTCGTTTGGCCAGGTCGGCAAGATCCTCGGTGAGCGCTGGAAGGCTCTCAACGATAAGCAGCGTGCCCCCTACGAGGCGAAGGCTGCCACCGACAAGAAGCGCTACGAGGACGAGAAGCAGGCCTACAACGTAAGACACCCTCGCCCCCCCTTGTTCCATGGTTGTGTAGTGCTGAAGCTAATTAGTCCATCTGAAGGCCGAACAAGAGGAGGATGAGTCCTCTTGATTGCTGTATTTCTGTTGCTTCTCGGTCCGAATGGGGTGGCGTTGAGTTACTTTCCCGCACATCCTTCGGACTTTCCTTGTAACTTTGGGCTCGGCGGTGTATGATGGGATTGAAATGGGTTGCTTTTCTCGTTATTCAGGATCGGCAGGATGGGCGATACGAGGCAGGCGACGCTTCTAAGCCGCCCCGCATCCGTAGGAGAGCTGGTCATACCGCCAGTCGCGGAACGGAACTGTTCACGATTGGAACTAAATGACATTTGACGGCTCACGTTGACAAACTTGTATGACTATTCCCTTTTGCTTCATTCCCTGTGTGTGTATCTGAACCCGTGAGGCAATATGACCACGCACCAATCGCAGTGCAGGGTGTCATCCATGCCCTTGTCACAAGGGTAGCTCTCTGGATCCAGGGATCTGGGTTGAAGGGACCTTATCTTCGTCAGCCATGTAAGGGTCTACATGGTCGCGGCCCGTCCGACATGCTGCAGATTGGCTCGGGCACATTGCTTAAACTTGAAATAGATCGACTTGAGCAACAAATGGGAGGTGCTCGAGGCCAGTCGATTGTGGTGCCGGAGCGACGGCCAGAGATGAATGGACCAAGTTGTGTGGCTCTGTTTGGATACCTTGAGCGTTTCCCTTCCCGCTGTTGCGCGATTGGGTCCGGGATGTGAGTCAAGGTGACCCTCTTCAGTCACCGACGAGCTTGCTGGTGAGAGGTGGAGACCTTTGTGGCTGATCTCCATTTGGGGCCGCCGCCCCCCGGCCCGTTTGCCGAGGGGGAGAATACCTGCTGCGGGTTGGTGGCTGCATCTTCCAACCCAATCCATGCCCTTGAGTGACCTGATGTTAGGGAGGCAGGAACGGGTGAAGTGAGGCTGTCTGCCCTGCCTTCTATCCCATGGGCAGAGAGAACATGGCGTGCAGGCGATGCAAGATGGATGTGGATGCCTAAGTTGGGAAAATTGTCGCCTCTGCGGTCTTGCCCCGGTCCGATAGCTTGACTCTGGCCTTCAACTTCATAAACAGCCCACCGTCGCTATGTCTGTGGTGTTGTTCTCTTTCCTTGCCAACTTCCATTCATCAACACATCTCCGAGTCTGCTGACATGGAGTCACCGGGCTTATCACCATTACCATCACCAACACCACGGACTCAAACCCTAGTTATGCTTTAGAGTGCAACTCGCGGTAGCAGCTTTCAGCCATCGCACGATACGTTCGCAGCGGGTGCCGACAACAACTGTAGTCGCTCCCAAGGATCCCCGGATTGGTCGGCCGGTCCTCCAAAAATCGACGACGATAGCCGATCGTGTCCCGGTCCAGTGGGCCTTTTTCGCTTCGGATGGGCAGGTGAATGAATGCCTTGCTGAAGGCCAGCCCACGATGTTCGTAAGCTTGATTGCCATCTTATCTCGAACTGGGGATACCTCACCTCGCCGGGAGTCTCTGTGCTTTGCACCATTGGCCGACAAAGCACGACAGTATAAAGGCGGTTGACATCTCACATGCGTTGCGGAGACGAGACGATTTATTCAAGTTGCATCATTCGCTCAATCAATACAGGAGGACGTGGCATCGAAATGTCGCATCTCATCACATCATGTCCCATACCCGCCAAGACTCGCCCCTCAAATCGACTTCGACGCTTACTCGATACCCCAAGCCCTCTTGTTCCTTTCCTCCGTCAATCCAGCCTGTCGGTATACTGGAGCGTTCTCCAAATCTCTCCAAATCAAGCAGAGGTGCAACTTTACCTCTTCAAACAACTTTTCCTGCTTCTGTTCGAGAAGGATTCTCTCCTCACTGGGATGGCCGGACAGTTGCTTCATTCCGTAACCAGACGCCGATGTTCCCATAGGTTCCCCGGAGGGTCTCTGCTAAAAGCAGGTGCTTGCCTGCACAACTTATGCAAGTGCTAAATATCCAAGCGTTACCCCCGCCGGCTCCGGCCCGGCCTTATTCGTCCGCCGTTCCAACTTGGACGTTCCTAATGCATGCAGAGGGGGAACCATACAGGCCCATGGGGTCATCCCCAGCAGTCGTGGCATTCTCTGGCTAGTCGGTTGCCAGATCGATATGTGTTGAGCCCACACATGTTGCTTTGCCAGTAGTCTGGCGTACATGCCCTGCTCCTCACTTCCCAGACGTTCCTGGACTTCCTCGCGAGTGCTTGTTGGCAGGCTTCGAACCCGCACAGTTCGCGCTATTCGGCCTGATTGACAACACATGCACCAGTCACTTAGTTTGATGATGCGGGATTGCTTCTCTCTTGTTGTGCGGCGAGCGCGTTCGGTTTCCATTGAAAGCGAACCATGAAGCCAAATTCAACTTCTTCCAGAGCCACATTCTCAGCCCTGCCAGCCCCGAAAACCCAAGGGGGGTTGCCAAACAACGCACGACGAATTGCAACCGCTCTATACATCAGACAAATATCAGTAACCAGTATACGAAGACCACGGGACGCTGTACACGTCAGATGGGAACAACCGGTATTTGGGTTCGTACAGCCAGCACAGAGAACTACATCTGAAGTTTGACGGTGTGGTGGCGTGTGTTTTTCCGGCTGGCCGTCAAAATCGAGACCTGCAGCTCCGAATCGCAGTTGCAGCTGCTTCCCGCCCATCAAGCGGCCACGACTAGGGCCACTACATTATTACTGCATAGATGACCATGCCGGGCACAGGAGGCGGGACTTCTCTTTTTCTCTCTTCTTCCCTCTGACCGGCATTCATACCGCTGCTGACTCCGGTCAGTATATCGCCAAACCCTTGTGAGCCGCTAACGGCTTTGTTCAACTATTAATTAGGGACATTGCTCGGATCAGACGGTAATATCGAAAATACACGAGAAATCCACAGTGAGGACCCGCACGGAACGGCAAAGGTGGTTGCAGCCACAAACCCGTCTCACTGGTTTGCTTGGTTCGTGAGACGATGGAGCCGTGAGAGGCGAACGTCGCCAGTTAGGCTCCGCCCATTGAAATATTCGCCAACATGGAACAAAGCCTTCAAAAGATCGACTACCGCCTGCTCAAGGGCTGTTGTCTCGAGGCCGAGCGCGCTGAAATCGTGTCGGTGAGCCTGGAAGGGCTTCGAATGGCCCTCCCTGAGTCCTATGGCGGCCCCATCAATGCTCTAGTTGCAGAAATGCGGAAGTGTGCAAGGTTACTGAGGGACTTGGCTGACCTTTCGCAAATCCATTTCAACCGAGTGCCTATTCTGCTCAACTATCTTCAGATCATTCTCCCATGTCTGTCCAGGACACTTCGCGATATCAACGACTACTACGAGGATCGCACCGTGAGCAAAGACATCCGATGGCGGAAGATGTATCACAAGATGTCGCAGGAGGTTGGCGGCCTACCACTTCCACAGCGTTTCACGCTTTACAATCACTTTCTGGATTGTTTGAGACAGCTCCTGGTCATGTAGGTCGCATGTCACTCCGTGAGCACCAAGAGATGGCAAGGTACTAGCAATCATACAGGTCGCCCCAGTTTGATCTCAACGGCTTGGAGTCATTACGAACAAGGATAATCGAGATGCGAGAAGCAAGAGGGCTGGGTAAAGTGTCCAAAATCTCCAAGTGAACGTACCACTAACACGCCTCCCAGTCACGCCTACCCAAGTTGGACCTGTTCTCCGACCAGAGACTTTGTTAATGCCGGCGACTCAAGACCCCGTACGTTCTTTTCGCCAAGATGAAGAGATTGTCCTAACATGGACTCCCTAGACGGTGCACTGGGCAGAACAGATATTCTCTCTGCCGCTGCCATCTCGAACGGCCCTGAAGCATAATAGAACTTCGAGAGCTTATGGCCCTTTCCAAGCATGGGGTCAACTGAACATCCCCAAGGAAACCAAGATGCTCTTCCGAAGGCATTGTGACGGACTTCCACGCTGTACGGCGTCTGCTAACGTTAACACTAGGCCCTTTGACGAAGATCGCCTCGCGCTGATGACTTATCTCAACCTGGTCAACCACACGCCTTATATCCTGCTTAGGACATACCACTTGGGAGCTCCGTGGTTCTCTCTTCGCGGAACCCACGAGCTCGTCATCCAACGCGAAGAAAACTGCCTGCAGCTCAAACGTTGGAGTGTTTCCGAGAGGATGCCGAAGATTTGGGCGTCTCTCTACTTCAAGACATGGGAGGGTATGCCACATTGGGCACCGCTGTATAGTTTAATGCTTGATGTCGCTGACACGCCCTCAGAGCTGACCTTGTTCCACTGCACCTTCGTCTCCCTGAAAGCCCGGAACACGATGACTATCAACATGAACGCCAAGGAGTTCAAACTCGCCGGCGAGAAGAAGACCTTTCAAGCGTAAGCGGCTCCTAGATAAAGTTAGTTCTGGTGGCTGTTGCTCGCTAATTCGCAAAATAATAGACAAATCATCGATGACGGCTTCAAGCACTCTCTCATGGTCTACCAAGACGTCGCGACCCAAGGCTTCCGCCTCCACGCCGCAGTCTGGGACGGCGAACTCCGTCTATGTCCCGTCTGGACAGCCTTCGGTACGTCTCTGCTTCTCATTCCCAAGCCCACTTCTCCCATTGCCGTTACCATCACACTAACAAGGTCCGCTTCGCAGTCACACACCAGTCCGCCTCGCCGACCTGGCTCCGACGCAAAACCCGCCATCGCGTTTGGCTCAAGGATATCCAGCTCTACGTCTTCTGCAAGGAGTACCGACAGCAGAACCAGCGAAAGGGCGAGGCCGGCGCGTTCGAGATCAACTTCGTCTCCGAGGACGGCGCGGCGCACTTCCACGAGGCGTTCTACTCCACGCCCTCGGAGCCGTCCACCGGTTCGCCAGAGGCCATCGAGGATACCAAGTAGTGCGCATCCCGTCTTTTCGTACACGGAGCATCGGCGCCTTCGGGGGTCATGTACCCCCACTCTGCCTCCGACCATATTCGGCCTCGCCGTCCTTCACTCGGCCCTCCAGCCCGTTTGTGTGGAGTGCCTCGTTTGCGTTTCAAATGTCGCCGTGCTGGGATAAACCCACCTCGATTCCACCCTTCGCTCGCTCGTCGACTCCACGTCCTTCTCCTTTTCCCAACCCAATCCAGAACCTCGTAACGAATCCACACCAGCAACGGGCAGCTTCTTTGCAGTTCCGCGTCCCCATTCTTCTTATTGCAGCACCATAACATCAGCAGCCTGCTCCTAGAAGACGCTTCCAGCGACGAGATCCTTGAAGAAGTGGGTCCTGAAAGAGTCGTCGAGAAAGGTTCCGTAGCAAACAGAACAGAATACACCGGCAGGGTTGGACGCAACTTGCAGGGTGTCTTATTCTTCTCGGTTTTTCGTTTAGCTTTTCTTTCTAATTTTTTTGTTTTGTGTGGAGTGTTTTGCCAGCCTGCGTCTGCCTGTTTCGTTCTATATCGTCATTTTCTCATGTCTTATGATTTACGACTTGACGACGTTTATGAAGTGCTGAAAAAGTATTATTGACTCAGAATGAATAATGAGAAATGACTACAGTCAACGAGAAACTCCAATGCAGTGGATGGCACACCTGGCAGTAGCTACCATTGGGCTTAACGAGCAGCCGGAACAGAATGTTTGCACAATGTTCGTTGTGTGATTAGGTGAATTGATTCAATTTATGCAATCGTGTACCATCGTAACATCGTCCACGGCAACCCTGATGCCGGGCTTCTCTATACTGAAGCGCACTATTTTCAACACCCCTCCTCTCTTGATACAGGAATGCGCTTAGGTCTTGACGTCGGGCTCGTCGCGGCCGATGAACTCCTTGAACTTGAGCAGCTCGGTTGCCATCTGGATCTCGGGCTTGAGGAAGTCCTGGGCGTCCTGCTCGTACGTCTTGGGGTCGCTGCTGTGCTGCTCGAGGTATAGGCGGATCGTGGCGCCGGAGGAGCCGGTGCCGGAGAGACGGACGATGATGCGGCTGCCCGAAGAGAAGGTGGCGTACAGGCCCTGGTTGGACGAGACGGAGCCGTCGAGGTCGGTGTAGGAGAAGTTACCAGCGCCGGTGACGGTGCGGTCTGTAGAAGTTAGTCTTTGATCCAAGCATTGTGAGTCGAGAGACAGCTTACCTCCAACCTTGCTGCCGATGAAGTTGGGGTCGGCGACGAGGTCCTTGAGAACACCGACAACCTTGTTGGCACCCTCGCTGTCGACGTCCTCGTAGTCGTAGCGAGTGAAGAAGGTGCGGCCGTACTCGTTCCAGAAGTCATGCTGGATCTTCTTGATGGAGGGGGTGACGTCAGGGTTCTGCACACCAATACCGGCAATGATGTTCAACCAGGCGATGACCGCCCAGAGACCATCCTTCTCACGGATGTGGTTGCTGCCAGTGCCGAAAGACTCCTCACCGCAGATGGACAGCTTGTCGGCGTCAAAGAGGGCGCAGAAGAACTTCCAGCCGGTGGGGACCTCGTAGCAGTTTAGGCCCTGCTTCTTGGCGACCAGGTCAACGGCACCGGAGGTGGGCATAGAGCGAGCCAAACCGTAGACACCCTGCTTCTTGAAGTAGGGGATAAGGTTGGCGTGGTGGGCGATGATGGCGAGGGAGTCCCCAGGGGAGACGAAGGCGTTGGCGCCGTAAATCATGTTACGGTCACCGTCACCGTCAGAGGCGGCACCAAAGGGGATGTTGTTCTTGTCAACGACCTCGACGAGGGAGTGGGCGTAGGTGAGGTTGGGGTCGGGGTGGCCGCCGTTGAAGTCAGGGCTGGGCACGCAGTTCTGGGTGGCACCCTTGAGGCCAAGCTCCTTCTCAAAGATGGCAGTTCCGTAGGGGCCCGTGACGCCGTGCAGACCGTCGAAGAGAACCTTGAAGTCGGGGTGCGACTGGAAGAACTTCTTGATCAGGTCGAAGTCGAAAATGTCCTTGAGCATGTCGACGTAATCGGTAGTGCTATCGACGACCTCAACCTCGAGTGAGCCATAGGTCTTGGTGCCGATGGTGGAGATGTCGACATCGGGGATGTCGGCGATCTTGTACGAGGTAAGGGTCTTGGAGGCCTCGTAGATCTTGTTGGTGACAGACTCGGGGGCAGGGCCACCGTTGGCAAGGTTGTACTTGATGCCGAAGTCATTCTTGGGACCTGTTGGGGGGATTTGTTAGCTTGCCAAGGGCTTATCAGGGGGGTCACGAAGGGTGTACTTACCGCCGGGGTTGTGGCTGGCAGTCAGGAGGATACCACCGGTGGCCTTGCGCTTGCGGATGACATGGCTGGCAGCGGGCGTGGACAGAATGCCGTTCTGGCCGATGAGCAGCTTCTTGACACCGTAGGCGGCACCAATCTTGGCAATCAATTGGACGACCTCGGGGTTCCAGTAGCGACCATCACCACCGATGACGAGGAAAGAACCTGGAGAGACGGCCTGTCAGCTTGGGGGGCCGATAACGAAGTAGGGGGATTTTGCATGGTGGTGGACTCGGGGTTGTGTTTACCCTCAACGCCCTCGGGGATGGACAGAAGAATGCTCGTGACGAAGGACTCGCTGTAGTGAGGCTGCTGGAAGACGGTGACCTTCTTGCGAAGACCAGAACTGCAGAGTTGTTAGCCATGCGCGGTCGATCGAAAGGGTGCGTTGTGGTTTGGGACGGAGAGGGAGCTATGGCGGGGTCGCGAAAAGTCGGGGGAATTGGCAGGATTTTGGGGACAACGTCAGAGAGAGGGATTTTCGAAGGGGGTTCGACGTACGTTCCGGGCTTCTGGTCCTGGAAGGGCTTGAACTCGACAGTCTTGACGTCCATGATGCCGTGCAATTCGAAGTTGTGATGGTATCAAAGGGGGAGTGTCTAAGGATGCAAGAGGGAAAACGAGAATGTTGGGAGCTGTTGACTATTAGTGTCTCCCGCCTCCTCATACGAACCGGCGTAGGTGCGGCAACCGGACTGGCAGGGGCGGACAAGGAGGGGCAGCTGGGCCAGGAAAGCTTGGTGCGGTGAGAGCACATCCTAGAACACTGTAGCAGCTGTGGGCAGAACACGACGCCGTGGGACGCCTCAGTGAATCGAGGATGCGATACGATAGGCCCAAAATGCCACTTCACTGAGCAGAGCTCGCCATGGTGGGGGTTGCTTTGCCGTGTCTGGACCAGTGATATCATTCTGAGGCTAGACGTGGGCGGGGTCACCTCACAGCAAAGGAGGGGCAGCTTCGAAGAGGGCCCCTCACCCGCCAGGGGGATGTTGCAGGGGGAGCAGCCTCCTCCATTCGCACAGTAGCTCACGCACTCTTGCCCGTGTTCTAGGTCGTGAGCATTCTTCGACGCACAGGACGTCATGAAAGGCCAAGTTCCGTCGCCCGTATGGTCAATAAGGCTCCATCAATGCCAAAACATCTCACTGGTAATTTTCATATCAACTGCACTGCAAAGAATTGGCCAAGGGCGTTCATGCTTAACCGGCTCCGTCTAGAGCAGGTTGTCCGCCCACGCTTCCTCCTCATCACGCTCGCTGGCGGGCGTCTCCTGCGCGCTGGCATCTGCCCGTCTCCATGTCAATCCGAAGATGGCCTCTCTGTAGTACTTGGCCTCATCGATGCTCTCGAGAATGTCCTCCTTGGCCTGGTGGAGCCCCTGCTTCACAGGAGCACCTTCCGCAATCTGTGGCGGGCACCACCGTCTCGCCGCCTCCTTGAGCGAGCTGACATCGAGAATGCGGTGGTGCAGATGGTCAACTACCTTGCGGTACGGCGGCTTGTTAAGGAACGACCGGTCCGCGTGCACACTGTTGCCCGCCAGCAGTGCCGTCTTCGGCTCCGGGATGCGCTTGTTGATGTACGCGAGAAGCCCATCCGCAGCCTGCTCCGGTGTCGTCGTCGATTTGATGACCGCCGCTGTCAGGCCGCTGTCCCGATGCGTTCGGGTGCACCAGGCGTCCATCTGTGCCATGCGCTCCTCGGTCTGGTGCACTACGCAGCCCCAGCCCTCGGGGTCAATGACTTCCAGGTTTCCAGTGGTGATTATGCAAAAAATCTCAATGATTTCTTCCTTGTCCGGGTCCAGTCCGGTCATCTGTGAGTTGTTAGTCAAGGCTACTTCGTGAGACAGTGGGATACTTGGAAGCAAGAGGCATACCTCACAGTCCACCCATACAAGGGGACCATCCGAAGCAGGCTGCAGGTTGGGCGCAGCCGCTTTAGGTCTAAGAGGGTTGAGAAAGTCCATGGCGACCGGGATTGTTTCAAAACTTGACGATTTGGTCCGACCTTGGGCGATTCGGCGTTACTAGCTGCCGGAATGAAGGCATTCACAGCATGCAGATTCTGTCCCCTCTGGGTGAACTCGGCCGGGCCGTCACAAGTACGAGGGCGTGGTACCTGACGTGAAAGTGGGGTTGGCAGAGTACTGTTAGCAGCAAACCTCGACTGTGGCTTGCTGGCATTGTTAGTGTACATCAACAGGGATGTGATGCACGAGGCATCTGGCGATCATAGCAGCAGCTTCCAGCTCGTTTTCATGTTGTCTCACCGCCAGAGGGGTGCTGTGCCAAAACCCCTCCCCTCCACCTGACTGATGGCAGCCCGTCGCGGTACGTACTTATCGGAACTGATAAGATAGCACACATGCGACTGTCACCCCAGACTGGCCTTCAAATAACCCTCGTTTCATTGGTTGAGGGTTGCATGACCCCGCTCAGCCAACCTCAAAGCCGTTGTAATAAGCTGCCCAAGCTCCTGCTAACCTGCGCTCCTTCGTGCTTCTACCGTGTCTTGTCTGTGCCTCGCCTTTGTGACATCTTGACGTTGCAAGCAACTTCATGTCTTTGCCGTAATCGCACAGTCGCATATTCAAGCACGAAACACCAGCCGGTGAACGGCCCGAGAAGGCAAAAGAGGTCAAAGTCTCGTGTTCCTCTGAAAGCCCCTGGATCCGGCAGTGGATACTTCATCGTCAACGACCTCATCATGTCGTCCGTCAAGAAGTTGGGTTCGCCTGTTGCGATCCCTCTTGACCAGCATTCAACTATAGTGCCACCGGAGAAACCTGCCATGTCTGCCTCTCCGCCTCGCATACTGATCATTGGTGCTGGTTCTCGCGGCCAGGCTTACGCTCGCGCGACCGAGACCTCCACCAACGGCGTTGTTGCCGCTGTAGCTGATCCCATCACCTACAAGCGGCAGACCTTCGGCCGAACCTACATCTGGGGTTCAAACCCTCCACAAGAAGGACAGCAGTTCGCTGACTGGACCGAATTTCTCGCATACGAGACACGCCGCCGCGAGAGAGAAGCCGCCGGCGAAGATGTGCCACCTGGAGTCGATGCCGCTTTCATATGTGTTCTTGACGAAATGCACCGCGATGTTGTCGTTGGTCTTGCACCTCTAGGTCTACATGTCATGTGCGAGAAACCCCTGGCGACATCCCTAACCGATTGTCTCGACATGTTTGACGCCCTCAAGCCACCTGCCGGCCAAGAGCCTAAGAACGTCTTCTCGATTGGCCATGTTCTCCGTTACAGTCCGCACAATATGCTACTTCGCAAGCTCCTCCTTGAGGATCGTGTCGTTGGCGATATCATCAACATCGTGCACACCGAGCCAGTAGGCTGGTGGCACTTCACGCACTCGTACGTGCGCGGCAACTGGCGAAATGAAAAGACGACAGCACCAAGTCTTTTGACCAAGAGCTGCCACGACATTGATCTGCTTCTGTGGCTTCTCAGTTCTCCCGTCAAGGCCGGTCAGGGTAGTTCCCATCTTCCGTCCACCGTATCGTCGACCGGCTCCCTGCAACTGTTCAGGAAAAGCCGCAAGCCTGCCGCCGCAGGCAGCGCAACGAATTGTCTGACCTGTCCACTGGGCGATGAAGGATGCAAGTACTCGGCCAAAAATATTTACCTTGGCCCAGACCTCAAGGGGCTTGGTTCTGGAAATACTGATTGGCCGGTCAGCATCGTCCTTCCGGAGATCGAGGATTTCCCCACCACATCGGAACGAAACAAAGTCCTGGCTGCCAAGCTTGCCGAAGACTACGATGAAACCACTCAGAAGAGCACAGTAGCTTCGCGCAACTGGTTCGGACGCTGTGTCTTTGAAGCGGATAACAACGTCTGCGACGATCAGACTGTGACCATTACTTGGGACGATGCCACGACGGCAACTTCAGAAGCACCCAAGCAGTCCAAATCAGCCACACTACACATGGTCGCGCACACAAAGAAGATATGCGAGAGGTATACGCACATATACGGCGTCGACGGCGAGATCTATGCCGACTCTCGTACAATCACCATTGAAGACTTCAACACGGGCGCCACACAATCCTATTATCCCACCATTGAAGATGCTGGTCATGGCGGTGGCGATAAGGGCCTTGCACGACAGTTCATCCTAGCGGTAGACCGAGTCAAGAACCACGGCTGGACTGCAGAGAGGGCTCAGAACGAGTTCATTGGTTGCTCTCTCGAAGAGGTCATTCGTTCGCATGCCATGGTGTTTGCAGCGGAAGAGGCGAGAGCAGGGAAGAAAGTGGTCGACTGGGAAGAATGGTGGTCGAGGAAGGTTGCAAACAAAGGCAGCGGATGAGAGCAATGCCATGGCCTGGTCGGCGCGTCATCCAGTAACGGGAAGAATACCCAAGCCGCAGTGTTCTTGATCGTTTCGAGCAAAGGATTGGGCTCCACGAGGCCAAGCTATGAGACGTCAAATTTGATGATCGGGAACCCTTCCCGCTCTCTCGGACGCTTCGCCGGGGGGATGCCTGTGATGCTATCTCCTCGTCAGCTCGGGGACTCAGCCCCGGCGGCATCTCCCCGAGCTTGCCATATTCATGAACATTGACCAAGTATGTTGTTTAGTGTGTATGTTCCCCTTAACGAACGAACGAGTTGGTGTGGATGCTGGCCGACATTGCACGTACCTCATGGGTCCAGCGCTGGTCGGCTTTGCCACCGAGACATGCCCGTCTGATGTTCAGAGTGCTATAGCGTCGATTCTGTATGTTGTCTGGCCTCAACTTAATTGTGTCTGGCGCCATCATCTCCCCCGTGTTCCAGCACATTTGATGTCTGCTGACCAGTCGTTGGCTGGTGTTTGTTCGTCGATGACAGAAGCTTGATTCAAAGAAACTCGAGGCTAAAGGTAGACGCACTGGGGTCACGATTTCTAGGGGATTGACATCGTCGGCAAGCTGGCCCGGCGGCAGCTCCCCGTCCATGATATGCCGTTGAAAGATTGTCCCCGAATGGGTCTTGATGAGATCTCCCCGAAGGTCTCCTGCGCCAGAGTTGGATCTATCTAATCCCTTGGGGGCGTTCCAGCCTTTCTTACAGCTCACTTACGCACAGCTTCACCAATGGTTGGCTTGTCCATCTGCGTCGAGGCCAGGCCGGCGCATCAACGTGCTGCACATGACGTCCTCTGCTTCCTCTCATTGCCACATATATCAAAGGAAACCCTATGTTGCCTAAGTTGAAGACTCCACGAACGTCGATTATCCAAGAAGCAATCCCCGCCGGTCCGTCTCCCCGCCAGACTTTAACGATGGCCGTTTTATGGTGCATTCGAACATGTCCCCGTCGTTGCGATGGCGCCCACCCTACCCGCAAATCACATTGGTCATATTGCTGCTCGTATTCTTTTGCAGCCGTTGCGGCAACTCCAGCTCCGTGGTCCTTGACCACTTTAAGAACAGCTCCCCGGCGGCCATGTCCGCGTTAAAATCAAAAGCTTGACTGCAGCCTGCGTAGAAGTCCCCGGACCGGTTGTACACTGGAAATGAAGCTGACGGTACGTTCCTGAAGGAGTCGTCGTTGTCGAGTGCTCTTTCGGGGACAGGACCGGTTCTGGGGTTCGCGGCTTGTTGCGGACGTTGCGGACCGGCGAATAGCTCTGCCAGAATCCTTCCAGAACCGGAAGCGACAAAGCGGATCTCTCCCCGTCGTTCGGACCGGCGTTAGACCGGCGGTTGGCCGCAGGTCTTCAAACACCCGCGTCAGCCAGGCGGAGAAAACAAGGCCCTGGCCAACCTCGGACATTGCGCTTCGACGGGCCTATCGTTCCACGAGTCGCTCCAGTGTTGAATGAATCGCATTGGCGTCCCACTACATCTTGATGTCCGCAGTTGACAGCACGAACTACTTTCCGCTACTAAATCACGCCAGGAAGCGGGGTTCAACGAAGGCCTACCACGTCGTAACTTTTGGCGCGCTGCTGCCATGAACCAAACATTATTATTAACGGTCCGAGCTCGGTCGGATAGGGTGGGCGGCGCACCATTTGCTGCGGACTGAGCTCCCAGCGCCAAGCATAGCCAATATATATTCAAACTTAATCCAGTCAGGTTCTCAACGAATATTACATACTCTGGGCGGGAAAGTCAACAAAGCCGGCGCAGACGGTCGCCCTCTCCCGACACCCACACCGCAGCGTCTTATGATTGATTTCCACCAAGCCCCAAGCCGCCCAGTCAAGACACATAAAGAAATGCCCGCTCGGAGGCCAAGCCATGTTTCACTAGAAGCTCCCCCTCATCACTGGCGAGCTCATCCCTGTCCGAGGTTCGGAAGTGTTGAGATACAGATTCACTACTGCACGGGACCGGTACTTTACCGCCCTTTTCTGACCATATCGTATGCGCCCAATGATTCCTGCACGTCTCGGGGATCCTTCGCTACCTTACGTACGCAACGCACAATACAGCATGCGGAACATGTGACGTCTACATTGGCTGGCGAACCATTTCGGCCTGATCGACCAGCCACCATCACGTCTCCCCGACCACTCGGGAGAAGGTGGCCAAAGAGTGCGCACAGTCAATGCAGCCGCGACCGCCTGATGTGGTATCCGCCCCGAAGCCGCGTCTACTACGCAAGAGAAACTCTACCAAGAAGCCTTGCAGGAGAGACGGTCCATGGATGATGCACAGGCTTTCCCGAGTCAGCTGAGGGGACAGCCTGACAACTCACTGGGGTTCCTCAAGTAATGCCAGCTGGCTAGGGAGGTTGCCTCCTTCTCCCTCTCGAGCTTGAAGAAAGTTCCGTCGGGGAGGCGCCCCGAAGTCTGTGCGCCGAAGCCAACGGTCGTTGACAGCGCACCTTCATAAAAAGGGACCCTTCCGTCCCTCTTTCGCCCCAATCGCATCTTGCGCTTCTTGAGACCGAGAAGTGCTTGGGCTTGTATAGACGACCCTACTCGGACGAGTCCCCGACGACGACACCGCATCACAGAACACAAAAACAGCCTTTCGAGCAGGCACGCAACGTTGATTATCCCGTCACCAAACCTTAGCAACCACACACGCGTCACACACATCATGGCATCCTCCGGAGCTCCCCCCACCGCCGAGGACCTCCCCTTGGGCCCCGTCCGGCGGCACATCACCACCCATGATGCCAACGGCCGCGCCGTCTACTCGGACGCCTTCCCCGTGGAAGTAACGCCGGACCCCCTGCCCAACATGTTCTTCCACACCTGCTACACGACCTCCGAGTCGCCCGTCAACATGGACGGCGACAAGGACCTGTCCGCCTATGCCCCGCACCACCCGCGCATGCCGACACTGCACCTGCCCTCGGGTTCCGTGCTGCGCGTCGTGGACTTCGGCCCGCACACAGAGCGCATGATGCACCGCACCGAGTCGTGCGACTACGGCATCGTGCTCAAGGGCGAGGTCGAGTGCCACCTTGACGACGGCGTCGTGAGGACGCTGGGCGAGGGCGAGATTATGATCCAGCGGGGCACGATGCACGGCTGGAAGAACGCGACGGACAAGTGGGCGCGGGTGGTGTTCTGTCTGCAGCCAGCGGAGCCGGTGAGGGTTGCCGGCCAGGTCATGGAGGATGACATTCCGTTCATCAAGCTGTCGCCGGATAGGCAGGCGGATTTTGAGAAGTTCAAGGCGGAGGAGGCGAAGAGGAAGGCGGAGAAGAAGTAAGCGGTAGGGGCCGGGGTTGCGGTGACATGCCGTGGTCGTTCGCACGGACTTGCACATGACAAGACTCGTCCTTGACGGGCGCTGAGACGATTGCGACTGGACGGGAGGAGTTCATCATGACGGGGTTCAAGGCACTTTGGCTCAGACTAAATACGCCCTACAAAGTACAATTGTTGTCCTTGTCCCATTTGGCCCGTGGTCCTCCGATTCCCAATCCCGCTGAAGCCCGGCCATATGCGTGTGCTCGTGCCACAGGAGACAGACACACTCTTGCATCAGACAGAGCTTGAATGCGGGCCCGAAATATGGTTGCAGGCTGTCGGACCAGTCTAGCATAGCCGCAATCGTGTTGACTGGACGTCGGCACTGCTAGGATGCCATTAATTGTATACACTCTGTTAGATACCGGCGTGTGTATAATCTAGTAAGCCTCGGTGCCGTCTTGGCTTCATTCATGACGGAATAACCTACCTAGAGCCAGCAACATGCGAAATTACTGAAGGTCCAGGTTGAAAGCGGCCGGGGTTTAAGTGGGAGACAAACCGGACTACGGCTAACAATACATACCTGCCAGATCGTATCAAAGGAAGGCCAAGAAGAATGGTATTCAGTCTTCAAATTGATCCAAGTGATTGCTGGTTGCCATGTTGTCCGTGACGAGGAAGCGAGCACCTCCGGTGCAACACTAAACCCGTTTGACTTTTAACACATTTGTCAGGAACAGGCTTGAGGAGTCGGCTCCCCAAAGCCCACGAGAGTCCTGCTGCTCTAAAGATTATTACCTCACGGGGAAGGATGACGGGTTCGGAACTCCTCACTTTTGAAATCAACAAAACAGGCTTCGAAGCAGCCTTCCCTTTACGGTCTTCGTGCGTCCTTCAAGTGCGGCCATTCACGTGTACACGCTAGGTGCAATATCACTTGCGGAGGGCAGAACCGCAACCTTTGTGCAGGCTGCTGCCACGAATTGAGCAGCGATAGTCTCTACTCTTTGCCCGTACCCCATTGCTCAGCAGCGAGCGAGCGAGAGGGGAGCTCAAGGGGCTGTCACAGAGGGCTCGTGTTTGCTACCAAGCAACATAAAAGGGATACGGGGCTCTGTCCATACCAGCAATGTCAGGAGTTTACAGACTCGGTTTGGTCAAGCCCCTACCGTCGTCTCAGCCCTCTTGGCTTTTCTCACAGCAACATTTGAAGCTGAGCGTAGCGTTTTTCGACTACAGTATAGCATCCGCTTGCGCTGGCCTACAGACTTTGTTCATACAGACGTTTCGGCAGTACGAGGCCCGATACATCAAGCGCAAAAGTGGACGGGCTGTTTCCTCGCTATATGCCTTCACTAATCCCACGCGGGTATAGCCTGATTTCTTAGCTACGATACACAAGGATAAGGTCACCTGCAACAAAACTACCTCCGTACTGAATGGTTTTTTGTTAACTGAGCCCCTTTTTAAAGACAATCGGTAGCACAGGCGATGCCAGTAGTCCCGAGGCGCAAAGTCCAATTTTCTTCATTTAGCTAGCGCTGCCAGTACAAGTTCTTTACACATTTTCTGTTTAGAACCCCTAGACACTTTATGCCTTCCAGTTAAGCTACGATTAAGGAAACACAATGTTGTAGTAAAAGACCAGAGCAAAAGCAGTGCCCTCATTCTCGTGCCCCCGACCATTTGTAACCCCGGGGAAGATGAAAAAAAGAAAAACCAATCTCCCAAGTGGTTGAACACTTAACTCGTCGGATCATCTGACAGTGCGCTTCAGGTGAGGGTGTTGGACGAGGTTTAAAATGGCCAGGCCTTTGCGAGATTCCCCTCAAAGTTTCCGCCCATAGGGAAGTTGGCATCTCCCCAGTTGACGTGGTTGAGGCTGTCCTGAGCTGCAGGTGTCATAAGCTCCCACTGGATGAGCCGTGACATTCCACCATCATCGCTGGTCAGGTCCAGGCCGTGAGTGCCAAATACTGCAACATCCGGGAAGTACTTGACCCGCGGATGAGTCCAGTCTTCGACATCGTAGCCGGGGGCGGGAACGTACTTCTTGTACCCGCTGTGGGACGAGGTCGAGACGCCTAAGAGCTCGGGCTTGAATCGCCTGTCGTCGGGGTTGTTGATCCAGACAACTACGTGTTCCCAGTCGTGCCTGTGACCCTTGATTTTGATAAAGTTCTGGTCTTTCGGGAAGTACCACGCATACATGATGGCGTACTTTTTATTCCACCAATAGCCGCGCACGTACGTCTGGCCGGCGCTATCACGACAGTCGCCGGTCTGAGAGCCGCCAATCTGCAACCCACCGCTACAATCGCCATTGGGATTAACGGCAGGGTACGAATAACAGCTGTCGCTGGTGGAAAGGAGGAGCGGCTGGAAGAGCTTGAAGGACCGCCCACAGTAATCGTCCGAAGTGGCCGTATCGAACCCTCGAACCACATCATGGTTGATTACTTTGCCTGCGCGTCGCTCCAGAGCCCCTCCAGTCGCAGATTGCTCCATAGGAGCAGCCATGGCGCCGAGAGCGGCAATCGTAGATGAAAAAGAGACTGAGACGCATGTTGATCACTTTGTTGCTGAGTGAACTGGAGTGATAAAAGTTTATGAAGGCTTGTAGAAATCTGAAAGATGCTCGTAAGCTGATTTGATGAGTTTGAAGGAGATTGAGGGATTGAACCAACGGCAGACGTGAGTATTAATACTAGATCATGAGGATCGTAATGCTGTAAAATAAATTATATCTACCAAACGAATTTGGACATTAACCTAGTGACTCGTGGGACACCTTACTTGTGGACTCCTGTCCTTGTAGATACCCAAAGAAGACGAAGACCCCTATTCTTAAATTAGCCATTCTGGCCCACAAACTAGCTAGGCAACACTACACAAATAGTAAGGCTGTCAACGCAAGGCATGAATCATACTTTTAATTGCAGTGGCTTTCATCAAGAGGATTCTGCGGCCGTCGAATAGGGTTCCACGCGTGCGCACGAGTATGTGCAGTATAGAGAACCTTCCTATCTAGAAACAGGCCTGAATAATGCAGTTTTTCTTGAACTCCTGGTGCACTCCAACTAACGTGAACACTGCCCTTCTAGTCTTACACGTCACAGCCCTCTTCTCCTTTCATTACCTTCGCTGACAGGCCTCTCAGCCCTCATTATCAAGGCATGCGCTATCGTTTTGTGTTCAGTCTTCCTTTTTCGGTTTCTATTCATCCTATCTTTTTGAGAGTACAAGATGATGTTGTATTATTGGTAGACGGCCAGAAGCGTGTAAAGAAGATGCATGGAGTACCGGGGCTCTCCGGGTACCGCGGGATCGCTTGGATCATGTTCTACTCCAATTACCCGCGGAAGCCGAACTGCCTCTTCAAAGGACGTGCTCGCTTGGCATCAATCTATTCTGCGTAGCCCACTACTCAATTCACTATTGCATGTTTGCCTATCGTGAATTCAGGCTCGATTATTGCCCTTCCCTGCAGCTTGATTGCTTTAAATGATTTCGCTCAGTCTGACTAGCAGACCTCCAGTGTGTGTCCGAGAATGCCAAGCCCTTGTTCTCAACCACAGCAATGTGGACTTTCAAACTCAAGGATCGCGCAATACCCTTGAGTGGCGGTTTTCAGATATTTAGGAGCTACATGAATAGGGAAATGGGCGAAAGGCTGATACGAGCCGGGTATACTCGTCGCGAGGGTTCCGGGCGCGAGAGAACAGCAAGACCACAAAATCGCCGAGCGAGATACCATGAAATGTAAGCCCATCAACTATATTTCTGTCGATGCCTCTATGCTATTTGCCAGCGGGTGTTAGGTGGGGGTCTTCCAAACCATCTGAGAATACGAAGAGGAAAATGAACGGGCGCCTCGCTGGTTGTCAGTTATTGGATAGGAAATCCCACCTGCCTTGATTGTCGTTTCCAAGTGGGGGGAAGGAATTAGCGCGTTCTGTACACCATACATACACGTGCCAGTTGCCGCCAGTTTGAACCGTATTGCTGTAGTCATGAACATAATGAGCATGAATCGTTAGGGTGAAAATACATCCATCAAACAACGTAATCCTCCACTCCCTTCGGCTCAAACCTGGCAACTCTGGGATGGTGGTCACCTCTTCTGTTCATATATGTTCAGCCATATTGCCTTGAAGTCCGCCACATGGTCGACTCATCAACTCATGAACCATACTCACAAGTAGGTGATTTGTGTCTTTCTCTACCGTATCACGAACCCAAAGCTGGAGTCATGCGGCGGCCATAGAAAAACAAGCAAGAGCTTTGCGAGCAGGGCTGTGTCCCACGTTTTCCTCGTCGGTTGGCTACTAATACCACACTGATCTTACACACACACGGAGACTATCAACTGCAGCGATTGTTCATCCCGGCAACTTGTAAACTGCGGCAAAAGTTAATTACAGCAGTAAGTCGATTACGGTGGGGGTACTCTGCTATGCCCGGTTCAAGGACAGCGCGCGTTTGGGCGGCGGAGAATATTCAGCAGCCCAGCCAATCGAATCAACTGACGTCCAAGGAAGATGGGGCATTGCACGTCTAGCTCAACTCCCAAAAGTAATTCCTTGGCCCCCAAGAGCTCGACTAGACTTCCAGGATGATCAATATGGGGGCTCTCTCTGCAAAGCTGGCCCGCAGCGCTCACAGGTCTTCGTTCGCATCGCCCTTTCACTTGAAGTTACCATGGCTGGCCATCACGTGGATGAGTTGCAGCCGCCGGTGCACGCTTGGACAATGAATGTCATGTGATCGTGAGTGACACAGTTCCGCACCAAGACTTCGGCTTTCGCCGTCAGTCATTCCTTATTGACTGGGGGTCCATATTCCATCAGGGGTTGTATCATCTCAGGGGGATCAAGCCAGAAAAGAAAGCATTGCGGATCGAACCAGCGGGCGACGGGGTCTGAAGAAGAAGCAAGGTGGATTTTGACAGGCACCGGCGAGGCTCACTCGAAGGTGCTCACTGATTCGACACCATTCATCGTGACCACCTACCGACGCTGGCCAAGGATCTTGCGCGTGTCGCATACAAAAGGATTCTTTTCTCGTGCAATGTCTCAAGTGCACAGGGAGCAACAGTCGATGGGATGACGACACAGCTGCACCGGGCCTAGGGAAAGCTGGATGCAGTCAAAAACGCGCTCTCTGACTGGTGGGTGCATACCCAAGGAAGAGGCCAGCAGTCCCCGCTTTCGACTCACCCGACTGCCTCGCGAAGGAAGTGGAGGGGCTGGTTGAAATCGGCGTGTTCGAGCAACGCGTCAATACCTTTCACGGTGTGGCTGGCTTCGCCGCAAGAGGCTCAGGATTCAGGGGAAGGAATGGCTGGTGTGCTGACGCGACGGGACGGGGTTAGAGTTATCGCGGGAAGGCTGTGATTTGATACGGAGTTTAGCCGAGCACTCCCGAACCGGTCTGGGGCCGCGTCTGACCGCGAAGTCGAGGGTACATGAGAAACATGCTCTCCGAGGGGAGCGAGGCGAGGCCAGAGTTGCGACCGACGCTCCAAACCCCAAGGAGAACCGCCTCTGACCACGGTTTTATTGCTCAACTTGCTTATTCGCTCGACATCAGACATAAACACCGCTCTGTGGCCTCCCCAGACAAGCGCGACCCGCCCGAGAGCCCTCGTATCCACTACCCCGAATGCAACACCCCTGATCCACCCCGAGAAAGCGGGTCGGCCACCGGGACCGTGAGAAAAAAAAAACGAAAATTTGAACATCGCCCTCCTCCTCTCATCTCCCAAACTCATCTCGCCAGCGCCCTCTTCAAGTCACTCATCCCTCTGCTTCCAGCGACACCGCTCTGCTTCTGCCGTGTGCCAACCCCTCCTCACACCGCTCATTCCACATCAGCACATCCCTCCCCCCAACATGCCTCGCCGCGCCGCCCTGGAGCCCAAACCCCGCAAGCCGCAGTACTCTCCGGAGAAGCGCGCGCGCATCGCGGTGCTCTCGGAGCTTGGCATGTCCCTGAAGGAGATCTCGCTCAAGGAGGAGGTCCCCGTGTCCTCCATCAAGGGCATCGTCACGCGCTACCGCCTCCAGCAGGCCGGTCGCGACCGCCCGCGCCCGGGGCGCCCCCGCATCCTGTCCGACAGGGACGTCAAGAACCTCCTGCGCGTCCTCAAGGAGAAGCCCGCCGTCTCGTACGCCGAGCTCAAGCGCGAAGCCGGCGTCACCTGCGCCACCAAGACGCTCGTGCGCTACCTCCAGATGGAGGGCATCAAGCCCAACAAGCCGCCCCCAGGCGACTCCGAGGAGGAGGCCTCGCGGATGCGCGTCTTGGCCGACGAGGCCGAGAATGAAGACGAGTGAACGAGAGCCCGCGCGCGGGCTGCGGAGGAACTCAAGAACGTCGGGTCTGGGGACGAGCTGTTTTGAGAAACGACTTGTTCGCAGGCCTGCAAACACCATTATACGTCCCTACAGGACAGATTGCCTGTAAGGCATGCCCTCTTTGGGTGAAACGCGGCGAGGAGCTAACCGAGAGCCCCAGAAGACGCGGGCCAGGATTTCGATTCCCTGTTGTATATAGGATTCGCGGAAGACAGGACTAGTACTGGATTGATGGCGGGGCCGTCGCGGTTTTCGGAGGATGCAACGGCGTCGCAATGCCGACTGTTACAGTAGCTGTGCACAGCCAGCGGATGCCTCGACAGCTTCCCATCACCGTCCCGTGGGCTGTTGTTACAGGTGCAAAGGGCATCATACGAGCTGGACGTCGCTTATACTGTCGCCTTGGGTAGGAGCGCCAGATCAGCAGCTACATCGTCGTCGGGCAACTTCTTACGGCAACGGCGCGATCCCTTCGGCCGGCGAGAGGCACGGTGGTGTGAGGAAGAGTGAAAGAGGAAGGGGGTTAGTTCTCGATAGATGGGAATAGAGTTAGTTGTTCGTCTCCCACGGGAGGATGCCCGATGAGCGTCAAATGAGCGGCACCTTGTCATCAAAGATTTTGAACCCTACCCTGGACAATCTCGAAGCCTGGCGGGGTCTTTTAAGAAGATGCCTGGGTCTACTTACCTCCGCTCAACACTTTATCAACATGCCTCAGATACGCGGCATTCCCGGACTCCACGACCGTCACCTTTTCGACTTCGGGCAGCAACCCCTCCTTCTCCGCCCGCATCCTCCACCCCTCCCAGCTGATATCCAACATCCGCCGGTCGACAAACACCAGGCTCCCGCCCTCCCTGACGGCCCCGCAAAACACCTTGACCCAGTTCACACCGCCGTCGACCTCCTTCTCGTCCGTCTCCCAATCACACCGCTGCCAGCCGGGGTATCTCACGTATTGATCGCCGCTCCTCAGCCCTGCGATCACGAGAGATTCGAGTCGGAGGCACGCCATCTCCGCCGCGCCGAGACGGATGCTGTCTTCATTCGCCTGGCCCCGCCCGTAGGCCCGCAAGTCAAGATACAGGGTCTCGAGCTGCGTCATGGCGCTCCATTCGACGGCGAGCAGCTCCGGGCCCCGTTCGACAAAGAGCTTCATCTCGAGCCTGAATCTAGTGAGTGCGTTGCGTCGCAGGCGCAGTTCACGCCAGGGGTCTCTGGGGAAGCCACTGAACATCAAATGCCGCGGTTCCGCCGGTTTCGCCGCGGTTGGTCCAGTGTCAAGACCGTCAGCACATCTCCCGCGAGCTGCCTCGCTCTGCTCGCGAAACACCAACGCCCCGCCAGCCATGCACTTACCTATCTCGTCGTCCGGACCCGCCGGCCAGAGCTGCTCGAAGCACCGCAGGCCGCGCCGCTCGACGTCTCGCAGAGCCCTCTCCATCGCGGCAGGGAACCTCCGCACGAGCTCTCCCATCAGCGCACTCGAGTCGTTCGGCGTTGTCCGCTTCACCATGGGAAAAAACACGTGATTGTTGACATCATGCCCCACTTGGGTCTCGAACCTGCCTTTCACGACACCTGCGCCCCTTGTGTAAACGTCGATCCGCTGCAGATCGTAGATGGCGTTGACGGGGTCCGCGGCGTGTGTGCAGACGCCCCAGTCCGGGACGAAGAGGGACAGGGCGCAGGGGCTACTTACCGTTAGAAACTCGAAGAGGACCTGGTGTTGGAGTTCGACGGGGAGAGACGCGAGGCGATCGAGGATATTTACGTCCGACGGCAGCGCCGCAGAAGAGCTCATGTTGGGGTGAGGTGACATGAGGCTTAGGGTAGGTTGGGATTCTGCTCGGTTAATCAGCCTGAAGTCTCGAGTAATGAAGCTCGGGAAAGATTGATGCGAAATGGGTGATCAAACGCAGAACATCAATCTTTAATAGAGCCACGGCCATCTTCGACGGCGGCCGCGGCCCGGCCTTTCTCTTTGTCCAGCGATCTTCAACAACAGCCCTGGTCCGGGGCCCGGCAGCGAACAATGCCATTGAAACTCGGCCCCCAGCCCTAGAGGCCTCGAACACCGTGGAAGTCTGAGGTATTCGAAAGCCGGGCCTCGCTGACCTGTTCAAGCCAACGACTTTGTTAAACAAATTGACAGTTCAAAGCGGGCTTCGCGAGTGCCCCTGATGGTCCATAATGGTCCAAGAGAAAGCGAAGGTAGCCCGCAGCTGCGCAATGCCCTCTTCGCAAGAACCGCCAAGTTGCCAACCCAAAAAGCTGCAGGGGCACGGAAATTTTCCTCCTAGGCCCTGGAGAAAACCGCGAAACATACGCTCGGTGCTGTCGCCTACTTGACCACGGAGCTGGTGACGTTACAAGTCTCTGACATTTCGCTGTAGGAAGGGTTTCTTCCCCGACGGCCCTCCTGGCTGGGGTAGGTTGTGATGAAGAGGCTGAACATCGAGAGACTCTCCGATTACTTGCCAGTATTGCGTCGTGGAGAACTCTATCACCTTTGGCGATGCTGCTCCAAACAGTGGGCAGGAATCATCGGCCCGATTGGTCCTGCGGTCTTTAGTCGAACAAAGGCTACCATATACTTCAACCTCACATTCTTGGTTAAAAGGGCGTTACGGTCACAGAAACGGTCATTCTTTGCTGCGAAACAGCATCAATACATCATCTTGATTGCTAATATGCCCCCCAAACAAGTCATGCCCCATTGACTGCCCGAGACGCCAAACTCATCCCTCGGCATCCACAATCTCAAACCCATCCTCTTCCGTCACGGCCTTCTTCTCAGGAGACCCCTTGCTGACCCAAGAACACCCCGATTCGAACTCCAATTCCAACTCTAGCTCCAGCTCCGATCCCGTATCCCACTCCTTGACGAAACCTACCGTTCGAAATCAGTTGCACCGCTCAATCAGTCAATCGAGAACCGCCTCCTGCTTGTCCTTAAAGAGGTCCCCGCCGCCGCCGACTCACCTTGCGCCACACGGCCGTCGCCGCCGCCGCTCGCAGCAGCTCCATCGGAAGTGATGTTGCTGCTGCCGCGTTGGGGGATCTGGGTCTCCAGAGCATCCAGCTCAAATGGCTCCTGTAGCTTGTCCATGTCGTAAGGCGGCTGTAACTCTTCGTCCTCGTCGTCATCCCACGTCTCACCGAACTGATACTCACCCTCGGCCCACCCACCTCCGGCAATCCCCTGGTACCGACCTTCGTTCGACCGATCACCAACACCGAAGTTCTCGCCCTCAGCCCACCCGTTCCCAGTAACGCCCTGCCATGTAGCCCCGCTGTTAGTGCCTTGGGACCAGGGATAATTGTCATCGTCATCCAGCTCCGGCCATGAAGACCAATGCCCGCTGGTTCCTTCGGGCCTGCCAAGATTCAGACATTCCCACCACGCAGCATCCCCCTTCTGCAGTCTTTCCTCGCAGAACCGCGCCTCCGTCAAAAGCCCCAGGTCAATCAAGAAGTCGATGACATCGTATTGCGCGCCCTCCTCCTCCTGAGCCCACGCCAACAGACGAATCACACACAGGAATTCTGCCGGCGCCGCGTCCCGGCTCCACTCGAGTAGTCGGCAGCAGATCCGCGCCCACGTCACGATCCACTCCATGTCGAGTGATCCCGTCGCCTCGCGGAACTCGACCGTGTTCATCTTGGTGGTGTGACAGTCGCCGGTCCTCTCAGATGCCACGTCCCCCCTCGGACCCTGGGCGTTGACGCTATAAAGACTGTACGCGTCGAACTTGTAGTTGATGTGCTTAGGGAACCACTTGTGCCTCATGAGCTCTCCGATCTGGGCGACAGTCAAGTCGGCTCCCAGGAGGTCTCGAACGCCAGACATCACGTCCCACCGAGCCGGCGGGACCTTGCGGCCGGGGTCTTCGACGGCGCCTCCGGCACTCGTAAGATATTCGTCGAGGAAGATCACGTCGTCGCGGATATCTCTTCGCATCGTGCCAGGAACACGGGGGTAGCGGCGGGCAATGGGTGGGGGGCGGGGCCGGGGAGGGGCGAAGACGTCGGATGTTGGGTTGCGGTAGTTCCTCGGCATCGCCACTGGGGCTTGGTAAGTGAACGGGGGGAAGCCGAATCGTTCGCTATCGTCACCGGCGCTGGGCTTGGTCTCTCTGGCCTCGGGTACGTCTTGCTGGTGCTGCCACGGCTCTGTCTGAAGGAGCGCCAGGTCATCTTCGTGGTCCAGCTCGATCTCGTGCGACATCGCCTCTGGGTTCACATCTACGTCCAACGACTCACCAAGCCGACGATCTCTCCCGAGGACCTTTGCCTTCTTCAACTCTGTCGGGTCCACCTCGGCCGTGTGCTTCACAGACGATGATGCCGCATACCAGCCCCCGCGTTTGGCGCTGTTGCCGTCCTGGGCAGTGAGCTTTTCAATCATGACGTCTGCCGGGCCGCGGCCCTTGCCGAGATCCGTGATCTCGTTCACTCGTGCGGATTGACTATAGGCGGTGGCAGATCGCCAAGGGGGGTGAAGTCTACTGATGACAGGATCAGCCGCCCACAACACTGCAGCGAATTGCCGCAATGTCCGAGCATCGATCCTCTGCGTCGGTCCGGCGCCTACATGGACGTGGAAGCCGCAGCTGGGGTTCACACGGCACCGGAAACTGGTCGTGACAACACTTACCGCGACCCGAAGCATGTCGTAAGACAATTTCATGTCGTACATGGCCGGGGAGTTCAACTCGACCCGCTGCCAATGGTACCCGTCGACGTGATCTGCTTTGAGGGAGACGTCCTCCACGACCCGGAATGATGACATGACCTTTTCACCATGAACGGCTTGGGCGGAACCGGGCTCGCCGTACTTTTCTTCGTCGCCCATCACGGGTAGACCCGCATCAGCCAGAGCACGTTTGATGCGACCATATACGTACTCCATTTTCGGCTCATATATCCTACCTGGAATACCGCTCCTGCGGCCATGTGCTGCGGTTCTTTCCCAATCGACTGGAACAGTGATTAGCGGCTGCAACTGATCCTTGATGTCCACGTCCGGGTCAGGTTCTCCTTCGAGGATGAAGGCGACGAAGAATTCGAGTTCGATACCGAAGGACACCCGCGGGGGCGTGGTAGGTTTCTTGGGGCCACTCATGGTGAATTTGGAGTCTGGTTGCTTTGAAGGTGAATTTGATTAGAGCGACGTAGTGATGAGTGCTTGCAATCAGTCAATGATGCAATGGCGAATGGGTCGTTGCTGAAGTATACGTCAAGAATCAGATTATAATCTTGTTGTTGATGAGAGCCAACACATATACTATCACAACTGTTAGCAATTGCCATCAAGGTACTCCAAGCCCTTGAAACACAATGAGCGTTGTCCACAACGGATCTGTGATGTGCATCTTTGAAGAACAGTAACAGTGCGAAACAATGGCGCCAGTGCCATAGTTCTTTGACATTCTTTGCTGTTTGTGGTGATAAAGACAGCTGTCAGTAAAGAACCACCAGACTGAACGCATGTGGTACACAAATAAGGAGGCACCAGAGGCCTATCTCAGCCCATTGTTGACAAACCATCCCGGCAGAGATCCGAGACCCAAAGCAGAGACGGGCAAAGGCTGGGGGAATCAATTCATTTCTTTGACGTCGTCTTGACTGTCCTCAATCATGCCTAAAACGCAAAATGCAGAAGCAAAAACAACATGGGGTGACATGACCCCGTCCCCTATAACGCACTGACTCCTCCTCGAACTTCAAAATACCATACGGCTGGGAATATCCATCGTCTCAATCGCATAATTCCACGTATTCCTCGTCAAAAAAATTAGGACCGCGTGGTAACACGCAGGATCGGGTAGTAGGGAAGGTGAATACAGAGAAGTGAAAGGCCGCCTCAAGCCTGGGGTAGCTACTCATGTCGCCGCATGAACTAATTACAACTCCGGGTGGCCGTAGTATAGAAGCGGAGACGTCTAGAGCATGTAGGCGAAGAGACCAATGGCAGCAACGGCAGCAGCGTTGCCGTAACGGGCAGGGTTGGCAGTCGGGGCGGCCCAGGCAGATGAGCTGGAGCTGCTGGGAGCCGTGGTGGCGCCGGCAGCAGCGCTGCCAGTTCCAGTGGGAGCGTTGGTGGCGGAAGCCGAAGCCGAGGTGGTGGTACCAGAGGCCTCGCCAGCCTGGGCGTTAATGGAACCGCACTGAGACTTAATGGTATCGGTGCAGTTATCCTGGCCGTTCTTGTCGCCAACATTGGCGGCGATGCAATCCTCGAAAGCCTTTTCGCAGATGAAAGTGGGCATAGTCTGCTCGTAGTACTCGAGGCCGGGAGCGGAGCCGTTCGGGCAGAGGCAAGAGTACTCAAGGGTGTTCTGTCGGCTCCAGTTAGCACGGCTACTTGAGTCGGACTCTCCGTTACTTTTGGGGCTGAGGGGCGGGGGTAGGGTATAGAGAGCGCGCTGATGTCAGAACAGAAGAGGGCATCTTACCGAGTTGCAGTCGTTGGTTGTGGGGTTAGGCTGGCAAAGAACCTTGCAAGTGTTGCGCTCGGCGACACACCAGTTGGCTGGGAGTAAAATGTCAGCTTTTTAATGCCCGAGACCCTGGCGTACGGCAAGGTCGGTGGCGCCGGGAAGGCAACGCAGTTCCAATTGACTCACCTCTCTGGTTGACCGTGACGGCGTTGACGTTGATGTCGGCAGCGGTGTAGACCTTGCGCTGAGCAGAGACAGCAGCGACGGCCGAGAAGGCCAGGACGGCGAAAGAAGTACGCATGTTGGCGAGGGGTGATGCGGCGCAGAGATAGTAGAATGGGCGTTGGTGTTGTTGGGTTGATGAAGGGAGACAAGGAGGAGTCTGACGATCAATCAAGCAATATTGAGTCCCAAGGTATCGTAGACGGCAATGTGAAGATGTTGTGTCTGATCTGCTTCCTGGTGATGTTTGACGGACGGTGGGCGGGAAACGAGAAGAAGGGAGGTCACAACAGACGGGCGACGCGGGCAACGATGTGGTTTTATTGTGAGGCAAGCATGCAGCAACGGCGACGGGCAGGCGTGGTTCCCACGTCTCTGTCTCCGGCCGCACTTGCCTTGAATGCGGTAAGCGCAATGGGGGAGGGGGAAAAAACTGCGAGGAGTGTAAAGCGCAGGTGCCAGTGGACGATTACAAGGGTGGCTGGTGGAACAACAGAAACCGCACCTTCCCTCTTGCGAATCGGAAAGACAGGCAAGGCATGGGTTGATTGCGGTACCTGTCCGGCCGGCCGCGGTGTTTTTCCCTCCTTCCCTCGCTTTCCTTCCCTTCCCACGATGCCCGCCGTCCAATGTGTCTCTCTAAGGCAGTCGCAGGTTGCCGGTCTTGGCTCCTTCCCACACAAACTGTGTGTGCGTGTGTGTGGCTGGGATCCACACATCATGTCGGGTCACAGTGGGGGAGAGGGGAGGAAAACAACCAGGAAGGGCCCTCCTAGCGTCGTGTTAGCGCGTCTTCTCCAGCGACGTGCCGCCGTACCTATCTCCGTTGAGAATTTCCATCAAAGTTTTGTTGATTTCCCTCGCCTCGCCGTGAAAGCGACCCGACACCGAGGCGGCAGCCAGTTCGCACAGACGGCCCACGATTTCCTGTTATCGGCAGGGGCGGGTCGTCCATCGACTAGCCAGGGCGGTACGTATCGGTACCATTCATTGGTCTCACGCAAGATAGGAACGGTGCTTGTGCAAATGACGGCTCGACATGGCGTCCTCTCGTCCAAAGCGTCCCAAGAAAAGCTAAGACGGCGCCATCCCGCGAGTTTGATGTGGTCAGGGTTTGATCGCAATTTTGCAGCGCAATCTCTCACACTCACACATTGCAATAATGTCGTAACACTGTCTATTGCTGAGGGGTGACTCCGTGGTGGATGCCCATGGATGAGCAGGCATTGGCTGCCCTGGTCGCTGTACCTGGCCCTGGTCGCCTCAGACTTTGGGGACTGAAACTTTCGTCGGTTCCTCGTGATGGCCTCATCCGCGTCGTCGCATGTTTTCCGCCTTCTTCCATGATTACTCCAGACATGGCCCGGCAGTCGCACACCAACGCCAGCGCCGCCGGGTTCAATCATGTCAAGCTGAATGCCTCCTCCCCACTCCTCTCGTCTTTTTTCTTCCTTAGGTATGACGGTCAATAGGTATGTAAGGCTTCCAACCCGAATTGGGTTTCCTATCCTGTCCTTCTTCGTCCCTTCCCGCAAACACTAATGAAAACTGCTGCTGCCAATTGCGATGAGATGGGATGGTGACGGCAGCCTTGGGTCGTCCATTGGCTGACCGGGCGATGGTCGCAGCTCCAGGTGCCATTACGGTCACATTCCTCGCGGCACCTGTCTCATGCCTGGCAAAAAAAAAAAAGCCCCCCCGAGATAAAACTCGCGTTCCCGGCGTCTCCTTCGATTTCGCAGGCCCGGGCTTTCATCTCGGGCTAACGCTACCCAACAAAGCTCCACCTTCCACAATTCTTTCCTTCTGTCTCCTCGAGTTCCTCCGCTGTTCGGTCTGCACAGAGGACGCCATCCCTGATCGGGACTAGCTCGCCAGGAACACTTGCCACACATATGCAGCTTGGCTGTTGCCGTGGTCCGTGAAGACTTGCAGTTAGTGTCGGGGGGTACCCAGGTACCCGCAGGTTTTCTGGGGACTTGGGTATCTATTGCCAATCAATTGGACGCAATCCATTTCGCTCTGAGCCGTTCCTTTTGCTTTCCGCGTCCTCTCGCTCTGTGCTCCCTCCAATCAATCTTGCAGTTGCCATGGGTTCTCGGATTCCCAATGATTTCCTGGCTGTGACCAACTCACGGCGTCTTCTCCGCAGTCTTTAATCGCAGGGCTGCGCTGTTCACGTCCTCGTCCGGTCCGGTCAGACGGTGGTCTTCACTAACACCAGCCTCCACCTCCTCTGGGACCTCGGTAGGCTGCCATTTACGTCCCTCACGATGTCTCATCTTCCGAAACGAACATGACCTCTCCTGCCCCTTCTCACACCGCATCGCATCGTCCTCCCCCTGGGGTCTCTGGATTGCCGCCATGCTCGCTGGCTCCCTGCCGCAGTCTTGTACACCGGTCTGTCTCTGTTTGCGACCCCCTTTGCGTTCAAAACGTCTTGTTTTCTTCTTGTTTTCCCAGCGCAGATGGGCCCAGCATTCGATCGTCGCACGGCACAGGCCGCTGACCTGAACGAGCTGCCAGATGGATTTCTAGTGGCTTCCGGTCGAACCCGGCTCCAACTGAACACCCTGCCCCGCTGGCCTTACAAATACTATGTACATCCACCTTATCGTGGAGAGCTAGCCCGGCTTGGGCGGACCTTTGTACCTAAAGCTCCAACGCCGTTGGACGCCAATGAACAATTGCGGCGCAAAGAGGCCGCCCTGCAAAGTGACGACTCCTCGTTCAGAAAAGTTGGGCTGGCACCGATACCACTTCCCAGGTCTCCCCCAAAGCGGCAAAGCGGCCTGTCCAAGCATGCTGTGGCAGCAACACCAGCCCCAAGGGCCACCTGGCGCCTGTGCCACCAACAGTGAGCTCCCACAGTCTTAGGCGCGGAGCTAGCACCAAGCTTGCTGTCCAATCAATATGGCCAATTGCATGCCCAGCTTTTTGGGTGATCGTCATCAACAGCTGCTAGCTCTCGTGGCAGCTGGGGCACGCCGGGAGGGGCTGATCCTTCGAAATCGTCTGAGAACGGACTTATCGTCGACTTCCCAGCCCGATTCCTCACGACAATGGCATCTGGCCTTTTTGTGCCGGAAAAATCTTTGGCAAACAAGCATCTCTTTGTTCAAGTTCCACAGGCTTGTCTTTCCAACGTCAATCCAAACGTTGAACACCTATCGGTTGCGAGCAACTTGCCAAGTCGTCGCCCCGGAGTTACTGAACCGACGTCACATCGGACCATTCTCCGCATCTTCCAACTGCATCCATCGCATCACACCCTCCATCACCAACCACCCCGAGCCATGCGTGTGCGTACTTCTGCAGTACTGTAAGATGCTGCGTCCAGAATTGGCCTAGAACAACACCGAGCTGCCGATACGAACTCTGCCTTTCTGCACCGCCGCCGATAAGACCCCGCCACCGAACTAATTCGTACGAACACATCACTGAGCACCTTGCCACCGTCTTTTGTTGGCTTCAGCTCCTGTTAAGTGGCTCGGCTCGACGCGTTTTCTCGGACAAGTCCGTCGGGGTTTCTCCAGAATTCCAATGAACCTACGCAGTGGTCTCTTCTGGCATTTCCGAAAGCGTAAACGGTTTTCGCTTGCAAATCCGCAAACTCGTCTGGACATGGGATTTTGGAGAATTCCATCGTCATAAAACAAGAAAGGATCTTCGGAGCGCCATGCAGCCGCCCCCAACGCCGCCAACTTGGCACGCCGGGTTGTGGAGACCGGACGAGGATCCAGGTTCCGCATCTCCGTGCCGTACCGAAACATCATTTATGGTCCTGTTAACAATGCATCGCATGCCAGGAGTAAGCTTGGTGCCTCTGATGTCTCCCCTAGCGGACTCCTCATGAATGGCGACAACAACGGTCGGGTGGATTGTTATTTGCTCGACGATGCCTTCTATTTCTATCGACCGAGGCCAGCAACAGCACGACACACTAGCTCAATGTTTGCCGCCGCCAGCTGTATGGAATGCCGCAATACGCAAGACACTCCAATCGTCTCCAGCAGCCGTCTGACTGCTAGGCTCTGTTTTCTGAATTTGGGGCTTTCCCGTTTTAGGCTCTCGTTGCAACAGGCTCTGCTCCGACCTCAAGCACGTCCTTCACCACGCCCTTCTCGCTTCTCACTTTCTCGCCTTCGCTCCTCACCCATCGATTCCACGCACCCAACTGCATACACAAACCTTCCATGGTTGTGCACTTGGCCTGATACCCCAACCCGCCATCTTCTACCCGTCTACGCGCGTCAGAGTCGTTAATTATGGCGTTGATGGAACCAGCTATGCTGGCTGGTTGCAACATGGACAACGGCATTTGAGGTTCCGGGAATACTCTTTGTAACATGGGCACCCGCCAGATCAGCAGGCAATAAGCTTCTATGCAGTGTGCTACTAGCAGCAGGAGCAGCGGCGGCGGATACTGCACATGGAAGGGCGTTACGCTGAGAGATTGCACGAGCGTATAGAAGTCTTTAAAGACCGGAGGCGGGCCCCCATCCGTGACCAAGAACGGCCGAGCGGCCACTTTATGAGCGTGTGGCCCGAGAAGGGCCGCCTCATATTGCAGATGTGCCAGAGCTACGTTGCCTCCATGCACCCAGTTCTGCATGAAGGGCGCGGTGAAGGTCGGGAAACTGGCCATGCGCACCGTTGCGCCGACGAGATAGTCATCTTTGTGCCCATAGATGGCGTTTCCCGGTCTGATGGCCCCGGTGCGGAAACCGCCTTTCTGCAAGGGATCCTGCGGTATGGTGTTCGCGCTACAGACGAGTCGCTCCGCCTCGGCTTTCGATTTTGCATAGTTGGCAAAGAATCCCTCGTGGGCCCGCAGCGGCTTCTGGAAATCCCTCTCGTCTAGGACCTGGAAGAAGTCTGTTGGCCACTGCTTCCAGAGGGCATTGAAGAAGTTGACGGGCTTTAGGGCTACACTGCAAGATGAGGTGAAGACAAGAACATCGGCACCGGCGGTCTTGGCAGCAGCAACAACGTGGGCAGTTCCGGTTGTGTTAACACGGGAGCAGCGCTCGTAGACCAACGGGCTGCGCTCAGACGGACGGATCACGGCGGCGGTATGGAATACTGTCAACGGAAGATGGACGACAGATTCGGCCCACGGTTTTGCAAAAGCGGCGGAAGTTGCTGACTCTGAGGAAATGTCGGCCTGCGCGAAATCGACTCTTGACACCGGGCCTTCGCTCATGTCGTCGCGTCCAGGCTTGCGAAAGTCGATGATACGAATGGCCTCGGGAGGGTGGCCACGCGCGATGAGCTGAATAACAAGCTGTCCTCCGACCAAACCTACGCGGCATCGAGGTTCAGCTGGGTGCCACATGACCACAAGGATAGAGACGCTTACCAGAGCCACCGACAATAATGTAACGTCTGTCTAGTTTGGGCGGGAGATACGGCACCCAGTCGATGGGCTGTTTCTCTATTCGCTCAAAAGTTCGCTTAACCTGCTCTGGCGTCCATCGATCCGGCGAAATCCGCAGAGCCTCAGGGTAAGTGGTTGACATGGCGCGGTTGATCTTCCATAGGTACACCAACAGAGTTGCCGTCAAGCCGAGGGCGATCCTGGCGGTCCATGATTCCAGCACCATGTTGACCTCGTCCGCTACAGCCTCGCTCGTTTGATGATCCCAAAGTTGACTACCTGCGTGAAACCCGCGCAATCTGACGCTACTTAGGACACAGGCGGAGAGTGAGTTGTAGTTGGAGAAGAAGCTTGTTTTCCATGACGCAACATCAAGGAGGGGGAGGGAGAAAGGGGGGGTCCTGGACCCTTTTTATGCCGCGCCGTTTTCAAGACGAGCTTGAGCTACTCGCGAGTCGCATTTGAATTTGAACCGATCAATGCGCTAAATCAACAGCTTTTTTTTTTGGAGAGCCTCGAAGCAACCCCACTTCCCCGGTCCTTGCGCTGAGTATCACTTCGAGCTCCAGGCTCATCAATCTCAAATCCGAACTCACCGGCGGTGAGGCAAGCGGACAGCCGAGGCCCACACGGCTGCCGGCTGCAAAAGGGGAGAAAGTTCCAGTTGCCCCCACCGTCCAAAATGCAACGGCAGATTTCTAACCTGGTTTCACTAAACTCCCCAGATATCTCTTATTCGTATTCTAAGCGAGCCGCGCTCCTCACCCGCTTGATACAAGCATTAGGGTGGTGGCATCAAGAGTTCTCATTGTCGCAATCGCTCATCCTTAACAAGGACAACGGCATGGAGATGGAAAGTGTTCGAGAGAAGTTATTATGCTCGTTCGGCGCGTAGACTTTCGTCCGGTGCGACCCGAAACTAATACCGGCGCGCGGTCCACGAGCCGAGAGTGGCTCACGTTGCTTGTGTGGAGAGCTCTCTCTGAATCTTCACTCGGAGCTTGGACTCATGATTGGCCAGGAGGATTCGTCCCATGAACAGTTCTCCCCGCACAAGCAGGCCTGTGCTACACGAGACGTGCAGCTTGGAGGGGCTCGGAGGGGCTGCAGCCCAGCCCGCCGCTCTGTCAGAACCTTATTACGTCTTTTCCCAAGGCGAGTCGGATCGGATAGTCATGAGGTCATGACTGGATTTGCAGTCTTGAGCAGCTCCGTTTCTGGTCATGTGGGTTCGGGGAAGATTGCTAGACGAAGGGGTTGCATTTGGGGCTTTTTTGTACAGTAGCTGGCGGACCCGACGTCCATGCTTGGGTGGATGAGGGAAGCTGGTAAGTTGCCTTCGCAGTGAGGCTTCTTAAATCTCTTTCCTTGGCTCTGATTGAACCCGTTTTCTCTTGCTCTTTTAAGTTCCACCATGAAGAAAAGCTGGGTTCTTTTCCGGCCAATGTGTCATGGTTTTAAACGAACTTGAAGTTCGCACCGTCGTTCACGTCTTGAAAGAGGCAGGACTCAAGGGTGTGCTTCTGAAAATGACTTGATGATGACTCAATTAAGGCAAAACAGGGCATCTGTCTAAACATCAACTGGTCTTGGCATTCGGTTTTTGAGTTTTGACAAATCGAGGCTACACTCAACGTTTGCTACCTCTCATCCGTTAGGGTCAATCTTTAGAACGTCGCTCTACCCAGCGGACCGCGTGAAATCAACGATGTTTGTAAATGTTACACAAGACAGGAGAAATAGACCACTTATAATAAGAGCCATACTTCGCTTTGTTGTTTTAGGACAGATAACTTACATTGACGAAGTTATCTAAACTCGATCTGAAGCGTCAGCCGCAAGTCGTATCGTCGTAGCATCTGGTCATAGCTGGCTCAAGTTAGACTAGATTACCAATTGAAGAGTCTATTTGCCATGGATAGTATCCCACATACTTGTTCTGCTATAGCATCTCAGCAGAGTCAAACGATTGTGATAGAAATAAACGGTTAGACGGCTCACGCGCACCACAGGGCAGAATACAGAATGATGGGACAGATTGGCAAAGAAGACGTGAATTCTTCTTTGGCCCTCTAATACATGGGCAATGCGTTCTATAAATAGGTGTGTGGCTACCAGCCAGATACCCATAAGGCCCGTTACCCTATGATTCCGCCCATAGAACATATCAACCCCCGCCTGTTGACATATGTGCAGGCATTGTTTCTTGTATCAACTGTATATTAACGGCTAACTATTGTAGAGGGACATGTAGTAGAAGCAAGAAGAGTTGGTTGTGGCAGAATTATTGTTGCGCTAGTAGCATATTCGTTGGCCGTTTCTCTGCATCTGCTCTCGAGACCGGTGTCTTTCTTTGGATACCAGCAACTTGAACCGAGTATCAAACTGCACAGGGAAGATTACAGAAAGAAAGAAAGAAAGTAAATGAAAGGAAAATGCGAGTGCCATGCCTCCTACCTGCTCCCCTAGTTGTATTCGGGAAGTAGAGAGGCGACACTTTCGGGACGACGGCGATAATCGTTTTATTTGTCCCAGATGGGCATAAACTGTGCTGCTCTCTGCTGGACTCGAAGTCAGCTTCAGAAACAGGCAAGTAGCTTGGCTTTTTATTTTTTTTACCGGTAGCATTTCCAAAATAATTGAATTGCCTGGCTTGTTGCCTGGCTGGACGTAAACACACCATCGTTCAACGTTTTCAAAAAAAAAATTGTTTTTGAGAGCCAACAAGTTCTTTCGTTCGAGGGCGCAACTCGCTGCGTTGCCATTCGCTGTGTTGGTATGAACCTGGCTCCTGCATCTAAGTTGACATCAAAATCTGTTTAGATGACGTGGACGGCAGCGAAATCTGGGACTCGGAGCCGCTACTCATCAAACGTTAAGCATCACAACTTCAGGAGACTTGACGCAATCGGGAATTCGATTAGCCCCAGCCTCGAAGTGAGGTCCAGTCTGAGGGTCTCGAAGAGTAATTAAGCTCGAAGAACATGTTGCGGTCAGAAGGGATACTCTCCCATTCTAAGGTTGTCCCGCTCAACTTGTGGTAGTCATGTGCATACAGTATTAGAGACTCAATCGATTCACGTTTAGGAGCCTTACTGTACTCTATCGTCATTAAGTGCTGGAGTTTTCAACGATGTTCAATAACCAGGCCTTCCATTTAGCTAAAACTCAGCGCGGATCTTGATTCTTAAGTAGGGTATGTCATGGCCTATTGCTTCCAGGACTAGCAGCACCGCGACTTGCGTCCTACTCTTTCAACCCGATTACTGAGAAGAAACTCATTTCAGACGAATTGTTTCACCGGTTCTTAGTTTAAGGTGGGCAGATAATCTTGAGGCACTGCAGAGTTCCTAAAAACCAATTTCCTTTCCTTGTGGGGCTTTATTTGTCGAAGTAGTATCCAGATTGTCTTTGAAAGCTCTTGCTTACAATGAAACGCCAGGTATAAATAAAACAAAACACAATAAAACCTAGATATTCATCATAGCATCACCTCTGACAGAAGTCAGAGACCTTCCGGTGCCTGAGCATACTTCCTCCACAACGGGTCGCTCAACAAACTGTCCATGGCGTCATTCTCGACACCGACAAACACCTCAACACCACCTCTCTGCGGATCCGGCAGGACAATCTGCATCGTATGACACACGCCCACAGACGGGGGCCTCAATGCCAACATCCGTCCACCCAACGCCGTACCCCATTCAATATCGTAGAAGGGAAACTCGCGCCATGAAGACTGCAACATGTGGTTGCCGGGCATGTCAAGGAACATGGTAGGTGCCAACCGTGTCACGTCCTCAAGCCTCTCAATCAGCGCCGTCAAGTCGTCAAGGTAGGTCCCCTCCGTCTTGGCGACGGCGCGTCTCACGCAGATAGCCAAGTCGGCAAGCGAGCCTTCAGAGACAACCTCGCGGATGTCCAGCACCGCAGCTGCGAAGCCGAGAATGTTTCCGAGAGTGTGCTTGTGAACGGGGACGCCGGCCCGACGGCGGGCGTCAAGGGCGACGCCCATCACAGAGGGGGAGGGAGTCGGGTCTCCTTCCACCGAACGGAGCTTCGACGCGTGCTGGGCGGACATGGTTGCGCGCCAGATGAGAGCGGCGAGTGCGTCGTTGGTGGAGACGAAGGACGGGATACCCTCTCTCCCCTTGAAAAGTTTTATGTTCGCGGGCGAGGCTTCTTCTTTCAGTGCAGCAAGGCTCGCTGGAGAGAAGTAAAAGACGTGACCGTGGTGAATGGGCGACGACAGCTTCGGCGGCGGGCCAGGCGGCGTGAAGGGGAGTTCGATATACTCGGCGTGGTCCTCGGGACGGCCAGCATTGAGGCCTGTGGACTTCATCATCTTGGCCCGATCTTCATATGGGACCTCGGCGGGGTTTTCGATGGGCAGACCTTGAGCGCGACGGAGCTCCTCTGCAAGGAGCTCAGTGAACTTGTACGCCGTTGTGCCGTCGGCATAAGCGTGAAGGAATAACATGTTGAGAAGCAGCCCGCCCTTGACGAAGTTCGCCTGCATCCAGGTGACATTGAGGCGGTCTCCCGGCTTGGGCCACTCGCCGCCGAGGCCGCGCCGGCAGACGACGGCAGGGTCCAGAGCAGAGGATGGGAAATCACGGGCCTTGAGCTCAGAGAAAGAGGGGAACGTGTCGTCAGCGCGGAGGTCCTTTGCGAGGAAGTCCTCGATCTCGTCGCCGTATTGGCGGAGTTGCAGGAGGCCGCCCTGCTTGCTCTCCATAGGAATGACTTCGCAACCTGCTATGGGGGTGCGCGCCTTCATGGCATTGTATGCGGTCTTTAGCAGCTTCGTGAGGTGGTCGGCGTCATAGTTATCGGGCAGCTCGAAGTGGTAGATACTGCGAATCCATCCCTTGGGACCGATCTGCTCGACAGGCAGGAGAGGGGGTGCCAGGTCTGACTGCGCGATGATAGGAGCAGAAAGTAGGACATCTGGCTGTGAAATGCTGGTGAGCTCTGTGACGGCACTTTTCGAGACGGCCTTTTCAGGAAGGCTTTGGACATCGCCGACCAAGGGGACTTCTGTAGTTATCGATGCCATCTTGTTGATGGTGCTCCGGTTCGTATTGTGAGGGCGCGCGGGAAGAACTGTAAGGGTGTTCAGAAGAGCCGGCGGGGAATAAGCACAACGCGGGTATGGCAAAGTTACTCGGAGTGCTCTTGAAGGATTTGGCGGTTGAAGAATCTTGGCCCCTGTTTGCACCCTCTACGGACCTGGGAGCCGCCGGCTATCGTATAACCCGTTGGCTGGACCTGTTCGATATTCCGCAGATCCGCATAACGCGGCATGTTCGAACCAGGAGAGCATTCCATGCTGCATGTAAAATCAAACTGTTGCATTCGGCATGGAGTGTCCAGGGGTCTTGGGGAAATGATAAAGGCATGAGAGTTTCTAGCCGTTTCCGTGATAGCCACTCATGGCCGAAGAAAGCCATTGCTTGAAGATCTCAAAGGTGTAACCAAGCTAATAAACTGTCAATCGTTTGCATGCAGATTGCTGTTTTCTTTTCTCGCATGAGGCTTGAAGAAAGAGTCGGCTTGAGATCCAAGATTCTGTCTTCCATTCCAAAATGCAAATGCTATGCAGCATTTGTGCGAACAGCAGTTATCTGGGAGTGGAGTTGTCGTTGGCGCATGCAATCCAGACCCCCGTCTATCGGGTTCCAACGGTCCTCGAAGTGACTGGTCCGTTGGACAGGGTTCTGGCCGGGTCAGCGGTCCCGGGGTTTAGAGGGATCCGCACCGTTAGTTAGCTCCATGGACGGGTCGGGGAGGATCATCCTAGCGATACATCTGCAAGCGGAAAGGCGGTTGCCCCACGACTGCATGGGTTGGATGCACTTTTCAGGCCACTTGTGGATACGAAACATCCTATTATCAGAGCCCCGTATGTCTTTGAACTGCACACTCGTTCTTCACAGTGTTTGTTGGCCGAAGATTAGTAGAGATGAACTGATGGAATTAGTCGAGTTTTTCAAGGGTCATTTTGAATACTCAAGCGGCCGAGTAAAGAAAGACCGTAAATGGCTGCTATAGTACCCTGTTGAAATATAAATATGTAATTAAAAGGACCGCATCAACAAATTGTAATAATCGTGTAACATTTTATTTAACAAAGAGCTCTATAACGAAACACTAAATCGAATAGTCTATAAAATCAAGTCTCGATTGATCAGGAAGTGAATTCTAGCCATCCTCCTCTTTTGATGCACAAGGTTTATCTGTACCGACCAACTCGTCGCCTTGGTACTCTGACCAATTGCATACATCAACTTCTTTCATCTACGATATGTAGATTGCGCGGAACTGAGTGTTGACGTGCCACCCTGTGCTGGCTAACGAAGGGTTTCCCTTGTTATAGCAGGTCTTGGTGACGAAGTTGTACACCATCTTAGTGCAACCTTGCCTTGACTGGCATAGGGAGATGCAGGCGGCGTCGCTAGAGACGCCGTACCAGATATCCGTGGCTGGGTTGTTCGTGAAATCACTGCTTGGGCAGACTTGATAAACGGTGCTGCCGGATTTGACTGAGTAAGTGGGTACCAAGCACTTGGTGAGAGCAGTACCATCGGGCACTTTCACAAGGGTCTGGAAACCCTGGTTGACGGCCCAGTTTGAGGCGGATACACTAGGACTTCCTTTCAGATAACAGGTCTGAGTGGACGGTTTGAACACGGCCTTAGTACAGCCCGCGGTTGCCTCGCACGTCGAAACACAGTCCTGGTTAGACTGGTAGCCATAGTAGATCTGAGGGCTAGGGATTTGAAAGTCGGTATCGAGACAAACAGCATACAAGCCACCTTGGGAGCCAACGACATAGCTCACTGGGCTTGGGCAGCTGGTCAGAGGCGACTGACTCGCTCCAGATGTAGAGCTGGTTGTAGGTTTCACGGAGGACGTGGACAAAGTAGTAGGCTTGCCGGTCGTGGTAGTTGTGGTGCTGATGAGTGAAGTGGATGTGGTGATCGGTGTGGTTGTTGTGGTTCCGATAAGTGAGGTGGTGGATATTGTGATCAGTGTGGCAGAAGTGCTAGTGGAAGAGCTAGTTGTAGGGTTGGCTGTGGAGCCACCCTGAGGGCAATTGAAGTTGCCGATATCAGCGGCAAAAGTATAGGAGTAGGCGTATTGAATAGTGTAGACGTCTGAGCCCGAAGAGTATCCTGTATTGGTTGCATAGCTTTGGTCCCAGGTACGCGAGTACAGAGCACAAATTTGAGCCTGAACGACACCATTCTTCACCAGTGAGTAACTTGTGAAGAAGCGGCATCTAAGGCCATTGAACGGGTTAGTTTCTAACCTCTGGGCAGCGCAGTCAGCGGCGCACAGGGCAGGATCATAGGCTTGGTTGGTGTGAGCCTTGTATGTGATGTAACTATTGCAGCTGCTCGGGGCGTTGATGGTAGCAGCATTCGTAAAAGATGAATTGTAGCCGGAAACATCGTAGGTAGGTGCTGAAAGTTGGTATCCGTTTGAACCAGCAATAACAACGTGAAAGTCATTGCTGTATTGACCATTGTTCGTCGCAGTGGATGGACCGATTCCAACACCCCAGAAGCTACATTTGATGACAGTTGTACTCGATGGATCGGGGCAGGCCAAGCCAGGAGCTAAAGTCGGGTCCCTCTCAAAGAAGATGTTGAAAGACGAGCATCCAGATATTTGAGCACAATCAGCTGCGCATCGTGCAGGGTCGTAGCTTGAATAGGTCTTGTATCCTTGATAAACTGAAGCCGAAGTGGCAGATTGAAGGTTCTGGAAGGTCTGGTACCATCCGGACGGAGTCTTGGCGTTTAACGCAGCGCTAGACAAGTCGGAGAAGGCAAGGAAAGCCTGATCTGTGTCGACCGAAGGCACCGGGCCACTTCCTACGGGCAGAGAGTTGCAATCGCGAGCGACCAATTTTTTGAGAGCCCGCCTCGAGTTTGTAGCTGAGACGGTCTGGTTGCCGACGCCGATCGGCACAGTTTGCAAGTTCGGGGCGGGAATCTGGGCCAGGTCAAAAGAAGTCATCAATTGGGCTGCGCCGGATGCCACGAAAGCGGCCAGAACGGTGATTGTGTGCATTTTGAAAAGTGTTTTAGGCGAAGATGAAGATAATGGGAGGAATCAATGTAAATGAGTGTGTGAAGACCGAGCATGAAAAAGTTGATCCAGTTGATTCTCTGCACGAGTTATATGGCAATATCTGGTCACGATGTACGATGTACTCTAGGAGTCTAGCGAGACTACATCTTGGACTACTTCAAGTCTATTCTTTGAGCCACGACAAGAAACAACATCACCAGCCGAATTTTCGGATGTCGGCAAGATCAAACGGCACTCCACTGCCGAAGAAGGCGTATCTCGGTCTCGCTTGGGACCAAGAAATCGGGCAGAAGGCCTCAAAGTTCGGCCATCTATTGACTATTGGCTCTTACCATAGTAGTGCAGGACAAAGATAGAAACCGCGTGTCATTCTGTAGCATAGCAGTACAACAAAGGGTCTTTGTCTTTGTCTTTCACAGAAAGATACGTGCCGAGTGGACAACAAAACTAATTAACAAAAGGCTATGCTAAAATAGCTTCAGCGTTGGCCTCTCAGGCGTTGTACGACGTCGGTAAGCCACTAATCTTCATTCTGGTAGTCCGTTGCACCACAACACGTGTTGCACTTGTGGGTAACCTCTACTGCCAGTCTGCCACTAGCATCAATAGCAGTCGAAAAGCAAATCCCCATGACTTAGGCTACGCTATCATGGTTTAATGCAACAAACACCGGTCCCCCTTTCCCGATCAGTTGAATATCAGCGCATACAAATGCCAGCACTGTATACACGATCCTTGGAGTAATTGTGCCCTGATCCTGGGGGAGTTGTGGGACAGTGCGGAATCTTCTATCTTCTCTTCCCAAAGAAGCAACTGCCTCGTAACACATGTCCAAAGCCGACGCTTGAGAGTGGAGTTACCGTTGGTTCTAAAGGCCTGGGTCTCGATTCAAATCCTGGCATGCACAAGTCTCATGTTGACTGGTTCTTCAGCAAAGTGCTGACTGGAGCTGCCGCGGGAGACGGAAGGATCCGCAAAGCCATTGATGCTGCCCGGGATTCGCAAAAGATCATCCCGGCAATACTTCGTACGCTCAAATCGAAGAGGTGCTCCACGATCAAGTGGGTCCAACGCACTCTTCAGGACTGTCGGGAGTCTCATGGACACCCGATACGCATCGAGAGCAAGCTCGAGCTCATCCCAGTTCGTCGGCGTGTGTTCTTCATCGTCCGTTGGTCGTAAATTAGGTGGGATGGGCTGACGCAATTGGTCGAGCTGGGAAGGGGTCCTAGGAGATTCCTTCACAGTCGTCAAGGGGGGTCAAGTGGAGAAGTCCACTTGCAGGCCGACGGGATGCCTGATCTGATCCCATTCGTAGCAGTGTGCGGATACGAGTAACTCGCTTTCCCGTCCGACGGCGCTGCAGTTTTTGGTCTCATGGATTCACCCATTTTTGCTGATCATTTAGCCAGTGCTGAATTGACAGATGTGAATGCTCAGCCTGTATGGGTGATCTGGCAGCAATTGAGGGCAGATAGAAGCGCGGTTCTGTGTTATTCACCACAGGAACGTAGAAAAGAGTCACTACACATTAACACCAATGACGTTTCCCTGAAGAGCCGTAGTCTTCTCAGTTGTCTTGACCAGGGGCCTCCTGTATTCCCAAAACTACATATGACGGGATTTTTGTGCAGGCGGCGCAGCAGAACAGCCCCTGTTTCCAGGGACAAAACGAACTATCATCGTGTGTTCTCCGCTCATCTCATTTGCAACCGAATTTTTCCTACAAGCACCCTTGTCGACGGAGTTGAAGAATATGTGGACATGTTTTAGAACGAGGTAGTGCTGTAATTCCGCGTGTGATTTGGGACGGGAGTGCCGATCAAGACTCGATGCTGCTTGGCGTGGATGGATGCGAAGGAGTCGCACGCAGTCTAATCCATGCTATAATCCCGCGGCGTGATCGAGACGCAGTGCGTGTTTCTATCAAACAATTATGAGGCTCAAAAGGTCCGCTCCTCTGCTTAAGGTATGCCTGTGGGATTGTGTTTCTTCAAAGCTCGGTCTTCCCCTTGAACTTGACCTAATGGAGTTGGCTGCTTTTACTTCTTCTGTCTTCTCCTTTTTTCCCCCTCCGTCCGTTGGTAGCTAATCCGTTCGCGCACCATCAACGGCAGCAATTATGACAACAGATCCAAGCATCGCCGCCATCTTCGGAGAAGCCCCTTCGGGAACCAAACTGGACGAGCAGCTGGTTGTGTCGTCTAACATTGCTGTCTGTGTCGTTCTTGGTCTGTCCGCTGCTTCGGTAGCTCTCCGTTTCTATGTACGCAGTATGAAGGGCGCAAAGCTCTGGTATGATGACTACGCCATCCTCCTCAGTGTTGTAAGTTTGTAGTCTTTAATAATCACCACAGCCCCGAATACACATCTATCGAGTATACCTAGCTTACCGCCCCATATAGATTTTGTGCGGCGCGATGGTTTTCATGACAATCTTGGGTATGTTTACGATGGGCGATGCTACCTTAACAAAATTTCATTTCCCTCCCTTTCTATTCTACTTTTTTGCTATTGGGCTAGATTCATATTGTTCTATGGTGTTTGATTTCTTTCTAATGGGGTTTCAGCGGGAAGACACGGAGCTGGCGAGCATATTTGGACAACCAACATTTCAAGGTTCGTCACACTTCTGAAGGTATGTATCATCTCCCCTCACATTTTGGTAATTATGATTGATTCCTGAATCTCGTTGCACCAGATCGTCTACGCAGAGCCGTACGTGTACGCCACAGCCGTAACCTCGACCAAAGTCAGCATTCTTCTCCTCTATCGTCGTCTTTTTCACTCCAAAGGTGGCCTCGGTCGCTTATATTCGATTATGTTCTGGACAGCTGTCTGCTTGACTAGTGTATATCCCTTCATTCTTTGGATCACTATGGCCTGCGCCTGTCGACCTGTTTCCTTCTACTGGACCCAGTACCTGGGTGCCGAGGGCAGTTGCATCAATGTCAGCTTGTTCTTCCTGCTTCTCGGCATTGTCAACATGTTTAACGATATCGTTATCCTTCTCGTACCTGTGCCCCGTATCTGGGAGTTGCAGATGAACAAGAGAACAAAAACCTCGATCATAGGCATCATGCTTCTTGGTGGCTTGTGAGTCCTTTCCCCTCAAGTTACTTTTATCCTAAATACATTGTCTGACTATGTTTCCACGGTAGCGTATGCGTTGCAAGTATAGTGCGCATTTACTATCTCAACGGTCTTTTCCAGAACGTCGATGTGACGTGGTGGATGGGTCCTTCCTTTGCCTGGTCTAGCCTTGAGCCCTCCGTCGCAGTCATTTCCGCTTGTCTGCCCACATTCGCACCGCTTTTCCGTACATGTATGGGCCGTGTTAAGTCATCGAGAAACGGTCCCTATCCATACCCAGGGGAACGAAGTGGCGGCCCATCGGCAACCGTTGGGCCCCGAAGTCAGCAGAGCCATGGCAAACACCTCTCACGCAATGGCGGAAACGGATTCGCACTTGGTCGCAGCAGCGCAGGACACTCGAAACTTGAGGATGACGAGGTCGAACTTACTTATAAGGCGACGTGTAGGGACACGAACTCAAGCCGTGGAGAAGAGAGCAAAGGGAGCTCGGATTACGGGCGAGGAATTACCGTCAAGACACAGGTCTCAGTAGTCTCTTACAGGCATGAAAACAGCCCATAGAAGGACCATGAGACCTTTGAGGTTTCTAACTGTCATAAAATCACCAATTGATCTTTATCATACTCGGGTTCCTTGTCATCCAAACTGTCATCTAAACTTGTGATCTTCTGATGGACTTCTTTTATGATATCATGCCGGTCTCTAAAGACCCACCAGCCCAACTTTACACTTCCGGCCAAAGCTTCTGAAATGGATTGGAGCACCACACACCACAAGGCTCTTCCACCGTGTAGCATAGAAATACGACTCAGACGTTTAAGACGCTTCCACCCGGACTCGTAATCTGAGATCCAGGCTTGAATCAACAGCAGTAACTTTTGCTTAAACAGTCCATACCAGTGAAGTGAGAGGAGCTTGTCGCAAGCGCTATGATAACAAGCAGAGCAGAAAGGAGGGAAACAGATCAAAAGATATGCAACAGCTAACCTAAACTGGTATCTGTAACTTCATGAGTCTGTTCGAAGCGTAAAATTGCGAGAGAGCTTGGTAGACCCTAAAAATCCCACGACCCACACAGACAGGTATTCAGATCCGTGACGTTCTTAGGTCCTTTAACGCAATCAACACTCTTTCTACTTCGACAAGTAGCACCCGTAAAACCCCTCCAGGGAACGATGTGATCTGAAACTTTTTGTCAATATTATTATATGTTCGCCATGTGATCAAGTTGCCATCGTAGAGTTGCCGGCCCTAATGACAGGAACTATCGCCCTGTACTAATACCGTCGGACTTCCTTGTCTCATCCTGCACAGTCCGGGCTCAACATGAGGCTCACACCCTCGGATACGAGGGCATGGGCATCGTTTTTATCCGTAGCGCCGACCTTAGTGTCACAGCTGATTTGAAGACGCTCGGAACTGCCAGAGTCAATGCCGTCGGCATCCCTTTAGCTGCTTCCAAAGGCCCAATGAACTCTTCACAGGAGTGACGAGGGAACAAGAGTGAACAATCAGAACAAACTTACAATTTCGCGAATATAAGCATGTTAGTCTGTGTATGTTGCTTGAGAGTATTCAAAGCACATCTCGGGGCTGGGGGGGGGGGGTTCAACGGTTATTTGCGGAGGGCAGGCCGAGCATACAGCAAACAAAACAAAACTTCGTACGATGTTACGAACAATCCAGATTGTCAAGACCATCACACCAGCACATTCTAAGTTAACAGTCTTTCCCTAGCCGCCTTATTGTATCATTTTATTTCAATCCTTTTTGCTCGTCTATTTCCCTGTTTATGCTGTCCTAAGAAGTCCATCAAGAGGGACGTCCAATCTCGTTGAGTAATCAGTCAAATTTTTGCAGGCACATAGGCCACGGCCATATCTCGATCTTGATTTACCTGAAAATATGCAGAAATCGAGTCATAACTTGCGGCGAAGACCTCCAGCCTCGCACTCCTCCTTAGTCATGCCGTTCTTGATCCAAGATCCCTATACCAGCATATCAACAAGCAGCCTGGCGGAAGCATGCCAACATAAGACGAACCAACTTGTCCCTTTTCGGTTCTGAGGCGGACCTGAACCTCTCACCAGCCTGTTTCTCGGCAACACTGGATTTTACGAGGTCAGAACCCTTCAAGACAAGAGCACACCAACTCACAAACTCACCCCATCATCAGCCCAATTCCGTGCTTGTCAGTGGGCTCGGGGCCCAACAATCTCAGAAACAATCTCGAAAATTGAACAGCGCGAATAAACAGGACGTCCAAAGTAAGGGTCACAAGGGGCCAATTGTCCCTCATTTGTGCAATGAGGCCGAATACATCCGCGTTTGCCAGATGCCTAAGGATTTCCAAACGCCGGCGTCGTAATGACATCCATGGTCAAATACGAGGCGTGTCGACTAGCCGCCCCGTGTCCGCATAACTACTCCGTAGGAGTTTGATCATTTTGACAATCTGCTCATTGACGCTCGGCTCCGGCAAATCGACCACGGGTCCTTACCGTAGTCACTGCGCACAGCGTTTATACGACGTAAGACTTCCGGGTCATCAGTTAGTAACTCGTTAGGCCCGACCCGGACGAGGCGGCTGTTGTAGCGGTCGTTGATGGTTCGGTAGATGTCTCCCTGACGGGCGCTGCCGACGATGCGCAAGAGCCAGAGGTAGGAGAATGATCCTAGAGTGGGACCTGGAATATGGCGAAGGCGGTACCATGACAGAACGGTCGTAATGGTATACCAGCTTGTCAGGATGAATGTGTCTATCAGGATCCATTGGAGAGGCGATGCCTCACAAAACACAAGAGTAATGTTCACCACGGACAAAGACATTGAGCGACACCCAAACATCTGGCTGCTGCTCTTTAGCTTTCAGCTTTCCAATGGACAAGATTTCACTCGTTTGGGTACGGGTGTCTTAAAATCAGTCAACAGTGGCCAGCTTCAAGCAGGTTGGAGTTATCAACTCCTCAGAGGTGCCAGCATTGCGTCGTACCGCAGTCTCCTATGGCAATCTTTATGTTGTCAGCCTTCAGGGTATCACGGGACTTCACTAACTGATGAGAATACAGTCAAAATCGTTCGACGAACACATGAAGTGGCAGCTTTGAGTGGCGCCCGCATTTTTGAGCTCATGGTGCAAAAGTATTCGATAGCAAGGGGGCTGTGAATGACAAGCAAGCGTAGTACCTGAAAAGCACTGAATGAAATGTTCCTATAGATCTCAAATCTTCCAAACCAAATGAAGACGGCCTAAATGACATATGATTGCACTCTCTGTCTGTGACACGGTGCCGAACCTTGTCAACGACTATTTAGAAGGGGCCAACATAGTTCATGAAAGCTCTGAATGGCTCGTCGCCGGAACTCCGTCGATCTCAACCATTAAAGGTTGAATTTTACTTGTTTTATCTGCATTCAAGTGGACCTTGGTTTATGTTCCACTTCAAACCGCTCACGATGAATATTTTTTGGACTCGAAAGGTTTTGGGCGGCGGGCAGAAGTCCACCTAATACGAAGAATTTTTTTTTTGGCATTGTTGTATAAAACTGGGTAGTCTGACTAAAGGGAACAAACTTACTAACTCTTGAACTTGCTTGGTATTGCTCATATAGATGGAATCTTACCTTCGGCCTTAAGTTCCAGTGTTCTTCGAGTATTCCCCTGAATACACCCTATATGGTACTGCAACATCGGAGACCGAGCCGTAGAAACCTCTTCCAAAATACTCTAAGACCTGGGCTCAGACTTCAAACATACTCCTTCAACACCTCTGCTCTTATCATGAAATTTGATAATACTACAGCGAATGCCCATCACCCCCCGACATCGGTGCAAAGGACATTACGTCCTCCTTTTTCAGATCACCCAGGCGCCTCAATCTCTATGCGCTGTGGTAAAAAAAGAGGCCTAGATATCTGGAAGTCCTCGGAAGGATCGCCCCGTACCTTTGCCAACACCGCACAAGACCAGCGCTGGGCAGGGCGAGGTATTGTAACAAGGAAGACCTATTTTATCTCAGCCTTGGCAACTTGGGACTGCGAGCCATCGCCCAGGCATACCTCTGCCATTCTTACAAAACCTGTTGAAAAGTGCTGCTCCTTCGCGGCACTCTGATCCGCCGGCCCGGCTTAGGTCAGGCTGCTCAGCACGTCCGCGCGGTGTATTTCTTGCCCTTCCGCTTCACGTTGAAGACTTTTAAAGGCGCCGTGCCCGCAGTTAGCGAGGCCAGCAAGAAACCGGGCTTGTGATTCGTGCAGAACAAGGGGTGGTGGGCCGATTCATCTTCATCCAGTTTCAAAGAACTTCTACACTTCTTGGAAGAGCTGCTCCTTCTAGATACTCCAAGTGTCAAGTTTTTGGTTGTATAGAGGGCACCACCGTCCAACGAGAACTTCTTTGAACATTTAACGACGGTCGACGGTCTGCAAAGATCAAGCCTGGAGTGGATTGGCACAACTTCATCGGGCGATCATTCGCAATGTCAGCAATCATCAAGAAGACTGGGCGCCGCATTTCAGAATGTCCAATATCGAGATCCTCCCACTGGTCGCTCCAAGGCTGAGGGTTCTGACTGCTGATATTGCGCGTGTGGGGATGGACCCTCTACGATCCAGCGCACTCAGCTATATGCGACGGACAACGGCACAGATCCTCGCTAATTTGGCATCTTTGAGTCTATGTGGCAAGCGTGAATGGCCTCTATCAGCTGCTGAACTCAAGCAGTTGATAGATCATTGTACCAGTTTGGAAGAAATTGAATTCGTTGCGGCCCAGGGTGCAACTCTTGACAAGAACGGCCCACGACGCTCATCAGATCGTTACCGCCGAGAATCCGTATTTTATCCATTTCTTCGTACTACTGGGACGCAGTGCGGTTGAACTTGTTGCTACTCTGGGATAGGAAGCAGCGGAACGAGCTTCGCCTTCTGCAAAGGCTGCACTTCACATGCCATTCAGGCCCGGGTTCGTCATACATCGAGGTTTTTGGGACGATGGATATTGAGGTGCTTGTCTTTCCGCACGACCATAATTCGTCCCCGCACGAGAACCAGGCTGCTTGGAGTGAAGAGGGGTGGATATGAATATTCCACAGTAGCCTATGGAGGCAAGAGAGTGTGTGATAAGTGACTATGTTTCCCTCTCCCAACCACACCAACACATCAAAGGTAGTTGGTTAGAAACTATATGATATATACAATATGTTTTTCCTTCTCCATTTCCAATCAAGCCATAGCATGTCTATTCATGAAAATGGCATGCTTGAAATCACGCAGATGTATGTCCCTCGTAGTCACAAGTCGTCGAAGTTGGACTGCGCAGGGAAGCGGAGAGTGGGGCCGAGTCCGGCTCGGCCCCTTGAAGGATCACCTCGATCCCGCTGGCAGCGAGGATGTACCTACCTTTCGATGAGTACGACGCTATCAGGCCAAGGTTGCTTGACTTCAGCTGGTTGAGATGTAAACGGGGGCTACGGAATTCGAATTATCGTTAAAATAGCAAGCTGCAAATATGGTTCTTGCTCGCCATGCCCACAACAAACACCAAGGAGGCTGGAAGGAGAAAAGATCTGTCAGATCAACTACCGACCCTTTTGTTCCTGAAAGTCAATGCCCTGGACCCCGATTTGCCGCACAGACCAGCCTGTGTTGTTGGGCAAGGTGACAGACCAGGCAGATGGTTTGCCGGTGAGCGGTGAAGGTGGCAAGAAAGACGAAGCCCGGCTTCCATGTCTGTCACTCTTTCTGCCTTGGTGGCCAGGTCAAGACGGCGGGATGCGCCTTCCGTTGCCTGGTGTGCTCACAATTCGCACCCTGTCGAAGAGCGAGACTGTTGATGGCAGGTGGCAGTAAGCGGGTATCTTCATGCACCCCTGAACTTGGCCCAATAGACAAAAGGAGCGACGCTTGGACCATGTAGCGGTGAGAGTGTCACTGATGTCTGATTGGCTGAAAGCAACCCCCGCAAGCACTTTGGTGCTGGAGACCCAGCCCAACACCACCAAAAGCTAGCAGTGGGAGCGAGGCGCTAAACCCGGCGAAGAAGGGGGGAATACCCTTTGCCTCCAAGCCTATCGTGCCACTGGTCGGCCTTGTTGACTGTGCCCCGCCTTGCCCACAACAAGTGACCCTCCAAACCTCTGAAAACCATCACCAACACCGTTCCTCCCCCCTAGCTCTTCCGAACCTCAACTCTGCGCTGCGCGCGTGAAAATATTCCCTTTCTCCATTCCACTTTGCGTCGCAGCATTCCCCAAGATCCGTCGAGCCACGATACACAATGAAGGGCGAGGTAAGCTAAACGCTGTCTGTTTCTGTTCCTGCTGTCTTCCGACCCTCCGTCGTTGCAACGATGGTGGCATTGCGGCCTGGCTATCTTCCGGTGGTGCTGCTCTTGCTGTCGAGGTGACCCCTGAAAACCGGCCTAGCTGTCCCATACTACCTTTACCTCGGTGTGCGGCTCTGGTACTAACGGCAATGTCTCCAGATTCTTCACCTTCATCTCGGTCAGGCCGGTACCCAGCTGGGTAACTCTGCTTGGGAGCTGTAGGTTCACCTCCATCCCGTGCCTTGATGCTGAGGGGGATGATGGGAAATCCGATGAAACTGACCGCCCAATTCAACGCACAGTTACCTCCTCGAGCACGGCCTCGGCTCTGATGGTCGTCCTGACCCCAACGCCAAGGACGTTGTCGATGGCGGTTCGTACGAGACGTTCTTTACCGAGACCAGCAATGGCAAATACGTTCCTCGTTCCCTCTTCGTCGACCTCGACCCCTCTCCCATCGACGAGATCCGAACTGGCGGCTACCGACAGCTCTTCCACCCTGAGCTGTTGATCAGTGGCAAGGAGGATGCTGCCAACAACTACGCCCGTGGCCACTACACCATCGGCAAGGAGATGGTCGACAATGTCATTGACCGCGTTCGCCGCGTCGCTGGTTCGTCTCCACTTGCCGCCCCCTTACCCCTCGGTCCGCGCCCAGACTGACCGACAACTCTATAGACAACTGTCACTCCCTCCAGGGCTTCCTGATCTTCCACTCCTTTGGTGGTGGTACCGGCTCCGGCTTCGGTGCCCTCCTGCTCGAGCGTCTCTCCACCGAGTACGGCAAGAAGTCGAAGCTCGAGTTCGCCGTTTACCCTGCCCCCCGTGTCTCGACCGCCGTCGTTGAACCCTACAACGCCGTTCTGTCCACCCACAGCACCATCGAGAACTCGGACTGCACCTTCCTCGTTGATAACGAGGCTGTCTACGACATTTGCCGTCGTAACCTCGACATCCCCCGTCCTGGTTATGAGCACCTGAACCGTCTGATCGCTCAGGTCGTCAGCTCCATCACGTCGTCCCTCCGCTTCGACGGTGCTCTCAACGTTGATCTGAACGAGTTCCAGACCAACCTGGTCCCCTACCCCCGTATTCACTACCCTCTGATCAGCTATGCTCCTGTCATCTCGGCCAACAAGAGCTCCCACGAGAGCTTCAAGGTTCAGGAGCTCACCTTCCAGTGTATGTCATGTGTTCTCCCGCTTTTCAGGCACCAAGGAACTAACGAATGGCAGGCTTCGAGCCCAACAACCAGATGGTCGTCTGCGATCCGCGCAACGGCAAGTACATGGCCGTCGCCCTCCTCTACCGTGGAGACGTCGTTCCCCGCGACTGCAATGCTGCCATTGCCGCCCTCAAGGCCAAGTCCTCCTTCAACCTCGTCGAGTGGTGCCCCACTGGTTTCAAGCTCGGCATCAACTACCAGAAGCCCATGGCTGTTCCCGCCGCCGCTGGCGACGGTGGTCTCGCCTCCGTCGACCGCTCCGTCTCCATGCTTTCCAACACCACCGCCATCGCCGAGGCCTGGTCGAGACTGGATCACAAGTTCGATCTCATGTACAGCAAGCGCGCCTTCGTCCACTGGTATGTTGGTGAGGGTATGGAGGAGGGTGAGTTCAGCGAGGCCCGTGAGGATCTTGCTGCGCTTGAGAAGGATTACGAGGAGGTTGCTGCCGACTCATTCGAGGCCGACGAGGATGAAGCCGAGTACTAAGCACGCATCGGAGACTGTCCCGTATTTTGCGTTTCGTGGTAAACCGGTCGCTGCGACGAACAAATCACGAGCCTGGTGGCAGCCTTGAGCGAAACGAATTGCATGAAAAAGCTGGTTTCTTTGGCGGTCGTTGGAGGGTCGGTTCGGTAGATTTCTCTGTCGTCGTTCTCGCTGAACGAACAAGGACGCACGGAAAGGCACTGGATTACCCTATAACCCATGAATGGATATTTCGGAGTCAAGCTCGAGTTGATAATAGATGAGACCCAAGTCACTTTCTTCTTCAAATGTATACGTGGTACCCCCCTGACTTGTCTGACGAGAGCCTTGTGGGATTCAAAGTAGTCACTTGTAAATGCATCTATGTTTCTTGAGATCTGAATGTGACGTGATGTTAATGTCTTCGAAGTGATACAACACTGTTTTGGATTTTACTAGTGCACGTTCCATCGAAGAACGTGGTGAACAAGCAAGCACATGTTCGAAAAATGATTATTATTTTTGGACGCCTTTTCCCGACGCTTGTTTATGCCCACTTTTGGTATCCCATGAGACTTGTACATGCGAGACATTTCCCTCTTCACATCCCCCATTGTCCACTTCAACCCTGCTTCTTTTTCCACTCCGCCGCTCTCTTGGCGCCGCGGCCGGTAGGCTTCGACTTCTTGACGCCACCGCCACCCTTGGGCTTGTTTCGCTTGTTGAACTTGAGATCCTTTGGCCTGCCGTCCTTGGCGCTGGCACGACGGCCCTCGAAGATGAAATCCTCGGGCGCCTTCATCTCGTCCTTGGGGACGGCGCCGGAGCCGTTGCCCGGGGCGCGGGGCTTCCCCCTGTCGCCCCTGTCGCCGAGGCGCTCGCGGTTGGCGCCGGAGCGGCCCAAAAGGCGGGCCGCGCGACCGGCCTTGGACTGCTGCTCGGGGGTGATCTTGGCCCGGTACTTTGTGCTACCGGGAGCGCCGGGGCCGCCTGATTGGGCGGCCCTGGCTTTGTTGGTTCGCTCCATGGCGAGGGCCGTCTTGTGAGGGGCCTTGGCGCGAGTTACGCGCATGATGCGGGGGAGCATGGGAGGGTACTTCTTGCCGTCCAGGAGGAGGGCGGCTTCCACGTGGTTTCCATCCTTCTTTTCGTCAGTTTCTGCTTGTATGAGCATCGTTGGAGGATGTATATACTTACGTAGAATTGGACGTAGGCGAAGCCCTTGCCCACTCTTGTCTTGGGATCGCGCACGACGCGCACGTTCTCGACCTTGCCGGCGTGCTTGCCAAATGTCCTCCAGAGGCCCTCTTCAACGTCGGCCGGGACCTTTGTGCGCTTCTTCTGGACCGTTTCGCCCTCGTCGTTGGTGGAGAGTATGGTCTCATCGTCGATGAAGCCCAGGTTGCCGACGAAGACGCAGCGACGGTGGTCGGTAGGCGCCGGGTGGGCGACGCTATCGACGCGGAGGTGGCGGTCAAGAACGACGGTGCCGTTGAGCTCGGCGCAGACCTTGCGCGCGGCGGCGGGCGTGGAGAAGACGACGTAAGCGTTGGCCGACTTTGTTGTCTCCTTCATGAGGGACTTTGTAATGTAGGCCGCGCGCTTGGGAAGGGCGCCGCCGGAGAAGGCGATGGACCGGAAGCGGATCGACTCGATCTTCTGCGGCGGGGTTGCGTCCTTGTCGAGAACGCTAGAGAGGTGGGCTTCGAGGGTGCGCTTGGACGCCTTGTTGTCAATGGCGTCAGAGGCAACGTTGGAGAGGAATACGGTGCGGTTCGCCTTTTCCACTTCGCTATCCTTCGCCTTAGTCTTGGCGTCGGCGGCGAGGGACTCGTGGACAAGGGGTGTCTCCTCGTCCGAGTCCTCGCCCTCGGACGACGTTTCCGAGGCCGCCTCTTCGCCGGCTTCTTCGTCCTTGGTCTCCTTCTTGGTGCGCTTTTCAGCCGGCTGCTCCTTTTCCTCTGCCTCCGCGAGCTTGCTCAGGTACTTGCCCTCGATATCGTCCTCGTCCCGCTTGCGCTTCCGTTCCTTCTTTGCCTTCGGAGCTGGCTCTGGGGCTTCCTCCTCTTCTTCGTCGTCTGACTCTTCCTCGGCATCTTCGTCTGCTTCGGAAGAAGATTCGTCCTCGGCAATATCGTCGAGATCAATATCATCGTCGCTACCAAGCTCGGACAGCTCTTCATCGTCTCCCTCGTCGGCATCCGGGAGTTCCTCGTCGGAGTCGGCGGGTTTGGGATCGGTCTTTGCCTTTGGTGCAGGCAGTTCCGAGTACCTCGTCTTCTTAGGGGCTTTGACGGGTCCGGCCTGGAATTCAGTTAGAATTTTCTTCTTCCAATTGATCGTTTTGTAGTAAAGGACTTACACTGGATGCGAAGAGGGCATCGAGGGTGGGGTCAATGGCCTTGCCGGAGGCGGCGAGTTTTATGCTTCTATGCCGAACATTAGTATTCGAGACATTCAATCGGAAACATGAATGAGCATACCCCTTCGCCATTGTTGCGACAGTTTTTCCCTTCTGTTTGTGGAATCCCAATGTATTGCAATGGGCCTTCTGTAGATGCACCGATTCCCCAATGCGCTCCCGCATCGAGAAAAAAATATCAAGCTCTCGACCGCTGGTCTCTGCGCGCACTGATAAGAAATCTCGGAGGGTCGGGGTGGCCCGATAAGAAGCGGAACAACCGTCAATTGGTGCAAAGCGCCAGAAGGCCGCTATTTGCCGGTAATAAGTGCCCCGTGCCCACTGTTGTGCCAGCTCTCACCGCTTTCGCTGTCAGGGCGAAGACTTTCTGCCGAGCGATCCTGGTTCCGCACTGGGCTGGGGGGGTGTGGACGGGAAAGGCACAGAGAGGGAGCAGAGCAGGTGAGCGCATCTCTCTCCATGGAGCGGCAGGTCACTAACGCTTCTCTTCCTTCTCCGAAAACCCACCACAACACCACCACTTGCGCTCGCCCACGTCTGCTTTTCGGGACCAGACAATCACACGCGTTGATGCTGCTCTCGAACAGCTCTCTTTTACCACCTCAATTTAGGAGACGTTCGCTTTCCTCCCCACAACAACCAGCCCGCTTCTCCAACCTGCCTCTGTCGCTGCTGCTTGTCCCTCCGCGCCCCGTCTTCGTTCACCCGAAAACTCGTCTACCCGAATTGCACCTCGTCACGACACATCCCTCCTCCAAGCCACCCGATTTGAATTTGCACAGCACGGTTTCAACCTCTGTTCCTAATGGCAGCTACGGCGTCAGCGCCGCCTGCCCTCTCTCCGGGGCAGGCGACGCTTGATCATGACGATAGCAACATCTCCAGCCCTCTGAGCGACGTCGAGGACAAGGACGGCGAGGGCGAATCGCTAGACGGCATGCAGCTGGAGCACCCTCAAGAAGATCCTGACGAGGCGCTCGATTCCGACAGCAACCTGTCTGAGGCGAACGATACCGAGGCGGAGACTGAGCGCCTCTACGACACCCCGCAGGCCCAGCGTCACAAGGACGTGGTTGTCAATCAGTTCAACGACGGCCAGGTCTTCGACCGCACACCAAGCAAACTTCAAAAGACATTTTCCGTCGACGCCACCGACGATGGTGACGACGAGAGTCTTTCCGACCGCGACGACGTGTCGATGACCTCCAGCCACGCCGACGAGGCCTCTCCCAGCAAGCCCAAGAAGTCTACCACGCTCCCATCTACCGAGGACGATGCTGAGAACACTGATTCAAAGAAGAGAAAGCGATCGCCGGTCGCGGAATCTTCTGAACCAGGCCAGCCCGCTAGGAAGCGCACCGGGTCGGTCGTGCCCCAGGAGCAAGACCAGCAAAAGAATGGCGTGGAGCTGCAGGAGGACGAGGTCCCCTCCACAAATTCCCACACTGGCGACCACTCTGCGACCGAGGACAATGCCCCCGAACTCCCGCCTACCAAGCGTGGTTCCTCGCGCGACGGCCATAGCCCGATCAAGGACGTGCAAATAACGAAGAAGATAACCCGCAACGGCAGCAGGCGGAAAGGCCATGCCCCAGAGACCCACGAACACGAGGGCCACGATGGCGACGGTCGGGACGATGGTCGTGGTGACGAAGACTCGGGAGCTCACGTCGACGACCATGCTGAACAGGAGGGCGACGATGATGCGGAAACGTCAAAGAACGATGAAGAGAGTAAGGAAACCCTCGATTGACCCCTCTGTTTCTTAGCTGACACCATCGTGACAGTGGAGAGAAAGCGTGCAGCAGTCGAGGAATGGACTGATCTTGAGGAGAAGTTTGTGGTCTTCCGCGAGCGGTGAGTCTTCTACACATAGCAGATGGCACTGGACACGCGCTGACGGACAACCCACAGATTGTACAAGGACCGGCTAGAGCGCCTCGAGCAAGAAGAACAGTCTTTGCAAGCCGAGCCGCCCAGCCACCCCGAATATCTGAACATGAAGCAATGTTTGGACGAGAGGCTGGAAAAGAAGCTCCGCAACATCGAAAAAGAGTACGAGCTGTCGGTTGAAGCCTTAGAACGCCTGGCTGTGGCGCGTCGGGCGCAGATCTGGAATCAGTTCTACCAGGGAGCTCGAGAATCACGCTCAAAGATGCTTGAACACCTCAATAAGGAATGGTACGAGACGCAGAATGCTAGACGCAGCGCACACAGTGTTCCGGACTACGGGCTTCTATTCCCTACCAACCCTACGCAACGTACGAGGAACGCTGTTGCGTACAACTCAGAAGTCTCCTTCTTGGCTGGGCTTGCCAAACACGAGGGATTTCCCGCAGTGCCGCCCATGCGAGGCGCGAACGGGTCCGAGATCGAAGACGATCTAGAGGCCATGAAGGTTAGGCAGTAGTCGGACCCTGCGTTTGAACAGCCATTGACTTTACACAGCGCAATTCGAAGCCACGCCAGCGATCGATCATGCAGCCAATCGAAGATTATCAGGCGGTCGCCTTCGGGGGAAACCTTGGGCCTGCTGGTGAGCAGTTCATCAAGGATACTCCGTGGGCCAACCCGAACCACATTGCACACAAGATCACCACGGGGCCTGTAGCGCCTGGTGCCGGGGTGAAAAGTCCAGCAATGCAAGGAGGTAAAGCAGTGCCAGGCCCGTCTCACGCCCAGCCGATGCCAGCCATCACGAATGGCCACGCCGCCGCGCACACGTCGCCGCAAATGAACCGGTTCACTTCAGCGTCTCCCGAGATGGTACGAACAGCCAACGTTCTGACCCAGAGCGCCCAGATGAAGCGCGCGGGGAGCCGTGCATCGAAAGCTGCGAAGGACACGGCTCCCAAACAAGAACCAGTGTCGGCGATGGCAAGTTAGGGCGGCATCACCGGACGGCCGACGGCGTTTTCGAGGCTTACTGTACTGTTATGATACCCCACGACGGCTTGGGCGATCCGCCCCTTCTTTTTCTTTCCTTATTAACTTGCTATGTTGGCATGCCGACGTGAAACTACGGCGGACTTCCTGTTTGGGCTCTCGTCAAGTCGAAAAAGGCCCCTGATTGATTACAAGATGGGATCTCTAGAGTGAATAGGGAGCTACTTTTTGCATTGGGATGGACAGGTCAACTCCTGTAATGAGACATGTACAGAATTGCTGATTGAGGATTTGGTATTTTACATTGATGTAAACGGCGTAGGAAGCGAGGTGAATCTCGCTGATATATATTACATGATGCAAATTGGCATTTGCATGCCGAATTGTTCCAGCACCTACATCATTGGGTGCTTCCTTCTGCAATGGGCTTCTCACATGACTCTTCTCGCCCGCTCGCCTCTCACTGTCTAGTTGGACTTGTCCTGTTGCCTTGGGGCATCGGGGACCTTGACGTCTTCGAATTCGTCCTGGCCGACCGCCTTGATCGTGTACCAGTCTGCGGGTATGGTTGTCAGTCGAATATTCTCTCCGAGATTCGCAACCAGGGGGATCATGCGGGATGACCGATCACCTACACACTGCGCCGACGAAGCACCAAAGTCCGGCACCGACGGCGAGGTTCTTTGCAAGATAAGGCTTGCGGGCTCGAATCAGGGCGGGACCTTGGCGAAGGTTGCGATCGTAATACGAGGACTTCTGTGGGCTGTGTATCTCTGCTTGTCAGGCCACTCATCCGGGACGGACGGGGAGGGAACAGGATGGCGGCGTACATGGCCATTGCGACTGGATGCTGGGGAGTCCCACGGAAGACTGTATGTGGGCGGATGGGTTGTGAGAATTCGGGAGTTCGGGGGATTCGTTGTTCGGGGCCCTTGGGGGCGATTCGTGGTGTTGCGCCGTGAGGATTTGAGAAATTCAACACTCAATGCTTAGCCTGTCGCAAAGGAGGAAATTCACAGGCCGAACGATTCCCTCGATGCCGATTCGGTATCGATAAGACGGAGAAACTGCGGCAAAATCGATAGTGACGTAGATTAGTCCGATAAGCCCCGGCATGGGTCTCGTCTCTGCGGGCGGGTTGTTTTTCTGTGGTCGCTGCCTTTGCATGAGAGACTTAAACCTGGAAAGTACCTCTCCCACCTGCGGAGAGTAAAGTACTGCAACAACAAGCTCTAAATCCCCAAGTCTAATGTTCCCTTGAGTAGGTGATTTTTCTTCTAGCTTAAAAGAAGAATCCTTGTTCATTGCATCACGAACATCCTCCCTTCTTTTTTCCATCCAAGCTCCCTCGATTCTCCTTCAGTACACACAGGCAACTTCTCTTCCACAATTGTAGCGACGTCCAGGTACATCCAGCTGAGGCGCTAGGGCAGCCGGTGCGCTAACCGAAAACAGCCAACAGCGGTCGACACGCCCCGTCATAGTTTACCCGCGTCGCTGTCGCTTGTCGCGCAGTCCCTCAACGTCGACCAAGGTTGCTTGCTTGCTGCCTCTCTGCAACCTGCACGGCAGGAAACCCGTCAAACTTTTAGAGCTGGGAAAACGAGGCAATTGCATCAACAGGTAGCCGCGCATCAATCACCCCGGAGTCGCCTCATCGCCCTTTCGATTCCCCCATTACCCACGCGACGAATCACACGACTCTACACGTTTGTGATTTGGTTGTTTTCTGTGCGCTGGAGGATGGTGATCTGGAAAAGCTTGAGCTCTCCATATTTCGACAAGTCGCGACAGCTCCTGCCCTCGTGATCTCCAATTCCCTTCACCTTGCCAACACCCAACATCGACAGCCACGCGCAATCGAACCTTGACATTTTGTTCCTTTTTGCACGGATACATCCATATTCGTAGTTGTTTGTTTCGAGCTTGCAAGCGATTATGGCGGCTCCGTCCCCGCAGGCGTCCGTGAGCGACCAGATTCGCCAACTCAACGACGCAAGGAAGCTCGTCTTAGGAGACGTCAAGTATTACCCGACCGTCGTCAAGAGCATCCTTCCCATCGTCGGGCCCACGGCGCGCGTCGAACTTCGGAGATGGGGCGCCGACTTCCTGGCCGAGGCCTTTTCGACGCCAGCCTTGCCCGGGAGCGAAAAGGAGACGATGCAGCTCTTTGTGCTGGACACGCTGCAAACCATGGTCGAAACCCCGAACGAGGACCCCCACGTCCTGCGTAGCGCCATCCAGACGGCCGCCAGTATCTATCCCTTTGCGCTGCGATGGATGTATGTGTGCATATTTTACTTCTGAACGAGAGCTATGGCTGCGCAGACCGGGAGGCTGACGAGATCGATAGCATCAACAACTCGTACGACACCCTCACGTGGGAACGAATGGTCGCGATAAAGACGCGGATTCTTCATATATGGGACGAGGCTGAGCCTACGGTGCGGATATGCTGCATCAAGTTTGCGCAACGAGTTGTCCTCGCACAGTCGGTGGCCAACCCCAACGAACCAAGAGTAGGCCGAGCCTTCGACGTTTCCCTTTTGGGGCTACTGACATTTTTCGCAGCGTGGTGACTCTCTCGACATCTCACTAGACAAGATCCCACCAAACCATCAGACGTTGGATGCTAGGACTCTCGACGCCGAAGGAGCTGGGTTGCTGGACAGGATGCTGAGCGTGTTGCAGGAAAACAGCAGGTAAGGACTGTGATAACAGTGCCTGTTTGATCACAGCTAACCACAGCACCTTGATGATAGTGATGTTCTTCTCGTTGATGCCACTTTGAACTGCCTGTCCATCTTGATCCGCAGTCGGCCGGGTACGGCCAACAGGATTCTGAATGCCGTACTCAACTTCAATCCTATGAAGCTCGCGAACTCGCCCATGACTCCCAGAACCCGCGTGATAGTCAAGTCCATGGAGAAGACTACTCGTATGCTCCTGATACACCTGTCCAAACGGTACAACCCAAAGACTCCACGTGCTTCCCACCTCCGCTAACGTGATGCAGTGACCCTCACAACCCGATGGCGCCTCGGATCCAGCAGCATGTGGAGAGAATGATGCGCATGAGGCACGAGATCTTCGACGAGTCCGGACGCAAGCGGGCTTTCGAAGCTCAACAGCACGCCGAGATGGACGCCAAGCGCCAGCGGATTGCGCCCCAGATGGCAACAACGCCGCAGATCCAAGTCACACCACTACCTCCAGGTCCTCACAGCTTGGGCGACGTCTTCACTCTCACTGGAAGTGAAGGACTAAAGGCTTTCGACGTGGGCACACTTCCGACAGCCATGGCTGCAAAAATCAGCATCACCACGCTCATCCGCACAGACGCGCAACTCCTCGCGAAAGCGATCGAGGTAAGTCTTTACGTGACATGCTTAAGAGCTCACTCTAATGTTGTATAGGGCATTCGGGGCGGCTCAACACGTTAGCTGCACAGCCCGCGCCACAAATCAACCCTGAAACTGCTCCTCTGGGCGTCGACGAGGATGACGATTACGAGCCAGATTTCGCCGCCGCCGAGGACAACGAGCAGATTCTCAATAAGCTTGACAGCGATCCCGTGACCAGGGCAGATGATAACGGTCTTGGACTGAGGACGTTCAAGTTGCCGCCTCCGCCTGCGCTGACGCCAGAACTGGCACTGAGCGCGGGTCAAGGCTCTGTGATGTCCCTGTTCCAGTTTGTAAAAACCCTGGAGGACCCTGGCAAGAAGTCCAAGTCCGGTATCAACCGGTTAGCAGCTAGTACTAATGACCGAGAATCCTGGATTGCCATCATCACCCGTCTGGCCAGCCGCTCGTCGGCCGGCTTGGAGGAGGTCAGCCCTAAGGAGGAGGTCAGTGGCTCTGTACCAGGGTCGTCTCTAGGTAACAGCATAAGAGACTCCCTGTACACCTACGTACTCGAGGATTTCCGACGGCGTATTGATGTTGCCATTACCTGGCTGCACGAAGAGTGGTACAACGACCAGCTGCAGAAGAAGCAGGAGGGAAACCATCCTCTGCACTACGAAAAATGGGCGCTCAAGCTGATCGATGGCTTCTCGCAATACCTCAACGCCCAGGACAAGGTCCTCACCCGGTTCCTGGGTGAGATCCCCGAGCTCAGCCCCGCCATCCTCTCGCGCGTCAAGCTCATGTGTCGCGATCCACTGGTGGTGCCGCTGGCTCTGACGAGTCTGTTGTACCTGGTCATGATGCGACCGCCGGCCAAGGAACTTGCTCTGGATACGGTCCAGGATATCTGGACAGAGTGTAGGTTTCTCGTTGCCCGAGTGCTTGATGAGTTTACACTGACCGATTCTTGTAGACGAGGACGCGCGACCACTGGCGGCCAAGTACTTGGTCAAATTCCGGCCGGCCTGGTTGGAATCGGCCAAAGCAGCCGCGGAGGGCGGGGGCACCCCGGCAACGAACAGCGCGACGGCGATCACAACATGATCGAGGCCGTGGCCCAGGCCGCTTATATGCGGCCACTGGAAAACGCGACACGGACGATTATAACGCATTTGCTCAGTGTTGCATATCTGATTACCAAGAGCACTACCAGGAACACCCAGAATGGGAGAGTCACGCCACATCAGCTCTTTCTTAGAAGTGGCGGGGTCGATGGAGATGTTTTTGATGGTCACCGAATCCGACAAGTATACCCAAACAAAGCTTAAGTTGGAGTGAGGAGGCGAGCACGACTATGGAAGGGCGGCGTCTCGGCAGAACACGAGGCCGGTCCAACTGGGAGGGGAGAGCAAAGCAGACGGCAGCAACCCCGGGATGGCATAGGTCCTGGCGTTCAAACCATGGAAAGTGTAACGGATAAAATGTCATGTATACATACAACTCAAGGGGGTGGCGGCCTCGTTAGGAAACAGGCCTGGCAAAAGTCAGTAAAATGAAGTTTTGGGGATGCGGTGGTATTTCCATTGCACGCAAATCCTCCTTTTTCGGCTATTGACCATGTCTTGTTCTTCTTCCGTCGACAGGTACGGCAACGAGGTCACGGTTGGGTCTGCTCAGATCCAAGATGAATGGGCTCCGGCGGCCCGGCGGCGAAGGCCTTGGCCCCTATACCAACCGGCTGAGTGGTTTGGCGTTTAGTGTCGGTCTCTGTGGCAGCGGCTTTGATTCTCCGGCGTCTTGTCTGGACTGCTTCTGCGTTTTGGCGGGAAGCTTGACGCGGCGTGTCCCGGGCCTTGTCGGAGTGGGATGTGCGCTTCGTTGCTCGCCGTTCTTTGACATGTGTTGATATTGGCGGGCGATAGTCAGCTAGGGGATATACAATACGTCGGAGATTCATGCGGCGGGCGTAGTGGGCGCTGCGGCAGGCTCGGAGGCTCCCCTCCAGGCTGGCTGGCGAGAAGGTGTACGAATCTAGAGCTGGGTCTCAAGCTGCTTGGGCCGTAGGAAACTTTGTAGATGCCCAAAGACATACGGGTTGCGTCTGCAGGCGCTGTGCATGGACGCAGACGAGAGCCAGAAAACCAATGAGATTCCCAACAATATTTGATGATTCTTCCCGTTCCCTTTTACATGGACGAGCGGCAAGGAGCCGACTTTTCAACTTGGAGCTCCGAGCTCGAACAGCGTTTTTTTTCGGAGGGGGTTTTTTTTTTCTTCATACTTGCCCCCCTTCTCTTCTCTTTTCAATCCATTGTGGCGAGCTTCGGGATGACAAAGGGGTACAGACTTCTTTGGGGATTGGTTGTTTGCCCCTCCATGGCGAGCCTCATGTCACTCTTTGGTTGGTCGGCCGCTTGGCTGGCTGGACAGCGCTTCGAAATGGCAATGGGAAAAGGGGCTCCCACTGGCATGGGATCCAGGAGGTACAGGCTTCCTCTCCAGGTCCTAATCGATGCCGGGATCTTGGTTATATCGTGATTGTCGAGCCGGGTTGTCACTGACGTGATGGCCCCGCCTACAGGCTACAGTAAGACAAGAGGAACCCGGGATTGTGAAGGGAGGGAGACTCTGAGATTGGATCTACGCTGGGGGCTTTGCGGGTAGAAAGTAGGGGTCGGGGACTTGGGATGAATCAGATGGGATGGAAGGGGGAGGGGCATGGGTGTTGATGGCTATTAGGTCGATGAACATGTTCTTTTTTCTTTCCTTTTTTTCTCTCTTTTTTTGGGGGGCGATGTTCTTTGAATGGGAAGAGAAAGAGGAAAGGAACCAAGGTCATGCGAGGCGCCCTTGGTAAGTGAAGATGGACGAACCAGACAACAAACTGCTATGCCGCTATCGTCAATAGCTGGTGGTCTTGAAGTAAATGTCCTGGAAGAAAAAGGGGTATATCCAGCTCAAACATGAAAGAAATTCAACATTATGCGCGTTTGTAGCATGAAAATGTCGCCGCCCTCTCTCCCCCCTTAGGTAAGTTGCTGAGACACAGGGCCAGCAAGAAAGAGTGCTGGGGGGGATGGACCGTGCATTGCTTCCTTTTGGGCCGGAAGAATGACGCTGCAAGCAGCACCAGCAGCGATCTTCGTTGCTGGGGAACAGGGTGGCCTCCTGCTTTGTGAGTGGGGAGTGGTCATCCAAGGTTGTTCTGTCTGCAGTGGCCCGTCCCACCGTACCCGTTGCGATTTGCCTGCTGCAGCGTTGGCAGAGGGCGATGTGTGTGTGTGTGTGTGTGTGTGTTGTGTTGTGTTCCCTGGGTCGATGCGGTGTGGCTGCGTTGCAAGATACGATGGTGTTGATAATGATGTTGATGTTATTTTGCCCTTGTGCCTGTGCCTGACTAACGTTGGCCGAAGACACGAAAGGTAAAGCGCAGACGTGGGAGAGCAACCGAATTCCGGCCGAACAAGACATCTGACTGAGAAAGTCCCATGCAATCCACACCAGGAAAAAACCTGGGGGGAGCCGCCTGCAAGAAAAACAACCACTTTGACGGGCCCAGACAAGACCTCGAGCGCGTTCTGATCTCCTGCTTTATGCTGGTCTCGGCCACCATTTTCTTCGCCCGTCTGGTTTATCTAGCTAGGCCTTCCCCTTCTTCGCTCGACCCTCCTTTATTCTTCCCACCTCCTGTGGCCTGTCAGAGGAAGAAGAGTAACTCCCGACTGACGTAGCTCGGCACGCGCCTGTAATTCGCATTTACCAGGCTTTCTTCTTTTTATTTGGCCCTTCTTCCTTGCTTAGCCAAAGAGAGAGAACAACCGAGATTCCCGATTCCCCTCCCTTTTTGTTGCATTGCATGCCGGGATTCCCAAGTTTATACGCTACCTGTACCGCGACATCCGCCCATTCCAACCGCTTTTTTTCCCACGCGATTCTCTCCCAAAGTTCACCTAAGCCGCATCCCGCATCAGCCTCCTGCCGAGCATCAGACGGGCCAGCCGCATTTGGCCAGCCGCCGAAAGACACGCCCAATCCCCCAATCCCAAAGACGAACGCGTCCCCTCCCTCCCCAGCTTTCCTTTGCTGCTACCACCACCACACACCACCAAAACACTAATCGGCTCTGCCTTACCACCACGAACGACCGGCGTGCCGACCAGCCTACCTGGACTAGAAATAAACCACACCACACACACGCACACCACCGAGTATCTGCAAAGACAATGACCGAGAGACATGCCTAGTCGACTGCAAAAACCCACTAAGCAAGACAAACAACCACTCCCCTCCAACCCGCCCAAGGTGCCCGGCGTCGATATCCAACAAGACTTTGCGCTCGGTAAGGGTCCCCGTCCTTTCCGCCCTCTGCTTGAAACCTCGCCCCGATCCACCGGCCCAGCCTACTTACCTCTAGCCTCTCCCGACATCCTGTCCGCCGTTCTTGGAATTCTCCAGGGCACAACCGACTTAGCTAACCTCCAACTCTGCAAAGATCTCGACACCTCAACAGCGAACCCCGCCAAACCTCCCTCATTAAATGGTCACTCGAGCAGTCGCACCCTCGCACCGCCCTCCACCACCTCCTCCCGCGCCGTCCGCGAGAGCAGCGTGAGCACTCGCCTCGACGGAAAGTACCGGTCGACGACGAGCAGCCCTTCCCCGTCTCCCAGAGGCGCCCCTACGATGGTCCAGACCATCCGAACAGTACCCAGCTTCGAAGCCGCGAGCGATACAAGCTCCGACGCCCGCTCTCATAACTCTGCCTTCTCCAGCTCCGTCAACAGCAACGCCAGCGCTGTCAGTATGGCATCCAATCACCAAGACAGGACGCCCGGCGTCAAGTTAAAACACGACTGGAACGGCGGTGACTCCACCGCCATGAAGGTGCGAGAAGAAACACCGCCCATCGTCGATGACGACGAAAACGCCGCCGGTGTTGCACCTGACGCCCAGGGCCCTGGATGGGACTCGACCATTGGCAAGGCGGGCCTGGGCAAGACGGGCCGGGTCATCAACAAGCTCGTTAGCGACAACGAGTCCCTCAAGCGCGACATACAGATTGAGCGGTTACGCGCCGAGGAGGCCAAGCAGGCTGCCAAGCTTGTCGAGGACAAGATGGAGCGCCTCATTAGCGACTACGAGAGCCGCCTCCTCGAGGCGAGCGTCACCAAGACCCTCCTCAGCCGCAAGGAGCGCCAGGTCGAGACCCTCAATGCAAACGTTGAGCTCGAGAAGAAGCGCACCGCCGACGCACAGGGGCGGGAGCGCTCGTGGCGCGACGAGATGGAGAAGATGCGCGCCAGCACAACCAAGCAGGTCGAGGATGCAAACACTCACGCCGCTCTTATGGAGGGCCGCTACAACGCCATCAGCTCGCACTGGAAGGACCAGGGCGACGAGGTGAAGCGCGCGCATCTGAAGCTGCGGGCCGAGATCGCCGCCCTCGTCGAGGAGCGCCGCCGCGATGACGAAAAGATTGCCGCGCTGCGGGACCTGTGCGACCAGCAGGACGGCAACATCAAGGAGCTTCGGCGGCAGAAGGAGGAGATCGAGAAGAAGTTTGAGGATTACAAAGCGCACCAGGAGTTTGTGCTCAAGGACATCAAGACGGGTGCCGCCGAAAGGGACGCCGAACAAGAAAGGCTGCTCGAGGAGACAAGGTCGACGTTGGCGAGGCTGAAGTGGGCGTTGAACGTCAAGGAGAACGTCAAGGATCTACTGCAATGATCGCTTCCGTCATTTTGTACCCGGATATTGCTCCGAGTGCTTGGGATCCCTACGCCTGCCCGCCGGCTCCGCTCCAACTTTGCGATCCCGTTTGTCTGCCAAACCATAACCGGCCGATGCCAACGCTCGCCAAACCGCAACGATAACCATAACCTAACACACCATCCACGACGCCGAGGACACATCGTACTCCTGCTCTCATATCGGCAATCTACTCCGCGCCAGCACAGCATGGCAAATAAGGAGGGCCCGCTCAAGACGCATAGCGAAGAAAGCTGCATATACCCAACAAACCCATTGTCACGGTAGGCTCATTCATACAAAATGAGTCTCCTGGGACCACATTTGAATTTTGCCATCTCTTTTTTTTTCCTTTCTCTTCACATCACTCGGCCAAGGACACCCAAAGAGCACGGTACATTTGCAACAACCAAAGAAGAATCACAGAGATAGACCCGGCAGAATCAAGAGGTTTCTGGACACAGGCGGACTCGGGCTTTTTCTTTTCTTTTTTTCCTTCTCTTTCTCCCCAGTTCTTGTTTCTCTTCCCGTGTTGCGGAAAGGTCGGCATTGGGGATATTTGAAGGGTACGGGGTGGGCCACACTGGACCGAACCTGGTTCGATCTCACACCCAAAAAAAAAACTTCTAGGGACTGGAGTTATGGCGTAAACATTGGGTCGGGTTTTGGTTATGAGATAGGGAGAGGCTCCTTCTCCCGGGTTGATGTCTACTGTCAACAAATAAGGCTCTCTAGGAGCGTGTGCCTTTTGAGTAAATATCTCGGGCTGAAGAAATATAGACTTTTTTTGTCTTTGATTACACTTTCCTGAGCGGACTACGTGTTCCAGCTAGGACTCGCGTTGGCTTGTGTGAGCACTTTCGATGGTTCAAACGACGAATCCAATCGGTCAACCCCAGCGATGGTGGAAAGCTGCCAAAGTAAGCAATGCCTGTTCAGAGTCTGCAGCCGGGACTAGTTGCTGCTGCTACTAAATGTAGCCCGGCCTGGTGCGCAGATCGGTTGTCCCTTGACAAGGGGCTATGTGGGCTGGTCCGCTGCTTCCAGTAGCTGTCTTGTAGATTCCTCGGAAAGCCATCAGATTGACGGCTCTATTCGTATCGATACGCTGATACATCCAGGTCAACCCTACTTGCGCAGCCAAACAGTCTGCGGGACATGGCGAGGTAGCCGTCCGCGTTCCTGGTCTTTCGTGTTCAACTTAGGGAGCACATGTTCCCCCCCTTTTGACCCGGGTGGATACGTGAGGAAGGACGTCGGTGGATGTTGACGTACGGGGTTCTCCTGACGATATGGGCGGCGGAAATCGGCCGGCGGAAAAGACAGTCCCAAGCGCGGCAGGCCGGACTGCTCGCCGTTTTCTCAGGTCCAGACACCGCTGCCCGCGGAGGCATAGGATGGGTGGCGGAGCGAGACTTGTCGTGGTTTCGGCGGTGCTATGCAGACTCGTCTCATGCCTGCTGTAATCAATCCCGGCTGCTGATGGTCCTGCTGAAGTTTTTGTAGACTGGTTTTGAGAAAGGCCTCTGGACTTTTGTGAGCGGTCGGCTTTGGTCCGTCTTGTGTTGTCACGTTTGGCTCCCCTGGTTGGCGCCTCCTCATCTAGTTTGGCGCCAGAGAAAAGATATAAGATGATCCAGGAGAGGCCTCGCTCTTTCTCCGTGCTGAATCCATCCCAATTAGTGAAATGAAGGTGACAGCATCTATCGTTTTCAGATTGTTTTCCACGACAAGGACACGCTAGAGAGTTGTTCCATCATGATTCACAAGTATCCCGGCTATCTTTTGTGGAACTAGTGATGCCTCTGGGTCTGTATAACTAGCCACTCAACGAAAGTTTCCTCTACTTATCAAACGGAATTCAATGTCTATTTTGCACCACCGCTGTTACCGCTGTTACCGCTGTTTATTTGGCCGTTACTACCACTTCCACTGCTCTTAAAGACACCATTGGCACCAGCACTTCCACTGCCACTGTCGCCGCCTCCGTTTCCAGCCTTCTCGCCATGCCCCCCGTAGCTTAGAGTCCCGTGGCCGCGGCCGGAGTTCTGCCAGGGAGGGCTTGTGGGGTCGTGGTAGTAGATGGGGGTCTTCTTGTCTGACATGTCTCTACTTATGCTCGGCGCACGAGAAGTGGGATGTCGTTTACGGAGCTTGGGAGGGATGTCCTGCTACTGTTTGTTTAATTTGTATTTGGAGAACTTATCAACGCTGCTTCGGTTCCTAAGGGGATTCGAGAAGTGAAATGTTATTGGTATGAATGGACTGCTTGCTTTGGTTGGTTGATGTAGGGGAAGCAAAACCCTCCAGACATGCTTCATGCTTCATCTTAAATCAAACGCCGAGTTCGCTGGTCTGTGAGAACCGTTAGATACAACCAGAGAACAATCCATTCATTCATGTTTACAATTTCCCTTCTTCTACCTTGTTAAGCCTTGCCGCTAACGATTCTGCGCCATGTGCTTGTTTGGTGTTGGTATGGAGCAAAGGGGCTGTGAGCCAGAAAACCGCAGCTGAAACTTTGTTTTTTGAACAATTCCGTTCAAAGATGTTAGCATCGAATATCTCTTCTTGTTTGCCCACAGTCTTATTTACAGGTTGTCATGAGCTTATACTTGTTTGTTGTGGAAGGGAGGTGATTGAGAGAGCGGTTCCTGGCCCTATGCCTCAGTGAACCGATCCGTTTCTCGTCCCCCAATGGCCTGTCAAAGACGACCAATAAGAAAACCCGCTTGTGCAGCAGAATCTCTGAAATTTCAATCGCAACCGAGTCATTGTTTCTGTGCATTATCCCAAAGAGAAGAAGGATTGTCTACTTTTCGTGTCCGGGATTCCGAGTGATCTAGCAACCTGCACTTCGACGTCAACGCCGCATTGTACCGCATCTGATGACTTCTTAATTCAAGCAGAATACGATATCAAAAGCGACTTCCGGTTACTAACGCCCACCCTCAGCAACGCACGAATGCTAGTTGATGACACTTTGTTTGGGATATTCATTAACCGCGGAACCGGAAGATTCTCGAAGCACGCTTCTACATACATGCCCACTTCGCCGGCTCTCCTTCAGGTTCCACCGAATCCGTACTTTGGCCCATGCAATCCCTCAATACGTGTTGCCTCCCCTTCCATCAGTCCATGCATGTAAACCCGTCCAAACGGTGAGTATTCCTTTGAGACTGGAAGACTGCAGAGAAATGGGTGTGTGGGAAGGAAGAGGCGTTGAGTCCATGACGTGGAGCTCACAATGAGGCAAAAAGTCTCAGAACTCTTCCGGGTTCTAGTCTCGTAATTAGTGCAGAGCACCCGGAAGATGGGTCGACGGTTGTTTAGGGGAGCAGCCATGGAAATGTCAAATACTGTGACGAGAAGATGCGGGTAGGACGTTGCGCGCTCAGCGAAGACGCCTCGATTTTCCCCCAAAGTGGTCGCCACAAGTAGTTGTGCCATAGAGGTAGAGACTTGTCGGAGATTCGAATGCCGGGTTCCAAGCAGGCACCCTCTATTCAAGTTCATGCACAGTGCGCTAGAGTGCACAGAAGTAGATTTCGGCTCAGCAAAAGACCACAGAAACTTCTCATTGCTCTTTTTCATAAATATATCTCCATAGGATGTTCTGACCGAGCTAGCAAAAGTAGCATCCCGAAAGGAGTTGAAAACCCCGTCATCTCGCAGACAGTCTGGTTCGAGATGTATTGTCGTACCTGATGTTGACTTCATCCCCAAATAATTCCCAGTTATGCTGTAAGCATCCCAACCAAGCCGTATGAAAATGAACCCAAAACCCCAACAGCTATCCATGACATCCGTTAGATCATGATGCTTTTAATACTGGACATGTAGAATCCCATCTGTGAGTGCTCTGTGAGTGCTCTGTGAGTGCTCTGTGTGTGCTCTGTGTGTGCTCCCTAAAGATACGGCAGCCTTGTTGCCACCTGGGTAGCCCATAAACAACCGTAGACTGCTTGATTGAGTTCAAGCCAACCCCGCTGTCAACAAAATGAGATTCAAAAGAGTGGATGCGGGTCGACTGATCCCTGGACCGTCGACCGGACGGGAACCCAGATGACTAGTCCTGGGCCCCATTTCTGAATTCGTAGAGAAGATAGACCGCAGGCCCATCAGCTGCTTATCGCCACGCCTCATCATCATCATCATCCATCTCAAACCTCAAGCATGAAATGCTTCATCTCTTCAACGCCAACGTTCCTATCGCCACGCCCTCATCAGCAATCCATTTCACCAGAGCAAAGGACAGCATCGACAACAGAAGCAGTAACTTACATTGTGAGGAACATCCTCGCAAAGTCATCCACATCCGCCGGCCTCGCCATCTTTGCGACCCGCTGCACGAAGAAGCTGTTGACCAAGAACAGCGGCTTCTCGCGCCACGCCGAGTAGAAGGCCGGCGATGACTGGGCATCCCAGAGATGCTTGGAGAATGTCCACCGGTGCGGCACCATCCAGTGCCTGGGGTCCGGCTCTGTCGTAGATGTTAGTATACCGCTCAGATCCTGTGGCGAGATGGGGTGGCGGGGTTAATTGAGCGAGTTGAGGTTGCTGTCGTGGAAGACGAAGAGAGTGAACTCGGGAGAAAGAAAGAGGGAGGCTCACCTTGCTCACCGGCCCCCTTGAGCATCTCATACATGCTCGTGAACAAATACCCCATCAACACCGTCCTCCTCACACACTCGTTAAACACCCACACCTCCCACGACCGCGGCGGCTTCGCCCTCACCGCCTCCTCGTCCAACAAATGCACCTCGTCAAAGTTATCCCTCATCACTTCAAGCTCATCCAGCCACCTCTCCAGGACACCCATGTCCCGTTCCGCCTGTGCCCTGAGCGCTATGTCGCCGTCGAAGCACCTTATCGTCTGCAGAAGCCACAGGGCTTGCGTCCTGGCGAGCTTCTCGTGCCCCGTCGGGTTCGACGTCGTATCCTTGGATCCCTTGAGGACCTCGGCCGCACCTTCGCATACGGCGCGAATGGCCCAGTCCTTGTTGGCCTCGGTGCGCCCGGTGTACGCCGAGATGGCGGTGTAGGCGGCCATCAGGGACCGCGGCGTACCGCTGGTGCCGCGGTAGAGGTAGCGGTGGAGGAAGGGAGCCTGCTTCGTCTGCGCGAAGGTGACGTGCATGTTCTTGACCTGGCCGACGAGGTGGCCGATCCGCGAGGAGGGCTCGTGGATCTGCCATGGTTTGAAACTGCCCTCTTGCTGCATTCGATGAGTTCTCATTCTTGTTCCTTAGGGTGGGAGGGCGGAGCAAGGGGGAAGAGGGTGGGGTGTGAGGATGTGAAGTGAAGTGGGATGGGCTTGAAGGATAGATGGATTTGGAAAACATGGACAAATGGATATTGATATGTCCGGAAAGTCAAAGACAGAAACAACAAAGCTGACACTTACACACACGTTCGACATATCCTCCTCCCACATGGTACAATTCATCTGGTTCAGCTCGGGCGTCATGGTCTTTTGCACGACGGGCGTCAACGGCGTCTCCCAGAGCTGCATCTCGCCGCCCGTCGCCGGGTCCGCGTTGATGAAGTCCATGACCGAGTTGAAGTCAAATGGCGCATTTGCGGCGTCGATGCCGAAGTTCAACGACGACGTCAACGGCACCGGCGTGCTGTTCATGTCTTCCGTCATCACCAGGGTCGGGAGTCCCCCCTCGATGTACGATGACGATGCCGGCGTGGGTTGCTGTTGGAGATGATGGTCATCCAGTGTGTTGAAGTCAAACGATGGGATACCGTCGCTGTCGTCCTCAAGGTCCATGGCCTGGAGGGGGTCGCCTTGGCCGCTAACATCAAAGCCAGGGGAGGGGGGAGAGGAAGAGGAGGTGCCTCGACCGAGGCTGCTGCTGTTTTTGGCCACACCAGCCCCGGCTCCAGCACCCCCAGCGGCGGAAGGGGCGGGAGCGCGCGGCAGGTTCTGGTACACGCAGGAGAAGTTCTTCTCGGCGCAGCGGGTGCACCGCGGGGTCCGCTTGTCGCAGCGCCTCTTGCTCCGAACGCAGGCGTTGCAGCTCTTCTGCCGCGACTTGTCCGCAGCATCCGCCAGATCACTCATCATATTCAGGCCCTCGGCGGCGGACATTTCTGGTTCGCCTTGCTGTTGCTGGGGGACTGCGCTGGGCTGGGCTGGGCTGGGCTGAGCTGGGCTGTAGTGGGGGAGAAAGGGCGGGTAACAGACGGGTCGGTACGAACAGTCGAATCCGATCGACTATGCCTGAGGAGGTGTAAGAGTGGAAAAGGGTTTACAAGAGTTCCACGATCTCTCCATCAAAAAGCGATGGTCTACCTCTCTATTCTCGTGCCGCGTGATGGACAAGGCAATCCTGAGCTTGCGCGGTCTCTTTTCGTGAACCGTTGGCAAGATTGGTCAGCTAGAGGGGGTTTGCAGTGTGGGATTGATGCAACTGGACGTCGTTGCGAAGGAGCCGGCGAGGTTGTCGTTGCGGAGGTTCAAACTCCGCCCCGCGAGTAAGCCCAAACTCCGCTCGCTGCGGCCCCACCCGGTCCTCGTTCCCCCGTCTCAGCAACCCCCCGTAGCAAAACTCCGCAACGACGCTGACCGAAACTCCGCAGCACCCGGTCCAACTCGTCCCCCGTACCCGACGCACCTCGACAATTCTCCTCGACAATTCCCCTCCCTTTCCTCAAGCATGTAAAGCCACGTGAGAGCATCAACCGACGATCGGTACCACTACCCCGGCGGCACATCATCGTCCACGTCCCAGCAGTCCGGTCTCGAACCCGTCTCACCCACATGCTCAACGCGTCCGTTTGCGGGCCGAGAATGAACCCATGGCGTCGTCTGAAGAATCATTCGATGATGCTAAACTATCGGAATCCGGTGATGTCGAAGGTGGCGAGGCCCTCCCAGTGAGTCACTAACGTCACGCGGGCTCACAACAAAAAAGGACATGGCCAGCGTCCCGCTTCTTCGCCTATCGCGTCGCTATCAAGGGCTTGCACCCTACCCACGTTTCGCTTTCCGCTATCGTCGGTATCCTCTCATCGCCGCCTTGTGGCTGCTTGCGGCAGAACGTCTCCATGCGATGGGCGCCCGCTTTGTTTGACATGACCATCCTCCCCTCCGCGCACGAAACCGCGGTGAGTTCAATAGCTCAGCCTAGGTGGTCCAGGCAAGCCCCTCCCGGCCCGAGGCCACAGAGCTTCCCCATGATCCGAAATTGAAGCTGCTTCCGGCCGTATGCTTGGATCGCAGCTGCTGGGGCCCGGTTCCCCCTTTCCCATATGCCGCGAAGCTGGTCCCTAGTAACCTCGCGATCGCCCGCACCACGGAAGCCACAAGTCGGTCTCGATACCTGGCCCAACCCAAGGCTGCCGTTGAGGAGAAATCTCGCCCACGGGCTTGCCGGAGGCTACCCTCGCTAAACCGAACCGCTGGGTTCCGTTTCCCTCCACCTGATCAGCCTCGCCCACTCTCAGTTCTCTCCACAGGATCTAGGCCACCTGGGCCCTGAACCAGACAACATGTTCCACACCTCGTCAATCCAGTGGCCCTAAAGACGGCAACAGCAGATGGGCACGCCTCCTCGCCTCCAGATCCATTGTTAGCAACACTTGGCTTCGCATCGGATTTGACCGAGCTCGGGCTCGTATACACTCGTTCAGTGGCAGCCACACCTCGTTCAATCCTTCGTCGAGAGGAGCAGCAAGGTACAAGCTGGACGGCCTCGCTTGTTGCAACAAGATACTGCACGATCTAGGAGGGAGAACGAGGCCTGGGCCGGCCACTACCATCGCGGTTGCTGCTCCTACGCACTTTGCCGTCCCGCCATATAGGCCGGGCACAAACAGATGCTCGAACGGACGGGGGGGAGGGGGCAGATCGAGATCCCACTCCCGTATGCAGCATACCGGGGCCGAATGCACGATTCAGGCCGAATGAGAGGTTCGCTAATCTGGGTTCTAACTGAGGCCAAATTCGAAGAGCTTGGAAAAGGAGACATGAACATCACCTTAGACTCTCGCCGTGGTACACTCCATTTCCAAAACCGAACCGTCGTTTGTTATTCCACGAGGGCGGGGAAAGGGGGTCTGGCAAACGTGGTACGAGGACACCATGGAGGCAGTCTTTTCTGGTGCTCAAGGAAACAAGACCAATGGGGACTGCGCATCGTCGCGCAGTGCGGCCGGCAAGGGGAAATGAGAGGTAACGGGGAGCCGAACGTTCTTCCGCAGTTCCTCCCCCCTGGGTTGGGCAAGCCAAATTAAGCTACTAGATCGATGGTCCGCCCAAACGTTCCGATGGTAGCGGCCATCACAATCATGGACGCCCTAGGGCGGCTTCCCTTGCCCTTCAACTTGACCACACCGTAGTAAACCCCGTGAACCCCCTATGACTTCCAGCACGATGTCACGGGTCGCCCATGGCATGATTCGGCTAGTTTGCTGAAGATCACTGACTGGAACTGCCCTCACAGGGCCCGGACCACGAGCCCGGCATCGACATCGGCAGCGGGCAGAGCGTAGAAGGTCAAGAACGGACCTTAGGCAGGGGCCATCTCCTGTTCTTTGTGGCTGCCGCCGCATCGGCGCACAGGCCGATGCCCAGATTGTGATGGTTCTGTCGCATTCTGGTATTACTGATCGCAATCTCCCCCTTCGTCAGCCTCCTTTTTGGTCACCCACGGTCGCACGCTGCTGTCGAAAAAGCAAATGAGAACCCCCGTCACGACCTCTTGTACTAGGAAGACTCTTTGAAACCACACTACTGCGAGCGACATCGCTTGGGAAGAGGAACAGCGAGTTTGGGGACTGGTTCCCATACCCGGTTACCCGAAGAAAAGGCGTTCTGATAGCCCACAATGCCCCCCCGAAGCAACCCAAGTCTCGGAAGCATTGCCTCTTTGCCTGGCTACCAATGGCTTGGAAGACAAAGGCTATCTGCATCTAGGCCCCTCCCTCGTCGCCGGCGAGAGTCCCATCGGTTCGCACCCGATGTCTTCCCATGTTGGGTGGCTCTGATTGGGTTGCGAATGGCCATGGGCACTCTTAGACTGTATAGTGATGTTGATGAAACCGAAAAACCAAAGTCTCCTTTTGCCAGGTGCAACGAAACTCGGCGGCTGCATGTGCTGCTATGTATCCGTATGGCGATCTTCCCAATCGGTGGCTGTGGCCGCCGCAACGATTCCATTTGGACAAAAACGGACCTAGGCCGACCAACTGATCCTGTCTTGCGAGACACATGGGTCTGGGGGCGGCTCTGCGTCGGTGAAATATAGTGTAGGTAGACGGGTCGGGCAGGGTGTCGCCTGTCCGTCTGAAATCTCCCACGGATGACCTTGATTTGAGGCGGTTACCACGACTCGCTACAATTTGCGTCAAAGGGCTTGACGTCGCGGGGCTCAAACAAAGAAGGCCACATGTCCGAACTCAACGAACCATGTGGAGGCGGCAAACAGCCATCTTTTCAAGTGCGGGGAAATCTCAACAGCGGTGTCTGGGGAAGGAAGTCGCCGGGTGAGGAGATACTGAGGCGAGAGGAAGAGAGAAAGAGAGAGAGAGAGAGAGAGAGGATATCAGTGCCAGTTTCCTGCTTGCAAAATCTTTCGTGGTTTTCGGCGGCGTCCAGATCACCGGAGATCACTGCCTCGTCGGGAGAGGTGTTGGATGGGGCAGGGTGTTCTCGGCGCCCAGACCATGGCTGATCTTCAACGCCTAAAGGCATGCCCAGCTGCATACGGTACCGTATATCACGGAAGATTTATCGCTGTCATATGCGGAACTTTAGGGCACGGTAGGCCTTTTCATGAGATTTTCCTTGCTTCTTTGGTGAGGGTTTTCTCGTCTTTTCTTTTCTACCGATACAGAGTACCTTGCAACGGGCTTGCCAGTTAACGACACGAAGATGGGCCATGCCTGCAGTAGAATAGACATCGTGTCGGCCTGTGTTGAAGCGATCGAATGGAAGGCTATTAGGTGTCTCGGTCGCCCCTGCCCCCTTTGAGAGCAGCATCTCGCTCTCCTCCCCTATAGGCTGGAAAGGTTGAACGCGGCGTTGTACCCCGGCATGAGTCCAGGAGAAGGGAAAACATGTTGATATTGCCCCGAGAATGGAATGCTGGCGTGGTGTGTTGCATGCATGTGGATGTCGCGAGTGTTCCCTGGAGGGGTTGTACCCCGGGAGTTGGAAACCGCCCAATCCGTTCGCTCTCCGCGAACGGCAGCGAAGATCCTAAGTACCACCGTACACTGGCAGGTGGGAGAAACGTGGCACACGAATCTGAGGAACCGATGGGCCGTCACACGGGCGGAAAGGCAACGCAAGGAGCCTTTTCCCACCAACCCAAAGGCCAAACCCCGCACCCCTCGTCCCTAGAGAACGCACCTATCGAGCCGACTTGACCATAGCGGACCGTACTCGTGAGCCCGTGTGTCTGTTGGAGGTGTGAGCATAGACGATTGCGGCATACTTCATATGCGTCCATGACCGCATGGGCTTACCGTGCGGACCGTCTTGTCTGGTGGTCAACTTCTCTCCTCGTGTTGTTTTTTTCTGTCTGTAGCTGAGAGAGATACCTAGATCACCGAGTATGTCTAGGAGATGGCGCTGCCGGATTCCTCTCGTTGCACCTCCACGTGGAACGACCGACTTTGCTCCACTCTTTTGCGTTTAATGATGATGTGCAAGGTGCCGCATCCTTGAGATGGTGGGTGGTAGGGAGTGCGCGGTCTTCCCTTGCTGCACAAACGAGCCAAGGGCCTTTTGAAGCGTGTGCTTCTGAGCAGCTGTGCCTTCGGAAGAACAAGAGCGAGGATGGGTTCGCAAACAACCGGCCTGGGCAGGCATTGATATGGTGCCCACCTATTGTGGCATGACCTGGGCGGCATGCGTACTGTGTGTATCCAGTGCTGCCCAAAGGGCGCTCATGAAAAATTCGGCGGCTTTGAAAGCTAGGATTTGAGGTTATCGGACAAGCAAAATTTGCTGATCTTGTCTTGGAGTGTTGTGAGTACTTCTGAGCCAGTGGAGGCCCCTTCTGGGAACTTGACTCAAATGCTGTTCGATTTTGTGGCCTCCTCTGAGACGGGAAAGGAAATGGAGAAGTGACAAAGAGGGGCGCCGGTGTGTGCGGCGGCCACAGGGAGCGGGAACCTGGGCCTTGAGGTCTGTAGCCCCCGCCTTCCGCCCTGGCGGCGATTATGACGCTTGCTGAATGCTTTCAATCACAGCCCCATATAATGACTCGCCATGTTATGAATTTATGGCTATATCGTTGCCATCTGTCAGCATCAACCAAACCGTAGGTATACATGTTGATCATAGGAGCAGACGTCCGGTATTTTGCATCCATGTAGTTCCCAGCTGTCTGGGGAGGGAGTGCGATGGCGGTGTCGCCTTGGGGGCCTGACGCGATTCGGCAGATTTGGAGCTGTAAGATTTGATAGTCGTCGAGTCAGGCCAGACCCGGTACATCTTGTGGACTACAGCCCGGGGAAAGGGGTACTTGGTTGACGGACGCTCGCCCCTGTGAAGCCATCGACCAGCGACCACAAGCTGCAAGGCCTCTTTTGCAATACTATAGTCGGTAGATGCCAATAGCGCCGGCGACCTCGCCGAGTGGGCTTGATGCTTTCTGCGTCGGTTCCTTGGCTGCATTGACGTGTACTGAGCTGTTGTCGCCACGTGGGAAAAGAAGGCAGTTGAGGAGGGCGTTGATGAATGTCAATCCAGGCCGAGTTTCAAATCGGAGATAGTCGACGTTAGATCGGCGCAACTGTGACAAGAGCGAAGGTTGCCGTGTGCACTATAATCAAGCATCCTGTTGCCGAAAGGATTCCCCAGGGCTCTTGCTGGTAGCAATGTGGGGAGTGTTCCGACGCAAAAGTTCAGAAGTCTCTCAGAACTCGGACCATCCGAATGATGGGCAGCTGGTGTTGATGCTGGCGTCAAGTGGTGAACCGTGTGCAAGATTCATGCCAAAAGTCGGCAAGGCTGTATGCAGGCGGCCGAGTACTAAGCACGATCTCCCGGCGACGCCAAAGACGGCGTTTCCCCTCCCGGACAGAGAAAATCCAGCGACGCAGTGAGGCTTTCCGGACGGATGCCACGTCGAGGCATCTCAAGGCAAGGGGCTGCCAAACGGCGATACCGAGATAGGGGTTCGTCAGCAAACAGGCAAGCCCCGAGCTCATTGTTTATTTTGGTGCATAGTGTCGATCACTTGATTTCTTTTTTGGCAATGATTGTTCGAGTCAAAAGTAGTGGAGGGCGGCCTGAAAAGGGATTCTGGGAGGGGCCCAGCGGTCTGGCTTGCCGGCCTGTTTGAACAACGTGGCTGGCGGCGGATTTGACTTCGTGTGGCCATGCAAGCAAATGCCGTGCGGCGCGGAGCATTGATTGAAGTCTGGAACGACTTGATTGATTGACGTCTTTGGAAAAGGTACGAGGCGCCGCTGCATTCAGTTCTCAGACGAGGTCAAGTCCAGGAGGGTTTAGTTGACTCCCGGGGGCGTGCCTGTGGTAGCAAACGATGCAAAGAAGCAATGATCGGCGTCAAGCCTCTACGCGGGAGGGATTGCCGTGATGGAGAGGTGGCAGATCCCCTGTCCATGATGGTGAGGCTGCTGGAAAGGCGGGAACCGGTAGGGACGGGGGATTGAGGAGGAGACGTGTAAGAAGGCCCTCTGGTGGTCGCGGGGCAGGCAGTACTGTGGCGTGGAGTACGGTGGAGGACGCTCGAGGACAGAGACCATTGGCACGGCATCTGTATGTGTGGCAGGATTGTTGAGGACGGATGAACCTTGTGACAGCCATGAGGCATAATGTTGGAGCTGCGGCCATCGTCTACGTACAGTAAGTGGCCGCGTGCTGTAATTGTGTCAGGAGAACGAGAAGAGGTGAAAGGGAAAAAACAAAACCAAGACAACCTGGGTCATGGAAAAGGTGGCGCAGCATGTACCTCGTCAGTACTCAGTACAAGTCTCACGTGGTCGGGAGATCGCGCATTGCAGCAGCAGCAGCAGCAGCGACGGAAGGGAAATCTTGCTGGGCTGACATGGCGAGATACTTCGGGAAAGGGTACCGACTGGCGGAGAATCTGTGTGCGGCGCAGTGGACTACAAGTACCTGCCGACGGCGGGCATCGTCGAAGAGTCGGGGCATTGCCTAACATTTGTGGGGAAGAATGGAGAGGAAAGAAGTTCGGCGCTGAACGTGGACTTGGAATTGCCAGGTGGTTCAGTGTTCTCCGGCATGGGCATCGTGGGAAGGTGTTCCGGACCCGCTGTTCCTGCCGCCAATCCGATGCAAAGGTGGACGATGGACCAGAATTTGTGCAGGCACTTGGACACATACATAGTACGTACCGCTGTGCTCGTACAGTACTATGTAGGAATTGGGCGACGGGTACGTACCCACGTGCCCGAGAAACTGAGAGCCTTGGTCTCAGGCTGCTCTGTGCTTCCCGAGCTGAGAACCCCCACCCACTCTTCTCTCCTAAGCGTATAATTCATCGCAGGCTCGCGCCACGTTCGCCTTGCACAAAACACAAAACAGACTCGGCGGGTACGTACCTGCTCGCAACTGAGGCGAGGCAACGTAACGGCACCCCACACCGCGCCAGCAGATCAACAGCAGATCAAGAGCAGCAGCAGCAGCAGTAGCAGCCATCGCCTGCTCCACGTTCGTCCCAGTCACGGTCTTCCTGTTCCGACGAGGAAGGGAAGCGCAGCTGCTGAGAACGCATGGTATGAACCATCGAGACGATGACCAGGAGAACGGGCTGGGACAGACTGACTACTCGTACCCGATCTGGATATGATCAGCTGCCAGGCATATCAGCATCGTTTCCAGTGCAGATCGCCTCCTGTGCCGCTGAGAAGAACTCAATGCAAAGAGGAAATAAAAAGAAAAGACCTTCTTCCCTCCCCCACCTCGCACGAGGCTCCCTTGTCAAGGCTTGACAGCTAGCGCGATCACATCTTTCCACCGCGCACACCACACCGCACTGGACTGGGGGCCGCCCACCTCTTCCACTCTTTTTCGTCGCAGCCGCCCCTAGGCCCAGCCACGGAGGCGCGGACTTCACAAGTTCCGGAGCTGCTTGTCGACATTGGTCGTTGGGCTGGCACGTAGAGAGGGAAAACAGAGTTGACGGTGTTTGCACGGAGACTGGGCGTTTCTCTCGATCAGACGGACGTTCCAGACCCCAGGGTTGGGGAGAATCAGAGCCGAGCACGAGGTGGATATGCTGCTCGCGTGCGAACCTCGTCAGGGACTTTTCTCCCGCCCAAGTACCCGACAATTGCTAGCCCAGCAAGGACACACAAAAACACAACACAACTCGGCTCGGGTCCGAATGGTCCGTATCGTGCGTCGAGAGGTGTGGAAACTTTGGATCCAAGGGGCCGCCAACGTCGAGTTGCTCTTATTGTCTTGCATGCCACAACGGACGCCAACACTAGCACCACCTTCCTGCCTTGCCTGCATGTGCCATCATGGAATCCTTTCCTTGAGGTGATGTACGTACCGTGTATTGTGACCCGACGGAGATGCCCGGGTTTGATACCTGGGGACCGGACAGGAGAGGGGAAACTGGGCTGTACCTGCCACTTCTCGAGTTCGAAAACCAAAACACAAAACCGGCCCCCGACCATTGCTTTAGCTGTGTCTTTTTCGACGAAAACATTCCTGCACGCCGACACCTGGGCCAAGCCACGGGTGTTCGTCCAGCGCAACAACAATAACAACAACAACAACAACAACAACAACAACACGACCACTGCCAATGCACCTGCCTACCTGCCTACCTATCCAACTATCTACCTACCCCGTCACACGTGGATACACTAGCGGCTCTTTGTTGGACAGCGTTGCATCACCGTCGGTGACACGGACAAGCACTACCAGCGGGCACCGTAATCACCTCTCAACCAACGATGGCAACCACCTTGTCACCCTGTCACGTCTTGCTCGACAGCACCATGGTTCACCGAAAGCCAAAAACAAAGCGGCCCCAGAAATGGCCGAGGCACATCTTGTGGTAGATGGCCGGGTTTTCTCCTCGCCGTCTTGCTCGTTCTCTCCAGCAGACCCAATACGCCGTCTTGTAGAGTCACTCAGTACGTCAACCGAGAGGCAGTTTCTGGGCACATCACTTGGTGCTTCCCGAATTAGCTTCTCCGCTGGCCGGCGTCTTTCCTGTGCGTGCGCTATGCATCCTGCCTACCTCTCTCGTCTCGGCTCAAGCTAACCTAGCTCAAGGGAGGCGGATGACGGTAGACTTTGGGGCTCTTTGTTGATGGTGGTGGTGGTGGTGGTACAAAATCCGCGCAGACGCTTACGCTACACTCTACCGCATGGTATGCACATGGGACCGATCGGCCTAATCCAGTCGCCTGGATTGTTACTGACATGGCGGGATGGATCCGTCACCCACGAATGGACGTGCACATCCCACATCCCACATCGCCCATCGCCCATCGCCCGTCGCAAACGGTGCCGCTCCCAGCTTGTTCCCAGCCCGGTACGCACGAGGCAAGCAGCCAACGCGACCTGCAAGGCCCCGCGCTGGAACTCGAGGTGCTATGGCCGCTACCAGCTCCGCACGCGGTGACCATGCCTTGCTACGCCTTGTATGATGGTGCCCACCTCCATCACGACCTACTGCGAGGCACAACCCCCGACGCATTTGCACCAGCTGCTACCGCTATGCAGTGCGGGTACGTACGGCAGTGACCTGAGGCTTGAGTAGCAACCCCCCCCCCCCCTGCCGCTTGGTCGCCTTCTTTTGCTTTGTACCAACATGATCAGCCCGGTATGGTGGCTCGTGGATCCGACGACGATGGCTCTGGCCGCCTACCCTACCATCATCTATCCAGTTACAACCAGGATACAAGAAACACCATCCTCTTCCGTCTCGTCCCCGGGACAGGGGACTCATCCTAGGTTGGCAGCCCTGTTCTGCCACCCAGGTCCCTTCCTTCGGCGAGGAGCAGGACTCTGAGGAAGGGGACCCTGGGCTTCAGTTTGCAGCCCCATCGGCATCCATCACCAGCACACCCGCCTTCGCCCTCAACTCGGCGCACTGAGGGGCAGAGCACCTACAACGTGTCGAACTGCAAGATGGCCAGCCTTTGTTTGCCGACCTGATCACTGCATAAAACCACAGCAATAGAGCAGGCAGCGTCAACGGGGACTCGACTAGGTTGTTGAAACCAAATGATTGAAGGAAAAAAAAGGGGTATGCGGGCGGACTTCAGGCATCGGGGGTGGACGGTCGACTCTATTGCTTTGTTGTTGATTGTACTTGCTTTCCACGTTGACTCGACTTTGCTACGCAACCCCGTGCCATGGATGGAATATGGCTATCTGCAGTACGTGAACATACTGTACGGGGGAGATTGGCAGCACCTGGGCCTCGGTCTTTGCTGCTGCCGCCGCTGGAATTCTCGCCCCCTTTCCCCTTTGGCTGCTGTGCCTGGCTCTAAGAAAAAGTCGCCAAGGTACCTAGACGGTGATACGACGTGGCACGGTTTGCGGATAGCTGTCCGAGGACGGCTACTGGCGATCTGGTTCCGGCTGCGAACAAGCCCATCGTCGAAATCTGATCCAGGGACCAGATCGGCTCCCGAGTCCGAACCACAAGAGCGACGCTTACATGGCCGCGATGGCGTTGATACACGCTGTTCCAAATGGCCAAATGACCAAACGATCGGTCCGGCTTCCTTGTCTCTTTGGGCCGGCCTGTCTGGCATTCGTGGCCCGCCGAGCTTCCCAACTTTCTTCTGGCCCCCTCCAGTTCGCAAGCCCCGGGCCCGGGTGGCATCTGGTCTCGATCACAGTGAGACGAAACATGAAAACAGCGGGCCCGTCATCAGAATCCGCCATCATTTCCCATTCCTTCTGTTGTTAGCCGCCTCTCGACACCGTCCCCGAGACCCGTCTTTGGGACGACCTGGCCTGGCCAACGTGCCGGCCTGATCTGGTCAGGCATGGCATAACAGCGGCATGGCGTGGTGTTTATGGCGCCGGCGTGGCCCGGCAGGGCTTGCTGCGGAGCTTTGGCCAGGAACACACCGTGATTGCCATCGCCATTTCGACGCATCAAAAAGGGTTACAAATTTCGAGGGTGTCTGCTGCTGCCCGGCGCAGTCGCCGCCGGCAGGGCAATTTGACGGTCGTCTTGTTGTCTCGAGCATTCGTCGTCCTGTTGGGAAATTCTCTGGCTTGTGCTCCCACGACTGCCAGGATTGGGAAGACAATGCTATGAAGGTTGCCAGCAAAAGGCTAAACGGCAGCACGAGGAGTCAGAAAGGGAGCAGCATTTGGGATGGCGCACAAGTCATCGGAGGAGGGTCTGCTGCCCCCCCGAGCCACCAAACGGAGAGCCGAACAGAGGCTTTCTTTGTTCACAGAATGCTCTCGACATCCAGAGCACATCCCAACCACACAACGCGAGGGAGTACGTACGCACACGCACACCACACGCGGCTGCTAGCAAAAACCTTCTCCAGGATGCCACACGGCGAGGGGGATGCTTGATGCATGTGAGGGCGGCGACCCCACTTTCATCGGAGACGTCCCCCTCTCGAGCTTCCCAGAAGGGGTATGGCACATCCACGAGGGCGCACGTATCGATACATGTGCGATACCAGGCTCAGTGAAGGTCATGTCGCAAGGACAGGGATGGCAACCGGGGGCCGAGACAAACACATTAGGTACTCGCTACCGCCGAGTCCGGGAAATAAGAAACGTGAACAGCGCCCATGCGTGCCCAAAATCCCCGGAGTAAAGTTCGGCTTTGCCGCCATGTCGCCCACGATGCCGCCGGTCTGCAGGGTAGGACAAAGAGATGTGTCGATTGATACGCCCCAGGCACGCTGCGCAAGAGCCGAGTCGAGGATACTTGGCGGCCAAGTACCGCCTTGCCTGGCTCGACACGGACGGCAGACCCCCATGCGCCCTGGCTGCTTGTTCTTGGAGGCGTGGGCTGGCGCTCGACGGTCACCGGTTGCCAGTGGGAAAAAAGGCTGGCAGTGGCACCCCGAGAGGGCACGGGTACATTCACTCGGCCAGGCTACTTGTGCACTTTTTTTCAAGGAGCCCGCCTGTCTGCGGTTGCGCTACAGCACCTTGCCTTGTTTCCGGGTTGGAGGGTACCCTAAGCGCGCTGGATGGCTGGAAGATGGGGGAAAGGGGGAGGGGGAAGGGGGAGAGAGAGAAAGAAGCAGAACAAGGTGCAACAAGGAAGAGAATATGACGACGGCCAGAGACTCGAGCCAGTCTTGCCAGAACCGCTGCCGCATCACACAGGTCCCCTCCCCCCTTCTCCTGCTCTGCCTGTTTGTTCTCCGGCTGTTGCCGCTGTGTCCATAGTTGATGCCCAGATGCACACTTATACTGTACTGCTGCTGCCCCCCCGTTTCTTCCGTCTTCCTTGCGAACTGAAAAAGAACAAAAAAGTCATGTTCTCGTTGACGTGCGGTGGGAACTGGGAAAAGAGAGGACACACAATTTAGTGCCATCCACCAGTGTACGAGTCTGAAAGAGAAAGAGTGTTTAGCTTCACTCCCCCCCCCCCCCCCCCCCCCCCCCCCCCCCCCCCTTCCACCCTTCCCCTTCTCCGATCTGTACCCAGAAACCCTGTCTTGTCTTGCCCTGTCCTGGGCTTGTCCTATCCTGTCCTGTCTGTCCTGGCGCATCCTCTCCCCCCAACCAACCCCGGCACGAAGCCGGTCGGCTTGTCGCTCCCCCTTCTCTACAGCCAGTATTGTACTTCCTACAGAGGTACATATCTGCTGGGTCTGCTACTGCTCAGGCCAAGTCGCCCACCCACCTAGCGCTCCCGCCTGCTCAATTCCATCTTATCCCCTCCCACCCCCAGCTCCGTCTTCCCAATCTTGAAACTGACTGCCTCGAGCCGTCTTCCTCCACACCCGCCTTTCTCTACCTGACCGCACGTCGACCTTCGAGTCTACTAGACCTCTCCTCCTTGCCCCTCGACTTCGTCCTATACAATCTTCCCCATCCCACCCTCGTCTGCTTGCTCTCCTTCTCCCCTCTCAACCTCCTCGCTCGTTTACCACCGATTCCCACCCATTCGAGCGGCCTGCGCGTTCAAACGTCTTCCGAGAGGCTGCTGTCGCTTTTGCATGCCCAGCGCAATTCGACCCTAGTCAATCTGATTCTTCGCGGCGGCTCGACCAGCTAACCGGCCACTTTTCTTCCTTGCGCCCTTGCCTCGAGCCTTGACCCAACCAAACACCCATTACAACTCGGAGGTCCTCTCGTCGTTTTTGCACCCCCCAGCGTGACGCTTCAGGATCCGTTCTCAGACGACTGCCCGAAGCACATCATGGACGCACAGCGACCAGGCTCTCAGAAGCTCCCTGCGGGATTGGCAGGGGTTTTGAACCCGGATGAGAACCGCGACTCGGCTTATTTTTCCAGTACAGATGCCTCGAGCAAGCGTATGTTGACCAAGAGCCAACAACGTGCCATCAAGACAACCTGACTGACCCGTTACTCACGCAGACAACTCTGCCGCCTCAGGCATGGGCACCAATGTCCTCAGTCCCACCGGCTCCGGCTACCAATCTTCGCTAGCGGACAAGACGCCGTCGCCTGTCACCGCCAACATGGTCCCCCAACCGCTGGTGTCGCCTGCGCAGAGCAACATGAGCGTTGCCTCGATGGTGTCGCCGACAACGGTTGGCAGTACCGACCCGCGTCGATTCGACCGTCCGACGTCATTGGACTCCGGCATGGCCCACGACATGATGGGCCCCGGGTCTCGCAGAGAGAGCGTCGACAGCAGGATAAACCAGGGTTTCCACGACATGAGATTGGGTGGCAACTCTCCGTACGCGAGTCACAACCAGTCTACGACTTCGATACAGAACACGCTTAACCAACAACGCAACCCCCGCAACGGCCTCGATAACCTTTCCGTACACCGCATCTCCAACGGATACCAACCCAGCAATGACAGGAACCCCGAAAATCCCAAGATCGTTCGAACTGCTCCAGCCATCACCGGTCCCGCGACAAGTACTATTGCGAGAGCAGCGGAACCCACAAAGGGCCAGGCATGGGCGTTCCCCGAGGAGGATATACAACGAATCGGTCCCCACGACGCATATCTCGACTCGAGGCGAAGCAGCATCGCCGAGTCAATAGCCAGCAGTCAGTTTACGACGGAATCGAGACTACCACCCGGCCAGAGGCGCTTGGACGAGCCTGCCGATTTCAACAACCGTCTGTCGAGCACGTCTTCCGAATTTCCTCCCGTTCACCATCATTCGTTGCAACATAAGCAAATCGGCGACCTGCGCGATGACGATGCCTCTTCGCGAACCGGTTCCCAGCCATATAGCCGGACGCCCGAGCTGCGCAAGAGTCACAAGTTGGCGGAGCGGAAGAGAAGGACAGAAATGAAGGAGCTGTTTGACCAGCTGCGCGACCTGATGCCGCAGGAGCGCGGTTCCAAGGCATCCAAGTGGGAAATCCTTACCAAAGGTTTGTGTCCCCTACTATATATATACATTATCATGACCCAAAGCTGACATGTCGTAGCAATCTCGGAGCACCAACGAATGGCCGAGGTTATGCGAATTGTGCAGTCGCAGAACACGACGCTGGCCCAGGAGAACGATGGCCTTCGGCAGGACAACCACAACCTGCGTGTCGACATCCAGCGTATGCAGAATGAGCTGCACAACATGCGCCTACAACAATCTCCGACAGGCCAGGCTCCAGTTCAGTCACAAGCAGCCCCTCCGCCTCCACCATCAGCAGCCTACCAAACAGATCCCTACGCGAATCGTCGTGAGTTGCCACCCATTCGGGGCTTGAACGGCAACATGCCCAACGGACCTGACTCGATGACTGGCGTTCAATACGAAGCCCCGAGGATCAACGGGTACCGTTCCGAAAGGTACTGAGTCTCGTGAACTATGAGATGAGACATCATCCCGGGGTCACCAAGTCCTGGCTTGCTGAGCAACGCAAGCTTTTCTTTTCTCTCTGGTCACGATGGTGACTCGTGCGCCCAGGGCTCGTAACGTTTTCGACAAACAAGCGCCCAAGTGGTTGGCCTGAATGGTCGGCCTTCCAATACCCTTCGCAACATATCCGCGGCCTGAATTGCAGGTCTGCGTGTTCTATTACAGTTATGTACCTACACCGGCATGCATCACGCACCGGGATGCCCCTTGGCGGCTTGTTTCTTATGTTTCTTTTCTTCTTGGTTGAAATACTAGCAGTGCGCCAACAGCTCACACGTTTGGTTGGTCTGACAAGGAGGGACGACATTATACCCTCGTCCTTGGTCAGTGGATAAAAAAAGTCGGACGGCGCGAGTTCTTTCTTGTGTGTTTGGGGAGTCAAAGCTCGATACGGGAATACCGAGAAGGCCATGGCGGGATCCGGGATTGGAGTGTCTGGTGTATATACCCACGCGATGGTCTATGGGAAAGAGGCGACGGCTCCCGGTGCGCTTTGATGTGGTCCATTGCTTTGCGTTGGGAAGAAAAAGAAATGCCGTGGGAGAAGCCGTGCAGCGGTTTCCAATGGTCGGAGGAGGAAATCAAGGACTGAGAAATCCGGTCTGTCTAGACCGACGGTAAAAATGAGTTGAACAGGTGCCGTTGGGCTTGTTCTACCGGGGACGAGCCTAGGCCTCTCCCTGTCAGCGAGTAGTGTGTGTGACTTACGGATGATAATTTCCCTCCTAGACGAGACATTCAGATTATGCCAAACAATCAGAAATTTTCCACGTCAGTTTGAGTCCCAAGGCGAATCACCACTCCTGGGCCTTGACGAGCTCCGCCGGCAGAGCGAGCTCAAGCCTCACCCAGCAAGGGGAGTGGACAGGTGATTGTGGCCCCGGGTGGGGCTCCCGGAGACGGGAAGCTAACGCCCGATGGAGGCTAGCGCTTGCTAAACGTCGGGACCCTCGACACGGTCATTCCAAAATTTCTGTTCCCCGTTCGTCTGGACGACCTCCCTCACCTACTACACTACATCAGCACCTTTCGCCGCCAACCCATTTCCCCTTCCCTCCTCATCAATCCATCCCAATCGCACCGCCGAATTTTTCAGAAAAATGTGAGTACTGCCTACGATAGCTCCGCCACGGGACTGGTTGAATGAAAAAGAAGCTAACGGAGGACTTTTCCCCCTGGCAGGCATTCCATCCGTCGCGCGGCCACCCGCGCCACGCTGACCAGCTCGGTCTCCGCCGCCGTCGCTGCGCCCAAGTCGCAGACCATCTCGTCCGCTGTGCGTGCCCTCAACGCCGCTGCCATCTCTGCCAGATACTTTTCCGTCGCCGCCCCCAAGGCGTTCTCCCGTTCCGTTGCTTTCCGTGACGAGCAACAGAACCAGCAGGAGGAGGACTCCCAGGCACCGCGCGAGCAGAGACAGCCGCGCCAGGACCCCAGCGAGCACGTCCTCTTCGTCCAGAACTACTCCTTCGACGTCAAGCCCGATGACCTGAGCGAGGCCTTTTCCAAGTATGGTGAGGTTGTTGGCGTTTCGATGCCGCCCAAGAGAACGTAAGTTTGTCCCCCGTTGTACTCGACGTACCACATGCAGCGTTGCTCTCCGTTTCTCGCCGCGGAGGAAGAGGGCGCATTGCAAATTTTCGCACCCTATCCATCAGGGGCTAACCTCTCTCCGCGCACAGTTTCTGCTTCGTCTACTTCAAGGACGCCGAGTCGGTCGCCACGGCCGCCGAGAACGTCGACGGAACCTTCTGGCACGGCCGCCGCATCGTCGCCAAGTCCCGCCCGGCCGGCGGCGAACGCCCCCAGGGCGGCAGAAGGGACAGCGGCGACAGAAGGGACAACCGGGCGCCGCGCGTCAGCCGGGCCTACGACGGCCCGCCGACCAACACGCTGTACGTCGGCAACATCGCCTTCGAGGCCTCGGACGCGGACCTGAACAACCTCTTCTCGACGCTCAAGGACGTCACAGACGTGCGCGTCGCCGTGGATCGCGCGACGGGCTGGCCGCGCGGCTTCGCCCACGCCGACTTTGCCAGCACCGAGGCTGCCACGGCTGCCATCGAAGCGCTCAAGGGTGTCCAGGTCCGCGGCCGCGACCTCAAGATTGCGTTCGCGCCGGCGTCTAACAAGGAGACGGGCCGGACGGACCGCCAAAACCGCAAGTCCCGGTACCCCCGCGAGGGTGGCAACAACAGGTCGCGCGACCACAAGAACTCGCAGAAAGAGGTTGAGGAGCGCGTCGAGGTGGAGCACAAGCAGGCCGAGGAGGCGCAGACGGAGCAGAAGCCCGAGGCTGGCAAGCAGGACATGAACTGGAACGCCTAAGTTCTGCCATGCCAGCTTGCAAAGACGTGGAGAGGGGAGAACTCCGGTCTGATGTACGAGGTGACGAGTGTTGACTCCACGCTCTTTTTGAGATCCTTCTGATGTGTTGTTTTTTTCTACTTTACTACTTTATTTCCTCGCAAGCCACGGACGAGCTCGTGGCGAGATGGAGGAAGCAGGGATGGAAGGCTTGACCACGATGTGTCATGAACAAACAAGACGATGGCAAGGCAACGAGTCGTGGAAGGTTGCTGCCACGACTCTTATCGAAGCGGACGACGAAAAAAAGCTGTGCCGAATAGGGCGTTGTATCATATGAAACTTATAGAAAGAAAGGCCCATGACGACGTCTTTTTTTGTACATACATGACGGTTCTTCATGTATGGAAAGCAAGCAATGTATAATCTCTCCTTTACAACCCCGTCTCCGTGCTGTTCGTTTCCTGTGCCACGCGCTCCTTGGATCTGCTTGCCTGGCTCGTTTACTTCTCCCGTACCCTTCCTTTCCCGGCCACGGATGGAACGGAAGACGGGCTCTGGCGCCTCAGCATGGGGAGCCCCGGCCAGGACGAGGAACTACCGACAACCCAGTCTCCCCCGCCGTTCGAAGCACCGACCGACCGCCGGCCCGAGATGCGGGGCGGCCTTGCCGTCTGAGATTCTGCGGTGTTGGTCGATCCCGGCCCCCGGTCGTCGTCTCGTCAGTCTTCTCCCCTCCCCTTCCCCCCTTTATTTTTTGTCTCCCCCTCTTTATCTTCTTCCCCCTTTCCCCCCTCGCGTCTCTCGGCATGATTCACACGGGCCACGTAGCCCAAACCCTCGGTGCTGGGCAAAACCCCCTCCTCACGCCCGGCAACCCCGGTCCGTCCGACGTCGGAAATGACTCGACGGCGTCTTGTTGGCACAGCCCGCTCCCGCTGTCACATCTCCCTTCCCCCTCCCCCGCGATGGCAGCGTTTTCTCGCTGACGGCCGGGCAAGCGAGGCCCGCCGCGTGGAAAGGCGTCCCGTGAGCCGGTGTCGCCGCGGCGGCCCCCCCGGGCCTCGTCGCATGGCACCGGCGACTCCACCCGGCCGCCCGACCGAACGAACTGGCCCCCCCTTTTCTGGGCGCTCCCAGCGTGTTTTTCCACGTTCGTCGTGGGCCGGGCATGTGGTTGGTCCACGCTCGGTCGGGCCCGCCGCGTCGAGGCCCCCCCACCACCACCACCCACAACGGGCGATCCTCGCTGGTCCGCCCCCCCTAGTCCACCGACGCAATGAATTTTGCAACAAAAAAAATCTGCGGGTTTGGCAAAAGAATTTGACCAGCCTGGGGGTCGAACCCAGAATCTCCTGATTGCACGATCGAGTCGTAGTCAGACGCCTTGCCATTGGGCCAACCGGCCGCTTGTCCTGACGGACTTGAGCTTGTTGCTTGTTCAGTTCACGCTGGTGAGTGAATTATGAACCTAGATGTTGTCGACTGATGTTTTGGGACTACTTTGGTGCAAGACTACTGATCACTGCGGTAGAGAAAGACGGCCAGAGTACAATCAGACGCATCTGATTATTACGGCAATCTCTTTTTTCTTCTTTTTCAGTTCTTTTTTTCCATGACCGAACTTGTTTTTGCTAACCAAGATGCCTGTTTCTGAGCTCGTCAATGAGTGAAGAGTGGAATGGAGGAATGCGGCCGTCGCGCAAGCAAAAAACGAGCCGGAGTAATTGGCCCGGTATCGATCCTGGTTGTCTTCCCAGCACACTCGACCGCTCGGCAAGGCGGCGCCGTTTTTCACTCCTATCGTCCCATTGCTCTCCACCCTCGACGACAGCGGCACGCTTGACCTCCACAGCCATCTCCTCGCCCGGCAGCTCCCTGACCCCAACCGTCGTTCTCGCCGGCGCCCCCTCGGGCCTCGGCCAGAACCTGTTCCAGACCCCGTTCATGCCCGCATAGTCCCTCTTCATATCCATTAAAAACACAGTCGCGTCGATGATGTTCCCCAAACCGCCCTTGTCGTTTGTTGCTTGTCTGATCGCGTCCTCAACGTTGTGCAGGATCGCAACCGTCTGCTCGCGCACGTCGAGCCGGGGGCCGTTTCTCCCACCCGGCCTTTCGGCGTCGTAGGGAACATTCGGGGGACTGTTGGGGTTGGCCCGGGCTCCGGCGAAGGTGCCATCTGGGCGGCGAGACGACGTCCCCGAGATGTAGAGCGCACGGTGGACGGTTGCCGGGGCGAGGCGGCCGCGTGGGTAGTTTGCGAGGCCTCTGACGGCCCTATAGGAAGGATCACCGCAACGCCGTTGTTAGACATGGTGAGTACAACAATTCTCGGACTTTTGAGTGTCTCTAAGAGGTCGGCATTGCACTGTTTGGCTCGTGATCGTTTCTATGCAATGTTGTTCCCAGAGTCACACGTGTAATTGGTGCCCCAAAAGCTTGGAGATAACGCCCGATGCCAATCATTATCAATGGTATGCTCTTACTGTTACCCGAGGCTTCTAGGGGCCCCAGAAAGGCGACATGTCCTCCCCTGACCAGGGACTCGGTCATCCAAGCCCGCAAGCTGATCGCTTCTCGCGAACAAGACCCTGGGCCCAATGGCTTCCGCCCCGCGAGACCCCGCTTCGATAGGCGGCCGCAGGCCCGCGAAGCCCGTCCTCCGACTGTGGTTTAAGTGCGAAAACATGCAGGATGCAGGCACCTTCAAGGCCCGCGGCGCGTTCCACGCCGTAGAACGGCTCAAGCAGGAACCGGGCTGGCTCGAGAACGGCGGCACTCGAAATGCAAGCTCAAACCGCCGAGCAGGAGCAGTTCCCCGCCAGGTTCGGCGCAATCGTCGCGCCCTGTAGCGGCGGCGGGCTGCTGTCCGGCACCGCGCTGAGCTGCGAGGGCACCGGCATCAGGGTCTTTGGTGCCGAGCCCGAGTTCGAGGGCGGCGATGACGGGCGGAGGGGGTACTACTCCAGTACGAGGATCACCAAAGTCAAGACGAGGATGGTGGCGGATGGGTTGGTCGGGACAATCAGTGCCACGCTGTGGAGTTTGATCTATGAAAGGGGGCTAGTAAGCGGGATGCACGCCGTGTCTAAGGAGGAGATCCTGGAGGCCATGAAGCTCATCCTGGAGAGACTCAAAGTGTGGGTTGAGCCGGGTTCTGCGGTGCCCCTGGCGATTGCGCTGTATAACGAGGAGTTCAGGAGCATGGTCGCGCGGGAGGCTGGAGAGAGGCCGGGATCTGGAGCTTATCATCAGTGGAGGAAACATTGGCGTGGGTGGTTTGGTGAAGCTGTTCTCGGAGTAAGCCAACTCTGCCAAATGCTTGAAAAGGGTACAAATGGATCACTACAAGATTACTTCAACAGCACGAAGCTTCCTTAAACGGTATCAAGGCGGCAAAACCATGCCTGCTGTTTGTTCCCATTCAATGCGCCTTTAATGAACCTCCATAACAACATGAGATTGCGGGACGTAGAGATGCTCATGATAGGCGTCGTCACATTCATCCTTCTCAAGTCACCCGCGTACAAGCTACAAATTTGCGAATCCACGTTCGCCCTTCCTTCCATGCCCAATAACGGCACTTAGAAGTCGAACTCGCTTCTGAAGATCTCAGGATCTACACCAGCAACGGTCTTCTCGGCCAAGTCCCGACGTCCCATCTGCGTGAACACCCTTCTCAGTGTGTCGTAGAGCGTCGTGCTCCGGTTCTGCGCCGTCATGCGGTCAATCTGCTCGTCGAGTTGAGCTGTGTTGGTACCGCCGCGCGAGCTCTCGCCACCGCCAAGAATTTCGTACGCCATGTTGCGGCCGCTTTTCTCAATGGCCTTGTGCATATTGAGCGCCGCGAGGAAGTGTGATGCAGCCTCAGCGTGGCATCCAATATTGATGCAGCTGACACCAAGATTGTAGCGGGCACGCACAAAGTTGGGATGGATGCTCAATGCCTTTTCGTACGCAGCAATAGCCTCCTCGGAACGGCCAGAATTGGCCAGAGTGGCACCAAGACGATTCCAGAGCAGATGCAGCTGCTCTTGCTGGTTTGAGGTTCCAAGTTCCGACGAGTGCAGCGCCGCCGTGAAGCAGTCAACAGCCTTGTCATACTCTTCAGCACCGTAAAAGAGAACACCAAGACCAACCTGAACATCGGGATCCATGTGTTCGCCATCCGGGCTGAGTTGTGCGGCCTTGATGAACAGACCGGTTACCTTATCGTGCAGCTGTTGGCGGTCGGTGAATCCCATCTCGGCCATGGGGTGCAAGTCCGTCGGTGCGATGATGTTCGGGTATTTGACCGAGAGCCAGCGCTCGAGTGTCCGGTAGGCGGTGCTGTCGTATCCTTCGTTGGTGTAAGAGACAGCCAGACCCATGAGAGCAGCCAGGTTGTTAGGATCTTGTTTAAGAGCTTGCTCAAGCGCACGGATTGCCGCAGTTTCCTTCTCGTTCTGTGCCTGCGCCGAGCCAAGATACACCCAAGCCTCAGTATGCTCTGGGTTCTGCTGGACAGCAGCTTCGAATGCGAGAGCTGCCAAGGACAGGTTTCCTCCCTCACGCATGATGCGTACACCCTCCTCGAATGCGTTCTTCTCATCGCCGAAGAAGTTGTCCTCCTCGAAAAGGTAATTTTCGATTACGGGGTCACCGAGTCTACCCCAGTCGCCGTTCATGCCGGTGAAGTCTGGACCCCAGTCTTCGCTGTCGAACTTGTCGAATGTCGTGTCGTCGACCATGCCTTTTGCTGCAGCAGTTTCAGCCTGGATTCCTCTCCATATTGACTCGAAATCGCCGAAACCTGTCTCACTTTGCATTGCCCGGTCCATCTCCTCTAGTTCAGGCTCCGCCGCCTGGGCCTCGGCGTCCTCCTTCTGCTGCAGTTCCATCTGAGCAAATTGTTCTTCCCATTTGTTGTCGTCAAGCTCCACAAGCTTCCCCTTGCCCTTGGCATCCTCGTGCTGCGGTTGCTGTTGAATGGGTTGCTGGTACATAGGCTGGAACATACCCTGGCCCATCATGCTGTTGTATCCCATTCCCATGCCCATGCCCATGCCCATTCTCGGTTGCTGGGCCATCTGGCCCGGCATCGGGCTTGCTCTCGCCGACGAGGGCTGCTGGTTCATCTGTCTGAAGCGTGCAAAATCCTCAGGGCTGAACTGAGTGCCTTGTGGTGCGTTGAAAGCCGATTCCATCGCGGCTTGGTTTTGGAAGTCATTCGCCCATGTCGGTGATGTCGAGTTCGCGCGTAGGTGCACACCCTGGGCAGGATCTATCCGGACAGCGCCGTTCTGCATGGGAAGCTCGTGTTGAAGACCAGGTGCCTTGTTGAGGAAACCGTTCATCATCTGGGATTCCGTTAGTCCACAGTCATCTTAGTCTTACTGCGAGGTGTGTCTACCTCATCCTGTGGGGTGCTCGCGCCAGCGCTTCTGAAGCCGCCAGCGAGAGCATTTGGGCCTCGCTGCACCAGTCTATCCCTTTGCAGACTGTTGTCATCCTGAACGTGTTTCTGGAACTGGCTGAGGGGGTTGCCGGAGGTTGAGCACTCTGCGCCACCGAGGAACGACATCTTCAAGGTCGCAGGCCGCACGGGTAGCGTCGAGTGAAAGTAAGATCGTTGAGGCTGGGTCAGCTTAGGCAGCCAGCAATGTGATGATGTGGTTCTCGGAGGCGTGAAGGCAAGGGTGAAGACGCGTCGTCGGTTGGAGAAGGCAAAGGTGGTAGGTAAGAAGGACCGGTTTGTCATTCGGGCTGTGTTGAGCAGTTGCGTCGCCGAGAAGATGCCGAGGCAGGCCGGCGGGGGCTTGGGCGCGGCAACGGTTGATTGCTTTCTCCGCAGCCGGAGGCGGGGTGGCCAATCAGATAGCAAGCCCAGAGAACAACCGATAGTGGGGGAGGCGTTGACCCTGGCTGCCCAAACCAAACCTGGAACTCCAAAGCGCATGTGAGCTGCACATGGATACAAGGGGGAAAATATGTCACTGTCACGATGAGCTGAAACAATTGTTGCTCATCCTTAGGGTGTCATAACCGAGCATCGGTGGTTTGCCGGCGTAGTTGTAGCTGAAAACAACATACCGTTTTGGACTCCGCAAGGGAGATGGGGACCATGCTTTGCTGAGAAAGTGAATATGAGACTTGTTGCTGTGGCAATCCTTTTGTTGGAGGCCGAGATCTTGGGTCCCTCCCACAAGCGGGTATCCTCTCTATACCATGACCTAGGGGTATCGTCTATGAATATATATATATGACCAATCCAGCAGCCGCTGAGATATATCCTCTTCCTCTTAAGGGTCCCGTGTGTTGACATCGTATTCACTGATGTTCATGTACAGAACAAAGGCGCTTAATGGACCCTGATGAGCCTCCCGAAACTATTCCCATCCTCAAAATGCCCGGTATATGGCTATTTCACACCAATGAAGCCGATGCTCTGTCTGGCGTTTCTGACTGCACGTCGAAGAGCTTGCTCCTCTTCGTCCGTCCACTTGACAGATAGTTGGTCCCATTTCTTTCCTGGTGTGTTATACTCCCGCTTCCATTGCGAGTGCATTGCTTGGAGCCTACTCATCTCGCGAGGATCGCCGGAGCCCGTGTATACGATGAATGCCGTGCAGGGCGGGAGACTGGCGTGGATGGCTTGAAGAGAGATCGAAAGACGGGCTAGGCACTGCTCGAGAGGCGACTTGCCGAGCTTTTCGTCAAGCTTTGTATCAAAACTGGGAGGGCCGCCATCACTGTTGGCGCTCTCAACCCGGTTCTTGTTCCACCAGCCTTGCAATGCCTCAAGCTCTCGCATCCGACCCCAGACAAAGTCGACGCCACCGCCTGGGATTTCCAATCCGTCCGAATCGCCCTTTACAGCACGGATGACGCCGTTGACGACATCGGCGTCGGATTTGCAACCAATTTGGTACGTCGCTCCAGCACCAGGACCCTTGGACGGGTCGCCCCAGTCCACGGCGGCGCTTGTCTTGCCCGTAACCAGACCACCTGCCTCACCACCCTGCGCCTTGTATGCAGTTCCGGCCCTGGCAAGCCGGCGGAATAGGTTCTCGCCCTGGGAGTCGGACGCGCCCCACATTTTGCCCTTCTCGCACTTTTGTCTGACAAGGTCCAGACAAGCACGAGCGTCCTCGATCGGGTTGTGTCCGTTGGCGCCGCCTTTCTGGATCTCGCGGTTGAGATACTTTTGACTCAGCCACTTAAGCGATGATTTGAGAGGCGGGCCTCTCGGGTGGGGGTAGATGAGGGAGGTGTCGACGATGAACGGGTGAGAGAAATGAAGAGCCTTCAAGTCCGACTCAAGCGAGTGGCCGATGAGAATGGTTCGTGGAGTAATCAGATCAAGGAGTTTCTGTTGAATATCCTTGAGTGTGGTCGTCACAGGCTTCAGCATCTCTTCTGTGATACCGGAAAACTGAGTGACGTAGTTGACAATGGGCTTCTCTGGCTTCACCAATTCATCCATAATCAGGTCTCCTGACCATGAGATGACACTGATTCGCGTGAGAGAATATTCGTTTTCGCCCGTCATGCACATCTCGCAGTCTAATGCGAGACATTCCCGGCCAGCTGTCACGCTTCCCTGCTCAATCTCCGCCTCAGGCACTTCGCCATCTTCAAGCTTGTCGACTTTTGATACCGCCCACCCCTCTGGAACCTTGAATTCCGCTCTTCTTTCTTCGTTCTCGATGAGTGCTGGGTGAATGAGATGGCCAGCGGTTTCCAGCTCTTCTAATGAAGCCAAGAATTCGGTGATACGGGTTCGTTCGTTCTTCCAGCCACTGGGCTCCCTCGCCGGTTTGGGGCCCTTTCTGTCGTCCTTGTTTTTGGGCGTAGGTGCGGTCAGAAACGTGCCCATGGGCGAGTGAAGTTTCATGTATTTGTCGTCGCCAGGTGCCTTGACGGGCCACAGGTGAGGGAACATGTTGGCGAACCCCTGGAGCGCAAGCGGGAGGCGTTCAGCTGAAAGAGCTCGGGGATAGTAGTCGTCGGGTGTCGTGTCCGTCCGGTCCTGGCTGCTAGCCGAGCCGGACGTATACTTGTCGAAGTTCACGGCCTCATTAAACATAGCCTCCTCTAACCCGGGTATCATCAAGACCACAATCTTTCTGAAATTCGGTCGGTGCGACACGGAGACCCAATTAGGTCCTGTTCCGTCGGCGAAGAGGTAAAGAACAAGGTCGCGGAGCATGGCAAGATTGATCTTGGCAAACAGCTTCGCACTCGAGGAGAAGGTGATGGCAGGGTAGTTGTTGGAACCCTCGCGAGGGACCTTCTTGCGCTTCTTGTTGGATCGTTCGACCTTGGTCCATCCCTCGTTGTCATCGTCAGGGGCTGATCTTTTCAGGCTTCCACTGCTTTGGGTTTGCGACGAGCTTTCGCGGGAGTCGGATTCGCCATTCGCTGTCTTGCTCTCAACTATCGATTGTTGCAGCTGGCCGGCAGCAGTTGTCTCGGCCTCTTCGCCACCGCCCTCGCGGTTTCTTCGATTCTTCCCCATGTTGCTTGGTCTCCAGTGGTTTTCGATGCTCAGATAGAGATTCGGGTGTGGAAATAGTCGAATTGAGCCCGGAAGAGTGGTGGAGTTGTAGCTGGGTGAATTTTCGCATTGGAAACCCAGCAAAAAAGTCCCTTGAACTGGAAACGGCAAATGCGACGGTCAATTATGGGCTCTGCGGGGCGTGCCAATCGACATGGATTGAGATAAGATAAGGCACCGGCCAGGGGGTCCTGGTCCATAGCTCCTACGCCTCATCGGGAATCAGACTGGGAGTTGACTGACCAGGCGCTCTTGTCGCAACACAGCTTAGCTTGTATCGTTTCCTCCTTGAACATACATACAACCCTTTTCCACCAAATCCTCCGCATACCGCTCCTGATCCGGGAAACACTCCATGTACCACATGTCCGCTGCGAGACACTAAAACCACCCAGCTGCCTGTCGTAAGACACCATCATAGTCGGTTACTATATAATATCAAAAATAGGGAGGTCATTCATTGCCAGTGCAAGAGCTGCCATGCTATGCTGGCGAATTCCTTCGACATATGGGGACAAATTGGGGAAACCTATTTCAGTCCACGATTGAGGCCACAGGGGGCGATGCTAACATGAACGCCGAGGAACCAACAAGAGTCGGCGAACCACACACCCTCGTTGCTGAACGGTAGGGAACGGATCTGCGTTTCCGCTCATTGAACGCGATGATCCATTAGACTAGTAGGGCTGCGGGCTTGCAGCGAACTTCAAGATGTCGTATGAGCCAAATGCAGCAAGGTCATTGGCCTTAGGTGTTTGAGCAGCCCCGTGAATCATGTTCTTGCCGAGAAAGTTTTATGCACCCCCTGCGCGGGCATCAACTAACTCCCTTTGGCTCTCAAGTGCTCCTCAGGCAAACTTCTGTGGTTTTTTTGAAAGGCAACGGCAAAGCAGCACAGCTGGGTGTACGTCGCAAGCTGAAGCTACGCGATGGCTCTCGAACGAAATCAAATCCAGACCACGATTTTCGTAAGTCGTTCGACTCGGCGGCTCCTTGCTTCAACAATGGACGCACGTTGCTTGACTCCAAGCCCGTCAACTTCTTTCGTATACAAGCCGATCTCGACATTCATAGGGAATACATTAAGAGGATAGATGCTGCAGGATACCGAGTAGTGTTCCAGCTCGACAGCCATCTCGCGCATCGAGAGCGAGGTCAAGAAGCTCAATGCAACTATTAGTGGATTGAAGGGAGACCTCGACAATTACAAGGCCGATCTGAGCTCTGCCGGAAGAGAAGACCTTGGAAGGAGAGACGGCATACAAAATGGTTCCAAGATATTCCAGTTAGAGAATCAAGTTCAGGCAGCAAGCGCTGCGGTATCCGAGGTACAGAGGCTTTCTAATGATGCAAGGAGTGAGACGGACGAGCTTCGGGCAGAGCTCCAAGCTACTCGGAAAGGGTTTCGGCAATTGGAAGACACTATCAGACTTGCGACAGGAGCTGGCTTGCGTGAAGACAGCCTCTCAAGACAGCCTCAATACGACGAAGAGTAATCACAAGGAGATGACCAGTCTGCGGGCGGAGTTAGCACAACCGAGACAAGCCATAGAACAGGACCGCTCGAAGAGGCTGTTTTCGGCAAACCCACAGCTTAACCTCAGAGGACTGGACATCCTGTCAAGGAACATCGCCAAGATTGGCACTCGAGCGAGTCAGATCGAGTCACTACAGATGGAGTTCAATCTCTCCAAAAACATGGCTCAGCGATTGGGCTCCAAAGCAGAATCGTCTGCACGCGCACAGGAGGAAGTATCATTGGCACCAAGATCACAAACTGGACATCCACCTGGAGCGAATTCTCAAAAGCTTAGCATCAAGGCGATAACCGGCGGCCGAGATCGAGGAGAACCGATCAACATCACCAGTAACACTACAGCACCTCCGTCCCCTGATATCCCGCCTCGAAGTCGTAAACGAAAGGCACCCACAGAGCGTCTGCCAAAGGTTGTTGGGAACGTTCAAGCCACACGACTCACTAGGTCAAGTACAGCCACGACAGCAGGAATGTCAAGAAATCGAAGCCCTCCGAGCCTGGCAACGACAATGGTTAACAGCAGCACCGATGGAAACTCCGAGAATCCTGGTTCGCAGGACGCTGGTCCGTTATACTTAATATGGGGTATCATTAGGCGGACAGATCGCGGTCTTGGCCCAGATCTACTTCTAATACAACTTTTCCGAGCTCAGACAACGTTTTGACCGGCTCCACCAAACCATATCTAAAGAACTCCTCCATTCCCTTCGGGTCTCTTCTCCAAGCATTGATCAAGGCGTTCTCTTTTTCTCGACCTGGAAGACTTTCAATATCGCTCAGCATCTCTTTGGCCAAGACCACGACTTCCCAATCGGCTGACGGCGCTTGAGGGCTATAGATGTCGATGATCGCAAGGACCATCTGACACAAGGAGACTTGGTCCAGGTTTTCTAGGACCTTGACTCCCGCTTGCGGAAATATCTTCGTCGCAGCCAAGTCTCGGGCGAGCTTCGTGAGCTTAGCAGGGTCGGGCGCAGTGTTGGACAGGGCAATTGCGATGGAGGACAAGCCCTTGAGTCTCTGGGGGTGGAACGGGACAATGTGCTTGTACGGCTCGATCTCGTAGGCCGACAAGCATGCGACTGCCAATGCACACTCGTGGTTATTGCGATCTTTGCCAAAGTAGAAAGCGGCCTCGTCCACAAGCTGCGCGAACGGCTCGATGGCGTATTTCCCAACCTTGGGAAACCACGATGCCGTCTTGTACGCTTTCCTCAGCCACTCGTGCTTCTCGTCGGACATCATACTGCGGGGGAGCACGGGGAAGATCTTGCGGAGCTTCAAACCCTCAATTCCCTGTAGCGGGTCGGAGTTGACGCCTCCTGGAGGGTTCTTGAATCTCTCAATGTCGGGCATGACACTGAGCGTGTTCAGCTCAACAGTTGGGTCTGCCATGGCGACTTGATACTCGTCCAGGTCGTGCTGGCATTTGTTACAAGAACACTCGAAGTGGTAAGGATTGAGCTCATGCTGTCTTTTGCTCTTTGGTTGCGTTTGGTCTAGGTGGCGTTAGCCTGAAGCTACATCATTGCCATCGGTGGAGTATAATCCTTACCAATGTATGAGATTTCAATCTCAGTACCAGGGTCGATGAATGATGCGGCACGGAGCGTAGCTGTCCTCCCACCAAATTGGACCAGCGCATTTGGAACACACGAGTGATTGATCATAGCCAACGTGGTGTCCAAGAACACACCACCAGTTTCGTAGTAATCCTCCGACCTGCTGAACGCATTCGTCTGAAGCTGCATATCAATTTCATTAGCACCTGCATGCAACTGAACGCCTGCGGACGAGACCAAAAACCAACCTTGCATAAAATTTGAAAAGCCCCCTCTAACGCCTCAAATGTGCCCGTGTCCAACCCAAGACACCTCACAACACCATGCGATTGAAGCTGCAGATCCATCTCATCCTTCTTCCTCCACTGCTCGACATGCCCCTCAAGCTCCTCAAACCGCGCCAGCACCTGCGGCCGGAGCATGACCTGCGCCGCCGCGCGGATCGGCGTCGGCACCCAGTGCGGTTCGTGAGCTGGCTTAATCTCGTGCAGCCGCTGGATGGCCTTGCACTCAAGCTTGTGTACTAGGGACCAGTTGGCCCGTTGGCACGCTGGGCCACAGTAGGCCACCGTTTTGCACCCCGTACAGGCTCGAAGCTTCACGCCGCCCGGCTGCTGCTTCTTCAAGCAATGGTTGCAGTACTCGAGCGCGCGGTGGCCCGGCGGGAGCACAACAGCCGGGTCATCGAAGCTGGCGATGACGTCGCCGGGCTTGAAGCGGCGGGTTGCGTGGATGGAGCGACCGCCCTTGGCACCGCCTTTGATGCCACGGACTTCGATACCGCTGTTTACGGCCATGTTGAGGAAACTACACTTGAAAAATCATTTAGAAAGAAAAATAGAAGAAAAAAAATCGGGTTCGAGTCGATACTGATAACAATATCTCAAGTCGTCGGTAAAAGCAATACTTCTGCATGCGCCACACCCTAAAATGTGGCTAATGCAGGGTACGGGCCTGTCGGGAGTTGAGATCGAAGATCTGATGTCGGAGGGAAAAGCTGGAGAGCTCACCAGCATGTCAAAGATCGTGGCGGTGCAGGCCACCAGTGGGCTTTTCTGTTCAGATGGAACTTCACCGAAAACGCTGTACATCACCGCAGTGCACGGACCTGCTCTTTACCTTGCAACCCCGCCTCGTCCCTACTCCATCCCACCAACCCAACTCCCGTTCCGCTTCTTGTTCACTTCTTTCTTTTCTCAGCCTCACATACACCAGCTGAACAACTCCTCTTTCAAACGCGCAAACCGACCACGCCAAGGCCCATTTTGCCTGCCACCTTCACACGCTCGGGAATTTATACCAACGCGCTAATCGCACCACTACAAAACCAGCCACACGCTCACGCGACAAAGCTCTTTCTCATGACTACCATCGAAAACCTCAAGACTATCGACCCCTTCGCGGACGCGGACGAGGGCGATGCCAACAACGCTCAGAAGAAGGGCCAGGACTACATCCACATCCGTATTCAGCAACGCAATGGCCGCAAGACCCTCACCACCATCCAGGGCCTGCCCAAGCGCTTCGACCAGAAGAAGATCCTCAAGGTCATAAAGAAGAAGTTTGCCTGCAACGGCACCATCGTGGAGGACACGGACCTTGGCGAGGTCATTCAGCTCCAGGGTGCGTTTGCGACACAGGATTCAAGACGGCGGAAAGGATACTAACATTGGCGACACAGGTGACCAGCGCAAGGCCATTCACGATTTCCTCGTCGACAAGCAGGAGGGTCTCGAGATGGACTCCAAGGTACGTCGACCGTCTCCCACCGGGAGAACCCCCCACTCTCAGGAACCTCTTCCAGACACATTCGCATTCCACACCCGGAAGCCTCACACAACATACTAACCCGTTCCTCTCCTCTCCAGCTCGTCAAAGTCCACGGCTTCTAAACAAGCCGTCACTGCCAGGAGGCGCCATCTCCCCCTCGCAGCCGACCGGATTCCGGTGACACCCACCCCCTGGGTAAAGTCGACACGACTACCGACCAGCTCCAACTACTTCTCATATTTTTATTCGGCTTCTCACACAAAGCACTCGTAAAGAGTGTTAAAACCGATTAGCTCCGAGACTGGGATAAAGGACTGCTCCGAAAGGTCGATTCCAAAAAAATTTGCGGGGATGGGAAAAACCGAGAGGATCTTAAAGGTGCCTGCGGGAGATTTACACCACGATCCGACAACCTCCAGCCCGGAATGGGGCGCTCAGGGGTGACCCGGATTGCATTTGGTGTGCAGCGCTGGAAATTGGCAATGGGATTTTTACGGTTTTGATGAGGTTTTTTGAGGACTTGTTTTATCGCATGCACCCTCTCTGTTTGTAGCTCGTTCTCTATCCTGTGACAGCAGGATTGAACGACAACTTTGAGCAAGCATCAGATACGAACGATTACTACTTTTGGGCAGTACGCCTGGTAATAAAATCGTTTACCCCAAATTTTGCTGCCCAGTGCTCTACAGACTGCGACGGTCTAATAACGTTCTTTGTGTGGTCGCTATCGGGTGACCCGATCGTCGCAAAACAGGTGACGCAAGTGACACAAGTGACGCCGTGCGCTTCGGTGCTGTCTTTGGGAGCCGGAAACTTCCCTGGCGAGCATCACGTGCATAAACAAAGCCCGATGTCGCTGTTTCGAGTCCAGCCGCTGTCAGAAACCAAAACTCCCGTCACCTAACTACGTTCGCTGCCTTCCATTCCTTTTGCCGACGATAATGTCCATCCTGTTGCTGTGGACATTGTCAGCCCAGTTGCTGCGACCATCGTGGCTATCCCTCCCGTAATTTTCGCTCATGGTTGTGTCACCTTCATCTCGTTCTGCGAGTCACACCATCCAGAGAGGGTATAAATGACTTTGCTTGCAAATCCCATAATCTGTTGAGTGGCTGACTTGCTCTGTGTACCGTAGTGACCGTTCCTGACAGCTGTGGCTCTCCCTGATTCAGTCCTGGCTTCTGACTCTTGATGGTATGTGAGAGAGTGTGTTTTCTTCTTCATTCCCAATCTTTTTGGTCCTTTCTTGCGTACTGGTTTGAATTTGCGCCACGGGAAGGTCTCTTCTTAAGCATCTAAACTTCAACACAGATGGTTTGTTGGTGGTTTTTTGTCGGTCCTACGGCGAAGGTTTTGTGACATGCTGCGGTTAACGCCATGGTGGCGGCGGCGGGAAGGGGTTTGATCCGACACGATAGGCGTCAATATCAATTGGAAGGAACTCTGTTGACGGATAAGCCTCTGCGTTGGCAAGTGCTTGGAAAACGGTGTTAGAGATCCAGGGGAAATACGGTTCGGGATGTTATGCGGTGAAGCCAAGGTGAGACGAGAAGGCGACAGGAACCGCGGTGAAGCGCATAAGAAGAGTAGACAATGACTGCCTAAGGAAAGGCGAAGAGAGGAGAGCAGACAGTGGTAAGGGAACAGTCAAGACAGCAGCTCGGATATATTGCGACAGGTAAGTCAGTGACAGGGTGGTCAAGGAGTATGACAGAAAGTGCCACTGTTCATCGATTAGCAAGCGGATTGACGCTGCCTCGAATCCCATGTTGGTAGCCATGGAACTCATTGCCCAAGTCTATCCCCCTCTAGGCGCAGCTCGTAAAGATGAAGAAAGCAGTCCAACCCATCAAGATGAGGGAAAAGAAGCAGACCATGGTCAGAACTAGCAACGACGATGGTGGGAAGTACGCAAGGCAGTGTGCTAGAATGATCTCCGTTCGACAGGTTGCCTTGGACCAAGTTGCGAGGGTTTGTTTGGGGTCGAGTGCCTATCTGTGCTTCGTGAGGAATATTAAGAGGCCACCCACACGGTTTTTGTGCGCTGTGAGAAGAAACAAATCTTCTGAAATAAAGGCGTTATTCCGTATCAATCTGGCAACACAAGTGACATCCCGACGTTGCCCTCCACATTCTGATGAGAGATCAACTGGTAACAAATGAACTGAAAAGCTTGATTCAACCTTGGGTTGATCTATGTAACGGTATCATACACCACCTCCCACTCATGCCTGCTTCTGCGCGGCAAGCTTCTGCACTTTCCGCTCTTCCTCATCGAGATGCTGCTTCTTGTAGTGGGCGATCACGTGGTCCAGGTTGGTCTGGGAACCAGCAACAACGTTGCGGGCTGCTTGGTTGGACAGGGCCCTGTACAAGAGTTCAATCGTCAGTTTGATGATCTCTCCCTTCCATGTTTGTCACACAATGGCTTTCGCTCTCCGTATTTCTCGTCGGAAAGGGGAAAGACTCACTCAGGGAATCTGAGGTCGACATCGCGGTTGGCAGGGGTGGAGAAGAAGAGCAGCCTATCGAAACCGGCCTGCTCGACGGCCTTGGTGTGCAGAGCGTTCCTCTCCTTCCACGTCTCCTGCCAGTGGGCGTACTCCTGGATCTTCTTTGTCAGGTACGGCGGCTCGCCGTCCTTGCCGGGGGCGGTGATTTTGTAGACGACGTATGCGGAGGGGATGATGGCGATGACGGCCCAGAAGAAGCCCTACAGAGGTAAGGGTTAGTCAATTGACTTCTGCCACAATACGACAACAACACAAAGACAACAATTGGTCGCCACAATAGAGGGGTTTGTGCGTGGGACGTACTCCGATGGGCTCCTCGACCGCGTGGGCGTGGTGGTGGCCGTGGTCACCTCCAGAGGCGTAGGATCTCGATTGGCGCAGGCCAGTCAGCCGTGACTGACGCGCGATGCAGACAGCCCGCGTTCGAATGGCCTGCATCGTGAATGACGTTGCGGAGCGGTGTCAATTGACGATTGGGATTCGGTTTATTGGGAGAGGGGCGCGGCATCAAACTGAAGGAGTGAGCTTCAGGGTGTGGAGGTTGAACCCAAGGTGCCGGAGGAGCGTCACTTTTCGTGGATAAGCGCTAGCGCGCTGGAACGCGGCTGTGGCGGCAGGCTCCACCAATCACACGCTGCCGAATTCAAATAAGTGAATTCGCCTCTTACTGGGGCTTTTGGAGACAACTTGGCCAGACGGATGTCTTCGACAGATTTCTATTTCGTGATGGTAAACTGTCCTTTTTTCACAGTTGACTCATTTTCGGGTTTTGAGGTGATTATAAAGGTGCATGTTCTCTACAGCTGAACTTACTGCATTAAATAATCACGATCGACAACAACCACTAAAAGTCATTCAATTTCACCTGCAGCGGCCAATCTTCATTAACACTGGGCCGTTGTTGAAGTTTAAACGACTGGGGTGATATCCTCAACCACACCCTCAGCCCAGGCCAAATTCAACCCTTTAGACTCATTTCATCTCACAAGATATTCCTTATATCCAGACGCTCCGTCAACTTTCAAGATGGCGCCGAAAAATCCCACTCGCTTATCTCTTCTCCCTTTCACCATCTTTATGGTGGTCTTCGGCCTTGTCTCCCTCGCATCATCAACTTCCGCCTCGGCAGCACCAGTCGTCGCCTCACCATCAGCCGAGGTCGAACTCATCTGTCATACGGACAACCCCGCAGAATGTTATCCCAAGATCTTCCAGCCAACAGAAGAGTTCCAAATAGTTCACGATGACCAAGAATTACCACACGGGCTTCACATACGCATGAATATCAACACGGGCCAGAAGGAAGCCAAGATCAACGATCCCGATGAGAAGAGCTCGGCCCTGGAGGGCCTCCCCGTCGACCGATCGATCGTGGTCGTGGACTCAGACAAGGCCCCCGAGGTTGATGTCCCCAAAGACGCACCCAAGTACGATCCCGTCGGTATGGTCAAGCAGCCGCAACAGGAGTCGGGCGAGTTCTACACCAACCTCGAATTCGTCAAGAAGGGCGCGCACGGAAGCAACCTTCCCCTCGATGAGGCTCTCGAGTTCCTCGAGGATATCTCCCACGACATCTACTACGGCCTCAAGATCACCGAGACCTTTGACACTGTCAGGTCCCTCCTCTGTCTGATGGTGGACCCCAAGACGCCGACCCCATCCGAGGGCGCCGTGCCCCGTGACCAGCAGGCTGCCGCCATCATCTCCGGCGCGCTGCAGAACAACCCTACCGCCCTCGAGGAGGTGACCAAGGTCTGGCCTCAGCTGATGGACGCCTCGTGCCGCTCGCCCCACAAGGCGCCGGAGCTCAAGCTCCGCGACGGGTTCTACGCCTCGTTCGTGCCGGCGCCGGAGGACACCGACCACGACGTCCTCCGCGCGGCGAATAAGGCCAAGGCGCAGGTCGCTGCGATCAAGGGTCTGATTAAGAGCCCGGCGATCCGGGACGACTTCATCGCCAACAAGGGCATGGACCGCATCCTTGAGGTCCTCGGCCCCCGGGACGCCCAGTGGGAGACCGCGCAGCGCAAGGCCGGGCAGTTTGTGCTGGATAGTTTCCTGGACGAGAACATGGGCGCCGACGTGGGTGTGTGGCCGCTTTTCAAAGCGTCGGAGGCCGACAGGTCCAAGAGGATCGCCGACCGCGTGAGCGACGAGAACTGGAAGGTCGCTGTGAAGAGCATCATGGAGAAGAACAGAGGGGACAAGACCCACTGGAGCCGAGACTTATATGACCGGCTGGATGCGCACGAAAAGGCGCAGTTGAAAGTAATTGGAAAGGAAGAGTTGTGAGGGAGTGGGTGTCAGATACCGTAGATTATATACCCCAGTGTTTGATTGTCTTCATCGCCAATGGTTGTAGACACTGCTGTGACCTCATCGCCCGAGATGTGAAGTGAAAATGGATGTCAACCTTGTGGGCCCGGTGCCACCCAGGGTTCGGTCAGTGACAGTCCAGCACATGAGGTATTGGAGCTTTGTTCAAAACGCCAGCCAAATTCCGTTTTCCAAATGATGATAGGCACCTAGTCACGGCGAACGTGGTAGTGGAAGAGTGCGCATGTAATTTTGGTATCTCTTCGTTGAATTCATTCCCATTTTGAGGCTCAAACTTTTTAGCGGACAACGATGTTGTATTGAACTATCATCGCCCAAACAACATGATAGCGGCCTTGCCTTGCTACCAAAACCATTTCCCGTTTCGCCTTGATGCCCGTTTGAATGCAAGAACCTCCCTAAGACAGCCCACAACCATCCTCTTACTTCAGAGGAATGAAACGAGAAGAGTGCGTGGCACCGATACCGGGTCTACCGTGCTTGACAGGCTTGCTGTTGAATTGTTAGCGCTATTCCGGGGTTGTTTGCTCCGTCGAGAGCTAGGGCGAACCGGGAGTACATACTAAGAGATAGAGAACTCGGCGAGGTAGTGACCAACCATCTCGGGCTTGATCTCAACCTGGTTGAACTCCTTGCCGGAGTAGATGCCAATGACGGAGCCGATCATCTCGGGGACGACAATCATGTCACGGAGGTGGGTCTTGACGAGGTCGGGCTTCTCGTTGGGCTTAGCCTCCTGCTTGGCCTTGCGGAGCTTCTTGATCAAGCCCATGGGGCGGCGCTTGAGACCACGGTTGATGCGCCGGCGGGCACGGGCGTGGACGACATCGCGGAGCTGCTCGGAGTCGAGGTCAAGGAGACTGTTGGAGGAGAACCAATGTTAGCCTGGACCGCTCTTTCGTGACAGATTTATCCTGGGTTTCGAATCGTGGGGATGGAGGGGAATGTGATGATGAAATCATCACGTTCTTCGACAATCGTGGGGTGCGAGTGGTGGCATGACGATGCAGATGTGGGCTAAACGTACGCGTCAAGGTCGATTCCGCGGTAGGAAAACTTGCGGAACGCTCTTCTCTTCTTGAGCTCGGCAGCCTCCTCGGCGTTCTGTACGAGTTTCTCCAGTCAGCCAACTGTTCTGTCCAGCCACCAAAAGTCTCCATTTTCGTCGACCATCGCAATGAGGGCCCCGTGTCCATCGAATTGATTTTATATTCTTCCATCGCTCAGGAGAGAGGGGAGCAGGGTCGCACGTACGTATTCGGGGTCGTCAGCCATCTTTGCGGTTGTGAGTTGTCAGGAGATTCGCTTTCGATGCGGTCTATCGAAGGCGAATAAGCTGAATTGCCGGTGGTGTCGAAGTTTTGGAGAGGGTGCTGGGGCTGCGATCGCTTGGAGGTTTCGCTTGTTCCTGCGCTCTGAACGGACCCGCTTTACTTTTTTTGTAGGGTTCGGTTGCCCTCCCCCCGCAGTCATGTGATTCTTTTGTGCACCTCGCTTGGGAAGGTGCTTCCAGCGCTTGGACCATCCATCTCTCTCCTTCTCCGGTCAAGCACCTCATGCATCCAACGGACGCTTTGCTCCACCACCGCCGAAGATTTTGTTGTTGGCCGGCGGTGCGAAAGCGCCGCTCGGCGGGAGGCGGCCTCCACTTCCCACTTATTCGGTCAGTCCTCCCGAGGCATTGATAGTGGCTTCTTGGCTCTTCTCAACCACTTTGCGGGTTGAAGCTCCCGTTGCTATAATCCACGTGAATTCCTAGACTCTTGGCGATCATGACTGGTGGCACCTCAAAATGTCGTTTGACATGCTGCTGGGTCCTGGCCATGTATGCACATGTTCTCAGGTCAACTAGCAGTTGCCAGGAGCTTGTGAGACCCATGCAGAAAATCTGAATCAATGCATCAGCTTCTAGCCTCCTGAATTATCGACGCGGTAAACGCCTGCGACTATAATTGTGGAATGACCTCGGTCTTGCCTGAAGTCGAGCCAGACTCCACAGAAGGGGTTGTATGCAGACTCGTCAATTCTCATGTAGCCGCTCTGGGTGGGTTAAAGTTGCTGTGAAGAGCAGAGCCGCATTCCGCGGGATCTGCTGCACAATGCTGTAGCGTGCGAATGAGGCTTAGAAAGTAATCATGCGACCATTGGTCATTTATGATGGGTTTGATCGCTCCCCAGCGCCAACGCCAACCTTCCTGGCCCAGCGCACCGCAAACCGCAGCTCGGGCTGAGACCATCTTGCTGGTCGACCGTGGGATATTTCGAGGCGTCGACTCAAGATCTGAACCTCAGAAGAGACTTGCCATGGCCGATTACATAGTCGGATTCGCCACATAGTACGTCTCTAACATCAGACACCTCAACTGAGGAGACCGGCTTCTGCATTGCCGCACTGCTACGAGGGAAGTATGACGTGCACCAAATGCCACTGAGGCAACTGGGCTGCATGGCCAGTCGTGGACGGTCTTGCAAGGCGACAACAACGGGGGAGAAGTTTCGGTTCCCTCGTGTTTCCCTTTCCTACCATGACTGATCGACTACGAGAACAGCATTGAACCAAGTCAAACAAGAGGCACATGGGCAATAGTATTGGCTTCATTCACGATTATGACATGCCGAAGCCGACCTGACCTGTACTAACACTCCCTTTCCCGTCAATCTCCCTGTCAACGTCTCAGGAACCTATCTGTGCCACACTCAGGCGACAGTGTGATAAATTCAACACCAACCTCGCTCCTTGGGATTTGACGGGTTCTTGGCTACGAGACTCTTTTCCTAAAGCCCGTTGCATGGTACAAGTTCCGAAGGGGTCTGCAAGGAACCTGCCCAGGGGTGCTGATGAGTACACGGTTTAACCCAGTTTTCATTTGAACCAACTTCACAATACTAAATTCACCCGACTTTCCGAAGATCTTGTCGGCAGAACAAACTCGCCACTGCATCTTCGGCCTGCATCCTGAGGTGGTGAGCGGCAGTAGTGATCTGACCAGGCCACGGCTGGTATGTTGGCTGGCAACTTCCTCCAGGTGTCCCCTTTCCTTATAAACAAAAGCCCATCTGGTTCTTTCACTAAAGGAACCAGCGAAGCCCCGTTGTGAAATCAGGCTACTTGGTTTGGCTGGAGATTCCATTGCTTCGCTCCAGGATGTTGTGATTTTTGTTCGATGTAAAAGCAAATATCGAGGAACAAGCTGTTTGTAATGGTGAGCGAGCAGGCTGATGGATTCGGTTCAGAACGTGGCAAGCATGTTTTATTCACCACATGCTCTACATGCGATCTTCGCAGACTCTAATTGCACTTTTATACTTGATGATTTGTTTTTCCGCAGAAAAGGGGGGGCTAGTCACCAAAGCTTCCGTGTAAACGCCCAGATGAGCGCACGCAGGACATCTGCTATAGACAAGTTATCGCCCTTTGTGGTGCATCTACACCTCAGCCAATAGAAGGATGCATGGTAGAGGTCATTACTGGAAGAAAAGGGAGCACCTAACTGCTATGCTGGGGAAGTACATTCGGAGAAGGCTAGGGTCAGTTGTGCCACTGCAAGCATATACCTAGGTAATTTAGCCTGGCGCTAATCACAACGTTTCCCCGGCAGTAACATGTAAAAGCGACCTTTCAGAATGCATCGCTTTTGAAAGGGACCGTAGGGCATGTCGGAGTAGGCAATGATTGCTTATATATCGCCAGGGCGCTTGTTTGCTTCATTTGGCTCAACCACATATGTACGAACGGCGCTCAACTATATACGTATCGAAGAAAAGTTATTTAGGCTCGGATTCCCCTTCCACGGTGGTACATCCATGGGAGTCACTAGCACCACCGCCACCAACTGCGGCATTCTCAAATGCTCTTGAAGACATCCAAGCTCGACAACGCAGTGCCGGGCCACGAGAACAACGTGTTGGACGGGCAGCTAGAGCCCAAAGCCTGGTTGTTCATCCAAGCGGGTTCCCAATAGTAGAGTCCCTTGCCGTTTTTCACGCCGGCAACCACGTCGGCGACCCGCTTCACAAAGGTCGTCTGTCCAGCAGTGGAGAAGGGGATGTCCTTGAGGTCGCTGGGGAAGGCGTACGCGGGGCTCGGGCAGCTCGTCGGCCAGTTGGTCTCGGCGACGACAATCTCCTTCCCCCACTTGTTGGCCATGTTGGTCAAGCTCGTCTTCAGCGCCGACAGCGTGGCGCCAGAGCCGTAGAAGGGGTAGTACGAGACGCCCATCATGTCAAAGTCGCTCGCCTTGAGCACGTTCTGCGCGAGGACGTTGGTGTACCAGTTGTTCTGCGTGTTCCAGTCCCAGCCGTTGTCGAGGTGGATCATGATCCTGGGCTTCGGGCTGAGGGACGAGTCCTTGATGCCGTAGGCCGCCGAGTTGAGCAGCCGGGCGACATTGTACCAGTTGGACGTCTTGCCCGTGTTGAAGAGCAGCCCGGCGCGGATCTCGTTGCCGATGGAGATGATGGCGGGCGGGACGCCGGCCTTCTGGAACGCGTTGCTGACCTCGAGGGTGTAGTTGTACAGCCGCCAGCTGAGGTTCTCAATGTCCGAGGGCCAGCCCGAGGGGATGGCCTGCTTGCTCGGGTCCGCCCAGGTGTCGCTGAAGTGCAGCGTGAGGTAGACGGACAGGCCCTGGGCCTTGGCGCGCTTCGCGAGGGCGAGGTTGTAGTCGAGGTTGTAGTCGCCGTTGGAGGGGTTGACCCAGACGCGCTGGCGGACCGAGTTGACGCCGGCGTTCTTGAGGATCACCTCGAGGGACTGCGAGGCGCCGGAGCTGCTCTTGTACTTGATGCCGGCCTTCTCCTCGATGGGCGCCGAGGACCAGTCCGCACCTCTGTAGGTGAGGGCGGCGTTGACCGTGGACAGGGCGAGGAGGAAGACGGAGGCGACGGAAGCGAGCATCTTGGGCAACGACGATCGATCGACGATGAGGCCGGCCTTTTTCAGATGTTGCTCAAGGGAATGGAAAGAAAGAAAAAGGAAAACGTCCCTTTCAAGTCGAGAAAGAAAACTGGCAAAGAACAAACAAATTCACTCTGCTCCTCAGCCTGGTCTTGCACTACAGGATGGTATATACTTACCTCCATCGTCCCCCCCTTTCCGTAGCATCAACTGACCCGAGACCCGTCCCGTCCCTTTCTCTAATTGACGGGATCCTACGAACCCATCTCTCGAAGATCCCCGCTTCCAAATACTACCGGAAGCAAATACTCACCAGCGATCAGCAGGCAATACTCAATGTCACTCGTATAACTCATACGAAGCTACATGTCTCCCTGTCCCTTCCCTGGCCAAGGCCCCCCCCCATCGGACTAACAAAGATCGAGGAGCCGACAAGCCACCGGTCTGCCTCAGACATATTAGAGGGAGAAGCGACGAACCGCTTGCTTGCTTACCAAACACCGCCAAAGGCAAGCTGCCACGCTGCCAGACAGAGAACTGGACCATGGGCGTCCCATCCCACTTGAGTCGTTTCCGGTTGGCTGTGGGGAGTCTGGCGTTTCATCGCGCAACTCCTGGGCCAGGGAAGAATTGATGGCTTCTCCAATCATGGCCTCTCTTCTCCACCCTTTTTTGCCCGATCTGTCAACTTGGTGAACCTTTACGAGCAAACCTTCCCCCCTTTCCGGCTGTCCCCTGGCCATGGTTGCTTGGTTTCCCTCCGAACCCCAACAAGCGAGCTTCCCTCTGCGGACTCTGCGGGCTCACCAAGGCCCTCACCTGACCGGCGTCCGACCCTTTTCGGCGTCAGCCAGCCCGCTCATTTTAATTGAAGTGCGCCATCCTGCTGTCGTCAACGCAGAGTGCCGGCCGATGGGGAAAAGGCCCGAAGAGTCCGAGTTGGTTCGCACTTGTATCCGAGGTGCAGGCCTACCATCGTCGGCAGGGCCATCTATCAATGTTTCAGTCCCGGGCAAGTGGCTCTGAGGACGAAACGGCCCAAGGCCGCAAGCGCGGTCCTTTCAATGAAGTGACTACGGTACTTTGGTTGGCTGTTTGTGTTGTTTGTTCACGGTTAGGCCGGAGGACAAGGGATGTTGAAATAAGCTTGGGGTCGGAGCAACGATCCGAGCGCCTGCGACCAATCCCCCCTCCCCAATACGCAGCGTTAGCGAAATCCCCCATCCTCGCGTGTTGAACCATCAATTCTCCGGTTTATCGCCAACGCAGAGGCGGGTCTTGCCTCTTGACGATTGTGTTAGTGCTTGTTTGGTGTTTGTGGGCTGGCTTCAGACTCTTGACATCCCAACGGACCTCGGGAAACAGCTGTCGGCTGAATTGCTACTGCAGCCGTCCCGTGACAGAGGCGGCGCCACCAGCGTACAGTTGCGGGCTTGGCTCCCGATGCGCGCCAATGGCACACCTCGACTACGTTGGGTCCGAACTCTGACAGCCGTGACACCGTTGCTAGCCCCAGGATTTAGCCTTCGAGAAGGAGATTCGTGGAACATCAGGACTCCTTCAGTATTGGGGTTGGTGTTTGTCCTTCTCTAATGTTCCGCGGTTTGCGCATCGAGGGTGTGTGTCTGCCGAACACCACCCGAGAAGCAAGCGCATTCATCTCCCAGCCACACGGGAGGTTGTTCTAGTTCTGGCTCTAGGTTTGATCCCGGTACTGGCTTTGATACACTGCAAGTCCAGTACTTCGCACACCAATGAGAAGCTGTCCTGTGCAGCCTACGCAACTGTGCAACTGTGCAACTGTAATGCAGCAGCAGGTCGTCCATCCGTCCTCTGGCTTAGTCGGACCATGCTTCGCTCGAAGGGAGGGGCTCGCTTTGCTCGTGATTATGTAGCCTTGCCCCAGGTGTACAGAGGTAACAAAAATGCCACCCAGAAGTGACATGTCATTGGTAATAAGGTTTGGCGTTGATGGCTGCCATAGCGCGAGACGACCAAGCTTTCCTGGCCCTCCGGTGTTGGCAGCTCGACCCGGCATCCAAAGCACTATTTGACAGGCGACGACAACAAACCCAACATCACGCAAAAATAAGAGTAAGAAAAGGAGCACAAGAACAGAGTTTGGGATGAATGAACTATAAAGCTGCCCATACCTCTCGTCCCTATTTCCCCCTTCAGCAGCCTAAACAGCTGCATCGAGAAAGCAAACCCAATCCAGCTTGCTTCACCATCACCAACGCTTCCTCCTTCAACGTCCCTGCATCGCGCGAATTCACATGGTGGGCCGCCCAGTCGGAGGCCAGAAGCGAAGAAACTCAAGACAAGACAAGACAACGTTATCCGGAAGCGAACCACTGTCAACCGACGAAACGGTTTCCATCGGTCACCCTCCGTACGACGTGGAAAACATGATGCCAAAACAAAGATGAAGGCTGCCAAACAGACCCATGCCGCCGGGTTGGTTCATGCCCCCCAAAGGATAACCACGCCCCCCTCATCTTGTTGATTCTGGTGTTTCTTGCGACAAAACAAATGGCGGAGAGGGGGGGGCGGCCTTCTGAGCGCGTCAACAAGGGCCCATCCATGCGTGGAATCGTTTCCTTCTCAATTCCAGACTTGTTCGGCAGTCCCCCCTCCTCCTCCCAACCGGCAATGCCAACCGAAACACATAAAGCCGGCAGCCTTCCTGATGATACGTCATGGCCGAATGGCAGGTCTGCACCCCCCGGAAATTTCTTTTCCTTTGGTTGCACAGTGGCAGCGCAGCCAACGCATACCCGGCCAGCGGGCCCCGACCTCGACACCGATCCCGTCGCCGCCTGCGTTTGCGTGGCAGACTTGCGCGTACTACCGCCTCCCGGCAACCACATCCCCGCCAACACCCCACCATCTCCGGACCCCCCCGCCCGCCTTCCGCTGCCCGCCGAGGCAGAACGCGGGTGTCTCCGCACCACGGAGCATCACGTCCCCCTCCACCACATCCCCGCCGACGTAGGCCATCAGATCATACTTCCCTCACCTCCTCGAGGCGAGCATGGGCCGGCCCACAAAGTGTTTGACAACCAACCCGGCAATCCATCGCACCTTTATCCTTTCCCCTCGACGGTCGTTGGGATGCTGTCCGTCAACCGCCAAGTCGTAGATGTTACGACCGCAGACCAACGCCACCACTTGGCCGTTGCACCCCCCCGCCCGCTCAGTCACGCGCCCCTCCACAGCAATCACAAGCCGTCTCAACTCCTGTTCTCGACCGAGAGTCTGGTCTAGACCTCCCGTGCGTCGCGGCAACTAGGACGCGGCAACGACGGAAGCGAAAATCAGCAGGTTCGATCAAGAAAAACCATCACACTTGGGACGGAACGGCACTGGTACAAACTAACAGTACGAACCTCTCGTTCAATGAGGACGAAAAGGCAACGTCGGCCAGGGTTTGCATGCTGGTAAGACGTGTATCCCATATTGGAAGTGCTCGCAGAGAAGCAACAAAAGCTCCGACGTCGCCGACCGGCCAGCCAGGCCTCTCCCACATCTGTCACATGGTTCGCAGGAACTTGCGCCGTTCCTCGGCATCTTCATCTCGGGGGAGCCAACACGATGAGATGTGGAGACCCGTCCGAACTAGGCAATAATATACAGGTAGCTGTCAACTTGTAGCCGAGCAGATGGCATGTCTGACCAGGCGGCGCATGGCTACGGCCACGTCTGTTCGTTTGTATCAGGGGAACCCCTCGCTGGACGTGACTGCGCAGCTTGTCGTCCACTAGCTCGGTGATGTCATCAAACTTTATGCTGTACTAGAAATCTTGAAATGTGCTAAAGATGTAGATATGCTCTGCCTGAGCTGTCCTGGCTGTAGAACCCCGCTATCAGCCGTAGTATGTTGATCACGTTAGACACCGTAAACCCGTTTCCGCAGTATGCTGACCCTCGTCCCAAATACCGTGACAATATGCCTAATTCGTCAACCTCTTCGCGGGCCGTTGGTCGCAAAAAGTAATAAAAAAAAGTCAAGAAAAAGACAGGCTGAAAAAAGAGGGACAGGACGTGCCCAAGCCCAACAAGCACCGGTCCATGCTCCATGCCTTTCGCCCAGAGACTGGCCGTCTCCTTACGGCTCTAAAACTCCGTAGTTCCGAAACTCCCCTCCCTCTGTATGTGCTTTTCCTTTCCTGCCGTATAGACCAGCCAATCTAATGGAAGCCCAATCCGCAACATATGTGATCCCTTGCATTGTGTTCGCGTAGTAGCCAGCTGTTCCGCTTACATCGCATGCGTCGGGACGGTAATGCCCGCCACCGGAAAGTGTTGCGCTTTGGCAAATGCACTCGTCAAGATTTCAATGTGGTTCACAAATGACTCGGTAGTCATGTTGTGACCCTGCTCCGCTTTGCTTTCCTCGGTGACCCAGTCTGATCCCCAAACCTCGGGCGGAATGATGGAGTTCTTGTACAGCGCGATCCGCACCGGCCACTCGAGGTGCTGCCACCAAGGGCTGGTGGCTTCGAACTGCGATACAATGCCCATAACCTCTCTGCGCGCGACGCCGTCGAGCCACCATACTGCTGACTCGTAGCCCTTGAGCAGCGCGAAGAAGCTGGCAAGAATGGCCAGGGCACGAGGCCGGCGCTCTTCCAGTAAGTCGATGAACCGCTTCGAGACCGTGGCAGGGAACGCGAGGGCAGCACCGCGGTGAGGCAGTTTGTGTGCCCAGTTCAGTACTGCGACAGCGTGCTGGTATGACTGTCTCGTCGACATGGCCATGATAACATCTTCGCCCCGCAGCTCGTCATCCAGGTTGTCGAGCAGCTTTCCGAAGAACGAGTTTGGCGATGTCGCATCCAAGTCAAGCTGCAGGACAGGCTGCGAATCAATAATGGGGATGACAACGCCGCTGTTGCGAATCCAGGGCCAGGACGTCGCTACAACCGTCTTGACACCCTGGAACGCGTGGAACCACGAGAGCGGCAGAGAGTAGGCGCTGGAAGGGTCGTTCGGGTCGGCTTCGTCGCGAATGAAGATTCGAGTGGCGGTGGACTGAAAGGCGATGAGAGCGGCAGTAAGGAAGAGAGACTCGGCGTTGGCCTGCGTGATGCCGCTTTGTAGGCAAGCACAGTAGGCCGCTAGCGACGAGGCCATGTACGAGTGCGACGCTCTGATGAGCGTCTTGTCCGTGGGGTTGAAGGACCGTAGATGTAACGCAGCCACAGCGAGCATGGCGTCTGCGAGATAGCTGGCACCGCCGAAAGCCAGCTTCGGGACCGTGTTCATCCAGATATCGTAAGTAGCGGGCGTGTTCACCACCAGCGTACGGGACGTCATGGACGTGAATTGATGCATTAACCGTAGCTCCAGCAGCCGATTGTTGGAGGTGGTCGTGGTGGAAATGGCAGCGGTGGAGGGCACCGTGTACAGCGGCGAGTAGTTCATGACGGGAGGCGAGCCCGCAAACGACGGCGTCTGGCCTCGGTTCGATCCAGCAGCGGAGGGGGAAGGGGCCATGGACGGGGCTCTGTCGACGGGAGAGTGTGACGACTGGGTGTTGGAGGGTGTCAAGGCAGTGAGGAGGTCGTCGAGGATGTCCGGGTTCTCAAAGTCGCAAGGCACGCCGTGCTTGACGCAGTTGCCGCATCTCGGATGGACTTCATCGCACTATCAACAAGTAGGGCGTTAGTCGCTGGCCAAGTCGGGCGTGGGCGTGAGTGGGAGCGGGGGGCGGGACACGGCGACACGGCGACGTTACCTTGATCTTGCGCGACTTGCACCGCTTGCAGCCGGCTCTGGACTTCTTGTGCGATCTCCTGGGAGGCATCTTTGACGACACAGGGGACGGACGGAAGGAAGGAAGGAAGGAAGGGAGGGAGGAGGGTATATGTGGTCGGAGACCAAAGTGGTTGATCAGGTCGGGTGTTCAGTCCGAGGGTTTCCACTCTATAAGGTAAAGGTTGGTGGGTTGGCCTTCACGTGTCGTCAACAAGACAGCACAGTTGACATCAGCGTCTTCTTCTGGTCGAGTGTCAAGGGTGACAGGCCGAGACGCATGACAGACAGGCGGCCCTGTTGCCGAGTAGTCCGGGAGCTAAGCGCCGTGAGTCGGGGCGAACCGGATTGTCTTTACAAGTGTTGACAGACGCGAAGGGAGAGTGAAGCGAGGACAGTCGAAGAAGAGGACGCGGAGTGGAAAGAAAAGAAGCGGAGGGTGCGATGGCGTCGAAGTTTCGGGGAGGACTGGTCAAGTTGTAGCTGTGGAGATGGACAATTCGGGGTCGTGGTCCGGGGAGGGGTCGTTGGTAGTAGGCAGGCAGCCCTTGGGTCTGTGTTCTGGGTCCAAGTGGCAGCACAGTAGGAGCGAAATCCGTGACGCAGGGCACGTCGAGACGAGACAAGACAGACGGGCCAGGCCGATGGGTGCTGGGGTCTGAGCCTCGCATGCAGAGTGCGTGCCTTTTGGGGGCGTCGAGGTAAGAAATCTTATACAAGGCGAGGCAAAGTAAGGTTGTTGCAGCAAGGCATGAGGTGTGTCAGTATCGGGAGCCGCGGGGATGGTGTCAAGTTGCGGGTATCAGACTGAAGAAGAGGAAAAGGAAAGAAGACGGGTTGTTAGCGTTGTTGGCCGGTGCCATTGCTGTCGTAGGGCAGAGGGTCCTACCCACATAGCATGTACGGAGTGTACACTACTACTACTGTACGATGTAGAGAAGGAAGACGAGGGGTGGGGGCCAGGCGGAAATTCGATGCGGTGTGGAGACGCAAGTCATTGGGCCTTGACATTGGCCGTAGCCCGGGGGTGCGTGGGCAGTGCAGCCACACCGAAAGGGCCTAATTGTCAAATCATTCTCCACAATTATGGGGAGGATCCTCCGGTCCTGCACAGGTACCGCGTGCCAGCGCAGCAGCCCCATACAAAGCAGAGTACCTCCCCTGAGCCGGGGGGGGGGGAAAACTCAGCTACGCATGGGGGGACACTGCGTCTGTCACTGTCACGCTCCGCCACGCCCATGGCCCACGGCCCACGGAAACCATCACAACCAACGATCCACGGAGCCGACGAGTCAAAAGCGGGCGCGGAACCACGGAATCGGCGGGCAGCTGTGCGTGGGCGCCCAGGATGCACGCCTCGAGGGCCGGGGTCATCTGCGGCAGCCGTGTGGATTGGCAGCTCTGCGATGCTCGTACTACGTACATGGTGCTTGTACATGGCACACTCGTCGAGCGCATAGTTCCGCCGCACGTCGGCATTGGTTGATCATACATGGCAACGGCTTCGCAACATGGCTTACTCGGGATAGCGTTGTCATCAGAGTCTGTTAGACTCGACGTCGCCTCTTGGCAGGTGCGTTCACGCATCCCAAAGCAAGCGTATCCAGACGCCCGAAAGAGAACGTCACTCGAATTAAGGTACGAGTCGAACTTGCGAACCCGACACGTCAAGTTCATCGGGCCCTGGCCCCCATCTGCTCTGCCCAGCACACATGCCAAGTTGCCTCGTTCAGAAAGGCGCAAGGTTTGGAGGGTGACCCGTCCGCCTTACGGGACAGACAGCTTTCAGATCTGCTACAATGCGCCAACGGCAACAGCGGCAACCATGCATCGCCGTAACGGGTACCGTCCCCCCCCTTCTGGCCCCCTTGCACTTGACGAAAGGGTGCGCCGTGCTCGCTCTTTAGAAACACAACGACGACAACGGGGTCCCCGCCCAGGCGTTTCGCTTCGTGGCGGAGGAGTAGGGACGACACGGCCGAGAGACGGCGAGATTGGTGGGCGCAACCTCATCACGACAACCTCCCACACGTCGGCGACCAGCGGGCGACTCAACGAGCAAATCGGAGCAGAGCGGAGGAGGGGCGGGCACGAGAGTTTGCCAGCAAACCCTCTTGGTCCATCATCGCTTCCGTCGTCCTCGCCGCCGCTTGGACAATCTGGGGAATGGGGTAGGGTAGGGTAAGATGTCCCCAACACCCTTTCAGCCCTGTCTGCGGCATCACAGTCGGCCGATACTTCCCCAAACACTTTTTCACCTTTTCGGCATCATTGCCGAGGGACAAACAGAGTGTGAAGTTTCCTCGAACATGAGTCGGGGCCAAGGAATAATAACTCTGGACCGTCCGGGCGGGCGGGCGGGCTGCAGAACGTAAACACCTACGCGGCGACGAGGCGCGGTAGGCAAGGGAGGCACGTCAGACGAACGAGAATCATGAACCCGACTCCGGTCTACCATTGCTTGGAGATACGCCGGACCCCGTCCGTCGGGCTGGTTCAGGTGTGACCAACAGCGCAACGTGACGGACGATCTTCAAGAAGCGCTCGCGGCATTGCTTCGAGAATGCCCGGGAAAAGAACAAACAACAAAAACAACAACGCCGGCAAGTTAGATATCATGCATCAGTCGACGCGCTGGTTTCCACATCTAGTCACTTCCTCGCCACAATTGTTGGTCTGCTTATTGTGGCAGTCACTTAGAACTGGCTTGACAGGGGTCAATGTTTCCGTCAAAAATCTCCCATCAATATGATCTACGATCTGCTAGTGCCCAACGTAGAGGGGCTGGCCTGGTGGGGTGGATGTGATGATGTGATGTGGTGCCCGCCCTCCTTCAAGATTGAATGGCGACGACCACGGTCGAATCAACGACCTTCAAGAGCTCGGAGTTGTGGTGTGCGCGCAGGAACCCGGTCCCTGTCATTGGGTCGGAGGCGAGGGTATCCGAGTGGTGTGACGGGACGGACAGGAAGCTGACGGAGACCTGAAGGAGCCTTGGACGTTCTTCTCTCTCATCTTTGCCGCTGGGTCTGGTCAACTCAGCCGCATATGCGAGACATGCTTATCGAAACATCCTAGAGTGTTTGCATTGGAGTTGCGCGGAAAGACCAAGGCATCAAGCCTAGCTGTAACACCCATGGTGGATGGCCGGGTGGGCTGGTTTTGTGGCCAACCTCTGGTCTGTGACGACCACACTTGATACGGGGACACGACATCGACAACATTTCTTTACGTGTCCGTCCGTCCGCTAGTTAGCTTTCTGGAAGACACCTGTCGTGAACCAGAGTGGGCCGGGAATTCCATGGTTGGTGTCGTACATTGCCCACGGACGCCGTTTGGAGATACCATGGAGTCCGCGGGGACGCTACCGCCTGCCCGGGGAGGGTGCCTGGATGGAATGTTAAGAAGCGACGCTTTTGACAAGCTTGCTTGACGAGAGCCATGCTTCCGGTATGGGTATATTGGGCCAACGATCAACACGATTCAGACCATACTATCCGATCCACAGACAATACACTCCTGTCTCCGAAGGCCAGACTACCGAGATGCCTCGAAAGCTACAACTTGACGACGGTTGACAAAGAGCCTGCACTTTCCGTGGTCGTCATGGCTCCCACGTCCTAGCACACAAGCTACGCAGCCACTCGGGCAGGCGTACGAGGCCAGAAAGCTCGTCTGCCATGCTGCATTTTTATGTATACGTATATAAGAAGCAGTGAACTCATGGCATGCGGGTTTCAACCCCCACGCCACCCAACCATCTCCCATCATTGTGCCTGTGCAACGCAGACGACGGCATTTCGCAACCAATGAAACAACCACATCCCGCAATGGACAATAGAGGAAAACCACCACCGACACCAACCCATCGTCGACGAATTGTACCACGACCGGTACACTTGTGAGGTCATAGAGCTCGTCTCTGGAAGACAGCCAAACACCGGTCCCCCGTTGTTGATCGGTCCTGGCACAGCTTGCGAGTCGGCTCCGGTGGACAGCCTGGGACATTTCGGGGAGAGTTCCTGGGAAGCTTCGCCGAGTACATGGTCCACCTCGGGTATTTCATCGAAAAGGGACGCTGCGGAGTCCATTTGGTCAGCGCGGACGACCTCTCAGTGGCCCGCTGTCGTTGAAACGGGAGTACGGATGAATTGATGAAGGGCTTGAAAGCCCCGCGGGTGCTGCTTTCTGCTCGGAAATGACGACGGCCTTCAGTTACGGGTAATCTACCCCCCCCCCCCCCATCGACTCTCCCACAGTGGCGGTTGACACATTCGAGTACGGCAGTGCATGCAGATCTGGATCACGAAGGCCCCAAGCCAAGAACGTGCGAGATGTTTGGACGATTGCCGAATTGGAACAGCGCCGCCGAAAACTGTAAGGGCAGCTGCGGCAAACTTTCAAGTTGCTGGTGTTATTGCCCGCAAGAAAGCACCAAGATACGCCGAGTAGAATAACGTGGAGGGAACTGACGTGGTGCGTTAAGGCCGCCTGCGGCCCCCGTGTCATCCATCTCGGCCGATCGCTCATCGAGCACGCAAATCGCTAGATGGGCGGTGATTCCGCCAAAACAATCGGCGATGGCGGGCGGACGGGCGGGCGCGGGATTGCCTGTCACCGTCTTTCCCTCCTGCTCGACTCAAAACATGACTTGCCATGACATGCAGACGTCCAAGCCAAACGGGTCGACCAAGGCCATAAAAAGCATCACTTCCCAAAGGAGAGTAGTACTGGGGTCCGTGATCTACCTTCAAAGCGTCGGTAGCACTGGGTAAGGTTCGAGCCCACGTTTCCTCCGACAGTCGCGTAAGGCTTGCTCGGTCCAAGAGAGCAGACCTTAAGATGAAGCACATATATCCCCAAGGCGAACAGCTCAACTCGCCAAATGTTTCTCTGGCGAAGCGTTCAAGAAAAGGCCCCAGCCGGCAAAGCGGCCCCCCCGCCGACCACACACCATTCCCGGGCTTACCTCAAGAATCCAACAACCTTGAGATGGGAGACCACACCTTAACCTGACGTCTGCAGTCTCACTGCGGGTTTGCTCGCTGGACAGGCCGCGGTGCAGGTCCTGGCGGGGAGAGGGAAGGTTTTGCGCGAGTTGCCTTCCACATCGGGAAAAACAGACGGTCTCGTGGCCCATGCTGCCAGCGTTTGGTTTCACTCCGTTGGTACTGGCGTGTCGTGATGCTTCGCAACGCAACGGACTCAATGCACATGTGGAATGCCCCGTCCCAAGGGCGTGGGTAAGCTTAGGCGCCCGCCGCCGTCTGTCGTGGAATTTGTCAACTTGCGTGTGAGAGGATCTGAGAAGAACGGCCTGTCAACAACAGAACGCTGGTTCGGTCGCTGCTGGCATGCGACACTTTACGTGTTTGAGGGGAGACAGAGTTGACAAGCAAGACAACAAAGCATGGAGCACAGTGGAGCAGACTCCGGGTGAAAAGACGGCTGTCAGGGAGCTGGAGGGGTGGTAACAGAGTTTGGTTAGGCAGGGTGCGGCAGTCTGCCGCCGCGGGCTTGCCGGCCTGTTCGCCAGCGTCCACCTGGTGCATGTCATCGAGTGGGCGAAGTGAGATGAGGTAAGCGGGTCCATTAGTCATGACGTTGAACGGAGGGCCGAGGCTGGCCGCTTCGCCGAAGGCCTCGGCTCCACTTTGCCGTGGTTCTCCGTCCACCGTCCTTGCCGTTAGGGGGATTCCTGTCCAATCTTTGAAGCGCATCACCACATGCAGTGCGGCTTTGTGGTCCTGTCGCAAAAAATTCCATCCAAGAAGTGGATATGTCAGCATGCGGAACCAAGACCCCGAGGAGCCTGTTCTTGCCGACTCCGAAGGAATTTGTGTGTGCCCAGCAGTAGTTTAGCTTATCTTACCCGACTGCTTGCTACTTGATAAATACAGATTGCGGAGTACTACAGGACAAGCAGACGCCGCAGGGCGCAAACTCTACATTGTGCATCATCGGGATTTGCGATGACGGAAGCTCATCGAAACAGGTTGCTCATCAACTCAGCTTTCTCAGCTTCTCAGCTCCCTCAGTGTGTGTCAGCTCCCGAACGAGGCGGTGTGTCTGGAGAGTGTGCGGAATCGAAGGCGTCATTCCAGGGACCACGATATAAAATGTGATTTGATCTCGCCTTACACGTATTGTTGTAGACCTTCCCGATCAACCGATCGACCGCACATGCAAGCGCGACCCCAGGTTGCCCAACCCCGGAGAATTCTCTCGAGCACCTCATTACCTGCCTACAAGAGCTCAGTGCCTTGCATAGCTCCGAATTGCGCCATCCTCAACATCCACCACAGCTGAATCACCGTGTGACTGAATTGCCAACCTAACCCCGTTCAACCGCCGCAGCCCGCCCGTTCCCGGCGAACACATACCCTCCTCAACAGAGCCCCTCCAGAGTACACGGAGCCGACGATAAATAGCACCGAACTGCGCGGCACTTCACCACCACGAACCCTCCAGCATCCAAAACCGGTCCATTGACTCACCATCTTGGTCAGCAGGCGGCGCGATTGCGTGATTGATTCCTTTTCCGAGCTTGGGGCAACCCCGAAACAAAGCACCGTCGTCTTTTTTTCGGTCTACCGGCGAAGCGGGGCAATTTCCACTCCAATCGTACGGATACCTAGACGACTTTTTTTTATTTTTTTCCCATTCTTCATACGTAACATACTGCAACGAAAGGGAAAGAAAGAAAAAAAATTCAAGGACCCCGCGACTCGGTTACCCTCGACTTTGCTCACACAAACACCGAGTCATCCCTTTCCAATTTTCTCTCCTTCTCTTGATACCCTCATCTCTCCCGCCTTCTTCAGACCAAACACAACCGAGGCACCTTTTGAAAGCCACCATCGTCAACCTCCCTGCCCAGGACCCCTCCGAAAGACCCCTCCAAAGAACCCCTCCATTGTCACAATCATGACCGTCCCCGCCGAGCACCCTATCGAGACCCCTCCTCGGGCGCCCTCTCCAGTCCACAACTTCGGCACCCTCGCCGTCCACGCCGGCTCACCCCACGACCCTGTCACCGGCGCCGTCATTGAGCCCATCTCGCTGTCCACGACCTTCGCCCAGACCAGCGTCGGCAAGCCCGTGGGCGTCTACGAGTACTCGCGCTCCAGCAACCCCAACCGCGACAACTTCGAGCAGGCCGTCGCCGCCCTCGAGCACGCAAAGTACGCCCTCGCCTTCTCCTCCGGCTCGGCCACCACCGCCGTCGTCCTCCAGTCCCTCGCCGCCGGCTCCCATGTCATCTCCGTCTCCGATGTCTACGGCGGCACCCACCGCTACTTCACCCAGGTCGCAAAGGCGCACGGCGTCAAGGTGACCTTCACCCCCGAGATCGAGGTCGACATCTCGGCCCACATCACGCCCGCCACCAAGCTCGTCTGGATCGAGAGCCCTTCAAACCCCACCCTCCGCCTTGTCGACGTCCGCGCCGTCGTCACCCAGGCCCACCAGCACGGCATCCAGGTCGTCGTCGACAACACCTTCCTCTCCCCCTACGTCCAGAACCCCCTCGACCTCGGCGCCGACATCGTCGTCCACTCCGTCACAAAGTACATCAACGGCCACTCCGACGTCGTCATGGGCGTCGCCGCGTTCAACTCGGACGACCTCAAGCAGCGCCTCGGCTTCCTCCAGAACGCCATCGGCGCCGTCCCCTCCGCCTTTGACTCCTGGCTCGCCCACCGCGGCCTCAAGACCCTGCACCTCCGCGCCCGCGAGGCCTCCCGCAACGCCACCGCCGTCGCCACCGCCCTCGAGGCCTCGGACAATGTCATCGCCGTCAACTACCCCGGCCTCGACTCTCACCCCCACCGCGCCATCGCCAAGAAGCAGCACCGCGACGGCATGGGCGGCGGCATGCTCTCCTTCCGCATCAAGGGCGGCCACGCCGCCGCAGAGCGCTTCTGCCAGTTCACCCGCATCTTCACCCTCGCCGAGTCCCTGGGCGGCGTCGAGTCTCTCGTCGAGGTCCCTAGCAGCATGACCCACGCCGGCATCCCCAAGGACCAGCGCGAGGCCGTCGGCGTCTTTGACGACCTCGTCCGCATCAGCTGCGGTATCGAGGACGCCGAGGACCTGCGCCGCGATGTTCTGCAGGCCCTCGACAAGGCTGTTGCCGAGCAGCAGAACGGCACCAACGGCACCAACGGCACCAACGGATCCAACGGTGCCAACGGTCACTAAAGGAAGCAGCCGAAAAAGAAGAAGAAAAAACCCGCAGCCTTGATGATCTCTGGGTATATGGGCTTATCTAATCTAAACAACCTATCGCCGCGAGCGAGCCTAGAGCGCCGCTGTCGATATGTCTCGGGTGGCTGCACGTCTTGTTTTCATTTTTCTTACGAGCTAGAGTCGGACAGAAGCGCCGTCGACAACCACTAGCATCATGATTATGATCATCATCATCATACAAGGGCAAAAAAAAAATCAAAAAGAGGGAGCATAGGCATATGAAGCAATTGAAATTTCTAGAACAGGGAAAGGGGTATTATCAATAACCTCGTAACAAACTCCAATGAGACCCATGATATCCTGGCCGATGGTGCCATTGAAAACCAAATTCTTACCGTTCAACGCCTGACCAAATCAAGTCCGCATCTGCAGTGAATGATGATGAGGCAGTAATGACGAAACACAGTTCAGCAGCCTGCTTCCTCTTGCGCCCTCTTCTAAAGCTGTGGCATCCCGATGGGGCTCTTCACTCCTCTGCAAAGTTCAAATTCAGGAGGTTTTCTGCCAAGTTTCCACCGCCACCGTTGGCGCCATTACCGGCCTCACCATCACCTTCACCTCCCTGGCCCACGTGCTCATTACGCTGCCGCTGAATCTCGTTCATACCCTGGCACGCGGTCTCGGCGATGTAATGAAGCTCCTCAAGCGTACCGCTGTTACAGTTTGGAAATACGCCGTCGATGCTGCGCTGCCAACTACTGGTGTCATTTCGTACGGCTGTCTGGTAAGCGTTCACATCGTACTCCGTGACCCGCAGCGCACGGGTGCGGGGTCGCATCTGGGTAAGGAGGTAGTCGTTGGATTCCAGTACCGGCAGGTAGCATACGGGACTGCCGTCCGACTGTGGCGGCTGGTAGTAGCCAAGGGCGACCTCGACAAAACGTTGCGCGATTGAGCGGCCCAATCCGCAGGGATCAATGAAATCGAAGTCCGGGGACGATGGAGCGGGCGAGGGCGGCAAGTCGTCGCGGGTGTAGAGGTCGTAGCCCAGGAAGGATGCGCGGCAAATTTCGAGTTTTGGACAGGATTCGCGGACGATCATAGCCATCCAGTCGTCGTGAAGACCGGGGCGCTGGTTCGGTAGGCCGATCCAGAGAATCTGCTTCGAGTCTTCGTTCAGATTTTGCCCTTGCTCGGCTTTGAGATAGACCTCGTTCAGATACAGCTCGCGCAAGGTCACGCCGAAGTTACGAGCTGCGCACCGTAGGAAAAACGGGGTAATCTCGACGCGCTTCAGTTCGAGGGCCGTCAGGAAGGTCAATGTAACTGGCGGAGGAGGCAGCGCGCGGGCTCGCCACTCGTCCAGTGTCATGTTCCATGCTTTTGTTTGCTTCAGGCCTCGTGGTGGGCGGTCATCGTCGGTACCAGACAGGCATAGTGTTTTCAGGACATCCGCATTGTGTATGAGATCCCATAGGCACGTGCCGTAGAAGGACACGCGAGGAGGATCGACCTCATGGCGGCGGAAGGAGAGCACCATGTGTTCGAGATGGAGAATGGCGCGCATGATGGCGAGGACGTCGGAGGGGTTGGTCCAGAGATCGACGATGGCTTGGTCGGAGACGTTTTCGAGAACAAGTGTCTTCAGGGACAGGGAATCCTCCGGGCGGCGAGAGAAGGCGGAAAAGGTGTTCGCGAGGATCATCGTCGCGGCATTGCAGCGGTGGCCGACGAGCTGGAAAGGCAAGTTGAGGCGAAGAGAGGAAACGAATTGGCAGTTGAAGAGTATTGTTTCGAGCGTTTGCCGATAGTCCAACGTTGTGAAGGAAGCCGGAGACATGCAATATTCGCGCTGCAAAGTCTGGACGAACTGCTTCATGGAGGGTATACGGTCGAAGATGGTGGACAGAAATTCGACTTCCACTGGTAGGTAGTCAGTACTAAGTTGCGGGCTCTAGTAGTCACCATATGCTTACACTCATCGCGAAGGACCATCAGGTCAATGTACATGGACTTGCAATGGTACCCAATCGTCTGGAGGGAGTCGACGTCGGGTTGCCGGCGGCGGCTGTTCTTGCTCAGACGGCTGAACTCGAGAGCAACAGTCCGGCATGCGAAGGGCTTGAGAAAGCGGTCGAAGGCCCTGCAAACGAGGCGCAGGTCCAAAACGTTATTGCGAGGTCCCAAGGCGACGGATTGCTGGAGGATGGCATCGATCAACTCTCGGGGAAGCGACTCCATGGCGGGATCGTGGGGGTGTGAGCTCCGAGGGATCGGGTGGTGCTGCTTCGACGGCAGCCCGGGAGGTTCGATGCGCTACCGGCAGCTCGACGACGATTTGGCGGCAGAACAACCTCTTCAAGTTTCGGTGCGGAGGGCGATTGCTCGAATTGGTCGCGGGGAGGCAGCAGTTGGGGAGATTGGAGGTTGGCAAGGTGAGTTGGTGATGAAACTAGCGGTCGGAAGCAGGACGGGGACCTCTCTGGAACGAGAAGGTGCAACTGTGACAGGGAGCTTGGGCGCTCCAGGGTCACTCCGTGCGCTAAGGGCAGCAGGGGTTCACCCGTCCCCGAGGCCCGCATAACACTGACCATACACTTCCAGCCTTTCTAGCTGTGTCTTGCAACGACATCTGTCGAATTAGAATTAAATTGGCCTATGCGATGTTCTGGACCGACATACTCGGTTCGAGCCCCGATCAACAGGATCACAAACACTCCAAGCACACACTCCAAGCACCTTACTCCATAGCTATTGAATGCTTCAGCTTCATGTTGCTACTAGCTCATGCAGACTCTTGGACCCGTGACACCGGCATGTGGTTTTGTCTCATCCCGCCGGTTGCTTAGGCTCTGCCTTAGTCTTCCCAACCATACCGCCGAGCAAACCACTTGACGAAGTAGACCAGCCCAAGGAGCACGGGAACCTCGATGAGCGGCCCAACGGTCGTGGCAAGCGCCTCATCCGAGTCAGGCCCGTAGGCTGCAACTGCAATCGCGATAGCCAGCTCAAAGTTGTTGCTGGCTGCCGTGAAAGCCTGCGTGCATGCAAGGCCGTAACGGAAACCCAGCTTGCGAGCCACGAGCAGCGTCGCCGAGAAGATGACGGAGAAGTAGACTACCAGCGGCGCCGCCACCCGTACCACGGAGACGATTTGGTGGACGACCTGTGACCCCTGAGAAGCGAAGAGGACGATGATGGTGTAAAGAAGGCCGATCAGTGACCACGGCGCCAGGAACGGGATCACTTTGGCGTTGTATGTCTTGGTGCCGATGGTGTAAATCAACGATAGGCGGGTAAGGATGGCCGCACCAAGGGGGATGCCGAGGAAAACACCGACTGCGGATGCAACTGTCGAGTACGAGATCGACGAGATACTGTTGTCCTGGCCGATGACCCGAATGAAGAGCAGCGCAACGGGGGCGAAGAGGACGATTTGCAGAAATGAGTTGACCGCCACAAGGATGGCACAATAGTCGCCGTCTCCCCTGGCCTGTCGGACTTGTCAGTATGCATCGAGATTTTGAGTACCGGGAAGTCACGAACCAGACTCGTCCAGATCAACACCATGGCGATGCATCTCGCAATCCCAACGAGAATCAAGCCATTCCTCAGACCCTCTTTGTCTGGTAGGAATGCCCATGACAAAGCAAGCTATGTCCCCGTCGTCAGTCAAATCTCAAGGTCAAGCTTGGAGAGATACCGCACTGACCATGAAGAAAGGTGCAATGACCCAGTTGATGATTACACTGAAGCCCAGCTGTATCCAAATCTCCCGGGTACGGAAAACGTCGTGCAACTTCTCGTACTGAACCTTGCAAAGGATGGGATACATCATAACCAGCAGGCCGACGGCTACAGAATGTCAGACATGTTCTCCAATGTCTTCGAACACGGGTACTTGCCTATTGGTACAGACACACCGACGAATTTCCCCTGCTGAAGCGCTGGCCCGGCGTTGGGAACGAAGTTTCCGAGGAGGATGCCTATCAACATGGCAAGAAAAATCCAGACAGCCAAAAATCGATCGAGGATACCAAGAGACTTGAAAAGCGAAGAGACTTGAGCGTTGTCGGCCTCTGGGTTGTGCTGTTGCTCGACATCATGGTTGATACCGCCGCCGGCCAGCTTCTCAGCAGGAGCTCCATCCTTGTTCAGTTCGGGCTCGCGCACGACACCGGAGGAAAAGCTCGACATTGCGGTAGAAGGAACAAGTGCTCTGAATTACGATTAAGTGTGATGGATGATGGTTGTGCACAAGTCGCTCTCGGCCCCGGTTGCTATTCTATAGTAACCGGAATGGGGTGGGCAACAGCCAAGGCGGCGGCGGGCATCTTCCCGCAATTTTTCAGTCCTGGCCAATCAGAGAAAAGGGGTGACATTTCATTCAAGTCAGCGCTGCTGCACCGACTGGTCTCCCACTCAGTGAGACTTCGTGTCGTTCTTGAAATCTTCCGGACGTTTCGCCTGCTCACTCTTGAACAAGACAAAACTGGATTTTGGTCTGAATTTATAGCCTGGCGCCGCCTCGTTGGTTTCGAATCTGGGTTCTGGTCGCTCGTTGCTCCGAAACTTAATACTACGTCTGATTTCACTGTGATTCTCCCAAACACGGGGGGGCAATGCGAAGGTCACCAGACTTTGATTGTCTCTGACTGGCCGCATACATGCTCTTGGCTAGAGCAAGTGCAAGATCGATATCTCGATATTTCTTGATCCCCTTTTGATGATGGCAGGAGCGCACGCTCCCCAGGTCCGTACCAGATTGTCCCAGCGGCCCGAGAGTGATTCAGCTCCAGCCTCATTCATGCGCTGTCCGAACCGGTTCATCTACAGCTAGCTATCTCTGCCCACTCGAAACCACTAGACCCCTTGGTAGGGTAATATAAACAGCTTATCGTCCAGGAGCTTCCCTACGGACTGGGAAAGGGTGAAGAACCAACATCATGACAGGAGTCCCCCCCCCAAAGTTTACAAATCGATGGGGTGTCCCTGATCAATCCAAGATGCGATCGCCCATGCGAGACGAGCGGCAATCAGTATGCTACACGTCCTAATCCCGATCAGCACTCTTTGAGAGAGAGCGCATATAGCACATATAGCACACATGTGGCGGTGCCCTCTACATCATGAACAAACGCTGCGAAGGCTGTGGCCAGGGTTCCTCGTTTCTCATGTGTAGGCTTCGCCGTAGAATTACCCATTCATCGCAAGGGGAAAACCGTCGCGGCCGATCTTCTTCAGGCGACCCATCCATCTTGTTCCGCCTGACATTCAAAATTTCACCTTTCCCCGCATCGGTTTGCCATGCATCCCTCGACCGGGAGCGGCGATGGAGAGTCTGGGAGATCCCAGCTCCGGCCGAAGGTGCACCGGCCAACGCCGTTGGCGTGATTGTGGTCCGTGCACAAACGGGGACTTGGATTTGTCGGGCCGAGACACCTCCCGAGCCTCCAACTGTGAGCTGTGCCCTTCCCATCCCGTGCCTGGGCGCCCCTCTCAATTCCACCCTTCTGATAAAAATTTCTTCAGACATTGCTTCATTCGACCTTCCATCTTTCCTTCATCCCGACATCGTCACCCAACCTGGAAGCTGGCTTTGCGACCACAATCCCCTCAAAACACTCCGCGTCGGCAGTGTTGATTTTTCATTCGGCATTGTGACGTTGGAGTGTGGAACTCGGCCTCCTCGCCTGTAACGCTGTCATTCTCATATCAGCGCAAAGGCTGCCTGGATATGAGCCATCTCCAAATGATGATGGGCAATCTCGGATCTCCTTACGGCTCTCTGCAGCACCTCATCCCCGACCTTGGCCCATCCAACCGCTGCCATTCCCTGGAACGGCCAAACGAAGCATCCGACTTCGTTTGTTGCGCCTTTCGTGGCGCATTGGTGTCGTTTCCGATTCGACCTCGCTACGAGGACACAGCCGTGGGCTGTCATGGACCCAAGCGCCCCCCTGGGCGCCTCGCAAGTGCCAGACGCTCTTGCTCACCACAGGGTTCTCGAGACTTGCAGTTCTCTGGATCCTCCAATTGATGTGCTAACCAAACTGCCAGCTTTCTGACATCATCCGTCCTGTTCGGACAACGGCATTTGTGTGTACAGCAATCGGCTTCTCTCTGTGCCATTCTTGCTGAAGGAAAAATTCTACGTGCCAATATCAAATTCTGCCCTCTCATTACCAAACACCTATGTTGCTCTATATTCTATAGCTCTGGTGCATGAAGAAACGGCAACACTTATATGGTGATTTTTTGACATGTCTACTGCAACGCCCATGGACTATGGGAGGATGTTTCTGGATTAGTATTCCTCGGTCGGGGCTTCCCCATGGCAACGCACTCCCTCTTGCCACGGGGACCGCCTGGAACCCGTCCGGGTGGGAGCCTCAAATGAAGCCCAATGTCAACTCCACGCCAATCTGCCCCGTTATTGCTGTCCGGCCTGTCCGGCTCACCGCCATCAAGCTGCGGCGACGAGGCTTGAGAGGAAGGGATGCCCTCCGCGTATTGGTCGCTGTTCACAACGGCTTACCTGGCAATGATCTGATGATGATGGTGCTGGTGGAGCCAGGGCCTTCAGGGGAACACTTCGCTAAGGTGGCTTGGCTGCCAACTGACTTTGAAGACAGGTCTGGGCAGAACGAAGGAAGGCTCCTCAATAGTCAAAGCCAAACGAAGGGCTCTTTTGGACGTTTTTGGACATGCGAACATATCGTTCCAGCGCCATCCGGATCCACGAGCCTTGCCCACGGACATTGTCAATCTCTTCGGCTCGCCGGACCCGTTCAAATTTCCCGCTTGCTTCTGCCTGCTTCACTCGCGGAGTCAACTTGCACTCTTCCGACGAAACGTCCTACATGAAGAGGCCATACGCCGCGAGTCCGTTTATGGAGAGAGCACTATAGCCAGCACCGTACCTTCAAGGCCCCCTCCTAGCAGCCCTGAAGCCGGGCTGGCAGGGCAAGGCCCTTGTGCTCTTTCCCAGGCAATGATGGCATAAGCCGCCTTGGGGTACAGGTGGGAAGGCTATTGACGAGCTAACGTTCCCACTCCCGGACAGGGGGGAGACATTAGGCATGGCATTTTGAGCAAGTCAGGATTGCGATGTGCGGATGTTGACAGATGACGGGCAGAGCGAACCCAGGACGCTGTCCTGCCGGCGCACATCCAGACCGCTGGGTGCTGCTGGCACAACGTTCCAGGTCAACAGCATCCGGACATCGAACGAGACAGAGACAAGCCTTCTCGCCATTGACCGAGACATTCAACTCTTGTACAAAGTAGCCAGAACAAAGTACTCGTCTTCGAATTCCAGCTGCTACGAAGACAAGGCCTGTCCAGCTGAAGGACAATGGCCCTACTGGCCCTTGCGTACCGGCGACGCGCCCGACTAGTTGCAGCCAAACAGTGCCAAGAAGGGAATTTGTGGCGCTCTCGCCAAAAAACCAGACGCGGAGTTTGAGCGAACGGGCGTACCATTTGTGTTGCCGCCGTTTCCTAGGCACGCAGCAGTAGTGAATGCACAAAATGGAATCGTCGGACACGGGAACCTCAGCCCATGCCGAATCGGACTTCTATTCCAGCGACTCCTGTTGGACGCTCGAAGTCGATCACTCCCGCCGTTTCTCCCTCGCCTGTAGCGCACTCGTCGTGATGCAGGCGGTCGCGGCAGCACCTGCAGCGCCTCAATTTCGGCCGAATTACAACGTACAGCATGCGAGAGGAGAGCCCCCACGCATGCAGCCCACTGGACGACTTGTGAGTCGTGATGCTGCATCTGTCCATGGTATACCCTGCCTAGTACCGACGAAGCGAGCGGGTTGGCAACGGCCGACTCGTTTGATCTCCCTCAGGCACTATCCGCGCCGCCTTGCGCGCGTTGCGCCAGGACAAGGCCAGACAAGAATCGCCCAAACATTTCGTTGCAGAGAGGGGGAGGGGGTTCGAGGTCTCGCGTTTGCAGGTGTCAGCTTTCCATGGGGACGCGACTCGCAGCGCGGCAGCGCGTTCGAGCTTCGTCGCTGACGCTCTGTGCGTTCCCCAGCGATTTTATTGATCAGGGGCTCGATCTCGCAGTCGGACAAGCAGCTTGCCAGGCTGAGCCTAGAAAGACGCCGCACCGCCTCGCGACGCTAGCAGATGCGCTGGACGAATCCCCTCGTGATCGGCGAGACACGCTGGAGCCGATGGCTGATGGTTTTTGGCCTTAGCCAGGGGTTTGGTGGTGGGAAGAGGCACTTGAAGACAAGCCATCCGCCAACGGGTAGATCCCCAAAGCTGACTGACGTGTGTAGGATGGTGGGCGTGCCCGGTCTCACACCCAGGTCCCTCGAGTTCGTCGGGAGAGACTGGACCTGAGACGGACGAGCGAGCACCTGAGGCCTTCAGGGTCTTTTGGTCAACTATCGAAGCCCCTTTGCGTGTCATGAGAAAAGCCTGGTTGGCAGGCGCGTGCTGGCTGGAATGCCATTGTGCACTGACTGGTGTCCATTGCCGCTCTGTGCAGTGCTACGGCATTGGTGTTCATCTGCGTGTCGGACAAATGCCAGAACAACGCGTGAGACTTGCTGGGTGCGAGGAGGCACACAACCAAGTGGTCCTCTCCTCTCCTTGCAGGCATCACTCGGTCTGCAGGGTCTGCCCGGGGCCAAGGCAGGTTTTCTGTCTCTGTTCGTGGGCCGGCACTGGCAGGAAGGGGTGAGAAAAGGCGGACCCTCGTTCGTATTCATCCCCGCTGGCGCTGGGCGATCAGCCACCCCCGTCCACCCATCCAGCGCCAACGAGGACGAGTTCGCTTCGATGCGGTGCTGTACGGGAAGGGAGGAGGTTGGGCCGTCGTTTGTGTACAGAGTACGTGAGGAGACGAGATTGCTTCTTTGCGTTTGATTTGGCTGGTCTGGCACCTGTTGCAGCGCCTCGGGCGTTGCCCTCGGCCACGCATCTCACACACACATTGCACGGCGGAGGGATTCCGGCTCTGCATGAGCCCTTCCATCTTCACATCAGACCAGACGGAGGCGACCGTTTTATTCCAGCCGTTACCGCTTCAGGAACAGCACGGCGTCTGTGTGTTGGCGCGGGAGCTGAGTCCTGACACCGTCTTCTTCTCCTTCGTGGGGCGGAGCCAATCTGATGATTGATCGAAATTGAGTCTGACGGCGCCCGCCCAGCCTTTTGGGTTCGTGGCCTCGCAATCTTGCGGCCTAGTCGCGGGCTTTTCTGTCCTTCTGCCTGCGAGAAGCGAAGAAGGGCGGCAGGCGACACGGGGCCAAGGTAGACAGGACGAAGGTCAAGGCCAAGTGCAGAGACAGAGAGGCCGGGGGGGTACATGGCACTCTAGCACGAGCATGTAGTAATTAGTATGTGGCATAGTAGGCGTAATATTACTACTCCAGTTGCTAATACCTGGATCCCACTGACGTATTGGGTGCGCTCCTGGTTTCTATTATTACTGCCACCACGGCTGTGGGTGCCCCTGTCCCCCTCGTCCCGTCTCCCGATTGTTCGATCTTCCTCCGCTGCCCCCCTCTGTCTCTCTGCCTTGGAGCTTCCCGTCGCCGTTCTGTTGTGTCGAAAGGTTTCCTTCTGACCCTCCGTCATCCCGCACCCTGGCCCAAGCAAAGACCTGACTCTCGCTACCCGTCCAGCTCTCCTCCCGCCGCTTGTTTCCTTCTCCGTTTTGCGCCTGAGACAGGTCGATCGAGTCTTGGACGGTCCGGCTTCCTCCCACAACAGCGCTTCTTGTCCCGGCTGGCGACCAACGGCGTTGAATTGACATCATCCACCGTCGTGTCGCAATACGGCGCGCGTTCCTCACCTCCCGAATTCCAGAAAGAAGGAAATAAAAGTGGAGGACGGTATAGTATTCCCAAGCTCCGCTATTTTATCGCTCTTTCACTTGAAACGTTCCAGCTCCAGTCTTTCCAGTCTTGGACAGGGAACCCTTTCCCCGACCGTCACGTCCCGCTGCATCTCTTCAGGTTTCTGTCTCTCGTCTCATTTGCTCAGCCTTTCGACTCTTCGACTCCGCGCCTCCTCTTTGTCTCTTTCCTCGACAGACAATCCCCGACGAAGCTGCTCCTGGATTGGACCTTGTTGCAAACCAGCCAAAGCAAAAACGAAAGAAAAAAAAAACCACATCCCAGACAACTCGGACCACCACCAACACCACCACCACCCACAGAATCCCCAGCCCCAGTCCCAGACCTGAGGAAGGGACAGAGAAGCAGCTGGTCGCCTCGCCTCGCCTCGCCTCACCCACCAGTCACTCGTTCATCCTTTCCCGCCCACTGTACACGCCAGTACTCTGTACCTGACGATTACGGATCCCGTGCTATTCATATCCACACCCACCCAACGAACGAACGACCCTCTTGCTCGCGCCTTTGTATCTGGTCCCTCTGCCGGCTCAGAGACTCCGTCCGCCGACGGACCAACAGACCAAAACACATTTCCTCAACTGCACACACCTCGGCCCCGGGTCTGTTTGGTCAAGTCGGATTGAGGGGGAGGAATCCAGAACCTGCCTACATTACCTCACTGTACCTCACATCTCATCTTACACACCTCACCTGGGAGACAGCAGTCGCCGTGCCACTGTGACACCGAGCATTCCGACCGGCCCTCCCTTACCCTACCCAAGCGACCCCGTCCATTCTAGTCGCAAGCACATGTTCTAGGTCGCAGTTGCCGGCGCAATCGCGAATAACAGCCCACTAAGCTCGTGGGCGGGCAGCAACATCCACCACAGCCGCATCTCCCGCAGTGCCCGGGGAGAGAAACTCCCTCCAGTTGTGTGGTGGGACCTGCCATGAGATGAAAGGCCCGACGCTGACGATGGCTCCGGCCGTTGTCGAACCAGCAAATGGTTCTTACCTCCACCGATCACACACATCCGATGACCGCCCAGACACGGCACCGGCAGGAACGACATCGACATCAACTACACGTCAGAGGGGCCCGAGCGTGCAGGGTCGAGCTGCATTCGAGCTACCGTCCTTCGACACTATTCCCGAATTCAACACGACGCTCTATCTCGACGGCAAGGGGTCCAAGGAAGCTGCCGCAAAGGAGAAAGTAGCACCGCCGGTAGCCGTTACGACCACACGATCAGACCCGGTGAGGTTGTCGAAGCCTTCAAGAGACGATGACAAGGAAAACACGAGAGAAGGGAAGCAGAAGGAAAAGGACAACGAGAAGCTGCAGAAGAGAGGCAGGAGGACGTCGTTGATGGAGCGGCGGAAATCATGGTTGCCGTCGTCGAGATCGCCGTCAAAGGCCAAGGAGCCGCCGCTGCCCGAGAGACCCGTCATGCCCGAGCGGCCCAGCACTCACGCTGGAGACCACGTGGGCGCTGCGGTGTCACCCGCCGCCCCGGTAGCACCGACGCGACCGGTCGAACCTGAACGCCCCAGGACGGTGTCGGAGAGTTTCGCTACCTTTGCGAAGAAGTCATGGATGTCCACCTCCCGCTCTCCGTCCCCGAAGAGAAACCCGGAACCTCCCGCTCCCCCTCCACCTCGTCCTTCTCGCAGTAGGGCCTCGAGCAGCGATTCCGTCAAGGGTGCCGAGGCACCGCGCAAGAGACCCATCTCCATGCTTGTCGACCCAGAGTCGGCCGCTGCGAAGAGCGCCGAGTCTTTGAAACCGGCACGCACTCTCAACCGGACAAGCACGTTCCTGACCAAGATGAAGCAGCGGCCGAAAAGCATGCTCATCACCCTTGGATCGAGCAGCGATTCGGATCCCAACAGTGCGCCTGTGTCAGCAAACAGCCTGCCGCCGCCCACCGCCGCCCCGGGGAATGACCAGCGCAGTAGGAAGGACACCAACAGTAACGTTAACAACATCAAGAAGCCCGAGTCGAAACCGGCATCCGTTACCGAATCTCATACCACGGCAACGGACGAGTCGTGGAGCGAAATGTCAGTCAACAAGGATACAATTTGGTCTGCCTTCAGGACGCTCGACACCGAGTGCGGGGGTTTCGCTACGAAGACCATGGCTCAGCGGATGCACTTGGTACGCGTAACCTTGTTGCCATTTTTGCGGACCTATATGAACCACATTACCAACAAGGGACTCAACCTTGAGGATGTCGAGCGGAGGGTGATTGTGCTGAACAAGTGGTGGAGTGGCTTGTTGGAGATGCTGGACTCGCAAAACCAACAACTGGCGGGCGTCGACCGACCGGTTTTGCTTGAAGCTTTGACGATGCTAATGATGCGACCGGAATGGCGACAGACAACGACATATTTCATGTCCTTGGCGGACCGCTCGCCCAACGAACGCGTTCGACCTCGATCGGGGACTCAGTCGACAGCAGACTCGTCACAAGCATCCAGCCAGGCATTCCTTGCCGAATCAGCCGAGCACAATGTCCGAACCATGTTTGTGAGCAATCTCATGAGGCAGATGCAGATCGTGGTGGACAAGATGTCACTCCGACATGCGCCCCTGAGTTTGGTCAATTGGTGCGGCAAGGCCTGCGCATACGGCTTCTTTTTTTGCCCATCCGTCGCCGAGATCCTCGTCCGGTTGTGGGACCTGCGGCCGGAACTCATCCGGCGGACAGCTGACGAATTCGGCTTGCCCAAGAAGAACAGCGGCGAAAGTGAGGATATTATGGCGCTTTTCCCGCCCAACGTCGGAGTGCTTGGCTGGCAATCGCAGAAGAACATCAGCGCCCGCTTCAAGGAGAGGGTTAAGCTTTCGGTTATGGCAGCGAGGATCCCGTGGTTCAGCCCCTGGGTAACTAGGTGGCGCGGCGGTGATACCGACCTGTTCTTTATTTTCTGCAAGTATTATCACATTTTGTCCGAGGAGTTCATGCCGGAGGGGCTGCCGCTGCTCGAAAAGGCGCGCTCGCCGGGCTTCGTGTTGGTTCAAGCGCAGATTCTCGCCTGCATCGAGTCTACCATCCACCGACAGGCCGAAGTGGATGCGATGATGAACCCGCTCCCGCCCACAGACTCGTTTTACGGTGCCGATGCCGCTGCGACTTCGATGACGGTTCCGGGAAACTTGTTGAAGAATATGGCCGAGAACCGTCTCATCGTGCTGCTGAAGGACATTCTGGGCGAATCACTCCCTGTCATTGCTGCCGCAAGACGAACTTTCGCCGAAGCTTTCCTGGCCGTAACTCGTGCTGCAACCCGCCGGGTATCTGCTTTCGACCACAGCGCCGTTTTCACGCTATGCGATTTCTTGGAAGAGGCGTTGGTGGCCTACGACCAACTGGACGACCTCGAAAACCCGAACATTGCCAAGAGCATCAACTGGCCCTTCTGGCTTGACGTGTGTAGGAAAATGCTCGTCTCCGATAACGCCATGACCGAAGTCCGACTCCTATCCTTCATCTTCTCGACTTGGGAAGCGGTCACTGCGAACCCGGAGAGGAAGAAGATATTGTGTTTGGATTGGCTGCTTTCCGAAGAGACATTCGACGCCTACTTCAACCACTGGTGTCCGATGGTGCGTGGCTACTACATGCGCTTGCTCTGCTGGCGAATCTGTCGAGACGCCGGCAGCGCAAATGAGGTTGATGCGTTAGTACACTATTTTCACAAACAGCGATGCTCAGACGCTAACATTATCCAGTCAAATCTTCGTCGCTGCCGCAGCCCGACTCAAGACCGTCTGGGCTCATTATCTCTACCTCCGCAATGCCGCAGATGCCGCTGGAAAGCTCCCTCCCTCGACCTCGCCCTGTCTCCCTACCCCGGGTAAAAAGTTCATGATCATTCGCACGGAAGTCAACATTCCGCAGCCCGGCTATTTCAATCAGCCCTTCGACTCATTCTCCAAGATTGTCAACGGCGAGGGGGTTGTGGCAAACTCGACGCCGCCCGAGCCAAAGGAGGTTGTTGTCAAGGCAGACAACAGCAAGAAGCGCTGGTCCCTGCTCGGAAAGGTTCTGTCTTTGGGGGGCAACGGCTCAGATAGCGAGGACAACGGCGAGCCATCGCGCAAGGAAGCGCCGTCAAAGCCGTCCACACTCTCGAAGCGTCGTCAAGGAGGCCCGCCTCTGCCGCCCAAGATCTCTACTTCCACCGCCTCCGCTGTCACCACATCCTCCGATGGCAGCTCTCCGGGCGCTTCGCCCATCTTCATGGAGCAGAAGTTCGTCTTCAAGTTCACGCTGACCTGGCAGCCCCCTGCCGTGACCCAGCCGCGTGACCGCCTTCTTACCCGCCCGCGTCTTCCCGCCCCAGCGCAAGCGTGGGTCAGTGCCCGGTCGAGAAGTGGCAGTTCGCCTCCTCCGCTGCCCGCCGGTCTCCCGGACCCCACACGGCGCGTCTCTGGTTCCAAGAAGAAGGGTCTCGTCGACGAAGCCAAGAACGCTAGCCCACTTGCCTCTCCCACTCTTGAACGCAAATCGTCCGTCACCACTGTGTCCTCGTCCTCGCTTGCACGCAGGCTCAGCAACAAGTTCGACTTTGAGAACAACCCCAACGTGGAGTTGATGACTTTTGACTTCGAAGGCGCGGAGAAGTCCTCGGCATCGTCAATATCATCCGCATCGTCAACGGCTTCATCGCCTGCCGAGAGCAAGGCCGAGGAGGAGGAGCACCAGCCACTATCATCCCCGCCTCAGATCCAGCCTCAGGCCCAACAGCAGCAGCAACAGCAGCAACAGCAGCAGAAATCCGAGGGGCGCAGGAACGGGCCTGAGCCTTTGACGCAGCCTCTTCGTCCGACAGGCATGTACACCAAACGTGCCGTTTACACCGGCCGCGCCCTCGCAGAGTGGAGCATCATCGTCGCTGAGTGCAATGGCTTCGTCGACCGGAGACGGGACGAAGGCGTTCTTGGCCTCAGTGATGTAGAGGTTCCAATGTTGACGGTCGAAGGCTTCCGGAAGCTTGGTTAAGTAAAAGCCCTGCCCATGAGACCCCGCCCTGCCTCAGGGGGTGCATGTGTGCAAAACTTGCGCAATCCTTTTGACGACAACGATAAGTACGACAGGTCTGGATAGAAATGCTGGACTCCTTTCATCCTGCATGACACAACGACAGCACATCGAAAAGTACGGCGTCACCTTCATCCCTTGCCACCTGGTTTAACGGCGGCTTGTTATTCATTCCATGCTGTTTGGGGGCCTTCATCGCCACTGCGTTTAAATACCTTGTCCGAAGAGACGGGCGTTTCACGAAGCCCTCGAGCGAGCCCTCATGCTTCGGTCCTCCATTTCGGGGCTCTTGTTCAACTTCTTTGCCCCGAGCAGTCTCATTTTTCAAAGCTCTGGCGGCTTTTTGACTCTTCTTCATTGTCAGTATTGTTCGACTCAACATCATCAAAGTAATGATAGTTTCTACCTCGTCCGCTTCTGTATGTGTTTCTTCTTTTTTTCGGAACGGCGTTTGGGGGAAATGGAAACAGTGGATTAACAATCCCTGGGGTTCAAGTGTGTTGTGTGAAAGGACTACTGGGTTGGGAAAGACTGAAAGTCAAACTCATGTTTCTTGCGAATCCATTCGGAAACTATCCTTCGTTGCGTTCGCAAACCGGGGAACACGGGACGGGCATTTTATTTTCATCGGGTCGCATTACAAACGCACACAGACGCACAAATATTTTGTTGCTTTGTTCATTTTTGGAAGGGAGCGAGAGAGAGGGTGGGTCAGGTATTGAAGGATATATCCCAACAAACAACCAAAGTCGAAATGAGAGACAACCTTTTGATCAAACCGCGCCGTCTACGATGTTCTGTGCTTGTGCCCACGTGCGTGCAGGGGGGTGTCGGCGAGATATGCGACACGGATGGGGAGGTCGAGGCAAAGATGGGAGCCGAGCTGGTGGGAAGTATTCGGGACCGTTACCATGGTGCGCTGGCATCCCTCGTTGCCTGGGGTTCCATGTCAGTCTCAACGGCGGAGGATGTAGACGAGGGGCGGGACACTGTGGCCAAAGTGGTTCGGCGTGTTGGGTCGTGGCGCTTTTTGCTTGTCAAGACGAGGGCAGAGTAGTCTACACGAGGGAGGAGAGAAAGAAGCCATTGGATGATCAAAGTGTGTGCGCAAGAGTGGTTGTGACGAGTACTGCCTCTCTGCTCGTCAGAAGTCGGAGAGCGCGACAGTGGCGGGGCGTGTGCGGGTCGGGTCACCGGCATGCGGTCGGGACTTGTCTATCCGCACGGGTGAGCGAGACCGCGCTTTTATATATATATATATACTTGTAGCCATCATACTGCATAGCTGCGCGTGCCGCGTCCCGCCGCTTTTCGGATGCCGTCGCGAGTGAGTGTCGGGGGCCCAGCGCGCGAAGAGCGCCCGCGCCCGCCGCCGAGCCGCTGCCATCTGCCACAGGCACTTGTCGGTGACGTTGGCGTGTTCGGGGACGTCCCGAACGGAAAGGAGAACGGCCGGGCTGACGAGGGCGAAGGTGCTGGCGTCCCGGGGTGCCGCGTTTGTCGGCCGGCCTCCACCCCGCACGCACTGTCGTGGTCGGCGCCATCGGATGATTGGCGAAACAGAAAAGAAGGCAGGCCCAACAGCCCTTATTTAGCCGGTCCAAAAGCTGTGTACGGTTGCGTGTCGAAAGACTTGTTCTCGCTCGTTATGTATCCGGTTCAGAGTGGCGAGTCTGCCACGGAACTAACCCGGCGAGGGTGAGGGCTGATATGAGGCTTCTCGGCTGCGGTGCTCGCGGTGGTCGTTGATGAAGTGATGGGAAAGTACGAGATATGAACAAGGTCGGGTATCTATGGACTGGAAGTACCTTCGCAAAGGGGGTTGGTTCTCTTCATTTCCATATTTTCTTAAAATAAACTAAATAAGTAAAAAATGCCCGTTTATACGTCCAAGCCGTTCTCCCTCCTCCACTCCAGAATGCGAACAATCAGCTTTTCCCGACGAACCAACGCCTCGGGGCTCCATACGCCTTCCTTCGAAGGGTAGAACCCGTCGAAGCGAGGCTTGCCGTCGTTGGCCACCTCGATGAAGGGCTGCTTGCTGCGCATGTAGATATAGGTGTCCGGACCGCCTAGCAGAGCTGGGGAGTCGAGGGTACCGACGCGGACGAACTTGATCAAAGGGCCAGACCCGTCGTAGTTGCTCCAGACGGGTGTAAGACAAAGGGGGCACCGGGCAATGTGCTGCGGAGCGCCCGAGTCGGCTGGAACGGGTAGGATGACAGGCGAGGGGATCTCTGCCTCGAGCTTGTCCCGGGACTCGCCGCCAGAGCCGCCTGCGTCGTCGGTCTCGTGGCTTGCGTCGGGTCCAGACCTCTTGGGAGTCCAATCATCGCGAATGGAGTCGGGAAAGGATGCCAGCGGCTGAAGTGGTGAGGCGGAAGGAGCACTCGGGAGGAGAGTCACCTCGTCTCCCTCAACGACGGCGTTGAGGGCAAACGCGGTGCCGGTCTCACGCTGGCAGGAGGTGCAGTGGCAGCAGTGGACGATGAGGGGCGAGGCATTGAGGGAGTACCGGATGTTGCCGCAGGCGCAGCCGCCCTCGAGAGGGAAGATGGAAGAAGGGTCCCCGTTGGCCTGGTGAGACATGACCGGCGTCTGTTTCTCGACGGTTGTGGCTCGTTCTGTGTGGTGTGTAGGTGGAGAGACCGGGTATCGTGTGGCCCGAGCGATCTACCGACAATGGGCCAGACCTGGAAAGATCGCTGGCGTTTCGCAAGGTCTTGGTGGTGGCCTCGGTGGGAAATTCCTGACGGTGGCGGGAGGGAGTGTTCGGTGAGGAGGCCGGCGGTCTGGATCGACGACAGTGTGGGAGTGGGATGCTCGGGGGAGGCTGGGGGAGGGGACAGGGAGGGGTGTTCTGCACCAGAGGAGAGTGGATGTCTCGAAAGGACCCTGAGTCTGTCAGAGCCTGGTCTAGACGCGAGCCTGCAGCAACTGCAGAATGGGGAAGAAGAAAGGAAAAGAGGAAGAGGCAAAAGAGAGAAGATGACGGGAGGGCACGGGAGGAGGGCAAGCGGAGGCATTGTCAACGAGGAGGTGAGGGAGTCCGAAGGTGCCCAGTCAGAATCGAGGTGATGGCCTGAATAGGCAAGTTGCTTGCTTATCTTATCGCACACAACGCGCCATTTCCCCTCTTCCCTCTTCCCCTGCTTCTAGGCAGACAAAGCCGAGGGACGAGATCAGCTTGACAGTCGTCAGGCTGACTGCTATTACGTGCGCGACTGTAGTCTTTTGCCGTCACGGCTTTCCATTGCGTGGAAGTATGTTGCTTGTTGGATCAGTAAGTAAGCAGGCTGGTGCGAGGGCCTCCAGACCCCAATGCCACCGCTCTTGCTCCGAGTATTTGCTAATCGGTCGTCGTCTCCACGACCCGTGGCCAAGCCCGAGTCGAGAACCCCGAGACTGAACAAAACAGCGGACCAAGAACCGGTTTCTTGGCTTCGGGGTGTCCAGACATTTTTAACAGGTGATTCGTGACAGATGTGGTGTTGTGAGGGAAGGGGTTGGGTGGTCGGCCAAGACAAAAGACCCTTGGGGCCAGAAGCGAGGCTTGGGCGCCATCACAGGGTCTGAATCGTGTTGGCTTTGCAGCCAAGGACCACATTCCACTTGAAGGCAGGTTTCCGTCGTTTGATGCCGGCGTAAGTGTGCCGGTTTTAGGCGCCGTTGGACGCGACGGTGTGATGTGTTTGGGCGTCATATGTCTGACAAGTGAAAAGTTTCTGGAAACCGTTGAGCCTGGTTATAAACCCCTCGACATCCAGCTCGTTCTAGACTTCTTCAGACATTCAACATCGAGGATTTCGACAAATCTAGTGTCACTTTACCATCAGAGGCTGGGCTCATCAGTCGAGCAAACCCCGGCCACCCGACCATTCATAACCAACACGACACTCCGAGCGACATGCAGCCCATTGCGTATCTTGGAATGTTATTGCTCCTCACGGCACAAGCCCAAACCGCACCATCATCGTTTCACTCTCATCTCCAGCGCCACAGAGACCGCGCCGCCACGCACGCTCACTTGAGCCACCAACACTCTCAACTGGCAAAGCGAACCGAGGCGGCCCCGATGAAGCTGTTGCAAGATGCCGTGCCGGCGACTCATCATCTGGCCACGGAAAAGCCATCGGCACCTTCACCATACGACCAGTCGGCTTTGACATCGATGGAGTACGGAGACGGCCGTCCAAGAGTCACGAGCACAGAGACCGAAGCATTCTCACGGCGAGAAACAGATGCAAAAACTGCCATTGGACAGCCAGAGCCCGAACGATTCAAGCTGACGGCGGCGCGTGGCGGCAGTGGGTTCAGGTCGGTGGCGGATAGTACCGATAGTCGGCATATCGAGGCGGCGATGCGACTGCTGCGTGCCCACGCAATCGTCAAGCACAACAAATTCCAACGCGAGATATGAGAGAGGATGACTCTCCCAAGAGGATCGGGTTGGTGTGGTCGGGCTTGGTTAATGAGATTCCTCCCGCCGTTGACTTGGCGGCCGGAGAAGATGAGGGAGTGTCGGACAACACCCGCTGCGGGACCAGCGGGAGATGCTCGGGTAAATGGGAGCGGGACGGTAGGGCTGGAGATATTTTTAGTATTCAGGAAATACCATGCTCTTCCCAGACGCTGGATGTGATGTGATGCACGATTGCACAGAAACACTCGTGTTGCTGAGAAAACCAAAAACCGGTTCGTCGATGGAGAAAAGAATTGGAGCCCGAAATGGCCATTGTCGGTGGTTACGTCAGGCGTTGCAGGGAGTTCTCGATTGCGCAGGGAAAGCTGGTTGTCTGTTGGCGAAACTGTGTCAGTCGCCCTCTCGCCCCCCTGGCGGTCTCGAGTGACAGGAACTTGCTCGAGGCTCCTGGCGACAATGTCTGTCTCGTCGGCATTGCGCAGTCTGAAGCGGCCCAAGGCATGCGGGCGGGTCGTATTTCACCCCTTTGGTTTGGCATTCGGCGCTGATCATGTCGGATTTCTTCCTGCCCTGTGATCTGGGAAGTCGCCCGAAAAATCGGGCTGTGGCCCTGACAGCATCGTGATTTGTAAGGTATATGCGGGAGGCGGACATGATGTGTTATGTTTCGAATCGAGTCAAGTCGTCCCGTGTTGTTTCCTTTGCGCTCGGGGGGCCGGCCGGGCTGGCGGTGCGTCAACGTGTCGATCTTCCGAGCCGGTTGTTTTCTCCGACTTTTCCTGTGGCTATTGACACGGTACAGGTGCCATTTTCTTGGCGGTTTGTGCTGTTTGGGGTTGACGGCGGCACAGTGCGTGCTGGGCCTGCCGATTGGAGCATGAAGCCAGGACCCCCACCACAGCTGTCCCCGATGGCGATGTGTGCGATGTGTGCAGATACGGGGTCGAGGTACTGTAATCTGGCACGACCTAGGGGGAGGGGGGAGGAAATGCAGCACCTTACTAAAGCTGCAGACTTCCGCGTAGTGTAGTGCCCGGGGAGTCAGCCCCACGAGGTACTGTCGACCGACTGTCTGGCCGCCACCACCGCCCTGCGCTGTGTACCCGGTACTTTGCATCCCTATCCCTCGCTTCCCGGGGCGCTAGCCCACGGTGTAGGTGGACTTGCCAGCGGTGCAGCAGCAAGAGGTGGCCAGTCACAGGAGCCAAATTGTCGATCCCACTCCCAGCTCACCAGCTCGCCAGCCCTCCGACGCTGCCTCCATCCCTTTCTGTCCCCTGTTGACGTTTCCTCGACTCGACGGCAAGCGCGCGCGCCGACTGCGACCACGCACCCTCTTCTCTACACACTCTCGATACCCACGGTTGCCATTCTTACGCTCGCGACACCCACGACGCTTGATCTTTCCCACGCCGTCAACCCATTGTCCATCAAGTCGAAACGTTCAAAGCGCCCAATTGCTGGGGAAGCTCCGAAACGCCGGGGCTTCTGCTTTTCAACACCACACCCAACCCGAAGGGACGCTGCATTGTGCCCTGTGTCCAAGGCGAAACCTGGTTTCCGGCTTGCTTGTCGACAGCTTTGCTCCCGTACCATCTACCAGAGATAACTCTCCTCGACCACGTTCCATTGTTGCGCCGCAGTGCTTGCTTGCCACCCAGTAGTCCGCAGCCGTCTCAACTTCGCCCGACCGACAAACTCCCAGGCCTGAGCTCGAGCTCTCGATTTTGAACTTCAACTTGCTTCTGCACGTTCTTGCTTCCACAAAAGCCGCCGACCGACCGACCACCTCCCCGCGAGAAGAACGAGATGCCTTCCCAAAGGCAACTGCGCACCCTCCTGGTGGGTGTGCTGATCGGCGTTGTCTTCGTGCTCTTCTACACGTCGTCGCTACGAGCGGACGAGGCCAAGGATGAGCGCACGATCCAGGATTTCTACCACAAGACAGTCAACGGTCTAAAGCACAAACAACCGCCAAATCAGGCGGTGCTGGATCAGAACAAGCCCAAGGCGGTCGGCCACGTGCCCGTCGACAAGGACGCCGACGGCGATGTGGACGCCGACGATGCAAAACTGGCCAAGGAAATGGCGGGCCGCCTGAAGGCCGCCGAGGATAAGGCCAAGGAACTTGCCAACAAGAAGTCGCCATTGAAGCCCGATGCGCCAAGCGAAGTGGTCGGAAAGGGCAACTCGGCCGCTGGACAGGACAAGAAGAAGGACAAGACGGGCGCTGGAAAGGAGGTCGCCAAGGACAGCACAGACGAGAAGAAGAAGGCTGAGAGCGACGAGGAGCACGCGGTCGAGGTTGAGCTGAACTCGATCCTGAAAAAGTCGCCAGGTACGGTTGGCCTTTGACCTCCGCGCGCCCTTGCATACTGACCCTGCATAGTCATCATCTTCTCCAAGTCTTACTGCCCATACTCGAAAAAGGCCAAGGCCCTGCTGCTGGAAAAATACTCGATCGAGCCTGCGCCCTTCGTTGTCGAACTCGACCAGCATCCCCTCGGCCCCCAGCTGCAAGCTTTCCTGGGTGAAAAGACGGGCCGGAAGACAGTCCCCAATATCTTGGTCAACAGCGTGAGCATTGGCGGAGGCGACGACATTGCCGAGCTGGACGAGCAGAAGAAGCTGGTTCCCAGGATTGTTGACCTTGGCCAGAAGAAGGTGGAGATGAGGGAGCGGTCCGCCAACAGCCAGAAGCAAAACTAGCTCACTTGAGGCCTTTCGCGTTGTCTTTTTTTTTTTTCTCTATATCGCTGGATGTTTCAAGCCGGCATCTTTGCTGCGGGAGTAGGCACCAAGGTATGGCGGGGGCTCGAACTGGCGGCGTATAAACCCCAGTCAAGGACATTGCATATTTCGGCGTTTTGGGATCAGTTTGAATCGCCATTGTCTGCCGCGGCGGGAGCTCTGGGCAGAGGCGTGGCCTCTGTTGGGGGCTGGATTGCGGGACGGTGGTACCACGAGACGACTGCGCAAGTCCTGTAATGCGGAGGGACATGTACGGTTGGTTACCTTGGTCTGCTCGGAGATTTCATGGCTACGCTGCCGAGCTTGCCATTACTTGGTCGTTGTGTTGTTTTATATACACATGGTTCACTCTCAGTCTGCTGCCATCGCCTTGATACATACCACGGTCTCGGCCTAACGGGCCTCGAGACGCTTTCTTCTACCCGTTCCTTGTGTCGCGCGACGCCTTGTCCGAGGAAGCGCCTTGTTTTTTGAAGCGGCGACGTATGGCGGGTCAGTTGCGGCTCTGTCCAGGCGCACCCCGCCTCGCCCAACGTGAGAAACCGAATGGGAAGAGACGACTGACAAGGAGTGCTGCAGACACCCTGGTGGACCTTGATGGCTGCTCGAGGACAATACCTGGGAGGAGGCTTGTTGATGACAGTCGCTTCCAAGATTACCCGCTCTACGTGGCAGGCGTTACGGGGGTTCGCAGGCGCCGATTGAGTCGCGGGGTTGAACTGCGGCTTCGCGATGCCAACCCCTCGCTTCCATCTTGTGCTCGGCTGCTGTGATGCGCCCTCTCTTCCCTTCCTGCGCCAAACAGGTGCGACAGCCACTATCTATAACGGGCCCATGACTCAAATGCCGCACAAGTTACATCTCTTTTGGCGATCTCTGACACCAGTTTTCATCTGGACAATTCTGGGGCGGAGTGCAGCAGCTTCGTCGTCGGCTGAGAACCCGGATGGTCGGTCGCGACATCATTCAAAGGCGGCCGGGTCCGCACCGCGCTTGCATCGCTCTCGCTCTGGGGCTCAGTCTTCTTTCCATCTATTCCATCTCACGTCTTTGAAGACCTCGCGTGGCTCACAGTCACCTGCAGAGAACCATTCATCTTCGGGCGGCACTTGACACTTCGTCCTATATTCTTAGCGAAGGAGCCGGTTCAGGGGTCTCATGGTTGAATCACTTACACCCGCACACCTGCCCATCTAAACCTCTTATCAGACATACACAACCACCCGCATAAAGGAGAACACAGACCGATCGACATCACATTGTTGCCATTTACTATAGCTGGTATCCTATCTCTTGTTCTGCCCATTCTTGACGTCGACTCGTGGATCGCCCCGACCGAAGAAAGCCCTGGACGACAAGATATCCCACCCCAAGAGCAGTTACCAGCTACTCGCACAACCGAGTACTCCTCGAAAGGAGAGGTCATCTCTCAGCCAGACGGGAACCAACTTCCTCCTGATTCATATACCTCGGGCTCCCACCTACCCTGCCCGAGCACCCTGGCTGAATCAACTTTCTGACAACCTCGACCCAAGCATCCACCTCCTCAGTCTTCTGCATCTTGGATACAATGTCACTTTTACCCGCACATCTACTTCTTCTTGTCGCGGAGCACGCAGACTTCGCGGGGATCCAGGCTCTCCGCGCAACATGCAAGAACAACCGCGCTGTCCTGGATCGCTACGAGCGCGCCGTGACGAGACTCAACGCCGCCCGCTACCCTTGCGCACCTTGTTACCACATCCTCGCCTCCGACACGCGCGAACGAGAAGTACTCCCCAAAGACACGTTTGAGACCATCCGGGAACTGGAAACCAGGCAGCGCCACATTGAAGAGATGGTCCACGGCGCATACCTTGCGTTCTGGGAAGAATACGACCTCCGAGATGCATCCAAGGCAGACACCATCCGCGCAAACCTCAAGCGCGCCCTGTGGCAGTGCTCAACAATCGCCGACCTGGAAACACATTCGATCAGGTACAGAGACGACGTCGTCCCTCGGCGCGACCCCTGCGTCAAGTCCCTGATCAATCAAGACATCATGTTGCGCGATGCCCCGCCGCCCGACGGCTGGCACCTGGCCCTCAAGGAGGTTCACGAGTCCAACCGCCAAGACGTGCGGTTCCGCCAGATCGCACACGTCCGCGACCTGCCTGCCCAAGAGCTGGCGGGCATAGTGGTCCTCGCCCACCTGACAAGTCAGGGGTACATGCGGTACCGGGCGCCAAGAAGCGGGGCCTCAAGGCCCGAGATCGTCGAGATGGGTGTGTGCATGGCAGAGAACACCATCCGGCACGGCGTCTTCTTCCTGTACTCCAAGGTGCGCGGGGACGAGGACGCCAACCACCACGCCAAGCTGCTGCTCGACGATACGTACGACGAGATGCGGCGCTGGGAGGCCGGCGACCCGAGCGTGCTGCCGGGCCTAACGATGAACGTTGCGGCAACGCTGTGCGAGAAGGTCGGGTGCGAGCATCGGGACATGCTGAGCGCCGCGTGTACGCTGCTGAGGGGGGACGTCTGGCGGCCGGCGGACGCGGAGCAGGAAGAGGCCGAGCCCGAGGCCGAGCGGGAGAAGCCAGATGGCGGGGCTGTGCAGAGTGTCCCGGAGGGGGCCGAGGAGCACGCTGCGTGAGATTGTACCAGGTAGACCGCTCAGGAAACTTATGCATTATGACCATACATGACTCTACTGCTCGCTTTGCCGTGCCCGTCCACTTGTCCACCGTGTACTCGATCTGTCCCTCAACCTACGCCTCCTCCATCTTCATCGTCGCCACCCCCGCGGACGAGTTCAGGGCCGGATCCCTGGGCTGGGGGGCAACGATGGTGGCACAAGAGTTGGAGCGGAGGCAGCAGTATTCGAAACGGAAACGCTCGATAGCCGAAGCTTATCACCAGAGGGCATCTCGAGGGGAGGAGACCTCAGATCCGCCGGCTGTGACGTTCTGGCTCCCCTGACACCGGCTCGATTTTAAACCTACGTGCTCGATGGGATTTCTTGGTGTCAACGCATCGCAGCTGGTCTGAGGGGGTTTTTGTTGGACTGAGTTGTCCCTCGTGCTAAACTGCCTCTCGTGGCACAGAAGCCGGGCCGGGGCAATGCTATCAGTCCGGCAGACACCTTGCGACGGTGGTGTGAAGACGAGTGATCCGAAGCGGACAGGGGGAAAGGGGGGAAGGGAGACGAGATCCGGCCGCGGAGTCGCCTTTGGGCTCATCTCGGAGACGATCCGCAGCCGGCAAGTTTCGAGGTCGATGCTACTGCGACAACGCAGGCCTCTGTGACCACCCCCCCGAACCCAAAGCACAACCCGTTCGCGTGTTCCCACGAATAGGCCCTCCGGGCCCGAAGGATCATGGTGGTTCAGGAAGAGAGGGGGGCGCGGACCCGAGGACGCACAATGGAAGCCTGGCTCGGTGTCCCCATCACGAAAGGGGCGCGGGTTTCAGCGAGCCCTGCTGCCTTGGGGTTGTCACGTCGTCGGGAGCCAAGCCGTCAAGGGGAGAGGGGCGGCAGATCGGATCGGCTGGCGTGGCTTTTGGCTTGGAGACAAGCTTTTTTAGAAAGGGGGCCGGGGGGGTCGCGGGCTGGAGCCGCGTGGATGACTGGGTCGCGAGCGAGCTACACGGGAGGGAGGAATGAGTCTACGGGTTGTACTCATGGTGGTTTGGACGTCGCACAAGAGTCATAGTGGGGGGGACATGTCGGTGGTGACGGGATGCCTACGCACGCGGATGGGCCTCGAAGAAGGCCGTGGGTTCGTAGGACCCGAGACGTGCCGTTCATCTGTCTCGACTGGGGAAGCCGGCCACGACAAGGTCGTTGACAGGACCTTGGGGTGCGGGATCATGGGTTGACAGGAACCGTGCCGACGACGACGACGACGACACACGCACCCATCGACGCAGGTTTTTCAAAGTCTGTCGGGAATTCATGCTGCCATATGGACGACGTGGCCGCTCCAGGCTACGAAGTTTGTGCAGACGAGCCCGTTCGGAAATTAGCGCTTACATTATGCTGGCCGGTCGTCGTCACGGGCTCCCTGGCGATCGTTCCTGGCTTGCACGGAAAGAGAGCCCTTGAACCACCATGCAACCCGCCCCCCCTGCGATGATCCAGGACTTTGTCAACGTGCAACGCGCAAGTCATGATTTTGTCCCCTTCCCGGCCAGGTGACTCTGGCCAAGTCACCAATTTATATGGGGGGGGATGTGCCCATGTCTCCACAAGCTGCTGTGTTGCGGAGCCTTGGATCCTACGCTAAGGGGTTGTTGTTGGTTTGTGAGTCGGTCGGATTTGCGTAAGCAGGGAAGCTTAAAATTTTCCAGCCAACTTTTCCGGTGTTGGTCGTGCCGGGAGCCGGAACGACCGCATTGGGGGCCGACGTGTCCGAATTGACAACCCCCTCCCCCCGGGCGTCAAGGTGTCCGTCACTGTCGCACAAACGCCGGGGAGATGGAGATGGGGATCTCTCATTTCGGGAGTCGAGGTCCGCGGCTACAACGTCGTAAGGCGATTGCGTACGTCCCCACGTCGCCTTTGTTAGCAGGTCCCTGCCCAATGATCCTATGCACAATCATGGGGAGCCCGGCCGAGATGAGTGCAATTCTTGCGAAGCAGAGAGTAAAGAAGAAAAAAAGAAAAAAAGAAAAAAAATACACAGCACTGTTCCGAGCGGATTGCAACGCCGCGGTGGAGGGCCGGGGAAACACGGCGTGTCCCCGTCACTCGGGGGCTATGTCCGGGCCTCGCCAGGATGCCAATTGTGGCGTGCGGTGGTATGGGACTCCAAGAGGGGAAAAAGAAGAAACTTTGAATCGGCGTGTGTGACGGATACCAAAGCGTGAACCCATGCAAGAAAGATGGCGATGCAGGCGACGCAGGCCGGCTTGCGGTAGGGGTCGAACCCTGACCAGTGACTCACGGCCGAAGGACGTCGCTCGACGCACCGACGCGAGCCGGCGCCAGTCCCGTCACTTCACCAGCACGTCAGGCAGACGACGGCAGGGAAGGATAAGCTCAAGCTCACGAGCTTTTGCAGGCCCAAACCAGTCGCCTAGCTCCGACATCCTGGACGTGGGAAAGGCTACGCAATGGTGTGCGGAACCCGCCCTTGTATCGCATCCGGCCGCCTGGTTGGACGGTTGGCCAGGGTGACGGCGGAGGGAGGGGTTCTAATTGGGACATGGGGGGACGTAGACGTGCTGCGTGTGCCCGCGTGTGCGGCCGGCATGGGATGGATTGGCATGTGTGGTTCTTTGCTTGGAAGCCGTGGCCCATGGATGCGTGGAAGGGAACACTCCTGGTTTGCGCCCGTTTTGTGGAATCCGCGCCATGGATTTGGCGGGAGGAGATGGATACATACAGGATACAGTGACATTGCACGCCATGGCGTCGGGGGGCGGTGCATCGCTCGTTGGACATATAAGGACTCGCGACGCCGGCCGGCAGCAATAGTCTCTCTTGGCCTGCGTCAGCAATCAATCACACTTCCAACAGCTCAATCAATACATCCAGTTGCACCACCTACAAAAAACAACACAAAGCCACTCATCGCGCATCAGACTTCATCACCACCGCCGCCGCCGCCAAAACGACCACTCCCATCGAACCCAACAACAGCAAGCCCGCCAAGATGGACAGAACCTCATACGCCCCCTCCACCTTCTCCGAGACCTCGACCGTCTGCTCCTTTGAGAAAGACCCAGAGGTCGTCTCCGAGTCCGCCGCCGCAGCGCCGAAAGAACGCCGCTCCATGAGGCAGCGGGTCAAGAGGGCGCTCCGCGACGTCGGCCACCCGCCCACCTACCGCTACGACCTCGAGCACGGCATCGAGACCCAAAGAACGGTCCCCGTCGGTCCCATGGGCTGCAACATCCTCAACATGCCGTCGCGCATGTAGGCCTAGACAAGTTACGCAGATCGAATCGGATCAATTTTTTTTTTGTCATGAGAGCCGGAGCGATACCAACGGCGCGGCGTTCTTATCATGGAGTTGAAACCGAGGATTCCCCACGGGGACCTTGATGGGTCGTTTTTTCTTTCTCTTGGGGATCCATCTCCTTTCGCAAGGCATGCACAACGAAGAAAAGAAAAAGAAGAAAAAAATCAACGGTCTCGTCTCTTATTTTCGCGCATCTCCGCTGAGCGATTCGGTGTCGGCAGAGACGGACCTTGGGGCCCAGGGAGCCTGCCGTGGGACAAGGGGCTGCAGCACCAACGGAGAGGGAGAGTCTTTATCTCGTTGCCTGAACAGGCGGCGCAAAATGGCTCGCCAAGCTGGATGATCACGGGAAAGAGAGGAGGGGGGTTGGACGCTGCTGATGCCGACGTCTTGCGGGCTGCCACGCTCCAAGGATTGGGTCGACACCGCGCTCAATTGTCTGGATCGATGGAAAGTTCCCTTGGAGAGAGATGTATGGCATATTGAAGGCATATCTAGATGGACGAATGTTCTTCCCATACGAATACCCAATTTGATTACCTGTTTGATCGATCGACTTCATGCTCCTGAATGACCTCGTGCCGTCGTCTTTTTGTTTGCGAGAGTGGCTAGAATATGTGCTCAACGCCGCTGCCTCGTCCGCGCAAATAATACACTGCAATAAGTTTCTCGCTTGACCGCCGGGGAACTCCAATCGATGCTTCCGCCTCGTCCGTATGTGGATCAGTTTCGAGAACATTGTCGAGGCAAAAACCGGAGGCCCCATAATTGCCGACTGCGTTCCGGGTACCGGATTTAGTGGGGCTTTCGGGCTATGGGCAAACGCCGGAGGTTCAATCGCGGCCCCCCGGCCACTGGCCAGATACTAACGAGCATGCCCGAGTTATCCACGTGGCAGCTTGCAAGAGAGTGCCTTCCACTTTTGACTCAAGTTGTTTGTGCGCTAATTGAGGACTGGAGCTGGGCCGATTAGCAGACCTAATGGCTTCAAGACACAACATGTTCGTTGAGTGTTGCGACACCACTGCGTGATGCATCGAGCAGCGTAATGCATTGTGTTTCCCACTGGTACCTGTCATGAACGAACGACTTGCGCGACTACCAACGTGTTTTTGCCTATCCCCCCTACCCTCAATGAATGTGCAGCTGGACCAACATCTTTCGCCAGCAGGGCCCACCGACCGCTTGCGAGAGAACCAGCACGAAGCTTCGTAGTGGCCATACAATGACGTCACAAGAACCATCCGATGTTGTTTTCTCCTTCTGGCCCAATGGCCAAGTGAACAGCACTGAAACACCTCGTTCCCCAGGGTCCTGGTGCGTGAGCGGCGCAGGGACAACGGTGGAGGACAAATCAGACGAATTTGGACGGGAATAGCACCAGGGATGAAGGGGCAGACTCCACACCCTACACCAGTCATTTGGCTTAGAAATCACGATATCGACGGCGCCGGGGCCGAAAGCTTTTGCCCATGATTATTCAGCAGATCGACCGCGGGTTGCGGCTTGATGCAGTTTGCACCTGTTGGTGACACGATCGTTGGAAGTTGCAAGCCGGCGGTGAGCCGGATACAAAAATGGACTGAGTGCCCCCCCCCCGTTGTTGGCGGCGTTGACGTCTTCAACTGCCTACCAGCCACCCCCTTCCCTTCGCTGCTTGAACAACGTACACGCGCTTTGACTTGTCCCATCTCATCACCCGCAAGCACAATCACAACGCGCAAGCCATGGTCAACATCCCAGAGACCCACAAGGCGGTAGCCACGCCCGCCAAGCGCGCGCCCCTCATCCTCATCGACCGGGAGACCAAGCTGCCCGGCGAGGGCGAGGTCCTCATCCAAAACCAGTGGACGGCCTCGAGCCCCCTGGACCTCCACCGCGCTGACGGCGGCCTCCTCTGCAACCACCCGGAGGTCATGGGCGGCGGCGGCGCGGCAGGCACCGTCGTCGCCGTCGGACCGGGCGTGGAGCGCCTCCAGGCCGGCGATCAGATCTTCACCTTTGCCTTCCACGACTTCAGCGAACGCGCCCACCAGGATTTCGCTACCGTGCCGGAGTACCTGGTCTCCAAGCTGCCGGCCAACGTCACGCCCCAAGAGGCCGTGACGGTGCCGACGAACCTGATCACCGTGTTCCACGCTGCGACGGCGGATCTGGGGTTGGAGCTGCCGTGGCCGAGGCCGGAGGGCTGGGAGCCGAAGCAGAAGGACGATGCGGTGCTGGTTTGGGGTGCGGCCAGCAGCGTGGGCGTGTATGCGGTGCAGGTGCTGCGGTACTGGGGATACCGGAACGTGCTGGCCGTGGCGAGCGAGAAGCATCACGCCTATCTCAGGGAGATCGGGGCCAAGGCGACGTTCAGTTACCGCGATGCCGACGTCGTGGAGAAGATTTTGAAGTTTGTCGGCCGGGAGGGCGTGCCGCTTGTGCTGGACTGCATTGGCTCCGTCCAAGGCACGCTGAGGCCGTTGACGAAGATTGCGCGCAAGGGGACCAAAGTCGCCATCATGCTCCCTGTCATCGTCCGGGATGCGACGGACGATGTTGAGCCCGAATATGAGATGGACGTGAACCGGGCCCTCGTCGGCGAGTGGGCCGAGGGCGTTGAGCTGCGCGGAGTGAGAACGCATTTCTACCTGAAGGTACGTCTGTCCTGACACACTGCCAAGCAAGAGGGAAGGTGAAGGCTGACTTGGCAACAGAATGAGTTCTTCAAGGAGAAGATGCAAAGGGAGATCGTGCCCACGCTCTTAGAGCAAGGCATCATCAAGCCGAACAAGCAAAAGATCGTCGAGGGTGCCACGATGCTGGAGCGGGCGCAAAAGGCGATTGAGTTGCTGAGGAAAAAGGATCCTAGCGGCGAGCGTCTGGTGTGGAGGGTGTCGGACCTGGAGCTGTAAAAACACGTTGTTATCGAGTACCCCGGCCAGAGTGAGTATCCAAACAGGATGAATCAATGAGGTCTTTAAATGCTTTTGACTTTGTTCCTGCTTTTGTAATCTGCCGACCATCTGCTGAAAGAAGCTCAAAACTCCGACCGTGGGGATGCCTCCTGACCAAAAACAAGAACGCCGATGAGTGGTCCTCCGCTGCGTCTCCTCCCACTCGGATATGTATATCAAAGCCCACAGCGCATTCAGACACACAACCAACCCCGTCACCAAAAGACTGCTCCCGGCCTATCTATTCCTTGCGGCCCTTCTTGGGCTTCTCGTCCGCGTCGCCCTTCTCTCCCTCGTCCTCGCTCGCGACGTCCCTGCTGCGCTTCAGACCCTTCATCTTGCGCGTCTGCAGCTCGCCGAGGTCCTGGCGACCGACGTGCACGCGACCCATCTTGTCACCCATGCCATCCGTCGTGATGTTCTTCTTGGTACGTTCTTCGGTGCCGCGGGGCTTCTTCATGGCCTCCTTGAGCATGGCTTCGTCGGGCTCGCGCATGCGGCCGACGCGGAAGTCCATCCGGGGGCCGATCTCGTTGACCTCGACGCGGGGCACCTTGGAGCCGCTGCGCTTGGTGCTGATGGTGTAGGCGCGGAGGCGGATGGCGGGCTTGGCGCCGGCGACGTCACCTTCGCCGGCGGTCGTGGGCTCGTCGGCGGTGATGGAGACGATCCACTGCAGGCCCTCGACGTCGATCTTGTCCGTCTGCTCGCCACGGAAGAAGTCGGTGAAGAAGCTACGGGCGTGGGTGTACTCGTTGGCGATGGGGCTGTCCCAGGCGGTGCCGGCGAAGACGAGCATGGGCTTGAGGCCAATGGGCACCTTCTTGCCCTTGAACTGGGCGAGGGTGCGGAAGGACTCCGGGTCGAGGTAGAGCTCGAGCATGTCGAGGACCTTGTGGCCAAAGGTGCGGATGAAGGTGAGGGCGTTGGGGCGCTTCTTGGAGGTGTGGCCGAAGACGAGGATGGAGGCGTCGTTCTTTTCCGAGAAGAACTCGAGCGAGTCGGCGTTGTCGAAGGGGTGGACGTCGTTCTTCTTCACGAAGCGCTTGGCCAGCGGCTGGCGCATCTGGTAGAGCTCATTCAGGGCATCTTGTGTCACTTGCGAGCACGATGTGCCGCGGAGGAAGAGCGCCGTCTTGGGGTTTTCTCTGCGGGCGGTGCGCCGTTAGCTTGCGATCATCTCCGGGCGGGAAGTTTCACTCGTGAGAATGGTGGAGGACGTACTGGGCCTTGGGCTCGCGCTTCTCGAGGGCACGCTTGGAGCGCGCATTGCGGGGTTTTCTGTGAAGCGCATGTTAGCTTCGGGTTATCAATTGCGCATCGTATGCTGGGCGCGGCTTACATTTGACGAAGCATTGTGCCGGTGGTCGATTTGTCTGTGTCGTCCGTCGGATTTGGTGTGGATGGCTGGGATACGAACTGAACTGCGTCTGGAGTTGAGAAGCCCGTTCAAAAAAATTGCTTATCGTTATCAGAGCGGCAAGCCGAGTTCTTATCACTGCCCCGCGGCGCATTGGAAGCTCCCAGCTGGTGTCAGCTGGTACGAGCTTCCAAGTGGGGCGTCGTGTTATGCTTTCCATCGTCTGTGATCATCTCACTCTCGGTATATTATTTTCGTATGCCAGTGATAGCCCCTTACTTTTCTATCTGTTTCGTACCGTAGAATACTTCTACACATTAGCTTTGTTCCGAGACTTCCGACGATATAAACCGGCTTCATCAAGTGACAACCTCAGACCAGCATGATCAACCCGGCCTCCCGGCGTCTGGATGGATTGGCTGCTAGACTGGTGCAACTAGGCGCTGAGCAGACATGAAACCGAATATCATCCAAGAGTCTTTTCTGGTGAGTATGATTCTATTAAGTAATTACATACGACTCAATGATCAACCTCCGATCTCTCTATAGGGAGGTGGTGTGGCTTCAAGCACTGAATATATTTTTTGTCTCCCAGGGCCGACGATGCGAGTCTCGTCCCCCTTCGACTTCTTGTTATCCAATCTCTCCAAACCTTACCGTACACTCCGGTACTCAAGTTTCCCCCGTCGGCTTGGCCAAAGTAAGATGAAGCCAGTTGGTCACGTGCGTGTCGCCACTGGGATACGGTAAGTTTTCTTATCCAAGACTGTCGTCCGACAAGCGACTGAACAAAGCGGCCGAGAGTTTCGTGATGTCAATAACAGACCTAAGGGTCATCTAGCAATCGAGTCGTGTTCAATAATCCCTCGGCCACTGTTGTATTACAGGTACAGCACTCGAAACTTGACCGGCACCTGATAGCTTCTCGAGAAGAATAGTGGTATGCCGTTCAGGCCTCTCCTGTCCCAACGCCCGCTTGTTGTCAACTTATACTTAATAAATACAGTAACCTTGCATTTTCAATAGAAATATCTGGTCACAACTAGTCGGAGGTAACGATCATCAATTCGTCAACTCGTACAACTGACTAACAACACCAACGCCCTCCCTCGAATACAGTGCCAGGAAATGCGTCGGATCGCGATTGAATAGCCCAGGCCAGCGCACCTGCGCGGGTCCTGTCACGACGCTGCTGCTCCATGTCTTTCCGCCGTTGACGCTCGTGATGACCTTTATCTCGGCAAAGTCGTACCCGTAGCCGTTGTCGGCGTCTTCGTTGGTCATGAAGCTTGCCACCAGCGTGCCCCAGACGTTGTACACCTGCGGCGCGCCCGAGATCTTGCCGTTGCGCGCGCTGTATAGGCCACCGCGCTCCCTCCAGGTGTAGCCGTCGTCGTGGGAGAGGACGCAGTCGACATTAAACCGGCCGCCGGTTGTGTGCTCGAAGACGGCGCTGCAGGATCGCAAAGTAAGCTCTGGCCGGTAATGGAGGTTGAAGGAGTGTCACCTACATCAAGTTACCGTTGTTGTCGACGGGGGCGACGCCAACCATACCATCACGGGAAAGGCGATCTCCACCAGAGACGGCACCCAACGAGACCAGGTCTGGCCGCCATCCTTGGAGTATTTCATGAAGTTGTCCTGGTCAGCAGCCGAGTTATCGGCCGAGTAGTAACACTGCAGGATACCGTCTCTGGTCAAACGCAGGTACGGCTCCCACAATCCGTTCACCCCGTTCGATACATGCTCTTCGACGGTAGATAGATACCTGAAGGTCTTTCCGCTATCATCAGAGTACGAGACAGAAATGCGGAAGTATGTGTACTGCCAGTCAGCCCCGTGCGGTCGCAATCTCGCCGCGGAAGACCTCGCCGATGCGCTGCCATGACTGGGCGCCGTCGGTGGATCGAACGACGCGAAGGATCTTGGTGGGCCCCTCCGTTGCAGCGTAGCCTCCTACGAGGCTTCCGTCGTTCATGAAGCTGACGCGGATGTGATCACCGTTCGGATCGATGACGACGGGGTCACCGGCGCGGACGACTCGGCCTGGAAGGCGCTTGTCGAGGGAGACTGGAGTGTTGGCGCCGAGACCGGCGAGGGCCAGAGTTGCGATGAGGATCTTTCCCAAGTTGAGCATTGTGGCTGTCTCTGGTTGCCCTCAAGTTTGAAATAAACACTTCACTGGGCTATATTCAGTATTTAAGTGCTTTCAGTGATCAACATTGGTGCCGCATATATCACTTCCTAGCTCACTGCCTTCCGCTGGCAAGCGACTTTCTTAGTGGATTAGACCATGGATGTTCAGGAGTTGAACACTTTGAAATGTCTATCAATGGGACCTTTTCCGCGTGTGGCCGTAAGTTATCATACGTTATACAAATCCAAAGTTTTCCGCAACACCCCTACGAATCTACAACACTGTAACGGTGTGCCTAGATATGGCCTACATATATCGCCAGGTGCTCGACTTTGGGAAATAAATTCCGCTCTCATTATCAGGTGTAGTCTAATTGGAGACAGCTTTATAAAGCAGCGCCTTAAGGTGCAAGGCTGTGGTTCATTTGGTCCCCGCCAAAGATCTCGCCGTCAAATCCTCGAAATGATGTTATCGTAAGCTAGTGGCGAAGTCAGCAGCGCCCGGCCATACTGTAAGAACTCCTTTTTCGAGAAAATTGGGCCTGCTACGTCTAAACTTTTGCGTCATGGTCGATGTTCCCCGGCTGGCTAAGCAAAGGATGATAAAGCGGAAGCCAACATGTATCTCCAGATGCCAGGATGGCTAGAATCCAAGTGTGTGCACCGTCGGTATGCACCCGGTGCCCCCATCGCCACCCTCGTTCCCACCGGAGAAGGGACGGCAAGAATCCTCCGAAGAGAGCGCCATACAAAGTGAAATCTGAACATCCCCTTCGCTACCAAATGCCGAGAGAATAACAACAAATGGTTGGATGACACAAGGCGAGAAGTTGAGAGGGAGCTAGGAGGAATGAAGATGTTTGTCCTGCTTCCTAGAAAATGCCAGAGGACCCGTGGAAGCCGGTCCTCAACCCAAAGTCCCAAGTTAAAGCACGCGCTTGTTGTGTTGACGGGAATAAGGATATCGGGCAGGGCCGGCGGTACCCCAAGAGCTTCCGGCCGACGGGATACAATGACCCGACGGACACGGAGCAAACGAGAGGGTGAGGCAACATCAAGCCGGACCGGCCCGCTGTAATTTACCGTCAGCGACGCTTGGAGTTAGGTACGAAAACGGGCCTCGTCTTCCCGCTATCGTCCATCGCTAGATTGTATCGACCCAGGCAACTCCACACTGTGACCGTCTTCGATGAAAGCTTGGTGTGATGTATCCTCACAATTCTAAAAAGAACTACCACGGTCCGAATTTCCCATCTAAACAGGTCATTCGTGCTCAACGTAGAGCTTATCTTGACCAGCTCAAGTGAGCTCTCGGAATGTGGATCTCCCCTGAGACGACGCGGTTGTGCCCGAAGGATCTGATCCAGTTCGCCTAAAATGGACTTTCGCCGTCCTTGCTCCTCCCAACACGTTTCTTATAAGTTGAGCCGAACCTTCGACTTCTGACTAGTCATCTCCACCCATTCCGGTCGAAGTTCAATCTCATTCACCATGGGCTTCATATTGCAAACCAGCATCATCTTCGCCGTCATCCTCGGCGTGGCCTTGCAGCTCGTGCTCAAGGACCCCATCTGGCTGGCCTTCGGCATCGGCAAGACGTTCCAGCCTCTGTCCGAGTTCCCGTATTCGTGTCGCCGCATCGAGGACCCGCGGCTGCAGGCATGCGAGGACATGTGGCTGTCCGAGGCCACGCGCCAGCTGTTCCTTGCCTGCTCCGACCCTCTGTCTCGCCAACAGTGGATGCCCAAGTACGTCTTCCGTCGAACCCCTCCTCCGCACTGGCTCCGGGCCGCCGGCACCGGAGACTAACCGGTACGCAGCGCCCACAATTTCAACGCTTCGGGCCGCTCCACTCGGGATGCCGTCGTTGCCTTGGACATTGACAGCCCCAAGGGCGGTGCGTTCGAGTTCCGTACGCTGTCCACTCCCGGCTTTTCTGGCACAGCCGGCGATGGCCTGCTTCAGCTTGTGGGGTTGACGGGGATTGATTCACCGGAAGGCGACAAGGTTGAGCTCCTTTTGGTGAACAATCGGCCTTCTGTTGACCCTGTCACTGGCGAATTCCTCGACCAGGCCAAGGTGGGCGCCAACTCCACGATTGAGGTATTCGAAACCGGTCCTCAAGCGGTGGGAATGAAGCACATCCGCACCTTTGCTGGTGCTAACGTCTCAACCCCCAACAACATTGCGGCACTGTCTAGCAAGGCTTTCTACTTCACGAACGACAAAGGCGCTAACAAGGTTGGCTTGGTAAGGCTGTTCTCAGCAGCCCACAGATCAACTTCTATGCGACTGACACATGCCAGAAATCTCTCATCAGCCCCTTGCTGGGCCAAGGCGACATCTCGTTCTGCTCCGCCTCGTCGGGATGCAAACGCGTCTCCGAGCGCCACCGGTACCCCAATGGCCTCGTCCGCGGCCGCGACGGCCTCATCTACGTCCCGAGCGCCATGGCGGGCGGCGTTCAAGTGTACAAGGTCCTCCCCGAGGACGACAGACTGCAAAAGGTAGCGGAAATCCCCGTGCCGTATTCCATCGACAACCTGTCGGTAGACGGCAAGGGTGACATCTACGCGGCCGTGTTCCCACGGGGGATCGAGATCCTGCAGGCGGCCAAGGACCCGCTCAACATAAGTCCCAAAAGTGCCGCTGTGCGCATCCGCAAGGAGGGCGAGGGCGAGGGCGTCTACGTGTGGGAGAAGGTCATCGAGGATGGAGCGGGTGAGGTGTTGCCGGGGTCTACCGTGGTTGTCCACGATGCGAAGACGGGAAGACTGTTCTTTGGTGGTGAGTGCGCTTTTGTCTCACTTGGTTTACGCATGGCTGACTTTGATTTACAGGTGTGGTGTCGCCGTTTATCGCAGTCTGCGAGCCGAAGCACTGAGGCCGAGCTGCGTGTTTTTCAATCACATAATGCTCGACGATACGCAATCACTAAACAGGGGAAGTTGGTGTCCAAGCAGACCCGACCCGAGGGGGTTGATTCGTGCAATTGTATGAATATCGTGACATTTTTCACATTATTTCGCTTTCAGCTGAAGCGCTCGTCGATGGTTGCTGTACGGACGATTGCATTCTACGATGGATCTGTGCACCGTAAGGCGTTGCAACTCACATGCTGTGGTAACAATAGTGGGCTCTGTGCCATGTCCCATTTCGGTGGTATCAGCGTCGGGCAGATTCACATGGAATTTCATCCCACGTGGGACACACCGAGACACTGACTCTGACAACATTTCCAAAAGTAGGGACTCTTCAGAAGACTCGGTCAGCTTATGCACTTCTCAAAAGGCACAATCTCCTAGAACGAGAGGAAATTCAAAAGACAAACACAAAACTTCCATGCCATCTCATCTTCGGGACAACTCACAGTGCTGAGCGACACCTGATTGTCTCGATGCTGTCCTGTCACAATTCGCATCGCCCGTCACATGCCAAAAAAGCAGCACCAAGACTTTCCCCAGACGGGCATTCCCTGGAGGGATTAGCGGCGCGCCGGCCCTGCGTCATAGGGGCATGTGGGGGAGCTGGGGCTGGGGGAGTTCACTGTGCTCTGAACCGAACCGGGCCCCAGTGTCGTGCTGCAGCGTGACTCGCCAGAGCCGAAGCCGTCCAAGAGTCTGGGACCGAGGTACCGTCGTCCACGTCCTGCAGCAGACAATCGACCACGTCCACATCGACCACTTCCTCTCCCCGAAATACCCAGTGCCGTCCGCACCTCACACACACTTCCGTTCCCCTTTCCCCCCGGTCCCAGTTCCCGTTTCCCCGTTCGTAGACACAACATCGCTGCCGCTCTTTTACCGTGCCTCTCTCGAATCTGTTGCGACCCTCATGCGCTGAGCGGAAGTAGGTCAATTGAGAGCGACTCCATCGTCGCAACCACTTCGGAGCGACCTGCAATTGCCGAGGCTAGCCACAACAACTACACCCCTTCGCCGCCACAATGTCGCTCGCCGCTCTCGATGGCCTCAAGGTAGGCCCGCTGCCGTTTGAACAGCACTGTCAAAAGGCCCGCGAAGACTGACGCGCATCCAGGCCGCAATCGAGCGCATCATCCTCGACCCGAAGTACCATGACCTCCTCGCCGTCGTCAAAGGCGCCCGCAATGGAGCAGTCTACGGCGCAAAAGTTCGCTTCCCTCATGCGCTTGTGTACGTAGCGACAACCACCCCGAAACCTCTGTCTACCCGCCATTGCTGACTCCTGGACCATGACAGCATGATCTTCCTGTTCCGCTCGGGAACGTACGTCCACCCTTGCTCCCAGCACAAGACTGTTGTCAGCCGCTAACACAATCCTCTGACAGATTCCGCCAAAAGGCCGGCCTCGTCTTCCGTGCGACCCGAACCCACGCGCGCAACCTCGCCAAGTTCGCGACGATCTACAAGTTCACAATGTACCTCCTCAAGAACTACGGCCCCACGCCGGGCAAGGAAGGGCCCTACGATGCCTTCTTCGCCGGCCTGTTGGGCGGCTACGTCGTCTTCGGCGGCCGCTCCCCGCGCAGTGGCAAGATCTCGAGCGTCAACCAGCAGATCGTCATCTACGTCTTTGCGCGCGTCGTCCTGGCCCTCGCCCGCCTCGCCGTCACCCCCGGCAAGGGCCTGCCCCTCGTCAGCCGCGAGGACCTCTCGACCAAAATCAGCTACTACGCCTGGCCTGTCTTCGCCAGCACGAGCTGGGCCATGGTCATGTATCTCTTCCGCCAGCACCCGTCCGACCTGCAGCCCAGCTTGCGCAGCAGTATGACGTATATTTACCAGCAGAGCAGCGAGTGGGACTCGCTGCGCAACTTCATCTGGCATAACAAATAGACGACCTGCTGTGGGAGGTGTGTCATTTTGGCCGCGTGTATCATCAGATGACTGGCGTTTGGTGCTTTGGATATCGGGGTCGGCTTATTTTCTACGACAAGGTAAATGGACGACGGTACGCATTTTGGGGGATCTTGGTTCCATTTTACAGCCTCACGACATGGCATTATAGACCAGTCTATCGACCATATACAACAATGAATTTGAGTACAGGTATTTTCGAGATCACGACTCAGGCGTCGTACATGTCTGTATTCTTGCTTTACAAGATCCACAATCTCGTTACTAGGTCGCATGTCACCTGGCTCATGTCGTGATGGCTCCCTGGTCTGCGTCTTGGTGACCTCTTTACTTATCCACCGTCCGCTGGTTGAACATTAGTTGCACGCCATTAGGGGTCTTTGAATGCCGATTCATCCACGAATCTAGCAGTGCGGCCCACGGCGTTGGGGATCTCCCTGTCCCTTCCTGCTTATACATCGGCGCATTGCATACATCCAGCGAGCGCATTGCAGTTCAGCCACACGCTCCTTCCCACGACTGAGATACTTCTTCTTGTAAATCAAACGGTGTTCCGATTTCTCCAAATCGCAACACCGCAAGATTGTTGACAGTGTGAAATCTCTAACATAGGCTCGGCATAAGACGGCGTAGTACCGACTGTGATGAATACCAACAAACCGCTCCATGTCCACCGCGGGGCTGGACGCGCCGCGCGTGCAGAGGGTGGATCGGAGGGAGAAGAAGTTCCCTTTTGGGTTGTCGCGGAAGCCGGACCTGACGATGGAGAAGTGGATGCGGTCACTACTGTCCTCCAGGGGCCCCGCTGCTGTAGACGACCAGGCGGAGCATGGCACCGGAGCAGGACGAGGATAATCTTGTGACGGTGGGTGCTGGTAATAAAGCAGGCGTCGTTGCCTTGTTATCATGGAGGTAGGGAAGAGGGCGGAGCAGATCGCAAGGTACATAGGCGGCTAGGGCGAGGAGAGGAATAAGGATGGTGTAAGAAGCCAAAAGGGGGGTAGGAAAGCTCTGGTTACAGCAATTAGGGCATCAGAACTGCTGAGAGCGGTCTAGGACTCCAGAAGGGAGCGAGCGAGCTACCTCGTGGGAGACATTGCTTGTCGAGTACTTCAGTCACTCGTTTCGAATTTCTTGATCGTCTGTGCAGTAGGGCATAACGAAGGGGTTTCCCTACTCCCAGAACATGGCTTTTGGGAACGAAGCCATCGTGAGATTGATCCCACTGCATAATCGGGGTTGGCAGATGCAGGTTGCGTCAGGCAGCATGAACTCCATTGACGTCCCCTTGCAGGTCTCAGGGACCGCCGTCGACCATCGTGGCGCACGTGGCTGGATACACCCCTGCCCATCCGTTAGGAGATAACGAGCGCCACATCGGGGCTAATCGCCGACGACATGGATCCCAGATCCCGGGCCGGCAGCGGTGGAATCGACCAAAGCCCGCGGCAGGGGTTCCCACTTACGAATCAAGCCGAATCGCCTGCCCATCGCCGACGCGCTTGGTCTTACGTACAGAAACCTGCAAAACGCCCCCGGCAACGCCTAGACCTATCGTCCGATCGCCTACCCAGGCAGCTAATGCGTCGCTTCTAGTCCATTTGTCGACGGCGGGTTTCCTTTTCGGTGCAGCAGTTGGGGGGGGTTTTCAAGTTCCGGGCTTGTGGGCCTCTTTCCATCGTTCTCAACGTCGTACTTATCATCTGCAAGCTGCAAGCCATGCGACGGATCATCCTCCTTCTTGGCCTTGTTATTCCCGGCGAAAAGCCGGACTCGGTACGATGACCGAAGAAAAGAGTGGAGATCCCGTCCCTTGGAATCAATCGCCGGGCCGTCACTGTCGGCCTCGTGGCATTTCTCAGCACGTCAGAACTTTCCTCCGGCATTAAAGTTGATGTCCCTGGGCGCCACTACCGAACCCTCAAAACTCAATGGGAGGGATGGGGGCAAGACGGACCTCCTCCATTGGATCCCAGGACCTTGTTGTCTCCAACGTCATTCCCGTTCCCTCCTTGCAGCACAGCGACCCCCTCCCCCCCACTCATCTCTATCCACGGACCCGTCTCGTTGCCTCGCAGTTTCTAGTAGGTGTACTGAACATCGTACTATCGGATTTCTAAGCAATGCAGAAAACTTCGTCTGCCGACGTGGCTGCTTGAGGTCCGGGCTCTCAACCCGCTTTTGGCAATCTTGGGCCTCAGCCCGCCACCTTGATTCGCTGTGTCAAGGTTCTCTCCAGTCGACGGCCTTCGGCCCAGGAGGCACCGCTGCGGAGCCTCAGTTCCGACAGAGCCTAGTGGCTCTGTCTTCGTTCGAGAAGTCTTCTTTGCCCAGGAACCCGCGAGTAGCGCTCGGGCTACCGCGTGGCTGCCACCGCCCTGGCCCGTGGAGCACGACAGCGAACCCGGCTTCGGTTTCACCGCTCGGAGGGTGAGAAGGCGAGGGCTTCGCTGAGAAACAGACGGCAGGGCGAGAGGACCCGCTCTCCGAGTTGTCGCCGTGGACGACGGAGGGGACTCCATTTCTAAGCCGTACAGGAGGGAAAAGTCTTCACCTCATGGAACGCCAAACTCATGCGGGTAAATCTTGCTGTGGGGGGTTGCCAAGGGCCTCGTACTATAGGTCCCTAGTGGGGCTCTCCAGATGATTCCACGACGATGCCCGCGGGTGGGCTCGTGTACGACTTATACCAAATCATGAGAATACAAATACCCTCGAGATGCCCGCTTCGATTGAGGAATCGCTCACACTTAGACTCGACAACCTCTACATATAAACCCCTGGGATACCATCTCTCATACGTTTCAATCCGTTACTGTTGCTCTTCTAGATACCCCTCAACTTATATACACAACCCCTTCTCAAAACACTCACAATGGCCGCCGAGAACACGAAGCTTTTCCAGCCTCTCAAGGCCGGCAAGATGGACCTCGCCCACCGCGTCGTCATGGCCCCCCTCACCCGCTACCGCGCCGACGATGACAGCGTGCCCCTGCCCATCGTCTCCCAATACTACGCCGACCGCGCCTCGACCCCGGGCACCCTCATCATCACCGAGGCCACCGCCATCTCCCCCGCCGACGTCGGCGACCTTGACCTCCCCGACTTCTCCACCCCGGCCCAGATCGCCGCCTGGAAGAACGTCTTCGACGCCATCCACGCCAAGGGCAGCTACGTCTTCCAGCAGCTCTGGTCCCTCGGCCGCGCTGCCGACCCCGCCTTCGTCAAGGGCCGCGGCTACAAGTACTGCTCTTCTTCCGATCTTCAGATGACCGGCCGTCCCTGCCCCCCTGAGGCCCTCACCGAGGAGGAGATCTGGGAGAAGATCAACAACTGGCGCGTGGCCGCGCGCAACGTTGTCGCCGCCGGAGGTGATGGTGTCGAGATCCACGGCGCCCACGGCTACCTCGTCGACCAGTTCACCCGGGACTCGGTCAACAAGCGCACCGACAAGTGGGGCGGCTCCGTCGAGAACCGCGCGCGCTTCCTGCTTGAGATCATTAAGGCCGTCGTCGACGAGATCGGCGCCGACCGCGTCGCTCTCCGCCTGAGCCCCTTCGCCACCTTCCAGGAGTCATACTCCTCCGACACCTGGGAGCAGACGAGCTACATCGTCCGCGAGATCAAGAAGGCCGGCTACAAGCTCGCCTACCTGTCTCTCGTCGAGGCCGTCGGCAACCCCGTCAACCTGGGCATCGTCCCCCGCCAGCCCACCGATGACGTCCAGCCCTTCGCCGAGGACCGCCCCCAGACCCTGGACTTCATCCTCGAGGAGTGGGACAACCTTTCCCCTGTCGTCGTTGCTGGTGGCTACCTCGGTGACAGCGCGCGCTGGGCCGTCGACGAGCGCTACGCCAAGTGGGACGTCGCCGTCGCCTTCGGCCGCTACTTCATCTCCAACCCGGACCTCGTCTTCCGTGTCAAGAAGTGCATCCCCTTCACCCCCTACGACCGCACCACCTTCTACAAGAAGAAGAGCAACGACGGCTACAACACGTACGAGTTCAGCGAGGAGTACGTCAAGGCTCACGGTGCCAACGGTTCCGCTTAGAGGAACAATGAAAAGAAAGTGGCGGGATAATAGAAGTCGACACCGGGCATTTTTGCATAGCAATGGAGTTTGGGCATATCATGATGGATCTATGAGGGTCATATAGACATACATAAATGCATTTTTATTATATCTGTACTTCGGAATGATTGATGGCATTTGCGTGACGAGCCGTATTGATATGGACTTCCCTCAAGACCGCGTTGCACTTCCGTGCGTTTCTCTGGAGATCAACCAACTGTTAGTGATCCACCGCAATGTAGGACACTGCCCCCTCAATGAGTATTTTTTGAAGTGCGAACGGCGTATACGTGCAATAGAGACTTCGCTTATTGGGGGGCTGCTGAGATCATAGCTACGGGTGATATACGTACTGAGGTCGAAACCAGTATTGAGGTAGCAAGGCAAGCACGGACAGGCTGCCATCACACCCCGGGGGTTCTCGGTGCTTTGAAAAGTTTGGCAGTCGAGACGTTGTGGGATATTCTCAGACGTTTCCAAGACTTTTTCTAACCCATTATATACTCTGTTCCCGCCATCCCCGTCCTTTTAACCTGGAGTAAGACATTGACAACGCCAGATGACGGGTGATAATCTGACGCCCACAGATTGGGGAAATATTTACTCTCTTCCAAACAGACCCCCCTGTCACTTTCAAAGATCAAGAATTGCCAGTATGGCGGTAATGAAGATCGTAGACTAGCTTCGCCGTGTTTGTGCCTTGCCTGCCCGCGTCTATGGCTGTGTCTTGCGGCGTTTCTCGGTCTAGCCAAAGTAAATAGCTCAACCGCGACTGGCAACTCAGCCACAAAGAAAACCATAACATTGCAGAGATAAATGGATAGTCTCAGGCTGTTCGCTCAAGATAATGACGAAAGACTATCGGCTCAATCTGATCCTTGAGGAGGGCAGTTGAACCACAGACCCTTCTCACCACAGAGCCCAGAAAACGTATGAATAACACAGTGGTAGCTAAATTGTCCCAACTAACACTGATGGGTGAAAGGTCAAATAGGAAAGTCGGCGGATACGGAACACAAGCCCATAATGGAAGAAATGATAAGACCTACCAAAATAATTCGAGCATGACACACGGGCATCTTAAGGGTTACCAAACACGAAAACCGAGGTTGTCGTCCGAGCTGAGGCTAGGAATCCACACCCATAACATTGCAATGGGGGAAGTATCCATGACACCCCCGTATAGTTTTGGTACCCATGAGGGAAAAGACAGGGAAGGCTTCATATTCAACGACGGCATCTTCTGATTAGAGGACAATACAAGTTTGGTGTTGTATACATGTTTCTGAGTACTGTCGTACGGTTCTCTGCCATGCTCGCTGCCTGGTCTGTCAGTCAATCAATCTTTCAAGACGCGAGCGGAATGAGCTCAGTGAACTTCAGGCATCGTTTCGTATCCCGGCTGAGTCTACTCAGCTGGGAGTGTGACCGCAACTTGTTCTCAGAGTGATCCGTTTCCTGGTATGTTAGTTTCACCATGCTGGGTGTGTGGGAAGCCAGAATGATAAGACGGCTGCATTAATTTCGACCCAAATCAACGTTTCCGTAAGACTGCTTGCTTTTGCCTCATGGTGCCTTACACAGGCAAACAGCCCGTGCCCTAACAGTCGAAACTGTTGCTTTAGGTGGGCTCTTACATTACGATGATCTTGAGAAACCAAAAGAACAATCGCCCGATGAAATTTGTGTTTTGCTGAGAAACACAAACTGGCGTACAGACTTCAACACGGCGTAGGGAGTCCTAACCCATTCATAATGACACATGATTGCGCTTCGGATTCTCTCGATAGCCAAGGGACCTCATAAAGTAGCGTCAAAATCGTTGGAAAGGAGCGAACTCGGCTAAGAAAAAATAACTGTTGATTGGCGACGTAGCGTTGTCGAGTCTATGCAGAATTGAGCAAGAATTAGATGAACCGAGGACCCAACGCCTTGTCGCCTTTCCTCCACATAGTCGACGCGTAACAATCTCGCAGGTTTTTTTCTCTCTGAACCAAGCTTTCGCTATTGGACCTGTAACATCATACCGCTTTCGGACCCACGTTGCTGAATGAAGTCAGGTATATGCCGCTGAAACAGGATCGTGGTCCTCGACACCAGCCAGATGTCATTAAGGATGAGTCAAAGGATGAGACAGCTCAAAGTCCCATTTGATAGTAAACTCGGGGACGTTGGAAATGAATGGCGGAATAAGGCTTAGGGACGAGGTCGACTGTGCGTTCACATACGAAATGTCCTACTAGTGCAAAAACAGACCAATGAGCACAGGAAAACTAGAACGGCCGCTGAACTGTGAAAAAATCTGAGCCATTATACTGGGTTCCAGCCAGTAAGAACTTTGAGCTTGCCAGCCGGGCTCGAATGAGCAGTACCCTGCAACAACCCGTCGCTGCTTGAGAAGTGACGCCAACCATTTCATACGACTAGGAATGCCGGAGCATCACCAAACTCTCACGAGACTGCATTCTGTCTAGGCACAAATGGGAATCTTGTTTCATCTACCTAGGTTCAAGTTGATGTTGTCAATCTAAGGCATCCACCCAAGCCCCTTTTTCTTGTTTGCCATAACTCCAGACGCCAATAACGATGTAGTGCCTTTCTTAAGAGCACCCTGGACACCTCTATCGTGGCTTAAACAAGCAAAACACCGTTCACACAACCATCGTTCTCAGCTAGATAAAGTTAGCGGAAGTCTCCGTTTCAGGTGATTGATGGGCTTTTCGTACGGTTATTCGTGATTTGGCAGTAGCGTCCCCATACAACCTTTCCAGCGGTTGTCGTGAGACCCAACTCACTGACATTGACCTCGATAATGGTACCCTTGGTCTGCGACGAAGATGTGAGCAAAAAGTCTGGATGTTCAGAAAGTACCATCGTAACATACCAAAACTCCAAGGTTGGTATACAACGGGTTCTGAGGGTTCTTCTTTACGCCAATGATGGGCAGCTTGACTGTGACTCCGAGTTCAGGATGCGTGACGTGAGCATGCTTATATCTCAGTCCCATTGGGCGAATGAAACTGTGTTGAGAAAGAAACACCATTAGCAAAAAGCGTTTTTATCGGGAGAGGGGGGTTAGCATACCGCTCGTGTTTCGGGTCTCTTCGCGTGAAATTGGGTCCGACGAAAGTGGGCTTGGTGATCTGAACCCAACGTCAGTAAGAGCTTCTCGGCATGTTGCCAGACCAATCGTAACCATACCATGCGCTTCCAGGACTTCTTGTGTGTCTTCTTGCCGGTGGAGATGACCTTGAACATCTCCTCCTCACTGATACCCTTGACCTTGGGCAGAGGCACAGCAAACTACCACACCGTCAGCAATGGCCCAACGTCCCCAAAATACGCGGAATCCCATACTCTTGCCGCCTTCTCGGCACGCTTGTTCTTGATCTGCGACGAGATTGCCTTGGCGTTGTTCGGGTTGCTTCGGTCGAGCAGGTAGGCGGGCATGGGCTCGCTGGGCTCCTTCTCGTCGTTCGTCTTGATGTTGCGTTCCTCGTGAGCCTTAATCTGCTTGCGCATCTGGATCTTCTCGTTGTGGCGCTTCTTCGCGTGGAGCTTGGCCCGGAGGCCGCGCAGGTTCTGCGCATCCTTGGAGGCCTTGTGACCCTCACGCGCCTCCTTCTTGCGAGCTCTCTCTTCGTGGTCCAAACGTCTTCCGTGGAGCTTCCTCCATCTCTCCATGTATTCGTTCTGGGGCTGTAGTAATTGTCAGACATCATGTCGTTCGAAACGAAGACGCATTTGGCATATGCAAGAGCCAGGCGGGCGTACCATCTTGGCTGATTTGCGCTCGTAGCGACTTGGCGGTTATTGAGTTTTGGTGTAGTCGGTACTGATTTTGACGAAGCTGTGGCGGCTCGTCAGGTCGTCTTTCGTTGCCGGCGACGAAGGTGTTGAGATTCGTCAAAGGTAGTTGTTGTCAACGAAGCTACAGTGCATGGAGGTTCGTCAAAAGTGGCGGGTCAAAAAAAGTTCCCATCACTATCGATACCGCAACGAGTGGAGTAAAAGGACCCTCCAAAAATTCCCTGCGCGCGAGTTCCCCCCTGCCCTGCTAAGCTGGAACAACAGTTTATCCGCCACCACCCCAGAGGAATGGGCGACGCTCTATCCGAACTTTTTTGAAGCTTCAACGTTCCGCTCTGGGTGCTTGTTCGCGCGGAAAGCCAGGGAAAAGCCAATTTCGACGAACGAGGATAAAACATTTGGTCCACGGCCATACGAAGAAAACCTTCAGGTCCAATTGTTGTCTCTGCATCGCGAGCGATAGACTATCAACCTCTGAAAATGAGTCGATCGCTGCTGCGCTCCGTCCTGGAGCTCAGGACGCCAATCACCCGCCTCCCGCCGACCTTCCTTCTCCCGATCCACGCCCGGCGGTTCAACTCCACGGCGCCAATCATCGAGCCCACCGCCCACGACGTCCCCCCCGTCGCGCCCTCAGACGCTGCAGCAAAGCCCTCAATAGCACAGCAGGCCCAGGGAGTCGCCGCGAAGACCGCGACACCGTCCGCGACGACCACGCCGATCTCCGAATCTGTGCAGGCCGTCCTCCCCTTTCTGGCCGCCCAGCCCAACCATTACATCACCTTCCATATCCACGGACGCCCGTACCTCGTCCAGCCCGGTGACAGTGTACGCCTGCCCTTCAAGATGCCCGGCGTTGTGCCCGGCGACGTCCTCCGCCTAAACCGCGCCTCCGTCATTGGCAGCAGAGACTACACTCTCAAGGGCGCGCCCTTCATCGATGAGCGCGTGTTTGAGTGCCGCGCCGTCGTGACCGGTACCGAGAGCGAGCCCATGCGGCTCAAGACCAAGACGAAGAGGAGGCAGAGAAGGGTGAAGACAGTCAAGAGCAAGCACCGCTTCACAACATTGACCATCAGTGAACTGAAGATCAACGGGCCTGAGGAGATTGAAGCTTGATTCGAGCATGCTGGTTAGGGATATTCAGGATTGTTCGAGTATGAAAGAGGTGTACAAAGTCATGGGAACCAGACGATTCCTTGTACTAGTGTTGTCCCCTGGTAGGGGCTGTATCAATAGGCAAACGAAAAACATTTTTACGTTATGCAAGCTTTCGCCGTTGTGTAGTAGCTGAAATTGTTTGAAACCGGATGGCTCAAGTTTAAATTGAAATAGACGCCGTGTCTATGCCAACGCCTCCAAAACGTGCGCAGCCGTAATCAGCGGCCGAGGCCTTGGGAGATATATTGAAAGCATGCGATGGAAAACAAAAATGGGGAAAAAAAGCTGCCCTAAACAGCTGAACAAGAAGTAAGACCAACCCGTCCAAGAAACTCCAAGCTATGAATATTGCCCATGACCATTAAACCAAGGTGAGGTTGCCCATGACGCCCTTTTCCTACAGCTTTCCAACATCAACGCCTGTTTTTCGTCATCTATTTGAATTCGTTGCTTTCTTTACGCTTGACCAGTAGGCTGATGGCCAGACCGACATGGCCTCAGTCTCAGTCGGCATGCGTTCCCGACATCTTGTAACGACGCTTTGGATGATTCTACCAAGAAGCTCTTCGTCAACCGGAAGTGCCTTGTCGCTCATCTCATTAGGATAGAGGAATGGGTCAGTCTCGTGGAGGAGCTCCTCGCATGTTGGTCGCATGTGAACGTCACGGTTCAAGCACCGCCTCATGGTTCGCACGAGAGAGGGAGGCACTGGGACGCCGCCCATGCCTCTGGAAGGAAACTCGATGTTGTGATCCCAGTTAATAATGGCTTGGCACCGGGCCATCTGGTTGGCGATGTGGCCAAAAGGAGGTATGCCATATACGAGCTGATAGAGAATGCAGCCCAGAGACCACACGTCGCTTGGTTTTCCAACTTTCATCAACTTGGGCCTTCCGGGAACGCGACCGCCCCTGGGTGCGTTGGAGTCCATGAGAGATTCAGGAGACATATAGTTCGGTGTGCCAATTTGCGTTTCGCGGTGAACGTTTACTGTCTCGTCTGTTTGAATAGCGTTGGCAATGCCAAAGTCGATGAGTTTCAAGCGACCCTTGACAAGGACGAAGTTGGCCGGTTTGAGGTCAGAATGGACGATCTCAGATTGGTGGACGGACTGAAGGCACTCAAGCATTTCTTTCCAATAGAAACGGACAAAAACGGGGTCAAGTTTTGCTGCTTCAGGGTTTTGTCGAGTCCTGAGGAGGGTGTTGAGATCCAACTCGCCCATTTCCATGAGCTAGAAAAAACTTAGCTATGCTCCAAGTTTGGGGGACAGACAACTTACCAAAGTCAGCATCTTCTTTTCGTTATTCATCTCGTAGTCAAAGAGGTTGATGACCCGATCATTGCCCGTCAGCTTGCCTAGCAGGTCGATCTCGCCTCGGAACCCCCTGACGGTCGACTCGTCGGCGTTCTCCAGGGACACCCTCTTCAGGGCAAACATCGCTCCGTTTTCGGCAGTAACGCGGTAGACCTTAGCGCTACCACCCCGGCCCAGACAGTCGAGCCTTGTGTAAGACTTTCCGTTGACACGAAGAATGTTTCGCCTTTGCTTCCCCTGCGATGTCGTGGCGGCCCCAGCCGAGGTGGTTGCAGCATCCAGAACTGACATCTTGGGCGGAGGAGGGGGAGCAGGCCGGCGTGGAGTGTTGTTCGCTAGCGAGGCCAATGGTTTTCGTTCAGGAGACGCAGCAGATCCATGATGTGCAGCATCAGTGTTGGTGGGGCGCTTGGAAACCTTTTCCACGTCCCTTTCAGCGAGCATGCTGATGGCGGGCTTGGAGCTTCTTATAACAGAGTGTATCTCGTTCTCCTGGTCATGTGAAGATGGCACCTGGGGGCGTGGCGCAGGTAGCTTGTAGTGGATCTCCTCTGGTTCGTTCATCTCCTTGGGAGATGGGCCTGCGGCACGTGGTGCTGGCTCACCATCGTATGCTGCCCTTCGATGACTTGCTCTCGAAGAATCACCCAAAGCTACCGGGCTGCCTGACGACATTTGTCTGCCATTTCCATAAAAAGACGACGCAAGATCGTTCTCCATGTCTTGGCCCTGGCTGTCATGATACTGGCTTGAGATTAGCCCTTCGCCATCGCCGTTCGCCTCTGCTTCTTCTTCGCTTTGCCTTCTGCGGCCACGTCGAGCAGGTCCACTCAGGAAGCTTCCAGGAATTTTGCCAACTCGCTTGACGCGCATGGAGCCCTGTAAGGCAAGGTTGTCCTCAGGTTTGATATTCCTTCCGACATTGGTATGGCGGGATACGCTACCAGGGTTGGTGCCAGATGCATGACGTGCTGCGGTCACCGGCTCTTCAGGGTAGTCCTGTTCCAATTGGGACCCTGAGCGTCTGGAATGGCTCGATGAATTGGTGAGGCGACTTCTGTTGCCGGATGAGCCTGCGGCGATGCGGACAACGCGAACTCCTTGGGCGGGCGTATTGACATCTTGGGGTGCTTCTTGCTTCTCATCCGAGGATTGATCCCGGCTTTCCGGTCGACTTCTAGACAGGGGGCGTTGGTTGGTAGATCGCGACAGCGAGGTAGATCTTCTCTTGGTGGGACGCATCTGGCTGAGACTTTTGGGCGTGTTGCTCAGCCTGACGACTCGTTTTCGCACCGGGCTGTTTTCCCTGCTTCTCAACGGCGACGTGGGCTTCGAGGACTTGGTGTCATACGCTTGCGCACTTCCAGATCGAAGGGACCTTCTCTCTTCCGTCGCGGAAGTCGTGGACGCGGCGAGATTGCTAGTGCGACGACGTGTTCGCGGCGGCGAAGGAGCGCGCTGGGGTTCGGGTGCACCGCCATCGTTGAGTAATGCCTTCGTGAGAGCGCTGAGCTTCATAGGAACGGGGATCTCGTCGTCAGAGCTGTCGTGCATGGCGTACTGCTGCGAGTCTGACTTCTTCGAAAGTGCGGGCGCCGCGGCGGTTGCGTGCACTGGATTGGATTCGCTTCGGTTGAGATGAGGGCGCGACGGCAGCCTTCGAAGGCCTTGTCTCTGGGAAGGCCTCCGTGAGAGACCGATTCCGGCGGTGCCCAATGGTGTGGGAGAGGCAGTCGACATGTCCATTTCGGGCGGTCGGGCTTGGTGATTGTTTTTGCAATTGTGAGCAACGGGACAAATGGGGCTGAACGGCGCGACCCTCCACGTCTCGGCGACTGAGCACCTTCCGCCGGAAAAAGCGATTGTTATGGTCGACTAAACACTGTTTTACGTGTCGATGGTGCCCATGATCCGAAAGATTGCGAATGGAGAAGAAATTAGTTTATGCGGCGCGTCACTAGCATCTTGTATGTTGGAGGGATGCGTCGATTCCTTGTCAAGTTCGGGACGTTCCCAGTATTTGGGGCTAGCAGGGGTCGGCCAATGAGAAGACACGACGAGGGGGATTGGTTGTCGGAGCAACGAAAGACTAGACGGGGAGAAAGCAAAGCGGTACATTCCTCGCCGGATGCATGAAATTTGAGCTTTGCGGTGCTGTAGTTGCCTGAGGCCAAAGAGCATCATTCACCTTGAGTGTTCGCACTCCTCTATCACCTGAAGTGGTCAAAGCTTATTACCAAGCGAAGCATTTTCCACATTATCCGTTCGTACAGGGTATAATTACGTGCCCTCGCTCTCTCTATCGCGAAGGAACATGTTGCCCCGCATATATGAGAATGTAGGCAGCGGGTCCGGCATGCGACGCGATATCTCAAATCGCGAGACGAGAGCACCATGATCATGATTCGAGGGGTTAGGCACCATACATATCACGAGAGGGTTCGCATAACGTATTTTCAAAGAACCAGCGAGCTTTTTATTTGACCGAACCTAGCAGGTGTTCCTACACAAACGTGTGCCGAAGCCCAACCCAAGAGAGATTTCCCCATGTCAACGACATGCGAAAACGTCGGCCGATTGCTGCGTGACTTCTTCGATGAGATAGGGGCGCGGGGCCTGTCATCAGGGGCATGAGAAAGGCGCTTAGTCGAAGAGACCGAATCCCATGTCGTCATCAGACTCCTCCTTGTCTGCAAAGGGGTCAGCAAAACTCTTGAACAGGCAGCTGTAGGCACGAGAATGTTCTTACCCTCCTCCTTGGCAGCCTCCTCAGCGGGGGCGTCACCACCAGCGGCGGCGGCACCGCCAGCAGCGGGAGCAGCACCACCAGCGCCACCAGAGGGGACGGAGGCGAGCTTGCCAGAGCCCTCAGAGATGAGCTGTGAAGTTGGTTAGTGTGTGTGTTCTTCCATGTCGCATCCGGCAACTCGAAACGAACCTCGTTGATGTCCTTGCCCTCAAGCTCGGAGATGAGCTTGTTCAGGCGCTCGTCATCGGCCTCAATGCCGACGGACTCAAGGACAGCCTTGACGTCCTTGGCAGAGGGGGAGGCGTTGCCGCCGAGGCCGAGGAGAAGGTAAGCGGCGAGGTGCTTCATCTTGAATGTGGTTTTACTGCGACAGAGGAGTGTCAGAGAAGCACTTCCAACAATTTTCGCAAAAGTGGCGGATATGCGGTAGGCGGTCGGCAGTGAAAGTCGTCGTCGAGGAAGAAGGACCAGAAGGTAGACTCACAGTTTGTCGTAGAGAACACGAGAGGTCAATCAATTTAACCGCGAAGTTGGGCGGAGACTGAATCTTCGAGTCCTGGGAGGATATTTCGCGTGGTTGTTGCGATTCGGAAAGTTTGCGAAAATCGAACTTTTTTTCCATTTTGTGAGCGGAGGGTGCGGGACCCTAGCGACTTGGCCGCTTAGGGCGGGGACGGGCGGTGGCTGGGACCTCCATTGAGATGTACAGTGCCTGGCTTGACTCCCAATGTCTGCACCAGCCACATTCACCCCTGTCACCGTTGTTGCAACTTCCACCCAAGCCACACGTCAACCCACACGGCCACCTTCCACTATTGACAGCCGCCTTCTCCCTGTCCAGGTCCTGCTGGCTTGGGGCCTAAGCGGGGGATGGGTGGCTATGGCCAGAGGTTCAGCATTATTGATAAGCTGCTGTCAGGTAGCTGTATAGGCAACTATGCATCGGATTGCACCTTCTTGCACTACGAGTCTCTCCTGTCTTCTTCTTTGACTGACATCTCTTTCTTCCTTAGGTATTTTTCCTCCTTCGCTTTAGGAACAGAGCCAGACAGAGCACTGATCTAACAGAGATTCTTAGGGTCAAGTATTTCTTTTGCCCTTTCGAGGCGGTAAATTGTATAAAAAGAATAGCTACTCCCTGGCCAAAACAGAAGGGTGCGAGACTGCTTCGAGACTGCCCCGGTAGGGTCATCCTTTTCAATAAGTGAGTAAACTTTTGCTATGCCCATACACTCCCCCTCCCGAGTAGGTAGGTACGTATGCAAAACGGTTTCCCTTAGTGCTAAGGCCCAAGCACGGAACCGGAGCCACACCAGCTTCCGGAAAGGCTAACGGATTGGATGCCAGGCCTTGGTGGACGGCGCTGGAAGTACCAGTGATTCCACCCCCCCAGTCCTACAGATATAAACTTGCCGGCTCCAACGCCACTTCTTTTTGTCCCCCCGACACCCAACTTTCGATTTTTACGACTGCTGGTTGTCTGTCCCGTGCGCTCCGCGACCGCCTTCTCATTTTTCGCGGATTTTCCCTCTTTTTTCTCGACCCTCTGTTCCCCTCCGGTCCTCGACGGTTTCTTGCCCGCGTGTTCAGTCCTTTTCAAAGAGGGGGCCGCTGAATCGCAGAAATTCGAGTTCTCGTACTTTCCATTACTGATGACTCAAGCGTCTGCCTGATGCATCCTGACGGCCGCTGCAAGCAACCTAGACACTTGCTTGACGATACTTGGCTCTAATAGTCTGTCATCATGCCTGTAAGCACCAGAATCCCGCGACGACAGCTTTTGCAACGTTTCGATGCGCTAACCGTCGTGCCTACACAGATCGGAGACCTCCTCGCCCAGATCAGTGGCGACAAGTCACAGAGCACATCACCAGCTCCATCGAGACCGCTCATCCCTCCTCCGAAACGGAAAGCCGATGACGACCTCCGCAGTATTGTCTCGAACAAGACGCCGCGAACGAGCACAAACGGCACCGGTTTTTCTGCCCCCTCGAAGCCGGCGGATACCCAGAAATCCGCACGGCCTGCAGAAAAGCCAGCGACGACCACGACCGGTTACCGAGGCAGTGCTGGCCGACCGTCCGACCGATCAGCATCTGTGTCGAAGCCAGTTGGCAATGGCACCACCGCCGCAAAACCCAGCTCTTCCGGCGCTAGGCCATTAAATGGTTCCAGCTCGTCGAGGATCACCTCTACCTTGCCGAGTCGACCCTCGCCATCCGCCCCCGCCGCTGCACCCAAACCGGGAGCCCCTCCGAAGAAGGGATCTTTCGCAGAGATCATGGCGCGAGCCCAACAGGCTCAGACTAAGATGGGCCAAGTCGGCAAGATTCAGCACAAGCCAGTGGAGAAGGTCTTCACCAAGAAAGAGCGGGAGGAGATGAAGAAGGAGGCCAAGAAGGATCCAAGGGCTGGTGGAAGGCCGCCATCTAAGTTCCAGGGGACCGCAAGGCCATCCTCTGCAGCCCCGTCACGTAATGGAGCAAATGCCAACCGAAACGGGGCAGCCAACAGACCAAAGGATCCCCGAGCCGCTGCCAAGGCACGCGCTGCGGCCGCCGAAGAGGAGAATCAGAAGAAGCTCAAGAAGGCCGCTATCGCGACGACCGGGTACACGGGCACCGCCCGTCCAAAACCTGGCGCGGCGTCGGCCAAAAAGAAGCCGGCTCCTGGAGGTGCGCTCCTCAATGCCCGCCCCGCCCCGCGTTACGGTGGTTCTGCGAAACGGTCACGCTACGACGACGAGGAGGACGACGAGGAACTTGACGATTTTATCGAATACGATGAGGACGAGGAGGAAGCCGGCCCTCGCTACACGTACGACTCGGACGGCTCTTCAGACATGGAGGCTGGCATGGACGACGTGTGGGAGGAGGAGGCCAAGGCAGAACGTGTTGCGCGACTCGAGGATATTGAACAAGAGAAGCTCGAGAAGAGGCTTAAGGTTGAGAAGGAGGAGCGCAAGCGCAGATTCTACGAGCAGCAGAGAGCTCGACGCTAAGGCAGTCTCGCCGTGGAGAGGGACACCTGGTACACCAGAATGGGGGTTAGAGGCATTTCCACCGGCAAAGGCGTGGTAGCATCAACATTAGCGACGGCGTTCATTTGTGCATTTTATTTTGTCATTACTGGCAGGGGAGATATCACCACACATCGCGCGGCCGGCCGGGTTATCCTATTTTCCTTCTCATCCCTGGGCAATTCATCACTTGGGGAACAGCCATGGACGTGCAGCGGCGCAATGATTCCTAAGAGGCCAACTCATCAGTAGCCTAATATTATTACGTCTGTATCACATCCTGGACGGTGTAGCAAGTTTTCCCAAGCCTTAGAAAAGGGACAATGTTAGTTTTTCTGACAAACCATAACGTGGCGATTCTTTGATCTGTGCTTCATCGCGGCATGATCACGTAATATGTCCACTTCGCTCCCTTGAACTCAGGTTACCCTTACGTAGCAGGAAACTGGACGACATTGTTCTGCGCCAAGCAAACCATGTGAAACGTAAGACTGTGTTCGCATTCCATTCTAAGAGCCCTGATGCCATTCCCTCCTCCTTGGGGGTATCGATTCCAGCCGCGCCAGACTGCAGTCCGCCCCAAACTCCTTCAACGATAACAAAATGCTTCAAGGTTGTAGATGCATTTGTATGGGGCTACTAAGCCCCTCTCCCTCCTCAACCGAGAACTCCGGCGAGTGTGCTACTTGGAATGCTGGTGAAAGAAGCCCCACTCAAAACCACCGCTTCCTTCGACCCTCCCGCTTTTGTGTTGTTGTTACACGCGATCTGGGATCGCAACTTTGCAGATGAAGCCATGAAGGCTTTCGACTTGAACGAAGAAACCCAGAACATGGCACGCCTGTCCGAATCATTTGAGCATGATGAAAGTAAAAGGAAAAGAGGCCGGACAGGAGAACTACTGCCGCCTTATCGACTACCTTTCTCTCCCCGACTTCTCCGAAGTTGCAACTTAATCAAGTACAAAATACAAATATTGCTGCTGGTACGAATTTGTGCATCAGGATGACTTCTCCGCCAAAGCGAGAGACCCTTTGCAGTGCTCGAAACCGCCATACTCAGACGGACGACGCATAAGACCTCGGCGTGCGGGGTCTAGGTGTATAAAATTTGAGCGTTCGTGGGGGCTTTAAAGTCTGTGTCGGGGCGATAACAGCATCCTATGGGAGATCTTCCGACTTGAGACCTGAGTTTCCATATCCGCTCAGATTCCAGCCTTTATATCGGACTGTAGACCCGCCATTGCCTGTTGACAATGCAGAGGGAGGCGGCTTGTGCGGAGGAAGCCCATTGTGATGCTTCATGGGTGGTGCCGGAAGAGAAGCATGTGCAGCGGGGAGACTGCTCGACTTTTGGCGCGAGTGAGACTGGGAGCCATGGGAGCCACCAGATGCATGATGCCCATTAGAACCATCAGGGTTGTCTTCAGGCTTCATCAGGCCTTTCTCTCTCAAGTATTGGATCGATTGCAGAACAGTGAGGTCTTCCTGGTCCTTGTCGTTGAGAATCAAACGCTGCTGGATAGTAAGATGGCCGTTGTTTGCTTCTCGCTCTTTCATTGCAGCTTCTCTGACAGCGGGATCGTGCACGAAGCGGCACTTGCCCTTCTTGCCGCAAGTACCTCCCGTAGAGTAGTACTTGCAATGCTTTGAAATATCTGCCTTCTTCGCCGGAGGGGGTGGAGGGGGGCCGGCTGAACACGACTCGACGCCACTTCCGGCTCGTCATCTTCAGACTTGATGTCAATGGAAGGGCTGTCTCTCATCTCATCACCCTCGTCTTGCTGTTCACGCTTGCGCTTGATAGACGATTCAACCTTCTCCAGCTGCCTTCGCAGCTTGCTGGCAAGGTTCTCTTCTTTCTCCAAATCAGATGAAATCTTGTTGCCGTTTCCTTGCGTGGTCTCGGCAGACTTCTTGGCCTTGACTCGCGCGGCAGTGGGAAAGCGCTTCTTCCGCTCAGCAATGTAAGCGTCCACATCATTCACCCTGCGATACCTGGTCAGCTAATATGAAGTCGAAAGTCAGCATTCGGCTTACTGTAAGGCATCTGCTCCAATGAGCTTGCGAAGCGTCTCCTCCTCCATCTCGTCGTCTTCCGATTCCGAGTCTTGGCCCGGGGTAAGACCAAGTGTATTGGTCTTGCGCTTCTTCTTCTTGCCCGATGCCGCATTATCGTGCTTGTGATGAGACCCTCCGCCATCTTGGCGGTGGTTGTGATTGCCTTGTGGACGATGACGACCCCTATCATTGGCATGGAATGAGCCTCGACCGCGAGGATTGCCACCGCGATGGCCACCGCGACCACGCCCTGCCTGTCCATCGTGTTTGTAAAACGGTTCATGTGGGGGGACCGACGTGTGAGGTGCAGGAGGAGGTGCGTGGTAAGGGTACTGTGCTGGAGGCTGGTATGGCACCGGTGGAGCGCGGGGATCTCCGTACGGCTGGCCGTACGCACCATTCGCTTGATGATGTAACCCATCGCTACCGTAAGCTACTGGCACGGGCGTGCCCATGTTATGAGCTCCTCGAGAGCCGCCTCGATCATTTCCATAACTGCCTCGGCCACGAGCCGCACCGTACTGGCTTGGAGCGTGAGGATCGTGACCCGCCCATGGTTGGGGGGCGCTGTATGGCGTGGGCGCAGCATAAGGCTGGCTGTATGGCTGCTGCTGTGGCTGTTGAGGTCCATAGCCTGGCTGATGGGGCGGCGGCTGAGGGTGTTGCGGGTGCGCGTAGATCTGGGGGGCATAGTTTGGATGGTAATTGGTAGTCGACAGCGGCGCAGGAGCATGGGCGCCATGCTGAGGAGCGCCATGCTGGGGAGCGCCATGTTGGGGAGCGCTATGCTGAGGCGTACCATGTGCGTGATCTTGATGCCACTGCTGCTGAGGAGGATAGTTGCTGGCAGCGGGCGGCTGAGCGGGATAGCCAGGACTATGCTGAGGATACTGCTGCTGTTGCTGTCGACCATACTCGTACTGGGGCTGAGGAGCGGGGGGGTATTCGGGGCGGCTGTTCGACGGGTAGCCGCCACGCCCACCCCGAGCAGCATGAGAACCACCGCCCCGAGAATGTTGTTGATAAGGGGTATTGTGGTGGCCATACCCAGGATGACTAGCCTGTGCTGCTGGAGGCGGCGGCGGCGGCGGACCGTAGTTGTAGCCTGACATATTGACTTGAGAACGTCGACGTGATCTTGCTATCTTCGCAGTCGATTCGTAGACAAGTGTGTGCTCGGGAGATATAGCGTCAGGCAACGACGACGGAAAGTGTTCGACTTGTGATGGGACTCGAATGATTCGTGTAACGAGGTACTATTTGAAATAGCAGCAAGCGATGGCGATGGAGTCGGTAGAAGGGGCAACGAGTAAAAGTCGTTTTCAGACCTAGCGTCGACTAAGCAAAGACATCAAATTTGGGAGACAGAAACTCGAACAACGTTCAACAGGCAAAAAGAGAGGGATGTGGAACGGAGCAGACAGCTTGACGCAGGTTCCCGTACGCGAAGCTGAAGCAGGTGGTGGAGCCCAAATAGCTTTCCACGGCAAAGTTGGTCGTGATTTCGGTTTCCGCATTAACAGTTCCGGCGGTTGGAGGCGGCATGCCCAGGCCTGGATGGCATTGGATGCGTGGTGGGCCGCGCCTAGGTACTACGCCGCAGGCTCCAAAGTGGATGGTGCTAGACTTGATTCAGTGGGCGGTAAGACTCAGACTCGCAGCGACCATGCGCCCCGCGATTTTGCCGATTTTGCGACTTGACTGAGCCAACCCAGAACGAATCGCGACACTCTCCGAAATACCCATTCGTGCCCTTGCAGAGAGGCGTTGAGGGGACGGACGATGATCTCGGGACCCTAGACATATTTCACCACTGGGATCTTTCCGACTTGTCAAAGTGCATCCGTCTCAAGGACGAAAGCGGCCCAGCATGTTCATCCTGGTAGGGATTCTAAACTCACAAATTTCACCGAGTGTGTCACTAACACGGCCCCAATGAAAAAGACCAAGATCGCCGACCTGGTCGAGATCGCGCCAGAGGACTTCCGCAAGAAGAGCGTTGCCGCCATTGAGGACAACATCAATGCAAAGTACGCGAACAAGGTCATCCAGAAGATTGGCCTCTGCATTTGCCTGTATGATCTGCTGTGGACCTCGGAAGGTCTCATCGGCCATGGCACGGGGCTTGTCAATGTCAATGGTGTGCCGTTGCCGTCCTTGTCAGGGTATTTTCCTTTTGTGCTGACCAGCGATCAGTCGAGTTCAGACTCATCGTCTTCCGACCTTTCAAGGGTGAGGTCATGTTTGGCAGAATCAGAAGTTCCACACCGGCAGGCATCAACCTGAGAACCGACTTCTTCGACGACGTCTTCATTCCCTTTGATGAGCTTCCCGAGGGTGCCGAGTTGTACGTCGAGCATAATGCATTGACTTATTGAGACCACAGCTAACGCACCTTCAGCAACCACTCGGAGCAGCTGTGGATCTGGAACATTGAGGGCGACAGACTCTTCTACGATAACCATGAAATGGTCAGATTCCAGGTTATCGACGAGGAGTGGCACGACCAGACGCCTGCAGGCCCAAGCCAGGGCGAGGAAGCTGCACCGCCCAAGCCGCCGTACAAAGTGAAGGGCACCATGGCAATGGAAGGTCTTGGCGTATGCCTCTGGTGGGACGGACAGGGCAGCGAGTAGGACTCGGGTGGCCCTTGATCTCTCACTTAGAATTCTCACCGACAACGATTTGGACTTGACAGGATGAGGCGTATGGATGGCGCGGATTCTGTATGATTCTACAATTCTATGATTTGATACCCGCGAGCAGTCTCTGCTCCACATCATCCAGAACAGAGTAGTGTTCAACAACGGCAATGTTCTCAGCTTCGCCCTTGAACTGCTTGTCCGGATCGACACCGGGGCCGAACATTTGAGGAGCACCCTGAGCACCTCCCATCTGTCCCATCTGCTGAGCCATCTGGCTGGCAGCTGAAAGGGATTAGCTCTCTGAAGAATAGATTCAGAATACAGTCTTGACTTACCATTGTCACTTCCCAGGATGAAGTTGAAGACGGACTGCAAACCAAATATGCAAAGGAAGTACCAACTGATGCTAGACATCCAACGGGGATCCATATCCTTGGTAGCAACACCCGCCTGCAACATGCTCTTGAACTTGATGGTGATGGGGAACGGCAGTTTCACTGCATTTGTCAGCGACAAGTCAAACATCTTCACCAGACTCCGCAAGACATACTGATGACGTATCCGCTGAAGAAGGCGTTGATCCAGCTCATAATCAGCGTGTTGGGGATGATCATGGCCATGTTATTCTTCATCATGCCCATCATGCCGTCCATCGCGCCCGGGTCGGTGAGCGGGTTCGCAGGCGGCTGACCCTTGCGGTCGGGGTCCTTGAGGTACGCGCCGGACTCGTAGGCTGCGATGAGCGCATCGCGGCGCGCCTCGAACGACTTCTTGGAGAGGACGTGGTGGTTGGTGCGTACCGTGACGCCGTGCATCATGGCGCGCTGCTCCTTCAGCGCCGGCTTGTCGAGCTTCTTGGGCGGCGTGGCGAGGAGGACGGTGGCGTAGTGTCGAAGGATACCGGTCAGGATCATAACCACCGTGATCGGAAACAGGATCCAGTAGCTATTCGACGTTCAATTAGCGCTCAAGCGTGGGTGATGAGCATGGAATCAGGACTGCATACAGGAGCTGGGGATCCCGATGGATCGTCTGCACCGGAACTTGGGCCATGATGGGCTTGAATTGACGAGCAGTGCCGGGTAACAGGGGAAGGAGGGAATTACGATGGCGTTCGTCGATGCGATACTGCCAGGTGGTTGTGAGCTCTCCCGTTGCATCCATTCAGTCTGGTGGAGTTGGGACGGACCTTGGAAGTGGGCGGGAGCTCCTTCGGCAGTTTATTTCGCCGTAGCTCCGAAAGACCACCTTCCACTTTCACCTGTGCCGCGGATTCACACAAGGGTCCAAGCTGTCCAAGCTCCGAAAGCCAGGCTGGAGGTTACAAGACAAACTATCGCACTCCACGCCCGCCGAATCTCCGCATAGCCGTCAATTTTACACGAGGTTCCCCGCGAGAACACCAGGCACCATGTCTTCCTCTGAAAGAATAACAGTTTACAACTTGGCGGGTAAGCACCTCACTCCTCCCGCCCAAACATGCTGTCGCATCACACTAACACGAAGCTCCCTAGATCTCAAGAACACCTCGGACGACGCACTCCCCAACTACCTCAACTCCCTCAAATTCACCCAGTCCCACACCCTAACCGATGTCCGTCTCGCGCTCGGCTACTCTGCCTTCCTGATCGCGGGCGCATGTTTCCTATGGGACTACAAGCTCGGCTTTGAAAGCACGAAGTACTACACGGCGGCCGCTGTGGCCCTCTACTCGCTCCTCAATGGTGCTTTGACGCTATGGATCTGGCTCAAGGAGGCGGGCACTGTGTATGAGGGCACATCTCCGTCAGGCGAGAAGGTAAGATTTGGCCTACCTCGTCCCCTTACCAACGAGTAACTCCTCAAACTGGTGACCCATGACTTACACGAACGCCACCAGATCAACATCGCAACCTCAACAAAGAAGAACGACCCAACTTACCACATGAAGATCACCCTCACTTCCAAGAATGGCGAGAAGAAGACGCTTGAGCTCTCAAACCCCTTTGCCGGGTGGTTCGACTCCCAGGGCCACTTCGTCGTCGTCCCCTTCCAGGAGGTCCTCGCCACAAACATCCCCGCCATCGGCAAGCTCGACCCCAAGCGTGTCAAGTCTGCCTCCCAGGCGTACTCAGCCGACGTACTCGACGCGCTCTACGCGGAAAGCACAGCGACGGGCAGCGGTGCTGGGGTGGACAAGGGCGCAAGCAAGCGACGCAAGGCATGAGACGGACAATGTTACAAAAAAAGGAGTTTGAACTTCTATGCAATGGATCGATACCTGCGTTGTTATATACACTATGGATAATCAGGGCCTTTCAAAAATACGGAGTTTGCGTTTCGCATTGCATACCTATTCTGGCACATACGACCCTGTCACTGATATACCCTTCCTACCTTGCGCGCAGTGCTCCGTGCTCCGTGCTCTGGCTACAACCAGCATGTCTCTCGTGGGCTATTCTAGCTCTCAATAGTGTAGCACTTGCTGTGCAGAAAGCCCTTGAGCTCAAAGATAATTAAAGCTTGGGCACGATACGATGATACATAGGTAAATGAGCCTGCTTCAACTTGGGCATCAGGTGCAATCAAACACCCGCAAATCATCCTCAAAACTGATTCAACCCTTGGTCTTATCAGAATTACTTTTCTTCTTCTGGATATGCACTATGGAACCTCCAAACGCCTCGCCATGCCGGCATCCCCACCCTGATGCTGCCTTCATGTCGACTGAGTCGTTCCAAGAATTCTCGCCCACTTTATGTAGTCCAACATACACTACTCAATCAGCGGGCCTTTTTTTCCTTTTTCCATCATGTTCAAAGAAGAGACCATGCGAAATCATGTGCATCTCTCCAAGATTCCATACCTTTAGTTGACCTCATCCCACTTAGCACGGGCCGTCAGAGCAGCCTCGCGAACGTTGCGCACTCTATCACCCGAAGCCTGCGCCAACAAGCGCTTAGCCTGCGACGCCGAATCGAGGAGGTGCCGGTGCTCGAATTGAACGGGGAGCAAGCCGATGATGCGGACGACTTGGCAGCGGCACTGCGACCTCCAGAGCCCAGAGTGGTCGAACGGTATGTAGCCCGCCGGCATCCAGGCGCTGTCTTCGCCGGTCCGCGTTCCATCTTTGTTGAAGATGGACATGCACGCCTCTATAACACTCTTGAGGAAAGGCTGAACCCGTTTGGGCGAGTTCTCTGTGATGTGCTGCAGCACGTTGAGGGCGGCCGCCACGTCCTTGGTTGCTGGCAGGTATCGAATTGTGCAGAGGATGAGTCTGATCAGGTCCTCTGTGTCATCTTCGTAGATTGGGTAATGTATGTGCTTGACGGCTGCGAGTACAGCAATGCTGTAGTTCGCGGCAATGAGCATGTCATCCCTGCTGTTCGAGCCGGCGGGCCAGGCCTTGGCCAGCATGGGCTTGATCATCTCAAAGTAAGCTCTTTGGGCCCAGAGAGGGCGAATTTGTCCGTAGCACTCTTTCTTGAGGATCTCGAGGCCGCCGAAGATCGTTTCGAGGTTGCGGCCAAGCATGTGGCCAATCTTCTTGTTGCCTGGTCCTTGCTGGATAGTTGCAAGGAGCTGCCGTAATGAGTTGCCGCTGTAGCGTCTGAGAATACCAGCAAGAATGGCATACACAGGCCTTGCCAGCTCCGCTCTGATCTCGTCGGGATGCCCACCAGGTATCCTATTGGCCTCATGCTCAAGGAAGCCAGTCACTTGCTCCAATTCGTCGGACTGTCTCTCTTCATCAACGACAAAGTTCATCTGGAGCTGAAGCATGGTGAGAATCTCGTCCAGCTTCTCGACGGGGTATTTGTTGGAGATGATCGTAAGGATGGCCGAGACAACGTGGCGGCATCTAGGTGAGGCTGAGTGGTCTCTTGCAAGAAGACCAGCGATGAGGATCTGGTGTGCAGTTCCTCTTTCGACCTATGAAGTGGTCAGCCTTGTTTCTGTCTTGAGTTTGAAGTCTTTCTTACCAGACGCTGGATTGCTGTTGGGTGGAAGGGTTGAAGAACGCCGAGGGAGAGGATAACAGTACGTCCCTGACTGAAGCCACTGATGGGAAACTTGGGAGGGTTTGTCATACTGTAGGAAGCCTGAGGGGCCCAGGTTCTCAGCATAGCATCCCGCAGCTCAGCGTTGTGCCAGCGGTGGTCTGTATGGGGCTCGGGGTGATGATACTCGTCATCTCCGCGGAAGAGTGTGACAACCTCCTCATTCAGAAGTAACCTGGTCTGCTCAAGCTCCGTCATCTGCTGGATGACAAATGTAGCCATATCCGAGAGAATATGCAAGTAGTTGTCCTCTATCTTCCTGTCATCCAAGTCCTTGCTAATAAAATCATCGCTCAGAGCAAGGGAGAGCTCAGCGTCGTCATCGTAACTAATGATCTTGGTAGCGCGTCTGTAGAGCTGTCGAACCACAAAGAGGCTGACAAGAATGAATTCTCCGTGGAGATCGTTGACATCGTCGCGCCCACTTTTGGCCTGTTCGTCGATTTCCATCGCATCCTCGCCATCATTAGAAACTATGCTATCGTCGAACCGTGGAAGGTCAGGGTATCGGTTGGCGACGTAGTTGAACCAAGTAAGTGAGAATCGCTTGTCGTCGAAATTGTTTGTCTTGGAGCGCGGGTGCGAAGCTTCGACCGCGCTTTGGCAAAGTCTCATTGCCAGGTGTATTCCTGAAGCAAGTATCCACCATAGCCTAGAGTGTGCTTTGGAATCAAGGACCGAGTGCAAAATAACGAGAATCGCGCTGAGGTAAGAGGTGTATCCGCTGAGCACATCGCCTTGGCGGGGAAGTTCGTAGCAGCAAATGAAAGCTAGTCTCTGGACTCTCTCCTGCAAAACTGGAGCCACCGTTGGAGGAGATTCCCGCTCGGGGGAAGCTAGGTACGATTCGCACAGTCTGAAGCAGTCCTTGATGACCTCTGCTCGGCCTTGCGGATAAGCCATCAAGGCCTTCTGCAGAGCAAAAACCGCATCGTTCTCTAATTCGGAGCGAGCCTCGGTCATCGTGGGCTGTTCGGGGTGTTGAAGATAACGCTGGCCAAGTCGTTGCAAATTTCGGAGAGTGTTGAGTCGGGAAGCATAGGTTGAGTAGATTCTCCTGCCTGAGCTGCTCGCTGGCAAACCATCAACCCAAGACCCTTGATTGCCTGTTGGCCTATGGCAATGTCCTCTTTCTGGGCTGTATCCTCAAGAGCTTTTCGGAAAAGAGGCAGGTACGTCTGGTTGTGAAGCGGGGCGAGCATTGGTTCTGTTGCCTTGAAAGCCTCAGCGTCTTCGACGCTCAACTGTACACCTCCTCCAATGAGAGCTTGCCGAAGCTCGAGCAGGGAGTTCAGCAGAATCAAGAGGTTCTTTGTGTGTTCAGGTGACTTTGTGTGGCGAAGGTTCTCCTTGACATGAGTGACCGATGGAGCGACCATGAGCGCAAAAGCAGCGGGCTTTGCGCTGTGGACAGAGATAAGGAGCTTCCCGGAAGCTGCCGTGTAGATGGGGTTTGACAAGTCTTCTAAGCAGTCCCGCTGGACGGCAAGAGCGAAGTCCCTAAGCTCGTCTCCTGTGAGTCGTTTGGAAATGGTTCGGATGACCTCCAGAGTAGCGTTGATTGTGTCCTCGATTTCTCCGTTACGCACTTCGTACTTGAGGGAGCTCCAAATCTTGTCAGAAAAGGGGACAACCCCTTGTTGGACATGCTCATAGTTTCTCAAGCATGCAGTCAGGGTTCTGAGAATATCGACCTTTCACAGTGTCAGTACAAATTTCTGGACAACAAAGAGGGAGTTAAACAAACCTTGACATTAACAGTTACACTGTCCGGTTGGTCCAACCGACCGAGCAGGTACGGGATGGCCTTGCCGGCTACCCGGTGGTGCGCCGAGAAGCATGCTCTCAGAGCAAGCTTCAGATCATCTGCTGTGATTCCTGAGGGGTGTTGGGATGTCCTCAAGGAAATGGGGAAGTATGCGGAAAAGATGCCGAAGATCTCGTCAACAACCTCTGGTGCAGGAGAATACTCTGAAAGGAACACTTTCAGGATCTTGAACCATGTCATCAGACACCGAGGGTCTCGCTCATTGCGGCATAGTTGCAAGAGGTCTGTGATGAAGCCAGACGTTGTACCATGTTGGTATTGCAGGTCGTTCACGACATCTGGGTTGGTGATGAGGTGGTCCAGGAGCTCATACACGGCTGCACGTGTGTCTGCAACCTGAGCCTTGAAGTCGTCACTAAGACTGCAAACACTTTGTATAATGTCGTTCCCTTTCTGAGGCTGGAAATTCTTCATGCTGGCAGTTCTTTGGAGCGCCTTGGCAGCTGGCAAGATGCCGGCTTTGTGGTCAACCTTGAACATGCTGCCAAAGAAGGCTACAAGAAGATTGACTGAAGGGCTCGTATTAGTAGCTTTCCGGTGATTGCCAGGGTAACTCTACTCACCTTGATCCGGCTTCAGAAACTCAGGGTCCAAATGATCCAACGTGCCAGCCAAGAAGCTCAATGCTAGAGAAAACACACCAGGGGTCAATATCGGCGTGTGAAGCTTTTAGTCATATCTTCTGCATACCTTTGGACCTGGCAATAACATCGCCACTTGCCTCGCCGTCCTCACCATCTTCCATTTGGTCATCATTTGCACTAGGCATCCAAGGTCTGATAGACTCAACCCATCTTGCGACCGGGTTGCTGGGTCTAGGTGCTGCTTCAATGGCTACGGCAAAGTCAGCATTCTGTTTGGGTTGGCGGATCTGACAGGAAACCAGTTATGAGATGTGCATACCTGAAGCTGCCTCCTGTGTAATTGCTGCCTGTCTTTCAGTGTCGTCACTGAGGACAAACTCGAGTGCAAGTTTGCGGAAGTCTGCCATGATTGCAAAGCTGATTTGTTCGGAGCCAAAAGTGTGGTGTAGCACGAAGGGCGGTTGCCGTTTGGCTTGTTGCTGTTACCGATATACTGCGGGAGAAAGTTGCGATCTGAATTATCGTAACCAACCAACCGCAAGGGGTAGCCGCGGTCTGACTTGTTGCAGCAAGTGGCAGTTGCGATTGTGAGCCCTCGATGTTGCTCCCAAGCTGAAGTTGCTCCGGGACTCAAAGACTGTCTTATGGTGGCTGATCGGCCACAAGGGCTGTCGCGAAGTTGAATGCTTAGTAACACTCCAATATACCTAGGCTTTCCCTTTGGTCGGAAATGCAAGACCGCCTCTAAGACGTGATCGCAAAAGAAGTGTTTGTGTGAAAGACCGTGAGAAGTCGATTGCCCACCCTCACTTTGTACTGAACCTGACCCCGCGCCTTCTTAGGATGCTACCCGCAAAGGGGTGACGCGAACGTAGTCTTTCTTGTCAGTGAAGATAATTTGATATCTAATGTTGAATAGGCGCCAGAATCTCGGACTGGGCAGATATTAAGTTGTTGGTGGCCGGTTCGTCGGGTATTTGTCAGTAGTCGTTCCTGCCTTCATGCCACCGAAAGCCGGTGACGGGTTCTGAGATAATTACTCAGGCGTGCTGGGTTGGTGGTGGGGGGGAGTTCTAATCGGGAAAGCGGTATGCATCTTATCGACCTTATCGCGGTCTGGAGGAACCAATCTCCGACAGCGGCTTCTTCCAAGGCTTAGCGCAGTTGATGTTCTCTCTTTTCCTCCTCCAATCTGGCTGCCGCCAAACCTTAAGGCTGGGATGGAAACCATGTGGGTAGTTCAGGGGCCAATTCTTTGACTGTTTTATTGAAACATCTTGTCGAATGCGACTTGATGTTTCTTGCTGTTCGCGGTCTCGAAAGGAATTATGATGAACGGATGCAGAGAAAGGCTAGTCCTATTCGGGTAAGAGGGCATGGAGGGGTAGAAGAGGCCGCGCAGGGGCCGCGGGGTCCTGTTCCAGCGACGAAAAAAATTTGGAGTGTCGAAGTCGGAGGCTGCCCCTCCAAAAGCCTCGGAGCTATTTACTCATCGAAATTATCCTTTTCTGACTTCTGCCGCCTCAGTTCACTCCAAGAGCCCGAACTAGACCCGGGATCAACTGTGCGCTCCCTTCTTCTCTATATCCGCCGTTCTCTTCAGTCAGTTTCTTCCCCTTCGCTTCCGATTTGCCACTAGAACGCAATACCGCGGGGTCGGAACTGGTGGGGCATTTCACGAGTACTAACTCGGGGGTAGACACCGAAGGGCAACTCACTCCGAGCCGGACCACCGTGAGTGTTCATGAACATCTAAAAGGACCTGACTAACATGAAAGAAGGAGACCTGAAACATTCTTGGAGTTTAGTTTGTAACCATGGCCTCCAACGAAGTTGTCCCCAAGACCTGCAAGGTCATTCTGGCCGACACCATCGCCAAGCGTCTTTTGGCTGAGGTCCACGACACCCTCGCCAAGGTGCAGGGCAGCGGCATCTTCAAGCCCACTCTGGTGGCATTCTTGGCCAACGACGACCCGGCTGCCCTTCAATATGCCGAGTGGTCCCAGAAGACCTGCGTCGAGAAGTAGGCCGACCCCGCCGTTGCGAAGAATTCATCTTTTGCGTTTGGTGCGCAAATCAAGCAAATGAGTGCAAACGTACTGACAGGCGCCCTCTTTTCTCTTACAGCGGCTTCAACTTTGACTTGCGTCGGGTCGACAAGGAGCAGCTCGAGGACAAGATCACCGAGGCCAACGAGGATGACAAGGTCGACGGCATCATCGTCTACTACCCCATCTTCCCGGGCAATCCTATCCACGACAAGTACATCCAGGAGACCGTCTCTCTGGCGAAGGATGTCGAGGGCCTCTGCCACCAGCACATCTTCAACATGTACCACAACGTCCGCTTCCTGGACCCGCCCCAGAACCTGAGAAAGTCCATCCTACCCTGTACGCCCCTTGCCGTCGTCAAGATCTTGGAGCACCTCCAGATCTACAACCCGATTCTTGCCTACGGCAACCGCCTCTTCGGCAAGACCATCACCGTCATCAACAGATCCGAGGTCAACGGCCGCCCGCTGGCGGCCCTGCTGGCCAACGACGGCGCCACGGTGTACTCGGTCGATATCACCGGCGTCCAGCTGTTCACCCGGGGTAAGGGCATTAAGCAGATTCGCCACCAGGTCGAGAATAAGGAGGGCTGGGGTCTGGAGCAGGTTCTGCCCATCAGTGATGTCATCATCGGCGGTGTCCCTAGCGAGAAGTACAAGATCTCGACCGATCTCATCCGCGAGGGCGCCGTCTGCATCAACTTCTCCTCATTCCGCAACTTCGACGCTCCTACGGTCAAGGAGAAGGCCGCCATCTACGTCCCGTCGGTCGGCAAGGTCACCATCGCGTGCTTGTTGAGAAACTTGGTGGTAAGTAATCCCCCAATCTTATGGTTTCTTGTAGAAGGAGGCACTGACTGCCTCTAGCGTCTCATCGCCAACCGCCCTACGACCAAGGACAACGGCAACGAGGACGCCTCCACTGCGCAGGCCAGGAGCGAGGCTTTCGCCGAGGGTTGAGCGCACACACGAGATCGAAAGGACACACTTGGGTTGCTAAAAGCATTGAGGATTGTTTATACCTGGTCAGCCATAGGGAAAGGATCACTGAAAGTTTGCATTAACGGGGGTTTGAAAAAGAAAAGAAAAAGCATAGACTACATGGGTATATCCGGGACATTTCAACATAGAAAGAAAGGGGGGATCCGCGCATTTGTCCGTATCAAAAACGAAGGTTCGCATATGGCGCGTAGCCCAAGCAGTTCCAACGGGACGGCGTCGAATCCGAGGCCGCGTTCGCTGGTATGTGGATACATCCCATGACGCTCGCGACAATGCTGTTGTCGTCAGCCGCATTGCCAGACGGCATCTGAGACAGAGAAGGAGCGGATCCGGTACTTGAGCATTCCTTCGCCCATGGTACAGACACACGTCGAACATTAAGCGTAAGCATGCTATAAGGCGGATGTCTGCGGGTTGGCGAGACTGGGAGGGGCGCGGCTCGACTCCGACATCATGGTCAAGGTGAATGAATGAATTCCTCGGAGAATATTAACTTGCCTAATAAGAGGATTTTAGCCCAGACCAAGACCAAGACCAAGACCAAGACCGAACAAGATAGGCGACGAGATCCGGGCGCAGCGCCTCATCGGCCGGTGCGGTCATCAGGTTGCGCGCGGAAGGGTGTAGACAGTCGTACTCATTTCCGCCATCGTAGAAGAAATTTTGGAGTCAATCGGCCAGTCCACAGTCATGGGCAGAGTCTTCTCTGGCTAGTCCGCAACCCACAGTGATGGGGCCGAGTGGAATGCCCTCACGGCTTACAGAGCCCTCTCACAGTTTTGCTTCTTACGTTCTCAGTAGCCCGTCTCGTCCACAGCAGACATCGCCCGCCGGTTTGAGCGTTGCAGGGATTTCGCCGGTTTGATGAGGTGACGGATCGCTGGATTTGCCCCAGATTCGCAATGAGATGCGTGGCTGAAGATTGGTTCGGCGCCAAGACTTCAATGCGAATGTAGAACAAATGACCAGATTGACGAAGGGGGAAGGATATAATTGATGTGTAGTAAGAGCGCACAAGTCATGGGCCTGCATGAGATTGAGACGACATGGCGTCATAGGAGACGTCGAGGAGAATGAGAATGCGCAGAATGGGACAGCTGGGGCACCATTGCCCGTTCTGTATCCAGAGGTATCCCCAGATCCAGTGTTGGATTTTGGTTTCTTTCATCCTTTTCTTGTTCAGGGCTTCTCTCGGCCTAGGCGCGTTACAGGCAAATTCGGCCCAGGGGCGAGTGCAACACAGTGCATCCGAAATGCGACGCGAGAGAGATGGCCATCGTTCCAGAAAACCCGAAAGACTCGGCTGGCTTGCTTGCTCTCCGCTGCTCATGTCGACTCGCAGCCTCCCACCACGTTCAACAGGCTGGAAAGCCTTTGAAAGAAATCCACACGCGGGCGCCTGGAGCCAGAAGGGGCTGCAGAAGGGGCGGGGCGGGGGAACTGTCACATGAAGTAGGGTCATCGGATGGGAAGCCTTAGATCACTACCGGATCGAGCCAGCAGTGAGATGCCCCGAGGGGGCTCGAGGGTGTCAAACGACCAAGATCCACCCCCCATGTCTTCACCGGTGAGGTTGTGTTGAAGCTTATTATCATTGCTCCTCCAGAGGGCTCTCTGCCAGAGCCCACTTCAGGTCGGACGGGTTCGTCTCAAAAGGTGGGTGACAGGCGGGGGCAGACGGGAGAGGCGATGGAATGTCGACGGGCGTCGCCAGCTCAATGCGTACGGTGCACCGGGCATGATGCTCGACGTTCATAAATTACTATGCTAGCGGCGTCCACAACCGGCGCGAGAACCTGGGACAGCCAGGCGACGTCAGGGGTTCTGCGTGCGGAAGGCTGATCAATTGCCGAAATTCGAGCTTCCAACCCTCCTGGACTCCACCGTGCGAGAGTGCGGCCTCTGAGCCAGCCAATGCAAGGCGAATGGATCCATGGCACCTGGACGGATATCTCCATTCCCATTGCTCTACAGAGGCGCTGCAGCTGCAGCCTCCATGTCGAGAACGTGGAACGGCCAGGACCAGGACCAGGAAAGAGGCAGCACCGAGGAAGTGGCTCCCTCCATACCGATTTTTTCCCCTTTCCTCCTTTCCTTCCAAATTTGACCACAGGACGGGGGCTGCTTGCTCTCGATCAGTCCTGCTTGTGCAGAGTCCACACGGGCGCCAAACCCACCCGCTGGCCAATGCGCAGAGGGAACCAGGGGGAGCGTTCGGTTCATTGATCGGGTCCAATCATCCAGGAAAGAAGCTCGCCGTGTTTCAACTTTCCATGCCAGGCACCGCAGGGCAGAACCTGCAGAAAGCAGCCAGTGCAGCAACAAGGCCAGGAACGGCGCTTGTCCGACACGGGCTAATCTCACGACCAGGCACACCCGAGCCCACGCAACGACATCGCCTTGCATTGGTGGCTTCCGGGTGGAAGCCAGCCAGCAGCGAGCAGTGCAGGGCTCCAGCACCGAAGGAGAAAGAGGGAGACCCGCCGTCATGCCCCCCCATGTGTGCAGCCATGCAGCTCCAACCAGCTCTTACCACAGCAGCAAGCGACTGCGGGCTACGGGGATGCGGCCTAGGGGGAAGCCAAGCGCGAACCAGGCCACACCGGCTTGGTGTCCTTCTTCTGCAGGAGCGAGAGATTGGAAAATTTTACGAACGGAAGGGTTGCTGGGACATGGGGAATGCCTGTTCCCTGTTCCCTGTTTCCTTCTGGCCCTGGGCCCGTCTTGCGAATGAACAGACGGGAAGAGGATGGTGAATTGGCCTGAAGCGAGGCTTCAGGGGACGAACGGGACGGGGGCCAGACTTACGACACGTCAGGTCTTGACTCCGTCAGCCAGCACCGCAGATAATGCCACACGACACACCTTCGATGAAGGGTGTCCGTCAGTGCCACTTGCTAGTCGCTTCTCAGTCTCCAGACACCTACTACGGTAGTAATCAACCATCCCTCACTTACGCCATCAACTCGCCGATCGACGGGCCAAGAGTGTTGTTATTCTGCAGCGAGCTACTGCAGCAGCACAGGTTGTAAACATCTTCACTTTCCCTCCGGCCTGGCCCAGTCTGGCTTGCCCGCTCCTCTAGCCCGTCACTGTCACGCCCGTTCGCCCAAAAGCACTCACTCGTCTCCGACATCTTTACCTACGGCACAGTGTACTCTGTACGTACGGGGCACGCACGCTCGAACAAACCGCGCATCACTCACCTTGCATTGGTCTACATATCAACTGCCGCCTCAGGTCTCGAGCCCTTTTGCGATCCTGCACAAAGAAGCCTCCCCTCGAACCCTGGGCCGCTCATCTCCCGCAGCCTCTCATCTTATCTTACTGGCCTAGCCAACGCAGATCGGTGAAGGGGAAACAAACGGGGGAACACGACGAGTTCACCAGCACCATCTTCCACCTTTCACATTCACCTCCGCCTTCGCCTTCAGCTGCTCCTCTCCTCGCCTCGAACTGGCGGCTTACTGCTGCTGCTACTGCTGCTGCTGCACCTCAGCGAGAGACAGGCCAGGCACTAGAGAGCACCCGCTACATGTCTCATACGCATCTGCCCGCCCTGATTGGTTAAACTTTCTTGGTTATTTCAAACACCCCGGGGGATCCCCATCGCTTTTGCGCCCAGAACCACCAGCTGCAACCCCTTAAACCTCGGAATCTGTCGCGACAGACCCGTACTTCAACAGCCAACGTTTTCGCAAGAGGAGGAAAAGAAGGGGGACAGCCAGATCCACGGAACACAGCAGCCGTTTGTTCTTGAACGCGACTCTTTCTTCGATCGACGACGGACCGGCATTTCGAGTTCCCCGTTCCAGCCATCTTCCCGAACACGGCAGTCTGTTGCTTGGGCTGCGCTTGCATTCAACGAACCTCTCTACTCCCGCAAACGGTCATCTCATTGCTACTACACCTTCCCCGTTCAGCGCCCAGCAGAGCCACGACATAATCTCCCATATCTATGGTCAAGCCCCGGACGAATTGGACGCAGACACCTTTTCTGCCATTTTAGTGTTCAACCTAGACGGTGGCATCAGCGGTACCCGATTTCCCGCAACGTGTTTGCAGCACGTCAAGCTTCATCTGATTTTATTACAAACTGAACAACAGCGCTCGTCCCTGGGTACTGAGTCTTATTCCATCCGAATCCACGACAGGACGGGGCTACAGGTCAGACTGAAGTTTGGGGGAACGGTTCTCGCTTTACCCGAAACTTTGCTCAAATGCCTTCGTCCCATCTGTTGCTTATTGACAACGAGTAATCCGTCGTTGAGGTTTCTGCGCCACGAAGGGTTCACTGTTAGGAAAAAGCAGCCAAACCGCCCCTCCATTAGGGACCGACTCGCATTGCGTCCCAACGACTCCACGGCCGCTGTAACAACAATCAACGCCTGCAGCCAAGATACATACCCGCGCAGGAAGCTACACGGCCAGTACCTGAATCGTTTGCCAAAATTCGGCCATCAAAAACCATGGCGACGCAGACGGTACACGCCCACGCGGGCCACGCCCATTCAAGCTCCACCTCGTCGTATCCCCCGCGGCCCGCGTCTCCTACATTGACGAATCCCGACATGATTCTCCCCGACTACGATCGCTCGCCTTCTCCCGAGCGATCCCATTCTCCGCTAACCATGTGGAAGAACGCACATGCCGTCGACATGAACATGCAGTTTCAATTCCCGCCGAGCGCATACGTCGCCGGCCCTGTCACCCCTACGACGCCAATCATCTATGGCAACGGGACCATGTTGTCTGACATTGGCGAGGTCACCGAGGCTGAGAGCACACCCGGCAGAGCTTCGCGTCCGACTTCCATCATCTGGTCCCGACCCAACATCGGAGGCGCCGACGAACCGCGATACCCGTCGCCCACGAAAGCGCTGGAGAGCCTAAAGCAACGAGCAGCGCGGGCGACACGTGAACGGCGATCCTCCATGGACTCTACAAGTACGATCACCACAACACAAGACCAAAACGCCTTGTTCGCAGAATTTGACGATACTGTGAGCGTCGACGACAGCAACTTCCAAGGTGACGACGAGGAGAGCGTAGCAGAATCGTACGTAGATAACGCGTCGGTTCACCGAGCGCAGGACAACCCGCAACCCATTGGATCATCTCTCGACGGTCCCAACAGATATTCAACTTCCCTCATAAGTCGTCGAGCCGAGCAAATCCTGGCAAATGCCAAACGGAGGCTCACGGTATGCGCCCACAGATTCTTCCTCCACGAGACGCTTGCTGACACACACAGACCATGGAAGGCAATCTTTCAAGAGCGCGAAGTTCATTGAGCATCTCGACTCCCTCAATGTCCTCCTTTGATGAAAACCACTCGACACCTTCTCCTCCGATAAGGTCTGCCTCATCGGCAACGTCTCCCATGTCTGGTCATGGGCATGCAAGGATGTTAAGTGACACGTCGATCAACTTTGACGCAAACACCGCGGGCAATGTTCCCAGACGGTCTGCCAGTGCGATGGGAGCTGCAGGTGGATACCGACAACCGCTCTCTGTGCGTAAGGCTTCTCATGACGCCGCGTTGCACCGCCTCAACTCCGGAGATGAGGGACATCCGCGCTACAAGGCCGCCCAAGAAATCGGCCTGGAACCCCTTGGAGAGGACGAGGTCGCACAAGAATTTCACTCAGGGAGCGACAGCACCAAACGGGAGAGTCTCTTGAGCCCTGCGTTCAGCTCTGCGAGTCGCGATAGGCCACTGACACGCTCGGCATCAGTGGCGCAAATGCGCGATATCAGGGGCCAGGTGCAGGACCTGAAAGGAAAGATCTCATCTTTGAGAGAACAAGCGCGTGCTGACAGCATGCGACGACGCAGCATGCAGAGCCTGCGAACCCCCAGTCCGTTCACTCATGCTCAGGTCGACCAGTGGTATGCAGAGCCTCAGAAGCAACAATCGCCGGAGCCATTGACTGCCAGCTCGGAAAAGAATCCGTGGAACGCGGATGCGGTGAGCGTTGATGGGCTGGTCCAAGAGCGAGAAGAAAGTGCCGAGGCGATGGAGCCATCAATTGCGGATAACGAGTCGGCCATCGAAGACTACGACACTGCACAAGAGGTCATTCGGCAGGAAGAAAGGCAGAAGACGCTCAACGCTATGGAAGCGAACCAGAATGTGGAGGATGAAGCTGCTGAAGACGACATCTCTGACATGCAGACTGAGGACGGGTTCGAAGACAGCGTGCAAGTCCAGGAAGGGGAAGGATACGAGAGCGAGAGCGGAGATTCACTCTACCATGATACCGTGCAGACTTTCATGTCTCACGAAGACCGCGAAGATGCCTTCGACTATGAGCATTTCTTCCTTCACAGCGCGATGGGTACCCTTAGCCAACAACGCCGTGGCAGTGTTACTTCTGAGAGTTCTATTGAAACGGCTCGTGGTCCCATCCCCTCCAACGAGTCGGTTCGGCCGAAATCGCACCACAGAAGAGGCAGCGGGGACACGACTTCGACTATCGAGTCTTTCGCCACGGCATACGAGGGTCGATCCAGTCGAGTAAGCACCAGCGATACTGGTGAGGAGCTAAGGCACGGCATTCTCACACCCCCAAGCATCAGCCCTATCAGCGAGCACACTGAGAGCCCGCCAACCGCCAAGCGATCGATTAATGGGAGCAGCCTGGGCGGTGAAGATGTTCTGGAAAAACTACGGAGTCGTGCGCGCGCCGGTTCGACGGTCTTCCGTCGGCCGATGAGTACCCAGGCTACCATGGGCCACCGCCCGTCAACTGCATCCTTCGACTCGACAGGCACCAACCGAAGCTTTCCGTTGGTGGGCAAGGCGCGTGTCAGCGTTGGTCTCCTCACGCCTCAGGGCTCCCCCGAACTGGAACTGAAGACCATCTCGGATGCCCTGATGAGCGAGACTGCGAGCATTTGCGACAAGGAGAGCATGCACACGCCGGACCAGCTTGCCCCCTTGGAGCAGCTGGCCAAAGAGGACCAGATCCTGGTTGAGCGCTTTGTAGCCAGCCTAGGACGCTGCGTGCTCGGTATGAGCGAGGCCGGCAAGGCCTCTGCAGAAAGTCGAGTGTACAGGAGGCGCATCGATATGGCGCGGCGAATTTTGGAAGGCATCGGCGAAACCTCGTAAAAGAGGTATCTTTTTCTTTTTCTCCCATTTAGACGACATGCTGGGGGTTTCTGGTACCAGACCGTAGCAACTGCCCAGCTGCATGCCGCCGCCGCGACAGGGGGGGAGTCCAGAACATTGACGTTGGTGTCAACGAATAACTGATAATGTCAAATGAAACGTGAGGGAAGCTGCGATCGAGGTGGGGGGCGGGTGATGCCGAGGAGGCTTTTGCTTCTTCAGCAGGCCCAATGACGATTTCATTTCCTAGACTCGATTTCGATACCCTTCTCTGTACTTTTTTTTGTTTTGTGGTTGGCGTGCCAATCCTTTTTCTTCCTCTTCTTGTATCCCGAACGTTGTCTATCCGCGCAAGACATACTCAGCTTTTTTTTCCTTTTCTTGATTCGTTTTCCCCTCTGTTTGAAGCAGGAGAGGCTCGACGTCTGAACCGTCTTGAGAACACCGATCCCGGGAGTGTATCAGCCGTGAAAGAACTAGGAAGGCGCCTTAGTATCCATACAACACAAGATATTCCCAGAATTTCCATGTCCGATCACTGTGACATGTGTCTGCCTCGGGGAGCAAGACAGTTGAGTGCAGTCATCATTGCGTTGAAAGAGGTTTGAAGGGTGGCTCGCCACTATCCACGTTCCGATGACACAAAGTGCCGAAGTTGGATTACAGTCGGGGCCCTGGCCAGGGTTCAGAGCTTGACTATGTATGGGTCACCTGCCGTCGACGACTTGGGCTTTCGCCTCGCATAGCAGACTTCTTTCAAGTCGATGCATCATGGTTCTTTGATTGCTGCTGTGGTAAAATGAGGATCCGCCCCCCCTTCCTCCAAATTCGAATGACTAGATGCTTGTTTCTGACGTTATGAATCTGTAGTGTTTACCCCAGGTATCGCTCGCAGCCAGATCGGTTGCAGAGTTGTCGTTCTCTGGTCCGGACGTTGGCCCCGGGCCTCTCAGGCGCAATCAGACTGATCTGCGGTCTCGGCACTGGCCGACAATGGACCGTCTCCCACATGCTTGGAGAACAACACATTGAACAACCAACCGCCCATTGTTTCCCCACTTAAAACTAGCACGACAGGCCTACAAACCGCACACACTCCCTCTCACACACCGCATTTGCCCGTGCTCGTGCTTTGCTCTCCAAGGGTCCAATCCACCAACTCCACCCTCTCCTTCCTTTATTCGCAGGAGACAACAAGACCTCACCGCGATTTGTTTTTGTCCCTCTCCTGGTGCGCGCCTACTTCACGAACAAGCAAACTTGGCAGCGGCAATACTCCCTTGCGCCCTCTCTGCCCCATCTGGCGACGGTGCTTATAACGGCCTACTCTTCCCGCCTTTCTCCAACTTTCGCACGCGCGCACGCGACACAACAGTCGAGAGTCCAACGAACAAGCAAAACCAACGGCCGGTAAAAAGAAATAATAAAAAAAAGAAGAAAAAAGGAGAAGGCACGGCGGAAATATTTACATCATTCCCGACGGAGGAGAAGAAAGGACAAACAACAAGACGGCGCTTCTACCGGCACAAAAACCAAACAACGGCACGAAACACCCAAAAGGAAAGAAAATGGCGGAACCATCCATCACAAACTTCCTGCTCCGCTCCCTCTTGCCCCCCGACGCCGCCGACTTCATCCACAAAAACGCCCTGCACCCGTCCTCGCCGCTCCAGCAGCTTCGCGCCCAGGCCCTGTCGGCGGCCTCGCGTGCCCTCGACCAGCTGTACCCCTACCTCGCGCCCGCCGTCGATGCGACGCTCGAGTTCCTGCACTCGTCGCCCGAGCTCGTGAGCTTCGCGGTCCTGCTGGCGCTGCTGGCGGCCACGGTGGTGGTGCTCAACTGGATCCGGCGCGTCGTGGCGTTCTGGACGGCGCTGGTCCTGAGGCTCGCGTTCTGGGGCTGCGTCGTCGTGGTTGTCGCCGCGGTGTGGCAGAGGGGCGTTTGGGAGACGGCGCGGGATGCGGTCGTTGTCGGCGGGAAGGTGGCGGGGTTCGCGGCGGCGGTCAAGGATGTTTGGGTCAGCGAGTATAAGAGGTACGAGCAGGAGACCAAGGTGCAGGGGAGCAGGTACCGGTAAAGCTTGAATAGGAGTGGGGAATGGAAGATGGAAGATGGAAGGGGGGGAGTGGGATCGCTGGCAGGCGAATGGTGGGATATACCCCGAGGGAGAGGACGCGTTTCGAGGAACCAGGGGGGTTGGATATGATGGTATACGAGGAAGTGTCATGATACGGGTTCGAAACGGTTGGGTTATGGCCTTGGCCGCGGGAAAGCAACAGCACCACGAGAGAAGTACGAGACTGGATACACAAGGCCCCGGCTGGAGGTGGACAGAGTCGTTGCAGCAGGGGCTGGGCTGGCACGCACACACGCGGTATGGCATACGGCAGTGGGGGCAACGTCGAGGGCGTCGCCGGATACGATCATGAACGAGTCAAATGCATGTTAATCAATACCAACGCCAACGCTATGCAAGCAGCCATATCCCTCTCTACCTGATACTTTTTTCTTTCTCTCTTTCCCTCCGCGGCTCTCATTCGCCTCGCGCTGTGATCCTGGTTTTCTAGCCGGCATCTCTTCCGATAACTGAACAAACCCCCCAAGGGTGCAGCCAGACGAGCCATGCAACATGCTGCCAGCTCGGCTCAGTCGTCGTTGGGCTCGTCAAACTCATCGTCCTTGAGCTCCTTGGGCTCCTGCGCCTCGTGGTACTGGATGATGTCGTCAATGTAGCTCAGCACCGCCCCGACGCTGTCCTCGTCCGTGTTGTCCAGCTTCAGGTAGTTGACCATGCTGAAGCTCTCAATCAGACCCGCGACGGCCCTGTTGAGCCTCTGGAAGCTCTTTCCGCGCATGACGAGGTCGCGGTCGTGCACCTCGCCGCGGCCGTCGTCCAGCTCGCCTCCCGCGGCGGCGATCGGGTCGTCGTCCAACAGGCCCGTGTCGGGCGTGAGGAAGCGCTTCATGTCCTTCTTGCGCACCTGGTCCTTGACGAGGTCCATCTTGGACAGCACGTTGATGTGCGGGATCTCGAGCATGATCATGGCGCTCATGGCGCTGAGCGTGCCGGCGAAGAACTTGGCGCGGTCGACGACGAAGGTCGCCTCGAGGAGGTAGGCCGCGCAGAGGCGGATGTCGAGGGAGCCCGGCTGGGAGAGGAAGCGGGCGAGGGCCGGGAGGATGGGGATGTGGGTGTACAGCTCGATCTGGCCGGGCATGTCAAAGATGATGAGGTACTCCTCGGTGAGGTTGTCGAGGGCCTCGGTGAGGAAGTCGAGGTTCTCCATGAGGAACTCGAAGCAGTAGATGAGGCCGCCGTTGGGGCCGAGGCCGACCTCCTCCATGGCATCGTGCAGGGAGATGAGGTCCTTGATGTCAAGGTCGGGGGCGTGCTCGAAGGACTCGGCGGCCGGGTCGAGGTTGACGTAGAAGGCGGAGCGGCGGTTGAGGTTCAGATGGGTGATGAGGGAGGCGCAGAAGGTGGACTGGAGGGAGAGAGGCTGTTAGTTTTCCGGTATTCGGGATCGGCCTCGGGGGGGGACGGTGGTAGGATTCGGGATTCACCGGTCGGCCCGGTCTCCTCGGCCGACGCATGGGACGGGGTATGCACGAGACATCCGACCGGGCTGCGGCATGGAGGACCAGCGACAACGGGGCGGGAGCAGGAGGGAAGGGGGGAGACGTGGAAAGAAGGGTGTTCACCTTGCCGGCCCCGGCAGGGCCCATGACCATGACGCCGTACTTGGACATGATGGCGCGAGTAGGGAGAAACGCGACTGCGGTTTGCTAGGGGCGCAGGGCAGTAATGTAGGGGGGGGGAGGCAGGACGGTTTGGCAACTCGTCTACTGTCGTCTTCCTTGGGTATTGTGCGGCAGTAGGTGGTGGTGGTGGTGGTGGTGGTCTTGATCCAGGATTGGCAGGGTCACTTTGTCGCAGAGTTTTGGAGGAGAGAGGAATGATGTTTTTGCTATGGAAATTTACCCCGCCATGCAGGAACGGGTGCGCGTCTAGGGGTCGCGGTTGATCAGCCTTCTTTGCGCCACTTCTGGGCAAGACTCGAGAAGGGCCAAAATTTGGTGCTTTGTAATTAAGCAACAGAGTGACGAAATGTCGCCCGGTACGTAGATGGGTAATTTCTTGACGGGGTGGACTACACTCGCTACCCGGTGAGCGCCAAAGGAAAGCATCTAAATACAACAACAACAAAATATTACAGAAAAAAAAGTTCTGCCTTGCGGCTGCGGCCCCCCATGCGGCTGCGATAGCTAACGATAAGAGACAACTAGAATCCCGGTCGCAATTTTTTCCCCTCCTCTCAGGATTGCGTCCACGTAGAACAATGGGCGAGCTTGCGGACGGCTTGCAGCGGAATTACGGGCCAATGCCGCTCGCACGTGTAAAGCACGGGAGGGGCACATTCTCACCAGCCTCTTTAGAGATCTTCTACAGCTTAGCTCCCTGTCAGGCTTAGCTTTTGTTTCGGCGGGTGGTTTCTCACTCGTTTGACGACTCAACGACAACACCCCCAAAGGCATTGGAGGTGGGGAGGCTTCGCGGCGCGCTCTCGGAATGCGAATCCTGCAGGAAGGGTGCGCCCGAGGGGACACGGCCATGGGCACAACGGCGGGCCTCCCTTATGAAGCGGGTGAAGGCGGACATGGTGGAATGTCGCCGAGCGGTCGGCGCCCCGTTGGCATTCCGTACCTTTGACAGTCGCCGATAAACTTCGCGTGCCTTGGAATGCGTCTCTCTGTTGGACAATGCATTGGTGAAATGGCCTGGCATACGTCTAGAGCCAGGACTGGCAAAGTAGCCGTGGAGAGTTTCAACTCCCGTGATTGTCCATGACAATTGCGCGATGCGTCTTCGGTTAGGCACAAGCGCCCCCGTACACACGCACAAACACACACATGAGGCCAGGTTAAGGTTCTCCTCGCTGCCTCATCTTTTACTACCGCACCCGTACGAAGTACCTTAGCCGGAGATACGTAGAAAACTGGCGACAAAACAGTGGAAGCCCGAGGGAGCTCGGGGAACGATCGCCGCTGCTCGTGTTGGTGCGGATCCAGGTGCCTGTGCAAATCCAAAAGCTGTCCCGAACCGCCCTCTGTTGAACCACCAACCAAGCCGGCCGCAGCGGTCCACGGGTACCGTTAGGTGGCCTTTGGGGGCTGGCACAGGGCCAGCGTATGCTACATGGATGGCAGTCGGGCGTGGGAGTTGGCACAGAAATGCTGCGAAGGCGGTCAAGGGAGGAAAGTCGCGAGGATGGCGCAATCTGGAGAATTCTGGGTCTTCCCCCTCGACAGGGCTGGTACACAAGAATGGAGGGGTCGACCGGTGAATATACCTCCTCCGCCACGTTAATCGCTATGTCCACGTGGGTACCTACCCTGCCTTCCGGCCCTCGGCCAATGTCTCCCACGAATAATGCGTCAAGTCCGCTTGAGCTTTCGGCCAGAGAGGAGTGAGGGAGCGAGAATTTCTTCCCAACCATCCCGTCTCCGAGCACCACGTCTCTGGGCTCCCGCGTTTCTTTTAAAACCCGAACGGCCACATCTTCCTCTTTCACTTCCCAAACTCTTTCCCCCTCTTCTACATCCACAAGCCTTGCCTTCCTCTGCGTCCCCCTCCGTACTCCCAAAAGGTATGCAATTGACCTTGCACTGAGCTTCCAGACCCCGCGCAACAAACACTCTGTCCCCACGCAGACCCAAGAAACAACAGAGCGCGCTGCTGACCCATCGATAACAGAAGTAGCTTTTTTTTTCTTCTCCCGCTTGCTATCCTTATAGCCCCTCGGAGCCCCGCGTCGGTAGATTTAAACCGCACCGAATCTTTCTCGATCTCGCCGTCTACCATCCTTCTTCCCTTCTACACATCCTTTTCCCACAAAACCCCCCCCAACCATCCCCATCCAAGATGTCTGCTACCAACGGTGTCAATGGCAACGGCATTGCCAGCCGCACGCACTACAACGAGGGCAACTTCCTCTTCACCGTAAGAAACCCCTCTCGTCTGGCACTGCTGCCGGCGGTGAAGCCGAAACCCCCTGCTAACACCTTCCGACGTAGTCCGAGTCCGTCGGTGAGGGCCACCCCGACAAGATCGCCGATCAGGTCTCCGATGCCATCCTCGACGCCTGCCTGCGGGAGGACCCCCTCTCCAAGGTCGCTTGCGAGACTGCTACCAAGACCGGTATGATCATGGTCTTCGGTGAGATCACCACCAAGGCCAAGCTCGACTACCAGAAGGTCGTCCGTAACGCTGTCAAGGACATCGGCTACGATGACTCCGCCAAGGGCTTCGACTACAAGACCCTCAACCTGCTCGTCGCCATTGAGGAGCAGTCCCCCGATATCGCCCAGGGTCTCCACTACGAGAAGGCCCTCGAGCAGCTCGGTGCCGGTGACCAGGGTATCATGTTCGGCTACGCCACCGACGAGACCCCTGAGCTCTTCCCCCTCACCCTCCTCTTCGCCCACAAGCTCAACGCGGCCATGTCCGCTGCCCGCCGTGACGGCACCCTCCCCTGGCTCCGCCCCGACACCAAGACCCAGGTCACCATTGAGTACAAGCACGACAACGGTGCCGTCGTTCCCCTGCGCGTCGACACCATCGTCGTCTCTGCCCAGCACGCCGAGGACATCACCACTGAGCAGCTCCGCAAGGAGATCAAGGAGAAGATCATCAAGAAGGTCATCCCCGAGAAGTACCTTGACGACAAGACCATCTACCACGTGAGTCATTTCCCCTGTACCGTCTGCTCTGCACTGTTGCTAACATGCCTCGCCAGATCCAACCCTCTGGCCTCTTCATCATCGGTGGCCCCCAGGGTGACGCCGGTCTGACCGGCCGCAAGATCATCGTCGACACCTACGGTGGCTGGGGTGCCCACGGTGGTGGTGCCTTCTCCGGCAAGGACTTCTCCAAGGTCGACCGTTCCGCTGCCTACGTCGGCCGCTGGATCGCCAAGTCCCTCGTCAACGCCGGCCTCGCCCGCCGTGCCCTTGTCCAGCTCTCGTACGCCATCGGTGTCGCCGAGCCCCTCTCCATCTACGTCGACACCTACGGCACCTCCGACAAGACCTCTGACCAGCTCGTCGAGATCATCCGCAACAACTTCGACCTCCGTCCCGGTGTCATTGTCCGCGAGCTCAACCTGGACCGCCCCATCTACCTCCAGACCGCCAAGAACGGCCACTTCGGTACCAACCAGAGCTTCACCTGGGAGCAGCCCAAGACTCTCAAGTTCTAAGCGAACTTGCACTGGACCGAGAGCAGGATTCCTTCAACAAGCTTCCTGCATTGCAACGACCTAGACGTTTATAATAATTTTGATATTCATGCGGACAGGCACTCAACATTGGCGTACGGTTCTCAACGAATCCCGGTTTCAAGCCTTTTTCGGGGTAAAGGCAACACACAAGACACAGGGCGTGGTCTTTTGGTAGGGTCATTTTTTGTTCATGTCGAACGGTGTTAAAAACAATCGGAACAAGGGAGCGGTGGCGTCTTTCAACAAAGACACAAAGCGGGATTAGGATCATATCCTGCAACTTCATTTTTCTTTTTTCAAAGTCACAAAAAGAGCAATGCATTATGAGAAGATACCCTTCGCATTGTTCGAAAGGGGACAACAAACAAAGCATCTACATCGGCGTTAACGGGGAAACAAAAGAACTTCAACATCTTTTCTTTCCTGGTTTTCTGGCCGACCATCTCTTGCGCGGTTGGGAGGGGAGAGGGATGTGGCAGGGCAGGCCGAATAGCCGGGGCTCAGGAAGTTGTAGACAGGTAGACCATTTGGCTACTAGCAATAGAGACGAGATTCTCTAGAACTACCGGCTTCCATCGTTTGTGATTGTTTGACTCGTGATGTACATCGTATTGTCCTAGGACGCGGGGTGTGTCTTGCTACTGTTGGCTCGCCTGATACACCGCCTCGCCCGGGAGTCTTCGCCGAATGTTTGGCATGCATGCGAAACGAAGTCGAACTCTCAACGCGCAACACCGCCTTTTTGGCATGTCTCTCAACTACATGATGCGGCGTGCAAGCTACGAGGCCCTTGGCCGGGCTCCGCGAGGGCGGTAGGCCATTAGTTTCTGACGCCATCCATGATTCCGTGGCAAGGGAGCCCGTCTGGAGAAGCTCCGGCATCGGGTGTATGCCTAGTCCAACTGTGGTTCAACTTTTGGTCCACTTTGCAAGGAGGGTGAGGGTGGCCAGTCATCAGTGGAAGAGAAAAGAGGCAACGGGGCCTCGGTGCCGTCCCCATCTGATTATCCCAAACGCAGAATGGCATGCGCCTCGGCCTGCCATCCTAGGGGCGGGAAGAGGTCGGTCCTCTATGGGACGTTTCCAGAGTTTCCACATCAAGTTCGTCCGATCCGGTGGAGCAATCCACTGGACACCGGGCGGACGCAACACGGAAGGGTGGCCGAGTTGGTTATGGCGCCAGGTTAAGGTCAGCTTAACATCTGTTTCCTGGTGGGGCAACCCGCGCGAGTTCGAGTCTCGTCCCTTTCAATGTTCTCTTTTTGATGTTTCTTCCCATCCATTTCGTATGTTTTGCATCGTGTTTCCGCGTTCTTGCTCCTGGTTGGGGTTTTCCCTTTAGCATTGTATTCAGTGAATGGTTGGTTAAGGGATGGGTTTATTTAATTGAGGAAATGGTCGGTTGTGTCCTTTTACCATTCTTTCCCCTGGTTGTTACTGTCTTACGACGTAACTTGGCTGATTTACATGAAACCCCGAACTAGCATGTTTAAGGGGACGGCGGGTGTTTTGTTGAGATTGACAAAAAATTCTGGGACTTGTTGTATCAGAGGCTGCTTAATTTGACTACATGCCGTCGAGCTGTCTCATCTTCGCTTCCTCTCTGGCAATGTGTACAACCCAAGACCAGGTAGAGACCTTGGAAATAATACCGTCTGCTGTGTCTGTGAACGTCACCTGGGGGTTCGCTACTTGTTTAGGGGGAGTTACGTCGAGGCATCTTGCCAGACGATTTTATGATCAGACCCCAGACTAGCCGGTAAGTTTCTGACTTTTCTTTTCTGTCCCACCCAGAAACGAAAGTCCTAGACAATAGCTTAGGCGTGTTGAAGATGGAGTCTCACCTGGACACCACGCCTGCCTTGCCGATCATCGATGTTATGAGAGTAAAATATCCGCTTGAGAATATCGGCTTCCTTGAGCATACGGCATGTGAAAAGGCGTTTCTACGTGGAAAGTTGACATAGTGGTAACGCAGTAGAAGATCGAAGGGCAAGAACTAAGAACTGAAAAGATGTGTAAAAGGCGAAGAAGAAGAATGGTGGTTTCTACGCCTTTTCCCCCGCGTAATGAGAGCTGAACAAGCGCGCTCCAACGGGTCACCAGAGCCTTCCCAACTGGAGTATTCTTTCGTGCTGTTTCTTTAACCTACTAGGCCACGCTATAATCACTGAACTGGTTGAAGGATCTTTGCCTTCCGTGGTTTATGAACCACAAGGCAGGTCAGGATCTAGCATATAGAGCGGACAGGACAGACAGCAGCGCATGGCTGAGTGATTGAGAAGTTTGAGTGTAGAGCCTCCGGTGTCTTTTAGAGTATTCGTGTCTGATGGATCTACGGAAATCTTGTTGAGCTTGCGTCAGTGATGACTCCAAGTTTACCACGGTCGTTCAACCAGTAGTGATATCTCAAATTGTTGGGTACATCATTCCTCGGGCTGTCTGACGTCCGGCCTGCTTTATGAACTCGCTGCAGCTGAGCTGCGATCAAACCGGTGCCCCACAAGCAGCTGTTCGTGTCCAAAGTTCTGCTGCCTCGCCTGGATCGTCGTCGATATATGCCTATGTTTTCCATACACAATAGGCACTGGACGTGAATCAGATCAGGCGAGCGTTACACGCACCGGCCCGCAGATACGGGACACTGACGGGTTTGTCGATGTTTGAGTTTGCCAATCACTGTCCGCACGGTCCGTTGATCTATTAGTAGAATGAAAGCGTTTAGAACGCGGGCCGGAGCAACTCTTTAGATCTCTTTCTTCCCCAACTGGGCTGGAAGTCTGCACGGTCTCCGTCATTTAAGGAGGCTTGGTCGGGTTGGCTTGCGAAAGGGGAAGGCAGTCCTGAAAGCTGCATTCACGAGCAGCATCCTGAGTGATTGCCATTATTCCCAGCCCCTGACTTCGCAGAAGAAAATCAGATTGTAGAGCGTACCGATCCCATGAACGAGAGTCAGGAGGCAGACTCCTTGAAATAATCCCGCGCGTGACCAGCAGGAGATCGCGACGACAGAGTTGAAGCTGACTCCTATTTGCTGCCCCTAGTATGCAGATGCCGTCTCCCGGAATAAAGTCTCGTACGGGCCGAGTGGAGGCCATATCTAATTCTTGTGTAATCTCAGCTACATCATCCTATTACCAAGTTGAGTGGATGCTCCTCCCTCTGCCAACACAGTTAGCGCGCGCAATGGCCCATCCAGTCGGTGATTCGAGAAGAGACGAAAAGGTAAACTCACCTCAAGTATTGGCCAGCCCAGTCACACGGTAACCAATAGACGAGCGCGAAAACAACATCGTCTCATCGTGGTTCGGTGGGGGTTACTCTTGCCATGTAGCTTGCGGTCGAGGAGCATATAGTAAGCGTTTGTTTGCCGCAATCCATGTGAATTCACCAAATAGCCGAGGCCGTAGCAATCTTCCGTCACTCATTCCTCATCAAACCAACGTTAGTGAACTTGGTCAAGCGCAGCCGGATATTTCGATGCATCGAGGTTAGGAGAGTTATCACTATCTCCGCACAGTGCCCGAGCTGCGGTTGCAGATGTTTGTGGCGAGCAAAGGATGCATGCCCACATGAAGCTAGCCGCTTCCGATATGTATCGGGGAACCGTCAGGTTGGTACTCTTCTACGTGTTGAGTACCACTGCTGGATCTCATTCCGCGGAGATTTGCCGGTCATTGTCAAGAGTTTCGGTCAGACTGTTGCCATGACCAAAGAGGCTGACACTAGCGATCGTGAGGATCCCATCCAGGCATCGTCTTGGCTTGGGTAGGGCCGGTGTGACTCTCCTTGTAAGAATGGCATCAAAGCAACCCAGTGATAGCGCTCACGCGCAGCTCTATTCAGAAGAGGTGATTGCGAAGGCAAGCGTCCAGATGGATAAGCATGTTTCGGCCGCCGGTTTCCCTGAGGAGTTGTTCAGTCTGAAATTGCCTCAGTGAACCGATGGCATGGTTATGGACCGATTCCGACGGTCATGGCCTGTACGCCGAGCGGAACAATGAGAGACTAACACATCCGCGGTGGATGGATGAAGCTAGCGAGGTGGTCTTAAGTTGATAAGCGAAGTGTCAGTTACTAGATATGTTGCTTGTAATGGTTGCATGAGGAGGGCAGCCGGGGCGGTAACCGATATCGACATCACTTGAAAGTGCGCTGGCTTGAATAGCCATTAACCTTGCACAAGCGTGTGCGATGGTACATTGCTCAGCGGCGGTGTGTGTGTTCCTATCAGAAGGCAACATCGCCAATGTTCAACCGGTGCCCGTAAACCGCACATTTACCTGGTCTAAGCCAGGATGATGTCAAGCGTATTATCCGTCTCGACAATCCATCCCGATGCTTGTGAAAGGGCGGACGTCCAGCAATACGATTCTACGTAGCAATCAGCATGGATAAAGGGGCACGAATCACGTCCAGGAGCAATATGCGTCGAGTCTGAGGCTTTTTGTCCGCGGTCGAGTGTAAGATGGTGTTCGACGCATGACGGGCTTTAAAAGTTGCCAAAACCGATCTCCAAACCAACAAACGAGCCTCTCGATAACAACTACCCGTATTGTCACTGGAAAACGGTAATATTCCGCGTGTCTCAGCCATGCCCCAGAACCAACATATTTCTTGGTTCCGCCGAGGGTTTGCCAAGTGGCTGAAAGGGTGATGCATCAGCTGTGTTTGCGTTCGTGCCCAATCTGAACGGTGGTAAGCGAGGGCGAAGGTTCCGTCGGCCATGACAGCGATGCGGGAGGATGATGTGCTACAAGGGTGAGAACCGAGAGGCTGGTTCATGGCTAGACGCCAGGACTGGTCCGACGGTCTTGATTCGGGCTGCCGCTGGGTCGAAGGGCAGCTTAACCCCTCAGCTGGAGGCTGTGGTCATGGTTGCGAGGCCTGAAGTCGTTGAACAATAGAGAAGGTTGCTCCACCCACATCGGAGAACAATGGGAGACTGGAACCGCCACAATGCGAAGAGGAGTCGGCAAGGTGGGTCCATCGTCCGGGTGCCCCGACACCTTGTCCCCTCTCTGCCTTCCTCCACGCCATTAGCAATGTAGTTTTCCGGGGAGAACAATAAAGGTGACGGCACCATTCAGCCATGAATATCATAATCTGTCTTCTTCGCTGCGCTTTCGGGCTTTGAGATCGGGTGTCCCACTTGGCAGATGTTTCGACCGGCCAGGATATTGCCCGTTTTGCAGGTATCATGCCGATGAGGCGGGGCGGCAGGAAGCGCTTTACTTCAGTGAGTATGAGCTGTCGAAACTAGATTCTTTTTCGATCGGCGCAGACTGGCGTGGTCAGCGTTGTAATGTCGTACTCTGCAGGCGTTTGGCTCTGCGCCGAAGTTTCGGGACACCCCCCCCATGTTCCACCGCCAACACAAAGGTATGTTCCAAGCAAGGGACAAGGGCTTGGTCAACCAGATGATTTCGGAGGCCGGCCTAAACTTTGATATTCAGTCAACTCGAGCATGGATATCACAGCCAAGGGTGCTGCGACCTGCCTTGGGTGCTTACACCGTATGTCCGGGAACAAGTGTATGTGGGGTATGACAACAGCAGTTGAGAGATTATGGATTGCTGATGAATGATCGCACAGAACCTTGAAGATACGTAATGGCTCATTGTGCTTGTCCGGTCTAACTTCCAACGGCTGCACTGCCCGCCATCTACATGTGGAACATGGGATGTCAATGTATCAATATTTCTTTCCGCGCCAGCTGCATTCATTCTACCCTGCTCTCACGTCTCCACTACATAATCCAATATGCCTTTGCCGTTTCCTAGTACTTGACCAACCTGGTAGGTATATATGACTTTCTCCCTCTGTTGTATGGATGTACTACTGCCAGTTCACCATAAGAGTCTTCTCCTTTGAATTTCTTTTCTCATTACGGAAACCCCAACTATGACGTCCGCGGCACAAAGCATCCATCCGCAAGGGCTTGCCGTATTGTCGGGACTCCACGCCCTTACCAGTTCCAAGAGCAATAGCTCTTGTCAACCAGAGCAGCCTCCGGCGTACACGCCGCCGGCTCGACCAAGAATATTCGAGAATTTTGCTTCCCGCTTCACTGGCCAAGATGCCGTTCCAGACAGTGGTGGTGTTGGGACCATCGAACCTCTCGATTCTATCCTGGAAGCTATCACTGACGATGGGGTTGAGGAGTCATCGCCTATTTCGTTACGAATCTCAACGCGGATTAAAGTGGCTAGCGACGGCAATCTTATTGCACTACCCTGTGCGCCCACAGACCAAGCGAACTCCATTGCAAAGGCAATTATCGAAGCCATCCAAGGCCGAGATTGGGTGGCAGGGTTCCCAATGATCGATGAGAATGGCCGGCCGAGGCCACTCAAACTGGAGATTGATGCGGGTATGACGGTCGAAGGATCTTCGAATGTGATTGGCACGGAATCCGCCATCAGTCAGTTTCTACGGCGTGGTACACAGGCACAAAACAGATCACCAGATCGCCAACCTGGAAACGAAACGTCGGATTCGGCAACATCTCCTGTATCACCAAAACGAAGAAGACAGGAGTCAAAAGTGGACACAGTCGAGGAGACTGTTCGCAAGCGAGCCCGGAGCGAGTAGCAGAGTTCTTCTGGAGTGAGATACCATATTCGTCAAATAGAAATGAGGTTTTTAGTAACTTAAGAAGAATCACTATTGCTGTAAATACTCGGAGAATGCAACAAGTGTAACGACAGCCCTGGGTCACACGGCAGGATCGACTTGTTGCAGATGATCGTGGGAATAAGGGGCTTGTGCACTCAATCCTATTGTAGTATTGGACCCGGCATGTGCAATCTAAATGAAGAGTCATTCCAGGGTTGTGATGCCTATAGTATGGGGGCTAATTTGGTCCATGTTGAAGCTTGTCGAAATTCACGGCGCCCATGTTTTAGCCTTGCTCCGGTGCTCAACATTATCACTGTTGCCAGTACATAACAAGGCAGCTGCCCGACATCAGGATCAAGGAATGATCTATTATTTGATAGACGTCCCACGCACAGCGTTATTGTTCGCCAGTGTCAATCCTTCCTTCTTTCCCCTTTCCCTCCATTCTTCAGGCACGTTGGTTGGGAAGTTGAATGAGTTCATAACACCTGTTTACTACGTGTAGGGAATATGTTCTTCCAACTGTCTAATTCTGCATCACAGCGTCCCGAAGGCAAGCCGAGTTCAAATCCTACAAAGACCCGTCTCAATGCCTGATTGGCCTTTCGTTTCTTTGATAAGAGCGGCCCAAAAGTGCATGGCCTTACGTGCGTAGAGCTGACGACGTTGTTGGTTGCGCGGATCCCGAGCAAACAATATGCGTAGGGGCCAAGAGCATTCGGCGTATCCGCTGGAATCCCCAAGATATGATTGGATGAGGGAACAATTCGGGGGCACAGTTTGCATTGATAAGGGTGTCAAGCAAACACTTGGAAGTTCGGGATTTGAGGGCAGAGGCCGCTGAAGAAAGACACTGGCATCAGCCTTGTTTTGTCAGTGCGGTTTCCTATGGCCTGTTTGGCTTTGCCACACGTAACCCCTCCTACCATTTGGAGACATGGAAAGGTGATTCCGGATCTGTTTGTTGATAATGCTTGACGGTTGTGAGTTAAAAGCTGTATCCATATGTCTGCTGAAGCGAATAGCAGGTCTTTCAAGGCTATGTTTCAATAGCGTATGGCAGCAGACTTTGTCTCGTAGGCATCGGGTGCCAAAGTAGTTTTTAGCTGCTGCTGCTTCAGCAAACCCACGGCTTGTCAAATTTTTTTTTTGGATGTCCTTGGATCAATATTGTCCTAGGCCCGACTTGAAACGGTACAGCTCTTTGAGGCCCGCCTTGGTCGAAACTGGCCGTACAGATTCAGCGACTGGACATCTACAGTAGGGAAACAATGAGGAAGCAGAGATTAAGCTCATTATGTGCGACGTAGAGTATTTGATATCATCCAGATACACGATTGTGTATCATTGGCCTGCTTCGGGCTCATTGCCCATTCTCTGCCTCGAATGCAGGCCCTGGCAAGCAGCGTGCGAAACCCCGTTTACTACAGACTTGGTCCATGGTCTGATGTTCTTTGCCAGAAGCTTCCTCATCGACGTTCTCTTGTCGTCTGAATCTCACCAGCTGCCACTCCCCTAGCCAACACCCTCCATTCAAATGCTAGCCGTAACCAGCAGGATGACTAGCCTCGTCTTGCGCTCTACCGCCGTGTATTTCAAGCAGAACGTCTTATCCTCTTGGTTTCAGGCGGGCACGGCGAGGTGTTGTTCGGGTAAAAGATCTCATCACCAACCCAGACGGGCCAGACTTCGTTGATGGTAGCCTTCGTTGCGCCGTTCTTGGCAGCGGTGACCTCAAGGTAGAGCGTATCGGCCCGTTTGACGGGCGGCTCGCCGTCAAGGCCGGTCAGGGGCACGAAAGTGAAGTTGCCCTTGGCACCACATACGCGGCCTTTGGTCACCGGCCTGCCGTAACCGTAGCCCCTGACGGTGTAGTCGGTGATGTAGTCGCCCGAGGACTGGACGTAAAAACCGGCGTAAGGGGGGTCGGCTCCGTTGAAAAGGAAGGAGAACGTGGCCTCGCCCCCTGGGGGAATCGCAGGGGACCCGGAGGTCGTCACGTCGCCATCGGTGTGGTTGTACCAGCCACCATAGTTATGTTGGGGCCAGGTGTTGAACTTTTGGGCTGCCGCCGAGGCGGCGAGAACGACGCACGCGGTAATGGAGGGGAGGTGAACCATTTTGACTCGGATGAACTTAAGACTTCCAAGGACGGAAAGTTTTGAGGTGAATAGCGAGCACCAAATCGACAACCGGCCGTCAGCGAGTACAACTTAAGTATTCACCCGAACTGGTCGTCCCAGCCCTGCGTCCCGATCCATTTCCCTTTACCCCCGTATGGAAATAGGCAGAAGCGCATGTTGTGGAGTCATTGGCTATTCCCTTGGGTAAGCTTGACTGGGGCCTGCCGCCCGAGTTACTAGTAATTATCACGACCACGACCATGGCGGGTGAGATGCCAAGTTAGGCCTAGTTGTGAAGAGTTTGTCACCGGGGTCCAATATGAGTCTGTAAGATTGGGATGCATCATGTACAAGTCGAATCGAATGGGTGGTAAATGGGAGAGAATCTTTGATATTGTGTGATGGTTGCGAGTTGTCGTCAGAAAAGCAGAAAGTCAATGACAAAACATGTGGAAGTTTGCTAAAGTCTCGCCAACGGAAGGTTGAATGGGATGTTCTACGAGGTTGTGCGAAACCATGAAATTAGCTCTTGAAGGGTCCCCTGAAGTGAGGTTGAATGCGGAGACATTATAGGCCGGCCCTGCCCTGCCGTTATCCACCAGGAGCCAGCCAGAGGACGTGCGCTTCCCGCAATATCATTGCTAGGCAACGGGCCATCGGCCGAATCATCCCTTCGCTTCGCTCGATCAACTCTCTCCGGAAGCCTGAAGGGCCAAACGCTATTTCAATTCCAAGTAAGGGTCAACCAACATGGTTTTCTTTCCCTTTCTGACCCCGATTACCACTCCCACTCGTCCTAGTTGCCACTTGGTCCGAAGTGTTGCCCATCAGCTTCAAACCGTCTCGCCTCAGCCGTTCCAAGTCAAAAGCGGCAGGGAACCAGGAACACCCCCCCACTTCAGCTCAAGTTGACAGCTCCCTGCGGTCCAATGGGCGGCGCCAATTGCAAGGACGGCCTCTGTCTTGTCATCCACTGGCGAATCGTGACCAGTTTCAGGACCCCGATGGCCACCTCTACTCAAAACCGACTGCGCTACGAGGTCCAAATTGCAACCTCACCCGCACCACTGTGCAGTAGGGAGGTGCTGCCGACCTGATTCAGGCACTTTACTGAGGGAGCCAAGCTGAACATGCCCGCCGCTTCCCGAGACGTTGAATCCCACCCACAGCAACCCCCTCCAGGCTTCCTTGGCTGTATGCTAGCCCAGCTGCGAAAGGCCCCATTTTACATGCAAGTAACGGCCTTCCAAGCCTTCCAAGACGGCCCTGAACCCGGCCATACACGCGTACACGGTACATGAAGCCCGCCGGAGGGGCTCTAAACCCCCGCGAAAATCCTCCACGATGGGCACATGTTGTTCACTTCCCTTCCCCTTCCCCTCCTCTTCCAACTCCACCACCTTGCTCCCGCCCGCCATGGCCAATCTCACGATCCGCAACCTCACGGCGCTGCCCGTCACCCTCAAGCGCGTCGAGCGCTTCGAGGGCGAGAGGAAGCGCACCGGAGACATTCTGGGCAACACCTTCGGAACCATCAACTCCTTCATCAACGCGACCAACTTCACCACGAGGGAGACTCACGCCAAAGGAGATGCCCACCAGACTGAGGACGTCGACGTACACGTCGAACCCTTCGCCATTAACGCCACGGAGATTGGCGCACCGGACCTTGACAACCATGAGGTCGTCCGTCTGCAATTCGAGATCGAAGGCCACCGCTACGAGGTCGACGCCCCGAGCCCCTCCAACCGCTCCTCCGTCATGAAGAAGCTTGACGATGCGCCCCTCGAGCTGACGGCCATCTACGTGCCCAATGGCGCATTCCTCGCCATCATGTCCTCGGCGAACCTCAACGCCTGGATGCGCGAGCTGCGCGACGAATACCCGCTGCCCCTCCTCTCCATCCCGGGCACCCACAACTCGCCGACGTGCCATACGGCGTTGCCGTCGGTGCGCTGCCAGGCCGTCGGCGTCCGCGAGCAGCTCGACAACGGCGTGCGCTTCCTCGACATCCGCGTCTCTGTCGCCACGGACAACGACGACCTAGCCCTTGTCCACTCCGCCTTCCCCATTTCCCTGACGGGCAACAAGTACTTCGTCGACATGCTCGCCGACATCTACGCCTACCTCGACGCAAATCCCTCCGAGACAGTCCTCATGTCGGTCAAACGTGAGGGCACGGGCAAGGGCACCGACGAACAGCTGAGCCACTACCTGCGCGACCGCTACGTTGGCCGCGACGCCCACCGCTGGTTCGTCGAGCCGCGCATCCCCCACCTCGGCGACTGTCGCGGGCGCATCGTGCTGATCCGCCGCTTCGGCCTCGACGAGCCCCTGCGCGGCGAGCATGACGGCAAGGGGTGGGCCATTGACGCCCAGCACTGGCCCGACAACTGCGAGGACGGCACCGTCGGCGGCGGGCTCCTCCGCGTCCAGGACTTTTACGAGATCGACCAGTCTACCAACGTCGAGAAGAAGATCAACTTCTCCCACGGCCAGCTCGAGCGCGCCGCCGAGCAGCTCTTTCACCTCCCCGGCATGCCCGACTTCAACGCCGACGCTCCGCCGAACCCATTCTTCGTCAACTTCCTGAGTGCAAGTAACTTCTTCAACGCGACCTGCTGGCCAGAGCGCATCGCCGCAAAGGTGAACCCCGCCGTGATCGAGTATTTATGCATGCGCCACGGCGAGCCAGGCAAGGGACCTCATCAGTTGAATGTCGGCGACGCGGCGACGGGTATTATCGTTACAGACTGGGTCGGCGCGCATAACGATTGGGATTTGATCAGATGTATCGTCGGGATGAACGCACGTCTACAGCTGAGGCACTAGGTTATATGACGCCTGCGCGGAACGACCTTTGGTTGGCGGCACAAGGAATGCATACTTGGATAGCAGTCATGGTCTCATCAAAGGGTCAAAAGAGGAAGCATATGAGCAACATGTGTTGAAACGGGTATTATTCAGTCAAACTATGAACAGGCATGGTGTGATCTAATGGAGATCATAAGTTCCTAACGGATGCCAAGTTAGCTAATGTCTTGGTAACAAGATGCAAAAAAAAATGGTAAAATGGCAATCTCTCAATCAGTTCTCCAAGGTGAATCGGTTATGTTTTTTCGTCATGATGAACTCAGTACTAGAGCTAATAAATGGTCATCCGCGAGAGGGGGTGTTGGTGTGTGAAGTAAATAGAAAAATTGCCTACCATTGGGTATTGTAGCAAAAAACAGCTCAAGTCAATTGACGTCCTACCTACGTCGCGGGTTAGCAACGTGATCGATGATGTGAAGCAAACACCAAGTGGCTGGTCTGGAGAGGAGTTAGCAATGGTATTCGTGAACAGCAGGCTGAAGAGAATTACCTCAATAATATCAGAAAGTGTTAATTGTGTTCATGTCCGACATACACCGAAGTGAAGCCAGTCAAACAGTGTGAATACTTGATCAAATCATCATAGTATTGGACGGGATGCAGCGCATTGCTGACCCGTACTAGGAACATGAAGAACCAAGGGACCAAAGTGTTTACCTGCGTTGAGTCCAGTCAGCATTTTCTGTCTTGACCATTATGCGCAGGCCGTGAGGGGTTTCCCTCTGCAAGAAACCCGACATGCCCAAGTGAAAACAGGTAACCACAATCAGTTGACGATCATCTCAACAAGAAGCCCCGAACACCCAACACCACGGGGATTGTACGTCCCCGTTTGTTTCTGGCGAGGGGCGTCGAGGTTCGTTTATGTCCGCCCGTTCGTTCAAATCTTCCTCATATGTGGTGGGTGGTTGTAGGAAGGAGGGGCAGTTTGCGCCAGCAGGCTGGAAAGCATAGAGTATTTACCTATCCGATCAATATTAGCAAGAGTGCTACCAGGATAGATGCAAGCGAAAATGAGTAGTGTTGGCTCTAGATCAGACAAGGCTGAAACTATTGCACCGGATTCAACATTATGTATTCTGCATGAGGAATCCCTATGGTGTACGAAGTGTTCATCATATAGAGAGGGGAGAGGGAGGCTGAAGAGCGTGAAGAACGGCGAACGAACCTTTTGAAAAAATTGCAGTGGGCGCAAGCTTCCAGATTTTGAAGCGATAGAGTCCTGGAACAGGAAAGTTCTGCTGCGCGTTAGTATGAGCTCCAAAAACCTCAGACGCGAACAAAAAAGTGCTTTGTGAAGAATTATGCTCAGAGTTCTTCTGTAGAGATATTGTGTAACACCACGGGTAAGTCTGATTTGGATTGTTCAATGTTGATCAATCATCATCGCAAGACAAAAGAAAACACCTGGTGAGCTCGAGTAGAGATTGGAACGTACCCTTGGTATCCAACTGCCTGCCCCGATGCGACCAGCGCAATCCTTCTGTGTCGGGCAGACAGAAAAGATTGGTTGACCTTTGTGAGGATGAAGAGAAGAAGTCTCTGACAGCTAAAAGAGCTTCGTGGAAAAATTTAAAGGAAAGAAAAAAAGCACGGAGTGGGGGACCATTGGGTTCGCGAGAAGCAGCTAGCTGTATTCGGTCTAGCGCAAAACTGGCTTTCTCGGTCTATGTGGCGGTGCTCTCGGGAATGTCCGCTGACATCAAGGTGGCGAAGTCTATCTTATCGCCTCCCTCTCATATAAGTGCCTCCCCGCGAACTCCCGCCAACCCCAGGTTCCCTCCATCCGTAGGCACGACAACATCTCGACTTCAGCTTCGCGTCTTTTCCCCTTTAAAGGCCGTGATCTCTTAGGAGTCACTCCAAAAGCAACCCGCCACAATGTCTGTCGCGGGGGGCATATGGGCTCCAGCAGCCCTACGCCTCCTCCGCATGGGCATCACCAAAACCACAAAGGTGATACGAACTAAGCTCGCCAATGCTACCCGTCCCGCCGTCCAGGGCGAATTCGCACACATCCCCATCCGCACAACCGGCCGCCAGCCCATCCACCCGTCCGCACTTCTCAGACAGAAGCGAGCGGGACGCTGGTACTCAACCCAGAGCGTTCACAACACCGTACGCCGATGGATCTCCACTAGCGGGCCCAGCACCTCCGGTAACGCCAGCAGTGCGCGCTTCAGCCAAGCATCTTTCCCGAGCTCCAACACGGCCCGCCGAGTAGGTCAATCAACTGGCCGTGCCCCCTTCGCTCGCACCCTTCGACCGAACCTCACCGGCGGTGCCATCGCTCGCACCCAGGGCGGCTACACACTCGGCGGCGGTGGTGGGGCCCGCTACTTCTCTCACACCCCCGCTGCGCCGGCGCAAGTGATCCAGAACGTCTCGGTCGCGATGCGCGCCTTTTGCCTCTCGGGCCAGAAGGTGAGATACGACGGTCTCAACGGTCGCGGTGATAAGCGCTACCGTGCTGTCTCGGAGCTCGAGCAGGCCGCGTACGTCAAGATGATGAGCGCCTCCGCTCGCGGAAACCCCGGCTCCTTCATCGACTTCCACATCAGCCCCACCGTTACGGCTCTCAGCCCCCTGGCCGCCGCCGCCGCCGCGGGCTTCACCTCCGCCAACGTCGCGGCCCCCGCCACCACCCTGAACGAGGACGGCTTTCTCGACGTCCTGTCGATCGACTTTGCTCGCGCGCTTAAGGACCTTGCTGTTATTTTCGCCGATTTGAAGAGGCTCGCAGTTTTGGGCGATTTGCCCGTCACCATGGAGAAGGGAAGTGTGCTACGAGTGCGCTTCCCCGGAGTCGATGCTGAGACTGTCGAGCGATTGTGCGATGACGCCGGCGTTCAGCGCGGTGTTGTGGGCCAAGATGCTGACTTCGACGCCGACATTGGTGCGCCGATGGCTCTTCGCTTTCCCTATGCCCCCGGCGATGATGTGAAAACCATCACCTCACCCGGCGGCTCAGTCCGGTCTCTTTCTGGCATTGATGTTGACCTGGAAGAGGCATTCATGGATGAGATGGAGGAACACTCTTGGATGTCGGACCCCGAGGGGTATGAGAGCATGATGCCCACCCCAAAGTCGAGTGAGCAGTGCTCCGACGAATACGAGGGTTTGGAGGGCATTTACAGATTCCTCGAGGAATGTGACCGCAACAAAGGACGGTTTTGAGGATGCAGTGTCCTAGTTTTGCGAATGGTTGATGCCACATGTTGGTTTCTGGGCTACGTAAGGATCTACACTCTTTGTACAGTAACATACGACTCTGGCCCCACGTGTGGCCGAGTTTCTGAACCATATTTCTTATCTGACGGCAAAAATGCAATCTTTTTACGTGGAGTAGATGTGATGCATTATCGCTTAGCTTGAGATGACATTTTCATGTTGTATTATTTCTAGTTAGCTACGACACCGCTACTGAAAGCCTGCCGGCTCAACTCCATGTTGTCCCTCTGTGAAGTGATGTACACTTTGTGGGATGGTGTATACCATCAATATGCCAAGTCCATATGAGAAAACAACTCAATCGTCATGCGGGAGACCCACGGCCTTGAACCAAGTCTTCTTTTCCTCTTTGAGCAACTCCTTGTCCTTCTGAAGAAGCTTGTTCAGCGACTCCGCTCGCTCGCCGCTACCAAGAAGCGTAGCATATGGGGTAATAAGGTGAATGAGATCCTCGGAGGCACGAACACCTGGGGCAGACATCTGGCCCTGAGAAGTCGCAGGACGAGACTCCAGGGGCATGAGAGGCCCCTTGACCTTCTTGGGTCTTCCTCTTTGCTTCTGCTCCTTCTTTGGCGGGGGCGTCGGAGAGCCCTGGTCGACATTGCTCGGAGCGTCGACTTTGCCAATGGTCATGGTGACACTCTTCGTATCAGAGTCATTTCGGTTCCTGTTCTTCTTGCGCGATCCAGTAGTGCTGAGAACCCAAACCTGGCTATCCTGCGCCTTTGTTGCCTCAGTGCTCTCTACAGGGGCATACACCGGCTCAGGGGTTTGTATGCTGAAGGTACGACGGAAGTCGGACCACGGGTTCAAGCGAGTGCGACCAGCCGTCTCGAGGAATGGAGCGACCGGAGTAACCGGGGGTTCGATGCGCGTGGGGCCCTTCAAAGTGGGTTTGGCGGTAGGAGACGTAGTCTCGAGACTACATATACCAGAGTTCTTGGCCTTGTCCTGGTTAGAACGAGATACCTGACTGCCCGTCTCGGCGGCCATGGTCTTGTTTCTTCGCTTTCTCTTCTTGTTGCCTTCATTTGCAGCAGACTGTTCCCCATCCCTGATTTGGGCAGGCTTCTTCAGCTCCGAGCCTTCTTGCTTCATATTGGCGACGATGTCGTCTGCAGATCGCTTTACTTTCCGAATGATCTTGAGTGCATCGGCTTCTTCGCTACTGCCATCGCCAGGGCTAGTCTTCCATTCCTCGAGGTCCTTCTGTTCATCTGCGTCATTGATAACGACGTTGGCAAAGACGGATGCAGCTGACTTGGTTCCCTTCTTCTTGCTGGGCTTCTTCTTCGCAATATTTCCCTTGGCCTTGTCAACGGATCCAGACCCGTGTTTCTCCGTCTCCGAGACCTGACCAGTGGGAATCTTGGAGTTGTTGTCTTCGTCTTTCTCCTCATGCTCAGTCTCGATGGTGACAGCAGGCTCGAGCTTCTGCGACTTCTTCTTCTTCTTCTTCTTGGCCTTGTCGTTCTTTACTTCATCAATGAAACCGTAGTTAACCTCGGCTTTGGTGATGCTATCGTGCTCCTTGCTGCCCGTGGGACCCTTAGGGTGGGCAACGACTTTCTGGTTGCCACCTTCCTCCATACCCTTAGCCTTAAGGGAAGAGATGGATTTAGACTTCTTGTGCTTAATCTTGTTTTTAGCACTCTCGTCCATATTCAACTTGCTTTCCCTTTTAGAAGGTTGATCATCAACCGTAGTAGCGGACTCTGGGATAGGCTGTGGGGTGTCGTTGCTGGGTTGTCCGTTGCTCGCCTTCTTGGAGGGCTGAAGAGCCTCATCGGCTCTCTTTCTCTTAATGGCCTTGGTGCCATCGGCCTTTGCAGCGGCATCCTTATCCTTCTAAGACGCGGAGACCACGGGCTTCGGCAAAAGGGAGCTAACGCTTAGGTCTTTCTCAAAGGCGTTGTGATAGTTGTTGTTGACGCCGCCGGGATCCGCCATCTCGGAGTCCCGGTCGTTAGACGAGTCGTCAAGACCGTCACCGTCCGATTTCTGCTTACGTCCGCTTTTCGGGATCTCGGTCTCGCCGCGAAGCTTGAGCAACGCAGCTTTGAGGATTTCGACATCGCGAGCTCTGGCATCCGAAGGGTTCATTTCAAAGAGCTTCTCCCTGTCGGCGAGAACCTTGCTCTGACGGCGAATGAACTTGTTCTCCTTGGCCTTCATGCGAGCTGACATCTGAAGCTGCTGCTCTTGCTGAAGTTGGGCGTTATCGGACTGACCGAGGCGCTTCGTTGCTTTTGCCATCTGGCTATCCATCTCTTCTCTCTTCTTGATCAATCGTCTGACTTCTCTAGTCAAGGCACGACGGTCGTTGTTGTTAAAGGGCTTGGCCAAGTCAAGGCTCTCGCCTTTCAGGACCTGCGTCACTTTGAAGGGCGCCATCGTGGTGGTTTTGTTCGATCAATTGAGGGTAACTCGTTGAAGGAGGCGGTGAGGGAACCCCAGTTAGGAGGACAGGTGTCCTGGATCTATCTCCCAAGACCGAAGTACCTTGCTTTTGTCAGATCGGAGAGCGGGAAATTGCCTCGTAGGTTCAAATGCGGTAGTGAAATCTGGGAAAGTCGATGGGGGGAGGTAGCTAAAGGAAGGAGCTCAGTTCGGCTGATCATCAAGGAAGGCACTAGGCAGGCAGGGTGGTCGGGTGGGTAAGGAAAGCTTTGGAGGGGAGCTCCAGACAGTCGGAACTAGCAATGGCCGACCTCCGCTGCTATGGGAGTGAAGCTGACACTGTGGAGCCTCTGCATCTCCGAGAAATTGCAACGTGATGTATTCGTTCAGCTACATCTCACAGTCTATCAACGAAGCTTTGGGCGACTGACCTCACGACGGTGAGCACGCATTAGTGAGAACGACGAAGCACAGTCTGCACTAGCCCTTCCTGGAAATCGGCAGCCCGCCGTCCAAGATCCCGAGCTTAAGATCCGGGGTAATCATAGAGGCCCTATGGCGCAACCCCACCCCCACATCTGAACCTCGGCATGGGCGGTATTCGTTTCACTGCCACTGGGGCTGACCTGGTCATGTCCGGCTAGGTGGCCGGTTAGCTGGCCAAAGCTACGCCGAGGGAAGCTCTGCTGGCGCCTGTTAAAACCGCCGCGAAGTCCCCAGTGCTCGGCCGAGGCGCAACGCAACTTTTGATTTCCAGATCAGAAATTCCCCCGCCCGTCTGGTGTCTGTGCCAATCGAACTCTCAACTCGAATTGCCTCACCACTTGCAAACACATACACACATACCCGTATTTCGCAAAGCCACAATGAGCGGCCCCGGTGTTGGATTCGAGTACCCTCGCCAGGAGGTTTCCTGGTTGAATCGCGATGTGCTGCTCTTTGCGAACACCATTGGTGCCACCGACGACGAGCTTCACTTCCTCTATGCAAGTTCCCCTTCCTCGCCTAGTGCCTGTGATTCTTGATTGCTAACCCTTGGCCAACAGGAGCTTCACCCTAACTTCGCCGTCTTTCCTACCTACCCTCTCATCCTCTGTGAGCCACCCCGATCCGCTATCGCCTACGCCTCAGCTAACAGCTAGCCAGCATTCAAGGGTAACACCCAGGAGGTAATCGACTTCTACGCCGCCCAAAAGGCTGTCCAGATCCCCAACGTTCCCTCGTTCGATGCCCGCCGTGTCGTCGATGGCCAGCGCAAGATCATTCTTCACAAGCCCCTCCCCACCACCTCGGCCGGCAAGAAGTTCGAAGTCCGAACCAAGGTCCTCGGCGTTTACGACAAGGGCCGTCCCGGCTCCGTCGTTGAGACCCAGACCGACCTGGTTGAGCTCCCCGGCAACGAAGTCTACGCCAGCGTCATCACCAGCAGCTTCTACGTCGCCCAGGGCAATTGGGGCGGCCCTAAGGGCCCCGCGACCGAGAACTTCCCTCCCCCGAAGGACAAGAAGCCCGATGCCACCTTTGAACAGCAGACGACCAAGGAGTCGGCGCTCCTGTACCGCCTCAACGGAGACTACAACCCGCTGCACGCAACTCCGGAGCCGGGCAAGAAGATGGGCTTCCCCGGAGCCATCATGCACGGCTTGTACTCATGGAACTCGACGGCTCACGGCCTGCTGAAGGCATTTGGTGGCAGTGACCCCGCCAATATCAAGGAGTACCAGGCCCGTTTTGCCAGTCCCGTCATGCCCGGCGACAAGCTGGTGACCGATGCTTGGAGGACAGGCAATGTTAAGGACGGTTGGGAAGAGATCCGTTTTCAGACCAAGGTTGAGGGCGGCAAGGTTGTTCTCAGCAACGGTCGGGCCCTGATCAAGGTTGCGGAGTCTCCCAAGTCGAAGCTGTAAAAACAAATCTAAGGGTTTCATGCCGGATTTAAGGATTATGTATTCAAGTAAAGCAATTGTGAATTTACCAAAGCAAGCGAAGCTTGAATGCCATGGTGGTGATGTCGCTCGTTCTCGTTCGAAGTATTGTGTAGTGAGGGGGCTCTCACTAACAATTGTGGCCTCCGGGGACAGCTCCAGTGAGAGCTCAATCGCCAGCCTTCTGTGGAACTTTCTGTTGCCCGAACATTACAACACCAACCAAGCACTCAAAAAATGCGCATGAGCTACCGAACAGACCAACGGTGACAATAACCCACCGAGATCCAAGATGGCGTCCAGTAATCACATCGGCCAGCGGCTGTCCTACGACGGCGCGCTATGCACGGTCCGCTACATCGGACCCGTCGCCGGCACATCAGGCACATGGCTCGGCGTAGAATGGGACGACGCTGGACGCGGGAAGCACGATGGCCAGCATAAAGACGTCCGGTACTTCTCATGTAACTCGCTTTCCGTGATCCGCTGCTTTAATCATCCAGTCTCTGACCAGCGTCGACAGGCCTCTCCAAGAACCCCACCGCTGCCTCATTTGTGCGGCCGTCCCGCCCCGCCGACGCTGCGCAGAGCTTCGTTGCCGCGCTGCACGGGAAGTACAACGCCGAGGCGGTCGCGGAGCGTGAGTCGGAGATCCAGATCGTCTTTTTCGGCAAGAAGCCCGCTGAGGAGGTCGGCTTCGACAAGATCCGCCGGCAGCTTGCGCGCGTTGAGGATCTGACCATTGTGATCCTCGACGGGGCACGTGTCGCCGTCGATGTTGCGCCCGGGGACAAGGGCGTCAAGGAGACGAGCCCCCTCATCACGGAGCTGGATATCAGCAGGAATCTGTTTGAGGAGTTTGGGCAGGTAGTGAAGATTTGTCAGGAACTTGAAAGCCTGAGGAGTCTGAGACTCAAGTGCGTTCTGCCCGCCCCTCACTTGTTGTGTACTGTCGACTGACCTGTGTCTAGTGGCAATCGTTTCCGAGTTATCGAAGGTGGGGACACCGGCGCGTTCTCAAATGTGAAAGACTTGGAGCTCGAGGAGACGTTGCTGGGTTGGGAGGCTCTCTGCGACATTGCTCATAAATTCCCATCTCTGTCAAGCCTGAGCTGTAGCTTGAACCAGCTGTCCGCCCTCCCAACCGTTTCATTCGGCCCTCTCGCCGACACACTCACGACTTTGACACTCGAATTCAATGACTTTGCTTCCTTTGCCGATCTTGCGTCCCTATCCTCCCTCACCTCTCTCCGCAACCTCCACCTCAAGGGCAACAACATCTCTACCATCTCCCCTCTATCCGCCCCGGCCCCCATCTTCCCCGCCAGCCTGCAGTACCTCGACATATCCTACAACGCCGTCACGACATGGTCCTTCATCGACGCTCTTCCCACCTCCTTCCCAGGCCTCACGGCCCTCCGCCTTGCCCACAACCCCGTTTACGACCGCCCCGACCCGGACGCCATGGGCGGCGGCACCCAGACCAAGTCGACGGACGAGGCCTTCATGATCACCATCGGCCGCCTCGGCGCTCTCAAGGCCCTCAACTTTACCCCGATCTCGACCGCGGATCGCGCGAACGGTGAGATGTTCTATCTCTCCCGCATTGCCAAACAGCTCGCCTCCGTTCCCGAGGCCGCTGAGCCCGAGGTTCTCGCCCAGCACGCCCGCTACGCCGAGCTCTGCGACATCTACGGCGCTCCCGACGTTATCCGCCGCGACGAGATCAATCCGACGTACCTCGAGGCTCGCCTCATCACTGTGCACTTCACGCACACGGCAATGGCGACGAAGACAGTCACAATCCCGAAGTCTTCCGACATCTATGCCGTCAAGGGCGTCGCGGGAAGGCTGTTTGGCGCGGAGCCATTGCGTCTCCGCCTGGTATGGGAGACAGGCGAATGGGATCCCGTCGGCGGGTTCGATGAGGACGAGAACGCGGATGACAGCAGCGACGAGGAGGATGCCGGGAGGGGCGGTGAGGGAGCCGAGACAGGTACCGATACTACCGCGCGGGAAGAAAAGGGCGGTAGATGGGTGAAGAGGGAGGTCGAACTCAAGGATGGGCCGAGGCAGCTGGGTTTCTGCGTGGACGGGATGGATGTCAAGATCCGTGTGGAGGATAGGTGAAGGCCAGATCCCCCCATACATAGTCCCATGACGGATGGTTTTGAGTCGATTTTGTCGTGCGGGAACTTGCATGTAGACTGCGGCTGGCCTGGCGTGTCAGTCTGTTTGCTATGTCTGCGCAAGCGACATGCAAGGAGACGTCTGCTGCCGCGCCAGGAAATACCGAGCATATCGGGCTTGTCACTTAGACAAACGGATAAGATAGAAAAGAAGATATGGAGTGGTACATTGGTCCTTCTCCCTCCTTATGTGTTTCCCCTTCAACACTTAGTTTCTTTTAACAGCATCTCTCTAACCGTCTTCTTCAAGCACCTTCGTACATCATTCAATATCTAACAGCAATGCAACCCAAGGCCTCCGATGTCTCCGACCAGCCCATGATGCCTTCAGTCAACAACAAGAGGGGCCTTTCTCATTCTATTCACAATCCACAGGCCGAACATAACTGGCAGTTGCGGCCGAAGCATTTCATCGTCCGCGAGGGGGGCGCTATCGTACCTCTCATCCCCGTAGACCTCCTGCCCACGTACCTCAGCATCCACGGCATATCGCGTACAATGAGCATCGAAGACACGACCGGTATGTCCAACCTGGGCATGTTCCTAAGGCCGGAGGGTTGTTTTCAGCTATGGCCCCCGCCTCCGACCAACGACGAACCTCGCAGCGCCGTAGACTTCAGTCAAAATGATATGTCTGGCATCGATGATCCTGCTTCTCTCCAACGGATCGAACGACCTCACGATAGCACGCAAGAACCTACCCTCAAGGCCCCTGTAGCGAGGCGGGTTTCCGAATCTATGACGAGAGACTCACGACTTTCACCCCCTTGCTCGACCATGCCCACGGAAAAGCCCCAGTCTCAGCTGCCAGCTTCTCGAGTCCTGGACTGGGCCGAAGACACAGAATCCGTCTCCACCGATGACTTCTCGGCTACCGACGAGGACCACTCGACATCCTCGACATCCAACATGGCGTCCAATTCCAAGGGAAAACCTCAGTCTCAGCAGTCTCCAACCACTGGGAAGGAAAAGTCAGTAGCCAAGATCGCAAATGGAATGCTTGAGCTCGGCCGCAGCCAGTGCGCCACCCGCCAGGCCCTACCGTCGCGGACAAACACGCAGAGCAACGGCGACGGCACCACAAGGTCCCCCAAGACGGGCAAGCAAAAGATCCCCCGGCCCGCGGGCAGCCTGTGCCGGCACTGGTGCCAGACGGGCCAGTGCAGCTGGGGAACCGAATGCCGGTACACGCATCAAATGCCGGTGACGCTCGAGGGGCTGGCGGACGTCGGCCTTACAGAGCTGCCGGGCTGGTGGCGGCGGGCGGCCGGGCTGCCTGTGAAGGGGACGATTGATGTGCGTATCTTCGCTGCTGCTGGTGCTGCCTCCGCCGGCGCCGGCGGTGGGAAGAAGAGCTCATCCTCCGCTCTGGCACCAGGGACCATGTTGATGGTCCCAGTCCACCCGTCTAAGAAGGCTAGGTCGAAGGTTGAAAAGGAGGAGAGGAAGATGGCGGAGGAGGTTCACATGATTCGGCTAGGGGCTGAGAGGGCCCAGACAACAGCGGCATCTCCTCTTGTGATCGGACCTGAGGGTAGGAAGAAGCTGGGGCTGGGACAAGTGCAGGCGCCCATACGGCCGGGAAATGTTCAGCCGCAGTATGAGGAGGTCGAGAAGCTTGTTGATATTTGAAGCTGTAAGAATGGGCCTCCAGACTTGCTTCTAAGTATGATTTCAAATCCGTCGTTCTTCAGCGAAGACACAAGCCCCTGAATACAAGGCAGTTTCTTGTCCCTTGAAACCGAAAACTTCAATCTCGCGACATCGTGAACCTTCGTTAGGAGTGACCCTGCGGAACTCGCCGTTTGGAATTGCCGCGCGGCGAATGGCCACTGCCCGGTGCTACTGAAAGTATGTGGTCGCTGGCATGCACTTAAGCATTAGAATGAACGTTCCACCGCTATGGTTGTGTTACCAGTATCAAGAGCAGCGGTAAGACGTCGGGGTTTGATCTCGGGGACGAGAAAATCCGGGTAGTTAATGCTTACGAAGCCATTCCTTCTCATACACTTGTCGGCATGGGACAATTTGAATAAAAGTCGACCGACGTGCCGACGGGATGGATTTAAGCATCTGACATTGATTGCTGCCGAGTGGTCGATCGGCTGCAGAATGCTATGTAAGCACTGTTCGGAAAAGCTTAAGTCCAGTCCTTCAGATCGACCTCTTGTAATTCCGACCGGTCGGGAATCGAAGGATCTGGTTGTTGCTAATTCCGGGGGGTTTCTCTCCTAACCCCGGCCTCCCACCGAGACTTGAAGGCGGACGCAGCAATACAACGAAGCTGCGGTGGGGGTCCCACCTGCACTCCAAAGTGCGTTTCGCTTCTTCGTCATTGTAGACGGAAGAGTGACCCGGTACTTGCCTGCGGTTCCGGTAAAGAGTCCTCTTTTTTGGAGACGCCGGGGTTGGTGATATCATTTTGAAGGCCTTCGAAGACAAAAGTATATAAAGGACGGGCCCCTTAGTTTGCTCTGGGACATCTTGTTGGACATCATTCTCATTATCCACTGCACCTCGATCGCCAAAGTACCCCGCAGCCCACGATAAAGTCACTCAATTATTCAGTAACCTGGCAACACTCTTCACATACCCACACCCACAGAAACACATACACATTCACGACAGCCAAGCAAAGATGCCTCAGCTCAACGGACAGGAAGTTGGCCAGATCGGCTACGGCCTAATGGGCCTTACCTGGCGCGCGCAGCCCTGCTCCGAGGAACAAGCTTTCGAGGCCATGCGTACCGCACTCAAGAACGGCAACAACTTCTGGAACGGCGGAGAATTCTACGGAACACCCGAGTATAACAGCAGCGTCTTGCTGGAGCGCTACTTTGCCAAATACCCTGAGGACGCCGACAAGGTTGTCCTCAGCATGAAGGGCGGCGTCAACCTAGCTAACCTGCACCCGGATGGCTCGCCCGAAGGCGTCCGTCGCTCCCTTGATAATATCATCGGACAGCTTAAAGGTCGCAAGAAGGTCGACATTTTCGAGTGCGCGCGCCGCGACAAGAACACGCCCCTAGAAGTGACCTTTGGCGTCATCCAGAAGGAGTACATCGACACGGGTAAGGTCGGCGGCATCTGCCTCTCCGAAGTCTCTGCCGCAACGATCCACGAGGCCGTCAAGCACGCAAAGATCGTCGGCGTCGAGGTGGAACTCAGCCTCTTCTCGACTGATGTCCTCACCAACGGCGTCGCGGCAGCGTGCGCGCAGTACGGCATCCCAATCATCGCCTACTCGCCCGTCGGCCGCGGCATGCTCACGGGCCAGATCAAGACGCTCGATGACCTCCCCCAGGACGACATACGCCGCCACCTGCCGCGCTTCCAGCCCGATACGTTCAGCATCAACGTTAAGCTTGCCAAGCAGGTCGAGGCACTGGCGAAGAAGAAGGGCGTCACCCCGGCGCAGCTGGCCATCGGCTGGACGGTGGCGCTATCGAGGCGGCCCGGCATGCCGGTCATCATTCCGATTCCTGGTGCTACGACGGCGGAGAGAGTCAATGAGAATGCGAAGTTGGTTGATCTTACCAACGAGGAGATGGCCGAGATCGACGCGACGTTGGCCAAGTTCGAAGTCGTGGGCGGCCGTTACCCTGACGGTGCCCCCGTCAACACCTAAGTGGAAGTTGCATTTTCGGTCATGTTGTCTGCGGAGGTTCTTTTTGCGAGTTAGCCCGGTGTTGCTTTACATAAAATCAGAGTACAGAATCAATGATTGAAAAACGGGCTCAGTGTTGCAGTAACGCGAAGATTTTATCCACAGGACGGCCTTGCGGCCTTCAGCATTGCAGAATTCTAATTTGTTCATCATAATGCCGTGAAGAGGTAATAGAAAATCCACTCAGTGACTTACCATTTGTGATCCATGGAAATTCACAGCCGCCCGCTGTTAGAAGCTGGCGGTTGCTGATGATGGAATGGTCGAGATCAGAAAATTGTTCGTCAATTCTTGGTAAAATCCTTTATCTAGCGGATGACTAAGCGCGTCGCTTCTCAGTGCTCGGGGGGCCACTCAAGGTGGCGGGTGCTCCTGGTGTCCACCATAAGCTGTACTCGCATACGTCAAGAACAGAGAGGAGCGGTTGGGTACGAGACGCAAGGCACGGATGGTTCGACAGAAAAATTGGCATGCTTGAGAATAACACGGTATCAGGGTATATAGGTATGCGCCTTTTACCAACAAAATCGAATAGTAGTAACTCCCAACCTATAGGTAGGGCGTACGCAAATAGAAGTTGGCTTCTACACCATCGCTCCGTTGAGCCCATGAGCCTCCACTCTATTGACCAGCTTCTTCACGTTTGTCCACTCTTCCGCCTTTAAATCGTCTCTACCACCCAACCCAGAGGTGACCTCGAAGACGGTCAGCACTCCATCGATACCTCCCGTGGCCAGACGCTTGCCCTCGGAAGGCTCCCAAACGACCTTGTTTAAGCTCTTAGCCAGCATGGTTCTACCATCCTTGCGAGAGCTTGGCGAAATCCTCGCGACGGGCTCCTCGGTCTCGACCGTGATATCCCACAGCTCAAGCCATCCTGCGCCATCGACGAGGGCGAATACGCTGGGCTTAATCGGCGACCACTGGGCGTCGTAAACAACATCTTCTCGCACAAAGTCGATGAGCGGTGAAACCGTTGGTTCACCTCCTGCAGTGGAAGTTGCAGCAGGCGCGCGAACCTTCCAAAGCCTAACACTCCAGTCGAGTGACGATGAGAGGACCAAGTCGCCGAGATCAACCGGTCCGCGCGCAGGATGGAAGTCCACCGACATAACAGGTGCCGTGTGACCTTTGTAGGTGACTCGCGCGTCAACGCCCGCCTTTGCACCAGCTCGGTCGTATCTGTGGCAGGGGAAGATTGTGCCTTCCTCACTACCGACGAGAAAGAAGGTCGGGTCGGTCTGCGGGAATGCCAAGCAGGTTGGGCTGACATCGTCCAACTTATATCCGGGTGGTGCTTTGAGCTCCAGCAGCTCCTGTGGCTGGGCAAATACATCCATGCTCCAACCACAAACCACGCCGTCTGTCGAGGTGGAAATGATGTTGTTTGCGTTCTGCGTACCGACAATGTCAACGGAGTAGATGGGATGTGTGTGTCCATATCCAGTAAGGGGCGTCTTTTGCACGGGTGCTGATTTCGCTCTCATGTCCCATAGGAGCACCTGGCCGCTGTAGGTACCACCGATAATGAGGTTCTGGTGGTACGGCGAGAACTTGGCTGTGAGAACATCGGATTGGGCATGGAAAACATATTCTGGCCTGTCACGTAGGGCCAAGCTCCATACTTGGACGAGACCATCCGGCTCATGCGGTGCAGTCGGGTTCTTGGTGTAGGACGCCAGCATCAGCTCGGAATGATGATGCGAGAAGTCGATGCTGCTGATCATGCGCTTCTTCGACCACCTTTCGTCAAAGAACTGTGCTACCTCCTTCACCCTACGTCGGCCCTTGCCACCAAAGTTACCGCTTTCGTCGTCTTCGTCGTCAACGTCTTGGCCTTGAAGTGCGTAATCGGTGAGGATATCGTACTCCTGATCGAGTGCTCTCTCAATGACCTTGGTGGACTTCTCGAGGAAATCGGCAAAATCAGGCGCACCAGTGACGGCCTCGAGCTCTTCAGTGGTGAGCTTGCGCATGGGGTAATTTGCCTTGGTGGAGGCGTCGTTCGGAATGACACCGTCCTTGAGCAAATCTAGCGAGGCCTTCAACTCTTCCTCCACTTCCTTTCTGATGTCCTGTCGCAACTCTTCTTCCCGATCCCGTTGCCTTCTGCTCAGCCTCTTGCTGGGTGTCGATGTGATCGGGGGGATGTCCTCGTTGTCGGAGAGCGACTGGGCTCGGGGTCGAGTTGGCGATGTCCATGCTTCGGCCGTTTGCACTCCCTTGCTGTAGGAATGTACTTCCTTCACAGGCGAGGGCGGGCACTCATATATCGTGGTAAGCGGCGCCGTCGTCAGACTTAGCTGTACGGGGGGTGCTGTGGGAACTGGAGCCGGCGTTGGGTGACCGTTGGCGGGGGTTGTGAATTCCGAGGTTGCGGTGCTCAACTCCCCTGCGCTGAGGACGCTGTTTGGTCGGCTGCCCCTACGAGCCGGCGATGCTGCCCCTCCATTTGTAGATCCGGGTCTACTTTCCCCTACCAAGCTGTTGATCAAAGTCTCGATATCGCGGCGGTTCTCGGCTCGGCCTGGAATGGGCGACACAAGCTGCAACTTCAATCAGCAAGTTGCTCCAGCAAGAAGACCGTATCAACCTACGTCACCTGGGCTTCCCGTGCTTTGCCGGCTTGCCGTTGCTTGGCTTGCGCGAAGCTCCCGCTGCCGCTTGAGCTCCGCGAGCTTAGCCTTCTTCGCTAGAATTTCATCTCGTCGCTGTTGCATCCTGGCTTCTCCTTAATCCCATCGCGGGACTTGCCGACTACGTGTGACAAACGATCGCGGGGAAGGTGGACACTGCTATTTCGATAACAGACGGGTTTCGCAAGTGAAATGGTGAGGCGGTCTGAGGGCAGTGAATCGTCGATTCGCTGTTGATAGAGTGACTGTGACGAATGTTTGGCAGCTGTAATGTCCTGGGCCCTTTGGCTTGATGGGGAATCCTCTCCATGCGCGTTGTCCCGTCGCGATTCCAGAGAGACCCCTGTTTGGAGGCAGGTACCTCGGGTGCTGATTGACTGCAAGAAGATACCTCAGCGGCCCCTGCATTAAAGTTGACCTTTGGTCCCTATTTTCCCAGAGGCCGGTGGACAATTCCACTGGAAAGCAGCTCACCTGGCAAGGCAGATAGCGCACGTGATTGCGCCAGATCGGCAAAGGACCGGCAAAACTGTCCTCCCACCTTGGCACGCCAGGCCAGGTGCGCTGAGCAAGCATGGCAAGGTAGCCGCTGTAAGCTCTCCCAGTCAGCACGCTGAGGTGCGTCGGTGCAGGCATTTGGCGACCACCACGGCGCGCCCTTGGCAGTGGTGCTGGGCTGGTGTTCCCCGTCCGAGCTCCAGGCGCCCGGGAGTGACCAGACAGCCAGCCAGTGGAAAATCTGCGACTTTTCCCGAGCCAACTCGCATATTTTCAAAACTTCACACCTTGCGTCCCCTAACGTAATTCCCTCGACAGAGCTCCGAAAGGGTCAATTGGCAGCCATTGTCAACCCGCGCACTGTCCTTCCCATCGCTCGCTCCCTCCCGAAAGCCGTCGCGCAATCCAGGCAATTGCCCCCAATGTCTTCCTCCTCAGGAGTTAACGTACGTCTTGTCCTTCGCCCTCGTCCGCATCCCGCGGAGTGACCAGCCACCCTATCCTCCCTGAACCGACGAGCGCCCATCGCCAAGCAAACCGACCCCGGACATCACACACTCGTTTCGAGAACAGGAACACCTCGGCTGATTGATGGATTTATAGGTGCTGCGATACACGGCCCTCGGCCTGGGCGTGTTCTACGGCTTCACACATCAGCGATCGATCACAGCAAGCCAGAAGGCTGCTGCCGCCCAGAAGGAGTATGAACGCAAGGAGAAATTGATCGAGCAGGCGAAGGCCGAATTTGCGAAGAAGAACCAGCCCCTCAAGTCGGCGGCTGCTGATGCCGGAGGTGTGTTTCTTTCCCTCCCCAACAAGACGTTGCAGAATTCCGATGGCGCAACCCAGACCCGTCGTCATCGATAACTGCCCTAACATGATCCGTGGCGCTGACACCAGATACAGCTAACGTCGACCCGATGGACCCCAAGTTCGACCTTGAGGCCTACTTCAACAACCTGGTGAAGCAGAACCCGTAAGACGGACGATCGCTTGGTGGAGGGGACGGCTTGCACAACGGATAGACAGGGTCAGGATAGGGGATACGCCTGCGCAAAGAGAACACGAAGAGTCCTTGCAAGGGACTAATAATCTGGTCTTTCGGCAGCAGTAGGTGCTAGGAAGGCGCCACGCCCGATGTCACTGCATAGACATTTCCTTACGTCTGTTTACCGGATGTACATGTGTACAATACGCTCAACTAGATGACAATTCCAAGGAACGAGCCATTGGATGACATCAATCACATTTTCTCTTGTACAGAGTTTGGGTTCCTGCCAATTCTCAGGGAACCATGCCAGGAGGCAGATACACCTCGGAAAGCATTCTTGTTGTGATTTGTAATGCTTAACGGGGCGTTTTCCACTTTCCACCCTCGCCAGCATCATGGAGCTATGATTGTCCATAATCTTTGCGGCAGCTTGCTGGTAAACAATCGAGATACCTAATCTTGGGAGAAGGAAATGATGGGTTTACCCCCATTGCAGTGATAGATACCTGGGGACAAAGTGGAGGTTTAGCTATCTAAAACCTGACAATATCCAGTAAACCTCATCATAAGCAACAACATAAGACCTCGCACGGTTTTGTATCTCATTGCGAATGAAGAATATGTTTTCCACTCCAGCTGACTAATTGTTCACCCTTCAGACCTCAGAGGCAGCAATTCATCACCTCCAAGGCCGAGCCCGAAGCCCAGTGTCGGCCCGGCCTCCCCGGTTTATATCAGCCCGGGCCATTCTTTGTCCGAAGCACGTGACACCAACTTCACGACTGACGTGGAAGCCACGACTCCGGGCGCTTGTCAGTGGGCCACACCACTGAACGGCTCGGCTCCTCACCTCACCTCCTGGACCGTGCACCATACCCCTGCACCACCGATTCAGGTGCATAAGCTCCAAGCTGTCCTTCTCAGATACCTACCTGGCTGTGAGACAGAAGGTTGTCGTCGCCAGCTCCATTTCGCAACCTTCACAACTACGGCCACTGCCTCTTCACACCAATCGCGGCCAACATGACGGCCAAACCTCTGGGATCCCTCTCCGGAGGCAGCAACGAGAACACTAGAACTGTTCTAAGAGTCACCATCTTGTCTCTGATCGCAGCTGCCGCTGTTGCGAGTCGTCTCTTCTCCGTCATTCGTAAGTGCCCCTCGACAGTTTTCTAAGGGTCACCTCACCTCCATCATCACCAATTGATGGCTAGCCTGGGAAGGATGACTTGGAATGATTTTTCTATCGGACTGGATGTTTGCTAACTATAATGATGCAGGCTTCGAGAGTATTATTCACGAATGTTGGTTTCCCTTCGCCCTGGGCACCCTCCAGCTCCCAATACTAATTGTTTCCTAGTCGACCCCTGGTTTAACTTCAGAGCTACGAAATATCTCGTCGCCAATGGATTCTACAAGTTTTGGGATTGGTTCGACGATCGTACCTGGCATCCTCTCGGTCGGGTTACTGGAGGAACTCTCTACCCCGGTCTGATGGTAACCAGCGGCGCCATCTACCATGCCCTTCGAGCTCTTACGGTCCCCGTCGATATCCGCAACATCTGTGTCCTTCTCGCACCCGCCTTCTCCGGCCTTACCGCCTACGCCGCTTACCTCCTCACCAACGAGATGACCACCTCGCCTTCAGCCGGATTGCTTGCGGCTATCTTCATGGGTATCGCGCCTGGTTACATCTCTCGATCAGTTGCTGGCAGCTACGACAACGAGGCTATCGCCATTTTCCTTCTCGTCTTCACCTTCTTCCTGTGGATCAAGGCATTGAAGCTGGGCTCCATGCTCTGGGGAGCTCTCTGCGCCTTGTTCTATGGCTACATGGTTGCCTCGTGGGGTGGCTACGCCTTCATCACCAACATGCTGCCCCTGCATGCCTTGACCTTGATTCTTATGGGTAGATATAGCACCCGTCTCTACGTCAGTTATACCACCTGGTACGCTCTTGGAACCTTGGCCAGCATGCAGATTCCCTTCGTTGGTTTCTTGCCTGTCAAAACCAGCGAGCACATGCCTGCTCTGGGTAAGTCAGAAATCATACATCTGGTTGTTGCCAACTAATTGAGAAACAGGCGTCTTCGGCTTCCTGCAGCTCGTCGCCTTCATCGACTATGTCAGAGGCGCTATCCCCAGTCGCCAGTTCCAGACCTTCGTCTACACGTTCCTGGCTGCGACTTTTGGCGTTGCGCTCGCTGGCTTGGTGGCTCTGACCTCTTTCGGTTACATTGCCCCCTGGGGTGGCCGTTTCTACTCTCTCTGGGATACTGGATACGCCAAGATTCATATCCCTATCATCGCTTCCGTCTCTGAGCACCAGCCTACCGCTTGGCCTGCTTTCTTCTTTGATCTCAACATGCTGGTCTGGCTTTTCCCCGCCGGAGTTTACCTTTGCTTCCAGAACCTCAGGGATGAGCATGTCTTCATTGTCGTCTACGCCCTTTTCGGCACATACTTCGCCGGTGTTATGGTGCGCTTGATGCTCACTCTGACCCCCGTCGTGTGCGTTGCGGCGGCAATTGCAGCTTCGCAGATCCTCGACACCTACATGGTCGCCAAGTCACCCAACCCTGAGGACTACAAGCCTGAGGACGCCGTTGAGGGAACCCCCAAGAAGGCTGGGAAGGGCGGACTCAAATCGACTAGCAAGCCCGTCGTCGGCATCTACACTTTCCTTTCTAAGGCAGTCGTCGTTGGCGGCATGTCTGTTTTCTTGCTGCTCTTCGTGCTTCATTGCACCTGGGTCACCTCTAACGCCTACTCTTCCCCTTCCGTTGTCCTTGCTAGCAGATTGCCCGACGGCAGCCAGCACATCATTGATGACTACCGTGAGGCTTACCAGTGGCTGCGCCAGAACACGAAGGAGGACGCCAAGATCATGTCCTGGTGGGACTACGGCTACCAGATTGGTGGCATGGCCGACCGCCCTACCCTTGTCGACAACAACACCTGGAATAACACTCACATTGCAACTGTTGGCAAAGCGATGAGCTCTCGCGAGGAGGTCAGCTACCCCATCATGCGCCAGCATGAGGTCGATTACGTCTTGGTGGTGTTTGGTGGTCTGCTGGGCTACTCCGGAGACGACATCAACAAGTTCTTGTGGATGGTCCGTATCGCTGAGGGTATCTGGCCTGAGGAGGTTCAAGAGCGCAAGTTCTTCACTCCTCGCGGAGAGTACAGAGTCGACGACCAGGCGACCGAGACTATGAAGAACAGCTTGATGTAAGTGAATGATGAACTCTACTTAGGATGAGCTGATGTTGACAACCGCGCAGGTACAAGATGTCATACTACAATTACAACTCGCTCTTCCCCGCTGGTCAGGCTCAGGACCGTGTTCGTGGCGTCCGTCTCCCCGACGTTGGCCCTACCCTGAACACCGTTGAGGAGGCCTTCACCAGTGAGAACTGGATCATCCGCATCTACAAGGTCAAGGACCTTGACAACATTGGCCGCGATCACACGGCGGCTGCCGCCTTTGAAAGAGGCCAGAAGAAGAAGAAGCCGACGAAGAAGCGCGGCCCCAGAGCCCTCAGAGTTGACTAAGTCAACAACTCGTTCGAGGAGTCGGGGAACATTTTCTCATGGCCACATCTTATTTCTTTGTATTGGGACAGGGATAGGTGGTTTTAGATTCCACATGTAGACAAAAAAGCACGCTCCGGCAAATGTACACTACTTGATCATGACCTCTTCATTGTGTACTCAGTTGAATTTTCATGGTTGCTGAATGTGAATTAGGCCATGTGGAGCTCCCGCCATACCCGTGGTGGAAAGCAGCAGTGCACGGCTGTTTCTGGAGACAGATAGAATGCACTGTTATCTATCTCGTCTCTATATCGTCTCTGTCTCGTCTCTGTCAAAAGTATGGGAAACCTGGTTCTGGAGAGCTTCGGACAATAGCTGACAGATGGCACATCGAAATGAACCATCTCACGTAGGTGTAAACCCAGGTAAGCTACGTATACCGGACAGGCACATTGTGGATATGTGCATGACTCCAAAAGAGGCCCGCGATTGTGATTCTTGTCTTGAGATTTTGTTTGAAGCCTCAAGGGAGCTATGCCCACCCTTTTGGCTCCTTTATTTATCTCCTTTTCCTTCTCCTTCTCCTCCGTCACCAATTCTGTGGTCATACAATGTCGACTAACTTCTGCAAATATCTTTAGTCACTTTATTTTTTAATTGATAGATCCCGGGGAATCACCTATATCTCTCTCCATGAGGTGACTTCATAAATTAACTCCCACGGGGGGCAGACTGAAGAATGCCCTCGCGAGTAGGGCCAAGGGAAGAGCTGGATTCAGGAAACATGGCACCATAAAAAGATACGTACATCCTCTGTAATTTAACTTGCACGTGATTTGGTTTCATTATCCTGCTGTGAGTGGTCCTTTGAAGCTGTGGTTCTAAGGAAGGAGCCCCCTTAGTGTTGTTTTCTTGGTGTTGTACCTGCTTCATTTGTCAACAGACCTTTTGCTCCATGTCAGCCCATCGCTAAAATTTTTTTTTTTTTTGGATGCTTTCATCCTCTTTTCTCTCATACCTTTTTCGATTTGCACATCAACCAATTTCTTCGGGCATCGCGAGCTCTCCTGGAGACTGCAGGAGAGGTTGGAAACATGGCTCCGAAGGAGAGAACTTGGACATCGAAGGATGGGGGAACAGAGTCTACCCGACGTCGATGTAAGAGCACCTTCCCACTTCCAGACGAACTCAGAGCATACTAAGAATTATCTAGCGGCTGTGGGGGACGACTTTCCTCGTCAAACTCAGCAGATCGACGATGAATACGAGCGCCAGGGCCGACTGGTAGAAAAGCCTCGCCGAAGACGCATCAAATCGAGTCGTGTCTCTGGCCGTCTGAAGGCTTCTTCTCAAGCTGACTCGAGCAATTCGGTTACCCAACAATCTGTTTCTCATTATCCTTCGGCCTACGCTGACAGCTCTGGGCTGAGAAGAGGCACATCTCATGTTTATCCGAGTTCCTCGACGGCACGTACCCAGAGTCTGTTCCAGCTTAATCGAGAGCCTCGCTCGATTGATTCTTCGGAGGAATCATTCCAGGCTCATTCCAAGTCCACTCGAAGTGGTTCACAGTCTAAGACCGGAATTATCCATAACACCGGAGCCTCTGTCGATCGACGACGCCATGAAAAGCAGCAGTCATCCAATTTTTTCAAGGATACCATAGACGACAAGAAGAATGGCAGAAACGAAAAACCTCGCGACTAGGCGCCCGAGATATCCGTTCATCTTGACGACAACGTTGACGGCTACTACTGCTGTGGCTGTGGCATCCGCCGATCCGACGACCACCACCAGGTGCGCAAGTTCAATACCGGAGACCCGGCCTGGCGCAACTTTTGCAAGCCATGCCACGCAAAGCACCTCGCCAGCGGCGATGAAAAGACTATGAAGGCATATGGCAACCTTTGCTTTAGCTGTGGATTTGCACGATCTTCTCATTTCAACAAAGAGCATCCCATCAAGCGGGGTCAGAGGCCGGCCAAGAACTTTTGCGCCTATTGCATGAAACGAATCTCCAAAAAGGCATTTGTTCCAACAGAGACTCTGGTCGGCAGCGTAACTCCTTTCTATTGCCCCAGGCTGTTTTGGGTTCAATTATAACTAACATAGCTCAGTCTTCTGACGAAAGCGATTTTGAATCCGATGGACAACAGAACGATGAAAAGGCTATCGTAGGACGGAAATCTGGCCGGGAAACTCTGCATTCCGTCTCTCACCAACAAAAGCCAATGGCCCTGAACATTGATGCCCTCAACTGCACTGAAAATTCAGGGGACACTACGGATGAGTGTTCTCCATCAGAGTTCCTTGTCGAGCGACTTTGCAAACGTCGCTCTGCCAGGGCAAGCGATGGGACCCTTTTCAAGGAGAACCGACATAGATCCGAGTGGCCGACAGCCGACGCGCATGAAGGCAACGTTGAGGCTTCTCCTGTGACAGACACCAAATATCAAGCTCCTGCCGTCGAGAATGACCCTACTCAGCCCCCCCACCAGCAGGCTGATGGCGACAAGGCCTCTGGATTCTGCAACTCGCCACTAATCTACAAATGTCCGCTTGCCACACGGTCCATCGATGCACCAGCGACACTGGAGGGGCCTACCACAGCGAAGGACAGTGACCTTGAAGTCGACTCGTCCTTGTTAACTTTGGATTCGAACTCACCTTCCAAGCGAGCGACCTTTAACGAACGCGTTGAGGTTCGCACATCACCGACGTACTGGCAACGAGAACATTCTGAAGGCGATGTTCCTTATGCTAAATTTCGACACGAGCATTATCACGAGGAACTTCGTGAGGGGCGGAAGGCTGTTCCACTTCAAGACCCCCTTAACGACCCTAATGGCCAGAGTGCAAGGCAGCCTCACTTGCCCCATTATGGTGTCGACGAGGAAAGCTTCAACTCTTGGAGTGCTCCTGGAGCTAGCTGGGATACTTTTAGGGCTTCGGGCTTCGAATACTACTCCTCTGCAAGCTGTTCGGGTAGCGGCCAATCCCATCCAAGCACCTTGTACATTCCGAAGGGATATGACGGTCCAGGCCTTTGCGATGATCCGTCTGAATCCAACGAGGCGCGGTCAAACCCAAGCAATCGGCAACATCAGCCGTACAGCGATAACAGTCTTTCTTGCGGTCAGGGCAAGGAGAATCAGCCGTGTCCCACAAAGCCCATTGCTCCTGGAAGACCATACTCTCCTTTTAGCTCTTTTGATAATGGCCGTTGCTCTGAGGAAGCCCATTGGTCCAACTGGCGCTCGCAACATGACGGCCCATGTGCCAGCTTTGCAGATTCCTCCTGGTGCCCCGAGGGACCGTACTCTAACTGTGCTTCTCACTCAGCCCAGACAGACGAATGCTCTGGCTACTCCGACAACTTTTCTGGAGACTATCACTTCCACAACGACACCAAATTCAACGCAACATGTCCCTCGAAAGACCAAGAAGCCATCCCGGACGATCGAGGCTTTCATCAGGGCAGCTCAGATTCCGATTCTGCCCACCAGCGCTACTCACGTACTTCAGACAGGCAGTGGGCTTACCACGACACGGAGCCTTTCAACACCCACGAGGACTTCAAAAAGTCACGACCTCGCTTTCCTCACAGCTTCCCTGGCCATTCGGTGAATCGAGGATCGGATGTTGGGCACGACACTCTGTACGACACCGATGTTCCTTTCGACACTTCAAGCACGACCAATCACACGCTTCACGAGCCTAAAATTCCTAGTGTTGGATTTGCCATGGAGATCCCGGACGATATGTCCGACAGCGACGTCCACAACCTGCTCATCCCGGGCTACGATAACTACGTCCCCTGGCATGAGACGAGCTCGACCTGATTCGCAGCAACTCCTCGCCTAGGGCAGCTCTTACCAATTTCTACATCATGTCTGAACTTTCTCGCTCGGAAATCAGGTCGGTTTTCTCGTCATTCGGCAACTCAGCCAATGACGGTATCACATCACGACTCCCTAGCGGCAACGAATTTTGTCAAGCTATACAACTCTGCCCGCAAACAATTTTGCAGAACTTTGCTACGGATTACTTCAACTTTGTTTTCTTGTATGACTCTTCTTATTTTTTTTACGTCTTGCTGTTTACTTCAATCCTTTCCTTGATTGCACAACATGCTCGTCATCACTCTTCCCCTTCACGCCATTCACACCAGGCCTAATTGCATCAACCCCTCCTTTTCTTTTCTTTTCAGCCCACGGCTTTTCAACGACCTTTCTACGATGAACTGCGAGACACAGCCTCATTACTTTTATCATCGCCTGCGAAAGACTCTCGCGTATCTAACAGCACCCTGAAACGCCCGAGTGTTTTCGGGGCCCAGAGACTGGGCCTCAGGATATTCGGTTCTTTGGAGACGAATGTCGACTTGGAGGACAACCACTCTGCTGGGACTGGGATACTTTGGGCTCTGGGCAATTTCGAGTTTGGGCTTTCATCAAGACCAGGAGAACCTGGGTACTTGCTACCTTGAGAGCGGCTTTCATGGGAGGGGATGGGGGTTTCATCGACGGATTCGAAGTCTCTTTCTGAAAATTGGGACTCACCGAGACCGTCCTGTTTGCTCTTACAGCATGGTGACCGGGAACCCCGAGAGACAACGGCACCGATTTGTAACCTGTACTTAGATGGCAACGCGACTGAGAATGCAACGAGAGTGCCACGACCAACCCACTGTGCCTCTTGGAGACGATGAGCCGGGCAGATTATCACCCGTGGTGGCTTGTGAGGCAGCCTGCCAGCAAAGTACCGATGAGGCCAACCTCGTCCGAACAATCGCCGTCTCGGAAAAACACAGGGGAAGTGGCTGCAGCGTCAAGGAAACGGGTTCATCGACTGGCGCTTCCAGAGAGACGTGATAACAATGATTAGTATGTTTATTCATGAGTTTTGTGGTTTTTGTGTAGCCATCTGTTCTACCGTTTCCCATCAACAGCGTCGTTTTCAACAATGACCAGCTCCAGTGGGCCGGAGGCTTGCCCCGCTTGAACGGGTGCTTTCTCAAGTGTGTTAAATCCAACGCTGTTTTGTTTTCTCCGCAGCCCTGGCCCCTCCCGGTAACAACAGAAGCGCCCATTCCAATGCACCTGACAAATATCTCCTTCCTCGTCTTCGTAATCTTCAGGGGGGTTCGGGGCCGAGGTCGAACCCGGAATCGGGCTCTTTTATCTCGGGTGTCAAGCCACCCCCAACCTCCCCTTCTCATATCGCTCTCCGAGAGCCCCTGAGCCGGGTGTCGTTACCGGCCTCTCAGTTCTGAGGGCTACTGGAGCGGGCCTCTTGCAACGGCGAAGGGGCATTCGGACCAGGCGTCTGGCCCCGAAGGACGGTAGTCGCGGGCGCGCTGGCCGGCGACCCCCTCCGAGACGCCGTTCTCAGCGCCACGTACCTCAGCGCCTCGAGCCGTTTCTCCTCGAAGACGCGGCTGCGCTCACGCTCCCTCTCGATGTTCTGCTTGCGCTCCACCAACTCCTTGTCGACCTCGTCGTACCTCTGTTCCTGTTCGGCTGCCGTCTTCAACTTCCGCTCGTATTTGCCGCATATCTCGTCCATCTTGCGTGCCGCTGATGAGGAGACAAGCTTGGGAGGGGCGTCTGGGCGGCGAGGCTTTGCGGAATCGCCGTAGAAGCAGCGGAAAATGACCTTTGTCTGGCTTGTCGTGTCGGTGGCGGTGCCCCATACAACGATCTCATCACCGTCGTGGATTTGCACCCAGTTCCTCGATGGGCTTGTGGGATTCTTGCAATCATGTGAAAGAAGCTCACAGCCATTAAGCAAGATTCCATTGGTCGCTTTTGTCGATAGGTAAAAGGCGAATCCCTCGCCGTTTGGGTATTTGTCCCATGGGTGCTTGGCAGGATCCTTGGAAGGATCGTAGCCGTCTTTCCACAGCAAGACCTTGAGAGCATATTTGGGTATTTTGACCTCTGTCTTGGGCTCGTAAATGACTGTGTTGGAAGGGCCTCGACCCCACGACATTAATGAGACCGTCACAGGAACGGAAATCCCAGAAACCAATGAACCAGGGGCTGACTCTAGCACAGCAACGGCCCGCTTCGGCCCGTCGTCGGAAACGGGGACAATGATTTTGTGCTGCGTTTCTGGCGGCAGAGTGTCGGGAAGTGAATCTTCTTCAGGTGGGGGGGCCGTGGCGGGAATGTCCCATTCCGTACCCTCTAGAACTTTCCTGTCATCCCGCTTTAGCAACGCCCGGCTTGTCTCGTCGACGGTAGGCTGGTTCTGAGTGTGCATGGCGGGCACGCCGTTGTTTGGTGGGAAGTACTTGAAAGCCATTTCCCATAACGGGGATTTTCCTGGGCCAAACTCCTCTCCCCGGCTTTGTGCTGCCTTCTTGAACATTTCGTACTGCAGCTGTGTCATCTCAGGGTAGCGGAGATGCCACGTGTTGATGTCCTTTCCCCAGAAGTGCATCTTGTTGAAAGGCCCGTCGATCTGGCGTCCGGATTCCAGCCTCTTGATCTGCGGCACAGAGGCAAGCAGCTTGTACTCCTCCATTTCCTCTTCTGCAAGGGCATCAAGGTTGCCCTCTGACTTGAGGCGTTTGAAGATGGGCTTTTCTCGTGGCCGCGGTTCAAACTCGTCGCTGGTATCAACTGATGACGGTTTTCGTTTGCTAGCATTATAGAACGTCCCATTGACCTGGGAAGTTGCCGCGGATTTCATCTGGAGATCGCTGCCAAAATCGGTTGCGCCCAGACTCTGAGAAGCGACGTTTTCGACCAGACTACGCAGCTGATCCTCGGACTGGCCGTTAGCCGCAGAGACGGAGAGCCGGGCACCTCCGCTGCTGCCTGACTTCTTGCCGATGATCGTCGAGGCATCATCCGACTCGTAGCTGTCCCGTATTTCTGATCCTAAACTCTCGTTGCCAAGGACGCCCGAGTCGGCCACTGGAAGGTTAAGCCGTTCCGCCGCTATTGCGCCCCTGCTGCCCACAGCAGATATGTTGACCTCACCAAAGAGTCTTGGACCAGCACCGTTTCCGGTAGGACCGAACGTCCCATTCTCCTGGTCCGAGTCTTCCTCGATGAAGTCGTTGACAATATCGTCCACACTTTCTTCGAAGGGGAGCTCTGTGTCGGCAAGATACCGCGACTGTCCTTCCTCCAGACTGAGTTGAGATGCGTTCACTTGCAACTCTTCGTCTTCGTCGGTGATTTCGTCGAATGACTGGTCACCATTTTGCGACGACTTTAGTCTATGAACGCCCAGCCAAGGATGTGTCTGGAGTTCCCTGACTGTCGCACGGCATTCTGGGCGCTTCTCCAGCATATAACAAAGAAACTCGATGCCCTGCTGCGAGATGCCCTGCCGAACCAGCGGGAGCGTGTCAAGAGGCCTCGTCATGATCGTGTGTAGCAACTCCGAGTAGCTGACACCGTTCTTAACGGGGTACGGAGGGTTGCCAGTGAGCGCGTAGAAGAGCACGCCCCCGAGAGACCAGACATCGACGGCGTGGTCATATCTCTGTCCAACGGCTGCCCGTTTCGCTCTGTTCCGCGGGTTTCGGTAGCCGTTGTCGTCATACTCGGCATACTCCGAATACACTTCTGGCGCGCAGTATAGTAAGGTGCCGCAAAACGTTCGAAGGAACGTTTGCTCGTTGTCAACCATCTTGGAAAGACCAAAGTCCGTCAACTTGACATCGAAGGGGTTAAGTGACGAGATGAGAATGTTGTCGGGCTTGACGTCTCGATGTGTAATGTGGTTTTCGTGCAGATGAGCCAAGGCACTCAGCAATTGAGCCGCCATTTGCTTGACCGACACCTCTTGCAAGGGCCCACGGCTGCTAATAAGCTTGCCAAGGTCGCCGCCGCCAACAAACTCCATGATTATGATGAAGAGCCGGTTATCCCAATCAAAGTGCTCAATATATCGGACGACGTTTTGCTTTCTCAGGTCAGCGGTTGCAAAATCAATAAAAGAAAAGGGGGGGGGGGGTGCCGGAGCAGCTTACATGTTGAACTCTCTGCATGATTTTCATCTCGTTTTCCACCTTCTGATCCAAGACGCCGTTCTTAATGAACCGTCTTTTCTCGAGCTCTTTGGCGGCGTATGGGACGCCATCAAACTTGGACGTGACCTTGTAAACGACTGCAAAGGCCCCCTTGCCAATCTGGCCAACACGATTGTACTTGCCAGACCCGTCCCAGTCTCTCGGGAATCGATCAACGTTGTCCTGTGTGGTTCCTGACGGCAACGCTATTCTCCGCGTCGTGGCAGTCGGCGGCCTTCTAGGCGCAGCGAACAGGTCAACCTGGCCTCATTAGTCTCCATCGCTTACCAAGGCAAGAAGGGCGCAACTCACATGGCCGCCCGGACCCGGTACTACCGTCTCATTGTGATCCACACGCAGAGTCTCCAGCTTTGCAAAGTAATGCTGTAGCTTTGCGGTGTATGCCATTTCGTACTCGCCCACCCGCTTCGGGATCCGAACCAAGAACTCCAAGTCATGCTGCTCGTTATGCATCAACACTTTGATCTTGGAGCCGTGGCTCAGAACCCTCTTCGTGTCGCACTTGTCGTTTGTGTTCTTGGGCTTCGCGCGCAACAGCGTCCCTTCGACAAAGGTCCCGTTGGTCGACTGGTCCTCCAGCATGACCACGCCGTACTCGTTGACGTAAATGCGGAAGTGGATGTTGCTGAGGCGCTTCATGGGGTCGTTGGCAAAGCAGATATCGCACCGCGAAACATTCCTGCCGAACATGAAGCCATGCAGCGGATCCTTGGTCTTAGCAGACAGGCGGAGTATGATGGCGTGCTCGATGTTGGGCGGCGTCAGCTGGAACTGGTCGGCCCTGTCCTCCTGCTCGTAGTCCGGCTCCACAGCGTCTGCCTCTTCCCTACCGACGACATGTTGCGAGTGTTCGCGGGCTATACGATGGACTTCGCGACGGGCGAATTCGGAATGGGGGTAGAGGAGGCAGATAATGTCGGAGATGTCATCGTCCGAGAAGCCAGAGTTTTGCTTGCCTACGCGGCGCGGATCGAGGACATTCTGGGTAGCTGAGGATCACAAGGGGCAAGGGTCAGTCTCTGGTCTGTTGCGCCGGGACTCGTGGAGCCGAGATGAGGTGAAGGAACATACCTTGGGTGGGCTGCGACCCATCGCCCTCCATTGGGACCGACAAAGGAGCAGAGAAGCTCGTCTAGCTCGTCTCGCTGCCGTCTTGGGTCGCGGGCCGGTGACAGACGGCCGGCGTAAGGGAGGGAGTCGTTCAAGATGCGCGTCCAGGACAGAGAACTTGGTGGCTGGACAGGAGAAGCTGGCAATGCATTTATTGAATGTGGGCTACTGCAGACGGCGTCGATGCCGTTCTCGAGCGAGTCTTGGAGGTCATGCAAATCTAGGATGGAATTCGCTATTTGCTTTTTTTTCGTTGTTGCTTCTTGTCGCACAGGCTTCAACGGGGGGGGAAACGTGGACTCGGGGGTGGCACTTTTTGGGTTGCCTTGTTTCTCGATATCCGGTGTGGGGGTTTATGGTTCGTGGTTGCGCCGTCGTTCGCCAGAAACCCGCGGTTTGGGGAGGCCAAGCTGCTTCGGTAGTGGGTTGTATCGGCAAATGCGAATGGCAGAGAGGCGGAGGGGTTTGTTGTATGTATGCGAGAGATCACCCCCGGTCACCCAGCAACGTCCGTTCTTTATAAATCAAGGATGCAAGGACGTCATGCAGACAAGTGATGCGACTTGATGATGAGGCGGGCGGGTATCTGAGCAGAGGTAGAAAAGAAAAGAAAAAAAAAGAGGGATTCAAAGAAAGAGACTAAACAAGCCGCGATCAAGGCGCGTGTTCCGTGTGGCTTCCTCGACCCGATTCAGTGTAGTGTTCAGAAAGGATGCAAGTCAGATGATGTAGACCTCCTGGACGCGACGAGTGGGCGTGGACTCGACCTCGAGAACGAATGTCTCTGGTTTTTTGGGAATGCGACAAGGCACTGGCCCGCGAGGGGTCTTGGGAACGGGCGGGTCGTCCTTTCTTCCAGTGGCCACGAGGCAGCCTCCGGGGCAGGACCTTGGGGTGGGCTTGGGCACCTGCAGCCGCTGTCAGCCAGTCGGCGCTTTGGTTGATCCCGGTCCCGTCCACTTTACTATCCACCGTCCACGGGTCTACGTACTCGGCCGGACCTCACTGGGTGCCTGCCCGCCTGGGCCAAGACGCGCCTGAGGGGACGTGACGGCCAGGACGGTGAGGACGCGATGACGGCAGCTCAGGGGAAGGAAGAGACAGTCACTAGGCGATTCCCATGTTAGTCCGCTTTTCCTAACGAAACGGTTGGCCTCTGGCGCAAGGTCCCGGAATGTTCGTCGAGTCCTGCCAGCCACCGAGTGGCAACAAGTCCATCACCAGTGCCTGGAGAAGAGGTCTGGACGCCGCTGGCTCTGCTCTCCGCTCTCGCAACGGCGCACGCTTCAGACAGAACACGGACCTGCACACTGGCTGGATGGTCCGTTGAGAACGATGCCAACCGCCCTGTACGTTTGCTGCCTTCCATCAGCCTGGGTTGGGTTGCTGGCGGTGGCGGTCGTGTCATCTCCAGCTCCCTCGCCAAAGTCCGTCCTCGATAACATCCATGCGCAGGTAACGCTGACTGGCTGGGCTCGGCATTTCCGGCTCTTTGCTGGATCATATGGCGAGAGCTTCACCATGTCTGCCTACTCTAAGGAGGGCCTGCTTCGCCGATCAAGACCTAAATGTGCCCGTGCGAAGGCTCTAGCTTCTCGATACTACCTACAGCTGCCGCTCCGTTGAGCTAAAATGGCGGCGGACGCGTAAATAACAAACAGGCAACATCACGGATACGACCAACACTCCTGTCTTGCTTATCCACGCAATCTCTAGCATGTATTCGGCCGTCTCTACTAGTCGTTATGCCACTATCCACCAATGCTATTGTTCTCAGACTCTACTCATGCAACAGTAGAAAACCCAGATGCTTATCCAGTCTAGAAACCCATGTCAACCTGCTTTCCTGCGGCTATGGGTTCCTCCTAAACGCCTTGCATGGGGCTGTTCCAATTATGATGATACACTTCATCCCAAGTCCGGGGTATGCTGCTCGCCTACGGTGGTCCCTCAATGCGATTCCCAAAGTTTCTTTCTCTCTCTCTCTCTCTCTCTCTCTCTCTCTCTCTTTCTCTCTCTCACACACACAATCTTCTCCCCTCCTTCGTGTTCAGATCAAAACGCCTGTCCCTGTCCAGGGTACTGAGACGGGTAGGCTTGACCTCGGCCGCCCTGTTGAGACCCAGGCGAGTAGGGGCCCTGAGGCATGAATCGGGGGTCCATCATCTGGGGTCCAGGCGACTGGCGGCCCTGACGCATAGCCATCGGGTTGGGATAGCCACCTCCCTGGCCGTACCCGCCTCCTTGACCGTAGTTGGTCGCAGGGCCATAGCTGCTTCCTTGGCCGTAGCCAAAGTTCGGCGCGGGCCCGGCGCCATAGCCGTTCGGTTGTCCTCGTGGGGGCCCCATCTGGCCGCGAGACATGTTGCTCTGAGCGTACATGCCTTGAGGGGACATGGGTTGCTGGTGTTGTTGTTGTTGTTGGGCGTACATTTGTTGTTGCTGATAGGCCTGCTGTTGTTGCTGTCGCTGCATCTGCTGCTGGTAGGCCAGGGCTTGCTGCTGTTGCCGCTGGTTGATGGCCTGCTGAACTGCTTGCGTGTTCATGCCCTGCTTGGCCTGCTGCCTCTCGCGTTCGCGAGCGTGGATCGCGCCCACCAAGCCTGCTCCAGGTTGGTTTTGTTGGCCGTTTCTATTGCCGGCCATGGTGATGAGGGGCGAGCCCGTCATGCGCGCCACGTGCTCTTGCTCGCGAGCCGAGAGGTGGGACGAGACCTCGCCGCTGCTGGCAATGTCGAGCATCGTGTTGGCGCCACGAGAGCTGGGGCGCTGCAGGAGGTCTGCTGAGCTGCTGCGGGAGTGGCGGGCGAGCATCTCTGAAGAGCCACTTCGGTTCATGGCGGGAGTCGGTGTCATCGATCGCATGGTCAGGATATTGCCAGATGGCGTCCGACCGTGGGCATACATAGGGGTTGTAGCGTGGGCGGCACGCTGCTGCACAAACTGCTCCGGGCTGATGCCCTGGCCGGTTGGCACAGCTGCGGCACCGGGTTGCCAGGCGACCTTTCTGACCGTGTCCTCGGATTCCTGTCGGTGGTGGCCATGGTCATTCGGAGGAGACATGACTCCGGCCGGAGAAAACGGCCGCTGTGGGCTCGGCACGCCGCCTTGGTAGTTCAGGGGCGTCGGTGTCTTGTTCCTGGCGGGCTGATTGGCGGCGTAGTTGACCGTAGGGCCGAAGTTGACGTCAGGAATGTGGAAGTCGGAGCTCGGAGACTCTGCGCCACCCACTGTCTTCAGAACACCGGCTCTGGGCCGTTCGAAAGACTTTTGGGAATGTTGGGTCTCACTCGATTTGCGACTGGCGTAGTCTGGGCTGGCAGTCGACGATGCGTCGTCGTAGTAGCTGGCATCGCTCCTCTGAGTTGGCGCTCTGTGGATCTGTTGCTCAGGCAACGGCGTGCGCTGTCGGGGGTCGCGGGGTTGAACCTGCTGGAAACCCGCTTGGTCAATGATGTTGTTACCCCAGCTGCCGCCGCTGGACGCCGACAGAGGTGTCTCATGAGGGCTTCTCAAGCTGTCCGAGCGTGCCGGGAGCGGTTTGCGTTGGAACGCAGCGTTCGTGTCGATGCCGGGGAGCGGCACACCGCGACCCTGTGTGCGAGGGTCTCTGGACTGATGGGGGGGAGGCGGCGGCCCCATGCCTTGGGGGTTCATGCCGCGGTTCCTCATTTCCGGAGTAGGTACTCGACCCGGTCCCCCGACCGGGGGCGTTCTGGCTCCCTCCGGCCGGGAAAAGTTGCTAAACGATGGCTGAGGACGGACCTGCTGCTGAGGGAACTGAGGAGGGTGTCCCTCGATAGGGCTCCTCATCTGCTGAGGACCTCGCATGTCAGGGGGAGCGCCGCTCGCATCTTGGGGGCCGTGGGCTTGGGGATGAGGAGGCAGGGGACCCTGGGGATGAGGGCTGGGGGGGCCGAACGACTGCTGAGCAAGGGGCGACCGGGAACGCTTCTGGTTCATGGGCGGAATAGGGGGCGGCAGACCACCGGAGGAAGGAGGGGTTGGGTTAGGGGTCAAAGCTTCACGAGACAAAGTATCGTTAGCAGTGCCTCCTACGGGATTGGCTTGAGGATGTACCAATGGGTTGTTGGATGGTGCGGTATCCTCTCCGCTTCTACGCTCAGACGAGGCATCAGAAGGGCTGTCGGGAGGGATCACGAATCCTCCTGCCTTTGTCAACTGGGACAAAGTGGTGTTGGACAAGCGGGTGGTGGCCCTGCGAAGATCTGGGGAATGGTAAGGTTTGCCAGCAGGCTTGGAGTTAGGGCCGTAGTTGAAAGCAGGCGGCGCAGCGACTGGCTCTGGCGACTCCATGTTGCGCACACTTCCCTCAATCTCGCGCACCGGCGTGCTGCGAGCAGCGTCTTCCTCCGAGCTCTGGGTCCCTGAGCGGAGAACGCCTCTGACAGGGGTAGGGCCGCGTGCGGGCGAATTGTTGTACGAGTTGTTGTAAGAGCTGTCGTAGCCACGATCTTCATTTCGCTGCGGCGTGTGGCCGAGCAAGTGAGGGTCTGAAGAGTTGCGGGCATGGTTTACCTTGTTCATGCTCGCCAGCGGAGGAGGCGCCCGCGAGGTTGTGACGGGAGCTGTCTCTGAGCGGTTGGGTGTGCCCAAAGACATGGACCGAGATGAACGGTTGGAGATGGCATCATCGGCAAAACCCACTCTAGGCTTGGCCGGGACAGGACTCGAAGTGCCGTTGCCAAAGCTGAGACGGTTGCTCTTCTTGCTTCCACTCCTTTGACGGGCGCCCTGGCTTTCATCGACGGCGTTCATCCTCTTGCCAGTGAGCTCCTTGAGCTTCTTTCTCCACTCGCGTTCCGACCAAGATGCGCTTCCTTCCTCCAGGATCAGCCCGGCGACGTCAATAATCTCAAGGTAGCCGTATCTTCGGTGTTTCGGCATAGCAAACATGAGCGATCTCGGGTCCAGAACACTGGCGACGAGTCTCCCGGGGCGACCGTAAAGGCCAAAGGTATCCCACGTCGGGAAGAGGAAGCGCAGCAGCATCTCGAAGCCGCTGACGGCGGGGTGGGTCTCGGGCATGATGAACACGAAACCCTCGGTTGACGAAGGCGGCTCGGAGTGGATGGTGATGTCACCCTCGATCTTCAGCAGGGTAGATGCATCAATCAGCGATTTCGCCTGGGGGTAGATGGCGTATGACGAGTAAGCGTCGGTAATTGTGGCAATGGGGCGGGCCTTCTTTTGCTTCTTGCCGTCTTTTTTGGTGTCGTAGAACCTGATGTCTCCCTTGAGAATGGGCGTCGAGCGGTCATAGGGCGACTTCTTGCGCATCTCCTTCTGTGCCTTGGCATACTCCTTCTCGTCGGGCGGAGAGACGACGCACCAACAGCGTCTCCAAGGCACTCCGGCGCCGAATCGCACGCGCACCCATTCCTCGGTCTTGAACTTGGATCTATCCATGATCAAGTTGATGTTGTTGAGGGACTTGCCCTTGCCAGCGATCAGGGCACCGGTGTAGGCCTCCTGAAGGGTCGAATGCTCGTACATGGCGAGCCTGATGCCGGCGGTCCATTGTATTAGTGAGTGGTGGGAGTTGAAATGCAGCAGGTAGCGGTTCCTGCCGGCAGTTGAGATGCTCAGAATGTTCTGCAACGGCTGTTCGTCATTCGATCGTGTCGGGAGGGATTCGATCTGTTCGCCAAGGACCGATTAAATTAGCACTCGATCCCCCTACTGTTGCACTCCCATCTGCCGGGGTTTTTTTTTTTTTAGTCTGGGCACGACAGTCGCATCTCGACATACCATCTTGATGGACGCATCCGTCAGGTTAATGAATTTTGGGAGGATCTCGCCGTCCTCGCCTGCGGCGTCCAGTTCGGCAGCATCCCATAGCGACAGGACGGTGCCGACGAGCTGCGCGAAGCACTCGGTCCATGTGCGGTCAGCATTTGGCTTCCCCTCTGTGAAATTGATCGGGTCAGCAGTCGGTCCAAGTGTTGGGCGCGCGAGCGCACGCGCGCTGCTGTCACCTGCAACAGCGAAGGCTAAAATCAATAAACAAACACTCGGGTAAACAAAGACTCACGGGTGTTTTGGTCGTCCAGCTTCAGGAAGTAGCCCTCCTGATACAGCTTGTTCGCATGGCTGTTGAGGAAGGTGAAGATGGGCTGGAGCTCGGGAATGGTATCTTCGTTGATATCCATGAGGGGCGGTTGGTATGGCATTACCATCGAAAGTGGGCGGGAGGAGCTTCGTTGGCGGCCGGTGACGGATCTGGGGCTATTTACGGGCGAGCTGTTGGCAGTTCCGTGGGCGGGCGATGACGCATATTCGGAGGGTGGACGCGTCGGCGAAGTAGGGGTTGCGGGGCGCTGGCCGAAATTGGAGGGAGGTTCTGGGAAGGGTTCTGTCTTCTGGTGAGGCGGCGGCGGCGGTTGCGACTTGAGGTTGTACGGAGGAAAAGGTGTTGTAGCGTCGTGGGGAGGCGACGAATTTGGAGTTGGTTGATTCTTGCCGGCGTCCCTGGGCGTACCAGAAAACTGGGACATAAAAGACAAGACTGTTCCCACGGAAGACGCAGACTTGGTCAGCATAATGCGCGTCCGTCGAGCAGCAGTAATGCCGCTGGCAAGAAAAAGTAATATTATTGCCTGAAGCCCAAGTAATTGGCCAGGGACCACACGACGGGGATGCGAGGGGGGTTGCGAGGGAGCGAGCAAAGGGGGTGCCGGCGGCGGAGGAGGACGAGCGAGCAGGGCGGAGATGGGGGGCCAGGGAGGGATGGAGACTGGGGGGGACGAGGGCGACGGCAGCAAGAACTAAGTTCAGGAGAAAGCGATGATCCTGGACCAGCTAAGCTAGCTGGCTAGGAGTGTGAATGGAAGGAAGAAGGAAAGGGCTAGGCGGAGGTATTTGATGCTGGCGCGTGGGCGCCATAACATCGATATCCAATGCGCAATTCAGTCAAAGGGATGCTGGGGGTGTTGCTGCGTGGGATTGGGATGGCACACGGGCATGCGCCAGCGCCACAAGCCTCCTACGCACAACACCACCGCATTGCAAGACAAGGCAAGGCAAGGCAAGGGGCGGCGCACTGGAAGGGGGCAGGGAATGTGGGAAAGCGAGCGAGCACGAACCTCGATTGCGGCCCATCTTGCTGGTGATGGCGGTGGTTTCTCTGCCAAGCCAGCAACCATGCAACCAAATTACTGAGAGACACTCGACTTGCGCCGTGCGCAACCAAGACGGTCTTGGATGAGCAGGACGAGCCGGCCGGTGCGGGAAGGCGACGAGGATCCCGAGGACTCGAGGAATGGGCAGAGATGGGGGCCTACTATGCGCTTGACTGGGGACTCTCTGTTTCGGAATCCAAAGGGTCTCGTCTCCTGCCTAGCGCGTTGCGTACCGAGTACAGGGCGTGGGTTTCGTGGATCTTCGAGTTAAATTATCGTATGGTGGTAGTGGATGGCGGACGACGTCGGGCGATTCGGCGGCAAGTAACGCGAGCCTTGAAGGGTGAGCGACCGGAGAGCGGGAAGGCTTCTTCGTCGTCGTCGGGTTCGTGGGTGCGCCGGGGGATTAATGTGGTTGAACGAATGGAGGGCCCGACCGAGGACGAAACAAGAGGAATTAGGATGCGGACATGGGCACGTATGTACGCCTGTCTTGGGGTCTGTCTGTCTGTCCGCCTCTTTCCAAGACTGCCGTATGGAGCAACCTCTCTCTCTCTCTCTCTCTCCCTCGTCGGTATAGTGTGTTGCGTGGATAAGCTCGCACGGATGGGTGAGGGACAGGTAGTTAGCTGGTTAGTTTTGGAGGCGGGCGAGGTCGAGGTGACGGAGCGGTGGAAACGAAGCAGAGCAGAAAGAGCAAGAACAGGAATTCCCAAAGATGATGTATGAAGTCCGCATGTGAGCGAGGACGTGTCAAATCAGAAAAAAGGACGAGGCGTACGGGAGGCGTATTATGCAACAGGATTTGGCAACACCGCCTACCTGCCTACGGGCCAGATGCTTTGGGACTGGATCTGAACCTGAGCCCGACCTGGCCTCGCTCCGTTGCGGCAGGAAGGTAGCAGTCGGTAGGTGTGGTCCCAGGGCCAGAAACCAGTCCCAAAGAGACCAGCTTACAAGGCAAGGCCGGCCCTCCTGTGCTCCGATATCTGCTGCTGCTGCTGCTGCCGCCGCCGCCGCTGCGGTGAGGGAAACCCGGGCTTGTCTCTGCTCGTATCCTGCGGTAAGAAAGGGTGGGAGTGACATGCACCAGTGACCGCTGACCTCTGACCACCGACAAGCGGCGGCAGCCAGAGCGGCCAGGCTTGCCAGGGCCAGGCCTGGTCCCAGCCCAGCCCAGGTAAAGGAACAGACCAAGGTCCCCCCGGGAACGCGAGCCAACGACGTAATGGCGTTATGCGGAGAGGGGGACTTGCTTGCTCTCTGCTTTGGGTTGTCTCTCCCACGTAGCTCGCGGCTTTGGCGGTCGCTCGGGCTGGCCTGGGCGACCGTGGTGATGATGATGATGATGCCGATGACTCTTTTTCTCCTCTCCATCTATGCTTGGCTTGTTCGGCGCTGGCGGTGCCTTAGTGTTCCCCGAGCAAGCGCTATTGTCTGATTGTCCTACTTCACAGTCTTGGAGGGTCTCGGGCGAACGAGGACCTTGTGCACAGTACCCTTTTCTTGTTCTTGTTTTTTGTTTTGTCGACTTGTTCCTCCTTTCGACCTCGCGGTTTTCGAATCCGGGTTTGCTTTTGTGTACTTCCAATGTGATGCTGGGTTCCGCCTCTCTCCGGTCCTCTCGCGGTACTCCAGACACCGCAGGTCAGCTTCGTAAAGCAACCGAAATGGACTCCTTCCACTGCAAGGGGTGAAGCCCGAGGAAGATGCACTATTTGATCCGTTCTTCCATGGAGAGAGGCAGGGGAACGAATCAGCAGAGCGAGAGAGGGAAAGGAAAATGGCAGTTTGGTCGACAAGGACTTGCAGATACCCCGTGGCCTACGCAGAAACAGTCCATGGCTTGCGGAAGAGCCGGACGACGCAAAGACGCACCACGTCAGGGTTCCTTGGCCCGCCTTTTTGGCCCGAAAAGCTCTCTGGACTCTGCAAGAGACCCAAGCCCTTGGCCGCCAAGACCAGCCAGCTTCCGGCCGGACGCTGCGGGCTTGGTATGGTTTTTTTTTTTTTTTTTTGTGCTGGATGCGCTCTTCGTTCTCGCAGCTTGTTCCCGCGGATTGGTTGGGACGATTCCTCTCGGCTTGTTCCTTTCGGATTCCGCCAGCGAGGCATCACAGCTGTTCCATTGGTAGTCACGACAGCTGGATGGGCCAGATGTGACGGGGCAGGGCGCGTGTAAGACGGAGAGCCTCGAGCCGCCCAGACGACTGGCGCTACCTGAACATCGGCAACAACCGCAAACATTGGTACACTCACTGGCTGCCATTGCAGTGATTCGATATCCGCAAGAAAACGTGCCAGGGTGCGGCACTGTAGCGTGCATTGCTCACTGCGTAGGTAGTGTACATACTATGACCATAAACCGCCTCATCTGGGGAGGGGGGCCGGGCAGGGATGGCGGGCGGGGGGGATGGACGCGCAACGCCGGCCACGTAAAGTCACAGAAGACTGACTAAAGAGATCGGGTGGATGAGGCGATCGCTGGCTGAGACCGACCGACCGGAGGACTGCATACAGGCAGATGGGGACGCTTGGAAAATGCGAGGTCGGGACGCAGGCTGTGGCTCTGCTGCCCCCCAGTGTCCCGTCCCATACGAGTGAATAAGGTAAGGCGCACTGGTAGTGGGACCAAGGGACTTACTTGACAGCGCAGGCGCCGGCGTATTCGTGATCCGATAGCGAGGGGAAGACCGAGCCCGCGCCGCCTAGGGCGGATACGGCATTGCAGATATATCGGGTCGACGTATCCGCATCTCCACGAGTTGCTGTACATAGTAGCTAGTTGTCGACGGTCTGTTGTGTCTGGTCCCTTCCCATCTCTGCCGCTCTCGTTTGCTTGATGCAGTCTTGTTTCCAATTTCCCGCCTGGGATGCCAGCCGTTGTCGCTCTTCCTGTCCTTGTGACCGGCATCTTCTTTCGACAGCCACTCGTTTCTGAACTGGTCAGCGACGCGACGGAGAAGCCTCCTCGACGCCTCCCCCCTGAGAAGGCGGCGGCGGCGGTGGCGTGAATACATCGCACACCGCGGGGGATGCGCCTCCTGCCCACACACCAGGTGTCCCCTGGGCCCTGGGTGGCCACACCCCGTGGCTATCGTGTGGCCGATTAAAGTACACCTGACGCCTTGTTCTAGAACGTGGAGGGGGCCCTGGGGGTTTGGCAGAGGCTGGGGAAACAGTGTCGGGCAGGGGGGGAAAGGGGAGAGGAGAGGCCGGATGAACTGCAAACTTCCAAGACGAGTTTCCTTCGTGCTTGGCTTTCGTTATGCTTCTCCAGCTCCTTGTCGCCAGAGGCTCAAAGCAAACACTCTTCTCAAGTGTCTGGATATACCTCCCCGCCAAGCGAGCCCGTCCCCCAACTCCGCGTTTGTGCTCGCCTGCTGCTGGGCAACCGGTTCTAGGCTAGACTCCGTGCATCCCGGTTGTGGGATGCTCGGGAGTCAGGGAGACGGGGCCCATCAGAGGACGCAGCTAGTCCACTCGGGAGGCCTGACCTGCCGTCATTAACTGCACTTGTCACTGTTTCCGGGTGGCTGTGCAAAAGGCAGAAGGGGGCCAGAAGTGGAAGTCCAGCAGCAGCCTGCCCTTTCGGACGGAGACATGGTCAAGATTGTGCGGGGTCTTGCGAATCGGGGTCTCGGGTGCTGCTTTTGCGAGTCGGCCGGGTCGAACTGCTTGCCGCTGTTGCTGATTATCGGCCCTCACAGGATTCCAACATCCGCTTCGGTCTCGGTGCTTTCGCCCCTGTTGGTCCGTCAATATCGAGGTCCGCCCTTCGCCGCCGTCTTCTCTATTCGTCTCGTCTTTGTCGAGCCCAGCCTCCGGGTAGAGATAACCATCAGCAGCTGTCATGGGGGACAGAGGCCTCGAACTGGAGCAGTGTAAATCGGTGTCGGGGAAGAGGACCCGTCAGCTGTGCATCATGTCGCAATTTTGCACGAAATGTGAAGCCGAGTCTGATGTTGTGGTATGCCATGGTTCTGCCCATACGCAACACCACCTCGGCCCAGGAACGATGTCGTTCTGTTAGAGCCTTCCCCGTCCTTCTCGCCTCTGCCAATCGAAACTCTCGTGTGTTTCAACCTCTTGACGAAGGCCGCCTACCTCCATCGACCGTTCTCAGGTCGCAGCGACGATGGACCGAAGATGACCCCAATGGAGCAGCGCAGCACCCTTTGCCGCCGGCTGACAACCCTCGTCCGACTGCAATCCGACTATTGCCCCTCACAAACTTTGTTGGCCGTTCGTGCGGTGCGTTACCAGCTCTCCCACAGGTCCAAGACACCTCGACACCACCACCTGCAACCTGGGCGCCCCTCACCAACTTCAATTCACCCTATGCTCAGGCCTGACGGCGGTGACTTGGACCGCAGGCACTTCAGCATCCATATTGCTGCTCCACGCAGAATGTGTACGTACCTGGGACCGTCATCTCCCCGAACTCCTCAACGCTCCGGTGAGTATGTGGCGGCAATTTGAAGTCGGGCCCACGAAGGACGTCCAGTGCCGACTTGGCTCCTGGGCTTTTTGCCAGCCGTCCCGTGAAGCTTGGGAACCCCGGCCCCGTAGGCTTCGAAAGTAATTCTATCTGATCCGTGCCCGCTATCTTGATACGCCCCATCATCTCCAGCGAAGCAGCGAACCCGCTGCCAACCCTTGAACACGTACACTAGCCCCTTGGGTACAACAGCATGGCATGAGCGGTGATTAAACCCAAGTGCCATGCCCGCCTGCCTCATCGAGGTGCTGGCGCCAAAAGTCGACAGGGCCTCCCAGGCGGCTTTGGGACTCCGAGAGTTGTGCTTCGATGGGCCCAAGGATCCTGGAGGGGCCGTTACCGCCGGTGCCCCTGGTCTCTCCCATGTTCTCCGCAGACTTCCGCTCCATTCACTGGGACTGCTGCTGCCGCCGTTAACACTGCCTCTCGGCACATCACAGTCCAGTCTGGTCTGAGAAGATCTGCCGTAAGAACTGTGTCCGATATGAAACCTTCTGGTCGGGTCGTCGCTCCCGCAATTGCCAATCCCTTCCGCATCTTGTGCTGGGGTGTGCTGTTGCTCTGTGCATTGCACACCGCAAGGCCAACATCGGACGAAAGCCTGAACGCCCTACCATCGGGAAGACAGCGCTGTCACCGCTCTCGGCCCCGCTTGCATCGGCTTGTCGCCGCCCCAGCTCAGTACCGAAATCGCGGACAGAAAGGGTCCTTGACCTGAAGGGTCTACAGAGTATGCTGGGGCTTGTATAATACATATGCATCAATACCACCGTGCCCCTCACCGGCTCCATTATCATGCAGTTCGCACAGGGGTCATGGCACCCTCAGCGGTTACCTTCACTGACGGTGGCTGGGTCCCTATCCACTGCTGAGTAAGAGTCAAAAGTGGTGACAGCCATGGGTTTCTCCCATATGCTCCCATATGCTCGGCTGTGATGCAACGACGATGGTCCAGAAGGTTCAGGGTCTTCTGGATCTTCCGCGAAGGCGCTTCCCGCCCGCCCTCCACACTGTTCGAGACATCTGGTCTATTGACTCAATCCCGGACGTAGCAATGCGGCGAAAAGCGTTCCCAACCTCCACCTGGCGTTGCACGTACGTACTCTACCGACCTAAGATGAACTAGAGCAATGCAACATCCCGGACCTGGTAGTGTGCAAGTCGGACGATGTCACTATTCGCGGATTCGACTCCTCTGTCTAGTGTCGAATTATCAACAGGCGTAGACAGGACACAAGACGGGCTGGACGTCCAGTACATGCACCATGCTGCTGTTTTGCCTCGGGAAAACACCAAAATCAAGCCGGGGGGGGGTTCTCACTCTACTACTCTCGTCTGGGTACCGAATCAACCTATTCAGAGAATTTGGCGCTAACCGAGACATCATGGACGGGACGGTTCGCTGGCGGCTCGTAGTAGGTCCTCTCGACGACGCGCGTTGTTTGTCCGCGAACGGTGACAGCACGATTGAGAGACATTCAGCGGTCGGAATCTCATGTCCATTAAACGACGAATACTCGTATAATCGGATCGTTGAACCACCTGTTGGCCAACGCTGAGCGTCAGCCCCCTTACGTCATGCCTAGTAAACGGGGTTCCGGGCACCCCTGCTGAGCTGGCGTCAGGTTGACACAACCACACTCAAGAGGCACGCACCGTTAGGTAGTGTTCGTCTGCACGACTTGTAATGTCTGAGCTTCGGCCGCAGACACGTCGGAAGGCTGGCCTGGTTTAACAACTGGCCGTGCAAGCGCAAGCCATTGCCATCAACCAGCTGGTTGACTATCCAATGTCTCGGCCGCAATAGTACATGGATCACCAACTTGTCGTAGGAATATCGGACGGAAAGCTGGATGAAGAATGGCCGGAGAGCAATGGCCGCACCAGACCGGACGGTTCGTCAGAAGCAGACCGACAATCAGAGTTGCCCGGCTTACGTTCCCCGGCCTCCGCGCTGTCGAGGTGATACTGTTAGAAAGAGATCCGCGCGGATAGGGAATTCCCGGAATCCGCTTTGCAGCTCGTGTCATGCCGTTAGATCCTTCTTCAGCTTTGAGATGATGCCGTCAGGATGATACCCTCCTTAGAAGTCAGCCATCTTTCAACGGACACGTTGCCGATGATCACATTTGCCTCCCCTGGCAACATGACATCTGCTGCTTGTTTGTCGAGTGAATAAATTGCTTGAGGGTGACGCAAACTGCCCCATCAGGCAGGCTTCCAGGTTGACAGCAGGGCGTGGTGTTTATTTTAGCTTTGTTACAGCCGCAAGAGCTGCAGACAAGCGGTGGTCACATCAGGCGGCCTAGTTGCTGTCGATCCCGAATGTCGATCGGCCGGTAAGCGTGTGTCCAAGTTTTGCATCCACGACGACGGAAATCCGCTGGATCAAGGTACAGGTGGGCGGATGTTGTGTTCTGTTCTGTCCAGGCCGGAAATGCCGATGGGTCAAAAGGGATAGTGACATTTTGAAAAGCTTGCAGGATCCGTCAATGTCGCTCGATGAAATGGCAATCTCTGCAGTCGGGTTGCAGCGATTGCCACTTATTGGCCCCATCGACAACCCGCTAGAGTGCAAGAGTTTTCAGTCAGAATTTTCACCCGACTTATCGATTGTTTTTTTGTTGTTGCTTGCTGGGGATCGTGCATGGTGAAGGGTCATGCCAGTGAGGAGTTTGTTCTCCAGAGTGCGGTCAGGAAGGCAACAGGGGAAGACCCGGACAATCAGCCTCGACTTGAAGAATCGCGAAGTTGTGGCTCAACCGGCTCTCCTTTTTGAGGCGCGGGAGGGGACTGTTGGGTCCAGTGTCCTTTGGTGGAGGGGAAAACATGAGATGGGCGAAGGAGCACTTTGACCGTGCTGACCTAAGGCGAGCAACAAGACAGTACCTTGCTGAGCGCCAGTACGACTGCTGGAAGGAGGTACTGTGTGCGTACCAGCCCGCCCGCTGGCTGGAGGTCCCAGTTGCAACTCTGCAGCCCAACGCCATTGCGCCGTCCAAACGCGTTCGCACGTGTACCCCCAATTTAACCCCCGGTTCGGAGAGCCCCCAACCAACACATCAACCCCGGCCATGCCCATGCCCAGCACCCAGTGGCACCCTTTCCAGCGCCAAAGATAACGGCTCCAGGCCCAACCATTTCGTCTCATTGCGATCCAACATCGCAAAAGGCGCCTGATCTGCCTCATAGTGGGAATGAGGAGGCTACCTGGGCCCTTGTTGGCGACATCACCCTTCACAGCGCGGCCACCGACAGTGCCTCGAAGCGCATCATGGCCGCCGCAGTTGCAACCTCGGGCTGCCTCCCTGTCGACTGCGGCACCGCGAGCAGAGTCTTCCCATGAGAAACCACGAGCGCAACCCTTTCGCTTCGAGACCGGTGTTTCGCTCTTCGCGAAACGAGCCCCGCGTCCTTTCCCGCCGCCCTTTCTCTCCCCTCCGTCGGGCTCCTTCTCCGATCCCCTCAGCACCCATCACCGAAGCCGCGATCGCCGTGCCAGAGTCAACGGAGAGATCATCCTCGGACAGACGAACGGAGACGATGCCGTGTTCGCCAGTGAGAACTTTATCTGCGCAAACGATGGCGTGGGCGCTTGGTCAACACGCCCACGAGGACATGCTGGGTAGGCACATTCCTGTATTTATTGTCGCGGTACGGAGCTGACCGAACCAGTCTCTGGTCGCGCTTGATACTTCATTTCTGGGCCACGGCCATGCAGCAAGATGTGGCAAATCCTCGATCGCAAGAAGAAGCCTACAAACCCGATCCGGTAGCGTATCTCCAGATGGCATACGAGCAAACCCTGAAAGCGACATCGGACCCTGATTGGCAAGGCACAACAACGGCGAGCGGGGCACAGCTTCATTACAAGTCCGTTGATGGTGGCGGAGAGGTTCCTCAGGTCTACGTGACCAATCTGGGCGACTGTCAAATCATGATTTTGCGACCCAAGCATGAAAAGGTTGTCTACAAGACCAAGGAGCAGTGGCACTGGTTCGACTGCCCGCGTCAACTCGGTACCAACAGCCCCGACACGCCGGAGAAGAACGCGGTTGTGGACGTGGTGGAGCTTCAGGTTGGGGATGTGGTTCTTGCCATGTCGGACGGCGTCATTGACAATCTGTGGGAGCATGAGATTGTCAGCAGTGTTCAGAACAGCATACAACGCTGGGAGAACGGAGAAGGAGGGGCAGATAAACTCGAGGGTGACCGGACGGGCGGCGCAAACGGAGGCATGAAGCTCGCCGCCGAGGAGCTTGTGGCTGCCGCGAAGAAGATTGCGACCGATCCCTTTGCGGAAAGCCCATTTATGGAGCATGCTATTGAGGAGGGTCTGGCGAGTGAGGGAGGTAAGATGTGCTGGCTTGAGCATCCTGCAAGAAGCCCTGAACTGACAACGACTAGGTAAACTTGACGACATCAGCGTTGTTGCTGCTCTCGTAAGGAAGCAGGACATACGGGACTGATCTAATCATACGAAACAATCATCGGAAATAGATTTATGGGATGGGCTTCTCAAGGGCAAGGGTGCAACATTTTGGCATATGCCCTGTCCAAGTTTGACAGTGGCCATTTTTGGGCGACGTACGGCGTTCTGCAGGCCACCGACTTCGGTGGAGACTTAAGGAAATCCAAGGAGAAATGAAAAATCATGTTGAATCAAGCAAGTAGATGCCAAATCAACTGCCTCTCGAAAATTTGACACATGTTCGTGTGCTCTACGGGTTACCTTGCTCACGGTGGTCGCGGCATCTGTTGGGCTTGTAGTGGGGTAAAATCGGCGTTCATGGGCCCGACCTTCTTATCTTATCGCAATTTTTTTGGGGAGAGAAATTTCGCGACTACAACGCAAGCGTTGCTTCTCCCCATCACCACCGCCTCGCAACACCAAGCGAATCGCCTTCAGCCTCCCTCGAATTACGGCACGGCGCCATCCAGCCGCCCAACTCCAAGATGCGCGGAAAACGAAGCAAACAGTATCGCAAGTTGATGAACCAGTACTCGTTGACTTGGGGATTCCGCGAACCGTATCAATGCCTGGTCGACGCTGAGATGGTGGTTGACTGCCATAACTTCAGATACGATCTGCTCGCTGGACTCGAGCGCACGTTGCACGGCAAGGTCAAGCCAAGTATGTTATCTCTACGCGTTCCGGACCGTGATTGCCAACTGACGGTTCATAGTGATCACACAATGCGAAATCCGCAAGCTGTACTTGCGCAAGAACGAACCCGACATGAACAAGATTATCGACTTCGCAAAGACGCTAGAGCGCAGACGATGCGGTCATTTGCCCGAGGACTATCCCGAGCCCTTGAGCACGATGGACTGTATGAAGGCTGTTGTCGATCCGAAGGGAACCCTCGTCAACAAGCACCGCTACTGCGTCGCAAGCCAGTCGGTTGACGTGCGCCGAATGCTCCGCGAAATCCCTGGCGTTCCCCAAATCTACATCAAGCGGTCGGTCATGATTCTCGAACCCATGGCGACGGAGAGTCTGGCCATCAGGACCAAGGAGGAGAAGAGCAAATTCCGCGATGGACTCGTCAGGCCAGAGAGGAAGAGAAAGCGTGAGGAGGAGGACGACCATGAGAGCGGGAAGGAAGGAAAAGCGTCAGGCAGTGGGATCCAGGAGAAGAAGAGTCACAAGAAGAAGGGGCCCAAGGGACCAAACCCTTTGGCGGTCAAGAAGCCAAAGAAAGCCACGGAGGGTGGTGCGAAACCGAAGACCGAGTCGCAACCGGCAGGAAGCGGAGGCGAGGGTGAGGGTGATGGCGAGGGTGAGGGCCCCGCGAAGAGGAAGCGCAGAAGACGGCACAAAAACCAGACTGGCGACGCGGAGTCGGGTGAACCAACAAACCAGGGCGAGGCTTCGACAGAGCAGGCGGCGGAAAGCTCGTAAGGGCTTGCGAAAAGCATACCAAAGGAGGCGTTTTGGGAACTATGATTGGAATGTAGGTACAACAAAAGCTTTGCGATACCAATTAATGGGGGTTTCTTGCCACATCAACACTCGGAGGTCTCGTCGAGGAGGGTGTGTGTTTCTGATTCGTCTCATGAATTCGCCGTGGAATTTCCTATGAACTGGAAGTTGGACCATGGGTTAAACCCACTGCCTAGATATTCGTACCCAGGCCTCGCTTTCTACGACAAGCGGCTGAGATCCCGGGAACGGGTTCCTACACAAACCCGTTATTTGACGCGCCATTTTGAAAACACACGAAGTTCTAGCGACATAAGCAGGGCATGATACAGCCAGGGCTGTCCATGACAAGATTCAAAGGGTGTCGTCAGTCTTCCCGAGAAGTCATCCATCTGGAGGTGCGGGAGGGCTGGACAGAGGTCAGAGCTCTCGGCCGCTGAAACGATGACCGTCGTGGTATGTTGGCGGCATGCACCCCAATCCAGCTTACGAGCCTACAGCACCTGCAGATGAGCACAGTCCTTCTTCATTGCCAAAAGCCTGGTCCATCCTGCATTGGACCGTCCTCCCCTCACTACCTCCGATTCGCATGGCTCTCATCAGCACAGTGAGGCGAGGCGAAGCGTGACATGCGTGTGTGGGTGGTGTGTTGCGCCACGCCGGCCGGCCCCACAGGGAATGGCACTCTGGCGGATCGTCATGGGGGGGATTTGGTCTGTTTCCCTCAACGGTCAAATTCGCTAACGACCTCTTCATCCCTTTCAAGCCCGCGGGCCCCTCAAGAACCACCCTGCCAGACACAAAAAACACGTGGAAGCCTCCCTGCCTCCATCCCCGTCTCCTGTCCATCCGTCAGATGGGTTTGCAGTCGAAGGCTCGATATCTCAAGCACGTTCAACTGCAGCGAGCTGCTTGCTTTCGCGCGCGTCGGCATATCGGAAGCATAGGTGCCTTATTCCACAGTAATTCTAATATTAAGCCACTTTACGGAGTCAGTAGTTGGCTTTCACACCACTAGGCTTGTTGCGCGTCGTCTTACCCACGCACGCCTCGACCGGCGTAGACCCGCAACCCATTCGTTTCCCAACGCTCGAAACGAAAAACAAAACAGCCACCACCCTCCCTCCGTGCTTTGCCTGGATATATTGGCACGTTTATACAGCTCGCATGCCCGTGTAAAGTACGACACCACCTTCCAACATGGCGGGCTCCGACGAGTCTGCCATTACCAACCCCAACAATCACCCCTCACCGACGACGACTGCCGCCACTGTCGATACTGAGGCAACCCAAAAGCTTCCGAATGGTACGCATACACCCGATGCAACTGCACCACAGCATTCTTCTGCGGCTCCGGTCATGACGAGCGAAAAGCCCGAATTCGATGATTTCGGCCTACCCATCAGACGGTACAGAGCACCGTCGCCCGAAGAGACCGATCAGACGACCGACCCTCGACCCGACCTGAAGCAGCCCGTGGCCGAGCCACCACGAGACGACAGGAAAGTGGATGATGCCAAAGACACGAAAACGGCTGTAGACAAAAAGCCAGGCGGCAATGACGCCGAGTCAGAAAGCGACGATGATGACTTCAAGGATGCGCAGTCCGAGCAGCCCGATACTGCCGCTGCCTCGGGAGCCAACTCGAATACACCGTCGACCCCTGTGACTTCGAATATGGACAAGGACGAAGGAAAAGATATTTCTATGCCGACAAGTACGAGCAAAGATAAGAACAAGGACCAGAGTGCTCCGGACAGCAGCGAAAAAAAGAAGGCGGCGGCGGACCAGCCACCAGAGACAGTCACCGAGAAGCAAAAGGCAGACAAGCAGTCAACAGTAGAAGAGGAGCCCACGGAAACGGACACAGCCGAAGACAAGAATACCACGGTCAACAGAGAGGCAGATCAGGCAGATACAACAGAGCCACGGCCATCGGCGCCTGTTGCTAAGCTGAATGAGGAGCGGCCAGAATCTCCTGTAAAGCTGGTCGACAAGGCAGATGAGCCAGCACCTAAGGCAGCCGAGCCAACTTCTCCAAAAGCCCATCACAAGAGAGACACGAGCACTGCTAGCAACGTAGCTATGTCCGAATTTTCGCACCAGCAGCTGACGTCGGATAAAAAGAAAGAGGACGAAAAGGAGGATGTCGATTGGCAAACGATGCCAGCATATGCACCCTATGACATCTACGACGATGATAACAAGCTGGTCGCGAAGGAGTACACCGCCGAAGAAGAGGACCAAACATACGGTTACGGTGGGCTCGGAGGCGCAGGGAAAGGATATACCCGAGTAATCATGGACGACGACGCCGAATCAGCGACGAGTATGGACGACAACACCCAGTACCTCTTCAAAGAAGTCAAGGGTACGAGCATTGGCGAAGATGACAGTGAGGCACGTGATGCTGTTTCCCAGATGCAGGCGACCAAGGACCTGCTCACCGAAGGGCAGAGAATTGCCTACGTGGGACTGACAAGACTGGAAATCCACAACATGGTTAAAGAGGCCGAGAGCGTCGAACACACAAGGTCTACGAAGAAAGAGGTCAACATGTCCGCCGAATCAACCAAGATGTGGGGGCAGAAAATGATGGTCCGCCTGTACTCTCACATGGACATTAGTTCTGCGGAGCAGATCATGGTTGAGCAACTGAGCGACCACGGCGTCGTGCCCTCTGACTTGACGCCGATATTGATGGCCAATGCACGGGTCAAGAACCCCATGGCTGAGGATGAGTCCCAGAGCTCGGTTTCTCTCTCGTCGCCGAAGTCGCTCCCACCTCCCTCGCCGGCTCTTTCTCAGGACGAGAAGGCCGCCGAAGCCCCGCCACCATACGAAAGTCACGAGGGAGAAGAGTTGCCCCCTGTCAAGACTCCAGCCCAGATGGTTACGTCTGACAAGATTGACATCGACCTGCGGTGGACTGTGCTATGCGATCTCTTCCTACTCTTAATTGCCGACTCTGTGTATGATTGTCGGTCTAGAATATTGCTGGAGCGAGTCGGCAAGAGCCTTGAGATTGAATGGTTGGATGTTAGGAAATTCGAAAAGAAGGTAACAGATGCGTTGGAAATGCAGCAGGCCGCCGAAAAAGAGAACTGGAACGAGGATGAACACATGGAGCACAGGAGGAAACAGGCTCTTAGGAAACGATACATGATGATGGGCTTAGCTACAGTCGGCGGCGGATTGGTTATCGGTTTGTCGGCTGGCCTGCTTGCTCCCGTCATTGGTGCTGGTTTGGCAGCCGGATTCACCACAATTGGAGTGACCGGGACTTCAACCTTCCTGGGAGGAGTCGGCGGGGCTGCGATCATCACATCCAGCGCAGCAGCTTCTGGCAGTGTTATCGGCGTCCGAGCCGCGAACAGACGAACGGGAGCCGTCAAGACCTTTGAGTACCGACCGCTACACAACAACAAGCGAGTCCATCTTGTGGTGACGGTGGCCGGATGGATGACAGGCAAGGTAGATGACGTCCGCTTGCCATTCAGTACCGTGGACCCCATCATGGGTGACCTTTACTCGGTTTATTGGGAGCCTGAAATGTTGAGGAGTATGGGTGACACCATCAACATTCTTGCTACAGAGGTAAGTCGAGTCGTTCTCCGCCCTGTACCGGCCGTGTTCTAACAACTGCTAGGCTCTTACGCAAGGTCTCCAGCAAGTCTTGGCAAGTACCATCTTGACAAGTTTGATGGCCGCCCTGTCGTTGCCAGTCGTTCTGACGAAGCTGGCGTACTTGATTGACAACCCGTGGAGTGTGTCGCAGGACAGAGCTTGGGCCGCTGGTCTGATTCTGGCGGACTCTCTGATCGACAGAAACTTGGGAACACGCCCAGTAACGCTTGTTGGGTATTCACTTGGATCGCGAGTGATCTTCTCCTGCCTCCTGGAGTTGGCTAGAAAGGGGGCATATGGCGTGGTGCAGAACGTCTACCTGTTCGGATCGCCCCTTATCATCAAAAAGGACGAGTACTTGCGAGCACGCACTGTCGTTCCCGGGAGATTTGTGAACGGATACAGCAGCAACGACTGGATTCTCGCCTACCTCTTCCGACTAACCGGAGGTGGCCCTCGCAAAGTGGCTGGCTTGGCCCCTATCGAAGACCTCCCTTGGATCGAGAACTTTGACGTGACGGAGTTCGTCAAGGGCCACATGGAGTACCGAAAGGCCATGCCGCGTCTCCTCCGAGAATGCGGGTGGCTCGTGGAGAGCGACGAGTTCAGCGAAATCGAAGACCCGGACCCGGAAAACCACCAGGAGCGCCAACGCGAACTCATCAACGAGATTGAGGAGGCCCGCAAGGAGCTCGAAAGGGAAGGGCAGAAGAAGAAAAGCAGATTCTCCATCTTCGGCCGGGGGAAGAAGGCTGACAAGGAGAAGTGGGAGATCTACGAAGACTCGGCCAAAGACGGAAGCAAGCCGAACCCGAGGACAGAAGACCAGGAGGGTAATAACCACGGGGTGTTGTTCGATGTGGAGGCCATCCGAGCGGAGCTGGCGAAAGAGAAGAGCACTTCGACGCAGGAGGATCCCGAGGAGTTCCAAGTGAAGGAACTGAAGTCTACGCTCCCGCCGATGAAGCTTGATTTGAATTCGTCAAACTCGTCGCTGAATCCGCGGGACACCCTGCGTGAAACAAAGAGCGCGTACGCCGTGCCGGGTCGTGCGTCGCACGAGACCACGGGCTCATACTCGTACACGCCGGAGCGGACACCGACGTTCCACTCGAGCCAGACGTTCTCGCCGACGCAGAGAGCCGTGTCGCCATACCACGCGGCACCGTCCCCGCTCGAGGAGGAGATTGAGATGACATTCGACACCTCGTTCCACGATCCGCCCGCGGCCCCGCGGCCTCCGCCGAAAGACGACCCCCCAAGCCGGCCGGAGATGAAATCGGCACAGACGGCCCCTAACATGGCGGCGCCAAACCCGTGGGCGGACATTGACGATGACGATGACTTTGGCAAGGAGAAGGAGATACAGATGACTTTTGCATAATGGAAGGATGAGGCGCATGAAACTCTTTTTCTTTTTTTTGTTCTTTTTTTTGGGGGGGGGGGGGGGAGAGAAGCGGGCAGATTACGACAGTGCAGTTTCTGCCTGCGAGGGCCATTGCTGCGTTTGAGGGAGTATGGGCACGCGGCGAATGAAGCGTACACATCGGCCTTGTTCTGGACGAATGGCATGTTGATGTTGTTTTTTGGGAGGTGCAGCGTTGGGCTATACTACAAAACCGTAGACCATTCGAGTACATAATGTGTCTGCAATGACGCGGAAAGTAATACTACAGTTGGAGATGCATTCTCCCACGTCTGTCAAATTGTGACGTCTCGGGAGCTATTCACGGTGTCGGCTGTTGGTGTGGCCTCCTCGTCTCTCTGCATGTACATGCATGCTGCAGGGGAGCACGGGGGCAGGGGACGAACAGGGACGAGTCTGGAGGGGGATGCAAAGGACGGTCGGGCTGTTGGAAGCTCGCGGGCATGGGGTTTGACGAATCGGAGGCCGGAGAACATCCAACGCGGTCGCCCGTCACGCCTAACCGCGAGACAGAATGAGAAAGAGAGAGAGAAAGACATGCACGTAGCCTGTGGTGGGCGAGTCGCCCGGTCAGTGGGGAAGGTATGTCTTGGGGATCTTTGCAGAAGGCGGCTGTTGGAACTTTGGGGGTTTGGGACGTTGGACCGATGCTCGAGGGCATGGACGAGGAAGGGTCGGTCACATTCGAGAATCAGGCAGAGCCGGCCGGGGTCGGATGGGCGGGTGGGGTTGGTTGGATCGGCAGGCAGCAGAGGGAAGGGGTGACGGGTGCCGAGGGAGGCGACACCGACGCGGCGGGACGGGAAAGGATTGGACGGGACTTTGTGCAGCGATGGGATGGGATGAGCAGAGACAGTCGGTTGGGTTCATGTCCATTCCAGAAGGAAGTTTGACGGGAGCTTGGGCTGTCGTGCCTTCGTCCGTGCTTCGGGTCTCTGCCTCTTCGTATCGGGAGACGGGTTTTGCTCTGATGTCAAGGGACGGGTGCTGAACTGCGCTTGGGCCGGGGGACTGCGGACGGAGACGGTGCGTGCGAGAGGGGACGGGGATGCAGCTCGAGAACAGCTGGAGCAAGCCGACTGCTTCATCGGAACCCACTGTGCGATGTGTCTGTAATGTATCCGCAACACCCCCAGCAACACCCTGTGAGCCATGTCAGAACGCCAGCACGAGAAGGAGAGGAATGCCCCGTCCGGGGCTGGAGTCGGGAGGAGAAGGATTGGCATCGCCCCCCTCACGTCCAACATCAGCCGCAGCGGCACTAGCGGCGCAACGCTAGACCGTTGGCGGTCGGAGGGGTGTAGGGGTTACTCGCCGTCCAGTCGTTCTTCTCTGCCGTCTGCCGCTCTTGGCCTGTTCTGCGGCAGACCGGCAGCCTCCTCCTCTCGCTCTGCATGTCTGCAGGGGGCGGGCGCGTCTTTGTTTCAATTAATAGCATCAGGCCTGCGCCCACGTTCCATTGGATGGTGCTTATTTGCTGACGGTGGGGCTGGGGTGGTTTGGCGTCTCCACTTCTGTCCAGCCTTACCACGCGGGCCACGACGGGCTTGTCACTCGAGGCGCTCCTCATCTTCATGTCGATTCCCATTCCTCCCGGTGTGTGCTCTGGACGTTTCCTGCTCCATTGTGTCGTCCACTGGCGTGGCATCGAAGCAATCCCGGTGGCGGAGCAGACTGTTTGGTGAGATTGCATCGCAGCACTGGTTGCTGCCGTCGTGTAACAGCTTACTGCGTTGTTATGGCGAGCCTGGGATCATGCACGGGTGGCTTGGCAACGAGGGTCAGGAGTGCCAGGCTGCCCTTTTTCAAAGCGAGAAGGGGGATTATGAAAGGAACAGTTTGGCGAGGGGCTTCATGGGGATTCACAACCCCGGGGCGTGATGCCTGCTGAATGGGCTCATGGATGGCACGGTGGGCCTCGCCGTCTTTTCGCTGTCAAGACGTTTTCAACGACACGGGATCGGCCTTTTCCCAAGGCCGCCTGCGCCCTTGCTCGCGGCGTACCACCGAGGATACGACTTCTATCCGAGGAACAACAGTCACGTAAACCCTCAGCCCCAAATGCTAACAAAGCTGTAGAGGGCTACGCTCCGCGAGGGGCTCGACAGCGCCTCGCCGCGATCAGTTCCTCGGTGCCCAGCCAGAGAAAAAGACGGAGGAAAAAGTGCAATGGGCGAATCCTTCTTTCCCACATTTCTCTGCGCGGCGTAGCCTTGGCGCGAGGCTTGCTGCAGTTGGCATAGCGCGGATCCTCGGATCCTTGCATATCAACCCAATCCAGGAGCTGGTTTGTGTCCGTAAGTCGGTGCAGCTCCGCCAACACCAGCGGCCGGGCGTCTCCAGCTGAACGTCTCACGGCACCAACACCAACACACTCACGCGTCCGCCCCAGTCAGCAACCCGACCCGACGCCCCCGACCTGGCCAACAGAAGGAGGGCAGAAACAACCCCTGTCCGCCTTGGGGTGTCGCTTCGTCCTTGTCTCTGCGGTTTGCTCAGTCTTATTCTCGTACCTCCCCACACCGTCATACAGGCTGGGTGTACTGGTGGCTTCCTTTCCTACGTTCCCAGGTCCTAACCTTCTCCCTCCTTCATCCTTCCCATTCTCGATTCCCAATCTTCAGTTCTTGCGCTCCTACGCGGTTTCGCTTTCCGAGGCGACGGAAACCTCGACGAGGGAGAAAGGGTTCTGAGGGTTTGACGATAGCAGCCGACGAGTTGCGTCGCGACTTACACGAGAGAAGTGGATACTATACAGGCCCCGAAGGATACTCGCGCCCGACCCTCGAGAGCGACGGACGGGCTGGGCCACACATTGAAACATTGCAAGAAACAAGACGATAAAACACATCCGAGTCATTGGGGCCGCCCGGAAATATAACGCCTTTCGCGAAAATGGCGCTCGCAGTGAATACACCATTCGTAGCACCGTCAGGACCCGTGTTCGTCGATGAAGCCGACGGCAATGTCGCCTTTGGGGCTGACGAGTCTTCCCGGCCTGACTGGTCGGCCACGCAGAAGAGCCCCTTGGAGGGGACCACCAAGAACCTCGACGAAAGGGTCATCAAGTTCGACCAGGACAGCTTCAGCTCGTCCGGCCAAGATCGTGTCATCACGACTGACGCTGGCATCCGTACCATCAAGTGGACGACGAAATCCGCCAGAGTGAGAGTTGGCAAGGCTACCTGGCTGGGAAGGATAAATGATCAACGCGAAATAATCAAACAAGTGGAAAACAAGGATCCCAGTTCCTTTCCGAAGCCATCTACCACAGGTTCCTCCAACAGCGTGCCGAGTCCGCCTAGCACTCGTGTAAAGCGTGTCGAAGAAAGTAAGTGTTCATACTTCTCGTGCTAGATGGCAGGCGCCCTGATTGGCAAGCCTCCGTGTCTTCCTTTCTGACCGCTGACGTCGCAATGCAGTGGTTATCTATGGCAGCCAACTCAACCTGCCGGTCCACGAAATAGTGACGGGCTCGCAGTATGCTGACTCCGACATGTACATCCAACTTGAATGGACATTCGATGCTCAGTCCGGTACAACAACGAGCGGTGTATTTGCCGTCTTCGACGGCAGAGTCTCGTCCTCGGAATACAACGCCACGGCAGCCCGAATCAGAGCCCTAACGACCGACGACCCTGACGTCGAACTCGACGGCGTGGAATCCGACGACTCGGCGTCACCCGCAGACGTAACCTCTACAAAGATACCGGCCCACCCCTCGTCGACTGCTACCGGCAGCGCATCAATCTCGACCATCGGCCCAGCCCAAAGCGGCGGCGGCGGCGGCGGGTCTAGCCTGTCTGCCGGTGCCATCGCCGGCATTGTCATTGGCTCGGTGCTGGGCCTCTCTCTCATCGCCTTCGCCATCTGGTTCTTGCTCCGCCGTCGCCGTCGTGTGGACCACGCCTCGCACGGCGCGGCCTACGACTCCGGCCACAGCCCCCACGCGTACCTCGCCGATAAGGAGACCCACGCCCGCGTCACCGAGTCGCCGCACTCCCCCTACTCGGACGACGGACAGCAGCCTCAGCACCAGCGAGGCGACCCGGAAGCCGTCGTCTCCGCCTCCGCCGCCGGCACCACGGAACGCCGCCCCTTGGCGCCGTATGGCGAGGAGGAGCACACACCCATCGCCGCGAGGTCGGTGGAGGACATGACCCGGAACGGCGCACGCTCGTCGACGCCGAACGTGAACACAAACGTCTCGCATCTGATCGAGGATGGCATGACGGAGGATGAGATCCGGCGGCTAGAGGAGGAGGAGCGAGCGTTGGACGACGCGATCGAGCAGGCTGGCCAGGGGCAGGGCCAGAGTCAGGGGCAGGGGCAACGTCGGCAGCCGTAGTTGCCGTCCCGCCAACGCCCGCCCCCTTTTAGTTCGCTAGAATGCGAGTTCTTGCATAATACCTTTTTTTCTTCCTTTTTTTTCTCGTTCGACTGAATACGGCTGTGGTTTATTGAGGTTTCACGCGTTGGATGCTGCATTTGCGGTCCGAGCCGTTTTGTATCCGAGGCACCCCGGTCATTCGTTTCTGGAGGAGGGTTGTTGATACCCCATACCGCGTGGAGAGAGACTTGATGCCTTGGGTGTGTGTGTGTGCGTGGGACATGGTAGATAGCGCTGTTCTCGTGGGTTGGTCGTGGGGAACGGAGCAAAGAGTCTGTTGTCTGGCACGTCTACTATGCATTGTCCACACGTCGAGCCGCATGAGTGAAGGTGAAGGCGATCCCGAGTCCTTTGAGTCCACATGGCCGTTGAGGAGGAGTGCGTAGAAGGCAACTCGTGCTGCGAGAGCCCCCTCCCCCTCCCATCAACCCGCGATCAAGGAGGTATGGCCTAGACGTCTGCAGCGCACCCTGAGGCGGAGGGTACACGGTCGACTCTCGTCTTCGTCCACCTCACCACAGCCGAGAGGATAAGAGTGGCTCCAAGCGTTGCGGGGGCTTGGGGGCTTGGGGGCTTGGGGGCACTCGTGGCAACGACACCACGCTGCCAAAGTCTAAAACATAACATAAAAATAAAAAGGAGCCTTGGTCGTTCAAACAGATACAAATTTCCCGGGTCATGCTTACATGTCTAGTATACAGCTGGGGGTATAGCAATATTCCGCAAACCACCGGTTCGTCCGGCCTCGCGGCGAACGGCCACGCACGTTTTTTCATGTTTTGTGTTTCCCCCCTTGTTCCCTTTGGTTTTGGGTCTTTTTCAACTTCCCGCGCCGGTAGCAGTACCAGTGTCACATATCCTGTGACCACAGCGGGCCAAAAAACAAGAGAAAATAAGACATCTATCATGGTACACACCGCAAAGCCAGTGGCCAATCCCATTGCCTCCATCCTCCGTGGCCGACTGGCGCAGCTCAAGAGCGTAAACGTCGCTCAGCCGCGGTTGAATAGCCGGCCAACCATGTTGCTCGCAATGCTGCCCGCCAGGCCGCCAGAGTACAGGGCGCTTCCGGCCATGTTGGACGCGTGGCTGAACTTGTCACATCTCGAGAAGGCCATGGCATTCATGATGGTCAGGACCAGGGCGATGACTGCGGATTGCGAGTTAGCATGTTGTCTACCGCTTTCTTATGGATATAACACGGGCCAGCCCCGCCGACCATAATGACTGAAACCATGATGCAGTCACCTCTGCCCCCATCTCAAGGCACAGACAAGGACGAGAATCAGAAGAGGGGTTCAAACTCACCAACAAGCGGTAACCACAGGAACTGCAACCGCACGAGCGCAAAGATGGCAAGCAGCACCCAGAGTATCGGCTGGGTGTACAGCGCGAGCCAGAAGAAGCGGCTGTCGGTTGGATTGATTGTCTTGGTCCCTGGCTCGCTGCTCTCAAAGACCCACTGCGAGTCGCCCGTCTGCGCGTCCACCTCGTTCCACCACCGCAATCCCACGAGTCGACGGCCGGCGATGTTCTTGAGGTAGTAAAAGTCGGCGGCGAGCAGGAGGATGGTAATGATGAAGATCATGATCCTACGAGCGAGCGGGTCAGTGTCCGGCGGCGTGTCAGGGTGATGGGCGCCTTGAGCACGTGGGCTCCAGGTTCGATGCATTACCACCCTTCGGAGGATGGTCGTTGATGGAGCAGAGGCTTGTTGGACGGACCCGGTTGGAGGACTTGAGGGGGAGGGAGTATGCGACGACGTACATGCTTCTGATGATCCACAAACCGAGGAAATACACGAGAACACTTGCTGTTCCCCAGCGCCGTGTTAGCCTGCTGCCCCTACAACCCATCCGTGAAGCTCGCGGGTCGACTTACATATCCGAAATGAAAGAAATGTCAACAGGGTAATGGGATGCGAGCTTAACCGCCAGCTCAGGGAGCCCGGCGCATCTTGTTGCTGTTGCGAGGGATCCATCTCGGGCGAGATTGTTCGAGCCGGCGCAGTAGTCGTGGGTAGGGTTCGATGTCTTCAATAGTCTTGTTACTCAATTCCGTTGGCAATCAGGAACTTGGGCTCGTCTTCTTCGTTGTCGTTGTCGTCGTCGCCGTGTGCATGTCGTGGCCTCGTGGGGGAGTTGTGCTTCCTGGTGTCAGGACGAGAGGGATGCCTGTTCGAAAAAGGGCCAGAAACTCATTACGGTACAGCTGTCGTAATACGCGGGCCGCAGGCGTGGATTCAGCTGTCCTCCCACACCTCTCACTGGGCCAGACCTGTTGAAGCTACGGTAAGCTGTTCGGCGAGTGGAGGCTGAATTATTCCGCCAGGGGCCGTTGGAGCGTCAGACCCACTTGTCTAGCGCTCTTGGAGTTCCAGGGGTCCAACGACGGTCACGCGCGATAGAAACCGACTTCCAGACCCAAGCTCGCATTACATCATCAACAATCCCCAGCTTCCTGAACCAGTCCCGTCTCAAATAGCCGACTTGGTGCTACCCGCTCCGAACCCAAGTTACCGAGTGTCGTCCGCAAAGTGACCACGAACTGCCGGCCCCGGGTGTTAAATAGCTGTGCTTATGCATTTCGGTCCGTGTGCATCATACAACTTCACCGCGTTCCGTTCACTCTTTCAATCACCGTTCAGTCAATCCCAAGGTGATTAGCTAGAACTACACAAGCCGAGAGGGTATATCTACTGTGGACAGCCTATCCATCATGGCGGCTAGGTCCTCTTCAGTTATCCGCCGAGCGCTGCTTTATGGTGACTTGAGCCCAATTAGACCCATGTGGCAACCCCGACTAACATTTACTCAGTGCCCTCGTCTTCGGAAAAGATGCTCACCAAGTCGCTGGGCCTCAAGTCCGATAACGTGACATATGATCTGGAAGACTCGGTGACGCCTTCATTAAAGTCACAGGCCCGAGGCCAACTTCGGTCTTTTCTGGAAAAGAACAATTCGCGGCCGCCGTCCATATCCGAAGTGGCTGTGCGAATCAACGCGGTAGAGACCAAGTTTGCTCTGGACGACCTGACTTCTCTCGGGTCCCTACCCAACGTCGATGCTGTCGTTGTCCCCAAAGTTAACTCCGCCGCCGACCTGACGTACGTTACCGATGTATTGCGCCACGTAGCCCCTGAGAGACACACATCCGCGTCCCAGAATCCCATCAAGATCATTGCCTTGGTTGAGTCTGCTCGATCGGTCATGAACCTTTCCGAAATCTGCAAGGCGTCACCGTACCTTAGCGGCCTGGTATTTGCTGCCGAAGATTTCGCCCTGGATCTATCTCTGACGAGAACGCCTTCTCTCACCGAATTTCTGTATGCGCGATCAGCAATCGTTACCGCCGCGAAGGCCGCCGGTTTACCCAGTGCGATCGACCTTGTCTGCACCTCCTTCAAAGGGGATGAAGGCTTAAAGCGGTTGGAGGAAGAGTCTCTCGGCGGGAAATCGATGGGGTTCAACGGCAAGCAATGCATCCATCCCAGCCAGGTGGCCCTTGTCCAGAAGTTATTTGCCCCTGGCGAAAAGGAGGTGGAATGGGCGGTACGCGTTGCAATCGCAGACGAGAAAGCAAGCAAAGCGGGCCGTGGAGCCTGGACACTCGACGGCATGATGATCGATGCCCCGGTAACCGGAAAGGCGAATGCCATCATTGCGAAAGCGGAAAGGTGTGACATTGATGTGGCACGGCTGCGGGAGAAGTGGAAGGGCCAAGAGCCCGAGTAATTGTATCAGTAATAAAAGTAGTTGGGCCGCCAGAATGCATTCATTTCTTCCCGTTCGTATTCTTCTGTCTGATCGATGGACTTTTGCCGGCCAGAATATTGGTAGTTTTGTGGTTGCGCATTGATTTCGGTTTCCAGAAACGGCTCTGCTTTTGGTCCACTGGCACTAGCAGCATCTCTCAGATAGTACCAGTCCGATTCTCTCGGGAGTTGGTCGAAACAAGCAGTTCCAATCATTGGGGCGCCCTTCCTGACAAATTGGTCCACTGGCGTCGAGGAATTATCTGCTCGTTGCTGGTAAGCTATGTGGTCGTGGATTGGTCCCCGCGCAGGTTCGCGGTTTTGGCTCCGCAGTACATCTTGTTCAATGCGTACGATGAAGTCGGCCATGCTCTCCGAATGTTGGAAATGGGACGGATTGAATCGCGATGCGGGCCTGTACCCTTGTGTGATAAGGGCACGATGAAGATCTTTCGGTTGACTTCCTCGTGAGGTCGTTCGAGGGTAAATATAAGGTTTAGGAATCGCCCTTTCCTCGCGATCAATCTCGTTGCGCAACTGACTGCTTGAGCTGCTCGTAAGGGGTCTGTTCTCTGGGAGGTTTGGCTGATAGTAACACACGCTATCCCGAGCCAGAGGATGTTCGATATGCCTCTTTTCGTTTGCCAAGGGTGATGCCCCAGACACACCAAATACAGCAGACTCTCTCTTTCGTATCTCTTTGTTTTGGGACTCGGCCGCTGTATGCTTTGCAACTTTGGAAGTTGATGTAGCATTGACATGTTGCGAGGCAGCGTCGGCTGGTCGCATTTCAATCTTATTGAACCTTGGAGGCGGGGGCTCGTCGATCGTGGTTGTTCCGACAAGTGTTCTCTGGAACACTTTTGGTAAGGCTTGAATAGGGATATTCTCTCTGGGCTGCGATCCCAAGCGGGCTTGTGTGGCGGCGTCAGCTCTTGTCGGGGGAGTGTCTGTCTTGTTGCTGATCTCAGCAGAACAATCTGCATGTACGTTCACCAAGCCTGTTTCGTTCACCGCTGGTTGATGAGGCAGATTCGCTCTCGCCGCTGCCTCTAGAAGTCTCGAGTTCTCTGTCGTGGTCGCACCAGGCTTGTGTCCTAGAGTCTCGGATGCCTCTGGCCCACCTGGTGGCAGGAGATGTATGTTATTCGTCATGACTCCCTTGTCCGTATATCGAACAATTTTAGGCCTTTCCGCCGAGATCCCAGGCAGAGTATCGTGCTCTTGCATTTGTTGTAAGTCTCGGTTCCGCGTACGCAAATCGGTAGCCTGGTGAAAGCTGGCCTTAGAACTACGATCCCTTCTCCATAACCCAGTTCCGTCGAAAACACCGGTCTCCCAAAGGGCTTCTCTAACCGGATCAGGGGTGCTGCTAGGTGAACGACCACTGGTGTGATTTGGAATGGTTGTTTGGCGATTGTTGCTTGTGGACCATGTCACATAGCTTGCAGCTCTGCTACTCGACCGAAATCGGTCCGTTGATCTGACATCAACCTTGCTTTGCGACGGTTGTCGTGTCTCGTTTCTTCCTGGACCAGCTTCATTTAGCATGATTCGTGTCGACCACGCGTGGGGTTCAGTCGGTCTGTTGTACTCGTCGAGAATTTGTTCGCCTGTCCGTCGATATTTATGATTGTTGCGGTGCCACCCTTGCCCATAATCTGCATGATGTTCCGCTGATGTCTCTTTGCGACCAAAGAAAGTCGTCATCTCTTCCAGTTCCTTTTCCCGCCGCTGGCTTTGCTTGGCTTGGGAGCGTTTTTGCTGCTGCCACGAAGACTGGCGCGATGGAGGATGCTCAAGAGAAGTCATCGAATTGTAGGCTAATTCTTCGACTTACACATGTTAGCAGATGTTCCGGTCAACATAGCTTTAGAAAACCGACACACCAGGCTTTGGTGGCGATACGCGGCCATTTCGGAAGAGCCCAGGTGTAGTGCAAGGTTGTAACTAGGATCGTCAACGATAAGGCTCATGAGTGACTATTTTTTGCTTACCGTGAGCCTGTCGTTCAGAATGACTTCAGAGCGGAAATTATCCATCACCTCGCGACTAGAAGAGTTCATCTTTCTAGGGAGGTTTTTGGAAGGCGCTGGTCTTTCCTCTCGACAATTCCTGCGTGTCTGCCGAACCCGTTCCCGGGGGTCATATCGATTTTCTCTCGTCTTGTGTCTTGGACGCTTCTCAAACCTTGGCGAAGAGGTGTCTGTCAAGACGAATGTGTCGTTTGACTCAGTTGGGTCCATTGGTTGATACCTTCCTGTTGCCTTCAACAGGGCTGCTGCCTTGGCGGGGCTGGTGATGATGGAGCTGTCCTGCGACCGAGTGCGTTTATGGCTCCGTCGAGGCGCGTCCTGAAGAGGAAGACCGTGAGGTCGCCAGGTCAAACCTTTCAAATGACCTTGACCTTGACGATTTAGGCCCATGGGCTCCGGAGGAACTATACCTCTTCGACTGACGTTGGAAAGCCAGTTTTCCACCAGTCCAGCACTGTTTCCTGTATCTGAAGCCAAGGCAACCTCCGGATCCCGATCTCCTCGTCTTGGATTAAAGAAATTGTGGCTCCCTGTTGTCTCCACCCCCTCGGGAAGGCCTTGACGTTGGCCATGTTGATCATCGCCACGATGTTGGGCACGACTTCGGTAGTGCTTGACAGAGTGGCGTTCCATCGCACGCTGCTTCCGTGGTCCTTGGCGCAATGGTTGAGCCGTAGCCGAAATGTTTCGGCAGCTTGCAAAGAAGACAATGATGGACTGATGGCGGGCACACTTGGGTTGAACTGCACAGACAGTGCCAGCTGGCTACCCGAGGTAGAATTTTCACTGCGGGTGGGTGTCGCGATGTCCAGGTCGGGTATCTGGTCTATCCCGAGGTCAACGCCATCAGCCATGTCTGGCAGTTTCATGACCGATGGCGGCCTTGCTCTTTCTCCGTATTTTGATCCTTTCGCCATCGCTTTCTGCCAGTTATTCCCAGAACACCTGAAAGAAGGAGCTCCTGGTGGGGCCACAACGCAAGCTAATGTGGAACGCGCCTGAGCTGTGGAAGAGTTCGGCTGTTGTTCCACGACGATGCAAATAAAGCTTTTGATGACAGGCGCTAAATTTGCTGTGCAACCAAAAACGGCAAGCATGAGTCTCGAAGCGAGAAGCCAACGTATCCCCGGATCGTTTCCCGACTTCCATGACTTCATCCTCACGTCCGCTTCTCCGTGTCAACTTCCACAGCGTTGCTACACACCCTCGTCTTCAATTCAACACCGCGTCTGTCATGCCAGAGACAACAAATGCCACTGGAAGACGCTTTCTACGATTTGCCCTGACTTTAACAGAGAAAAGACTCACCTACTTTGTCTCAACAATCTTCCCGATGAGAATGCTAACTTGACAGCGATTATCTCGTCTAGGGCCTTGGTTTCGGTTTTGGTAAATAAACACTAAACAGCTCCTACAAGAACCGCGAATATGCCGTCATGGCGTTCACGGACTGCACCGGCATGGCACCTTCGGTCATCTCCTCGGTCGGATGCTCAAAATTTACGTCAGTAGACAAGTTCTCTTTTGCCAACCTCTCTCTGCGATTACCGGTCATAATTGATGCACCATCTTTCCTCGTCGCTGGGAAGTCTCTAGGCTCCACCGCATGCCGCCGGGTTTACCAGGGATATCGTAGTGTGGTTGGTCCTAAGTAGACCGAGCCATGACACGACGCAACCTTGAATGGTCGCGGAGTACGAGGCACAATAGAAAGTTCTGACGTCGTACGGAGGGACTCGTTGGGCATTACAGCATGGCTACCCAACTTGGCTCGGTTTTTGAGCCTGAGCAAAAACGTCAACGGCTAGTCGGCGCACTGGATATGTGGTCTATACAAATCCCAAGTTGTGGCCGTCTCAGGATGCCAAGATATGGTTGGGTGGTAACGGAACGCGTCTTGTGTCGAATACCCGGCCGGGCGCTATTGATAGCATCGCCTTGGCTACGGGGAAGCCGCACCGGATATGAGCCGTCTGACAGATGAATGACAGCCGGATATGCAGGCCCTTCCCGATGGCTTGCCCATGACCACAAAAGGTGTCCCAGCCGTGCCCTCGCTCACTCTTTGATCTTGGCCTACCAACGGCATCGTGCTATTTCGACTCGACCACAATGACCATGTCGAATGGTTTCTGCATCCATCACATGACCTGGAAAAACTGCGGATGAAGTGTGCTGCTGCGTCTGCGACACGCTTGTTCTAGGGACTGGAACAAATCGAACGACGAGAAGTTTTCGGTCTACTACGACAACGACAACGCGACGGCATCGCGACCATTCCAGAGATTCGGGCCAGGCGCGGGCTGAGGCTGTTGGCATTTGAGATCAGCCCAACCGACATTTTGCAGGGTCGTATCATCCGTGACAACGCACGTGGCTGCAGGAGTTTCCCACCTGGAGCAGGCCAATGCGCGGTATCTGGACATATGTGGAAGACAACATTGCCCTAAGCTCTGTGAATTTGTGGGCAACAAAGTCTCGGCGGACCTGCGAAGAAGGCGCAGCAAGTTTCATCTTCATCCGATCAAAACCTGTTAATTATAGACGGTCCCTGGCAGTTTCGGATGTCCCTGGGATCTTCAGAAGAGCAGCCCCGTGGACCTGCATGCTGGTAGCCTTGCCTGCTAGACACAAACGGCATCGTTGCGATGGCAATTTGACGAAAGCCAAGAAACCACGATCAGAGAAACAGCCAAGCGGTGTGAAGACGATGTCGGAATATGGAGCCGTCTTCAAACCTTGGTATCTCCGGCTGGATCGCGGCCATGTGCATTAGGTTTCCTGCTGGTAGCATTCCAGAGGCCGAGTTGCCCCTCCACTGCTCAACCGAGGATCCCTAGCCGTTGGCCCATGCGGCATATCATGGCGGCTCTACTGTCAAGGGGACGGACTCATGGAGGTTGAAGGTGCCGCTACCTTAGTCCCTGAAAATGGGTTAACCCAGGCGTTCGACACATCGTTGCGTCACGTTTTGTGATTGTCGAATTCTTTCGCCTGGCGCGCCGTCCGTTCCCAGCCATGGAAACTCGGTGCTCGGAGCCTGAGGGCGGCGATAGCACCAGAGCACGATAGCCTTAGCTGCGTGTCGAAGGCCCACCAGATTGGTTGTTTGACGTCGAGTCGCACAAAACGGAACGGACAATTGTCGGGTGAATCAGGTGGCAGGCAGATGTACCGAATTCATTGAGGGGTTGTTTGTGCGCCGTGCGCAGCTTGGGGGAGGGGCATTTCATCGCCAAAATCAAATTGACGATACGACAGAGGGGTTGTGGCCATCCGCGTCTCCACTGGATCGACCATCTCTCCACTAGCATGGAGGACAGGGAGGACATGGACCACTGGCCGCACCCACATTGTGAAGTTGTCAACATCACAAATTCACCCACATCGCAACAGCTGCTCCTGGACCTCCTGATGGTCAGTGCCGACCAGGGGGTGGAGCTTCAGTGGACGGCAAGGAGCGTTTTGTGCGCCAAAAAGAGGCCGCTTGCCGACTTCTCGTTCGCCGCTTGCTCACACGTCGAGCTCTCCCTAAACGGAATGCCTCGCGCGTCCTCTCGCATGAGTTTTCAATGCCCGCAAAGGAAGCTCGTCCCAAGACGTTGGTTGGTCGCATCTCCACACATGAGGAAGCCCAGGCAACATGACGGAAGCACAAGCCGAGAACGACGAGGGAAGCGTCTCGGAACAGGAGATAGGATCCTTGAAACGCAATGGACGATGTACAGGAACGGAGTACAGACCGATACTACCACGACCAATTCAACGGACGAGGGAAAGTAAAGGAAAAGAAAGGAGGAAAATGAAGGCTGCCCTGGCCCTCTATGACGCCTGCGTGGGATGAAGACCGCCTGGACAAGGCCATGTCGATAGACGAATGGACGGTTGCGCTAAATACGCAGCACGGGCGGCGGCAAGGGGATGGGCGAATGTCGCAATTCGATGGCTGGACTAGATCAAACAGATGAAATGCACCTCCCATGTAACGGAGGTCTATCCGTATCCTGCCATCGGCCATCAGCGGTTGGCAGCCATCCCGGAGCCCATCACACAACACATGATGGAATGCAAGCCGAGTCAAGAACCGGCGCTGCAGGCTCTGCAGCGACGACATGGTACACAACCTAAGCCAAGGACTAGGGGACCCCGCTTTCAGGAGAAGGTAGACGTTGGAGAATGATGTTGCAGCTCCAAGATGTTCATCTTGCTTCAAACCGGGCATGGTCGAAGGAGGCTGTGCAAAGTGTGGGGTCGAATGGGAATGTCACTCTTGGTCCAATGCGTCCGCAAGTAGGCAGGCCAAGCCTGTCGTCCTGCCCAGGTGTTTTCCAGCACCAGCACCAGCACCAGCACCACCAGCAATGGCGGATAGGATGCAGAGATGCAGAGATGACAATCTGTTTCTAGTGCGAGGACCGGTCCACGGTATCCCTCTCTCTCTCTCTCTCTCTCAAAATCGCTCTCACACGCAACATCCCGACCTTCCACATTCTACGCCTCGACGGCGATCGCGAGCCTCTGTTCCCCTCCTGTCCAACTAGATTTCTCCGGCGTCCGAGCCTGTGCGCGAGCAAAGTCTCGACCTGACTGCCACCATGATACAAGCGACATCGTCACATCAGACACCACTTCAGTGTGCCCCGAATTATGCTCGCCTGCAACCAGGCAGTAAGCCTTTTCGCCTGCCAATCCCCTGCAACGGCTGGGTTCATGGGTTCTAAGAAGCTTTCCGTAGTCCTGGTCTCTGCATCTCATCCCACCACACTTGCAGGCGCTTGGTCAGTCACTTGGACTGCGAGTGTGAGCAGAATGGGCACGATGATCCGTATCGACTGACGGGCAGCAGTGGCGGGTTGCTCAATGCCGGGGGTGTATGAGAACCGAGGCTGGTGATGATGTCGACGATGATGAAGATGCTGGACGCCCGGCCAGCTCAAATCCTGCGTGTGAACAGGCTTCGAGGAGTGGCTGCCTGGAGGGAGAGTACGCAGGTGCGTGCGTCTCGTCGTGCGTTGTCCTCCCTGTACCTGCCACGGAACGCGGCAACGTATACGACGCCGGCCGCGACGACAACGACTACGACGACAACGGGCGGCTCCCACCCGGACACTGGTCTGGCGATACCTGTGGACGGAGGCTGCGTAATCACAGGGCCGAACTGGTTAGACAGACCAGAGGCAGGCAGGCAGACAGGCAGTCGCGCCTTGCCGTGTCTTGTTCGTTGAGCCTGACTGTCAAACTGTGTGTTGCAGCAAGGGAAAAAAACAAACGACGGGGCACGGTACAGAGGTATCGCGGGCGCGTTTGTATCTACGGAGGACAGGTGAGGTTTTTCGTCTGTTTGATGCTTGTTTGGGAGGGGACGCTAACCCTGCTGCCACACTCATGCTCTGGTCGAAACATTTGATGGGCGTAGGGCCCTTTCTGCCCTTCCTTTTCCTTTTCCTTTTCCTATGGTTGACTTTCCCACCCCCTTGCGCTGAAAAGCCGAATTTGGGATGTGGGCGGTCCCCTCTTTGCAACCCCCTCCCATGACACTGGATGTTCATGGATGGATGGATGTACTATAGTACCTTTGGCCTGTCATGGGTCCCCTTTGTCCCGGGCAGATCTCCCAGATGCCTTGGCCCGCCTCGTGTGCCTGACCAGCAGCAGCAGCAGCAGAAGCGGCGGCGGCAACCAGCAAGGAACCAAGCGACCCTGTACGGTGCGGGCATGTACTTGAAGGTCGGCAGAGGGTCAAGGCAAGGAAGGTACAGTACTTTGTGTGTATGTGTGTGCGTGTACCTTACCGCAGGCAAGTTGTTTTTCCCTACCCTTCCTTCATTTCTTCATCTGGCATTGGAGGCCAGGCATCAGACTGCTGCTGCAGCAGAGTTGCTCGCCCTGCTCTTGTCCTTGGTTGCGGTTTTTCAACGCCGCTGCTCAATGGAGCCGTGGCAGCGGACCCTGCGTCCATCACATCTAAGATGGAGGGACCAGGGGACGCGATTCGGATGGCGGGACACGGAAGTCGAGAAGGGGGGGGGAATTAAAAACAAGAATAAAATAAAATAAATAAAAAAGGCAACAGAAAGTCGAGGAGAAGCGCGATTATTCAAGCAAGAAAGAAAGAAAAAAAGTCCCGACACTGACTGACCTGCACCTGTCCTTGTTGAACCTCTCCATGTTCCCCTCCCTCTCTGTCTTTCTCTCTGTGCCTGCCGCTACCACAACCACCACTCCCTTGTCGTCAGGGATCGGTACTTATTTTCCCTTCTCTCTGGTTCTAATCCTCTTTTGCGCTCTTTGTCGCATCGTACTTTTCCCCCCCTCCCCCCTCCGTCCTTTGATTTTTTTCCCATCATCTTTGCGTCAAACAACAAAACGACAAAGAATTCCGCAGAAAAAAAAAGACATCCGGACAAAGAATACAGCCAAGACAGGTACGTCTCCGGGCCCTTTGCGGTTAGAAACGTCTCCCTTTGCGCCATTCCCATCATTGCATTCTTCTTTTTTCCTTTACCTCTTTTTACTTTTGCCTTTCTTACGGTGTTATTTTTTTTTAATTTTTTTTTAATTTTTTTTGGCCTCCTTGTTCTTACCTCCCCGTTCACTTGTCACCTTTCCTGCTGTCGCCTCAGGCCCAAGCCAGCCCAGGCCGTGGTTCGTCCCTCCAGGTACCCTGCTGGGTAATTAGTGAGGGGCGGTACATGGAACCGTCATTCTTTCTTGCCTTCCCGTCATTCAGAACAGAGACAGTTTACCCCCCTCCCCTCCCCTCCTCCACTTGCCCCGACTCGTTGGACCCCTCCGCGTCCCGCCGCCACGAGCTCTTTACCCATACGTGCCAGTTCCACGTCCCCCCTCCTCCTCCTAAGGCCCGATTGCAGCAAGAAACCGGCGGCGGCGGCGACGTCGACCAAATAATGGGCAATTGCTGGCCGGGGAGAAGCTGGAAGCTGGAAGCTGGAGCTGTTGCCTCCTGCACACTTGCTCCTGCAGTCCCGCGGTCCCCCGTTCCGCTCCCACCTTGCCTTGCCTTTCCTCAACCCACCCCGCCTACCTTACCGGCACGCGGCTCGTCCTGTCCTGGCCAGTCACTCGCCTTCCACTCCCACTCCCACACTCATACACCACAAACCTTACCTTACCTACCTTGCCTTGGGCCTATTTTTTTTTTGCACTGCCTCAACGCCCTTTCCTCCATCCATTCAAAAAATTCCCGCTAGGCAAGTAGCACTCACTTCCTTTCCTTCCCCTCAAGGTGGCCTTTCACATTCCTCTCTCTCTCACACTCACCCCTCCTTCCTTTTTTCGATCCATCAAGCCCAGAGATCCAAACCTGACGTCTGTCAACCACTCCCACCAACAGCCCACCTTATTCCAACCACCAGGTCCGTATCTTGCTCTCGCTCTCCTCTCCTTCTCTCTCCCCCCATAACCACAATACACAACCTGCACATCCGCGCACGTCAACCTTTCTTTGTTTGACACAGCCTGCAATCCCCCGTTGCCGCCCACTACCTCCCCGCGTCGCCATCGTCCGGCTTGAATCTTGTACGTTTGCTTTGTCGCCTCTGCCGCTCCGCTTTGCGCGCCATCATCAAGTGACAAAGGCAGTCTTCCAACACTGCCTCCTCCCCTGTGCTGCGCCGGTGAGGGCAGGCCCGCCGGAATCGCCTTGCCTCTTTGGCCGGGAAGTCCCAAAAAGAGCCTTTCTCGTCCCTCATTTTCTTCACCCGTCCAGACCCCGCTTGGCGCTACTTGAGACCACTTGCATTTATGCATCGCAGCCTCCCTGGAACTTTTCCCGTCAGACAGATCCTAATCAACCAGACAGACCATCAAGCTCTTTCGCACAAAACAATCAATCAAAATGTCCAAGCTCTTTATTGGGTACGTTTCCCCCGCATTGGCGCATTCAACGACGTCAAACATGCCAAACAAGCTTTTGCTGACAAGACGTCCTCCAGCGGCCTTGCATGGCACACTGAGGAAGGCACCCTCAGACAGAAGTTCGAGGAGTTCGGTGCCGTTGAGGAAGCTGTAAGTACTGATCGTCCGGTCCGCGAAGAAACTTTCTTGGAACTTCCTTGAGAATGGCGCTGCCATGGACCTTGGAGGGACGCTTTGTCCCAACCGTCCAGCAAAAGAGAGAGATAGAGAGAGAGAGAGATCTGACCCGTGTTTTCTTCCGTTCATGAAGGTCGTTGTGAAGGACCGCGACACTGGCCGCAGCCGTGGATTCGGCTTCGTCCGTTACACCCAGGATGGAGATGCCCAGAAGGCCATTGCTGCCATGAACAACGTCGAGTACGCTGCCTTTGCCAACCTGTTTTCCATTGCTAGCTTGTCCCGGCGCAATGATCGTGTGAGGAGATCACCCGGCTGACACGCGAAATCGATAGGTTTGATGGACGCACCATCCGCGTCGACAAGGCCTCCGACAACGGTCCCCGTGGTGGCGGCGGCGGCGGCTTCCGCGGCGGCTTCGGTGGTGGACGTGGCGGCTACGGCGGCGCCCCCCCTGTGCCCTACGGCGCTGCCCCCGGCGGATACCCCGTTGGCGTTCCCAACATGTACCAGCAGCAGCAGCAGCCGGCCTACGGCCGTGGCTACCCCCCTCAGCAGCCCTACGGTGCCCCTCCCCAGGGTAAGTTGATCCCGTGAAGTCTGGTTGTCGGGTACACTGCTAACACCTTCGTAGACGGCGGCTACGCTCCTCAGGCTCCGTACGGCTACCAGGACCCGTCTCAGCAGCCCCAGGGCGGCCGAGGCTATTAGTGCTCGCTAGATTTCGGAGATTCGTTGCCTGCTGGTTGTCGATATTCACAACTCGGGAGCACGCGGCCAAGAGATGTTGCCGACGATACCTCCTCCGAGTCTGACAGACGTTCGTGTGCGCGCCCGTTGGTTCGATCGAGCATTGGTGATATTCTTCGCTGCAACACAATACCCGGTTCTTCTGTTGCACTGGATCTCTGGAAAATTAAAACCCCAACCCACGGTCAAGGGTTGGTAACGGCCTAGTCTTCTCTCAAATGGAATGGTTTTCTGCTTCTGTCTTCATTGACCTTTACCTCTCTGTTCGATATTGTTGGTTGCTGCCAATGGTTGATCTTGATTGCGCTTGATGATGCTTGTTCCTTGTGATTCTGGGCGGAGGTTTCGAAATCGTCTCGGAAGCCGACGGATTTGTGGTCTAATGCTACTTGTCTGTATGTCTATGATGTGTTTAGAACAGGGCGTTGGTCGACATGGCTCTACGACAGGGCATGATGGGGCAAAGGGCAAAAAGTAACGAGGGTGATCTCTAAAAAGAAGAGGTAAAAAAGAATGTGCCGAAAGCTCTTCAGTCTGTCTTCTCCGTCTCCTCCTGCTCCTTGACACTGGTTTCGTGTTGGAAGTTGTTGCTGACAGCGGACGGCGGAGGCGGCTGAGACAAGGCCACATCACCGGAACCCTCTTGCTCGGCGGCGATGATGGCCCGAACTCGGTTGGAGAGGTCAGTGATGTGGACGTCACCGCTCTCGGGGCTCAGCTCGTCTAGGGCTTTCTCAAGGCCGAGGAGGTAGTCGATGTTCAGTCCACTGGGACCACGGCTCTTGCGGATGTGGCCAGCGAGAGCCTGGGGGTCCTGGGGGCCGACAAACTGGTCGTTGTCCGGAGTGCCGATATACACGAGAGTACGAATGGGCTCGGAGCCGTCAGCCGGGTAGAAGGGGGCGTAGTGAATAGTGTAGCCATTGATCTCGCGGATGTCGAGGTAGTCCTTGACCTCGGCAACCTTGTCAGCCTTGATGCGGTAGGCGACGCCCCATACGCGGTCAGGGGCTGAGTCGTGGTGGTCGGTCAGCTGTTCCCAGAACGAACGCTCGATGAGAGTGACGACACGACCCGGGGCCTCGGGTGTGCCCCTGTGGTCTTGACTGAGGATGGGGTTAGATGTCTTAGTGGAAGGACAGAGCGCAAGCGTGCCGTGGCCCTTTTGGGGTGAGATGATTACCTTGCCTGGAGAGGAGTCAATGAGATGAAATGAGACCAGACGAGAGCAGAACATGTAGTGCAAATAAGCATTGGTGACAGCGGGCACTAGGGAGGGGGAAAGAGCCTCGCGTCCCGTAGGGCCGGGTAGGACGGGGGCGTCAGGGGGAGGGGGAGTGGGAGACGAACTTGCCAAAAGCGACGGACGTATCCCGTCACCCAACCAGGGATTCTCCTATCTGTGGGGTGTAAGATGTCACAGGTTAGCCGGCAGCTCGGATAGCGGCTAGAGAGGGAAGGGAAGGGGGCGGAAGGGGGACGAGGCTAACCGAAGTGTGGCGGAGGCTTCCATATCAAACTCCTGGAGAACGGGGTTTGTAGCGTTAGGACCGACATGCGTAAGGCTTGTCTGCAGCAGGGATGTGTGCGGGAGGGCGGGAGAAGGGGAAGGACAAGAGTCGGACAAGAGTCGACCAAGAGGGAGACCGGCAGGGATCGAGGACGTACCCATAACCGTACAGCCAGAACTCGCCGCCGTTAGTGGAGAGGTCGTTGTCGGCCATGCCGGATGTCGTAGATTTGGCGGGGTTTCGGAGACGGTGCCCACGCGAGGGAGGCGTGACAGACGAGGAGAGGATATGAAAAGTGACGGACAGCCAAGTTGCTGACTTTCCGTTTGGTTCAGAGCGAGAACAGGGAGTTTAGCGTCTGGTCTACACAATCTTCTCGAAACCTGGAAAGGGGGCTCAAGCAAATCAGCCCTACTGTGATCCAACCCACGCGCGGTCTGCACGAAAGGCTGGAAGCGGTCGAAGCAGCTTGGTGATCCATCTTGGATCTCTCAGGCACTTGCCTGGCTGTGAGATGGCCGAACGTTGTGAGAGCCGACGGTGGCGCCTAAGAGCGGCAAATCGCAGCGGCCGAGACGTCGTGGTGCTAGGGCCTCCGGGAAACCGCGTGCGCACATGCTGGACACTGACGGATAGACAGCCATGTAGGTAACGGAGAGGAGAAAAGAGAAAGGGAAAGCACGAGAAGGGGTGGTTGAAAGTGGTGGAAGAGGAGTCGAAAACGGAGCAGACGGAAAAGCCAAAGAGGCAAGGATTTGTAATTTGAAATGTCCTGGGGGTTCGCTCGAGAAGAGAAAAGGGATCACAGTACGTACAACGAGGAGGGGAGAGCGAGCGAGAGACGGGGGACGGAGGGGGAAAAGTTCGACGTGTTCGAGAAGGTTGGGCAAGAGACGAGTTGAGGGCCGCGACTCTGCAAAAGCTGGAAAGCATACGCAATCCCGCTTGCCGGCGTCCCGTGCTCGAGGCTCGGCGTTCTGGGGAGGGGCGTTGGTGCCGGGGCTGTGGTGGGGCGGGACTGGAGGGGAGGGAGGGGAAGGGGGAGGAGGGACGCTGGGAGGGAAGGACGTTGGGGTGGTACGGCTGGGTAATCTCCAGGTATCTACACTAATCTACTGAATCACCCGTACGAAGAGGAGCCATCGTCGACGTTGAGAACGGCGTCTGCCCACTGGCCAGGTCACGTTAGGTGTGTCGGCACGTCGAATTGGCCTTGACGAAATAAGCTTAAACGGGGATACGACGACAACCGGTCGACCACCTCATGCCAACGATGTCATGCCGTCCCGCCCGACGTCCAGGTGTGTGTGCTGGATGGATGAATGGATGGATGCGTGTCTCTACTGTAGATACGTACCAGTCTAACGCATGGCCCAACGTACCGTGTCTGATGATCGGGCGTGAGGGAGCGGGTGAGACGGTCAGTCTGTGAGGCGGTGGATGGGAGAAGATGCGCCGGACCACTGCAGCGGTTCCAGGCTGAAATAAAGTGCTCAGGACCCCTTTCCACTTCGCGATCTGTCTCTGCATTCGTATCAAGTACCCGGTCCCGAGACAAAGAAAAAGACCCCTTGGGGCCCCTCGGGAGCATCGAGTGGATACGTCGTACCGAATCGAAGGCCGACCGACGCATGTCACTGTTGAAGATACAGATACGAAAGAATTATCCGGACGCTAAACGCGTACATCGTATATCGATAGTACGGGAACGAGTGCTAGTGGTATTCCACACCTGGGCCAAGCGGGCGAGCTATTGATGGGAGGGGCTGTCCGGTCCCTTCGGTTGGCAACCCATTCGTTACTGTAGCACCAGCAACAGGTGTCCTCCATGTCAAGCTTCTCTGTTATTGACAGCTCGCAATTCCCCCAGTGTGGCGGGGTCACCAAACCGAGCTCACCCGCTGCCTGGCTGACAGGAGGAGTGCAGAGGAGATCAGGGTGAGGATTCCGGACCTAGTCCGCTGTCCACTTCCCGGTCCCCTTTCCGTGCGGCTGCCGCCTTGTGACTTGCGTCTGGGTCCCGAAGAGCAGGAAAGAAGGTCCAAGACTGGCGCCAGCATCGCCGCGCGGGATTATACATTCGAAATCCATCTTTTTTGCCTCGTTGGTTTTCCGTACAGACTCCTTGGCTGGGGCTCTCTTTCTGTTTTTAGCTTGCATCCCCAGAAGAGCAATTTCACAAAAACCCACCGCGCAGGCCGGCTGTAGACAATCGCCTGTTCATCCCATCCCGCCTTTGGTCTCGTGTTTGCCATCTTCGCACTCTCTTAAGGCGCAGCCCATCTCGCACCTACTGCTGCTGCAACGTTTTGCGCATCACACATTCTTTCTCTTCACCCTCTCGACGCAAGACGCAAGAAGCGAGACGCAACGCCCCAACGCCCCGACTCATACATACACCAAGGCCTTCTTCGACCCTGTTTCCCTGCGTCGTTGCCGCCCGTGCCATCCTGCGCCCCAAAAGCTGCCCGGGTCCGTTTACCGAACGGGATTCCAAGGCCAGATAAGCCTCTCTCGTCCATCCACCCTGCCATCGCATTCCTTCCTCACCAAGGAAAGAAAGCCTCGTCCTACCCCAAGCCGACGACGAACAACATTACACCAGCAAAGCAAAAGCAAACTCAGCCTAAGCCTCACTTCATACGGAGCGTGCGGCTGAAGTCCCCTCTGCTTATCACGTTGAGCTCCGAGCCCGATTGGCACTTTCACAGCCTCCGCCGCGGCCTGACACACATACCCGCGTGGACCAGCCCAGCAGCCCTACTACCTGTCTTGCCTAGCGTGCCGACTGCCGCCTGACGTTGAGTCGTGGTCCCCTGTCCTGCTTCGCTTTTTCTGGCCTTTACATAGCTGCTGCGGCTCCCCTCTCTCTCTTCAGCCCACAGTAATCCCCCACCTCAGCAACTTCATATAATCCAGGAGCCGCGCAATCGAGCCGTCTCCAAATAACGGTCTTCTCTCTTTCCCTTGGACTCGATCGCCCTCCTTTCGCATCAAAGTCGCAATGGCCTACAACAGACCCTACAACCCCGACGAACTTCCAAGGTACGTTCCACGAGCCCCCCTAGTCCCTCGCCCAATTTGTTTTGCCCCGCCGTGCTAACCCCCTCTCAGGTTCGCGGAACCCGAGCAGGTACGTTACCGTCCTCGGCCTCCGGGTCGCCTGGCGCTTCCCCGCCCTCCATACCATCCCATCGGCCTCCCGCGCGCAACAATGGATCGTCCATCCGCAGATAAACTGACACTCCCATCACAGAAGGGCGGCGCTGCCCCGAAACCTTCCCAACCGCCTGCTTCCCAACCCCGTTACGAGAGCAAGCCCCCTCCACCAGTCCCGCGTGACGACTACCACCGTCCCGATCCTCGGAACGACCACCGCCGACCGAGTCCCAACGCCATGTACGGCGTCAGCTCTCCTCCCCCGACGGGCGGCCCGCGCCCGACCGCCCACCACCGACCTCCGCCCAACTCGAGACCGCCCCCGTCTCCTGCCCCTGATGCCTCTGCCGACGGCGCCGACCCGACCCTCCTGCCTCTCTTCCGAGCTGTAGACAAGGATGGTAAGTGCTGCTGCTGCTGTCACTGCACAAGAGCCGCCGACTAACAGGGCCCCACAGGCACCGGCCAGCTTTCCGAGCGCGAACTGTCGACCGCTCTTGTCAACGGTGACTGGACCGCTTTCGACCCGCAGACGGTGCGCATGATGATCCGCATGTTCGACTCGGACCGCAGCGGCACCATCGGTTTCGCCGAGTTCTGCGGGCTCTGGTCCTTCCTCGCCTCGTGGCGCACGCTCTTCGACCGTTTCGACGCCGACCGCTCTGGTAACATCTCGCTCCCCGAGTTCAGCAACGCCCTGGTCGCCTTTCGCTACCGCCTGAGCCCCGGCTTCGTCGAGCTCTTATTCCGCACGTACGACAAGCGCGGCGAGGGCGTCATGTCCTTCGACCTGTTCGTTCAGGCCTGCATCTCGCTCAAGCGCATGACAGATGTGTTCAAGAAGTACGACGACGACAGGGACGGATATATTACCCTCAGCTTTGAGGACTTTTTGACAGAGATTCTCAAGCAGCTCAAGTAGGGATAGTACGGGAGACAACATAGGCACAAGGTAGCAGTGGGGTTCATATAAGCGTACAGCTGGTTGCATGACCTGAGAGGGGGGATGGGAGATCCCTCCAGCTTGGAGTCGGCTGAGTTGGAATGAAGACGCGCAAGCATACTCGGAGATGGACATGTCTACGATGAGAGGTCTGCCTCGTTTTGCATGGGAAATTTAGATACCCTGGGTGGAATGGGTGCAGGTAATGGAGGGAGGGATCTTTGGAATTGGAAAATGGCACCCTGTCCACAATGGGCGGTCTCATAGTACCTAAATCGCATAGTGGGGAATTTCATCTGGAAATAGCAAAGTCTGGAAGTGTCTCGGTTCGTTGTCAGGTGCGTCAAACGGTTGATGTGGAAGTGGTCTTCGAAGCTTGACAGAAGGGTTTGCGACCATGATGGTATGTATATGTCTTGGCTCTGGATCTTGCCTTTTCCGATACTTTCTGCCAGCCAAGACCCAGGGTGTTCGATGGAGGTTTGGCTATTAGTCTCCACGACACCGCGAGACACGGCAAAGCCATCAATGTCGACACTCACAGCCTCGTTTTCGTATGCATATTACAATACGAACAAACCCAAAGACGAAACGCAGCGACAGCTGTCAAAGTCTATGGATGTTCTCTCATCATTCACTGCGTCTGTGTATAACAATAGTCTCGCATCAAGGCCACTCTTCCGGCTTGGCCCTGGGATGGCATTACTTGGACACAGCCTCGTGTCTGTGGCTGCGCTAGAATAGGTATGTTGCGACAACGGGGGAAGGGATAAATGGAGTTTTTTTTTGGCCACCCGATGACGGACAGTGATCATTGTAATGCATGCATGGCATGGTACGATGAGAGCGAGGTAGTGCTGTGAAGCGCTCTTCCCTGCTATGATTTGCCCCGTTGATGTCTTTTGGTCATTGCAGCCGTCATGCTCACACTCAAACACCCCGGAATCAGAGGCGGCGCAAAAGAGGCGATGAGGTGCCAGGCGTCAGGCTTCGGTGGCCTCGAAGGCCGACGAGCCCGCTAAGGGGAGTATCATGGAAAGGGGCTAGATATTTCTTTGCTAGCTTGGGGAAAAGGAGTGCACGTTGAAGCCGAGGGACATGCATGGTACTTGGCAAAGTTCTCTATAGTCGCGAGACCCCTTGACCTTTCGTTGCTCAAACACCGGCTGCCGAGTTGATCCTACTGGTCTCGCCAAAAACGACGCAGAGTAGAAATCAGCCCCGATCGGGTCTACGCCATGTTGTGACTTGGCACGCGTGTGCGAAGATATGATGCATCCACAAAGACAGAGCATACGGCACTGTAATACATAACCCAAACCCCACTGACCGGCCATACAGGAACTCGAGGGATGTGGAGTTGCTCTATACTTATATATCGAAAGATGTCTCATTCAACTTCCTCCAACTGTCGCCGTCACAGCTTGCCTCCATGTGGTGTTAGGGAATGCAACACCAGAGCCGCGATTGCGTCTCGTAGCTTCGCACACTGCTCCACCGGTTGCGTGGTCAAGCGCTGTCGAAGGCAACCTAGCGTAATGTCCACGAACGGCGTCTAGGCGATCATCCCAAGCTTACTGCCAGGGGCTTGTTCTCCCGAGTCTCCAACCCAGCCCATCTCACATTCGTTGGTCACCATCTCTGCAGGGTCGGTATGCCCGTGTTCCAGACGCACTACGACAGAGAAGGAGGCGGGGGAGGCAGTCGTTGTAACCACTGCGACTGCTGCGGAAAGAGCAAGGCCCGGACGTATGCTGGGCGAGTGGAGGCACCACATTCGGCCGAGGATGGTGTATCCTATCTGCGAACGACGGCTCTGCCGCCTAGCACGTTGGCTTGGCTCGCAAAGGAGCCTCGCCGTCCCATTGAATACGGATTGGGGAGAAGAAAGGTGGAGATTGGCATAGAGCCTTGACGTGGTATATCTGCCCTCGGGAGCCGAAACGTAGGGAGACAGGCACCATGACCTCAAGGCGTAGCAAAAAGAGTGGTAACCCCCGAATATTCCAAGATCAGACTCAAACGCAGCCCCCAAAGATCACATAGGTTGACCGCCATGTTAACAACATCCCGTTCCTGTAAACAGGATAGACGTGCGCATGTGGACCTGTTTTATGGTAAGCCAGTGTGCAGGGTGCCGAGTGATGTGTGTCTCTGCTACTCGGCGCACGAGATCTGGTAGACGAGGAAGGAAACAAACATAGGCGAGTCTCTGTAGCAAAGTACGCAGGCTGGGAATCGTCTGTCCGTCATCTAGCATCCGTCATCCACCAGAGTCCAGAATAGAAAAGGGCAGACAGCAGCAGAAGTCAGAGTGGCATGTCCCCTTTTGTAGAGTGTTCTTCATTGATGGTATTATTCAGAGGCCTGGCCACCTAGTTTGGCTCCTCGGGTCAGAGTAGCCAGCCATAGTAGTATGTGCCTATCCATTTATCCCAAGATATCAGCCGTATCCCGAACGCCAGAGCGTGCCGCCACCCCGGGCAGACATCGCCGGTCTTCTTAACACCAGAAGCCGTCCAAGCCCCCCCTTCCGGTCACCATTTTCAAGAGTTTATCGACATGCGCCATACCACGTCTTCAGTTGCTCATCCCAAGCGCTTTTCGTTCCCGCGGGTATCTCCATGCCGGCCGTGTCCTTACTCACCAGCCCCTCTGTCAAACAAGCGAAAGACATGAGCAACTGCTCAAGCTGTGATCCACCAAAAAGGGCAACAACAACAACAAAAAGCATCTCTGGTTTCATGGGCGAGGTCCATACTTAGCCGTCGTATCAACCGGCGCCAACCCCCGTCCCCTCGCCCGACCCTTCAGTTTCTTTTCGACCTCGGGCAATCCCCCGGAAGGAGGTACTACACTCGTTCCGGACTCGACGTTCCACACGCCCTCGCCCGTCATCGCAACTTCCTCGCCTACCCCGAGAACAAGCACCTCAGTTCCCTTGGCTTCCTTCTCTCCATCGCCAGCCTTCACCCGACGGCCGTATCTGCCACCACGCCTCTGACCAGACGACGACGGGGCGGCGATCTGCTTCTGTGTGTATCTCTTTGTCTTGAGCATCTTCGTCACCAGCCCCTTCACGTCCTTGTCGCCGTCGTGCGTGCTGACCCACGCCTTGGCCCCCAACGCCGCTGCCGTCTCCTGGCCCGCCGGCATACCCGCCGAGATATTTCCCCCAAGCCACCACGGGTTTGACACCGTATCGAAACAGTGCAAGAGGGCAGTCAGAGGCAGCGCCGCTTCGGCTTTCAAATGAGTATTGGCGTAGTCCTCGAGGCAGCGGTACGAGATGCCGTGTGGCGAGAAGATGATGGAGACGGCCTTGTCGCGGGCGTCCGGGGCCGGCGCGACGGAGGCGGCGGAGCGTACGGAGCGAAGGGATCTGCTGCTTGGTGTCTCGGGGGGCGTTGGAAGGCTGAGGTAGGCGGATGAGTTTCTGGATTTTTGTTGCGGCATCACTGCGACTTGGGGCGCGATGAGGCGGGAATGCTGCAAGACTGGCGTCTCCGGAGGCGTCAGGAGGTGGGTGAACCTCGGCCACGTCGGCGGCGGTCGGTACGTGATTCCAACGGCGGCGTGTAAGCCCTTGAAGTCCCTGCGTTGCGGGATGAAGGCGATCGACACCTCGCCGGGCTCGCCGCCGGGTAGGAACGGAGGCACTTTCAACCTAATCACCGACTGCTTTCCAGTCGCATGCGGATCCTCCCATCGCGGAATCGTATGCACCTTGTCCTTGTCGAAGTACTTCCAGCTCCGTATCACTTTGGCCGCTGCGGGTTCCGCTAATATCAGCGTTCTTGTCCCGCTGGCGGGCAACTGTCGGAGTGTTGCTTCGTTGCAATGGTCACTCTTGTGCTGGCTTATGATGACGAGGTCGGGTTCCGGTAGATGTTGTAGAGAACAAATGCATGGGCACTCTTTATGCGTCGCGGTTGAGAGTATGGAATGAAATATGGTGGATGGTCCCGTGATCCATGGATCCATGAGGACCCGGAACGGCCTTGCGGTGATACCCGGTGTTGACTTGGGGACGATGGGTTCAAAGGTCAGGAGGAATGAAGCATCAGCATTGAGCTGCTTCACAGTCAATGCCATGGCTCAAATTCATCAACGAGGGGGAGAAATATATAAGACAACGTGAGCAGTCAGCCGCACGATGATGAATCGCATATGGTGAATTGCCGCCGAGCTATCTCTTGCCCTTACTGGAACACGGTCGTGTAGGGACAAGAAGGCAAGAGAGTAAGACATGTCCCATGTTGACGGCAATAGCTGGGGTCAAGAGGCACGTCGGCACGCAACTCTGGGGATATGCTACCGTGAACGATTGGGCGTGGAGAAGGCCTTCAGGGCAACGCGAGGCGAGTTCAGGAAACTTTCCCTGGACAAGATTAGAAACACGGTCCTGGTAAACGCCAATCCTGTAGGCCACGACCGCGCCGATGAGGAGGCCAGAGCATCGCGGTCGGATCTTTCAACAGACCAATCGCCCCAAGGGCAGGTGAACGCGAGGTGCTCAGACTTCCGAGGGCCCGACCGATGATAATACTAAGCGAATGCTCGGCAAAAGTCTGCAAAAGAGGTTGCCAAGTTCGGTCAAGGTCGGAGGCTGAAACTTTAGAGGCAGGGCCACATTTTGGGTCTAGAAACCTGGACCGGGTCCCTTGCAGATTCCGAGGAGACAATCTCATCAATCCAAACCAGTCACGCGAAGCTCCGTCAGTGACCCCTTGTTTCTGTCGTCCATCGCTGGTCGAGAAGCCACCGGTGCGCGCCGAAGCATTCAAAAGGTCTCTCGAGTTTCTTGGTAACCAAGGTGCATTTCGAACGTCTGTGCGCCACGCCTCGAGGGGCTGATCAACGAAGCTGTGACAAGTCTGTTTGGGATCCAGAAGATGGATGGCTTTGATTGGAGGAGGCGAATCTCGGATGATTTTAACAATTAAAACCTGGGGCGGGTTTAAACAAGCCGAGTCGACTTGCCATTTAATAAGATGGCAGCCGGTCGCCGCCTGTGTGGTAGATTGTGAAGTCAAGTTTATCGATGAGGTCTTACGTGGTACCTACTGTGCAACTCATGCAAGATTGACAGCCGGCTGCAGCGGCTCTAGCGGTTCCGGCTGCCCCCCCTTAACGAGGGAAAGGATGGCCCATTGTATCATGTGCCTGGCGAGCTGTCTGGACTGAAAACACAATCGTCGCTGGCAGTGAGTTGGAATGAAATGCCTATTCGAGGCAGCAAACGACAATGACAGTCGAGGTCTGCTTTGCTCTGGAGTCGGTGGTTGAAACAGAGCTTCATGGCGTCGACGCAGAGCTTCGTTCGCAACCAGGTGACGCACCTTCTCAGCGCCGAGTCTGGGTTCAATGAGCGTGGGTGGGCGATGACCATGGGTGTCTGTTCATACGAAGGATTCCCGCGTTGTCGAACGAACCTTCCAGTCTGTTCTCCAACTCATTCGAACTGGCCTCCAACAGCGAACTGAATGCAATCAGGGCTATCCTGTGCCTCGAAGAAGGAGACTAGTGAGTCGAATATGTGTTTGGGGGTGTGGGAGGCTGTTTGAAGTGTTGTCCCTTATTGCACTGTGTTTCGTGTGCCTCCAAAGACAGACAGAGCACAGTGCTTGCATCCGAAGTTGACGCGGTTCCTCCGACTTGCCCGTCATCCTTGAGGCTTGGCCAAGCCCTTGGATGCGGCGACTGTGACGAGGTTGCGAGGCTACGGCAACAGTCGCAGACGCGGCCGGTGTCTCCGACAAGACAGTCTCTTGATTGACCGCTATGTCTCGGAAGACAGGGAGCCAGGCGGAATCAGAGCCTAGAAGACGGTTGTCTGGTAGGCGAGAAGCTAGTGGGGTGATTAGGAAATGAAGCCAGCATGTGACAGACACGAAAGATGGTAGCTCCCCGATCTTTCCTCGCGCCCTTGTCCTCACTAGCTATTGTTGCCAAAGAAACTGAGAAAAGTGATAGTACCGTGGGAAGCAAATTCACAGCTGCTCTGTGGGCCACTTGCGCCGATACCAAATATCCCGGACCAGTTTTCGTCGTGTCAAGGACTAGCGAGTGCTACTGAATCGAAAGCATGAGAACAATTAGGCGAAGTAAGCCTCCGTTGGGAGTGTGTCTAGAGGGTCATTTGCAAGCAAGTCTTTTTTGCAAATGTGTGTTGCGTTTTGGTTCGGATTAGGGGTTTATTTCTTCTTTTTTTCTTTTGGGGAAAACTCGAGCGGTAAAGAAAAAGGGATTGAAGAGCGACAACTCCTCTCTCAAGAACCACTGCTTGACACGGCGATGGAATTGAAGCTTCGAAGATTGGCCTGGAAGGTAAACTTACTGCGCTAGAACCCTTGGAGGAGCTTTATCGTCAAAGATGCCCCTGTGGCTTCTGGTTGGTGTGGTCTCTTATCAGCGGCGATTGAGCTCTCGTTCTGGAGCTTATCCCCCACACCCTCCTCATCCTGCACCAGTCAAGGGGAGCTGGACAGAACAGGCGGGCGGTGAAGATGGGTGTATCGCGACACGCCGCTGGGTGCGGCATCAGTTCGCAGGTCTGTCTCTCAGACTCCGGGCAGGCGGCAAACGGGCAGAAAGGCGGGGTCGATTCACCGCTTTCTTCCTTTCCTTTTGACCACGGCAAGCTCAAGTTCATTGCTCTCGGTGAGTTGGTCTCTTTCTGGACAATCTCGGCATTCGTGAAACCATTTGGACTGCAGCGGCAAGGTACCTCGGGCAAGGTAGCCAAAGTACCTACCTCAGCAGCACAGCCGCCAGCGGTCTAGGGGAGGTGTTCGTGTAACGTTCCGTGGGCCGTCACGAGATGGACACCCCCCAATTTGGCCCGATTTGAGGGTCTCGACTTGTCCGTACTTAGAGAGGCTTGCATGGTATCCGTGTCTATTGCACCGAACGACTGAATGACTCTGTACCCGTATCCATAGACGAGTCGAGATTGATGTCCGACAAATACAAGGACCAATCATTGCTTCTTCCTTGAAGAAATCAACGAAAACCAAGGGCGGAAGGACGCACAACCCCGGCCAAAGCAGGGTGATGTCACTCTTGGTGTTCTGAGGGGAGATGGCTGCTGATAGATATCCGCTTTTTCTGCGAGTGTTGTATGCTGGTTTTTTTTTACCCGTCGGCCAGGGGTCCAGGGGGTGGAAGTGGCAAAAGAAAGAAAAGAAAAAAAGACAAAAAAAACATCATAATTGGTCGGTGGTCGGTCGCGCAGCTCGCCAGGTCGTTGGTTTCCGGGCAGCTCAGCGCTGACTAGTTATCCGCCATGCCGTGTTTGATGACCCATAGGCCTATTCGAGTGAGGTGAGACATGGTCTGTTGTGGTGAACTCAATGAGAGGAGACTCGATAAAACTCGAGAGAGATAGGGTGGGTGAGAGAAGCCGAAAGAGATGGGGAGCGCAAGGGCGGTATCTGAACAAGGCTCGGGGCTCGGACTGAGCTGTGTTCTTTGAGCAGATGACACCTCGGTGAAAAGCCGTGGTTTCGGGTTGTCAATGGCAGCTCTGGCTTATTTCCAAAGTGGTTGGTTTGGGGAGCAGTAGCAAGGGTGGAGCGGCTCCAACTGCAAGGTTTTTTTATTTTATTTTTATTTTTTAGAATTCCTTTTTGCAATGACCTTCAGCATCTGGTTCCGGAGACGGGCTGCTTTGGAATTGCATGAAAAAAACGTCTCTCTTTCGGGCTTTCCTCTCGTCCTGCTGCATCGCAGTCGAATCTGCCGAGTGGTGATAGGCCGAGGTGAAGACTGAACGCGAAGGAACTGGAGGGTCCCTCGTGCCGAAAGTGGGGACCTTCCCTGGCACATGCGGTACGTACCAGCCTTGTCGTAGCTCTGCCCACCACCCAATCCGAGGAGCGGAAGATGAAGAAGCGAGGGCAGAGCACAAGAGGAAAGTTCGGAGAGAAGGAGGGCAGGTACATTGCAAGGTCGAGTATCTAACCTAGGCGGGCAGGAAGTGTCGCTTCTCTCGCGTGATGGACACGGCAGCCTCTGGGCAAGCAGGGTAGCTTAGGAGAAAGAGGCAGGCTGACGTGCTGAAGAGCCCCTGGAGCTCTGCGGAATCCTGGCATCTCATCCTCGCAGGAGGAGCATCGCAGCGGAAGAGAGGGGGGATGAAGAAAAGGAAGAAAAAAAAAAAAGAACGAAAAAACCCTTGAAGCAGCTGTTCTGCACTTGGCAGACACCCACAGCACTCCGTCTATACCACCAAGTTATCCACTTACATCCGCATCCACGTCGCGATCCACATCCACGCATCACGCCGTCGCCCTCCAGTGTTGTCCCCTGCCTCTGGATCTCCACCCCGTCAAACCCGCCCTTCCTCTCCGCTTGTGGAACAGACGATTCGGCGCCAATGGCCACGGGTCGGGGGTAAAATCTCCACCGGTGCGTGCCTTGGAGGCGCTGCAGACGCTACAGACACTACGGGCTGCAGCAGCTCCAAGGGTCACCTCTGCAAAAATGCCTTCAACTTGTCAAGGCAAAGCAAGGGCCCTGTTTGCGCTGGGCGCCGTCCTTCGTGCTTCGGGCTGCCTGGTGCCGACCCGACAACAGCTGCGGACTGCAAAGCAACACACCGGGAAACCAACCTCGTGCTGCTGGCCCGTGTTCCGGTTCTCAATGCCCAACGGCAGCCCCGATCATGCCCTTCCTTGCTGGGGACCGTTCATCGCTTTTACCCCGGAGATTTGGTCTGGGCCTTCTCATCTTGCTGGAGCAATGCCGCCACAGAGCGGTTAATTTAGCTTGGCAATGGTCGGGTCAAGCAAGCAAGCAACTACCCGACCCAACATGTTCAACCAATTCATGCATGAGGTCGAGCTTTCGAGCTGCGCAACTGAGCGCATCTTGGCCACGGCGGCGTATCGAGGCAGTGAAAACAGGAGGAGGGAAGGCCTCGCCTCGCTTAAGGCGCCTTGTCTTGCCTTGCGCACAAAGCTATCCGCTTCTACGGGGTACTGCTACGGTGTGAGGTACCTTAGCTGCTGTGCTTAACGGGCACCCTAGGCCCCTACCCGTCAGCTGGGATGTCCAACGTGACGACCAGCAGCGGGGATCCAGTGGCAGGCAGATGTTGACCGAGGCCAGGACCACGTCCGACCAGTGGAGGTGACAATCGAACCAGGGGTCCAGCTCCGCTGTTCTGTCGCTAGCGGAACGCAGACGCAGGTGAGGACGGAGGAAGGAGAGAGATGGGCATATGCAAGCAACAGGAGCCGCAGCAGACGCAAGACACGGCAGCGCAGCAAGTCAAAGCCGGGGAGGATGGGAGACAAGAAGCCTGAAGCAGCAGAGCTGACTGGGCTGGGCCGAGCGAGCAGAGGCGGTCCCGAAAAAAGTATGAAGTTCGGACAGACAAGGCAGGGGCGGGCGGTCGGAAAGGTAAGGCGGAAGACAGCAGTCGAGAGAGACAGCGACAGAGACAGTGACAATGACTGAGGCAAAAGGCAGAAGAATCAAGAGCTCCCCTGCAATGCGGCAAGGGCCTCTTTTCTCTTCCAACCACTCGCAAGCTCCGAAAAGAAAGAGCATCGCAGGCGCGCCCCACCTTTTGCCTTCCATTGTTCTGCTCACCCCTCCTTCTGCCCCCCTTCCTCCCTCTTTCTCGTTGCTTGCCCTGCACTTGCTCCAGTGTCCGTCCCCTTTCCCCTCCCCATCCTCTCCCTCCTCCCCCTCGCACCCCTCTTCTGTTGCTTCCCTGTCGTGCTTTGCGATCCTTCTGCCTCTAGCGCCCTCTCGTGCCTCTCTTTGCACTCTTCCACCTGCCTTGACTTGTATCGCCCTTGCTTGCATTCACGCCCCTCCTTTATCGCCCTCGTTCTTCCTTCCCTTTAACCCTAGGATCAACCAACCCAACGTGCCAACCCACCAGACACGCTCCGTCCTCGATCGAGTCATTCATGTTGTCAATCGACGTCAACCAATTGCCTGGCTCTGGACCTCCTCGGCGGGTCGACCTGCCGACCTACTTTTCTTCTTTTTTTTTTTTTCCTCTCTCTCTTCCTTCATTTGCTCCCTTAGTGGACCAGACCTTGCCATTGCTGACCCCAAGCTTTCGGATTGCCGAGCTGCTATTGGAAGATGACGACGCCGCCGCCCTCTTGTACCTCGAATAAGCACCAAACTGGTCAGCCATGTATGGTGTGCCGAAGCATCCAAGCACCAAGCGGTACCAGACCCGAACCAAAGTGTTCCCACGGGCGTGCCTCTTGGCTGGTTACCGCCATTCTCGGCCAAGCCAGGCACCTCGTGCTGCAATCTTTTCATCGAACAAAGAGAGGAGGCGGAACGACTGACTCGAGAGGAAACATCTTGTTACTCGTCTCTCGGGCAATGCGTTTAGCCCATCGGACGTCTTTCCAGGTTGGAGGCAGGATTCATGGAAAGCTCGGCCTTGGCGACCTGCCGGCGCTGCTGTATGCCACAAAGTTGGCCGGCTATCGAACGTCGAAGCTGGTGGTGATGAAGCTTTCAAGCATCTCTCGTTTCTGCTTGGCCAGCCACTTACACCACCGCATCACTGCACCGACCAAATCGAAATCGCCGGCGCAGCGGCCATGTCATCAGCAGCAACCAACCGTCCATGTTGACCACCTTTAGCCGCAACTTGCACTTGATCAGTGGCATTGACACCGTCTTGCTACACACCATTCTGGAAGTGGACTTGTTCCGTGGGTTCACCCAACCTTGCGACGAAAACCCAAGTCTCAGCTCCAAGCTTGTCAGCTGTTCACCTCAGTCGCTCCCAAGACCTAGCTACCACTCACTTCCTTGCTCCTCATCTTCCCGCCCATCCCTCGCTCGCCCCGTCATCGCCTCCTTATTCGCGGCTGCTATTGTCACTCTATCTGTATCTTTCACCCCATCTATAGTACAAGCAAAAGTAAGCTCGGGGGCGGCATAGGTTCAGGCACAAGACAGACGCAGAACAGACAGGTACGAGCGCGCGCGCGCGCAACTCAATTCTTGCAGTACTCTTGGTGCAAGGTAGCTCTCACAGTTGGTCACTGGGCATATTGTAGATGGGTCTTCGAGCTGTGTTCGTCAGCAGCTCTTGCTCCCACCCTCTCGATCGATTCGCTACCTGCTCAAAGACCCAACGTCAGAGAGACCAGGGCGGCTTGCCAGACCCAAGCTCCCTCCTTGCTCGCCCACCTTGCCATTATCCGTACCTCATACTCCTCCCATCCCCATCCCATCCCATGCCTTCCCTAGTATTTGTGACTAGGCAGGCCTACCAAGTCTCCTCCTCTTCGCTGGGTTGCGTGTGCTGCGCAAGGTAGCTGGCCCTGTCCTATCCTGACTTGACCTGGACCTGTCCTGGCTGGGTACTTCATTACCCACCAGACCGAGCCACACCCCTACCTAGCCTGGCCTGTCGAGTGTACCTCTCTCCCCCATTGCCGCTACTTACTGCTTTCGGTCAACTTCCCTTCTGCCCCCCCAAAATCAGGTTCCTTCTCTTCCTCTTCCTCCCCGTCCTTTCCTCCCCCTCCACTACACCTTGCTCTTCGAAACACTCCTTGTAACACGCCCGAGAGAGAGAGAGACGAGAGCTTCCAGAGCTCTAAACCGTTGCTCACCGAGTATCGCAGCCTTTCCTTGAACCGTCAAATGGTCAAGCTTCACCACATCGAGTCGCATTCAATTGACCTCGCTTCCGCCTCGCGATACACTACTGCCGTACTTATCGCACTTCACCCCGCTCAGTATCGATACCAGCCCTCAAGCGCATGGTGGGGTCAAGATGCCGCCCAGATCTTCTCTAACGTCTTCCTTCTCAATCACCGACTCCAACAATGAAGTCGTGTGCCCGCTGCGAAACCAAGATGGCTCTAGCTGTAGGAAGAGATGCATCGGTGTAAGTGCTGCCTGCATTGCTGCATTGGTCCTTTCTCCACGACGTCGTCCTCCGCCACAAGCACCGGGCGTCTGCACATTCTGTGACTCCAGCGCAGAGCTTTGATTACGACAGCCAAACCCACCCGACCGAGAGAAAGAAAAACCCAGAGCTCCTCTGACACTCTTGATTAAACCGCAGGAAAAACGATACCGTTCCATGCAGGAACACATCCGCCGAGCCCACCCAGAGCACTACATTTCGAAACTTCCAGCGACCGAGGAAAGCTTTCTGCTCATGATCAATACTCCTCCGTCTGAACGTCCACCGATGCAGCCAAGCGCGACTTCCGTTCCTCAGGGTTCGTCGCTCTCAACCCAGGGCTTTCCCTCAAAGATTGACCACCTTCAAGGCTTCAGTCACGACCGCCACATGTACGACAACAGCAATCCGGGGACGCCCCGGGCCATGGAAGACCACGCCGTTGGCTCAATGCTTCCTGCTGCCAGTGCTGCTGCTGCGTTGGCTCAGTTGCATGGTCACAAAGTCGAACCCGAATGGGAGTCCGAAATGGTGAGTTAAAAACCCGTTCGTTTTAGTGCCTTTGCCAGTATAGAAAGATGGCTAATCAATCTCCCTCCAACCAGGGCTGGCATTCCGACAGCGAAGGACGTCGAATCCCTAGGACATCAATTGAATTGCCACCACTGCACTTGTCGAACATCGACATTACTAGCGAGCCGTTCCCAGCTATGAACTCGAGCAGGCCGCGGGATATCCTCCCGTCAATTCTAGCAAATTCGCCTCCTGGTCGTTCCTCGACACTGCCGCCAATCCAGCGACCCGTGGGACCCGCGCGACCAAGGAAACAGTCCGTCACCAAGAGAGGCAGAGAGGCACACCATAAGAAACAGAAGTCTCGCGGATCGGCAGCAGACTGGCTTCGACGCATCCAGAACGACGAACGGCTTAGACCAGGTAACAATGACCGTAAGGCGTTATCGGCTGAACCTTCTGCAGACTATGGGAAGAGATGGGAAGATCTCATCGACGCCGCCGACCAGGCTGCATCTGCCGCCGGCGACATCGATGAGGACAGGACTCCCGTAAGACCGTTTGACATACTATCCATGCTTACTCGTGCTGACTCGCATCAAAAGATGCCTCAATCACCAGTTTCCATTCATAGGGCTTCGTTGCCTCCGTTTCAACAACACCATGGATTCCAAGCAGCAACTGGAGGAAGCTACCAGGCTTCGCCGCTGCAGCAAGCCTTAACCCCACCATCCTATAGCCAGGATGCCATTGACCCATTCCCATCGGTTGAAAGCGGTGAAAGCGGGGAGAACTTCCACATCGAGTCACGAGGCCTATCGGATTCTTCGCCGAGTTATTCGTCCCAGAATACTCAAATCTATTGCGCAGCCTGTCAGAGCGTCTCACTGCTCAAGGACTCGTACGCCTGCACAGAATGCATCTGCGGCCTGTGCCAGGCGTGCGTCGACGTTCTCATGGCAGAGCAGGGGGCTCGCCGCAAGTGCCCCCGTTGCGCAACAATCGGCGGCCGGTTCAAGCCATTCCAGCTTGACATCCGGTGATCACGTCCTTCTCATCGACCGTCATGAATACGTTACGCACGAATGTCCGAATCTGGGGCTGCATACTGCATGTGACATCACACACAAACACACACTCGGCGTCTTGGGAACCAACACGCATACAGAGCATCAAGCTTGACATGAGGATTCACCGCATCGTTTAATACCCCGGCGTTACAACTTCGCGAGAGCTTAGACAGAGAGCTTTTCACGAGCCGGTTTCTACACATTCTTTACTATTCTAGGGATGAGTGAATTATGATATTTTTCATGGAATAGGAGCGGCCGAGACTCCTTTTGCTTTCTTTTTTTTCTTATTACTTCTTCTGGGGATTAACACGGGATATTAAAATGGCTACGGGATCAAGGGTTGGCTAGCACGTCGTCATGACCTTTTTCTCTCTATCACTTTGGGTGGGTATGGGCAAACTGTTTGTTTTAGTTTTAGGAGTACTCGATTGGTTTATAGACGCCAATTATGGAATTCAATCATTTCTACTAGTTTGTAGTCTTATTAACGTGGGTATCATCAAGTGTATTGGTTGTCTCCTTGACTTCGAGACATGTATATTTCCATCATCTTCGTGACTCCTTCTCCTTTTCCTTCTTGAGGAGCAGGTCCCGCATGGCCGCTCTGGCGTTGCGACTGCCTCCCAGCTTCGGACCCTTGAGCACCTCCTCGTCCGCCTTGCGGGCCCCCGCGCGGGCCGGCGGCGCGGCTGTTTTCTTCTTCTGTTGGCGCTGGACCATAGCGTCCATAAACTCGCGCCGGAACTCCTCGGCGATGCGGTCGTCCGCGTCGCCGTCGCCCTCATACTGGGGCTGTTGGGTTTCGGGCACGTCGTAGACGTCGACTAGGGATGTCTGTTAGCATGCCGTTGGCAGCAACTTGGACGCAGAAAGGGGAAAGGGAGGTGGTTTGGGGCAGAAAACAGGGAAGCTTACGTCTGTTCTCGCGCAGGATCTCTTCGACAAGCTGGTCCCGCTTGATGTCGTCGCTGTTACGGCGGTTCCGGGGGCGCCAGGGCTTGCCGTCCCTCCCGAGGCGGGGCTTCTTCGCCCTCCGGCCGTCTGGGTTGTCAGCGTCTGCACCGTCGACTTCGCCGAGAAGGCGGCGGGCGGCCTTTTCGGTCATGGCCTGGTTGCGGGCGCGCACCTCGTCGCCGAGGTCGACCTCCATGAGTTTGCCCTGCATGATGGGGTGGTTCTTTGGGTCGGGGTCGGCGGCGGGTGGCGGTGGTGGCGCGGATGCGGATGTGTGTGACACCCTCGATGCGAGCGGTGGTGGGCTTGTCGTGGGTTGTGCGGCGGGGGATTTGCGGTTAGAGAGGTGGGATTCTATGTATTCCATCCTTGCTTGATCAGCCTCTGGCCAACGATGGTGGGGTGTGTGGGCTTTCATGCAACCCTCATCCTCTCCCCCGAGGAACGGAAAGTGATGGTACATACATGTGTTTGTTGACAATGGTAGCGGCAGCCGTGCCCGTCTGTGGCGCGAAGCGCTTCGCGATGAGGGGTTCGTCGTCCGGACTGGATGCTACAACGGTGGCCAGCGCGCGCGACGATGATGTTGAGGATAAGGGATCCGTTTCGTCTGTTGAGGCTGCCGCGGTAATTGTGCTTCCGCGCGCAGAGAAGCCCACGCCATTGAGGCGCTTGCGGGAGCGATGACGGAGGGCGGAGGGGATGTGTGATTCGGTTTCGTCATCGGCGGCGGAGACTGTGTCGGGGACCGATGTCGTCGGTACAGCGGCGTCCGGTGGGTTTAATGGTGTTGTTTTCGGAGCTGCCGAGGAAGAAGAGGCGATGGCGGTGCCGTCGGGCGATGCGGCGCGTTGGCGGAGGCCTGCTTTGCGCTTCTTGTTTGCACGGAAGAGGACTGGAGCGGAAGCCGGGTCGACAGCCGCTGTTGAGTCGCTTGGGGACGTCATCTCTGAGTTGGTGCGCAAAGACGCGCGAAAAGTGTGTTTCTTTCTTTCTTTCTTTCTGGGGTTCTTGTTTACTGTTGTCGTTGGTCTGAGGTGTTGATGTTGTTGCGCGTGAGGACAGATGGATAGTCGGGCAAAAACATGCGAGGCACAGCGCGGGTCGTAAATTCGCCCGAGGATTTGGTCACGAATAAGTCCCCGATGTTTAGCCTATCGATAGCGCCGATGCGCAGGGAAGTGTGACAGGGGTCCCGGCATGTCATCGATGCGTGGCACGGCGTGGAACCCCCCACCTCCAACCAGATGTGTTCCCGCTTTTTTTGGGCGCTCGAAAGCTCGAGGGGGAGCTCCGAGCTACTTTTGACCTCCCTGCATCCCACCTCTCAGCACTGCAACCCAGCATTGACTTGTTGAAAACGAGAACCAGAAACATCATGGTGAAGAGAGTGTGTTACTCCCCTCTGTCGGCCAAGTTTGCATCGTTTCTGACGAGATTAAGATATATTTCCTGGCCCATGGAGGCCAAGTACAAGGTACGTGAACCCCTCGTGCTTCTCCTCCACATGAGCTCCGAGCTTTTATCTCGGTCTGGATAAGGACGGTGTGATTTTTCTCAAAACGCTGACGTCACACGCAGGAGTTGGATTCCGGTTCGTGATACTGATACCCTGCACGACTTTTGTTTGGTTTCACGGGCGAATTTAGGTCAACTGGGCAGGATTTTGCATTGAGCAAATACTAATGGTTTGCAATGGCACAGCTATTTCACGCAGAAAAGAGCGACCGAATACGGTCTCACGGGATGGTGTCGTAACACGGATAACAACAAGGTGAGATTCCATGCACTGGTTTCGACTATTCCTGTGATCCAAGTTTCCGAACTTGACGGATGGGTTTCTATGATTCCGAGGGCTTGTAATGGCTGACATGTCTGCAACACACAGGTTGAGGGCGAGGCGCAGGGTAGTGAGGACGCACTGAAGAAGCTGCTCAAGGATATCGACGAGGGTCCGAGGTCGGCTAAGGTTGTCAAACTTGATCAAGAAGAGAGGGATCTCATCGAGGACGAGGAGGGCTTTTTGGTCAGACGATGAGTGGTGGCTGGCTATTGATTCTGTGACTTGAGCGATGCCCGTGAGCTGCAGTGAGATGGGGACGAGAAATTAGATCGCGACCCGTTGTAGGGTCGTTACAAGTATATCCTAGAGCAACAAAGATTTATTCATGGGCAATTTGAAGAATTTTCGATAAGTTGACAATGAGTGGATGGTACCGCAAGTTAATCGGCTCTGTGACCCTTGACAGCTCGAGGAGCAGTGGGCGGCATGTCACTGATTTCGGTGCCGACAAGCACACCGTTCCTCTTCCTGCGTATTTCATAAAGGTTCAACGTCATACTTCCATCGCATCGAAACGGACAAGAGAAGAGTTGGCATAAGTAGCAACAGAGGCTACTACAAAAGCTGTTGGAGATTATAAACCCGATGTTGTGCCAGCAGGTCTGCTCATATGAGGTGGAAGCTTTTCCTGAACACCGCTCTCAGCCGGAAGTACTGACGCATGAATCGAAGACATGTATAGAAAGGTGTATTGCATAGCATTCATGTCAATTCAGGGACCGCCGGAGTGTAGTTGTCTGTGGCTCTAAGTCTAGACCTCTGGTTACCGCTTATCTAGCCATGCACTAGTATTTGATCTTGTTGCTCAACGAATTGTTCCATGTCCAACCGAAACTAGCTCACGGACCTAAAGCTTCCATTTCCGCCGTCTCTCAAGTTGCGAGACAACGTCGGATATGACAGGTATTTATCGTGATAAGGATGACTTGATTGCAACATTGGTCCAGGCATGTCTGGGACATGCCCTTATACTATGACCCGCGCGGTGATGTCGAAGACGGTTGAAGGTGACAAACGACAGCCATTGGCCTTCAACGATCATCACCAGGTCAATTGACCTGAAAATGCTAGAAATTAGAGCTCATGTTTTATAGTCACCTTTTTTTCTTTTTCTTTGCTCTGAGGTGTCTCCTTGCGCGCATCAATTTTTTGACACGGATGTTGAGATGGACGTGAGTCTGGAACGGGGTTCTGCCTAGCGAAGCAGTGGCAAAGGTCCAACGGATCACATACAGACCCGGAAATTGTCGCGCAACGCAAAGCCAGCCCCGCGCCCTCAAGAAGAGTAAATTTCAGAAATCAAGTGAAATTTTGGACGATCTCATACAACGCCCAGGCTCCAGCCGGCCTCGGATGTCGTCCATGAGGCTCGAACCGGAGTTGAGGCAAGGATGAGATTGCACCAGGCAGGCAACAGCGGGCTGTGGCGGTCAACGGCGGGAGGAAACAGTGGGGACGCACCCGAAGGTCACTGGACTTCGTGTCGAACACCACCCGCGATTTAGGCAGCACGCCCCCCTGCATCGTGTCTTTCTGCTTGTCCCTCGTTTTCAGCGCGTCTCCTGCCTGGATAACACGCCACTTAGCGATGGGTTCCTGTGGCATGTAAGCGATTCCTGTTTGGCCATGAGGCCTTAGCGTACCAGCCATTGGATGTAGCTCCATGTCGCTTTCCGCATCTGCCAGCGGAGTCGAGGTACACATGTCCCGACGCATTCGCAATGCTTAGCCCAAGTACCTATCTCGGTTGAGGCAAAGGGGAAAAGGTACTTTCCATCCGACTTAGCTCTGCCTGCATCCTATCCCCCTCTTTCTTGAAAGAAGACAGAGAATCAAACGGTGAAGACTTGAGCTGTCCCGAATGCCTTCGAAATGTTATAAGATAGCTTCAATTCCCCACTGTCCTTCCTCAACATCCTTCTCTCCCGTGTCCGCATCGATTTCCACCTCTATCATCGCCTTGTTGCCTGTCAATTGATCCAGGTCTGTTGTCTGTTGTTTGCTCCTTCCTGCCCATTAATACAGCTCCCTTATTTACCCCACCCGTAGAGCTGTCGTACTCGAGCTCTTTGTTCTCAACCTGAAGCAATTCATCCAGACTGCTGTCAGCAGCTCGGTTGACCTCTCTCGTTCGACAGCGCTTCTCCAATACTCACTACCCTGGAGCCTCATTCTCTGCCGAGAAACAATTGGATAACAGTCCTAGAACTCTCCAAAAATGTCCGTTCCAGAGCTTCAGGCGTTGCCAGTCCCTCACCGGGACTTGGTCAACTACATCCACAGCCACCCGGAAAAGAAGATGGTCGAGATCTTGGACCCTTACCGCAAGTATGAGGCCCAGCTCCGGTCCGTCTTCGCCCAGGACCGCCAAAACCCCTGCCTCAGCGATCCGCACATCAACCTCTTGCCCCTCTTCACCGAGGATACCCAGAATATCAAGACCCGCGCCCGATTTCTGGCCGCCGAGACCCAGGAGGAGAAAGACCGCTACATCATGTCCCTCCCAGACTACAAGCGCCGTGCCAATGGCTCCCCTGCCGTGGTCTCCGGCATCAAGGAGTTTCAGAAGAACTTTAACATCTTCTCCGAGTCATCCCTTGTTGACATGAACTGGGACAACGTCGTTGCTGCCGGATCGTCCGTCATCAACACCCTATTGCCAGTTCCGCCCGAGTTCAACACCTCCAAACGCAAGCTTCGCGAGTACTACCACGAGAAGTTCTGCCCGGCGTCTGACGTTGATCTGTTTCTGTACGGTCTCACCCATGAGGAGGCCATCGAGAAGATTAAGGAGATCGAGAGTTCGGTCCGCGATGCCATCCTCAACGAAGTCACAGTTGTGCGCACGAAATATGCCATTACTATTGCTTCTCAGTATCCTACCCGCCACATTCAGGTAAGCTCTACACTTGTCCTACATAAGATCCAACTACTAACTAGAACTGCAGATTGTCCTGCGTGTATACAAGTGAGTGGATGATCTACTAAGAGGAGCCTGACGATATATGTAAAGACAAAGACTGACAGTGCCCTTCAGGTCTGTGGGTGAAATCCTCACCGGGTTTGACATTGACGCAGCCGGTGGCGCCTACGACGGGAAGCAGGTTTGGGTCACGCCCAGAGCTCTGGGAAGTTTCATCACTCAAGTTAACCAAATCGACCTTACTCGCCGAAGCCCCTCCTACGAGAATCGTCTTTCCAAGTACAGCCACCGCAGCTTCGAAATTTATTGGCCGGAGCTTGAGCGCAACCGCGTCGACCCTACCATCTTCGAGCGCAGCTTCCAGAGGACGCTCGGTCTCGCAAGACTTCTGGTCCTTGAACGACTTCCCACGCAGTCCGTCCGGGATACGTACCTCAACAAGCGAAGAGAGGAGAGAGGCCGTCCGACGGCGAACCGCTTCGATCCCCATCGCCTGCATGGAAACATCAAAGACAACTATGAGGACGAAGTTGCAGACTGGGTTGACGAGAATGATGTCTCCAACTACCATACCTTCACTGTCCCCTACGGCCAGCAGTACGTTGAAATCTCCTTCCATTGACACTCTCTGCTGACCAAAACAGCTTCCATGCAAAGAAGATTGAGAAGCTTTGCTACACTCGGGATCTGCGTGAGTATCTCGACTGTCAAATTTCACGCTCGTACTAATGACTCTGTCAGTTCTGAACGCCGAATGGAACCAGCCTGAGCAGAGAGAGGTGTATCTCCACCGGCACCCCGCCTTCTTCGGCCGTATCGAGGACGTCATTGAGGATTGCTGCGGATCCTGCCCAAAGCCTGTCACGCCTGAAGAGGTCGAAGTGGCTGAGAAGGAGGGCGAGATTTACATCTCTGGCAAGGTTTCCTTTCTGATTGACGACCCTGGTCGACAGCAGATCGGATCCTTCAACCCCCTGACCGAGGACGACTGGACTGACATGGCCTACGTCGGAAACACTGCTCGTTTGTGCCAAAGCATCGTCGATGGCGATATCGATGAGGTTCGCGACTGGCTGTCTCAGGAGAGCGCTGACCCTAACAAACGAGATTACACTGGACGGACGCCCCTTCATCTGGCGGTGATCAGCTCGACGCCCGAGATCGTGCGTTGTCTCGTCGATCATGGGTCTCGTCTGACTGCTCGCCTTGCTGACGGCAGGACGGCGCTGCATCTCGCAGCCGAGCGCGGAAATTCCGACATGATCAAAATCCTGATGGACAAGAGCATCACCAACGAAGAAGAGGAAGAAGAGAAGGCTGATCGCCGCCGCAAAGCAGTCCAGACCAGGTTGCAGGAGGGTTCTGGTTCGCAGAAGATACGCAACCAGGACGACGAAGACATGGATGCGGAGGACGATGACAAATCGGATGACGCTTCCGACATTGAGATGGTCGACGCGGTCAATACCGAGGCAGATGCAACCTCGATGGCCACTGGGTCGTTCGTCAACGTCAAGGACGAGAATGAGAAGAGTAAGGAAGACCTCGTTCTGGAAGAGTCGACCGACGAACCCGACTTCTACAAGATCAACGTCTTGGCTTGGGACGTGCCCTGCTCGCCTCTTCACCTTGCCATTTCCGAAGGACATGAGGATGCTGTCAAGGTTCTTTGCGATTACGGCAGCGATGCTCTTCTCCCTGTAAAATTCCTCGACTCGGACAAGCAGCCCACAGCAGCTATCCTGACGCTGGTACTTGCGCTGTCGCTTCCCATCGAAAAAGCCAAGTCGATGGCTCTTCTCTTGATGAAACTTGGGGCCAGCTCATCCCAAGCTGACATGAACGGCTGCACCGCTTTCCATCGGTACGTCAAGAACGGCAACCGAGAGATGATTGACACGCTGTGGGAGAACGACAAAATTGGCCTCAAGACCGCTCTCAACCACATGGTTTTTGCCAATAACTACTGGAGCCCCGTGGCAATCGCGCCTATTCATACCGCGGTTGAGAACGGCGATTCGATTCTTGTTCTCAAGTTACTGGAGGCCGGCGCCAACCCCCAGATCGAGTTCGATACGTGGTTGAAGGCTGCCAAGTTCTCCAAGGCGTCCAGCAGGCTTGGTTCATACGAGGACAACAAGAAGCAGTTCAACCTTAACACCGAGCAGCCCCTGATTGTGGCTATCCAGAGTTGCTCTGATCCTGAAGTGGCCCTAAACCTGGTTGAAAAGGGGGCAGATCCCAACACACTGACAACAAACTCTCATCGCGCTATCGAGAATGAGTACCATCGATCGTACTACAAGGGACAGACAGCTCTTGATATCGTCCAACATCAACTGAAGCAGCTTCGCCTCTACAAGGGTGAGAAATTTACACAGTCGAAGCCTGAGCTCCCTTCGGGGATGGACGAAACCCTTCAAAAGTACGAAGAAGGATCTTACCAACACTGGCAGGTGTCAGAGAATATCCACTGGAGTAAGATCAACTACAAGAGGCAGCAAGAAAGTTACGAAGAGGAGAAGAAGAAGCACGACGAGCTGAAAGGCGTTGCCCAGAAGATGCAAGCCATCAAGGAAGTCATCACATCGCTTGAGAAGCTGGAGAAGGTCATCGTTGCGAAAGGAGGCAAGACATTCCAGGACTTGTACCCTGATATCAAATTCACCGACAACAGCTCCTCGAACAGCCATGCATCAATGGAGAAGAAGTCTAACGATTACTCCTATGTCTTCTCCTTCCGAGGTGTCACTGATGTCACTGAGGCCAGGAAGTCTGCTTACTTGGAGCTGTAAGTGCACAATGCGACTGCCATACTCTAGTGGATATACTGACTTTGCAATAGTTTCGAGGCAGCTTGGTCTGGAGACGTCGAGAGGATCAAATCATTGACACTCCAGGCCTGGGGCAAGGACCAGGAGGAGCCGCCGCTGAAGATATCCGTGAATGACAGCAAAGACAACACGCCGTTCTCGCTGGCTTACCTCCGAGGTCACCACGATGTTGCCTCAGCCATACTGGAAATTGTCATGGCCCAGTACGCCCCTGAGGATCAGGACGCAACACGATACAAATTGGACACTGGCCACTCCGACGACGGCGACGACGAAGACGACGAGACATACGAGAGCGATGCTGACTCCACCGACGATCCTAAGATCATCTCTGAAATCGTTGACAAGAAGTTCACGATTGAGAACATTGGCCAGGTTTCAATGCAAGTCAAGTCCACAGTCAAGCCCTTGGAGTTTCTGGCCAGGAATGTCCATACATTCACGATCGAGGACGGTAAGGCCAGAAGTTGCAAAGAATCCAACCAGACTTTGTTCAAGTTCGTTTTGCAACACAACGATCATGCCGGGCTAAAGGCGCTTCTTGATATGGCCAGTCATTTTGCTGGCCAGAAGCTTGTCGACGGTGTTCCCGATGAGGAGGAGACAGGTGGGCGGTTCCCGTTCCCTGAGAGCGATTTTCTTTGGGCTGTTCAGCACGGGAAGACTGCAGCTCTTGCGGAGGTCATTAGGCGGACTGGTGCCGGAATCCCGCTTGACGACTTGGTTAAGAAGAGTGGAGTTGAGATGAAACGGAAGCCGAAGTTCTACCAAGGTCTTACGGTCTACGGCAAGAAGAGGTAAGTAATTACGCATCATATTGATACAAGAATGTGCTGACCCGCATCATAGGAAGGACTGGGCGACGGCCGGAAGGAACATGGTGGTTCGGTCCACCGGAGTGAAGACACCGCCCCTCCTTCACGCTGCCTCTGCTGGTAATATTGAGAGCGTTGAATGGTTCCTTGGCGATGCCCCTCATCGACACTACGTGGAGTTTGGAAAGTCAAAGACAGCCCGCGACGACCCGAGGCTGAAGCACCTCAGCCAAGCACCTGGCGGGTTTGATCGAGCTATCTCCAAGTGGCTGGGCATCCAAAGTAAGTCTCTTTTTCGCCCCTGTATTTCACCAAATCCTGACGTGAAACCAGATGAGCTTGTTCTCCATTGTGCTGTCATGGGTCCCCCAACAGAGAAGACCAACGACGTCATCAAGTATCTCGTCCAGGCGTGCCCCAATTCCCTCGAATACAAGTCTACTCTCGGCGACACACCCCTCTGGCTGGCCTTCTACTTTGGTAGACTAGAGTTTGCAAAGACCCTTCTCAAGGCTGGAGCAAACCAGATGACACGCAATAACTCTGGGGAGAACATCATACACGCCGCACTGCAGGGTATGCCGAAAGCCTGCCGCCTCGGCCCCGTCCTAGAGCTCGTTGACTCGGGTATCGTCACTCACCTATGCCAGCAGCGCAACAACATCCACGAGAGCGGTACGACGCCGCTGCATTCATGGATCACCGCCGTCTGTAGCTCGCGCAGCAGGTTGACGTACTACTACTCAGGCAAAAAGTACGAAAATAATAAGCAGATCATTCATGTACTAAAGTTGCTTCTCGAGTTCTCCCAGGGCACCGAGCTCGAGATGCTCAATGGCGCAGGCGACACGCCCCTCCACACTGCCGTCATGTCCAACGACGAGCTCCTGACCAAGGCCTTGGTACACTACAAGCCCAAGCTACTCTACCGTGAGAACGCCGTCGGCCGCACGCCTGTGGAGGTTGCCCGCGAGAACTTTACCGGCGAGAAGTTCACCGCGCCGCACCCCATTTCGCTCAACAACAGCAACAACAACAGCAACAACAGCAACGCCAACCCCTCCGCCTATGTCAACATGCCCGTCGAATCTTTTGTCAAGACAGATGACGACAAAGAGAATGACAAGAATAATTCGGCTAGGCTCTCTAACAAGCAAAGGGTTTGGGAAGGCGTCCGTGGTGTCCTCGAACGGCACCCGGGCAAGCGCCGCCTTGTCTCCCTCAACGAGGCCAACGACGTCGCGAAGCGGCTAGGCGAAAAGTACAACGCGGCCCGGTACTTCAGCATCACGGCGCGGCAAGACGAAGACGCTGACCCGGAGGACAAGGAGGACTTTGCGTCCAAGACGCGGGCGAGCGGCAGCGGGCGCACGTGGTCGTTCCCCGAGAACAAGAGCAAGGATAAGTGTCCCGGCTGCGGCGAGAGGCACGATTGAAGGGTTGAGACGTGTCTTGGGTATTTGTGGGAGATGAGGGATCAGCCAGGTTCTCGCGTGGTTGGTGAGGCCTGGATGGCGGAGGTGTTTATGGATTTGAGGTTCTTAATGTACTGGGTGCTGAGGTGTATTTTTAACGCGATTCTGGACCTATTTCTTTGTCAAGAGCTTGCTTCGAGGGGGTTAAACTGTAACGGCACAATTTGACAGAATGATATAATGACTAATAACGTCGCGGTCAATGCCGATCATCAGGAGCTGGTGGGGAGTTGATGTGAATTGTAGCATGGTCGCCCGGAAGACGAGAAGGGGTAACCTCCAAGGCTAAACGTAGACATCGGTCAAGGCCCAGAACTTTTTTGATTCCAATGCTACCGCTATTGTGTTTCCTGTAGCTCGCCTCCCATGAAAGGGGGAAAAAACAAGAAGAAAAAAAGGAGGAAAAAAAAAAAGACCGCTCGGAACTCCCCGGGTATCTCGAATCAATCCCATCTCACCCTCCCTTTTCCTCGATGCCCATCATCTTGGCCTCCCCTAATTCCCAACAAACCTTCACTTTTCCCCCTCCGTTTCACCACATGGCACCGCCCCTGTCTGACAGACTTTAAGAGACCAACTGAGTACTTCATCTTATGTAGACCTCAATCGTCTCCATGTCGCCAATGTCAGCGTCCTCGACTGTCATGTCCTCCTCGAGCTCGTCGCCGTCAAACATGAGCGAGATGGGCGCATCGGCCGCCAGCCCGCGCATCTTGCGGAACAGCTCCATGATGGTGCCGATGGTCGTCGACGGCCGCACTGACGTCTTGAGCGGGTCGTCCGTCTTAGTCTTGAGCAGCACCTTGATCTTCTTCTCGGCCTCCTGCTCGACGGCGGGCGTGCCCCCTTCGTTACCACCGTCCCCTCCCCCTTCGTCGTCAGAGTACTCCCCGAGGTCGTGCCGCCGCCTCCGGGCTTCTTGTCGCTCGTGCTCCTCCCACAGCTCGCGCGTCCACATCTGCATGTGCACGTTGGTCCAATCGTCCCGGAACCCCTCGGACGCATCCCCGCCGCCGCCGCCGCCACTCTTGCGGAAAGTGGCGGCCAGGTCGAGACTGTGCAGCGTTGTCCAGTCGTACAGCTCGTGCCCGCGCCACGTAAGGAAGACGTTCTCGAGCTCGGAGCGAGGGAGGGCGACGCGGCCATCCTGTACGTCGATCCAGGCGTTGCGGAGGACCTTGAGGGGCTTGACGAGCGTGAAGCGGAACTGCTTCTCCTTGGTCCCCGGGATGTCGGACGTGACGAATACATTGACGGTCTGGCTGGCCTCCTGCTCGAGCGCTTTTTTGCGCTCCATCGCGCGCTGGACGTATTCCTTGAACTCGTCGTCTTCTTCCTCTTCGGGAGTGGGGGCTTCTTCGCCTTGTCCTCCTTCAGCGAACGGGTCGTCGTCGTCAATGACCAAGGGCGAGACCTCGGGCTCCGAAGTTTGCCGCCGGCGCCTGGGTTTGCGTATGGGCGAGGCCTCGTAGATGTCGTCGTTGTCGTCTTCAGGCCGATCCTCGTCCTCATCGGGATCGTCGTCGCTATCGTCGATCGAGATGACGGGCTTGGTCGGTATCACCTCCTGCTTCCGCGGCGTCCGCGACGCAGCGGCGCGTGTAATGCGCTTTGAGGGCGTCTCGGTGCCGTCGCGGCGTTTGGTCTGCGAGGGTTTGATTCTCGACTCGGGCGACTCGTCGCTAGTCCGCGAGCGTTTCGAAGGAGGCGTGCCAGGTTCCCTGCTTATTGGAGCCATGTCAGCGTCGTTCAAGTTGCAACACGGAGGTCCAAAGTCAAGGGAAAGTCCGTACCTGGCCTCTTCGTCGTCCCTCCTGCCAGGCTCCTCGCTGGCACTAGGCGTAGACTTTGTCTCGCCAGCTGGTGACCGCGCTTGCGAGCTCTTCTCCCTCTCGGCCTGTTTTCGCTTCATGCGCCGTTCCTGCTCCGCCACCGTGACGGGGAAAAACTCGGCGGAGCGCTTGAACAGGCTGAGGCCATCGTCGTCGTCGTCTTCGTTGTTATCCTTAAGCGCTGGTTTTGGGTCCGACTTTTGGCGCAGGGCAGTGGGTTTGAAAGGGAGACGCCTCTTGGGCTTTGCTGCGTCGGCCATGTCTCTCCTGGGGTGGTGTGACTTTCTGTACACCGAGCCGAAGTATGGAAAATTTTGGGTTGTCGTTATGCGATGCGATGAGGGTTGCAGGGGTGGCGTGGCCGACAAGAAGTTTAACACGGGGGGGATGCTGAGACCAACTGAACGTCTTCATGCAGAGACCGGATTTTATAGCTGTTGGGCTGGGAGACTAATTGTCGGACCACAAAGGAGAGCACCGGAGGCTATGCCCGAAGAAACGAGGCAACGGACAGAGTCATCACGAACAGCGCGACAAAGTGGGAGGGAGGGAAGGCGTCCTCGCACGCATGTATTGGGTTGGGGCCCTGGGGAAGAGCGTTGTTTCCGTGGTGAGAGCAAAGATTGGATTTACTGGACCCCACCAGGGAAGCCTGGCGCCGGTGGTTCGCCCTGTACGCTGCTCGGCGGTGGGGTGTGCGCCGCTCGGGTAGCCTTACAGTGCGAGCCATCCTGGAAAAGCTAGGCTCAGGGGGTGACCCAGGGCGTCCCAGTCCGCCCCGGGGAATCTGCAGTAACAGCCCTCAGCGCGAGACAACGGCAAGGTACCTGTCGGCAAGTACCTTTTCTTTTTGCGGTCGACTCCACACGGACGCCATCGTCGCCAGCTGCCACCAATTCTGCGAACATCATCAACCCGTTTGACGTCCGCCAGCCTCACTCACGCCAACCCCACGACTCATCTCGCAACAACTGAGCAGCCAAGAGCGCCGACAACCACCCGCTACCCACTATACTACACGCAAATCACTGCAATGGAGAACGGAAACATCAGCCAGGGCGAGGGCAAGGACCCCTCCAGCTTCCTCAGCGACATCATCGGCAACCCCGTCACCGTGAAGCTCAACTCGGGCGTCGTCTACAAGGGTGAGTGAGCCCAAGTTCTCTGCTGCATCGAGGGTTGAAACGGAATGAGAAGTCCGGCCGTGTTTGATGAGCCCCCGCTGACGTGGTGCCATCGCAGGTGAACTGCAGTCCGTCGATGGCTACATGAACATCGCGCTGGAGAAGACGGAGGAGTACGTCAACGGCGCCAAGAGGCGGTCGTACGGTGACGCGTTCGTGAGAGGAAACAACGGTGAGCCGACAATGCCCCTGGTTTATGTGTATCTGTGTGCTGACATGTCTCGTAGTCATGTACATCTCTGCAGACTCTTAGGGGACGGCGAATGGAAATGTCGACCATGGATCGAGAAAAGGGACTCGGGCTCGGGACAAAGACGTCCTCGAACATTATGCTCGAAAGGCGTTCTATCTACAAAAGATCTATGAAACTCAAACAAAATATACCCTCAATTCCACCAAATGCCCGCATGCTGTCACCCTTGACGAAGGTAAACACCCAAAACGATACCATCTGCTCATTCCCTCGCCTACAGCCTCGAAGTCCACGCGAAGTACGTAACCCCGTGCAGCGCAACCTCCCCCTTGTCGTTCCTCTCCACACTCTCCCCCGCCAAAATCGCATCAAACCGCTCCTTGAACGCCCTCGCCGCGTCCCCCTTCAGCACGGCGACTTGGCTCAGCGTCCGCAGCCGGTTCCACACGGCCTCGGGCGTCAGCCAGACCGTGAAGGGCACCTTCTCCTCGCCGACGGGCACCGAGAACAGGGGCATCTTGCGGCCGCCCTCGAACACGACGTCCTTGACGGCGCGCAGAGGGTTTGAGTCGAGCTGGTTGTCGAACACGTCCTTCCAGACGAAGTCACGGAAGCGCGGTTGGCCGTCGGAGCCGAGGCTGAAGACGAGCTCGTTGAGGGCGTTTTCCCAGGGCGTGCTGGCCTTCCAGTGTTGTGGCTTGTTGTCTTGTTCGCGGCAGTCGTGTCAGGTGAGTGTTGCGGCCTGCCGGTGTGCAGGGTTGGGGGATGGGGACGGAGACTTACAGTCCTCAATGTTCCAGATCAGACCCAGCACGGCAGTCGGCTTCAGGACGCGGTGGATCTCTTGCAGAGACTCTGGCGTCGGAAACCTATGTTCCAGTGTGAGCCATGTTCGATTGCATCTTTATCACAGCATCAAACTCACCAGTGGAATGCCTGTTCAGAAGGACAGGTAAGTCAGCATCGCTCCCAACGTAATCCGGCCACCATCTCCATCACATGTCTCTCCCGCTCCCGAATCAACCTCCCCAAAAAAGGAACCCTCAAAGGCCAGTAGGACAAAAGCTCACCTGCGCAACAACAGCACCATCGCCCCACTCCTCCCCCAACGGCAACTTCGACGCAAAGCCGTCCTTCACCTCGACCCCGGGCAGCTCCTTCCTCTCCAGCTCCGCGCGCATACCCTCGTGCGGCTCGACGGCCACGACCTCAAACCCCTCGTGCCGCGCCGCCAGCACCTCCGTCATCTTGCCCGTCCCCGCCGCGAGGTCCAGGATCCGCGCGTGCGGAACGTCGGCGAGGCGCAGGTGGGAGAGGAACTTCTGGGTGGCCTCGGGCGTGTACGAGGGCCGGTAGGCGTCGTAGGTGGCGGCGTCGGCGAAGCCCTTTGTCGCGCCCTGGTGGAGGATCGTGGGGGACATGGCTGCTGTGTGGTATGTTTTCTTTTCTATGTGTTCTTGCTGTAGGTTGTGGAATGTAGCCGGGTGCAATGTACAATACCGCCCGCCTGTTTAGCTTGCGTGTTCGGGAATGGGCTCCGCCGGCGTGGGCAAGGTAGACCCGAGATGATGTGATTGAGCGATATTATGTACGAACAAGAGGAGAGACCCCCAAGAGCAAATCGTAGTGGTTGTTTATGGCAGCCAAGTCCCTCCTTCTTCCTCCCGCACGTCCATGTCTAATATGTGGGGCAGATACGATGCGGGGAGTTGGGAGGTGGCGGGGTTTCGAGTCGCATAACCGGCGCCGGTGCCGATGTCGCGGACGGACGCCGAATGCCGGAGCGCAAAGGTGGGAACCGAGCACCACTAGCGAATGACGTTTGTGCCCCCCCTCCTTACCATCGGTTACCCTCCGGATGCTTTTGCCTGCTTCCAAATGTCCAAGATCATGCGGAAATAATTTGGCATCCGATGATTATAATTCTGGTTATTTATTCTTTCTATATGAATGCTATTGTGTGTGTGTGTGTGTTCAAGGATAGTTGTTCCCTCTCCTGACATGCATGGGAGGGTCGACGAGAGACCTCGCATGTCTCGTCATCCATTCTTTTTAAATGCCTAAACGCCTTCGTGGCGTCATCCTTGCAAGGCCACGAGAAAGAGACAAATGCCGTTATCCCTTTCCTTCCTGCTGCCACCATCGCGGCAGTCTTGCTAATGATACAGTATGTGTGATATTAACCTCCAACGTGTGAGAAACTCGCGGGGAAAACAGATGAATAATCGCTTTCCTATCCAATGCTACTTCCACCTTGCTCTCGTTCCCGTCGAAAGCCTCGTTGACTTGGCGCCAACACCAACCACCCCTAATTGTGGTGACTACTGCTGCTTCCGCTGGTACCGCTGCTGCCGTCACTAGGGTAGCGCTGGCTGGAAATAAGCTCATCGGCCGCGAACTTCACGTGAGGAGCCTGCTGAGAGGGCGGGAGAGCTTGGTCAGCGCTCGGAGTGTTGACCGGCGACCGGGATTGAAGAGGGGTCGCAAAGGGGTCGGAGAACTCGCCAGAACCGGGCGAGACCTGAGAAATGGTAGAATGTCCTTTGCCATCTTTGGAAGGCGGGAGGTTGCCGCTATAAGCACGAACACCGTTGCCGGTCATGGGCTGCGGGTTGCTTCCTCTGACGTTGCGGACATTGTTCAGGTGACGGTTGACGGGGGACGCGCGGATGGGCACTCGGACGTCGATGCCGTTGTACGAAGAGCGGTCGACAGGACTAACAGGGCTCCCAGCCTCGTCTGAGGCCTCGGAGGTCGCGTTGCCGCCTCGGGGTTGGTATGTGTTGTGGGCAGGGGAGTTCTGGGGCTTGCCCTCGAGCTGGCTCAAGGCGTCGGCTCTGCTCGTTACAGGATTATGGGCAGACTTAGGGCGATATGTCTGAGGACCGATGCCACCGCGAGACGACGTCGGAGAACCAAAGGGGTCGGAGATTGTAGAGGCAGGCGAGATAGGACCCTGCGCGACATACTTGCCCTTGCCCTTGGCTGAGTTGGGAGGTGAGTCGGTGGCCGGCGTGTTGGGGCGAGAGATCCAGATACCGTCGACCTCGATACCAGACTGGATGGCTCGGACGCCGAAAGGGATATCAGATTGCTTTCGTGGCGGTGGCGGCAGGCCGGTTGATTCGAGCTCTGCAACATGTGCTCTCTTCTCGGCGTCAATGACCTCAAGCTTCGCGATGTACCGATTCGTCCACCATAGCTTCATGAAGCCGATAATGAAGACGAGGCCGATGGCGCAGGCCAGGACCTATGCGACGAGTGTTGGTCACGTTGATGTATATTTGATCAATTCAACTTACGAAAGTCATCTGCTGCCACAGCTCCCAGTCGACGAAGACTCTACCCATCTTGAAATAGGAGTGAGTGTTGATGGGGGGAGGGAAGGCAAAACAGCGTGGTGTTGATTGCCGAACGAACGTGCTCAGAGTCCGAGTAGGCAGGTGAGACGCGTGCGTGCTATCAGATGAAAAGGTGAGGTGAGTTTAGGTGGAGCACAGCTCTCTTCTTGAACTTGGGAAACAGGCGAACGGAAAGCCTTTTGTCGACTGAAATGGGTCCTTGTTCTGAGGCGTGTTACGTCTTATTGTTCTGCAATCGGACTGGTTCGGTGTCGTCTTGTTCGAATGCGGCGAGGAGCAGTTGGGACGAACGGTGTCAGTGGCGAGATATCAGGGCGGCCCAAAAGGTTGAATTCAACACAGAATAAACCGTCGCACCTGTTACGGATGAGACGAGGTTGAGTTCGTTTGCTGTTCTACCGCAGTTCAGTGCGGAAATATCAATGTTGGTCGAAAGGTGATGCAAAGACGTCGAAAAGTCTGCGAGAAGAAGGCCTCGACTTCGTCGATTGTCAGGTACACAGGACGCGAATAGAAGTTAACAGGTATCAGGAGGGGCAATGGTGAATATAAGAGGCGACAAAGGGCTCTTGTCGGTGAAGGAAACGAAAACGCGTATGGTATGCAGGACCCTGGTTCCAGTGGTAGGACGGATGCTGGCAGGTTTTGTATGAAACAGGGCACACACGGATAGCAACAGCAAACATCACACACTTCACTTCAACCGTCCCATACACTATGGGCGAGCTCATCGGAGCCCCAGGCATGGACCTCGATGAGCCGCGGGACTAGGACTAGACCGACAAGAGTGGGAGCCGGCGTCCGTCTCGGGCAGAGAGTGTCAGTGGCTGGACGTTCTCCATTGCCCAAGTGGAGATGGGGGGACGATGGAGTGTGTGGACGACGACAGCGCCGACCGAGGACGTGCGAGAGTTAGTACAACCATGTCCGTCGACGACCACCCAAAAGGGGATTACATGTCGGGTGTGGTGGGAACGAGCTCGTGATGTTTCCCGAGCACTGCTCCCGCACTCATCATGCCCGCTGCAGGGAATCAGTCTGGGCCATGCCTGCTTTTCCACCCAGACCCCCATGTCGTGGGTCGCGGCACGCTACTAGACCTGTTTGCGTTTGGTCGACGGCGGTTTGGGTAGGCTCCCACTCAGTCAACAGTCTTCCTCGAGCATTGTCGCCATGTCAAAATGCTTGGATTCGGCCGGGCACACTGGGTGACTGGCACGGAAAGACCTGGTGCTGCAACGATGGGAAGTGCTAATCCGTGGCTTGACGCCACCGTGAAAAGAGAGTTGCGGGGGATTGGCGATGGACACAGTAGACGACGGAAGTGGTCTCTTTGGCCGTTTGCGGAATGCAAGGTACGGCGCGGGTTGCCTTAGCTCTGCCCACTTAGCGCCGAAGGATTGGGCGGAAAGCAAGCCACACCTGATTTCCAGACCGAGACGGTAGTTTGGACAAGCTGTTGTCTCGCTCTCGTTGTCATCCAGCTCTGCTGTGTCCTTCTGCATGTTTGCGGCAGCAGTCAAGCCACAATCTGCCACGTTCTCGTGCTGTTGGGTGTGGTTCGTTACCTTTCCAGAATCTCGGTGTCGTATCTTATCGACGTAAACATAACCTCCAGCATTCCAAGGCTGGCGCACGTCTTCTGGGTTGACTCAATTCGATTTCTTGGACGTCTGCTGTGCTGCGTTCTGTCGATACAACACTTTCGAACCATTGTTTCCGGCTTTCGTCCGATGCGGATAGCGGGAGAACGACGCAGGAACGAATTCAATGCGATGCACAGCCTCGGGGTTCTGCTGGCCGCTTCGGTCGCGCTGCCCCTGGAGATCTCGTTTCCATGCTGATCATTCGTCTTTGCCATCGCCTACTGTGCGATGCTGTATGCGAGAGCGTATGTGCTTTGCTTCACACAGCATCGCATCGCGGGTGGGGCCAAGGCGACATCGACCTGAAAACGACCAGCGGCCTTGGCAAGCAGAGGGAACCGTGGGATCGAGTGCGACTCGGGCGGCGAAAGGGTCTGTTTGAGCTTCAGCCTCCTTGTGACAGACGTTAACACTGTGCTGCAAACCTTGACCGTCCGATCTGCTCGGACGCTCAAATGCTGATCATTTCATGTGCTTCTTTTCTTAGGTGACCTGGCGAGGATGGCGTCGGCCTAGTGCACCGCAACGAAGCCTAACTCTAAGGGCTGGCGGGAACAGACAGCGACCCGTTGGGTCCCGCGATGAGGCATCATGGTTAAATGCTACTAGAGGTAAGTTGTGTAGACGCTTGGTGTCAATGCGGTTGCTGGGCGCGGCCTTGCTTGTCCTTCTCACAGACATTCAAGATTACGTGCGTCTCAGCAGCATGTAAGTCGTATGGCGTATCCCGGCGCGTGAACACTCTTCCTACCTCGTTTGCAGAGAAATGCCATTGCCAGACTGACAAATTGACGGATGCTGAGGCGGGGAAGCTGCCAAGTCCTTGTGACTATATCGCCAGGCGGATTGAGTTGACGACAACGCAAATGCCCATCATGACTAACAGACTTGCAGCATTAACCCAGCAGCATGGTTGAGGTTTTTTGATATGTAACCCTTCGATTGAAATTCCAGTCGCCACGCGCCTGTTGGTCGTGGATATCGGTACCTTGGCGGTGCCAAGACAACAAGGCCAGCTTGAGTGAGACGATACATGATCCGTCTGCAACCTGTGTAACTATACGCGAGCTTGCGCATACGCCCCGAACATGCCCTGCCAACTCATAGACATCAGATCAAGCCCGACGGTTCCTAGATTTTAGTGATATTTTGTGGAGCCGACGACTTCCTTTGTCCATGCGCATCAATCAATACGGTAGGACTGAGCTGCGGTTTCGACACGGGCCAAGTTGACGTAGGAACCTTGACTAGACACAACTCGACAGAGGGGGAAACTGTCAGAGCGTTCGCCAATGATGATGAAGTTGGCAGTGATGGCAAAGTTATAGAAACAATGCTGAAGACAAAGGCGCTGCGCAGGCTCCGGGCCGGCGGCCAAAGCTATTCCGAGTGAAGCGCGACGGTGGCATCTGGACAACAGAGGTGATATCTGCGGATATTCTAGCGATCGCCTCGAGACAAAGAAGATTCCCGAGGTAGGCGTGGTATATCTGACCTGATCTGGCGTCGGTGATAAACTTCATGATAGCAGTAGCAGTTCTGGGCTGACGGTGGCCACGACGTGAGTACGACGGGTCGGTTTACCTGTTTGGATCTTGGGCTTCGAGTGCTCGTCGCAGCGCACTATTGACCTTTATTCCGTAATCATAGAATCAAGCAAAAACAGTGCTCTCGGTGGGCGTCTGGCATCGCCGATGTCCAGAACCGTGCGGGGTTCCCCGCCGTTGGCTGTTTTGTCGACAGGTGCGCGTCTCGCAACGACTTGGTGTGCCCACATTCCCGGATACCAACCAGACTGCAACCACCACACACAGCAGCTTTCGACGATGGCCCGACCCGGCGCGAATGTCTTCAATGTTTCCCAGATTGAACGCTCACTCATCTTGACCATCGTCTCAACGAGGTCACCTTCCACTCGGGTTTCTTGAGAGTCGCGATACATGTCGATCAAGTTCGACCCTCTGTATTCTATCGCCCTCCGAGCCGATGCATCCCACGATGTGTCAATAACTCGACAAGCAACGTTGGCCGACAATTGACCAAAACGCATCACGTGCGCTTGCACCACTCACAAATCGGACGGCAGGCTTCGCCGGAAGCATTCGTCTGGAGGGAGGTCAAGGTAAGCGAATGGGGATAGCAGACAGGCTAGGCGTTCCCGGTCACGGCGACGACCGAGCCCGTTCTCTGCCCGAAAAGTCGATGATCCGTCTTGATGGCACCTGGCCTGGGCGAAGCGTCATGTATCGGGCAGACAGACGCGTCCTGCGCATTCCGCTCCGATGCGGTCAATCAGGGACAGCTGGACGGCATGATGCAGGTCCGCGGAGGGAGGTAGCAGGACAAGGGAAAATCGGCACGCCGATCATTGGGAAGTCCTCTGACGCCGTGGTGCCGAGACATCCGGGGAGCACCGTCCAAATGCCCCAGTTGGCTGGTATTCGTACCGTATGCCGAAGCCTGCGTGTGGTAGGTCGGTACCGTGTTAGTAAACGAGGATTGACGGAGCGCGGGTGGTTCTTGGGGGTCCGAGGTCGACACTTGTGACCGATCAGAGGCTGCTCAATCCTGCCCAGATTTGCAAGAAGTCTCGGCCTACTTAACGACGCGCATTCTGAGTGGTGGGCCCATTTAACCGCTGTAACCACGAAGGAGCGCAAGGATAATCAGGGCAGAAAATGGCAGGCTGCGGCGGGGCATGGCGCTGGAGTTTGGGCCGGACAAGGCGTATGACGGCAAGTGCCACCCCATCTTGTCAGAGTTTCCAGAAGAGAGGGCCACCCTGCCAGCTTGTCGACAGGCGGAGAGCCCAAGCCTGCCGTCCACGACAGAACGAATGACGAGGTACCTGGCGCTTGGCTGCAATCAAGGCGGCGTCGCAAGTACCGGTGCACGGCAATCCAGGGAAAGCTTGGATTCATCATCTGGTGGCGGCTGAAGGACTTGAACGGCACGGGCAGGGAACCATGGGACAAACACATGTCATCGACCAAGGCCCCCTGTCCTACAAAAGCTTCCCAGCCGGTTCGGTGTGGCCGGTCGTCGACTGAGTTTGATGTTTGATCGTGATCCAGGCGTGTTTCCCCGTCGGTGGTTCGTTCCAAGTTTCCCGGATTCCCGAATCCCCGCCCCGTCGCGGTGCTGTGTAGAGCCATCGAAACTCAATTCTCGTCGGAATCATCTGTTGCTCTCCCTGTAGTTTGGCCCCCACCGATGGGCATGGCCGCGCAGCGTCCGCGAAGCCGCTTCTGCCATGTTGGGTGTGACGTTGGGCCCTGGTGGTGATCGGCGAAATCGATGATGGGGAACATCTGCACCTTACACACTCCTCCACGGCTAAGGGACCTCGGGCCAAATCAGGTCCCCTGAACCTCAAGTTCCCTTCCGGCCCTCGAGATGATGGCAAGGTCCGGTCCGGAATGCCATCCTCAGCGCAAGCCGGGCCCTCACCTCACCACCCCATGATCCAATAGCTGCAGCTGCAAGAGGGTCATTCGTCACTTCCAAGTCTGATGCGCCCCCCTTGCGTCTAGTCCCTGAGGGGCAGTAGCGCGTATCCTTCCATATTGCTGTGGATGCGTAGGCAAATAAGGAACGCTGGCACATGGGAGGGAAAGAATTGTGGCCGTGGTGTTGGCGCGGGGCGGGAAGGGGAAGACATGGCAGAGACAAGGGGAGGGAAGGGAAGTGCAAGCACAGCCCAAAACCTGCAGATTCCCGCCCGACGACATTGCCTCGAACATCCTTTCGCTGACATCTTCTGCCGTCTCCTGCGAACCAGCTCCTCTCACGTCCCTCTTACGTCCTCAACTTACAACAGCGGCACCCACGTTCCCCATTCTCCGTCTCCATCAGTACCCTGCGCCTCAAGTATCCTCCTGCGCCCATCTGTTGTTGCCCAGACTCCAGACCCAATCCAATCAGGCGTCGCGCATCCAAGCCACCATCTTACGGTTAAACCAAGACCGGACCCTGGCACACTGGGACGATTCAACAGCACCGGAGCGAGATCAGCAAACCTCGACCCGATTAACAAGACGGTTAAGATTGCCATATAGTTCATCGCCATCCCGCCCACCCTACCCCTCCGCCTTCCGGGTCCACCGATCGATTTCTTTGTGTCAAACGGTCCAAGCATCAACCTCGAAACTCGACCACAACCCCAAAACGATACCGGTCAATTTTTTTCTCTGCGTCCCCTACCGACATCGCATTCTCGTCTGGCCTCGACCCTTGGTACTGTCGCCTGATATTGAACATTGCGCCTCGAAATAAAGACAACCCGACGATCCCGCTTTCCCACCACCCTCCGTCATGCCTATTCGCAACCCTTTTACCCGCCGTCCGGGCCCTGCTATTCTCTCTCCAGCTGGGGACGAGAACCTGCGACCGGACGACCAGAACCCGTCGCATCCCGGATTCGAGAAGCAGGACACCGTTGGTTCCAAGGCCTCGTCGTCGCTAAGCCTAAAGAGCTCCAAGAGCCAGGACAACGGCGAATACAAAATGAGTGGTAGGCGCTTCTGCTCAAACGCCCCCACGCATCACCTCACCACACAAATCAAATGGTGCGCATCATGAGACCAATTGACTGATTATTTGTCTGCGATATAGTCGTGAACGACAGCGGGGTCTACCTGCCGGTGTGTACCCTCCCAACCACCTTCACGGTCCCCGAGACATTACTAACGCATGTGCGCAGCCATCCCCAACTGAAGAAAAGGGCCTGTGGCCGCGCAAGTACCTCGGCTCCGGTCGCAACTCAACAGACACTCGCAACGACAGCGGTGAAATCGAACACTTCTCTATTTCCAGAGAGTCTTTCGACTCGTACAGGCGATCATTCGTATGTTGAATTTCATTCCGCTCGGGTTTGGCGCCACCACTGACGTATATGCGCTTCAGGATATCACAGCACGGTCCCCCATCCCCCAAAGCGACTTCCCAGCACGCCAAAGTCTTGATTCAGCCCGTTACCCCCGACTACCTCGCTCCGCGATTGACAGGCGAGCCGACCGCGACTTGCCTACCGCCGACGAAGGCTTTGAGGACGTGGGCTTGGACGACCAGAAGCACCATCAACACCAACCCAGTCGCATGCGCGGCTTGTTTTCGCGCTTCGGCGACTCGGACCACAAGGAGCCGAGCGCCAACTCGCCTAACTCAAGCGTCACGCGCTTCCTGTCGGGCGCAGGAAGAAAGCGCGGCCAGAGCGGGCAAGGTTCAGAGTTGGGCACCATCGAGCGACCCAAATCGGCAGCGTCCGTCGAGACTACTGAGGTCCACTGATGGTGCTGCTGGCTTTGTTCTCATTCTGTGTTTCAACCAGCCGATGCGAGCCCTCGACGGCATGGGATTTGGCGTTACTGGCTGGGGCATGTCTCTACATACGGGACACATTCGCTATGACATGGTTAGAACTAGGGTCAACCGTTCAGGCTCGCTGGGCTGAGCCGTATTATGCATATACAGGTGGCTGCAAGTAGGCCTGAAGGGCAGAGCTTTGAGACCGAGCGTCAAGAAACAAAGCTCTTTAATGATAATGATTACAGTTTCGACATCACCCGGCTGCTATGCGTTGGCGAGTGCCCGTTTGGGCATGTGACAGCTGCAGATGAAGAGAGGATAAGTCACGTCTTGGCCTTGGGAAGTGATTGGAATCCAAGGAGTTAAGATCCGACTACCGGAGGTCTGGCGGAGACACTCGTGGCGGCATGTTCCAATCGTCGGGTCGGTCACTGACGTGACACCGAAAAGATTGCGAGCCACCATGCACTCATCGCACCAGGACCCATCTTCGGGGTTTGCTTACGACCCCACCTTCGGATACGTAATGGAGGGGCAGAGGGGGTCTTCCCGCCGGCCCGCCGCTATCATCGCCATCCATGCCGGACTTCGGTGACTCTTCTTTTTTTTCCCTTGGCTTTTCCTTTTTGGATTAATACCCTTGGGACCCCTACTGTGACTGTCGCTCCCTGAACGTACATAGATCTCTGCCCCATCCAGCCGGTGAAACATCACATCTGGCTGTAACACAACACTCACTTCTTCCACCATCTGAGAAAAAGCCTAAAGAGGAAATAAAAGAAGTCCCCTCCCCCCGGCTACGTTCCTACGCAATGGCTGGAGACATCCCCGCGAACGGCACCCCGGCCTCCTCCGGGACTGGGGCCGCCGCCGCCGGCTCGGACCCGTCGGACGGCGTCAGCAGGCTGTCGCTCGCCACGCGCACCGTTCACGCCGACGACGGCATCAGCGCCCACCGCGCCATCGCGCCGGCCATGCACGTCTCCACGACGTTCAAGTACAACCGCAACCCGGACGAGCTGCGGTCAGGGGAGAATGTGGACGTGAGTCTCCCTTTTTTTTGCTCCTGCTTCACTCGCTTTACACCTTGTACTCTGCGCCTCATGTTGCTATCGTGAGGGAACCGCTGAGTGAAGGAGAGCCGAGGCCCCGGCAACCCAGATGCTGACCCCCCCTTGACAGCCCTCGGCCCCGGGCGACTCGCACATCTACTCGCGCTACTCGACCCCGAACACGACCCGCTTCGAGGCCATCCTCACCTCGGTCCTCGGCGGGCCCTCGCTGACCTACTCCTCGGGTCTGTCGGCCTTCCACGCCATGCTCGTCCACCTGAACCCGAAGCGCGTCGCCATCGGCGGCGGCTACCACGGCTGCCACGGCGTCATCAAGATCCTGACCAAGCTCAACGGGCTGAAGCAGCTCGAGCTCGACGAGGCGTCGCTGGAGCAGCTCGAGGCCGGCGACGTGCTGCACGTCGAGACGCCGCTGAACCCGACGGGCGAGGCGCGGAACCTGGCGTACTTCAAGGAGGTGGCGGAGCGCAAGGGGGCGTACCTCACGGTGGACGCGACCTTTGCGCCGCCGCCGCTGCAGGACCCGTTCCAGCTCGGCGCGGACGTGGTGATGCACTCCGGGACCAAGTACTTTGGCGGGCACTCGGACATGCTGTGCGGCGTGCTGGCCGTCCACCCGAAGCACGCGGACAGGTGGGTGCAGAGCCTGATCCTGGAGCGGTGCTTCATCGGCGGCGTGATGGGGAGCATGGAGGGCTGGCTGGGCGTGCGGTCGATGCGGACGCTGGAGCTGCGCGTGGCGAGGCAGTCCCGCTCGGCGACGGAGCTCGTCCGCTGGCTCGACGGGGAGATCCGGCGGGACCCGGCGGGCGTCGTGGGCGGCGTCGTCGACAGGGTCGTGCACGCGAGCCTGCAGACGGAGGACCTGGCGGACGGCAAGGGGTGGCTGGCGAAGCAGATGCCGGGCGGCTTCGGCCCCGTGTTTGCGATCCTGCTGAGGGACGCCGAGGACGCCAAGAGGCTGCCGAGCAAGATGGGGCTGTTCCACCACGCGACCTCGCTGGGCGGCGTCGAGAGCCTGATCGAGTGGCGCGCGATGAGCGACAGCGGGTGCGACAAGAGGCTGTTGAGGGTCAGCGTTGGCGTCGAGGGGTGGGAGGACCTGAGGGATGATTTGGTGCAGGGTTTCAGGGCGCTGGCGGAGGAAAAGAAGACGAGGGTCTGAGGGGCTGCCTGTCTGCTCGGTGACATGATGTCTTTGGGTTTCTCAGGGGTGGCTTCGGAGTGGGGGTGTTGGAGGTTGATACACACAAAACACTTGCGATTCTTGTTCTTCTGGCTTTGGAAGCAGCCGACATGGGCATTCGGCCTGCCTTGGCCGTAAATAGCCTACTTGGTTGCGAGGTGATAAATCAGGGTCATGCCTGTCCCAAGTCATGCAAGCATAGCGAGAGCCCCTTTGTTTTCTTCGAGCTGACGAGAGCCCCTTCCTTGAATGTTGGGGAAATTAGTCTGTTGTTCACTGTGTCGTGATCGATGTCTGCTTTCAACAAAGGGGCAGAGTTCAAGTCAACCTAAAGTTCAATTGAAGCAAGCACAGCTCAGCCGACGTCGATCGCCGCACGGGGGTATCTGTCCAACGCCTCTCCACCTTCCCAACTCTTTGCAAAGCCTGTGTCTCCTCTCCTCTCACAACAAGATGTCCAAAGAGCCGTCTTCGTTGAGGCAGCCCGCCAGCTTGTAGCGGGATGATTCGAGTCTGTGGAGGTAGGTCAGTTGGTGCATTCTTGCGGGTGAGAGTGAGCGCGTACGTGAACTGGATGGACCCCGTGACCATGCAACGACATGCGTCGCAGTAGGTCCTCATCGTCCCCCGCCCCTCCTCGCCTGCCGCCTCCTCCAAAACTATGGCAGCAGCCTCAAAGGCTGCCACAGAGGTGGCCAGCTCAGCGAGGAGGGCATCCACGGCCTGCTGGGGGGACTTGCCCTCGTGCTTCATGAGGATGGGGATGGCGTTCACAACACTCTCGCTGTCTTCTTTGGGCTATTCATGTCTATCAGTACGGAGAATAAGAGAACGAAGAAGAGGGAAGGAGGGGTACTTACGATTTCCTTACGGAGGGAAAGGATGTCGTTTGTGCTATGAAGTGTGAATTGTTCAGCCGCCGTACTGCTCAGCAGAAAAATGGGTATGCTTACATCCAAATAGCTTTGCTCGTCTCAGACCATATGGTTTGCACTTGTCCCATATATCTGATGTGCTCTGGGATACTATCCGATAGACCGAACCTAATACACTTATTAGTTAAGTCTAAAGATCCCATGGCCCCGGATGACTGACTCGACGAGAGCGCACAGGGTCCAGACCGCAGCCGTGCCATGGCGAAGCTCTGAATACGACTCAATGCCAGGCAAAGCGCCCTGAAGTCGCATCGTCTGTTCTTCGTGGCAGCTGTTTATGTAGCGCCGCATCTGGTTCATGAAGATATGCCTCTGTTCTGTTGATGGGTCAGCTGCGTCTCCAGTATTCAGGGATATCGAGCCTCACCATGGGAGTAGGCCCTTTTCAGCTCGCCTCCAATCAAGGTTAGCTCGTAATTTGCTTGATCAAGCTCGATATCTGAGTCGGCCTTGCTCTCAAGGCCGAGGACATGCTGGAGCACGTTGACGGTGTTGTCGCGATGTGCCTTGGCTCGGAGGAGGTCGTTGCTCAAATCGCCGGTTCCCTGCTGATCGATGGCGTCGTCCCAGCAGAACAACCAGATGATATAGAGCGTCAGGGTCCGAACTTGTTCCCATCCGGGATGAGGGTAGTACCTGCGGAGATTGAATCAGTGGTTCTTGGAAAAACAGGGGAAGGAACACCGCTTACAGGCTGACGAAGCGGGCATAATTAGCCTTGCGGTACTTCTCTCGAAGGTTGGACGGCTTGATGAGACTAGTTGTACAGGATGGAGTCAGTCAAAATTCTTCAGTCTCTTTAAGCACACATTTTGTCGGACTTGCCGTTCAAGGGCGTCATCAACGACAGGGACGAGACGCTCGTAATGGACATTGGCCTTGACCGGCCATCCCTTGAAGATGTCGTAGAGGTTCGGGACGTGGATTGTTTCTCCCTTCAGGGTCTCGATGATGACCCGAGATTCCTGGACGTTTGAGCTTAACGTGTCGACAGTCGCGTCTGCTGTGTTTTCTTTATGCGGGTTGGTTCGTTCAGGGAGGCCAGGGTAACGGAGCCGTTGGTCGACGCACATATTGGCGAGGGGGTGTTCGTCCAGACTCGGGCCATGCAAACAACGAGATGGGCTGAGAGTAAAGTTCCCTCTGGTTTTTCCCAGTCTGAGAAGTAGATGAGACGGCGGAAAACCCAAGTCTCGGGTGGAAACTGTGGATGTGGTCGGTAGAGCCCTCAGACGAGCGAGGACCGTCTGATGAGGGAGGGGGGACTGCATGGGGGCGGCAGAGTCACAGTGTGAGAAATGAACAAAGAAATAGATGGGATGAAATATGACGAGGGATCCTCGGAGAGAGGATAGAAAGGAAAAAGAGGGCTTTCGGGCCCCTTATATCCCACTTCCCCTCCGTTCTTTCTAATCAAGCCCCGAAGACCCCTGTGGCCCGGAGGTACAACGCCCTGGTCCGTTAGTATGAACTTGGTGATGAGATCCAACAAAGTTGACCGGGATGGAGGGTTTCATAGGGCTGCAGTTTGAGTCTCTCAGTACAACACCCGAGCCTTTGTTTTTAGTTCTCCGCTTCCAATTGTTATCATTGTCGTTGTACATCATGTAACCATCATGTCATTTTCCTTTGATCTTGGGAGCACCAGCCTCTCATTTCAGGACGTATTGTTGGCTTTGCATAGATATGTTAGGCCCTTGGTGTCTATCGTTATCGACGCGAAGGTCAGTACCGCCTGCTCTTTCCTTGTGAACTACGGACTTATCTGACCAGCCAACCGCAATGTCGAGGATGAGAACCGATATTGTTCTTCTCGACCCAGAACGTGGTTGCGACTAAAGTGTCTGACACATTCAGAAAGCTATTCGGCCTACCTCGTCGTGTCTTTCCCAGCAGCTAAAAATACTGCCGCTGATGTGTGGTAAGCGTCCCGAGGGTACGGTTTCAGGGGCGTAGACATTGGACTCGCTACACAACGGACAAGAGCACCGTTTTGATCCAATAAGGCTCTAAGGCTATCTTGGCTAGCGTTGGTGAAGCTGGCACTGGGGACCGCGTGTGGTGTTCCTCGGGTGCGATGAGATGTGGGCTCTGCAGAATCTTGTACTGGTCAACCGATAGATCGGGTTCTGGCGGTTCATATGTGGACTACCACGCACACCATTGTTTCTGTCACATAGATACAGACGAGACGAGACGTATAAACTCCATTATTCCGTGGACGAGCGGCTGACTGCGTGAGAAAATGCTGGTACTTCGACGGCCCTTTTGGGGCATGTATTGGAATTCAAAGTCCGTAGAACACATGTGGCGCTTTCATTTCCGATTCCCTCACGGATACCAGCATGGAACCAATAACTCCTATCGTACAAAGATCCGCCTTGCCTACACCGTAGTCAATACTATGCATACACCTCAATCTGAATCGTGTATCACCCATCTCAGCCCTTCTCGAGGGTCTCGCTTGCTGAGGCCACAGTCTTGTAGGCTATCTTCTTTGTGTCGCCTCGCCAAAACAGCAGAAAGGAGGCCATGCCTCATCGGTCCACGAAGCCGCGATTTCGCGGCCCTCGATTATGCAGCAACCCGGGGCATTGTGTATAATGAGTCTAGGCTACGCAGGTAAGGTCTTTGCCCTGCTCATGCTGCCGCAAGCAGCACGGATTTGAACCGCGTACATCCCGGGCGCATTGCCACGCATATGACGCTCGCATTTCAGCGTTTCGATGCTACAGTCGAGACCAGCTCTGGCAGCAGATACGCACACCCTTACATGGCTCTCATGGATGCCATCGCAATCGAAGTGGGAAGTGCGTGGAGGTGCAAGTGTAGTACAGTATTTTGCCATGTCTCCATGTAATGAATGACGAACGTTTGATTGGCCGGAGACTCATCTGTCCGTGTCGACTTCCTTCAGCAGCTCCGTCAAGCTCATGATCCTGTAGCCGCGTCGTTTGAGTTCTGGAATGACCTTCCGCAGCATGGGAACGGTCCAGCTCCTCCGGTCGTGGCAGATGATGATGGCACCCGGACGGGCCATGCTCAATATGTGATTGGCGTTCATCCGCCAAGAGCTGATCTGGGCGTCGTGCGGGTACACGCTGCCCAGAACCATTCTGTATCCCATCTTGTCGACCAGTCGCCGCATCTTGTCGTTGAAGAAGCCCGAGCCTGGCCGGAAGTAGTTGGCCACCATGGGTTTGTCCTGGTACTCGTATGCGACCTTGATCTTCCGGTAAACCTCGAATATCTCCGACTCCAATTGCCCGTCGGGTAGGGATCGCGAGGCTTCGTCGTGCATGGCATGGTTCCCCAGCTCGCTGCCAGATTCAATGATCGCATCCATGTCTTCTTCGCGGCCATTCATCTGCGATCCGATGAGAAAGAAGGTGGCGTGGGCGTCATTCTCCTTGAGCACTTTCAGGATCTCGGAGGTGTGCTGGGATGGTGCATCGTCGATCGTCAGGCCGATAATATTCTTTTCCGTCGAGACCTGCCAGAGGACATCAGGCCATCGTCGCGCAAAGTAGTTGATGAGAGACGCCGGCGGTTTGTAGATGATGTAGAAGGGCACCACCAGAAGGACGGCCAGGGCGAGGAGGGCCAGCAGGGTGGCCATTCGGTTCCTCCGTACGCGCCGACGCAGCTTGTTGGGGAATCTGAGGAGCGATATTCGTGCCATTGGCCGTCCATTCACCTTCGTGTTTGTCGAGGGAAGAAGGGGAAGGGCGGCATCGTCGAGCTCGTCGAGTGGTGGTGAAACGGAACGAAACGAAGTTGAGCTCGGCGCACAGCTCCTCTCAACGCAGCTGCAGGGGTCGTCGCGTTCCAGAGCTTATCCAACTGGTGCCCGTGGCTTGCTGAGGCCGTTAACGCCGATGGAGGAGGCATGGGCCAGGGAGACCAATGAGCAATCACCAGCCGCAGGAGTCTTTCCCCCTCCGATTCGACCCACAATTAGCCTCCTCCGATCCTCCGCTCTATTCACATAACCACTTGCCGAGGCCTCGATGCCGTCTAATCCAACTTCCAGACAGGCACACCGGAACCAAAGTCCCTTTCTGCCAACCATCGCAGGACATTTCCAGAACTCAATTGGATTCTTTTCCAAAAGGGTGCCATAGTGGGAGTTTGCTCACTGACAAGTTGACGTGCCTATTTTGAACACCAATCAACCCTGAAGCGATGAAGTGGATTAAATGTCGTCAAGCTGCGACTTGAGGCCATCCAATGATGATGCTTTGTGAATCATCCTTTGGTCCGACATGCCACTTCACCTCGGTGAACATTATGATCGTAATGAGTCTCACCATGATTTATCCGTGTCCGACACCTCGGCAAGCACCGGCGCCTAATAAGCCTTCACCAATTCAACAGGAAATACTTAGCTACAGACTTTGCTTTACTTGCCAATATTGTCGATGGAGCAGCTCTCATGCAGTGCTGGTAGCTACTACTCATGTCCTGCCTCGCGATTAGCACACCCCTCCAGCCCAGGAGGCATCATTACAACCTTTTCTCGGCGTAGTAGCCGCTTCTGAATGGGGTTTTGTGTGTTTAGAAGTACTCCATTGTTCCCGCCCCAATGGCGACGGCTGCCAGCACATCATAGTCGTAGGGCAACACCAAACCCGACACCAAGTTGGAAAAGGGCTTACATTTCCAACATCCTATGGATTCCTCGCCGTACCTTATCCCGCCGGCCGGGATCGCATTCAGCTTGGAACGACCCCGCAAGATCGAGAAGAGATCCGCCAGGATACTATATGGGACTGCCATGGCTGTTGATTTCCTCGTAGGGCACATCTAGGCTTCCAGATATCAATGCACAAAGTTCCTCTTTGGGCGGCCGCTCTAAGATGACCTTTCCATTTACACCGTAACAACACATATCTTGCTGATTTTGTCTTGTACAAAGAAAATCGTGTCTCTGGGGATGCCAGCTCGTACTGGACAAGCTCGGAAGAGCATGAGATTCTGGGCGAAGAGGACATCGATGCCTAGCTGAACCAGCAAGACGGAAAGTCGACCAGCGCCAGCGTCATCGACACCGCCAATGGACTTGACCTCGGTTCTTCGTCGGAGGGGACCCGCTCGACGCGACCCGGCAGTCCAGAGAACAGCAGTCAGGCGTCAAATGGGAAGAGGGCACGTCAAGAGGAATCACGGCAGGCATCAGATGTGCCGAGCGCCCTCCAGGAGGTTAGGGTTTTTGCGGACATTGAAAACGCACCTCCGGCGAAGAAGCGGAAGTGGTGAGTTGTCCATACCGGTACAACGTACGCATACTTTGGCGACATATCGCCAATGAAGCTGCGGGCCGAAATCGACACCGCCCCGCGAGATCCCGAGGAATGTGGAGTAGGAGACAAGGTTGAATGACATCATTACACCCTACCAGTAATGGATTGCCATTCCTCTTTATTTGGGTTTCTCGTATCACGCTGCGCCGGTATCCGCCGAAACATGATCGCGGGCCCAGGTGCCGAGTGTCCCGCCCCGAAGTTTCCGAGTCTCGGCGAGCCGGGCGCCGTGTATGGGATCCCCGAAACACCGGGCCCAAAGTTTGATCCTCCTATTGCCGGCGATGTGGGATGTTCCATGCACAGGTCGCATGCGAGCGTGGCTCAACGGACACGGCGCATTCCTGCGGAGGCAGACCCCCGCCGCGCAGCGCGCCGTGCGGTACCGTTTGCGCGACCCGCCATGGCGGCCGGTGGGCCAGAAAATGAGATGCGATGAACGGTAGAAGAGAGTTTGCGCTGTATTTGACTTTTCTACACCACAGTTCGCACCCCGGGGTAACGTTCCGACGGTGGCAGCCAATAGACATTCCACCTTTCCGCGTTCCAGGGCCGCGCAGTCGCACCTCATCCTCGGTACGTTCATCTCCCTCGCGATGAGGAGCCGAGAGACCGCCGGCCCGGCACTGCATCATCGACGTGCACCGTAAGGCCTCTGGAGTCCCGAGGAAAGAGCCGCATCGCATTGATGAAGCACGCTTCAGAAAAGCTGGCAGAACCGATCAGGAAAAGGGGATGCGACGAGCACGGGGAATATCTTCCCATGAGAGCAAACCCCCAAAATCTCCCGTCTCCTCAAAGCAAAACCGACAACGGGTCGGACCCCGGCCTCCGATCAAACAGCCGCCCTGCCCGGGGGGCCATCCCGCCCTCGCGGGGATCGGCAGTGCCTCTCTTGCCCTGCTGGAGGCATTGTCCATGCGTGGGCAAGGTACCCCGGAAGGAGATCAAACAAATCACGGGGTGGGGACGCGGAGGACCGCCATCACCGACTTGGCTTCCGTTTTTGATCACCGCCCCAACACCCAACCGTTTGCGGCCTGGGTGATGTAGAATTTGGGTTTCCGTGGCTGGGGAGGGGTTATCCCTTCGATTCGAGTTGCTGCGCATCGTGACGAGTGGCAAGCAACCTACATAGGACAAGAAGGCCAGGTGGAAAAGCGATAGTGGGAAGCGCCGCCGCTCCTCCAATCCCCCCAGCCGAACAGAAAGCCCCCACTTTCTCATGTAGATGAATTCGGCTGTGATGACGTCCCTTTCCTTTTCCGATTCGGATTTCGCAGTGCAGGGCAGTTGTCACGGCTACGTCCTCGCAACTAGCCATTGTTCCTTTTCTCTCCCCCCCCGGAGTACCAAAGCGCAGGAACACATGTCTCGCTCATGATGGTTCCATGTCGCGCTGCCTCGGAGACGACGACCACATGACGGGCATCTCTCTCCCTCCGACATCATCTCGACCGAGGAAACAGAAACACCCATGCCTTGGTGAAGATGCCCGCGTGGCGAGAGAACCGAGAAGGACGACGTGCTACAGAGCCAATCACCGAGGAAAGCCACTCGACCCGAGATACCCGTCACATGGGGTCGATGTCGCAGTCGTCAATCGGCAGATGGCCTCTCCCCATCCCGGGCTGCATCCGCCATGCACACCAAACGGGAGGTATCCCTCCGCTCCCACCCACGCCTGCCTGTCGTCTCCATTGCCTCTTCACCTCCCATCACCTTTCCAACCCCCTCACCCGCGATCGAAAAGGCAATGGCCTACTTGGTGACGATGGTCACTGGCGTGGTATCGCTCTAGGCACAAGCGAGCCCCTCCATCAGCTGGCACGAATAGCTGGGTACAAGCAGAAGACAGTGTGGGTTGGAAAAGCGAGCCACAAAACTCGCGAACCCCCCCGTGTTTCCGCATCGCCGACGATCCTTGCGCGATCAGGACGGTAAAGCAGACGATCTGATACATCCAATCCACCGCATCGCGTCCCCCGGCCGATAGCTAACCGCAACCACCACTTCACGCAGATCCGTCCTTCGGACGGCGCCCAGCAGCAGCCTCTCCTGGCCTCGGTGGCGTCACGATCAAGATGCTTTTCCAAGCTAACTTTTCGCGTGGCTTGATTGACCGATTCCAGACAAAGAAGCAAGTTGGCGCAGTCACCGGACACTAACGACCCGGAAAGCCCTAGTCTCGGCTCAAGCCTCCGGCAGAGGCAGAGCTTCGGCGACGCTGTTTCCGATAGCTCGTCCGGCGCCGACGGACTAAACCGTTCCCAGAGCGCCTGCGAGGTTTGAGGGAGGGGAGCTCGTCCATCGATCCGCCTGAGATTTCGGGCCGTGCGTCAAGTCGACTTGGTCCTGTCTGTTCACACACCGTTTCCTCGCCAGTCTGTGGGGGCTTGCATTCGAGACTGGTGCATGTTGTTGCTCAGACAGTGTAGGTAAAAACCACGAGATAAAATAAGGTAGAGCGCACGGGTTGGGCTTGTGCAAAGGCGAACTCTGTGTCAACCAACACGGACCACGTACATGAACGACATGAAAACAAAATCACAAATGGGGCTGAAAAGGAAAATCAAAACATCCAAAGGCAACCGGCAGTTTTTATCAATAGCAATATTGTTAGGTGCCTCCGTACTAGGCACGGGAGGGGGAATATCTTTCCACGTCATTCAAAGGTATATACACAGAAACGCCAATTGTCCCGTAAAGTAATCGGGCATAGAGCTCCCTAAACAGAGCGATGCTCCCCCTTCGCACGAAATGTTCCCGTGCAGTCCAGGTCAGGTTCTCCTCCGAGCCAGTAAAAGTCTCATTTTTCATCATCTCCCCTAAAGAAAGGCCGAGGTCGTAGGTCCGGTTGAAATTTTTGCTTCTTCCAATTATGTACAAAGAAGAGTCTCACACAAGGCGCACCGAGCAGGCGGCGCAGGTGCATCAGATCCATGCGGCAGCCACTGAGCGTTGGGGTGCGTGGCTGTCGGTGAAGAAGCTGGAAAAGATGCTTTGGACCTCGGACAGGTAGTCGTCTGCGGCGAACTTGCAGAGTCCCTCGGCCTTGAGAGCGCGCTCCTCCTCGTACATCACATCGTCCTTGATGCCAAACTCCTCGGCGATTTCCGTGACCTGGGCCAGTTCGCGGCCGAAGGGATGCGACTCGGCGGGCTTCTCTTGTCTCGACTGCTGGTGCTGGAATGCAGGCGTGGGCATCGGCGGTACCGGAGTCTTGAGCGCGGGGGCGACCGAGTGGTGAGACATTGTAGAGGCCGCGCTGGAGCCAGACGACGCCCTCGAGGAGAATGTCATGCTGGCCTTGGAGGAAACAGTCTTGTCCGAGGCTTTGGACATTTGCGACAGGGAGCGCTGGCGGGCGACGGCGTCATATGAAGCCTGCTTCGTGTGCGAGGGGGCGCGCTTAGGGATGGTGGGAATGGCGGGGATCTCGGGGATCGTGGAAGGGTTGGTGGCTGAACCCGGGGCGACAAAATAGCAGGACAGGTGGTTCGGCTCCTTGGACAGTTCCTGAGGCGCAACGTCGGGGCTGGTCGGAGGAGAAGACGCGGCCGACTTGGCGCTCTCCGAATCCTCCTCTGATGACTTCCTCGACGAGTTGCTGGACGCATCGGTTCCAGTCCGGGACCGAATATCGGGGGCGTTGTACGAGAGCATGTTGGTAGTGTGGACGAGCTCCATGGGTGCAGAGATCTTGTGCCTGATGACGGGCTGGCCCTTAGTAGTCTTGCTTCGCTGCAGAACGTTGCTGCGCTCCTTCCCCCTCGCAGCGTCGGAAAGGTCGATGCTGTTCTTGACCCGACGGGTGGTGAAGGCTCGTGAGAGAGACGACATGTTGGCGTTTGACGAGATCCTCAAGCTAGGTTCCGACTTGATAAGTGTCCGATGTGAGCGAAGGCTGGGTTTTGTTGAAGGGATAAGTAGGCAAGCTTGAGTCGAGTTGTGGAACGCAAGCGCCGGTGTGCAGTGACGGACAGCGCAAGAGCGGCAGATGATGGTGATAACAGTGCTAGAGGCTGTACTTAAGATTGGACCCGTGACCGTTACTGGCAGGTGAGGTGGACCTTGTGCTGCAAGGTAGTTGCAGTCAAGCGGGCAGCAGGGAAGTGATGCCGAAAAGGTGAAATGAGGGGCGGTCAGTCAGAGTATCTGCCGAGAGTGATTTGGTGGTCGAGCGTTGAGGGTGTCCTCGTGCGTTGGTCTGTCCTCGGTGGTGTTGAGATGAAACGAGATGAGTGATTAGATGACGACGTGACGGATTATCCTGCGCGAAGTGCTTTGTGTTGCTATGTGTGAGACACTATAGGTTAAGGAGTCCAGTCCTGGGGGTAGTTTGTAGGTATGCAGTGGTTCGGCGTCAATCCGGATGAGAGCGTCGTCGTGTGAGTTGCAAAGGAAGGTGAGTTCTTGTGACTCGGTCGGTGGTCGGTTGAGTCGATGAAAGGACTGTGAGTGATGTAGACCAACACGCGTTGATCCAAGTTTTGGTTTGTATGTAATGACGGACGGTTCAAAGCAGTAATAGCCAGCCGGGAAGGAACGTTCAACGTGTCGCGCGGTATGTTCAAGAGAGAGGGTTTAGTAGGAGGAGTAGTGAGATATCTGCGGTGTGGGTTTTCTGCTGTAAAGTTCGAGCCCGCGACAGAATAGTTCAGTATCTCGAGGTTCTCGGTAGAGAGGCTGAGATGCTGAGACCGCAAAGAATAAAAAGATGCACCAGAGGGAGCAATGATGAGTTGGTGGAATAGAAAGAAAAGGGAAGGGATGGGTCCTTATTCCGATATTGGGACTGGAAAGGGTTGAAGAGAGGGAAGGGGAAAGAGGGCGCGTAGAGCAGGGCGTGCGGGAGGGACGCAGAGTAATAATACTCGTCGGTAATGGTTGAACAGCAGCAGTAGTACAGAGTACAATCGCTACGTACTACGTATAGTAGCGCAGGACCACCTACCTCATTGCAGGTGCGAGGCGAGGCGATCTGCTCCTAGCTCTTGCTCCTGCTCTTTCTCCTTGCACCTTCCTTGCCTTGGGCCTGGCCTGCCTGCCTGGCTCCTGGCCCCAAAAAAACGAATGAATGGGCCCCCTCGGGGTCCTGGTACTTTCGGGACCTGGGGCATGTCGCTCTTTGATTGCCCTATCGCCCATTCTGGTTGGCTCTCGACGCTTTCCCTCGCGGGGACTGGAGCCAACGACCGGAGCCTGCCACTTGAGAGAAGCTGCCCTGGCGCCATCCTTGCCGTCTTTCCTTTTCGCCCCCCCTGTCGACGGTGGGGCCTGGGCGAGCCTGAAAAGGAAAAGCTTCCTTGGTCCTCACAGTGTGTTCGCACGACACTTTCGGTCCCACCTTTTTAACGCTACGACCCAAAGAAGACAGCCCCTGCACCAATGACAGATGCTGTTCGTCACGAACCCCTGGTCCCTTCTCTCTTTTTGCCCACGTCTTTTCCACGCTGCATCAACTTTTTCTGCCCTTCCCTGCCCGCCGTCAGTCACCCTTCTTCTTTGAGTGCGTGTGGCCGTCCCCTCCACTAATTTCCCCCTTGCCAGTCAACCAGTCAGTTTCTTGGGGCAGTCCACGGCCATCCCTCCATCCATTTGGGACGAGATAGTGTACAACCATGCGTCTGCCGGGCTCGCAGCGTGACACCGCACGACTCGAACCGTGGGATGTCACTTGGGTTGATGCCAACCGCGAGCCCAAACCACCGTCCAGCCGCCACCCAAGGGCGGAGCGGATACCATGATCTGCCTCCTGGAGGGGAAGGGGGAAAAAAGGGAAGAAAAAAGGCCGACATCGTCAGACCAGCACGGCCAGCCGAGACCAGTCCAGCGCGTCATTCCCTCCCTTTTGACAGCTCAACACCACCGTTATCGTTGTGCCCGTCCCCTGGATTGGATCCTCCTCCAGGGCACACCTTCATAGATTGACATACTATGTAGTCAGGGCACTCTTCACACCAGATACAGTAACCTTTGCGTCCGCATATGTACCTCACGGGGCATACAGTACGTGTGTTGGGCTGCGACCGCCATGTCTTCCCCGCTGTGTTGCCGTGGATGGAGCACGGCAGCAGTGCGTGCAGCGAACTCCTGGCCGGCACGCAAAAATAAAGCAAAACTCGGCCAAAAGCAAAGAGCCCTTCTTCAAGGAATCTGGCGTGGCTGGCAGGCCGTTCTGTTGTTGCTCATGCCTGAGTCTCCCACCGACGCCGCCATCAGGGCAGCATCCCGAGAGGGGGAAAAGCCCTCTTCACAGTCGGTGATCCACCGGCATCTCGACCAACTCATGGGCCCCGAAGGTCCCGACCCGTCCACATCCTGGAAGAAGAGTGTGTGATTCTAGATGGCCGAGCCGTGGCGTGTCGTCAACTTGCCAGGTTTCTCCGGGAAAATCTCTCATCCCTGTATGGATACAGTGTGATGTGATCCGCCACGGACGGAGAAAAGAAGGGCTGGACGATGGTGAACTTGTGGGTTTCTTCCGTGTTGGACCAGTGACTGGAGTAGACGCCTCCAAGATTCAGGAAGAGCGTCGAGTAAAAAGCCCAGCCGCTGAGAAAGGCCTTGCCGCCGCTGGTTCGCGCTACTTCCAGAGGGCAGCTTGAGTCTTGACCAGACGGATGCAGAGGCGCCATTGGCTGCGTGTTCCACCCGCCATCCTCGCCCGTTGGCAGACACCCCTGAAGTTTCACTGTTTCATCCTGCGCCATCCCACCCCAGTGGTGCCGCTTGCCTTGCGTGCCTGCGCAAGCGGCACAAGGATCCACGTCGACGCTCAACGATTTTACTCGTTCACCACCTCCACAGCGCTACGTTTCCCTTGCGCATCTTCCAGGGGAATCGCCCAGTGGTGGTGTGGGAACTGGGCGATCCGGAACCGAGTTTTGGTTTTTTTTCTCTTGTTTGCCCGTTTCTTGCAGCTTGCACGAGGCCCAGAGCCTGGATGCTCGCGGAAGCCCCAAGCAACCGAGACTCATTCAGTGATAGGATGCTTATCATCACATGTTCTGCCGTAACTCGGACCCGTTCGGCGCTTGAGCAGTATCAACGGAAAAATCACACGCGAGAACAGACTGCGGTCGCCATTGAGCAGTGTTCAGGCTTGGTTCTTATCCCCCATCTGATGTTGACCCACCTCCTTCTCCGCGATGTGTGTGCGCATGAATCTGTCAGGTTGCTGCCGTTCCCCCTTCCACCACATGTCAATCCTTGATTAGCAAGACTCTTTGACTCGCTGCAGGCAGTTCTTCATCACGACAGCAACCGCACGTTCGACAACGTTGGCGGCCCGCGCAGTCATGGTTTCACTTGTCTTTAACCAGCTCACGTACATCGGTCTCTGACGAACGGTTCCTCACCAATCGTTTTCCCGGTTTGAGTCCATTGTTTGACCGTCTTGGCTACCCGTCTCTATGAAACTGATGCGGTCTATGCTTATTGCTGTTTTGACGACGGCATTTCACTTCAGACGGTTTGAGGCTAATCCCCACGACTCGAAAGCTGCTCTCCAACACGGCACCCTCTTGTCCGTCCTACCCCTCCGCCCCTCGACGGCGCCGTCCCAGGATCGCCGCCATCATTCTGATGCTTGGGGCCTACCGCCGTCTGGGGCTGGCGCCGGGGAGATACTCGGCCTGCTGTTTCAATTCGTCTGGCCCAGCCCGCGGGGGATTCTCCTGATGATCTTCGATCAGAGGGGCTTGCAGGCTCTACCTGGCAACGCATGTGGAGGATCCACACGATTGGGCTTCTTCGCACTTAGTCCTCATCCTCATCCATCGAGTCAGCGCCATCCTTCTCGCCCTCCTCGCCCTCGTCCTCGCTGGAGCTGCTGTCGTCATCCAGAACGCCAACGAGGCGGTCCTCCTCGACACCTTCCGGCTTCTGCGGGACACGCTCAGCGAATGCGTGTCGGACACCGGCGTTGGTGCTAGTGTCCCAAACGTGCATGGTTCCACGGCTGCCGGCAACGGCGAGTCTAAATGCGACCTCGGGATCGGGCGCGAACTGCGTCGAGAAGACCTTGCCGACGTCCAAGTTGCGGGAAATGACCATGGACGGGCCGCTGGCCTGGATGTTCCACAGCTTGACCGTCTTGTCGGTTGATCCGGTGGCCATGAAGCCGGGCACGACAGGGTTGATGTCGAAGGAGGAGACGGACTCGTCGTGCGCCTGCAGCGTCCACACAGCCTTGGTCGCCTCGGGGGTTGCCGGCGCATTACGAACGTCGTGGAAGTGAATGATTCCGTTCTCCGTGGAGACGTAGAAGTAGTTGGGGTCGTGGGGGTCCCACCGGATGTTCTCGACGTCGCTCTCAACACCCCATCTGGGCGCCTTGGCCTCGGGGGCCCTCATGTCGGCGGCGACGACCGTTCTGTCGTAGCTGCCACTCAACAGCACGGTGGACTCGACAGAGTGCCACGCGAGAGAGCACACCTTGTCCGTGTGGTAGGAGTACGACTTGGCGCACTTGGCCGTGTGCAGGTCCCAAAGCTTAACCGTCTTGTCAGCCGAGGCAGACGCCAGGAGGTTCCTGTGTTTCCTGTTGGCGGCGAGGGCGAGGACGGCGTCGACGTGGTACTCGTCGTTGGCCTTCTTGGCCTTCTTGGCCTTCTTCTTCTTCTTCTTCTTGTCCTCGGCGCCCTCGCCGGCCTGGCCCAGGATGGCGTTGGGGTACAGGCTGTCGATGGTGTCGAGGTCCCAGACCTCAATGTCCGGGTCCATGGTGCCGATGGCGACGAAGTTGGCCGTCGAGTCCTTGTCGACGCCGGCCTTTTGCACGGGGATGTCGAGCCACTCGACGCAGAGGGGTATCGCGGGGAGCATGATGTCGTGGTGGACGTAGAGGTTGTCGGCCGAGTCCTCGTAGACGTAGACCTCGAGGTGGGCCATCTCGTCCTCGACCTTTGCGGCGAGCAGGAGGTTGTCGGTCGCGAGGATCTGCAGGTCCTCGCGGTCCTCGTCTTCGTCGTCGTCCGGCCCACCGTTGCCGTGCAGCGTGATGTACGGGTCGTCCTTGTTCGATTCGTAGTAGGCCAACGACTTGATGTTGCCGAACATGGCCATGCCCTCGCCCTGGCCGACCTTTTCCTCGTCGTCCTCGTCGCTGTCGTCGTAGTGCTCCAGGTCGTACTCCTTCAGGTCCTCGTCGTCAATGTTCACACTGTTCACGAGGCGGTCAGCAAGTCATGTCTTCCAAACTGCGCGCGCCCAATGCGCCTTCGTAGAGACCGGGTTTGACCAACTTTTCCGCCTTCGACCCCTTTGCGCCCGCCGCATCGTCGTTGGTCTTGGCCGCAACGCCGTCTTCCGCATCCTGCGCCTCCTTCAGATCCTCCTCGGCGTCGTCCAGCTGCAGCTTGGCAAGCTCAGCTATGCGCTCGTACTCGCTCTCGTCGAATGTGTATTTCGAGGGGAAGGGCGCCGCGAAGCCTCGGGGCACCCAGGTGGATGTGGTGATCATAGACATCTTGAAGGTCGTTTTAAGGGTATGTCGCTGGTGATCGGATGTGTTTAACGCAGATGCGCAGAAGGGTTTGGACCTCGCAAGTATCCAAGAGAAAGAGAGAGAGGGTGTATGTAATCGGCAAAAACAAATGCCAAAACTTTTTGGAGGGTCGGATCCGGTACAGGGAATCTTCTCCAGTTGCACCCACCGACAGTGTGTGTGAAGCGCGCGATGAAAAAAAAAATATTTGAAGGTGGGGTTTATCTTATCTCGTTATCGATAAACAGCCGGTGTGACGACCTTCGCGAAGTGCGGTCCACCATAATCATCTCAAAGGGGAATCACGCTCCCAAACTTCATCGAAATACCTAGCAATAATCCTCTCTGAGAATGACTGAAAACTCCGCTTTCTTGTGAATTTCCTGGAGTATATGCTGTATTGGTAGCATTTCTCAGAGGCGCCCTACCGAAGCTGAAGCCCACTGTTATTGCATTAACCGAACAGGCAGTGACGTCTTTTAGGGGTATATGCATCTGGGCCACCGGCTCCACTCCAGTGCTCCGAGTGACCGCCCCAGTTCTCAAGCTTTGTTTACTTGCTTTGCCTCAATCGCTTTACATGCATTTCTGGATCGACATCGTAACTTGCCTTGGTCTCAGCCAACACACGCAAAATCGACGGCACACGCGTGGATCACGGCAATCTCAACGCGGACTTTCAACCGAAGGGTAGAGGGAGCCCAGGCGACACCTTGCGCGACCGCAAGTCCACCGACAATATGTACGATAACCGAGATGGATCAGGCCCCAGCTTCAAGCGCCGGAGGATAGATGGAGGGAGATTCCAGGACTCGGGCCGCTCGACACCACGCGACTCCCGCACCGCCGAAACGCCAGCTCGTGACGTTCCTGAGCCGACCGACGAAGACTCGAAAGCGCTGGATCGCGACTGGTACATGGGTGACGAATTCGGTGGGCACACGTTCGGTGACGACTCGCACAACCCCTTCGCGGCGTATTCGTCATGGGAGGCCGAGAAGCAAGAAGCTGTCAAGGCGGAAAAGATGTCGAGCCGGTTCGACGCGCGGAAGGAGCAGCGGCAAAGGGAGAACGATGCGTGGGAGACGAATCGGATGCTGGTCTCTGGTGTGGCGCAGAGGAGGGACATGGGCGCCGATTTCGACGACGAGGAGGCTACCCGAGTTCATCTTCTGGTGCACGACTTGAGGCCGCCTTTTCTCGACGGACGAACCATCTTCACAAAACAGTTGGAGCCTGTCCCGGCCGTGCGCGACTACCAGAGCGACATGGCCGTATTCAGTCGGAAAGGCAGCAAAGTGGTGAAGGAGGCGCGCCAGCAGCGGGAACGTCAACGGCAAGCACAAGAGGCCACAAACATTGCCGGTACAGCTTTGGGAAACCTGATGGGCGTAAAGGAGGACGACGGGGACAGCGCGCTGCCTGTCGCTTCGGAGAACGACGCGAAGAAGAAAGGCGGAGATGAACCAGTAGAAAACGGCAACAGCAACAAGTTCAGCGACCATATGAAGAAGGACGAAGGTGGCGGTAGCGACTTCAGTCGAAGCAAGACGCTACGCGAGCAGAGGCAGTATCTGCCTGCATTTGCGGTCCGCGAGGACTTGATGCGCGTCATCCGGGAGAACCAGGTCATCATCGTCGTCGGTGAGACGGGATCCGGCAAGACGACCCAGCTGACGCAGTTCCTCTACGAGGACGGGTTTGGAAAGTCGGGCATGATCGGGTGTACACAACCGAGACGTGTGGCTGCAATGAGTGTCGCCAAGCGTGTCGCGGAGGAGATGGAGGTGAAGCTCGGCAGCACGGTGGGCTATGCGATCCGTTTCGAAGATTGCACCAGCAAGGACACCGTCATCAAGTACATGACTGACGGTGTCCTGCTGCGAGAGTCTCTCAACGAGCCTGATCTCGACAGGTACTCGTGCGTCATCATGGATGAGGCGCACGAGCGCGCCCTGAACACAGATATCCTAATGGGATTGTTCAAGAAGATCCTGCAGAGACGGCGGGATCTGAAGCTCATTGTCACGTCCGCGACCATGAACGCGAAGCGGTTTTCGGACTTTTACGGTGGAGCTCCTGAGTTCGTCATCCCAGGCCGAACCTTCCCAGTCGACGTTATGTTCCACAGGTCGCCGGTCGAGGATTACGTCGACCAGGCAGTTCAGCAGGTTCTGGCCATTCACGTATCCATGGACCAGGGCGATATTCTTGTCTTCATGACGGGGCAAGAAGATATCGAGGTCACCTGCGAGCTGATTCAAAAGCGACTCGACGCGCTCAACGACCCTCCAAAACTGAGCATCCTGCCGATTTACAGTCAGATGCCTGCAGATTTGCAATCCAAGATTTTCGACAGAGCAGCGCCGGGCGTGCGCAAGTGCATCGTTGCTACGAACATCGCGGAGACGAGTTTGACCGTCGACGGTATCAAGTATGTGGTGGACGCCGGATACAGCAAGATGAAGGTGTACAACCCGAAGATGGGAATGGACACCCTTCAGATTACCCCCATCTCGCAGGCAAACGCGTCGCAGCGATCAGGACGTGCCGGCAGAACGGGCCCTGGCAAAGCCTTCCGTCTGTTTACCGAGAAGGCGTTCAAGGAGGAGCTGTACATGCAGACGATTCCGGAGATCCAGCGGACGAATCTGAGCAACACTGTACTAATGCTCAAGTCCTTGGGCGTCAAGGACTTACTGGACTTTGACTTCATGGACCCGCCGCCGCAGGACACCATCACAACGTCCATGTTCGACCTGTGGGCGTTGGGTGCTCTGGACAACCTGGGCGAGTTGACCCCGCTTGGCCGAAAGATGAGCGCGTTCCCTATGGACCCGTCGCTCTCCAAGCTTCTCATCACGGCCGAAGAATACGGCTGTAGCGAGGAGATGATCACTATCGTGTCCATGTTGTCCGTTCCCAACGTCTTTTACAGGCCCAAGGAACGCCAGGAAGAGGCAGATGCCCAGCGCGAAAAGTTCTGGGTGCATGAGTCGGACCACCTGACGTATCTGCAGGTGTACTCGGCGTGGAAGTCGAACGGATGCTCGGACGGCTGGTGCATCAAGCACTTTCTCCACCCCAAGTCGCTACGCCGTGCCAAGGAGATTCGCGACCAGCTGCTCGACATCATGAAGATGCAGAAGATGGAGATGCTCAGCTGCGGCATGGACTGGGACATCATCCGCAAGTGCATCTGCAGCGGCTACTACCACCAGGCGGCCAAGTACAAGGGCTCGGGCGAGTACATCAACCTGCGCACCAACCTCGGCGTGCAGCTGCACCCGACGTCGGCGCTGTACGCGGGCCACCCGCCCGACTACGTCGTCTACCACGAGCTCATTCTGACGTCGAAGGTGTACGTCTCGACCGTCACGGCGGTGGACCCGCACTGGCTGGCTGATTTGGGTGGCGTGTTTTACTCGGTCAAGGAGAAGGGGTACTCGGTGCGGGACAAGCGCATCACCGAGACGGAGTTTAACCGCAAGATGGAGATCGAGGCGAAGATGGCCGAGGACAAGAAGAGGGAGGAGGATAGGCTGGAGGCCGAGAAGGAGAGGTCCGCGAAGAAGAAGACCGGCACAGTGGTCGCGGCGGGCGGGAAGAAGATTGTCACGCATGGGGCTGTGAGGAAGCCTGTCATTAAGCGAAGGGGTAGAGGCGTTTAGTGGGTATGTTGGATAGCAAAACGGTCTAATGAAGGGAGGTCTACTCCAATATTCCTGTGGGATTCTCGCGATTCGGGATCGTACGGGATTCATGTGCTGGAACAGGTCTGATGGCATGCGTCGTTTTCCTTCCAAAGGCTACGATACCCTTTCGTTCCTATAGAAGAGACCCTGGGGTGACAGGAGATGAGGAAGACGTGCCGTTAGCTCGGAGTGCAACCAACGAAACTCTGTCCGGAGGACGTGCCAAAGAACCGACCCTAGGCTCCGGTTTTGTACGAACATATCCGGCATGGTCACTGGCAACTTCGCTCGAGACTCCTTCCCAGATGTAGGTCGGAGCAGTGGCTGAGGGATACGACCTCACTACCTTGGGGGTTGAGATTCGGATAGTATCGACATAGCCTGGCGGTCCCTCCCGGGACCATCCTCATCGGCGCGCCATCTCTCACAAACTACTGCCATTCCGGAAGGACGTTGAATAGCCTCGAGTCGAAATTTGGCCTCAAATAAGATTGCGTCCCTGTCCCCATTGGACCGCTTCGTGGAGGTCGTTGGTTCCGGCACGTCGTGCCGGGCTTGGCGCGGGCCCAGAGGACGAGAAAACCGAGGCAACAAGCATAGCAACCCCTGTTTCCCAGATGGAGCCACAGCGAGACTCCACGTTCTCGTCCAACTTGGCAAAGCTTGTGTCCGCTTGGGTTATGCCAGAGCCGTGCCCGGCATGGGTCACATCGTTACTTGCTGCTGTGCCGCCGGCGAGTCGGCAGCGGCTCCGCTGCCTCGGGGATAGAAGAATCCCGAGATGCCCTCTACTCGCGGACCTCTAGCTCTATCCTCTCACCCATCGCCATTCGCGAGAGTCCAACAGGCAGCACATCATCACCGGGCCCGCTCTCCGACCCCAGCGACCCCAAGTGCGTGCAAGCCAAACCACCCAACGATGCTTCCAGGCGTGGCCTTTTACGAGGCAGTCGCCACCTTTCTCGACGCCGCGTGGTCGAAGCTCGACGACTCCCCCCGCGTGCACGACGAGATGTCCTGGATCTACTACGACAACATCCAATACATCTCCAACGCCTCCAACGTCGTCAAGATCGCATGGGCCGACGTCCAGCCGGCCTTCGAGAAGCCCGCACACACCGACACGGCAACGTACACCGGCGTCGACTGAACGAAACCCTTTCCCGGTGAGTCCATTGACGGCTTCCAGGCCCACCTGCGCATCGCGAACGACGTGCCGTTCCCAGAGTCGGTCGAGCACGGTGTGTTCACCGAGCTCGCCGCCATCACCTACAGCCTCCCGGAGTCCATGACGAAGGACGGGCTTCCCATGGCCATGGACCCTTCGTGGTATATCTGCCAGCACTACATGGTCACTACCAAGGTCGACCCCACCAAGCCCGTGGACCACGCCTGCGGGTTCCTTCCGGACGAATGCCGCGCCGATCTCGAGGCCAGCCTCGCCGAGGAATGGGGTATCCACGGCCCCGAAGGGCTCTGCGGTAGGTTCGCTCTCGAGTATGTGCCCCTGAGCTGTCAAGACTATCTCGGTTGGATCACTCAAGACGTTACGGATAAGTAGCATCCCTTTGCTTGTGCTCGTCCGTTGGAGCGTACACTTCCTCCCTGGTTTCCCCGCCTTGGCGATGACTCGGTTGACCCTTTCGTGAAGCGTACGGGTCGGATTTGCTCAAGGACGCGGATGTGGCCAGGGCAGCCGCGTTAGAGGTCTCTCAAGGCTCGTGGATGCTTGGGACGGGATACGTCGACGCCGGGAATGTCACGGCGTACTACGCTGCGTCGAATCGGACGTACATAGTCGGCACGGTCTTCGGCTACAGGTTCAGCGTGGAGGAGGAAAGGAGGCAGACGCCCAGGCTGTCTCTTGCCTGCCTTCGCCCCGAATGGGTGGAGCCGCCGCAGCCTACCGCCATAGCAGAAGCCGCGAGGGTGACGCCGCTCGTCCTCGGCTCCTCCTCTGGCCCGTGAGAGGGGGGTCCAAGAATGGCTTTCAGCGGCAGAGATCGCTGCTGGTTACCGTGTACCGGGTGCTGGGCTTCGTCCAGGGAGCCCGCTCTATTTAGAAGATTGTGAATCGTCTGGCAGTGGGCCAAATGTGACATTGAGGATGGGAGCGGTGTTGACAAGACCGCCGCCCCTTTGACGGCTGCAAGCGGAAGCTTGAATCGAATTCTCGCGTATAAATTAAAGTTTCGATTTCAACGATGGCCCTAAAGGAGACCTCAAATTGCTGCACACGCCGGACCTGCGGGAGAGTAAATACCGGTATTGCCGGGGCTTGGTGCCAGAATCGGTTGTTCCCCCCCCATTTGATCGGCCGAGCCACCTGTGAGCTCCCGGGCAGTCGCCGAAGTGCACTCCGAGCTTCGCAAGCCATTCCCGATCGTCTGGTGTGTGCGTAGTCCTCTGGAATCTGCGTGCCTCATGTCGCCCAAACTCCTAGCCGGGCAAGAATATCCACGGAAACACCCTTTCTCTCCTCGATCCTTCGACGACTCTGCGCTGACGCTGGCCGTCGCCAATTACTATTCTCCTTCTGAAGCAGGCCTGGTTCACAGCTGAAGATTGACGCACCGTACCTGGAGGCTCTTGTTCTGGCTCTTCCTCACTCCGTGAGATCGCAGCTGAATCCCGGCACGTACTCCATGAGTATGCCGGTCACCTCGAGTAACCGGTTATCGAGCCCTTCTTGAACCGCCATCCGCACCGTGCAATACGTCTTGGGTAACCTGATGCCCTTCTCCGCGCCCATCCGAGATTGCAGACGACTCACCCGTTCGTTGCAAATGGTCTCACACTCAGTCTGCCGATCGACTTCCTCTTCGAGCTTGTTCAGCTTCCTCGGGACGTCCTCGGCCTCGGACTCGTCGTCACTCCTCCAGAGGTACTCCTTGGCAGCGCCCCGGCGGACGTAGTCGACAAACTCCTCCTCGAACTCGGGTGTCCATTCACCGGTGCCCCGGCGGAGCCGCAGGCCTTGTACGCAGGGCGAGAAGCGGCGGTCGAACATCTTCAGCACCGCCTTGAAGGGGGGCCCGTTGGGCTTTATGACGGACACCTCCATGACGGTCCAGTCGGAAGGCCGGAATACCTGCGATATCACCATACGCAGGCTGCCTTCAAAAGGGGGTCGCCCGCTGACGGCCAGGGCGGTCAACATGTTGCCACGGTAGTACGGATTCCTTCACGGCGTCAGCTCATGGGGGTCTTTTCCCCTTGTCCATTCTGATGGCGCCTTACGGTGAATATGCCGTCTTGAGCCAGTCCACGATGCTTTTGAAGAAGCTGCCAACACCCCGTGCTACGCCGAGGAAGCAGCTCTTGATGTAAGCCAGAATGGCCGACATTGTGTCCCGGGCCGAGAATGCGCTTGGAGGGGTCGAAATCACCAGGTAGTCTAGGCTGCGAACGTCTCATGTGCGGTGAGGCGCGATCTGTTGACGAGCCGGGGGCGATGGGGCGCGGAGCGAGCTGAGGAAAGTCGCGATGGAAAAAAATCGCGGCGACTGGGTCTGGGCTTTTTGAGGTTGCTGCTGGGCACGCGAGACCCTGTCGGATCTGCCCGATCAGGAATCCAGCTAGAGCTCGTGTGGAGAATGGTCAAAGGCTTCGACAGGGCGCTAGCGGCGCTAGCATGTCACTGACCGAAAGCTTGCGCCGCCCTCGGTCTGCGGTGAGAGTCGGTGAGAGGCCGCAGGCAGCACGAATCGTTTACACCCTAAAGAACTGATCGGGTTTTACCGGCTATGGATATGAAGCTCTATGCAATCAATGGGGTTGCTTCACATACGCTATTTCGAGGCTCCGGCAAGGGGAAAAGGACCAGAAGTTCGAGCTCAAAATCTTGGCATCTCAGGTTTCTGGGACTTTACGGTAATGAAGGCATCCTTGCAGCTCTCCTTACTTGCCCGGCCACATGCTTCTAAACGTCCATTGGCATTAACAGAAGCAGGCAACCCCGAATATAAAGAAAGAAAGAGTAAACCAGGACTGCATGCCGCGCCCGTCCAGCCGCATGACAGCGCGGGCATCAACCTCTACGCTCATCCCGAAGGGAAACAAGACAGCGTCTTCGCAAGGCCCCATAGGTTGCTACCGGTTTACTCACACATTTACCGACTTCTGCGTTGTAGATATCCAAATTCGACTGACAACTCATGCCCATGGACTATCAAGCAGTATAGACGTAGCGTCGCACAGATCCGCCGGCAAAACATGCCGCCCCTTTCCGCACAAAGTTTGACGATGAGCGATGGGAGACTCGCTCCACACACCCGAGGTTCCATGTTTCCGAACCACAGAAACCCTTCAAGCTCGGGGTTATGGCATCTATGGGCCGATACCCGTCCCATCGATACCAGTTTTCATCCCCTGCTGAGTATCCTCTGCTGCGAAATCTGCCAGAGCTGTTGTAGCCCATTTGCACGATCGAAAGGGCCCGTTTACTCGACGAGCGTAGATTTTTATCCTTGATATGCTCACCCAATGAATGACATTGCTGCAAGTTGTCCTACGTGTGCTGTAACCCGTCTGTTTCCCAACCTCTGGGTAGCGGTGAGTTCCCTCTCCACCCAGTCCCCGTTCCGGAACGCCGCCCTCTCATAAAAAAACGCATCATCTATACACACGAACCTTTTTTCTTTATATCTTCGCCCAGACTTATGGAACGAACCATTCTACATGGCCACTGGTGGCGCGGGGCTCAGCCGAGCCACCTCGACGCCGCGAACCCCGCGACGAACCCGCCCGCAGCGATGCAGAGCCCAACCACCATCGTGAGGCTCTCGCTGACCTCACGATCGATCCAGCGCTGCCTGAAGCTGAACTTGCCGAGGCGCATGTGGAACATCTCCTCGACATCGACGTCGCCCCGCCAGTTGGGCTTCGCCCTCATCGACTCGCGCTTGGAGAATTTCCTCTCGACTCTTTTCTCAGTCTCGCCTGGTTAGTCGCCGTCAGTCACCAGCGGGAGAGAGGAGGGGCGGCGGCGACACGTTTTGAACCAGGTGGACGACTCACACGAGAGATAGGCAAATGTCCCCCTTCAGCTTGGCCTTCAGCTCCAGGTCCACGTCCAGATTCAACCCGATCTGCAGCCTCACGGGCTTTTCGTCCCTGTCGCCCCCCTGGCGCGGTATCGCCACCGTGGTCTGCTTGCTGAAGCGTCCGTTCCCATTGCCGCCGTCCGCGTTGCCGCCGTCGTTGGCGTTGTTCCGGCCTTGGTTGCCGCGGTTCCGGTTCCGTCTGCGACGCCGCCGCCCGCCCCCGCTGCCGTTCACGCTGACCCCCGAGTCGACCGCCGAGATGCCCGTGCTCGAGCCGCCGACGCTGGACGTCGAATCGTCGACTTGCAGACCCAGCTCTGCCAAGATGTCGTCTTGGTCCGGGGCGAGATCGCTCCGGCCGCCCGGGGACGGAGGGGAGGCGAGGCGGCGCCGAGAGGGCTGGGGGAAGGATGTGATGATATTTCTGGGTGCCATTTCCCCGTGGTATCGGCGGTGGTCCGGGCGTATGGGCTCGAGAAGCTCGGTTTGGTCCTCGTCGTGCTTTGCCAAGCTGGTTCTCGGAAATTTCGCTCGAGGATGGTCTAGCCGCTGTGTTTACGCCGGCTGCTTAGGGGTTCTCACGAAGCGGTAGCGTCAAGCTCCCGATGAATATGTTGCAAACAGGTAGTATAACGTTCACTCCGTCGAGTGGATGACTGTTGCAGTCTGTTTCAGAGAGAAAGAAAGGAGAGCCGTCTGGTATAGGGCAGCACGACTCCTCGAAATCCCCCAGAAGCAGGCTCACTCTGGGTTATATACCAACTTTCCAACCCCACCCCCGACTCGCCGAAACGACGGCCAGAACAGTGCGGCTCCCTTGCCCATCAAGTTTCACATACTCCTCGAGCGCCCAAGAATCGCATTCCCCTTGAAAACCAAACAATCCCAGGGACGCCGACTTACACAGACTCTCTGCGACGGGGAGTGCGTCACGTGATGGGTCGATGGTGGAGAACAGCGGGTGAGGATCTCGTACGATGCCGCCCGGCCCTGAAACCGCAATGCAACTCCGACATCGCCATCCCGGCATCAACCCAGACCGGGGTATCTCCCAGAAGGCCGCTCGTACTGTAGCAACGACACCTCTCAGCCATGTCCGTTCACCACCACCATGAGCCGCTCTCCAGCCCCGTCGCCGAGTGGCTCAGGGTCCCCGTCCGTCGAGGGAGCACTTGTCGGGGGACAAGGAGGCTCAAACACCTTGTCAATGATCGCCGACCCCCCATCGTATGTTCACCTCACGCCGGTCTCCTCCATCAAGACGGAAAGATATCCCAGAGACTACGCGGGAGGGTACACCGTCAGTTGACTATATTCCAGTCATAGTATCAATTCCATCTACCATCCTTTTTTGCCCATACCGAAAGCCATGGTATCGATGCTTCAACCCTCATTCGACAAAGTTTTCAACAACACCAAAGACACCACGTGTAGTGCGCCGCGGCCCAACCGCCAAATCCATACCAAGCCCATGGCCCCCGATCCCGGCGTATCATTCCCTCCTGTCCTCCCTCTAGACCAAACGCGTATGCTGTATTCCAGGTGGCAACCACAAAACCCCATTATGAATTCCCCTGGGAGCTTTAACAACACCCCAGGGAGGCCTAGGCCCTCGGGTCCTTCCAGACCCAAGCGCGTCCCACTCATCGTCCCAAGTTTCCCATACCCCATGCAATACTTTGGAATTCCAGAGTATGGGAGCAGATGAAGATCAGACCATGGCCCCAATCCCAATGCTAAGAAAAAAATCGCCGAAACACCGGCAATTACCCTCTCATGTGCTGAGCAGGTCCCTCACCGACATACCCCTCCCAGCACTCCTCACGGCACCAGCACCCGCACCAGCACTCGCCTCCCCAATCGTGCCCCTCCGGTCGCTGTTCAACATCAACAACGCAGCCGTCGCCTCCTGGTCCAGGTCCCTTTGCGGGGCCAACGCGGGACTCGTAAGCGCCGACCCGAGCCCGCCGCCGTGCCCGTACCCGACGTACGTCTGCGGCCCGAAGGCAGGCGACGTCGTCGTCGAGGTGCTGTAGCTGTAGTGCCGATGGTCCGTCGACACGGAGGAGTACGAGTCGTGGCGGTGCCTTGAGCTGGCGTCCTGAGGGAGCAACGCCGGTGACACGGACGGCTGCTGCGAGCGCGCGTGTTGCGTCTGCGGCAGCTGTTGCTGTTGTGCTGGCGGGAAGGTTGGCGACGGGGCTTCCGAGTCGGTCATCTCGACGTCGTCGGGGTCTTCTTGATACCTGGGGACGAACTGCGGGATGGGGCCCCACGACTCGCCGCGGCCCGCGGGGGTCTGCAAGCCGGACTCGGTGGGTGAGCGGGCCTCGGACGCGTCCCGTTGGGCCTTGAGCTTGGCGACGCAGTCTTCAAGGTATCTCACGTATTCGATTGACGCCTGTGTGTTGCCTCCGGTTAGCAGCTGACGGGCGCAGAAGAGCACAGTCGTCAACAACTCACCTGTAAGATGGCCAGCTTGTGCATCTCCCCCGTGCAGGCCGGGATCATGCCCTTCAACACAGCAAACTCCTCATTCATCTTCGACCTCCGGCGCCGCTCAATCAAGCTGTGTGCCGTCTTCCTCGCAATCTTGCGACCCGCCGCGCTCGTCGCGGAAGGCTGCTTCTTCTTGCCCTGCGCCGTCGTGGCGGTGCCGGCCGCCGCCGCACCGGCCTTTCCCGGACCCGCAGCCCCCGACTTGGCGCCAGCGGCCGCCGGGGCCTCCTCGAGTTCCTCCTGCGTCGCGCGGGGCTTCATCTGGATAATCTTGCGAGACCGCGTCGGCGGCGGGGGCAGCGCGAAGCTCTCGTTCGAAGCCGCCTTCTGGGCCGCTGACGAGCGCCGGCGGGACTTGACCGTCTCGCTGGGCTGTACAGGATAGGGCGCGGCCTTGGAGGGCAAGACGGGCTGAAACTCGGTGTTGGGGGACGTCCGCGTGTCCTTGGGGGAGATCCTTGAGGCGTCTTGGACAATGGCGGGCGGTGGCAGTTCGAAGGAGAGCTGCAGTGAGTTGAGGTCCTTGGAGCCGTCTTGGCCCTTTATGTCCGTCGAGGACGCCGGCGTGGGCGGTAACGTAGGGCGCGGCATGGTGTATGTGCGTGCGCGCGCGTGCGTACGTGCGTGCGTATGTGCGAAAGAGGGAGAAGACGACGAAGAGGTACGGACGACTCTGGGCGATGAACAGGATAGGAAAACCCCGCCGGAGAATGTGGCTAGGACACGGGAGGCCAAGCGAGGGGATTCGAGGTTCTGTGCTGGACGTCGAATTGGTTGACGTCTTGCTGCGAGGCTGTGTCGACGAACAGTCGATCCCGGGCGTCGAAGGGGGCAGCGGTCCAACACCGGTTATGGCTTGGCGGCGAATGTGCAAGCGCCCGTTCGAACGATGTTCTAGACGAGGATACAAACCCGATTCGCTGCTCTGGTCACTAGACGGGACCGACAAGGCGAGGAGCACGCGAGGAATGGGGAGGTGAGGGCATATATCCGCTGGGGTGGTGATGAAAGAGGGAGTCCCAGAGAGAGTCCCAGAGAGGGAAGGGGGATGTGAAGGAGAAGAAGTAATGGTAGGAGGAGGATGGCTAGTGTAGAGATAACGACATGGGACGTACAAAGTTGAGGCGGCGCACGACTTTGTCTGACTCTCACTCTCGCCATCCCAGGCTTGTTCATCCTTACTTGTTCGCTCTCTTGGCTTCTCATCCACCCCTTCCTCTATCTACAACCCCGGGCTGGTAACCACAATCTGTTAAGGCACTCGCCTCAGATGCCCATCAAGCTCTTAGCAGACGTCTGGCCGCCCACGCCCCCCAAATCTCTTGGCCCCCGGGGGGAGGGGGGCGTGCTTCTGCTCCGTCAACCCTGATGAAAAGAGAACGGCCTGGGGAGGGGTCGGGGGGCTTCAACGAACTAGGTTGGAGGAGAGAGGGCACGCGACTCCAAGCCAGAACAAGTGCCAAAGGAGAGACCCCGTACACAACACGCACGGCAGCGGACAGAGAAAATGCAGAAACAGCAGCGCCCTGGGGGTTGAGAACGGACGGGCAGAAGTGACACGAGCGGCCAATGAGGAGGGCGGACGCAGACTCCTGGGCGAAGAAAAGGGCAGGAGAGGCAGCATCGAGGGCTCGAGGTGGGCGGCCAATCAGAGGGGCGGATCCGAGCACATGGTGTTCCTGAATGGCAACTACGCATCCCAGCGCCAAGACCGGGCCGCAAGGTTGCCTGCCCTCTCCCCTCTGCCTCTCTGTCTCTCTCTCTCCAAAAAGGCATGGACGAGATGGCCCGGTGCTTACCTGCCATCGTGTGCGTGCGTGCTTGTCAATCCAGCACGCCGCTGCGCCATGGATCATCGCCTCCAAATTGCACCATGTCCCACGCCCTCGCGATGTGGATTCTTCTTGGTCGATTAGCCCGGGGGCGTGGCATCTTTGCACCTTACCAAGCCCTGGCTTGATGCAACTCTGCTTGAAAGCAGTGCCAAGGGACCAGAGGCACGAGACATGTGCTCGAGATCCTGTTGGCCGACTGGTCTGATGGCAACGTCCCGAAGCGTTTAGATTTCCTTGGGGGTTGTCGTAGGCCGCGTTCCGTGCGGTGTCCCCTCAGGCATGATCGTGTGCCTGTCTGTGTGTTGCTCGTGTGCTCGTGCCTGCCTGCCAAAACGTGCCTCTTGTCTGTATCTGTCATTGAACGGGATAAGGTGCTTGGGGGCTGGTTCGGAAGACGCGAGGAATCGCATGCGGAACCGATGACGACCTCGCAGCCCACGTCCCGCTCGTAGAGTGAGCACGTGGGCAAATCCGCTCCCTTCCCTCTCTCCAGGGCCAATTCCCTACACTCGCCCTTTTGCGCCCGCGATCGCGTTCCCTGACTCGGATTGGTCTCGTGTTCAGCCGGTCCATCAATGCCTCCCCAACCCGTCGACCAGCATCAACTGCCTCAGAGCCATCCGCGTGTGCGGGCAAACGCAGTCCAGAGGCCGCCCGCCGCGATACGTGTGAGGGAATTGGGAGCAGCACACAGCCGGCAAATGGCCCGCGGCAAGCTGCTTCCGAGAGGACCATGATCCGGCTTGCCTCTTTCTGACCTCGCCGTGGCTTGCGGCTTTGCTGCCTCTCCTCAACCCCCAGGGAAGCAAAAACCGGGACCAAACTCTATTTACCCGGGGGTGTTAGTCAGCGCAGCGGAGAGCTAAACACCCCCTCCTCACGGAGGGGGCGAAAAAAGGGGGGTCGCAGCAAGAAAAGGGGGGTCGCAGCCTGTCCCCACTTTGTCCTGACTTTTGTTATATTCTCACCAAAACAATCAATTATTCGGACATTTCATCGACAGATATCAACACTATCTAAACCAACCATCCCTATCCAACACAGTCAATATGCCCCGACCATGTGACAAGAATATGACTGCTGCTAAGAAGGCGGCCGAAGTGGTATTTGCTGCCCAGCAACGGGCTCAATTTGATCGGGCTGGCAAGCAGATATCTACCATATCTATCCGCGAGGTTGCCCGGCAGTATGGCGTATCTGATATGTCTATTCGCCGGCATCTTCGGACCCTTCGAGCTGGCCATAACCTTCGGGCGAGCCCGCCGGCTGCCCTTGGCCGGCCGCGCGCGCTAACCGCTGCTGAAGATGCTGCTCTTGCGGCCTTTGTTATATGGCTTGCAGAAGCTGGCTTTCCAGCCTTGCCGATACAGGTAGAGGAGACGGCCAACTATCTGCGTAACCTCCGCGCTATGCCTCCTGTATCGGAGCACTTTGTCCGTACCTGGCTTGCCGACCACCCAGAGCTTCAGAAGAAGGCTGCTATCAAGCCGGTTGAGATATACCGTAAGGGAGCAGAGCTGGACCCTGCCCCGATAGAGGACTTCTTCACGCGGTATCGGGCAACAGTCCGCGAGCATGATCTTGGCCCTTCAGAAATATGGAACGCCGATGAGTCAGGGTGCCGAATCGGCTGCCTCAGCAGCAGGATACACGTGATACTACTTCAGCGGCCGCCAAAATACAACCGCCTGCCAGAGGTTATCGATCCTGCGAATCGAGAGTCATGTACGTTAGTTGGATGTGGCAATGCTGCGGGCGACAGCATACCAGGATATCTGATCTTCAAAACGTGGCCAGTCACTGCTTGGGCAGATTATCAGATCCAAGAAGGTGTCTGCTTTGCGCATTCGGCAACTGGCTTTTCGAACCGAGAGGTTATGATGGACTATATACGGCACTTCAATACTGAATCATACGCAAGGTCAGCTAAGTATCGCCGTATAGGCCACTCACTTGGGGACTATTTTGGCGTTGACGCATACGGTTGTAACGACTATAACCTATATCTGCCTAATGGTGAGCTAAGCGGAGTACGCCAACAATACTATAACTATCAGGATACTATCGAGAAGTCAAAGCGGCCACATCGTCTGCTTCTGTTAGATGGGTTTACTGGCCACATCAGTATAGAGCTCATGGAGTATTGCATCAACTTCGACATTATCCTGGGTTTTTTTCCGCCTCATATAACGCACTTTCTTCAGCCGATGGATGTTGGGGTCTTCCAGCCATTCAAGAGTGCCCAGCAAAAGGTGCTTCGTAACCATATACGAGATGGCAACCTCACATTTACAAGGGGCGACTTTGTTGCTGCCCTTGCCGATATGACTAATACTGCCTTCACGGCTGCGAATATCATGAGAGGGTTCGAAAAATCAGGTATCTGGCCTATTAGAGACGATGTTATATTGGCCCAGTTAGTGAGGAGGATGCAGCAGAGCAAGGCTGATATACCATCCCACCTTATATGTTTTTTGCCACATGACGATCGCTTCAACAAGGCTATACTTACTGCCGACCATATAGAGGAGAAGTATGGCAGCCCATGGAGCACCCCTTCAAAAAAGGGATTCAAGGTGATCAAGGAAGTAATTAATGAGGGAGCTCTCAGCCATAAGTACCAACAAGGTCATATTAAAGACCGCAACGAGAGGCTAGCAACATGGCAACGAAGAAGCCAGGCCCGGCGAGCCGTCAAGCCAAGCCACTCATTTGTATCAAGTGTCACTTTTGATGATATAAAAGAGGCACGTGAGAAGCAAGTGACTGAGACTACACAAGCAGAGCAACGGCGGCAGCGAGCAGCAGTCAAGAGGATGGCTCGCAGCCAAGAAAAGGAGGTCCGCCAACGATATAGTGCTTCGAAGTATCAGATAGTGGATGGGCGGATGAGGCGACTAACCTTTAAACAGTGGCTGCACCATACTGGAGAAGTTAATGCCTACATTCCGTTCGATACCTCAGATCCTCGTTGGCATGACGAGCCAAAGGAAAAATTCACTATCGACGTCAACCCTACCCCTTTACCGCAGCATATACTCAATCGATTCAAGTATACAGCAAGGCCCCTTAGTCAAGGCAATGTTAACCAAGCATTGGCTGATGCTGCTGCAGAGGCAGCTGGGCTAGACTTCGATCCCGAGATATTTGCAGACATAGATGATCCTATTGACGAAGACGTCGATAAGGCTGTATCCAGCGAAGAATCAGTCGGTACAGCTGGGGATGAAGATGATGACCTTGAAATGGCATTAGTGCCATCACTGCCAGCAACACCAACGCTAGCAACAACATCACAGGCACCATCACAATATAAGTCACGATACCACGCAATCAAGGATAGTATAGATACCTGGCGAAGCAGGGGCACAATGGAGGATAACCCACTTACCCCCCCATTAACGCAGGCTAAAAAGAAACGGCAACATATAGTGGATGATAGTGCCAGTGATAGCACTATTATAGTGGCGATTTGAATTTTTAATTATCGTACAAAAAGGGAAAAAAAGGTACCGTTTTAAAGCCCTAGATTAGGGCTATTGATTCGTACTACTCTTATTATTATACGACGTTGTGGTTGTTGTGACCTTTTGAATTAAAAAGTAGAGGTTTCTGTGTATAACAGGCAAAAGTGATGCTATTCGTGATATGGGCTGCGACCCCCCTTTTGCTGCTGCGACCCCCCTTTTTTCGCCCCTTACGTGAGTAAGGGGTTTTTAGCGCAGCAGCCTGATGACTAAAACCCCTGGGTAAGAGGAGCAAAAAAGGGCGATGCTCTCCTGCTCTCCAAGAAAAACCGCCGTCTCGAATTGGACTAGCGGCCGAACCCCCTGTGGAAACGGGGAGGGGTTCCCCGTCGTACATGGACATGGGGGGCGCAGGGGCCAACACAGCTTCCAAGACGTGGAAACTCCAGCGAGAAGCTTGGTTCACGTCGATTCTCCCCCTCCGGGCCCGTTTTCAACATCAAAGTAGGCACGTGACGGTGTGATGTCGTCGGAGCTTGGGGACACGACATCCGAGATATCGCCAAGTCTTGGCAGTACACCATTCGTACCGCGCGTCCGAGTCCCGCTTCGCGAAATGTCACGACGCATCCCGATGAACAGAGGCTATTTCATGCAACCCGAACCTCTCGTTTCACCTCTCAACCCGAAAGCTAGTGGAAGGAAGACAAGAAAACCGACTGCTTCATTGTGATCGTAGTAAAATGCTCGTAAACCCCCTTTGTACCATAGTTGGGGTGTGTAGATAACCCAGATGATCCCATGCCGATGCCAAGAAATAGAAACACCGCCCCTTTTACAATTTTACAGTTCCTCACACTCTTCCCCCCCTTCATGTTTCGCCTCAAAGCCACACACAGCTCGCATCTTAGACCTCGTTGGAGGGGTACTCGACCTTGGTCGTCGCCGCGAACTCCTCCTTGATGCTCCTCACGCTCAAGAATCGGCTGAGCAGGTTCTGGCTGCCCGCCTTGTCGTTCGTCCCGCTCGCCCTGCCGCCGCCGAACGGCTGCTGCCCCACAACGGCGCCCGTGCTCTTGCAGTTGATGTAGAAGTTGCCGGCCGAGTTGCGCAGCCTGTCCTCGGCGAACCGCACCGCGGCGCGGTCCGCCGCGAAGATGGAGCCCGTGAGGCCGTACTCGCCCGTCGAGTCGACGAGGTCGCACGCCTCCGAGAAGGCCTGCACCGGGTGCGTCGTGTCGTCGTACACGTAGATGGTCAGCACGGGCCCGAAGAGCTCGGTGCTCAGCAGCTTATGGTTCTTGTTCGTCGTCTGGTAGATGGTCGGGTGCACAAAGTAGCCCTTGGACGAGTCGTACGTGCCACCCGCGATGAGCTCCAGCTCCGCGTCGTCCTTGGCCGCGTCGATGACGCCCGAAAGCTTCTTGAACGAGCCCTCGTGGATGACGGGGCCCACAAAGTTGCTGTGGTCGGCCGGGTTGCCAATCTTGAGCTTGGCGGCTTCGGCGGCCAGGCCCTCCTTGAACTTGGGCCAGATCGACTTGGGCACGTACGCCCGCGACGTCGCGCTGCACTTCTGGCCCTGGAACTCGAACGCGCCACGGATGGTCTGCTTGACGGCGTTGTCGACGTCGGCGGAGGAGTGGATCAGGTGGAAGTTCTTGCCGCCCGTCTCGCCGACGATTCGGGGGTACGACTGGTAGTGGCCCTTGGCCACGCCGTCGCCGATGGCGCCGTACAGCTTGCGGAAGATGGCGGTGCTGCCGGTGTAGTGGAGGGCGGCGAACTTCTTGTGCTCCAACACCGCCCTGGTGACCTCCTCCGGGTTGCCGGGCACGAACTGGATGACGTCGCGGGGCAGGCCGGCCTCGAGCAGGATGTTGTAGACGAGCCAGTTGGACGCGATGGCGTAGTCGCTGGGCTTCCAGACGACAACGTTGCCGAGCAGCGCCGGGGCGCCGGGGAGGTTACCGGCGATGGCGGTGAAGTTGAAGGGGCTGACGGCGTACACGAAACCCTCGAGGGCCCGGTACTCGACGCGGTTCCACACGCCGGGGCTGTGGTGCGCCGGCTGCTGGGCGTACAGCTCCTCGGCATACTTGACGTTGAAGCGCAGGAAGTCGGCCAGCTCGGCTGCGGCGTCAATCTCGGCCTGCCACGCGTTCTTGCCCTGGCCGATCATGGTGGCGGCCATGATGTCGTAGCGGTACTTGGTCGAGATGAGGTCGGCGGCCTTGAGGAAGACCGCGGCGCGGTCGGCGAAGGGGAGCGACTCCCACGAGGATTTGGCGGCGAGGGCCGAGTTGATGGCCTTCTTGACATCGGACGGCGAGGCCTGGTGGTACGTCGCCACGGTGGTTTTGTGGTCGGCCGGGTTGACTTGCTTTCCGGTGTTGCCCGTCTTGATCTAGGGGAGCCTGTCAGCTACTTCGTCGGCCGGTTGAAGGCAAGAAACAACGGCACCGACCTCCTTGCCGCCAACAACAATTGGCACCTCCAAAGGCAGCTTGCTCTGCAGGCTATCGAGCGCGGCAGTCAGTCCTTCGCGCTGAGCAGAGCCTTTCGCGTAGTGTTGCTATGATATGGTCAGCCATCTTACCCCACGCTAGCCAACTCTCAAAAGCTTCGTGCAGTGTGTGACCTACGTTGGGCTCGTTGGAGATGTTGGGGACCATGAAGGCAGCAAATGTCGCCATTCTGGTCGATGTCCTCGTCGCGGGGCTGGCCAGGCGTGTTATGAGTCGGCTGGTCGAAACGGCAGAGACGCTGCGCCCGAGAGATGTGATGCGGGCAGAGCTCCGAAGTTGGGAGTTCAAGAGCCCAGTTGCTCGTGTGGACGCCATGGTGGGGAGATGTGAGGCGGCAGAGTAACGCTTTCTAACGACGGATTGGACAGAAAGGAAAGCCTCCGAGCAAGCACGCAGGATCGGTGGGAGGTGTGAAGCGGGTGGTCGACAGTCAATGGTAATGGTCAAGTTTGGAGCAGGTGACCGTAACCTTATGAGAGAGAAATGCACGGCAACCGGCTGGCTATTAAATTTTCGTGGCGTAACGTAACAGAAAGCTCGGTGAGTCGTGAGACATGGGCCTTCGTTCCTGGATGCTAGCAAACGTCGGCACGCAAGGCGTGCTTCACAGTTGTTCGTCGGGTGGCCGCGGGTTAAGAATGCGACGGAACAGCTCGAGACGTGGACGGAGGGAGAGCTTGTGAGGGGCTGCGGGTTCGGAACGCTGGATACAGAGGGGAATGGGCCCCCGGAGACCAATGACGTCTGGGTCCTAGTATCACTCGACGGCGATAACGATGCCTCCAGCATTATCCAGCTGCCTATCGCAACCTCTCGACACTTTGCGGGGAAAGCATCGTCCAATCAAATGTGCCAATCGTGTGCTATGAACCTGGACTGGGGTCCGTAATGGCAGTGGACTCGATCGGCTCAGTGGACCCAGTAGATAAGGTCATTAGCCATCCCGATCCCGACTTTGCAGAGTCGGGATCGGAGCAGCATCCCGACATGGAGACACGACGTGTATTATTCCTCCAAACTGCGGAAATATTAGAACTATGGCATGAAAAACAAACACTCTAGGTATCTTTGCCCCGTTCTCGGGCCTGTCATTATTAGTCTCTCCTGCGGCTAAAAAAAACCCCCCCAACAGACAATGCAGAGTTCGAGCACCCAGATGCACCCGCTCTAGATATCGTACATCCATCTGTCACTAAATATGAGCTCCTTCGCCTCATGGGTATAACGTAATGCAACCGACAACACTTCGGGTCGACCTTCCGACCACCGGGATACTACCGACGGCAAAAATCCGATGCCCGGCTCGAAAGCTCACCGCGCTTTCTATTCTCCATGTCCGTTGGGGCGCTCCTGCTCAGGGAATGCCTCGACCGGCTCGGGTTGGCTTCGGTACTTGAGCTGAGGCACAGTGACGCCGTAGCCCTCGGTGATGCCTTCCCGGTTGGACTGGTCGATCTCGACACGAATGCAGATGTCCAAGCTACCGTCATTGCCGGTACCGTGTTGCTTACCGGCGGCCTTGTGCTTTGAGCCGGACTCGACCTCGCCGTTGTGCAGGAAATCATGCCCACCCTTGCCCGAGATGACAGATCGCGCATCGCCATTGACGGGTGCCGCGAGTCCATTGTTGGGCGAGTTTTCCGTCAAGATGGCGAAGTTACGACTGGGCATGGTCACGTGGTTGGAGCCTGAAGTCTTGCTCGAGTCACCTGGGTCCTTGTCGAAAAACTTGAGCAGGGTCTCGTCAGTGTCGTGGTTCAGATGATGGATTTTGTTGCGCCTGGCCAGTAAGTTCGCGATGGCTGCTGGAGGAGGCTTATTGGTGATGGCCGAAGACACCACGTTGGCCATGTAGCGGTGGTCGTTCTCTGTGGCGATGTCCAGGCGTGGGTTGGAGTAGAAGCGGCCCATAGCTGCCAAGTGCACATCACCACCCAAAATGGTGATGCGGACCGAGAACTCGGATGCAATGGCCTGAAGCCTCTCAACGAGGGCGTTGCGCTCCTTCTTGTGAGTCCTGGCCGTGTAGTGGTCGTCAAGATCGTCGAGCAGGTCGACACTGCCATCAAAGTGGTTGAAAACACCGCCGGCTAGAAACGGTCAGCAAACTGAGGAATGCAACCACGTTCACACAGGACACGTACCGAGGCCGAATCTCCGGTTCAGAAACTTCACGGGGCCCATGATCGGGCTTCTGAAGACGTTCTCGAGCCATGTCAGGCGCTGTCGACGAGTCAGCTTTCAACGCTAATTATCACGCAAGCGATATGGGCTCACAGGGTACGCGATCGGAATTCCCAGCAGGAGAATCAAGTGCTTGAATGGGCGTCCCGACTCCGCCGCCGACTTCAGCTCCTGCCTCAGGCGGCCAAAGATCAAGTCGTAGGTCTCGGGGTAGTTGATCTGATGACGCGTGCGCTACAAACCGTCAGCTTTTCCCACTCCCTCACAGGTCTCGGGCATAGGTACCTCGGTTCGAGCATCGATACCAAGGAAGGCAATTCGCGCTCCCAATCGGGCAAACATGTTGTGAGAGTGCTCAGCAACGTAGGGCTAAACTAGTTAGCTGTGGCTCCAGAGAAGATGCGCAAGAAGCACTTACACCAGGCTGCGTTCCAACAATGTAGCTGGGGTCCGACTTGGCAGGGGCAACATAGCTATCCATGAGTTGGTTGGGGTCGAGGCCTTGGCCCTCGGATGTCGTGGTGTGGTCTGGCCACGGGGTCAGTCACCAGTCTCATCTTGGTTGGACAGCGAAACTCACCCGACGTGTAGGTAGACACTGGTGGAGGCAGGTGGTGCTGGAACAGCATGTAGTACTTGTGGGCAGTTCCACCAATGCCCCTGAACACATCGCATCGCATGAACTCGTCGACATATGAACCGAACCCGTCAATGATCTGCGTCTCCAGGTCAGCTCCGCCCTCCTATCACGCAGCCGACGTGTTTCAACATACGTCGTGGTCATCCCAGATGTTGAGCTGGGGAATCTGGCCGTTGGCAGTCGCAAAAGGCTCCGTTGAGTACCTGCACTCAATGTCAGACCCTGTCGGGCGCCACCCTTGCACTCTCCACTACATCACATACCAGCGGATGTAGTTCTTCAAGTAATAGTCGTCGCAAGCCTGGCGAAGCTTCTCCGGGAACGGGAAGTGTCTGCGCTTCTTGGGGTTCGCGATCTCGGTCCATTCGCGCAGGGGCCCGTCGACTCGGATACCGTCGTTGTAGATCTGGTCACCTCCTCCGAGCCTTTGGGGGCGTCAGCTACCCAACTTCGCACAGGATCAAGACACTAGACTCACATGACATGGAATGGCCGTTCCTTGTGGTGCCTGTTGACGTCGTTCCACAGGGCAGGGCCGCTCCAGGCGTCCTCGTCGGTGCCCACGCTGAATCCGTTGCAGGAGTGGAACATGATGCGCATCGACTCGTCGATGGCGGGGACAAAGAAGTGGAAGCGGTCAGGCCGGATGGTAGCCGACTGTCGCATGTCCGGAATCAAGTACTCCCACTTCGCCTCGGTTTGGCTGAGCGGAAGAGACAGGTCAAAGGCCCAAAAGGTGTTGCGCGGGTCGGAGTAGAGACATTGGCCCTGGATCTCCGTGTCGGCGGTGCTGTTGCCGTTTGCTGCGGCGGAGCCCTCGCCGTTGACAGCGCCATCGGTACCGTTCACTCCGTTCGTCTCGGCATGAGCCTGCTGGCCGTTGACGGCGTCCGCGGGACGCAGAACCAGGTGCGGCGCGAAACTCTGCGTCTTACCACCGCCCTTGGCGACAATCAAGACACTTCCGTACCAGCGGCCCCCGTCCATCCTGCGGTAGTTGAGCAGCGGGCCGCAGATGATCTCTCTGCCGTCGGGGGCGTCCTGCTCGTTGGCGTGAGTCGGGTTCGAGCGCGGCTCCTCCGCGCCGGCAGCCTCCCCGGCAGCGATCATGATGGGCTTGAAGTTGGGAGGGGCATTGGGGTTCTCGGGCTCGACGCGGTCGCGGTTCAGGAAGCTGGCCAGGTCGTTCGTGGTTCCTCGCTCTTGGGGGTCGCGGGGTTGGGCGGTGGCATGGGCAGCGGCGGCGTGGCGCGCAAAAGCCGAGCTCTCCTGGTGACGCCATCTGTTGGAGGAGGCGTGAGGGTTGCGCTCGACATCGTCGAGGGCTTCTCCTTGGGGATGAGAAGCCATGGCTGCTACTGTCTACTGGAACTGCAGCTTGTTGTTCGCCTCTGTCGTGGGAAGAAGCAGTCAGCTTTCCGAAAAGACAACAGTCGTGCCCCCTGGGCAACGGGGGCTCCTCACAATGTCTCAGTGCAAATTGGACCGACAGGGTCTGTTTGCGCGCACCAGTCAGCTCTCGAGAGTCAGCCGGCCAGGGATTGCTGCTCTGCGATTGAACAGCTTGGAGGGGTATCAAAGGCCGGGGGGGTATCTGACGTCGCGGCGAGGGAAAAGATGCGGTAACACAGTCGAAGCTGGGGAGAAGGGAGGGAAAAGGTTGGGAAAGGGGGAAATACAGGAGGATTAAAGGAAAAGAGGGTGTCGTCGAATGCCACCGCCAATCGCACGAGAAAAAGCGTGTGTTGTGCTGGATTGGATGCCTTTGCTTGGACCGGCAGCGCAAGGTGACGCGAGCTAGGAATTGAAGTGGCAGGGATTGTCGTCAGTGGGGACAGTCCACTACGCAACCGCTGCGAGCATCGCGCGCTACTGCTGGGAACTGGGCCTGACGAAGCCGGCGCTGCCCTGCCTGTTCGCGCTGAGATGCTGCAAGGTGGACCGGGTGATCTATCCAAGTGTTAGGGGTGAACCTGGGACGGACTAGGCCCGAGGGGAGAGAGTCATCGGCCGTGGAGTTTTGCGGGACTCAGGGCCTCGGGGACTCGAAAAGGAGAGGCCATCTTGCGATTCAAGGTGGACCATTTCCATTCTTTGTTTTGCCGTTGTGGCAGCCTCTGGTTTCCTGCTGCCATCGACAAGTGGTTGGCCACCAAACAAAGCCCCATGGGCCGTGGTCGACATCTCACATCTGGAGGAGCCTCCAAACCTGGCCCTAGGCCCCCTCTCTCCATTGTCTCTCCGTCTCTCTCCACTGCCTTGGCTACGTTAGTGGCAGGCGAACCGGGCATTCATCCATTCCACCACAGTCTGTGATCCCTTGTTGCAGCAACCCGGCTGACAAGTCAGAATTGGGTCCGAGGTCTGTGTCCCATCGGATCCCATCCGTCTACACGTGTAAGTATCCGCAATACACGTATGCGCCGCCAAACCTCCTCGTGAGGTGCAGCAATAGTAAGCTTCGTCCCGACCGGATTGTTTCCCCAGCCGACAGCGTGCTGGCGTTCCATTGCCTCCGTCCCCCGCCAAGGAGGTAGCTCGAGGGAGGGCCAAGATAGCAGCGGGCAGGTGACCTGTGCAGGCCATGGCGTCGTCGAAAGGCGGGTTCTGCTCCCTTCAGCTTGCCCAGGATAGCGTCCTCGTCAGCGCTCCCGTTTGCTGGCTGTCTCGGGATGATGCGTCGAGTGGCCAGAGCTCCAACCAGCTTCTTGCTTTTGGCAAACACATCGGTTCCATCCATGCCTGCAGGCAGTTCCCGGGCAGAGAAGCACGGCCCAATGTAACCCTCGAACACTTTTTGATTTTTCTGACAGTGGGTTCCGTGCTCGGTGTGCTTGTGCTCTGTAGCCTCTTGCAAGGGTTGGCGCAAACACGCGGAGCCCTTTTCGTAGGGGCATCGAATCGAGAGAGGGAGATGAAAAACTAGCGGCATGCAAGGTATGGGAGGCCTGCGAGAGAGAAAGAAAAAAAAGAAAAGAAAAAAGTACGGGGCCAAGGAGACGCAAAGCCAAGGTGCCGCGGCAAGCTGCTGCTGGCTGGTTGTGATGGTATGGCCTGCTTTCCCGTCTGGCGCATTGTGCAATTGTCACCTACGTCAGGACTTGTGGCTCTTGGGAAATTGAAACAAGAATGCCCCCACAGGGCCAAGGCTGAGGAGACCCGCCCCGGGACCCGTTCTTGCTGTCGATCCCTGTTCCTCCGCTGCAGGTGTCGAAGCTCTCGCTCTCTTGGCCCCGGGAACCTTGGGCGGCGGACTTTTGACTTCTCGCTGTTGTTGGCTTTTTTCCTTGGTGGGGGTTTCTTTGATTTGCCCGTGCCAGCGCATGCCGCACAGTCGGATGACGGATGCCGGCGGGCATCTTGGCGTCCCGGCCCTCCCTCTCCGCGTAATACCCACTCAGTGCCGGCGTCCACATCCCGCGTTCGTGATAACGTTTTCGGCGTCGCCCGAAGCCGCGCTGTTTTCCCGTCTTCCTCGGATTGAATGGGACCATGCGGTCGTGGCACGGTGGATCTTCGTCCCACCGTCGCCGATGACACATCGCAATCTAATGGTCGGGTGCAACACCGCAATTTGAGCACCTCCTCCGGTGCTACGGCTCCAAGAACCAAGGGAACAGTGGTCTCTTTCGTAAAGCGACTGGACCTGTATATATTGTCGAGCGTATTTTTCTCTTTTCCTTTCCTTTTCTTCCTTTGAACCACTCATCGAGTGGCCATGTAGCCTCCAGCTCTGAGTACTAACACGAATTACTAAACATCAAGCCAGCCTCTTGCAGGGGAAGTGCGCATTGCCTAGGTGCACCGCCCAGGGACTTTATATCCGACGGTCAGACGGCATAACACGCTCATTGCTGCTGCCCATGGACTCGCTGGGTCAAAGAGGGAAGGCGCTGCCATGCCTGGCTCCCTTTTCTTCCTGGAACTGTCACGGCGAACAAACAAACAAGCGCAAAGAGAAAGGGGAAGGAAGAGAGCCTAGCTGGAACACAAAATAGAGTCATGTTCGGGCAAGTAGACACGAAGCCCCGGAAAGAAGCCTTGTGATCAGACGGAACACCGGCGGCCAAGAGCCAGAGACGGGCTGCCGAAACATGAAGCCGCGAGAATGGGCCGCAGGGCGAAGCCGGGAAGTGACGAGCTTTGAGCTAAAGGCAGTGAAGTATCTGAGTGCATATTGACTGTGGTTCTTTCAGACTCGAGGGGTTTCGAGCAACTGGTAAACACCAGGCAAACCACCTAGAAACCCACCGGTCCCTTCCTGTCCTTGTGTCCCCGTTTTTGCCTTCGTCTCTTCCACCCCCCTTTTGCTTTTCGCATTTGTTTCGGTCCAGCACGACCGTCTGGCCCGCCCAGGCAAAAGCCGGACGACTCGATTCGACCTCTCCGTCTCGTGAGATTCGCAAACGCGGCAGAGCGGGCTAGAGTTCCGGCAACTGAGAGAACGAACGGCACTGCCCTGAGTGGCTCTATCAAGATTGCTATGCGCTGGCGATCTTTGTCAGTCAAAGCTGATGCCCTCCCTTCGCATGTCTCCTGGATCACTCCCCGCCCCTGCCGTCGCGGTGACGAGAAGCCCTTGAACTTGCGAACCCTGTCCAGGCAAGGCACTTTCCACCTTGTATCTCGGCCGTGTCAGCAACTGTGCAACAATGGGCCTGTCGTCATGACGCGGTTACAAAACGATGCCTGCCCCCCCTCGACAGCGTCCGGCACCCTTGCCGTCGACGGAGGGAGTCGGATACATGAGCTAGGCGCAAGTGGTTCGTCATTCACTCTCATCTTCTCTTTCCCGTCGCGCTCCCAAGCAAGGCCGTCGACGTACTCCAACCCAAGGCCGTCACCCACGCTCGCCGCCCAGAAGCGGAATTCTACACTGGCATCGAGAGAGCCGCCCAGCCTTTTTCAGTTGCCGTCGTGCGTGTTACAAGAGACCCCTCGTGCGCCCGGCCGGTAAAGCCCCACGACACAACGAGGACGGGAAATCGCTGAGAGGTTGGTTCCAACGTGGGCGGGGGAATCCGGTTCCGGGTTCGGTGGGGGATGTCCTGTATAGCCACGACGGGACAGCATAGGAGGAGGAGCAGTTCGACGGTTCGCCACGCCCCGAGCATGTGTACCCGGCAAAGAATAAGTGCGAGTGCCGAGGAGCTTCTTGGGACGTCATATCAGGGAACCCCATGGTCATTTCAGGCCGGCACATGGCTCCATCAACGGCCGGAGGAAATTGTCTCTTGGACTCTTTTGGCTGCTTGATCTATGCCGCAGTCTTGTAAATCTCTACATCATGTTCCCGGAACCGTCCGCCGGAACCTCTCACGCCTTGACAAGCTCCATCTTGACACCCCTCTTGCCCGTCGCTTCGTCCTTCTCGTCTGTGACCTTGACCTTGACCTTCTGGAACAGTTCCACCTTCAACGTATAACTGCCCGTCGTCGTGAGCACGTAGTTCTCGGCGTCGAACGCGCTCTCGGGCTCGGGCTCCGCGAGGTCGCGCAACCGGATGAGCCCTTCGATGCCGAACCGCGGCACGAGCACGACGAAGCCGTTGCTGAAGATCTTCATGACGAACGCCTCCTCCTCCGCGACCCGGCCCTTGAGCGCCTGGCCGACGTAGTAGGCGATGCTGGCACGGCCCGCCAGCTGCGCGTTGCGGTGTCGCACGTTGATGTTCTTGCACACGGCCTCGAGCTTGCCGCGGCTGCGCACCGCCGGATGGATCGCCTCGTACCCGATGGCCGCCGCGAGCTGCCGGTGGGCGACGAGGTCGGCGTACCGGCGAATTGGAGAGGTGAAGTGCGTGTAGATCTCCGAGGCCAGGCCGTAGTGGCGGAACTCGGGATACGCCTGTGTGCCGGAGCAGAAGTACTCGGCGCTCATCATGCAGCGGGTGGCCATGATACGGACGAGCGTGTTGAAAAAGGGGTCGACGGGGTCGACGCATTGGTCGAGGGAGTCGGCGAGCGCCTTGCTCGAGTCGACGCGGAGCTCCAGGCCCTTCTTGACTCGGAGTTGGTTGGAAAGCTCGTCAAAGTTGGTCTTGGGCGGGGCGCCGTGGCGACGGAGGATGGCGGTCTGGGGGAAGGCTTCGTAGATCTTGCTGGCGACGCTGACGTTGGCGAGCAACATGAACTCCTCGACCAGGGACATGGTGTCGAGATGCTGCTTCGTCTTGACGTCGATGGGGTCCGACGTCTCCGACTCCATCTGTACCTTGACCTCGGGGGACGACAGACTGAGAGCGCCGGCGTCCATGCGCTTCTGCTTCAGCTTCTTGGACAGCATCATGAGTGTCCTGATGCTGTTGGTGAGGTCGTCCTGCTGGGAGGCGTCGTCGACGCGGAGCTGGGCCGCCTCGTAGCTGAAGGCCTCCTTGGACTGGATGACCGATTTGGTGAAGCGCGAGCCGACGATGTCCGCGTTCGCGTCCATCTCCCAGATGACGGAGAAGGCGTAGCGCTCGACGTAGGGCTTCAGCGAGCACAGGTCGGTACCGAGGAGCATGGGCAGCATGTCGATACGCTTGTCCACAAGGTACACCGTTGTGCCTCGCAAGCTGGCTTCCGTGTCCATGGCATTGGCGGGCTTGACAAAGTGAGACACATCGGCGATGTGAACGCCAACTTCGAAGTTGCCGTTGGGCAGCGGCCGCGCGTGGAGCGCATCGTCAATGTCTTGACACCCGATGGGGTCGATACTGCAGATGAGGAGTTTGCGTAAATCTTCTCTGTCCCTCCAGCCGGGGTCCTCGAGGCTCTGGGGAACTCTCCAGTCATGTCCCTCCCTTGGTAGGCAGTCGAGCACCGTCTTGGGGAAGGGGCGGTACTGCACATCGTACTCCAACAACAGGGCCTCCGTCTCTGCCGCCTTGGTCTCGAGCTCGCCCAGCGAACGTACAAAGTGGCCAACAGGGTGCCGCGAGTCGCGGTCCCACGCATCGATAGTGACCAACAGACGCTTGCCGAGGAGCTCGGGGACCTGCCTTGAGCGGAGCTTGATCTTGGGGATGCGCTTGTCCATAGGGATAAGGAAGACATTGTCCTGCTTGCGGCCCTGACCGCCGCTCTTGCTCGCGGATGAGGGGTCGATGTGTCCGACATACTGCCGCCAATTGCGCTTGATGATGCCGACAACCTTTGCCGTTGGTTGCGGCCGGCCTTCGGTGCTCTTGCTGTGTGTCTTTTTGACCTCCTCCTGCAGCGCCTTGCGCTCCTTCTCCGACACAAAGTCCTGGACTTCTTCTCCGTCGGCGTTCTCGTCGCGGGTGACGGCCTCTTCTTCAATGATTTTGGTTGACGGCTCCTTCCACTGCTCCTTGGGCAGAACCTCGACGACAACGACGTCGCCGCTAACGGCTCTGTTGATGTTTTCTCTGCCGAGGACAATGAGAGGCTTGGGGAACGCGGGGACATGGATGGAGCCCTCCAGGTAATTATACGGCGAGACATTGAAGATTCCCTGGTGCAGAAGACCGGCCTTGACTCCCGTCATCAACTTGGACATGGTGAAGTACTCGGGGTATATCGGCCCGGCCGGCTTCTTGGAGTAGCTCGAGTTTCGCGACTCGGCAACCATGTCGAGCAGCCGCTCGCCGTCCTCGAGCCCGCCGACATATTCGGATAACGACATGGCAGACACGCCCTCGGCCTTGGCTTTCCTCAGACAGTCCTGATCGTCGCTGAGCATGACGACGGCGGGGAGCGCCTTGGCCTTGGTCTGAGCCAGGTGCTCGGCGTACCACTTGACCGCCTTGCGCACAGCACGGTCGTTGCGGTCGTTGACAGTCTCGTTGGCCTCACGGTTGACGTACGTCTCGAGGCGGAAGTCGTTGAAGAAGACGTAGAAGCGCTTGTCCTCGCTCTTGGTGAGACCGACGAGGCGATTGTACAGCGGCAGCGAGCGGTTGCGCAACTCCTCCAGCACGGTCTGCAGGATGACGACGTCGTAGAATGCCGAGCTCTGCTCGAAGAGGTCCATGGCGTTCAGCAGGGCGTTGGTGTCGGGGACGATGTAGTGCCCCTGGGGGAACGCCTTGGTGCCCGCCGGCTTGTCAGAGAGGACAAAGGGCTGAACTGGCGAGCGTTAGCATGGCCTCATGAAGCAGTATATTTCAGGACTCACTGTTGTTGGCGGCATCTCTGGGGGCCGTTTGCAAGCAGCTCCGGCACAGTTTGGACGAGCAGGGGATGTCTTGACGCAGGTAGACCTCTCTCACAATCTTCTGGACCTTGCCCTTCCTTGTCGACCGGACGTAGACCTTGCTGGATATGTTGGCGGCGAACGGGTCCGCCTCGAACGAGCGCTTGAGACTCGTCATGGTTTCGGTTTATTCTATTTCAGCCTCGTCGTTGTGGTGAGATGGCGATGAAGGCGTTGCGCCGGTCTTTTTCGCCCCTTCAGACTGGGGCCTTCGATGGTGAAAATTGAATTGAGGTGAGGCGCGGGGCGGCTGACCGACGAATCAGCAAGCTTGCGGCGCTTGACATCACCTCGACCGGAAAGCTTCTTATCGCTATCGCTATCGCTATCGGCTATCGATAGACCCATGAGCTCGATCCGCGGTACGTACCTCGTGTGTTGTAAGACACACCTGGGGCCCTTGGTTCCCGAACGGCGCATCCTGTCGTGTATCCCAAAAGCAAATATCATGATCCGTACTTCCGGCAGCAGCTGAGCGCTTTCCCGACGCTAACTTTGGCATGGAATCTAATCTAAAGAGGATTGCTCTCACCCACAGTACAGCCTCATCGGGAACAAATCTCCCGTGGTATCTGACGGGGGCTCGTGTGGGGCTGACCCGGAGTGTTGAACTCCATCGTTTGCCTTCCATTGTCGTGGCCCGGAAGGTTCGGCCTCGAGAAGTCTGCTCAAACTCCACGACACTTCTGAATGTTAAGATTCATACGTCCCGTTTGTCCACGCAACAAGTCGAACCCCCGAATGGTAGCGAGCACCCTAAGTCCCCCCGTATTAGTCTCCGAGAGCACACGGTCGCACGGCGTTGTTCCCGAATATCTGTCTCTGTGCGCGCCCCCCTCCCGCTCCGTTCTTTGCGCACGGCAGAATGCGTGTAACTTTGCCGGGCACTTCACCGGTTACACAAAAAAAAAGAAAACGAAGCAAAACCCAATGGATCGCCTCATCCCATCAATCGGGAAACAACTACCTGTTTCGCATGACACCCCTTCCCCCAAGTGGCTGCGATTCCTGACATGTCTCCCGTTGATGCCAGAAGAAGGGATCCCACTCGATGTGTAAGCCGGAGCAGGGAGGGGACCCGAAACAAGAAATATGGGAGATGCTACTCTGCACATCCACGGTACAGCGTCGAACCCCGCTTGCTGAGATTCCGGATCGGCGTGTTTAGTTATCAACGGGTTTACCGTAGCACGATATGATCTACCAAAAAGGATCCCAACCGGTCGCTTTTCGCCTTGTTAGGTTGTCTGCCCTGCTTGGACCGGCCACCCCCGGCTCCGTGGTCCAGGCGGTCCAGGGCAGCCGCGAGGCCACAGCGGGAGCGGCCCTCTCCTGCCAGCGTTGCAGTCTATTGTAATACACTGCCCGACCTTATGGGGTGATGGACCAGGCTGCCTGTGAAGCAAAGAGTCCGAGAACTCTTGGCATGGCGAGCGCGCAACCAGGGCGGCTGGACGGAGTAGCAGGTTCTCCGGCCAGCAGCTGAAACGTCGCTTTTCGTAAGGTGCTGCTGTTCATATAGGATACGCCATTAGAGACCACTCGGCCTCGGAGAAGTTGCTCCCAATTACGACTGCGGTTGGGCTCGCTGTTGGATCTTTTAGTGATCACTTTGGCTCCTTCTCGGGCGGGAACACGGGCGTCCTGCATTACAAAGTTGGGGAACGTGGGCTTCGCGGGACCCTGAAAACCTTGGGATCGGGCTATTATCCTGCAGTTGGGAATCCAAACATCAGCCGAGGAGGTGACGGGGAGGCTCGAGAACCGCATCGCACTCGCACCGCACGAGTCAAGTGCATGAAAAGTAGCCTGTCTCGTCGTCTGAATAGGCTATGAGCAAGAGTAGCGTGTTGTTGACAGACAACGACGGAATAGGAATGGGCATAACCCAGGACGATCTGTGCGGTGCGGGAACTAGAGAAGATTGTCACGGCTGGCCCAACCCGTTTTACAATGTGTTAATCGTCTGCTTCGGGAACCAATGCGAGATGCGCCACAGGCGAAACGCTCCTACGTGGAGCAGCCAATGGCGCTTCTCGCGTCGCAAACGCGACTCCCAGCAAGGTCCATCGCTGTCGCCAGGTAGTATTCCGTCAACTGGCAGTTACATAGTCATTGAGACCGAGAGCGAGACGCTCATGTGCCGACGCCGCCGCTCAAAGGTTGGTACATGTTGCGACTGGCAAGGCGCTGTGTAAAGATATGACAATTGTCCCAGGAAGCTGGCCACTGGCTGGCAAAGCGGCACACCAGTCGCATCAAGGCCCGGTTGGAGGGTCCCGAATCCAACATGGACGCCGACAATGGGCTAGGTTCCGTCATGCATGGCCGCCCGCGAGACCAGACAACGTAGGAAGGGGGAAACGTTAGGAGAAACCAGGTGCTTTGTGGTTTGTAGTAGGGAGGTAGACGTGCTTCCGAGGAAAGACACGGTGCAAGGCGAATAACGTTGAATGTTGAACACGTCCGGAACGTGCTGTGACATCGATCCGACCCCAGCGCGCTTTCGAGTGTCAAACAAAGACGAACCGGCCTGCTATTGACCGACCAATCAGAAGCGAGAATATTCCGTACTGCCCAGGCAAAGTGCCCTCAGAAGTGAATCTCAGGGGCCACGTGAGCGTGCTTTCACCAACGTGGTGGTGGCTGGGGGGGCGGCGGAACCGTATGATGACTTACATATGTATGCTGGGTTGGGGTGGGATGGATGGTGGTCGCGTCCCCACAGCGGCTAGATACGCACAGCTGCACATCAGTAGTTTCTGCCGCGGACGAGAAGGGATTGAGATCGGAATGGCCTCCCCTTGAATGGGTTCCCGAAAAGAAAGGACATGAGCGATGCTCTTCTGCAGTTGGGAGGGAGGGGGGCCACGCAGTCGAAGATTGAGAAGGGGGGGGAGGAAGATGTGGTGGAAGATTCAGGGGGTGGGAAGGGTCCCCGAGTGGACTGGGGCCGGGACTGGCACCTGGGTATGGGAATGGGTACAGGTGCGGGTTTTGGGGGGAGGAATGGGGAATGGATGAGCGTTTGCTGCACGAACGGGTAGCAAGGATCCCAAGGTAGCTCCCGCAGTACGAAAAGGAAAGACAGCGGGCCAGTCCCAGTCTCCCAGTCCTTGTCAACGTCCCCCGTTGCCTTCTCAAGTCTCCCCGTCACTGTCCGAGCATGGCCGCGACTTAGACCTTTGATCCCCCACCGCCATACAGTTGGCTCCTTCGGCAGACGTCGGCTTCAGGCTGTCCTGTCCTCTCTTGCCCGGTTGCCCGCGATGTCTGCGCCAGCCCAACGGACAACGGTACGGGACTACACACGTATGGATATCCGGAAGAAATCGAGAACGGGGGAGCCCACAGACAGCGGGAAGTGCTTGGGAAAGGCGCCAGAACATCGAAACTTCCAGGGGACCAGCACCGATTTGTGTCCAGCGCCCCAACGTCGATGGTAAGGCCCCCGGGCCTCGTCTCCTCCGACCCAAACTTCAACACTCCCCCTCCCTCTACCCCAGACCATTGGATGCCGCTGCGGTGGCATCCACTGGTTTGACAGCCACCCATCACAGCCAGCAGCAGCATGGACTCGACACCACCATCCACAGCAGCAACCTGTCCATCTGTTCCTGAAGCGACCGCCCAGGCGCAAGGACCGGCTTTGTATTCGTAGATAGGCGAGAATATGAGAGCCGTGTAAACACTCGGGGTGACTGCCCCCCGCATGGACCGTACATGTAACCAGGTGGCATTGTTGACTTGTTGCTGGAACCGGGAGGGCGGCGGCGGCAGCAGCACCTTCTCGGCACCACCATGCCCCAGTACCGGCAGCCTGCTCTGTCTGCATAGTAAGTGATCAACAACTTCTCGGTTGCTACCGCGCATTTGCACTGGTACGGCTCGTTCGGAAAGAAATAGTGTTGGAGGTGTGGAAACTCACCCATTCGCGCCGCACTCGACCCTCCTCATCTGTTGTCTCGGCTTTGGAACCCCCTTCATCCTCTTGTCCCATCGCAACGCTGCTTGCTTCCAAGCATCAAGTCATCCCAAACGCATGGGAAGGGAGCAACAGCTCTCGCGCTCCCACACCACCACATCGCTCTTCCCCTCCACCAGGCTAACCCCCAGTCGGCCGACCGCAGGGCCATGCCATGCTCAGTCCATGTCAATGGTGGGACTTCGTTGAACCCCATGATGTACAGAATGGCTTGTGCGCCGGCGTGAATGCGACTCCGCGGACCAATCGCACTCGTCCATTCAGGGGAGCCAACAGCCAAGACGCCTCTGGTCCAGTGGTCCGTCTTTCCATGGCTTGCCTTTTCCCCTCCATTTTCGAAATCGCTACCGCCGCCGCCGCCGCCCACCCTCCTGCGTACGAGTGTGCCGTGCTTGCTCACTCCTCACTCCTTGCCGGGAGCCCACTCATGGAGCTAAGCTCGACCCTTCACACCATCTCTCTCTGGCGACAGGTTGTCCTCAGGCCTCATTGTTCCCAATCTCCAGATAAAGCCTCTTGAAGATTTCGTGCCTTGAGTGGTTGGGGCTCAGTGGCGTTCTGGAGACGGCTTAGTGTGGGTATTGAGTCATATGGCACCCACTAGTCTTGGCACGCATCTTTTCCATCACTTATCTGATCGAGAGTTGGTGGGAACCGGTGAGAGGAACGCGTCCTCCTGTAGCGCGCGACCTTGACGCGAGACGACAAGAAGTAAGAGTATGGCCATCATGACCACTTGCGAAACAAGCGGGGAAATCAGACCGAAGCCACGCAGGGCTTCTGTCGTTGGCCGGCCCTCCTGACTAATCATGCCTAGAGGAACTTCGGCCCTGTGGGAGTCATCTTTGCGGAATCCTTCCTCGTTCTCGATGCAAAGACGCACACATCCCAGCCCCTTCGCCACGTTGGGTTGAAACGCATCCACTTGTGGAAGATGTCTGTTTGCCAAAGCAGGATCGCTGCAGAGACGCGAGTAAGCAGAAGCTTCCTTGCTCTTTTGGCTCTTGCTTTTCCAGTTTGCTGTCGTGGGACAGACAGAGGCCGAGACGAAGCTAGTGAAGCACCGTGTCTGTGCAAGTGCCATGTTTCGATCTTGATGGCAACGCCGCTCTTGCATTGCTAGACCGCCCTCTGCTCGGCTGCATGGTCGATTTCTCTCGCCGCCATTATTGATGGCCGGCTAGCAGTTAGCACCGAGTTTCAGCTGTGGCGCATGTTCATATATGGTCCGGGCTGGGATTATGGAGGGCAAGCCAATCAGCAACAATCCATGTCGACGCGAGAAACGTCCGTGATGCCCGTCAGCGATGGAGAGACCCCATGCGACAACTAGAAGCGTACTGGAGCTGCCAGGCGCATGCTCCGCTGTCGCCTGATGAGAGACGATGCAGGTTAAGAGGCATTTGCGCCCAATGCAAGATCACCTCTGCTCTGTCGTTCTTCTGCGTACACCACGGCTGCCTGACTATGCCATCGCCAAGGTCTCGGATCCGCCCATGTCCTCCTCCGCACTGGCCAGGACGATTCGAACCGTCGGCAATCGCATGCACATATGTGACTTCCCATGGCCAGATCCGTGGCACCATGCCCATTCTCGCGGGACCAGGGCTGGTGCTGGCCATTTTGTGTTCAGCATAGCATTCGTCTGTGGGCTGAAACCCGCTGGCGACCTCCTCGACGTGACAGGGTGACAGGTAGCGTCCAATGCTTTGGGACGAGGGAGCGCGCGGGAGAAGAGGGGAATTTTGCACACCTGCACATACAGACCCTGGTCATCGTCTAGCGGCAAACGAGCACAGTCTGTCTCTGCTTGGCTGCAGTGTCTTGCATCGCCCTTGTCCTACCTTACCTTTTCAGTCAGCTAATCGCCGACGGTATTATTCCACCTCTTCAGGGTTGTTGAAGATTATGATAATCCATGTGACGAAGTCCTACGCGTCGGTACTCTGTACAGCGCTGTGTGCAAAGGCTCCCAGCCGATGGTCGTCTGTAGCAAGTCCTCCATCCGCAAAACTCCCTGAGGTCGAGATGATGACGAAATGTCTCTTGCCTAGCCACCCTAGGCGACTCTAGCTGCCCCCCCTAACGTGGCGCGTGATGTGATAAACGGTGTCATTATTACCCTGGTTATCGAAAAGGGATTTAGTGGCCGACGTGCAGGAAGTTCTAGTCGAGAGGGAGCCGCGGATAATTGAGGAAATAGGGGGCTGCAGGCTGACCTCATCTGTGTGAGAGCCATGTACGACGACGGCGTCGTCGAGTCCGAAATCCACCCTACTGAACCCTTCACATTATATCATGGCCGTAGGGCTCGTCTCGACTGACCCATACAGTCCCGTCTCCTTTCGATGGATGATGGTATTAACACGGAGAAAGAGGAGAGACAGAGAGACAGAGAATTCGTGTCTAAATTAGTGTTTTGTCCGTGACGATTAAGAGAAACCACGCGAGTCGAGACGCAGACGCAGACTGGGGTCGTAAGCCGCTTCTCTCGCGTGAGAATGCGCGGAGACGAGGCCGTTGTTTTGCAGAAGTCAGAAGCCCCGAGAAAGGCACGACGTTCGGCAAACTGGATCATCTTGGCAGAGACCTTCCTTGCTCCCATCCGTTTCGCCCGCCTTCAACCGTATTGATGGCAGGGGTCGTGGTCGATAGCGTGTGCGCCAGTACTGGGGTCCAGCCGATGATAAGTCACCATGGCACGCAGGCTAGAGCGATTGGCTCATCAGGTTTCTGACAAGAACCGTGTCTGTGCGAGAAAAAAGGGCCCGAGAGCGACGCGGACAGGACTGGTCCAGTGAGCGAGTCAGGCCAGAAGAGTGTCGGGAATTTCCCCGCCTCCACTGCCAACTGGTCCGCCACGGATCTTGGAATGACTTCGTGCCTCACCTCAGCTGGCGTGGATCGGATATCAAAACGCAGCTGGGCGGCGCAACATGCCACTTTGGTTTGATTGCCCCAGTAGGGATATGCTTGTTGTATCAGCATCCGCTTCTGGGTTCGAGTGCCTCCCATATCATACAAACGTTCGAGTCGACACGACGAAGGGCCAGACAGTAGAAAGACTCGTCGACGCCTCTGCCTTGCATGGTGGAGCCATCCCCAGTAAGGTTGTGTGTCAAAACAATCATCTTACCCCTCGGCAGCTCTTCAATCGTCGCTGTAATGTTGAGCTCGACCCGCGAAGCCAGTCTGGGGGGAAACGGTAATAAAGTTACCCAGCATCGCCGCTTTAAGGCATGTCAGGGCCCTCGTCCAACATAGACCTGGAATCGTCAAGCGGCAGCCTTGCAGAATGTGTTACAAGCATCGAGCAGTGGGAGGGGCGGCACTGATGTCGTCCATTCGTCGGCCACTCCTGCCTTTGGATTAAATGGAGACCATGATCCAGGGCGACAGTAGTGTAGTCCAAGTTCGGCCATCTGCATGCTGAATCGTTCATACAACCCATAATGGCTGCTCGACCTGCTTGCTGCCTCGCCGTTTGGTGTGCTCTTGTCTTCTTATCCAAAAATTCGACAGGGGTGTCAGACCGAAACCCCCTAGCACGAGTGAAGCTGCCATATCAACGGGGACAGTATCCTGTACCTATCGGTGTAGCTCTCAATGAAAAGGTTGGGCTGCCCAGCCGCCGACTGCACAGCGAAGTCCTGCAGGACAAATGATTCACTCAATGCTGCGGACGCTATCAGAGGAAAGAGTCTGCTGGAACCGGAGCTAGTGCCGCAGGACACCTCTGGTTGAAATCCCTCGCGTTTCTGGATATGGCGAGGACGTTGGGATATCGAGCTTGCCAGACACCTACCTGCAAGGGTTGCTCAGGTACTGTACAGTAAGTATGCTACGAAAGATGTATGTCAATTCCGTGCTGGGTCTAAATGGATGTAAGGAAGCCCTGTCTGGTCCAAACCCATGATGGGTTGCTGTCGTCTGAACCTGTGCTCTGGGGAGTAAAAGCGGCCAGTGAGAGGAGCGAGTGCTGATCCGAGGTCGTCTGGAAGAAAGGTGAATATCTGGCTTCCTGCCGGAGAAGCCGGGAGAGCGCGGATACTGCGGGCTATTTCTCTTGCAAACTTCCTTTGAAGCAGCATACGATTCGCCTTGATCGTTTGAGGCATCTGTCGTCGCCCCTTTCTTGACGTTCAAGTGACTGGCTTCGTCCGACCTTTTGCTCGAGAGGCTTCCATGCCAGATGCCATGCCGTGCGGACGGCGTCTCTGTGCTCCACATTGGGTGCTGAGAAGAGTGTGGGAGTGGGATCATGGATGCGAGGTTCGGGTGACGGCCGTGGCGGTTGTGGTGGTGAGAGAAGGTGGGCAGGTCTGGGCTGGGCTGCCCCCCCTTGGCACACTCCTGGGAGGGCTCTTAATGAGTAGTGATCGCTCCCGCACCTCATCTACGCAAGCCGGAGAGCCACCCCCTGCCGCAGTAATCCTGCCCACTTCCTTCTGTCTCATGCAGTCGGTCGCAGCGTCGTGAGACTGGGGGCAGGGGCAGGCAGTTCTCCGTAATGGCCCCCTGTCAATGCCCCCATCCAGGATGTGTGAAAAGTCCAGGCGGGCCGCAGACCATGAAATATCGCCGAATATCTCGACAGGTTTGACCCGCTGAGGCTGGATGATGGCGGGTGCTTGAGAGAGCGAGATCGCGCCTCTAGTGTTATGTGTTTACTATAGTAGGTGGATTGCTCCGGGCGGGCCTCGGTTGGCGTCATCCAAGACTTTGGCTGTCGGACAAACCCACTTTGGGCTTCCCATGCAGCGAGTACATCTCCAGGATCTTCGATATGGCATGGAACTGCATGGTTTGAGGTGGACGGAGTGAGACTCGAGAGGCGAAGGCTTCAGATTCGCCACGCTGGAGTCCATGTAGGGAAGCAGGCGATTTGACAATCCGCAGCAAGCCGACGAGCTGACAAGCCAAGGAGTGATAGCAACTTGGGCCGTCAATGTGCTCGAGAGCTCCCGTACGGGGTAGACGGCAAGATCTCAACAGGCCTGGACCCTGGGAGAAAGTAGTGTAGCCATCAGAGGCTGTCCAGTGACGAGACGTAGTTAAGCCAAGACTGACACTGAGCGTCGGTCCCTGTTTCCCGTCGGAGGTGGTGTTGATGTTCGTGTTGGTGTTAGTGTCAGGTCAGCGGTAGTGTAGTGGTAGCTTTGCGCGATCTAGAATCTCGGCCGCTTCACAGCGGAGGGTTGGGCAAATGCCCGACGAGCGTTCTCAGCCGTACGGGCGTACAAGATAGACGGTGCGGGAAGTCAGGATGGCGGGCGAAACAGAGCATCTGCTATTCGGCGAAGGGCCAGGGGAGAATCATGTGTCGACATGTGTTGGATGAAGTTGACTTTGTACCATGAAAAAGAGCTGGGGCCCAAACGATGAGTCGTGGGTGGGTGGCGTGTTGCACTGGTCAAGGTAGCCTCGTCGACGAACAAGCCGTACGAAGTGCTCTCGAGAGGAACAATGCGGCTTGCATGGCAACCCAACTCAGGGAGGGGTCCAGGGCGGCGGGCGATGGTGCCTGTTTTCCCGCAACACGAAGGCGCATAGCAGACGGACAGAAACGCCTTGCACCATCCCTCCGTCGAGCCACAGGGCAAAACAGGTAGGAGGAAGGAGTCTTGAGGTCAGGTCGGGTCAGGCCAGTCAGGAACGGACCACGCGGAAAGAGAGGAGTGTAAGCGGTAGGTACGTATCTCTCCCGCCTGCCCTGCCTGTCCGCATTCCACTCGGCGTGCTCCTGCGTGGGCTGTGGGCTTTTGGTCGGTCACGGCCACTGTCGCGCATTCTCCACCATGCAGGGCAGGCGCGTGGGAAAGCGCCGTCACCCACTTCCTGCCTGACAGTAAGGTAGGTCGTCAATCATCATGGCGTGCGCAGGCCGACCGGTCAGGCAAAACGCAGGCGCCAAGCGAGGGAATATGCAGCGGGCGGAGGACACGTACGGCAAGGCATGGAAACAGGCCCCTACATACGGAATACGGAGGCCATGGTAGGTGGCATCGGTGCTGGCCGTGGGTGCAAGAGGAAGTCGTCGCCCGGCTTACACAGGAATCCAAAAGCGTCGTTTGCGCCCGCGTCCGAGTGTGTCCCCTCGGGTGGTCTTTTGCGACTTCCAAACAAAGTACGGACCGACTAACACAGTCTGTTGCCCTGCCTGCCCGTCACCCCGTCTCCGATCCCGACAACCCTCCCTCTCTTCCCCCAGTTGGGCTGGGCCCCGGACTGGGCTGTTGATGGACTTCCGCAGCCCTCCTCCCCCTTGTCTCTTGTCTCTTGCCTTGGATACGACGAGCGAGCAACGGACAGAACAGCCGCGATTGGTCTCGGCACAACGGGGAGTGGTCACCATTCCGTCAAGCCAGCGGGGGTCGGCGAGAGGCTGCAACAGGAACAAAAACACAGCACTTGCGCTTCTTGGTCAACACCTTGCCTGCCCGCCATGCCCGCCATGCCTGCTTTACTTCCCCCGTTGCCATTATGCTTCCGCTCTGCTGCCGTTGCTGCTGGTGGGCGCTGGCGCCCGGTGCATGGCATCCCTGTCAATGTCTCCCTGGCGCCATCGTCGTCCGTGCCCTTACCCAGATGGACGGGCCCACTTTTCCGACCTGGTCCTCTTTCTGAATGGGCTGCATACTACTACGTACTATCGAACAAGGATTGGAGAAGCGGTCATGCTGATGAGTGAACCGTTTCCCGTTTCCCGTCTCCCGTACGGCCAGACAAACAGACGGAACAGAGCCTTTCGCACGCCTCTTGCGGGCTTACCAAAAGCCGATGGGCGTGTCGCTGTGTCTTGGGCTGGCGACTCGCCCCGTGACCTAGGCTACCCCGGCATCCCGTTGTATCTCATTCTGTCCGGGTTGTTCTCCACTTCCCAGTCACCTTGGGCCGTGGCTGGAGAGCGAGAGGGAATGCGACGTGGAGGGCTTGAAGGGAACGGAAGGGAAGGGGGGAAAAGGGCAAAAAGGGAAGCCAGAACTGAAGGAACATGGAGAAGGGGGGAAGCCTTCTTCAACCCCTCCCTCCCTCTTCCTTCCCGCCCATCCTCTGCGTCGTCGTTTGACTTCTTTTTGCTGCTTCCACACCCTCTCCCTCGCACCCATTACATAGCGCACCCCGGTCAGAAAACAGCAGTGAGCTCGCCACACCCCAAAGGGCGCCGCCGTCCGTCCGCCGTCGCCGTTTTTCTTGGGCTCTTCTGCGCACCTTCGGTTTGGATTTGTTTGGTCCATGTTCCCTGTCACCGTCATCATACATAGTACACAGTCGCAGTCCCGGCCCCAATCCCAGGTCCAATCTCCATCCCAGGCTCCCAAGACCCGGCCCCGGTCCAAGTCCATTCCATTCCCAGCTTTCCAATCTGCGTCGCGCTGCGCCGGGACATTTGCACCTGCACCTGCACCTCTTGCTTCTTGCTGCAACTGCCTTGTTGCTTTTGCTTTTGCTGCTGCTGCTGCTGCTGCTACTACTACTACTACTACTGTGCATGCATCAACCCATCCCAGCCCAGCAGCTCCAGCCCTTTCCCTTTTCCCACACCACCAACTCGCATCGCACCCGCTGATGCGACCTGCCCAGCTGCGCGCTATCCGACCTCGTCCGTTCCCATTGGCATTTTCCAACCCCCATTCATCTCGTCGTGGCCTTCACCATTTCTTCTTGGCCTGCTCCGAGATCCAACATCACGGAACCCGAGCACACAGGGCACGCACGCCGGACGCGCCCACGAGAGAGGAGAGGAGCACGGGAGGCCCCAGGTTCCAGCGCAAGAACGCCACCAGAGCCCAACGGCAAAACCTACGAGGCTGCCGTCCATCATCCTCTCTGTACCTACCCTACCGAGAGGCCCTTGTCACCTCGTCGCCCCGGTCGCATCCCATCCCATCGCGTCGCATCGCTTCGCTCCGCGATCATCTTGTCTTCCTTTTACCTCGACCACTTGACCAAGCGCCCGCCGTCTGTCGTCTGCCGTCGACGTAATCGTCGCCGACCTCATCGTCACGATACGTGAACGACTCATTCCTCCGCGTCTTCCTCGACATACCCATCGTTTCTCCCTACCAGAAACCCAATTCGCCGAGGCGCGTCAGTCCACGCCCCTCCTTCGCTTTCCGCGCACTCTCGCGCAAAGCCCTCCACCGAGAGCACAGAATTCACCCCCTACAAGGCGGAGGGGCATCCCGCTGCAAGTTGACAAGCGCAGGCATCCGACCACGCCGCTACACCCATCCATTGGACCGCAGGTACCTCCATTTTGCCTCGCCTGCCTTACCTCCCTCAGGTCACCACCGTTGCTGGCTGCCTGCTTAGAGGTACTTTGCCTTCACACACCCAGCGGCACCATCAGAGAGGGCCACCACCATCCATCCACCCTACCTCTCTCTGCCTTGCCGTTCCCAGTCGCCCACTTCTCCCCGTCCATCCATCATCTGTCTAACACCTTACCACACGGCATCTTTGCGAACACCAGCCAACCACCCGCCATCTTCCCTCCTTCACCACCGCGCGCGCGCAACTCTACCGGCGACAGCCTCCATTCTTCCCCCACACTTCTCTTACTATCTCGCCGTCGCGAAACAGACGAGCATCTCACCCGCTCTCTCTTGTTCAGTCCGTGTAGAATACCGCAGTCTGCTCGTTGCCACGCGAAGGGGAGGGGAAAAAAGTCGCCAAATCCTCGCCACGCGATCGTCCTCGCATTTTACAAAGCGGCTGCTGCACACAGGCCCTCTGACCAAAAAGAACCTACCTGTCGCGCCGCAGGCCCCAGGACACAGACCCTACCGACCCTTTATTGAGTTCTACGGCTTGGTTGTACCGACGCTGCAACTCAACTCTTGCATTTCCATCCAGAATTCAGAGTTTCCTTAACCATACGCCCCATACCCCCTTCCGCCGAGAAGAGCGAGCAAGAGGCACGAAAAAGCTTCCATTCGATTTCTTCTCGAGTCCTCTCCCCCTACCCGTCATTACTCGACACCTTCCCGCCAGGAACATTTCAGAGCTCTGCGCCAACCACATGCACGCATAAGCCTGCCCTGCATCGCCCAGCGCACCCTCCCCCCCCCCCAAAAACCCAGCGTTGCCCACGACCGCGACCCGGCCGGAAGGCAATCCAACTATATCAAGACACGTCGTCGTGGTCCTGATCTTGACGAACCTGCTGGGAGACGTTTGCGCGTTCAATGTACTCCACACAGCCGAACGGAGCTGATAGTGCGACAATCAACCCAGCTGCTCTCAACTCTCCTGGTATGTTGCTTATTTGCTCTTCAATGCCCCTTCCCAGTTTCACACCCCCGCCCACTCTACCCAGCCTGCCCGCTAGCCGTCATCGCATTCCACTGCGAGGCCCTGGCCGTGCTGCCGACCGAATCTTGTCCACGCACAACCACTTCCGTCCCTTGCCCGTTTAAGCCATGGCTATGACCCTTCCCAACATGAACATCTTTGCCTTGTCCATCATGCTGACAACTCTGCCCATCACCTAGACCTGCTCAACGCAAGCACTCGCGGCATCAAAAGAAGCCGCTCGCCAGACAATCTCCAGGGAGCCGTTTCTGCAGTTGACGCCGGTATGTTCTCCTTGTCCCGCGTTCGGTCCAGCCCTGCTACGCTTGTGCTGTTTAGCATTCGCGCGTGTTACCTCTTGTTTCCTTTCCCGCGGTGCGCAACGCGATACAAGCTAACACTGGTGTCTCCTCTCTGCAGGTGACTCCAACCCGAGAAAACGTGGAAAACCAATGAAATCCAGAACATCCGGAAGCATCTCCGAGACTACCGGCCAAGCCCAAGTATCCAACATGCCCCAAAACATCCCACCTCCGCAGACTCCCCAGAACCAGAGCGCGCCGCTCCCGGGGGGCAAGCCGTCGCCTACGCGCCCGCGCAGGCCTCACCTCCGCCAAAGACCACACCTACCAAGACCACGCTGAAGGCCTTGCCTACCGTCAGAGACCACACCACAGACCAGCTGAACCCCGCCGGTGACGAATACCTTCCGAGAGAGATCGATGAGTTTGGAGAGAAGAAGGTGATGCCCAACGGCCAGCTCCTGGGCGGCCGTGAATACCGATGCCGAACGTTCTTGGTCCCCAACCGGGGTGACAAGCTGTTCATGCTGGCGACCGAGTGCGCGAGGGTACTGGGATACCGAGATTCGTATTTGCTCTTCAACAAAAACAGGTCGCTCTACAAGATCATCGCGAGTCAGCCCGAGAAGGACGACCTCGTCAGCCAGGAAATCCTGCCCTTTTCTTATCGCTCGAGACAGATTGCCATTGTCACGGCACGGTCCATGTTCCGTCAATTTGGAAGTCGCGTCATTGTCAACGGCAGAAGAGTTCGAGACGACTACTGGGAAACCAAGGCCCGCAAGCAAGGATTCACAGAGGCCGACCCTGCTGGTGAGAAGCGCCCTGGAGCGGCCAAGGCTAGGGAGGCCGCAGCCGAGGCCCAAAACCAGGTCCTGCTCGGAGGCCCTCACGGTGAAATCGTATACAGCAACACGCCCAGTCAATTCCCCGGCGCCCCTCAACCCCAAATCGTCCAACCAGGTATGCTTGGAGCGCCAACCGGAACCACGACCAGAATGCCCGTGATAACACTAGGATCAGAGCTCAGTGACAACCGCCCTCGCGACTACAGTGGAATCCTCAAAGGCGGCCCACGCCAGGAGATCACCGGGCCGGCTTACCAGGACCAGACGCGACCCGCTCAGATTGGTGAGGTTCACACTCAGGCACATCACGCCGCCGAATACAACCGGACCCTGAACCAGCAACGAGAGATGCGCGGCGACTATCTCCAGGGCATCTGGAGACGGCCGCATGAGCAGCCGCAGTCTGCAAACCTTGCCCAGAACGTCGCTACAAGCGATGCGGCTGCCCCTACCACGCGTGCGACGCAGTCACCACACACGTCGACCAGCAATATGCCGCAGTCCGGGATCGTTCCCAACCAAAGCCCCCAGCAGATGATGATGACCGCCCCGCCATACTCCCAATCGATCCACGCGCAAAACCCGATCAGTCAGGCTCCGATGAGAGGTATGGCCCAACCATCGTCCCAAAAGAACAACAAGCCAACGACTTTGCCTGCAGCAGGGAGCACGAGCAGCATGCCTCAGGGTGCCCAAGGCTATCACTACCCTGGAACCGGCCAAATGTGGCCCCAAACGCAGCAAAACCCCCAGCAACACAACTACTCCGGGTACACGACGCAAGGCCAGCAGTCGCACCAGCAACCTCCAGCTCCTCAGCTACGACATGCGAACAGCGGCGTGCAGCCGGGAATGCAGTTTTCGGGGATGCCCGGCATGGGGCAGAGCTATGGGGCCGGCCAGGGAATTTACCCCACGGATCAGACTCCTCGTCAGTATATGCCTCAGCCGAATCAAGGATCTCCGGCCGTAACACAGGCCTGGTCCAACCAACAGACGCCTGCGCAGTGGTGGACGAACCAACCTCAATGAAGCCAGCAAGAGGTCGAAACACGATGAGCCCGCTTTCCTTGCAGCTTCAGTTCTTCAACAGCGTCATGTCAACACATTTTCCTATTCATTATATACGCGGCGGCGACTCCCTGGCTTTCGCCGGCTTGGCAGACTTGTTGCTGCCCTTCTGAAGGATACCCAAGCATACAGTTAGGTGGAGGCTATGTGCTTTTGGGCCGCCGGCCTGTCAGTCTTCATACAGCATTTTGGCCGAGAAGTATGGTTAGAGGAGTCGATGGGGGGGATCCGGGAACACATCGCCTCAGGCCAGGGGGGGATTGGCTTCTTCACTGTACTGCGTTTTTCTTTTCTTCGTTTCCTTTAGGGTTTTGGCATCTGGGGAGGATGCATTTCTCATTTTGATTGCCCTTTTCTCGGTTCGGTCTTCTCGTCCGCTTCACCGCCTCTGGACAATAACTCGCTTGTCTTTTATTTTCCTTTTGAATTTTTTTTTTATCCCTCTCGCCATTGGCACACGGGCAACCTCGACTTCAATTTGATACCAACGTCGTCCTTTTGTCGCCGACTCGCTCCGCGCACGCTGTGTTAGTTAGTCACTTTCGTCCTCTCGAATACGATACCACACGAACACTCCGTTCAACCGTCCTTTCCGCCACCCACTTGAACCCGCGTCACTCAGCTATCTTTTGCACGACCATGGTTGACGACTTTGGCGATGTCGACAATCCCCGGTCAGCAACAACATGCCCAACGATTCCGGAAAGTGTTTCTACCAACCTGTGCGCAGGGTCAACACATCCCCAGCACCCATGCCGCGGTGCCGAAGCTTTCATGCTCAAGGCAATGCCGAACGCTCGTGATAATGGCATTTGTGTCATGGTATCCGTTTGGTCCGTGCCGCACGGCCGGGCGCTCCCCCAATTTGGCGACAAGGACCAAAAGCGAGGGCCACAAGGGCGGCAAGTTGCAATATGGTTTTAAGGTTCATCAACAATTCAGGGTGCATCCTCTCCGAAAACAGCAAGATCGCATTGGGATTCCTGAGGTCGGCACGGACGAGGGCCCCGTTGTCCTTGCACATGGGCGGTTAAATGATTTTGGCCTTGTTTTATCTTTGTGTCGGCCGATACGGCAGCATCGAAGGAGTTGTGTTTTGCTTGGGTGGAACATGATGTTTGCTGTCACGTTTGGTTACCAGGGACCTGGGAAGCGCCATGATCAGGCATCGGGGTGGGATTTGTTTCGTTTCTTCCACGTCAAGGGCACGGGAGGGGGGGGCTTCTTCAAGTCGTATGGGGCCATGTCGATCGAACGCTTTTTGCCGCACTATGGATTCTCTGCTTCTTGCATCATTTTTTTGTACACTTGCTTTCCGACGGCTGTTGTTTGCGTGGATAAGGGGCAGGGCCATTCTCGAGACATGGGTCCCCGTTGGAGGTTTAGCTTTCAGTTTAATGCAGATGTTTCTTTTGGAATTCTAACCCGACACCTTTCCTATGGAGTGCCCTGTGCCTTAGTTGGGACAACTATTTAAAGCCTGGACGAGGGCGGCCGGTAGCAGCCTGCCCCGGACGATGCATGTGCCATCTGGTTGTTTTCTCAAAGTTTCTTCCAGGGGAGGGTGAGGGCGGAAGAAGCAAGAGGCTCAGGCTCCTCGTTATCGGGACGAAAGCCGCATGTTGTGAGACAAAGGAAGAGAAGAAGAAAAGGGGTCTGTGTGGCGGCTCCATCAATGTTTATTCTTCAACCGTCTAGACCACACACACCCCCCCTCCTGGCACCCCCAAAAAAAGACAAAAAAACATGGTTGTTACCGCTTTACGGCCCACCCCCCTCCCAACTCCCTTCGTCTCTATTTCTTCTTTTGTCTCGTAGGTGGCAAGGTTGTGGTATGCACGTTGGGTTCATGATGGTCCCCCTCCCCAAGCATGTATGCCCCTGACGAGGTTTGGTCTCACGTGCTTTGACGTCTCGGCCGATGAGTTCTGGAGGCGGTGCGGGGAGGCAGTGGCGACGGGGAGCCGAGAGGGCGCGAGGGGCCCCGAGGAATGCGGGATGGTTTTTATATTCTTGTTGCATTGCGGTGAATTCTACGCAACACGGCATCATGATGACAGGGTGCCGCCGGGCTGGCCTCGGCTGGTCTGGACTATCGTTCCAAAACATGTTTGGCCAGACCTCATTGGCCTCTACGCACCTGCGGATGGCTTCCTCCCGACCTCTCCCCCCTCTCTCTCTGCAGGCGGAAAGGGGCAGGCAAGTTCGTCATCGAGTGAGATGGCGACGACGGATGACGACGGATGGTAACAGCCATCTTGAGACGGATTCGGCGCCCCCGGGTTGCCTCGCTTAGAAGGTTACGGACTGTGCCGCGGGCGCCGGGCAATCCGGGGGTTGTCGTGCGGTGCACGTCTGTCAGTGTGGACGTCGTCGCGTGGGAGAGGAGGCCATGGGCCCGGCGATTCGGGAGCGGATGGGATGCGGCTCTTTCGGGCGGGGAGACGATTCGAACCGCTCCCTTGGCCGGGGCCCATCGGGCACGACTGGGGAACTGCCGTCGGCGGCTGCCCCTCCTTCCTGGCTTGCTGTCGGCAATCATGTCCAGCAAAGTTCGTTGCCCACCGTGATGGCGCGCGGCGCATGCGCAGAGGGCCGAGCGGGTGGGGGGGAGTGTGTAGGTTATGGTTAACAGAGGAAGGAGCAAGAGTGGTTATCCCGCTCGTCTGGTCATGTACGCCGAGGAAAGTGTCCGCGGAGGCGGACTCGGGACGCAAGGGTAGGTCGGTTGGTCGGTTGTCCATGTGTCTGTGAGTGTATGTGTGTATAAGGTTGCTTGCCGACTTCAACGCTGTCAGATCGGGGTCTCTGGGCCAGTTCGCGCCGGTCAAACGGTTGGGGAAGACCAGGGCATTGAATAGGTCTACCGCTCCAAAGCGGTCCAAGAGAGAGAGAGCGAGAAAACGTCGGAGGGACTCTTCGGCGGAGACCAAGAGACGGTATAACCTTTCCAGCCGCCTCGCTGTTTGTCCCTTTTCCGAATTGCGCAACTTGGCAAGACGGACGCTGTGCTGGACGGGTTCAGACCCTTCCCTTCACGAGTTCCGGCCGTCCGTTGTCGTCGTCCGGCATTGCTACACAAGGAGACGAGGGAGGGAAAACAGCTGCGGCCACGGCCCTACGTGGGTGGTCGTGGCCTTGATAGGTCGGCGACCGACGATATAGTTGGCAGGAATTATGGTTAATTTCGGGGCTCTTGTCCGAGCGGTCGTTTTCCTTCCTCTTTTCGTATTGGCCCATCCCCGGACCTGCCCGCCGTGACGTACAACCTAATCTCGAACCCGGCGGGAAGGAGACGATGCTGACGGCAAACTTTTGCTGGTAAAAGTATTTTTTCAAACTCGAATCTTTTTTTTTCTTTTTTTTTTTTTGGTTTGCCTTGTGCCGCAGAACGCGCGCAGTGTGGATGGAACTCAAAGAGCGCTCGGGACTTGAGGCCGACGGAGGGGGAGAGATGATGACAACTCGGCACCCCCTTTCGTTATCCTCATGAGCCCCATGAGCCCTATGAGCCCTACGAACGGCTGATCTGGCTGTCGGCTTCTCGCAGATCTCTCGCCTGTCACCCCGACCCCCTCTCCCCCTCCCTCGCCCTATCCCTCCTACGTGGTTGTAGATGGGTGCGTATTCGTAATACCCGTCCGTCTGCGTTTCTCGCGTGGTTCTCTTTGAAGTATGCGTGCCGTCCTCCCTGCCGGACCTCATCGTGCCGGCCGGCGAGCTCGTTTTCGTCTTGGGAAAGGCCCCTTTGACAAGGGGGAGCGCCCGCTCGCTTGCTCGCTCATGTCTTTCGGACTGCTTCGTCACGGAATGGTTTAGGAGCGGCTGGAGCGACGATCGGCTCCGTTCTCCCTCCCTCTCTCCCTCCGCGTCGATGAGCAGTGGGATAAAGCAGCAGGTCCCTGAACCACGTTTGAGCAGTGATCCCCCCCTGGACATGCCTTTGTAAGAGAAAACTGCTCATTACCCGAGAAACACGAAGACAAAAAAAACGTTTTTTTTGGTTTTCCTACCATAATCCAAACAGAAACCTGTTGCCGCCCTCTCCGCCTTCTCGCAGCCTAAAACCCATACTTCAACTCCTGAACCTCGTATCCTAGGCGAGGGGGCCCGAAGACCTCTTCCTCAATTACCTCGGAGGGTTCGTCCGGCCAACACCCCCCCGGCTCGGTTCCTACCCAGGGGCTGGGAAAGAATAAACCATCGGAGTGACCGACTAGTCGCTCTCATCTCCGTCAAGTGCCTCATCGACATCGCTGCCCTTGCCCTTCTCCTCCAGCGCATCCTGTGTGTCGTCGGCGCTGCCCTCCCCTTCCTCGTCCTCGTCCTCGTCCTCCTCCTCCTCTTCGTCGGCCTCCTCCTCGTCCTCGTCCTGGTCCTCTTCGGCTTCTTCTTCCGGCTCCGTCTCGGCGTCGTCAACCTCCTCGTCGACGGTCATGGCGGAGTCGTCTACACGGGCCTTCTTTGCCCGCGGAGCTGTGTCCGAGGATGCCGTGGTCATGACGCTGTCGTCGGCGTTTGAGAGGAGTGACGCGTCTGCTGCCGCCGCCCCGGCCGCCGCTCCGACTGCGACGCCTGCTGCTGCGCTTCCTCCCTTCTTGGCGGCGACCTTTTGACGGTAGTTGTTGCGTTTTTCGGACTGGATTTGGTTGTATTCTACACATCAGATGAGTGACCTTGTCTTGCGTAAAGGGTCGCGGTGAGCCGGTGAGACGAGTCCGGTGGGACACGGGCGCACGGGGAGTGAGTGCGAATGGAAGACTGGGGGCACAAAGGCAAAGGGAACAGGCAAACGCACTAGCAAACTCTTGCTCCAGGGGCTCGCGCAAGAACCCGAACTCAATGTCGTCAAGGGCCTTGAAGACGTCTTCGGCACTGACGGTTTTCTTGTTGGCGTTGACAGTGATTTCATTGGCACTGCAAGTGGACGTGCCGTCAGTTTCACCAGCCCTGCTGAAAGTAGCAAAAAAGAAAAGGAGAGGGGTAGTAGGGACTGGGGACATCTCTCGACAAGGCATCTCGGCAGATGTCTTCCGGAGATGGGAGGGGCGGCACGTACTGCGAAGCGAGATAGTTGATGAAGACAGTTGCGCTCTTGCTCATGGCCAGGACGGCATTGGCCTGGATCTGCGTGTTGGGCGGGAGCACGCCCTTTGCTAGCCTCGTGATGATGGACTTGGGCAAGTTGAGGTCCTATAACCCCAAGTCAGTCACGGGCCACCCCCCACCACCTCGTGGCATCATCCGAGCGTCGGGCAGAACATGGCACAGTCATCACGAACCTCAATGGTGAGAGCATCCCTATCGGCCTTGGCCATCTTGTCATGCGTCTGGCTTTCCTTCTTCTCCGAGCCCGCATGCAACACCGTCGTCGTGGTCAGCGGCGTCGACGACGTCGGCCTCGCGGCCGCGGCGGACTCGGGCGTCGGCGCGGCGGCGGAAGGCACGCTGGACGGCGTCGCCGAGGCCGATGCCGAGGCCGATGCCTTTGCCCTTGCGGCCGCCGATGGTGTGCCCGCCACGACGTTGCTGCTGGCGTTGGCCGCGGGGGCCGGTGTGGCCGGGGGGCCGGGTCTTCGTCCATGACGATGAAGCGTGCGTTGGATACGTCGCTCCTGCGGCTCGCGTCGCTTTTGCGCGGAGGCATGATTGTGTGTCGTCGGAGGTTTGAGCCGCTCGAGTCGACAAGTACCAAGGTAGCCCAGGAATTAATGTGGAGAAGATGGATATCGACCCCCTGGAAGTTCTTGCTGGGTTGCGCGGGTCTTGCGGGATTGGATGCGTTTTCGCGTGGGTTGGGTGGATGCTTGCGATTTTTCGCTCGGGGTTGTCCAGTTTTGTTGTTCGTCGGCGATTCGACGAGACGTTGAAGTTTTTCACCCTCAGGGGAGATGAGAGAAAGGGGGGGGGTGTATGTGTTCCTCGCGGCACGGGATTCCTTGGCGTCGAAGGCGGGTTATCTGAGTTCACGAGATCGCCGTCATGGGCTCAATTGGGCGTCTCTTGGTCCTTGATGAGAATCGGGACTGTTTACCGTGAGCAAGGCGATGCCCAATCCCTCAAAAGCAGAGGTTGGGGGCTCAGAGTCAGGTGCTGGGCACGGGGAACTTGCGGTCGTCGACCAGCGCGTCCACGTCTCTCGTCTTTCGGTAGACGCGTGCGTGGCCCACTTTTGGACACCGGACGCGTTAAGTGCATTTCTCACTTCACACGCTCAATATGTCCAGGCCAAGACTGTTCATCAACAGGTCCATTACGGCACGCCAACTTTCCAATTTCAACCAGGTACTCTGGATGTGTAGAAAACGGCTTGTTGATGTCAAATCCCCTAAGATGTGTCTTCCACTTTGATGTGAGCATGGTAATGTGGACAAACACCTGACCCCTCGCTGCATCGCTCACGTCTCATCTCACTCACCCCCTCCTCGTTGCGCCCTTTGCTTTCATTCTCAACGCCGCTCTCTGATTGATACTCTTACTTGTACAACCCCCCCATCCCACTCACGTTCAAGCAACGCCTCCACCCCCGCGTGAGCAGATTCCCACGAGTCACGACCGTTCCCGAATCTCACAATCACCACGGCCCAGCAACATGGAACACTTGCATGTCTAGTCCGGCCATACACTCACGATCCGGCCCACCTCGGCGACCTCGCACACACTCGCGGGAACATGCTAGTTCTCTCACTTTTATCCCCGGTGCGTCAAACCCCCAGGATTCGGTTTAAACTCCCGTTACCGCTTCTATGACTCGTCTTCCGCCTCTATGCGGCAAGACTCGGCGAGGCTTCCCAGCCCCGGCGATGGAATTGTCATTCGCCTTCATCCTCCCTTTCACCCATTCATGACATGTGAAGTACATAAAGGAGGCCTAATCTAGTATCTGATAATTATCCAAAGAGATCAAACAACTGGATGCCTTTGACTTGTAGGTCCCCGGGCACATCATTCACTTCAAAGTCTTAGATCAGCACGCGAATCCGGTCAGCGTCCCATGACAGAGCAAGTCAGGCCCTTTAGCTTTCCGTTGCAAAGTTCCCTTTGGCTCTATTGGGTCGTTTGCCAAGACAAACGCCGTTTCGGTATCAGACTAGGATTCCAAGCAAGGACGAATCAACTTACCCCTCCTCCCCCTTGAACACACCGTAATACGTCTACCGGTAGTCTTCTCGCCAGGACAGGCATCTCAGCAGCCCAAACGTACGCAAACAATGACGGCCAAGATAGTGGCGATAACCACTATTCCTTATTGAAGGCAAAAAACCCTATTCTTTACCCCGCCCTCTTGGTTCGTGTCCCCGATGACACTCGCCCACCCACCGAAGGGGAGCCCGTCGGCGTTTCAGCTTTCCCGCCCGTCATGGTATGCGCCATCCTGGGATGGCAGGTGTCGCAATCTGGCTCTCCCCTCTCGTTGTTAGTCGCAACACTAAACCCGCCAGTGTCGTTGAAAACCTTGGGCTCAAGTCTTGGGTTCCCTTCCTGTCACTAAACCTCCAATCAATAACCAACCCAACCACACTCTGTGATTGCTTTATGTTCTATTCTTTTCTTCATCTTTTCGCCCCTTTCTGGGTGGGGGGGGCACACCCCTCTCGGCTTCTCTCTCACGTTTCACCAGCGAACTTGGACGGGCGAGCTGTCAGCGCCCTGGGTGAACCACAGGGTCGCCCTCGACATGAGACGAGAGGGCCGCGGCTTTTTGGAACGCAACCCGCGGTATTCGTATACACGTGAATGAGCTTGTCGTTCCGGCCTGTAAAGTTTTTGTCATGGTTACTATGGCTAGAACCAAAGATTCCATACATTATCGACGTGACAACAGTCAAGAGGTACATCCTTCATGGCTGCGAGGGGTGTGGTGACGACAGACAGCGCATGAGCCCCCCTTTTCGGTTACAGTATGCTTATCGTGGCTGTTGACAGGGCTGGTGAAGCTGAATATCGCCTTTGGTTCATGGATCGGATTTGCCCTCACGGTTGTCGCTGACGTCACAACGGCAACATCATACATGCCAGCATCTGATTGTTAATGTGTGAATTTATTCAGCCATGATCCTGGCCTTACCAAAACTGCCTAGTGATGATGTTCAAGAAGATGAGGTGAAAGAAAATGGCTGCGTTGCAGCTGTAATAGACCGTTCTCGTCATGTGGGTATATCCATCACCATTCCAAATGGGGTGCTCCAAGATCCGTATTCCAAAGACCTTAAGGGAAGAAGAAAAACTGTCGTTTCAGACACCAAAGCTTCAAGTCAAGGTAGACATTATGAAGCGGGGTATGCTTGTTCAGCTAGGAAGAACATCGGAAGGGGGGAGCCGCAATAACATTGCGTACGCTGAGTCTTGTGCACCTCCAGACACGCACCACAAAGGTACTCGACGGGAACGACGGCGAGGTCGATATCCATGAAGTTCCGTCCTAGGATGATGTGGCTGGCCTCACCTACCCTTCCGGGATGTTGTTGTGAGGCCACATGGGGTTGTGATAAGCTACCATCCTTCACGATGTGAAACAGACACCCACGAGATAGCACCCCACACTTTCTCTCCAGGCCTGCGGGAAGAGCCCAAGGGCTGAAACGGAGGTGGTTGTTCAACGTGTGGCGTATTATGTCATCCGCGGGGTTTGCAAAATATTGCTGCAAGAATCGTAACGGTTGGTTGTAATGAAGGTCGCGGCGTCAGAGATCTCTCCTTTGCCAGCGTAGAACCAAATTTTTTCGGAAAGGGTTCCTTTTCTTTTCTTTTCGGCTTCAACCTACGGCAAGTCCAATTTCTGATCGCCGAATCAATGGGCGTGGGGAAAGGCCGCCCAGGTGGTAGTCATCGTCTAGTGATAACCTAGGAGGGTTTGATGAAGAGTAGACGTATTGGCGCTTGCCATCCGAGTGTGCGGAAGAAGGCATACGGGCGTAAGGATCCGTGGATGTGCGTGGCGACAGTTCCACATCGGTGTGGTAACCGTACCAGTGATCCCGTAGACTGCCAACGCTGGCGCTGCTGCGTGAGCTGCGATGCCTACCGTGGCGAGGGGACAACGGCGGCAGCTTGGATAGCCGCGAATTCTGGCGTTTCGGTGAAGGAAGGAAGGCAAGGTCGCCTTCGACGGTGTCATCAGTGAGACCGACACGGGCGTTAGGGGCTCTTGCAAGGACAGGAGTCTGAGGAATGTCGATACTCTTCTTGTCCATACTCCGCTTATGGTAGAGAGAGTGTGGAGCCGTATCAGTCGACATGCGAGGCTGATACTGGGTGTTATTTTGATAGACGATCACGCTGGCCGGCTTTCGGACGGATCCAGCCGAGCCATGCTGGTCATGCTCGTCAACAACGACGGTCGTGCACTTTTCAATAGTCCGGCAAGCCTTCCAAGACTCGATTTCCTCATCGTCGATGGGGCTGTTACCCCGGTGGCTGAATGGACGGCGGCCACGGCGGTACCGATAACATAGGCAGATTGCCCCGATGACGATAACCACACCGAGCACAGAGAATATAGTGCTCAAAGCAACGACAAGGCTACGGTTGCCGTCGATGCCCTGGGAGTTGTTGCCGCCCATGGCGCCGTGCTGGTCCGTCAGAGAAGTTGAGCTTGGTGCAGCTGGCGCCGAGAATGTTGGGGGTCTGCTGCCGGCATCAGTCGGCTGAGCAGCGGGTGGCACCCGGGTCTGCGGCCTCGACGTTGGGGGCGGAGCAACAATGATCACAGGAGCCACTGAGCTTGACTGAGGTAGCCTAGGTGGTGGGCTAGGCCTAGGAAATGGCTGAAGGAAGTTGGACGTAGGCACGCTCGGCTGTGAAAGGACGGGAGGAGGTAACGAGCGAACCGGGGTCGGAGAAGAAGATGACGAAGCGGGGACAAAGAACGAGGTTTTTGTCGACTGTCGGGTTTCGACTGAAGACGATGCAGGCGGGGCCGGTGGCGTGGTCTGCCGGGACGGAGGTTGGGGTGGTTCTGGCGGAGGCGGCGGAGGCGGCGGAGGTTCTTCACCAGGCGGTGGCGGAGGGGGAGGAGGCTCCTGGTCTGGTTTCTCCGGGGTCAGGACTGGGCTCTCTGGTGGAGGTGGCTGTTCCTCCTTTTGGACTCCTGTGACGACGCATTAGCTCCATGTTTCAAGTCTACAAGTCATGAAATAACAAGATGAAAATGAATTATCCGGAAACTTCGGGCAAGGCAGCCAGGTTGAGGGCTAGGCTCGGAAGAGGTTGTGGTCGAGATGAAGAATTTGGTGTTGTTGAGATGACACTCAATAACAGGCGAGTGCTTCGTGATGAGGGCTGTGTCAGACCACACCTTCTCGCCCTCTGTTCCTGGAATCACTGGGGTCCTCGGCGGCATTGTTGCCTCCGTCCGCTTTTCCAGGGACAAAAACAGGCGTGTGATCGGTCTCGACACCAGGCTGAGCATCGATTCCGGAATTCGTAGCAGGGGCTCGCTCAGGACCATTCTTGCCTTTTCCTTTACCCTTGCCTTTGCCCTTGCCCTGTTTCTCGCCGCCTTCAGATCCAATGTCGCCGCCCTTGGTCTGTCGCAATACAAAAGCTCGAGTGGGAAATGGCGGCCCCGACAGCCAGGCCATGGCCAACAGCATCTTTGTTGTCGACATTGTCCGGTATTACTCCCCGTGTTATCGTATGGGCCAGCCCGATATGATGCTGTATCAAACAGCGCGATGCTCTCAGAGTACGGGCCAATACTGAAGCAAGCCTTGGGACCCTCGGCGACTTGGGCCTTTCAAACCCTGGGCTCTTTCGAAATAGAGCCTGATAGGCAGACACACCGACAAAAGGAAGTAAGGGGGGCAGAAGAAACGGGAGACAAACGGTTGTGGTGTTGAACCTTGGGACCAGGTCAGGTCAGGTTCCACGACTCCAAGGTTGACGTTTGGAGCCGGTTGATATTAGAGACCTTCATGAAGGGGAAGGGAACGGGCTGGAGTCGAGAGAGGCTCTCGGGGAACAGGATCAGACAGGAATGCGGACAGGTACGCCGGGTTATGTATAAACTTGCAGCAGCGTGGTGTGGGAAGCGCAGTAGACTGACTGTGCCTGGTTCCTCGGATGCGGCACTTGCGGCAGCACTGACATGGGAACGATGTGAAGATTGGCGGGCGGTGGCACCTTGGACCACCTTTGCAGCCATGCACACACGATGTACGGCGGCCACACACACACATCTCGCTGGAGACGGAGAGGATCAGAGTGAGGGACAAGGGTAGGGATAAGCTGTACAACCGTGCACCCGCTTGGGAGCGACGGCATGTGAATAATCCCGCAGGGGGGAAGATGGGCCATTCCCGGGGGGTGGCCAAGATCCATGATGCAGGACGTCGGTACCTTGGTGTGGTGTGCGCGTGTGTGAGCAAAGTAGATGCGAGAATAGCTGAGAGCGAGTAAGTTCGAAAGGTGGGAGAAGATGGTGGTCAGTTGTGGGTTCCTGTGCCTGGTGTGTTGGTGTGTTGGTGTCTGTGGGCAAGAGGAGTGGTCCGTGACGAACGAACCGCACTGCGCTGCACGCAACAAGTCCAAGAGAGTGGAGAGGCGGATCCAAGTGGGACTTCGGAGGTTGAGATGTGTGTCGGGGTCCATGAACCAGGGGGGGAGGGGGTGAAGACAAGGGGAGCGAGCAGTGGTGGTGGTGGTGGTGAATGGGAGGAGGGAACGCACCCAGGAACAGGAACAGGGGTTGGAAGCGGCAGCAAGAGGGGTGTGTGTGTGTGTGTTTGAGTGAGTGAGTGAACGAGTGGAAAGTGCGGGTGGTGTGGGAGGCGTCTTGCGGTACCTGAGCACATACGGACAGTCATTGGAGGAGGTTGCGGTGTTTCTGATTGTCGGCTTGGCTGGAGTTGACTGGGCCCAGACAGGCAGAGGCGGCGTTGGCATTGGCGGACGATGGGCAAGTGGCGGGAAGAGCAGGATCAGGGCGGGATCGGGAGAAGACTGGGACCAGGAACGTGGAAGGAAGACCTGAACCTTTTCTTAGCTAAGCCCAAGCCCTAGCCCAAGCCGCGGCGGGCATCGTACTTTGCGCGAAGCACACGTCGCATCGTTGCCTTCTGAAGGCTGATGACGAGAACGAGGTCGAACGGAAGAAGCAAAACCCAGAGTTGAAACAAGGGTGCCGAGTGTATCCGGAAGCCCAACGACGGGCGGCAGCCGAGCATCTTCATCAAATTAGCGACGAGCCATGGACGCGGCATGGCCCATCGCCGTCGACCGGATCATGACACGGAGACTCGGCAGGCCTCTGCGACGCTGCCCAAGCTGGGACACAGAAGAGCGGATTGCATGCGTTGGCTGGTGCCATGTGGTTCTGTGCCGATTTCTGACCGCAGGCTCGCGGCCGTTTCTCGAGGCCACCCAGGAGCCCTGGCACAGACCAGAAGCCCCGGACACAACAGCAAGGCGCCGACCGGAACGATGGCGTTGGAAACCATGGGCGAATGAGGGCCTGGAAGACGCCCTTCTCCAGACGGAGCCAAGGCAGACACACGCACCCACACACGCATGAGGAGCAGAAGCCAGAAGCAGGCTGAGCCGCGCTGGGCCGCTTTGTAAGTGAGCATGGCAACATGGAGGAAAGCCAGCAGCTTCGCTTATTGGGAGGAACGAAGGAAAAGAAACCATGCTGGCATGCTGGGCGTGGCATCAGGTGCTCTGTCTGTCCATCAGCGACTGGCGTCAGAATGGATTCGGGCGGCACTCCGTCTCGGTCGACCCCCAACCCCAATTCCCATTGAATTAAGGTGCAGCACGGAACATGGGCCACGCCAAGTGCAGGTGTGTGCAGTGCAACGTGCAAACATCGGGCAACCGACATCACCCTCAAGTTGGGTCCCATCTCTGCTGCGGGCGCCGCTCGGTCCGGCCATGGGAGGGACGAATGATTCTAATTCGGGTTCCCAGCAGCCAGAGGTCGAGCGACACAGAGTTTGGAAATGCAGGGTGCAGGAACACGACACAATCTCCAGGGTGCCTTGCGAGATTGACGGCGGAAGACGACGGCGATCTGGACCAAGCCGAGTTCCAAGGCTCCAAGCTGCCTGGAAGAACCTTGGTCTCTTCGCAACTGGTTGGTAACAGAGGGCCAGCCATGTCACGAATCTTTCAGACAGAGAGAGAGAGAGAGAGAGAGAGAGGTACTTGGCACAGGCTTCCGCTCGGCGCCAGAACCTCCTGAGGAAGAACAGCGGAGGGAACGCAACAGGGACGCCCTTGCTGCACGGCGGTGCAAATGCCAATGGTGCCTACCTCTTCACCATTTCGTCAAGTCAGGTGAGGCGCAAGGTTTGGTCGGAGGCAAGCAAGCAAGTTGAGGCACAACGAGACAAGCCCCCTCCCCTGGTCTGCCGCAGCCCATGGGGACGTTGAACGAGGATGAACGATACCGAGCGAGGTACGTACTCGGATCCATGAGGGAACTTCTCGTCCTCGGCCTCCGAAACCACGTCTCCTCGTCCATGTCACTGTCTGACCTCACTACCTACTGGCGATCTCCATCAACGTTCCCAAGAGCACCAAGGCTCGACTCTCGACATCTGCCACAGACCTCGACCTCGAGAACCCGCTAGCATCACCGGTGTATTTATGGACCATACGCTGCCATGCCTTGAGGCCGTGCTGTGGCCTGCGAATACGCAATTGTGCACACGCTGACTGTCGCAGGTGCTTGAACTCTATCAACCGAGCCCAACGCTATAGATGCCGACTGGTCTTAGCCACTGACCGTCCGGTAAGCTGAGGTGAAGGTGAAGGTGGACGGATGAAGGGACACCTGGCGCACACTTGCTTTTGCCAATGCAAGTGCAACTGCAGCCGTCTTGACCTCCTCGCTCGCTCCAACAATAGCCAAGTCAAGGCACTCCGCGGCGCAAGGCCAGGCTATTCAGCTTGGCTACGGATACCACCACGCTTGCGATGCTCTTTGCGCGAACCCCTCTTCCCCTCGCCTCCATGCAAGCAATTTGTCCCTGATCAGAGGCCCCCGGTCGACTTCCCCGCAACCTTGGAGCCCGCAGCCCACGTCGCAGCCATCTGACGAGACACGACATCAATGACAGCTCGAGCCGTGCTGCCCTGCTCTCAATGCCACACAACCACACAACCGGCCAGCAAGCCAATCACCCGCCCCTCTGTGTGTACTGTCCTGAGATGCATCTGCTGTACCTGTGCAGCGCTTGTCCTGCAATGCAGTGAACTGGCATGCATCGTTCTGCCTGTGGTCGCCTGCCTCCAAGTTTGGTGCTACAGAACCTGAGAAACGGCCAGCAGTGGTCCCGATGCCCGGAGCTACCCGTTGGATGACTCCCTTCGACTTGACGCTGGTCGAAAGCCACGCCCGAGAGGGGAGTTGGGAGTGAAGCTGTCCGCCACGATTTGTGACCGGTCATCTCTGGCGCCGGCCGCTGTAAACTTGGGACGCTCAAGTCCCGTCCATCCAGTCTACGTCCCCCACGTCTCATGCCCGAAGCGGTGAGCGAGTCAAGGAGGCCCGCTGCCACACCACGCCAGCCGACGACACTAGACGCCAGCCAGACGCATCAGACACGAAGTCGCCCGAATTTTGGGCCTGGGCTCGGGGTACCCTGGAATGAGGATGGGATGGCAGTCATCTTTGCTGATGATGGTGTGTGCCACGTCCGACCAACTACAACGGTTGGCTGGACCGGCTCAACGGACACCCGAATTGGTCGTTCGTCCTCAAGCTCCAACCCGTCGAGAGGCCTCGATAACCATCCGTTTCGCTTCGACTCGGGTCTGCCCAAGTCAATAGAGACACCGGGGGAATCAGCAACGCGTAACAGACCACCGCAGACTAACTAGACATGTCGCCTGCGGTCCAAGGACCTGCGCTGAAACGGCCCTAGCTCCTCCTCGTGGTTAATATTCATTGGCCGGAGCTCAGTGCTATCCGGCCTCCTCATCGGGTCTCCTGCAAGGGGCATGACATATTCCAGCCGGGCTTCCTTCACTCACTTGGGGGACTCTAGTGCAGATGGGGTTTGAAACCCGACCTGCTCCGGACAACGTCTCGATCAGGCAACTATCCGCTTGCACGCCATGCACTGTCTCTTCGTTTTCCCACGTTTGCACCTCGAACAGATGTGGGTTCAGTGGTTCGCAGGATCGTCTGGCGTGCCAGGAGGACAAGGAAGCCGGGTCGGTACATGCTGCGACGAATAAGCGTCAAAGTGATGACGACCAGCTCCCCCAATCCAACCACTCACTCTCTCGAGCTCCATCATGTGAGTGTGTAGAAGCGGTTCATGTAACATTGTGGCGAGGAACCAAAGTTGGACTAAATCTCCGTCCACATTTATCGGCACCAGTGCCTTGTCACAAACGGTTCACTCAAATGTTAATCTATCGATTCTCCGACCGTGCGCTCTCGACCATCGTCATATTCAAGGACATTCGGCTGCTCGGAATTTTTGTTTTATTTTGCTAGTCTTCTCTCGGCAGTGGCTTCCCGGTATAGAAGGCCATCAAATGAGGAACGACCCTGTCTGCGATCCTCAGCTGAGAGAATGTACCTGAATGGTTAGACCGCCGGCCACGGCTTTCTCCTTTGAGCTGATATTGAACATGGCAGCCCATGGCAGGCATCAAAACCGGCTTTTGCAGTACTTCGGCCAGCGCTGGCATACAGTGTACAGCCGCCATTGCGCCGTGAAAGACCACGCGTCTCGCGGGTGCTCGGAGGGTTTGAGCAAGGGTGCAACACGGTGCTCGGAGGCTCCCCGTTGGGGCCTCGGAGTATTTTCCGTTCAGAAGTAAGACGATGGTCGAAACGGAACTAGTTTGTTTGCCGTGCCTCTCGAGTTGGACCAGGGCCGATCCGTCTTTGGTCACTGAGGATCGTGCGCTACAAGCGAGCAAGGGAAGCCAAGAACAACCTCGTACATTGGACAGCGAGCCACAGCTACATGTTCCCGTGCCCATGCATATGATTCACGATAGTCAAGACAACAGCCAGCTGACTATCGGCGGTAGTGGCAGTCACATATCACTCCAACCCCTTTCTCAGCCACCATGCATCCAGTAATGGGTTTTCCTTTCTTCGCCTTCGTCATGGCTGTTCAGGTGTCTCAACGCATTCTAGAGAGAGGTGCCTGCCCGACTGGCCTCTGGAATGCTTGGGTGTTCCTCGCCTTGATTACCCCTGGTACCTTGCATGCTGAGATGCAGCCCGCACTGACTGGCACACAGGTCTCGAGGCCCTATCCATGATCCGTGCCCACTGTGGCCTCCCGCAGCTTCAAGTGAGTAAGTGGATTGGCTAGTTTTGCAACCGTTGTTGGCGGATGGTGTTGCGTTTTTGTTGTTTTTTTCCGTTGTTTTTTTTTGTAACCCTCTTTTCCATTTGCTTTTTCTTGTGCAGTTTCTTCTGTCCCTTTAGTTCCATCTGCCCTCACGGTAAGATGGTTGACGTGACGCCACCGAGCTGGGAGAGACAGTCCCGCTTTTTGACATCCAACTCTTGTACATGAGCATTCACACACTGCAGAAGATGGAGGGGCAGGTGATCATGTTCATCAAGCCAGTCAACACTGAGGAAGAAGCCACTATCCAAGGGCAGTGAACAAGCTACGCCGCATTTGACGCGCCCCGCAAACGCCACATGAATAGAACGGTGTTGTAAGCAGCCAGCTCCGGATCGCGCCTCTCCGCATCCAACCGGCCAGCGGCAACGGTGGTGTTGATACTGGTTGCAATGCTGGCTGGTGCACCTCGATGTGGCGCTGAAGCGGTCTCGTTCTCGACGAGTCCAAGAACCCCATCAGAGACATGCCTCTTGAGGCATGGTGGACGATAGTCAGCACTGATCAGTAGCGAGCCAAGGTCACCGTTGGAAAGCGGCTTCTGTCACTTGGGAGGTTCGGCCAACACTATCAAAAGTCTAGGCTACCTTGTCTTGCCTGGCTTGCCGCTTCGCGCCCTGGCGACGGCAATCCCTTCGATCCCGACCTCACCGCCTACTTAGTGTGCGGCATACAGTCACGTGTCAAAAGTCTGAATACACCCCGCAATTGCCCTGCTACCAGCACTTCCACCCCATGACTTCAACCACGTGAAGAACCACGAAATTAATGAATTATATAGCAAGAGTATAGTTAAATAAAAGCTGATTGTTTACCTATCAGTATCGTGTATACCATCCTTGTGCTCTAATCACTGCTCGCAAGCGCCGCGGCATAGACTCAATAAGACTCTGAATCATCACCTGTGGCACTGCATCCCATGCCTCTTGTAACTGCTCCTTAAAACTTCCTATATCTAACTCGTTATTCCTCAAGCTGAATGCTTCTGGGTATAGCCTTCTCAGGTTATCTTTCATCAGCTTCCAGACGTGCTCAATTGCGTTAAGGTCAGGTGAGTAAGGGGGCCAGTCTAACCATGAAACTCCATGACTTTGAAGCCACGATATTGTCCGAGCTGACGTATGGATAGGCGCGTTATCCTGAATAAAATGGCGAGTTTCATCATAAACAGGTAGAAAACCTTCCTCTAGGCAATCTATATAGCTATTTGTATTATATCCTCCTCGTGGTGAGTTCTCATCTCGAATCAAAAAGATCAACTGGCTTCGGCTCTCCTTCCACACCATTCCCCATACCATAACAGAGATATTTGCTTTTACGTGGGCTGTAAGGTTGATAAATTGCCGCTGCCACCGCTGATGAGGCAGTCTGAAGACCCAGGCTGATGGAGAACTTGTGTTGTTTTGGCAGCAAGATTCATCAGTAAATTGAGCCTTAGAAAGAGTTAGTTAAAATGTTACTTAATAAGGGGTTATCACTATAAGACACACTGAGATCAATTCTTCAACTTTTGGTAGCCATTCTCTTGCAAACTGTAGCCGTTTAGCAGCTGCATCAGGCGTAATAGCTGGCCGCTTCATTGCCCTCCATTTGCGATAGTGAGCCTTTTGTAAAACCCTCTTGATAGTACGAAGGCTCACTCTATCCCTCCACGGCCTATGAAGCTCTTGGTAGGTCTGCCGGTAGTTCAGTCGAGCAGATCTCATAATATACCGTTTCTCACGCCTACTTAGTTTCTCAGGCCTGCCTTTTCGGGGTATAGACTTAAAAGTGTGGCTGTTGTTGAATCGATCCATGGTCTTTTGTACTGCGCCAAGCGAGCAGTTAAAAGTGCGTGCTGCCTTTCGGTAGCTTTGGCCTGCAAACACAAAGGATGCAATTGCAACCCGTTGTATCTCGGATAACTCATCGTTAGTCCTTCGATTTCCTGACACATGAGTTATAAAAGCTTGCAATTTGGCGTCCATTTTCTGAAGTTATGGGAGATGAAAGGAGGAAGTATGCTCTTGGCAGGGTGCACTGGAAGGAGGGGAATTGCGGGGTGTATTCAGACTTTTGACACGTGACTGTACGCTTGCCGCTATCAAAGCCCACGAGTTCGCCAAGATCGCATGTCGTCGTCGACTCTCACGAGATTGCCTGCTGGTGGCGGCCCTTACACACCTGCTTAATGATTGATGGGCAACGCTCCCGACGAATCCCAGTCGGCTCTCCTTCTCAGCTATCACAGTCCGGTACGCCCGACGACATGGTGCTGGTGTGCCGGTCTGACTACATCGAGCTTGGTTTGGCTGCTTCACAACGGATATCTCTAACCCGACGCAGTCTACGTTAGTCTAGACCCCCATCGGAAGAGGTTTCGGGCACATTCAGCTTCAGTGGCTGGCTTCGCGCCCAGTGTGACATTGTCCACACGAGCCAAGAAGTCTACCCCTCCTCCCGCGACACTGCGGTTTACTATCCATCAGCCCTCTGCCAATAAACCAAAAACGCCATCGACAAGCACCCCTCTTTCCTTGCTCCCCTTTCCGACGTCAAGTTTCATCCGGACACCTTCACAGCCAGGAAAGAATCGGTAGGCAGACGACAGAACAGGCATCATGCTTTCTCGAGTCGCTCGTGTATGACAGGCTTCCCGCTCGAGGCCTTGAAAAATGCATCTCACTCGGCTCAGTACGGATAAGGGCCATCCGCGCTAATTATTGCAATGAGGGGTGGCAACCCTATCGAACCCTTGGTGATAGCGGAAGTGCATGCATGACACCAGCCCACGCGAGATGTTCGGAGCAACAAACGGCCAAGCGTGCTCAAGCAGAGAAGCGGGTTGGTACAAATCAAGATCGTACAAGACGACGCATGTTCGACGCTGGGAAAAGGGCTTTCAGCGAGTCGCCGCAAGCACGAGGCCGTTTCGCCAACGCTGCTACTACGCGTTTGCTTTTCTGCCCTGCAATTCAAATTCAATGCTCGTTCCAGGGGCCACCGCTCCATGGTGCGGAGATCCCACAGGCGTCAGTCTCGTCATGCCAGGGCCTATCCATGGTAGGATCGACGCTACTCATGATGTAGCTCGGCCGGCGACTGGCCTGTGGAGTCGGTATCGATTTCTTGCCGTCCCGGGTCCACAGCCACGTCGTGAAGATTGAAGGCTTAACCTGGAAGATGGAAAAGGTCGGCGGCTGTGGGCCTCGGGCAACTGTTCGCTTGTCGACAGGATCATGGATGGATGGGTAAATGGGGCGGCCCTCGACACCATCTTCCCGAACGAAGGAGCAACCAGGGCCAGCGAGCACGGCGAGTCCAGCAGCTGTCAGGTACCAGGAACATCAACCTGAAGCCGTCTTTTAGCGGGGGTTGGAGCCATCTGCTGACCATTTTGCGGCGTAAGAGGTGGAGAGGCCGGCGATGATGGTGTGCTGTAATGCCAATTCACCGCTCTTTCACCGGACCTCGATTCGCTGTCGTTGTTGCAAACTGCATCTTGCGTCCTTTCTCCTTGCGTTAGTTTGCCCCTCACTTGGCCGTCATCATGGTCCGTCCCAGACCAAGGAGAAGATGCTGCAGAGTGACTGCAAGGGACCGGACATACGACCATGGTTTGCAGCCCGATCCCGTACATTTTGGATGATTGAATACAGCTGCCAATCACGATATTAACACCAGTCTGGGAGGCCAAATCTCGGCGCGCTGCTGGGCGGACTCGAACGCCTCCTGTTTGCTGCGCTGCAATAGTGCCGAGTTGTCATGGCCCTCCTCGGGCTGCAACCCAATGACTTGCAGCCCTGCAGGCGGCCCTGCAGCTGGCGTGCACGCGAGGACGGAATGCATGCCCCTCTTCCCCAGCGACGCACTCATGGCGTCGAGGCTCTTCCAATGTCGATATAACAGCACTGCGCAACACGGTCCGAAGACTTGCGCATCGCCTTGGCCAATTCGAGAGTTGAGATCGACCATTGAGAGGAGAGCCGCCCCGTGGGTTCATCAAAACTTCCCAAACCCTATTCTGTCCGGCGGCATGGCCGCCAGATGATCTGCTCGGGAAAGGATGGTCCCTGGAAGATGCGGCCCTTACAAACAATGACCACGCTGGCTGGCCATGAATTCCACGCAAAGTACCGAAACACATCGTCCGTCACATCTCTCCATCGCCACAAGAATCTCGAGGTCTGGGAACCGCGTCATGCGGCGCACCTCACCGCTTCTTTGGGATGTAAGGGCAACCCCGATCGTGAATACGAGTTTCCAAGCTAGATTGTGTTGGCTGCAAAGGAACATTCTGCGTGGTAATTTTCAACGGCGCAGCCCACGGACGCTCGTTTCCGACGATTGTTTTTAGGTTCAACGATCACGGGCCGTCCGCGTGGTGTCGCCGAAGCCGCCGTCGGTCTGGCGGATGATCCGGCGTTTCCAATTCTTTCGTCTGCCCCCCTTGGCGTCTACGAACTTGTCGCATCCGACCACGACGCTTACATGTGCTGGCGGCACGTCTGCTACTTCTATTCCTGATTGAACTTTCGTCACGTAGCTGGAGCACTGGTGACGCTAGCAATCCCTTTTACATAATCGCAAGAGCAGAAATACTCTATTCCCCGTGCTTGACTGCCCTACGATAACCTGAAGCCGTACCAAGGCGAGCCACCGATCGACGTTTCCTGTCGATTTTTCGACGATGCACTCTCACCGCCGGCAGGTGGGAGATTAGACTACACATTTGTCTCGAACGGTCAGCCACGCGTTTCTCATTCTGGTCGTGGGGTCCTGGGCGTGCGGGAAGCAAGCCCGGAGAGAAGCGGTCGATCTTGCATCGATGATACCTTTGAGATGTATTGTCTCAGTCGAGCTTCTGCAGCGGCTACAGAAAAACGAGAGCTCCATGACTCAATGACCATCGAACATGACGCCTGATGCAGGCTGTTCGTCCCTGGCCAAGAGCACAATGAACACGAAGCGGGATTGACCGTGTCACCCAACACCTGCTGCGGGCAACGTCACAGTCGGCTGGCTCCAGGCGCCTAGAACACGAAGATCTTCCACGCAAGCCTGCTAAACCAGGGGGGAAATGGGATTGATTTCATCCGAGAATGCAAACCAGCATTTTCACCGCTCTCATTCGCCCTACTCGTGCCATGCGCCCTCGATGTCATGCTGCCAGGTGGCAATCATCTTTGTCTTCAAGGGCCAAGTTGGGGCACAGCTAATGGCTAGTCTCGTGAGCTCCTTGACACGAAATCCAACGCAGCTTGCAGCGTCGTGTAACATGGGGCGAAAGGACAATGGGATAGCGCAGAGTAGCGTCCGGGTCGATCAAGGCTCCCTTCCCCCCAATCATCCCACAGACAGGACTCTGACTTGTTTCCCGGGTGCCTTTGACGCCGCTCACTGCGGGTTTACGGCTCTGCGGCGACCAGGGTTTACAACGGACCGTTTCACCGAGAGGAAGCTTGCGGCAGGGGTTTGTGGATGTCCTGGATTTCTGGCTGCTCCTCGCATGAGGCTATCACGATATCCCAGGCGATGCTTCGGCTGGGACCTCGTAGCCTTGATATTTCTCCAGGGCGAAGCAAGAAATGATACTGACCGTATCGGAGGTTAATCCCGTCAAATGGGGGAGTATCCCTGAATGGTGAATGTTCCGTCTAGGGTTTATAAGTGCTACCCCGGGGCCTCTAGAGCAACGCAACTTCAAAATGTGGCATCGTGGACCTCCGCAAAAGCCTACTCTGTGGATCTCTACGAACCATGAACCTATGCCGAGAGGTTACTTTCCGCGCCCAGCAGCCCCGGTTTGGTCTTTTTTTTGGCTGCGTCCAAAGTCAACTTCACGTCGGGGGTCAGACAACCCGGCGCACAGCCCCATGCCGGGGTTCATATCGACGAGCAATACACACCTGCCTTGATCCTTACGTTGACCATAATAATAGCTTTTAGATGGTCTAGAGACATATAGCAAACATGTGGCGAACGGAACGGCATGGGAATGATGCCTGATGCTTGTCTGCTTCCAACCCTGGGCATTCATCAACAAACATTGAGTTTGCCAACTTTCGCGCCAATCAAACACGTATACACATGCAGAGTTTCCAAGTTGCCTGGCGAATACTGAGACTCCTCCATTGCGATCTGTGCCATTCGGGAGTCCCTGGTACGCAGGCTCTGGTACTGAGCTTCCGGCGGCGTCTGCGCACTGGGCAACCCTGGTCCAAGATGATGCTTGCTTCATCGTTCACTCCAGATATCGGATTTTCAGACTTCAGACAAGATCCTGCGGCCGCGGAGAGCAAGGGAACGAAGCTGACTTTGGGCGCCAGCCTTTTCAGTCTGCCCGACAGTTCGAAACGCCGGTCTCGTCGTGGAATTGCTCCTCGACGTTTCAAGTGCCAAGGGGAAAGGGGGGTGGGGGACACCAGCACATACCTTTGCCGTACTGATGTCGTCCCAACATGCGCATTGATCTAGATGAAGAAATCCCGGAGCAGCTGACAGTCTGAAAATGGTTGTCTGGGACGAGAGTAGCGATCGCTGGACGACCAGGACGCGAATGTCTGCCAACCATGAGCCTCAGGCTCTCGCTCCGGGAACCCCTCGGGTATCTGCTGTCTTTGCGTTGTTGGAGTCTGACGACTGAGTTTGGACGCTGCCGAGCAATCTACAGTTGGGACGGCATTTGACCAAAGTCAAAAGGCAGATAACCCTTTGCGCTTATGAGCCTTAAGGTTGTGCGAGCGCCGCGGACTGTTTTGTAGGCAGGCAACTGCATAGGCTCCGCGCGAACCCCGAACCTATGGGGACTGTTCTGGAACGCTTGCAATGCCAGTCCGTTTCCTTTTCCCTATCTTGCGTAGAATACTATGTCTCGCGGACCCAGGCAATGCGGACAACGCACATGAGGCTTCTCCCAGCTCGGGAAAGGAGTGGGAGGCGAAGGACAAGATCGAATAGACCGATATGGGAGATACAACGAGAGTAGCTCAAAGCACTGGCTGTATTCCGAGTCAAAGAACCGGGCTGATCTTTTACCTGCAGCCTCAGAAGGTTGTGCCCGTGCATGCGTCGTAAAGCAGCAAGAGGTCTCTCCCCAACTCTCGCCATGTCTGTAGAGTCTGGGCGGATAGTGTTGTTTGAGAACCACATCACAAAAGGCCTGGTCTGGCTGGGACGAAGAACAATAAGGTGATGGATGGCGTTTGGCGAGCCGAGGGGCTCGCATACCCCGACGAAGGGCTCCGAATGTCACCGTGGGAAAGGCTGTTGGGGAAACCGTCATAGGCTGGCGAGCTGGGGGGGCAGAACAAACCGTCGTCGGCAAACTCTACTTCCCATCGTTTGGGGAAAGTCGCCGGCTCCGAGTTTCGAACGACTTTGTCCTGGAATCCGGCCGAATGTGGATTCATTCTCAACTTTCGGCTGTTGCATGTGTCGGGTCGACTGGGAGCGGGGTGCGTGGTGTGATGCGGGTGGCTTTATCTCTAGCCCTCCACATATCCGTGCCTCACGTTGTTGACGGGTGCGGAAGGAGGACCAAGCTTTTGGCATGACAGTGGTGTTCCCTGGAATCCTTGTCACGCTTTGAACAAACACAGTGTTTCTCTGCCGGGGCAAAGCGGGCACCCGGCTGGGTCTTTCCGGCTTCTGGGTCCGATTCTGCCCGTTTCAGTGACTTCGGAAGGGGAATGGCCCAGAGGAAGAAGAGGTGGGGTTCTGTGACCAAACGCCGAGAAGGAGATGCCGGAAGCCAACGGGCGGCACGGCTTGTGTGTACCGAGGGGAGTGTTTTAGGCCCGGAGGCCGGCAGACCGGGATGGATAGCGTTGGGCGAGGTGTTTTGGTGGTTGGGAGATCGAGCCTGTCGATCCGGCGCTTTCGGAACGCTTGATCGACAGGACAAAAATGCAGGTTTTCTGACTCGGTGGTGTGTTTGATGATCTTGATCGGAGGGAGCACCGCACACGCCCAGGCGGGAGACCGGAAGGTGCTGGCGAGTTGCGGCCGACGGATGGCGAGTCGTTGCAGCAGTACGTTTCTATAGACTAGTGGGCCTGTCCGTCCCGGTTGGATGTCCTACTTCGACTGAGCCACGAAATATGCACGGATGGTGTTTTGTTTTATTTTAAGTCTATACACCTGATGTTGAAAACTTCTTTCCTGGATCCCCGATGCTCCTTCTCAGCAGGGGGCCATGGCGACCTGCCAACATTCCCTTGCAATATGATCAACTGGGACACGTCGCGCTGACAGCGCAACGATCCAATACCGAACAAACCCTCTTCGAGTCCCCAGGCAAGCCGGAGCATCCACAATGAGGGAAGGTAGAAAGAAAGACAGAGTAGAACTTTCGCGTCGCCTGGAGGCAGTGTGGTACCAGGGACACAATGGAAAGACGACGTATGTTCTGGCCCGGACACACCCTCTCACCCACCCTCGTTCAGTTGTAAGCGTGATGCACACACACTGATGGGAAGAGAAAAGAGGGTGGTTCCAAGGAGAAGAGCACAGAGGATCGCCCTTCCGTCATTCAAAAATAGAGATCCACCATAAGGGTAGGGTCGCACCCCCGTAGGGTGCGTACCAGTTGGTTAGACTGATAAGAACAGATACTACACTTGATCTAAGCCTTGTGGCCAAGAGAGAGCTGGGGAGAAGAGAAGGAGAGAAAGCGACAGAGGGTTGGGCGGGAGGGGGCTTCTTATAGGCGATCAAAGAGGGATGTAGGTACGTAGGTGAGTGAGGCCAAATCTGAGGGTCGGATGAGGCCAATTTGGTTCGGGGCCGGGGTGAAGTCGAAGCCTGAGGTATGGGTGTTTTCATTGGCTATGTTTTTCTGGAACGGTCACCAGGTTGGATTTTCTATTGGATCATATACGAAAAAGAGCTCCCTATGAGTTGGTAGAAATGGTGGGTGCAAGTCGATGGATTACTTTGCCTGCTAGGCAGACGAAGTGCGGTGGACAGCTCGTAGGGGCGGCTCTGAACGTGGTACACTTATGGAAGTCGCTCGATCTACAGCTTTCTCGAGACTGCAGCCGCCCCGAGATATAGAACTCTTGTCCAATCAAACCAGTTGTTTCGTATAAGGCAGAAAGGGGAAAAGAAGCGAGCTATTCAAGGAGTTATTTCAAGTCCCCAAATAATCAGTTGGAACTCTCGAACTCAGCCGAAACCGAGTATATGCTCCACAGCTGGACGGGCCGGTAAACATAGTTCGATGTTTCTGGTTCGGCAAGAGATAATGGAATATTGACTACCATCGTAAAAGACCCAAGTACTCGGCCGCAATACGGAGTGACGGAGTGACGTTGGATGTTGGTTGTGGGGCCGCCGAGGCCCGCAAGCTCCGGGAAAGCAACACTACCGTGTGGCCGCTTCCGTGCCCCACTACACGGGCCTAAAAAAAAACACGCTGAAAGATGCGCCAAGTCACCGACGCGTGACGCCATGCGCTGCACCAAAAACTTTCCCAATCAATCAACGCGCCGTCGCCCAACCCATGTCACTTTAAAGTGCTCGCCCGCAATTCTGCTCCTCCCCATGCACCTTGACCACGTTTGCCGGGCATTGCGAGGGTGACAAGCGACTTCCTGTACATGCTCGACGCTCTGTTTTCTTTTAACTCTATGCTTTCCTACATTGCCCTTTTTTGAAATCGTTCCGAGCACCCCCTCCCTTCCACCTCCCCATGAATCCATGTCTTCCACCAAGCTGTTCCCGCCCTCAGACGCGTCGCGTCAAAGATCGGGAATCCTCACGCCCAGCTCCGATGGCTCTCTGAACTCCAGGCATGCAGCCCTGCCGCCGCCCGTCGAGACGGTGCAGAGAAGGCGCAGCGGTTCCCACGCCATGGGAGACCTGTTAAAGGCTGCGATTGTCGTCAAGGTATATCGCGATATCCAACATGATGTGGTCGCGTCGTACTGGACGACTAACCCTGTCGCGCAGGCGCACCCTTCTAGTATCCTCGCGAAACCATGCACGTTGCAGCCCCTCATGCTGCTGCCCCGCGAATTCCTCTCGCTATCATGCCTCGATCTTGGCGCTCCACAGGGCGATCTCCCTTCCAGCCGCTTCTACGAGTCGCACGTCAAGATTCTCGACCTCGAAGACCGTGTCGCCGAGAAGCCGAGCGTGCTCCTCGCGCGCAACGACGCCTCCAAGTCAGTCTACGCACTCGAACGCGCCGCCGTTTCTGGGCACAACCTATACACAGTTTGCAAGCTCGGTCCGTGGGTGGATCTGTTGGCGTTATCTGACAAGGCCACGGTGACGGGGAAGCATGTCGCGCGTATGCGGATGGCGGAGGAGGCCAGAGAGTCTCAGCAGGGCCAGGAGCTGCCACTGACGACACCGGGTCTGCACAGGGGACACAAGGAGAAGAGACTGGCGATCGAGGCGCTGCAGCAGTCGATTGTGAGGAAGAGGGGGCGCTCGCAGTCTGTTTCGACGTTTGATGAGGCGAGGGCGGAGAAGCGGACAAGGTCTGACGACGACATCTCGCGCCCGCAGACGCCCAGCGGGTTGAGCCAGAGAGTGGAAGCAAAGCCCGAGCTGACGGAGTGGATCGAGACACACCTGGACGCCGTAGAACCAATACCACAGCCGATTCCCGAACCGACTGCCCAGCAGACGGCTGGCGACATCATGGACACCATCAGGGCGCAATACACGGAGGCGCTTTACAAGTCAATGGTAGGTTGGCTTCGTTGTACGGAGAGAGCTGGGCTGACTCTGTCGCATAGGGATCCCTGGCGTATTTTGCCAAAGGACCGCTATCTCGAGCCCGCGCCGCCTTCCACCTTGACTGCGACGGCAGCATGAATATGAATGACCTCATAGATTTCCTGAAGAGTCTTGTTATGACCACAGTCCAGATCGACAAGAAATACCGCGAGACGATACCCAACATAATATCGAAACTGAAGATGCACATCGACAGCTCCGACGACGATAGTAAGCCCAAGAGGAGGAAGTCGAAGAAGATGAAGCTGGGTAAAGACGGCATGTATCCTGAGGAAGACAGCCATGTGCGCAAGTGGTGGAACTCGAACAAACCGGAGTTCAGTGACGAGGACAAAACCATTACGCCGGCGCAGATCAAGTCGCACGTCTCTCTACTGAGAACCCGCGAGACGCAGCTGCAGATGATTCTCATACTGGAGATTCTGGCGCTGGAGCCTTTGCGGACGGCTGAAGGGGATGGAGAGAGCCAGCTGCCTGGGCTCCCTGGTGAGATGGAGGTTGAGAAAGCTGCCGAAACCCAACCGAAGAAGCGGAGCAAGCATAACTTCCCCGTGTTAGCGGACGTACACGCCGATCGGTTGTGTATCTGGCAGTCAACCGCGTCTGACGAATTGAGGATGTTGGAGGACTCCCAGGTGACTGCGCCATCAGGCGGAGAACCGGCTCAGAAGGCCTCCTCAGACCCCCTGAGGGACTTTTGCACCGATATAATTATGCCATTGTAAGTCTGGTTTGCCCCGCCAGTTGGTCTCCTGCTGACAACGTCAAGCTTCGCCGCTCGGCTGCCTGAGATATGTGACTCAATCAACCGTAAACTCGGCGGACCAGTCATCATTGCTCCGCCCCAGCCCAAGGCGAAACCTTCATCGTCCTCGTCGACTAGCAAATCCGATGCAAGGCCTGGGGCTGCCGCGAAGCGGCCTCTTAAGCCGGCAACGAAGAATATTGAGAAGGCGTTATTCAAGGAGCAGTCGCGGCGCAGTGTCTCCAGAGGTCCCAGCAACGCAATCGCCCTGTTGAGGTCGGCGACCTCTGCCAACATTCCCGGCTTCAAGCGGGAGACTAGCGACCTCGACCGGAAATCGTCCGTGGATAGGACAGGCCTGCTTTCTAGGAGCAACAGCCTAACGGCCTTAGACGACGTCAAGGCGCAGAAGAAGGCCCTTGTCGAGGCCGAGTTGAAGGACGCCATTACGGCCATCCGGAGACCAAACCGCGATTTGGCAGGCAAGACTATTGTTGAGGCTGCAGAGAAGCGGACTTCTGGTGGTCTATCTTCGATTAAGAGTATGTTTTGGCCTGTGGATAATGATTGACGTGTCGCTGATGAATTGCCTCAGAATCCAAGAAACCGACTAGGCATCCGCTCTTTGACTCGGTGCAGGTGAAGGTCACACCGGCCAACCACCGGTTCCGGGATGCATTGGCTGCAGAGTCGAAGGGTTCTAGCGGTATAGCCATACCGATGTCGAGTTTGCCGCCCTCTAGCGCATCAAGGGTCCCCTCTACCGGGCCGCGAAGGGGCCATATCGACATCCTCGGCAGCACGCCTTCGTCTGCTATCCAAGCCACCCCCGTGAGGCGCGGGGGATCATTCTCGGGCCCTTCACCAACCGACGAGCCCGCTATCCCACCCTCGTCACCCCTAATGGCGAGGAAGCCCGCAAGGGCACAGCACCTGAGTGTGCCCGGCAACGTGATAAGATCACGGCCTCAACCCGCGCGGTCGCAATCGCCAGATGTGGGCCTGCCGGTGACGCCGTGCAAGCAGCGGACTGTGGATGTGTTGGGAGACGAGGTAGCGGCCACACCGGCAAGCAAGTCGGCTCCACCGCCGCCGCCGCCCTCGCCACCAAAGGAGCAACCGAAGTCAATTTACGCGCGACTCGGATGGGATGACGACTTTGACGACTTTTAATGATCTTGCGTTCACATTGTGACGGCGTGTATAGGCTTTTTGAACTTGCATACGAATACCCGAGGGGGGTTTGGACTTTGAACTGTTAGGAGTTTGTGGAATGGGAATGGTGGAATACACTTGTTGATGAACATGAAATAGCATAGCATCGCTTAGAGCAGAGGGTTTGCATCCGGTTAGCATTGTTCCCGAAGGACGTTTCCAGGGACAGATTACGTTTTGAAAACGCGGGCCGCCTGCCCGCTTACAAGCACTCGCCGTTCTTTCATTCCGTCTTTTGCTCCTCCGGCCTCTTTTCTACAAATATGATGGGCAGGTCCCTAACGTCTACGTGCTCCTGCGAGCCCAGGTCAATTACCCTTACGGCCTCGATGTTGACGAGGCCCTCCTTCAGGGGTAGGAACTGAAGGTCTACAACATGGCACGCCCCAGGCGCGAGCGGTCCGACCCTTGTGTCGGCTGTCAGACAGACGACTTCGGTTGTGTCCACGACCGAGTTGCGCTGCATGGCGTGCAGGACGTTCTCGTCCAGCACGGCGTCGGCGAGCTCCTTGGCATTGGCGGCCGTTTTGCCCTTGCCGCTCGTCGAGGGCGGGCGCATGAGGCGGACCTCGTTACGCCTGCGCTTTGAGAGTGCCACGAGGGCGAGCTTGCGTGGCGGGACGCCCGGGTTGCTGGCCTTTTCCGTACTGCGGTTCACGACGTAGACGGTCCAGGAGAAGATCTCGCCGGCGTAAATGGGCCCTGTCGGACTGCAGAAGGTCATGGTGATGCCAAGCTCTGGCAGCGGGGCTTCGACGGTGCGGGTGGCGGCCTCGAGGGCGGGGAGAGAATCCGGGCGGGAGACGGCGGGTGCGACGAGCGATTGAGCCGCTTCCATGCCGCTGATGGAGAGCTGGGAAGGACGGTGGGAGCGCTGGATGGGCTGCATCGGCTGCATGGCGGCGTTGAAGCCCGGGTTTACGGGGAGGGTGAAGTCGAGGGTGGTGGTCCAGGTCATGCTAAGGCGCGGAGTGCAGACGCCCGGGTTCCTCTGGATGACGGCCTCGATGTGGATGTCGAGGTCGCGGCTGGGATTCCTGGAAGGAAGGTCGAGCTGCTGCGGGGAGAGGCGGTAGAGAAACGTGACGTGGTCGTGCGGGACGCAGGACATGGGGAGGGTGAGACCCGCGGGCCCGCTGAGATCATCGACGACGCCGCCATCGGCGACGGAGAGGATGATGCTGGTCAGGTCGATGGCGCAGTCGAAATAGGAGGTGAAGTCGATTTCGAGCAGGGCGACGAGGGCGGGACTCGTGGGCATGGTGTTTGGGCGGGAGAAGCGGACGCGGGTGTGCAAGGCAGGGAAGATGCGGGTGCGGAGCTGGGAGAGGGCGCGGAGAGGCCGGGTGGTATCCTTTGATTGGGTCACAGGGGCGACGCGGGAGACGCGGAGGGCCGAGAGGCGCGGGACCACGCCGCCGAGCGCCGGGTCGTTTGTGAAGGGCTCGAGGAGGTTCAAGCCCGAGGGCACGCCGGATTGGAGGTAGCCCGCGCCGCCGCCGCCTGTTCGGAAGTTTGGGGAGAGAGGAGTGGCCGAGCCCGAGGCCGCGGCGGACGCGGGTCTAAGCCCGGCAGAGGCCGTGATGATGGCAAAAGGGCCTTGAAGACGGATACGTGGCCGGGCGAGGAACACAGCGAGCTTCCAGACGGCGTAGATGTGGGGCTCTCTCTTGCGGCCGTTGGACTTGGCGACGTTCTCGCCCTTTTCACCGGAGGAGGAGGAGTCGTCTTCGTCGTCGTCATCCACGTCGGGTTCATCCACGACGATGAAGGGGTCTGATGTGTCCTCGACGGTGCCTTGGAAGATGACGTCCGCCGAGGGCTTCTCGCGGTCCGAGGCATGGCTGTTGACTATCTGGGTCTCTAGTTGAATAACCAGCCGGCCAAAATAGGAACGCAGCGTCTTTTCGTCAACAAGAGGCACCCTAAGAACTAGGAGCACGTCGACGGTCTCATCTAGAATGTATTAGTGTCGAGTGTCTTCCACTACTCTGAGATAAAAACGTACCAAAGTAGAGTGTATCCCTCCGTTTGATGGAGTCGAATAGTGCTTTGGTATCTTCGACACCCTTGAATGCTTCTTCGAGATCGAGGTTTGTTGCCTCGGGAATGAAGTATGTGAGAAACGCATTATCAATGAAGTCAGCCACCGCGGCGGGCTCTCGTATTTGTTCGTTTATAGCCATGTTGGGCTACCTCTTGTTTTTGTGATATCACGGCTCATCTCAGTTGTGAGGAACCTGAGGACAGTTTCACAATGTGTGTCTGTCTCCGATGCTTCGCCGGGCTCAATGCCGAGGAGGGAATGGTCTCAAAAATGCCTCATAGAAGCAAAGCTCGAACAAAAGGTCCAGTTGGAATTGAGCAGCTGAGGTAAAGCACTCTTCGCGTCAGAGTTGTACAATGCGGTAAGAGCTCGGTGAGAGAGGTCCAACGGTTGGAGCTACAGACAGTTCGAGTTCGACAGTCCAGTGTCTCTGGCACAGTGCAATCGTTCCCCAAACTGCGGCCGACTGGCTTACCTCAGCGGATCTAGTATGGCCTGACAAGGTTGGTCCATTCAAGCTACCCCAGTCCGTGCGCCAAGCGCCAAATTGCTCGTTCCGACGGTCGCAAATATTCGCAGCCTTTTCTCGCGACTCCTCTACGCGACGAACTGCTCGATCCTCCACGTCCACCCGCCGCCCACAGCATCTTCACATCGCCGCTAGGGTCGCCATCAACGCACGAACATCCCGAACACTACTCCTAACCTACGAGTCACTGGTCAACCAAGCAAGTCATCATGGATGGTGCCGGCAGCCCGTACGGCCAGCCTCCGGTGTGGCAGGAGCATCGCACGCCCGACGGCCGAGCCTACTACTACAATGCAGCTACCAAGGTCACGCAATGGACCAAGCCAGAGGATATGATGACTCCGGCCGAGGTATGGATTAACATTTCTGGCGACATGTAATCATTGACTGATTCGTGACTACAGAGAGCCCTCGCCAACCAGCCATGGAAGGAGTACACCGCGGAAGGCGGTCGCAAGTACTGGTACAATACTGAGACTAAGACAAGCTCTTGGGAGATGCCCGATGTATACAAAAAAGCTCTGGGCGCCACCAGTGGCCCAAGTACGCCTGCGTACGGATACTCTGTCCCCCGATTCCCTTCGTCAACTAACAGCAACAGGCCCGCGCCGTACGACCGAGGAGCACCCTCTGACAGGTATTCCAATGACCGTTACGATTCTTACCGCGACCATCGCGATACCTTCCACGAGTCGCGCCAGTTGACGTTTGGTAACGACACGACAGCTAAAGCGTTCGTCCCCGCGAGCAACGAGCCCGAGTTTGCCACACAGGAAGAGGCCGAGGCCGCATTCAACAAGCTGCTCAAGCGCAGCGGTGTACAGACTGATTGGTCCTGGGAGCAGACGCTGCGAACTATCGCCAAGGACCCCCAGTACAGGGCTATCAAGGACCCGAAGGACCGAAAAGCAGCTTTCGAGAAGTACTGCCATGACATGATCGTCCAAGACAAGGAGCGCGCAAAGGATAGACTGACCAAGTTGCGTACTGACTTTGAGACGATGCTCAAGCGCCACCCCGAGATCAAGTACTACACGAGGTGGAAGACGGCACGGCCCATGATCGAGGGCGAGACCATCTTCAGGTCCACAGACAACGAGGCCGAGCGCCGCCAGCTCTTCGAGGAGTACATCATTGAGCTTAAGAAGGTCCACATGGAGAACCAGGCAGCTATGCGCAAAACCGCTATGGACGGTCTGATCGATCTCCTGCCGAAGCTCAACTTGGAGCCCTACACGCGCTGGTCCGACGCGCAGAGTCTCATTTCGTCTACGACGCCCTTCCAAAATGATGAGAAGTACAAGACCCTGAGCAAATTTGACATATTGATCGCGTTCCAAAACCACATGAAGGCATTGGAGCGCGCTTTCAACGACTCTAAGCAGGAGCAGAAGAACAAAAAGTTCCGCAAGGAGCGCAAGGCTCGCGACGGTTTCATCTCCCTCCTCACCGAGCTCAGGAAAGACGGCAAGATCAACGCCAGCACAAAGTGGCGTCAGATTCACCCGCTCATCGAAAATGACGACCGGTACAAGGCCATGCTGGGTCAGGGCGGCTCAGGCCCGCAGGAACTCTTCTGGGACCTCGTCGAAGAAGAGGAGAAAGCGATGCGCGGCGCCAGGAACGATGTCTACGATGTCATTGACGTATGTTGGCCTATTTCCGTGAATTCTTATGACGTTCTACTTGCTAACAATCTGTAGGACGAGCGATTTGATATCACCCCCCAGACCACGTTTGAGGAGTTCTATGCCGTTATGAAGAAGAGTCGACGCACTGCTAACATTGATCGCGATATTCTTCTGGTTCTCTTTGAACGCGTACGTATCAAAGACCCCTGCACCAACCCAACAAAGCTAACATGCGCGTTGCAGGCCAAGGAGAAGAGATCCCTGAAGAGATCGGACGACGAGAGGCAGTCTGAACGTCAGCAGCGGAGGGCGGCTGATGATCTACGGGCGTACTTGAAGCGTATGGATCCCCCCATTACCCTGGATGACACGTACGAGAAGGTCAAGGTTCGCCTTGCGGACACACCCGCATTCCAGGCTGTGACTTCCGAAGATGTTCGCATCGCCACTTTTGATAAATACATGAGAAGACTCCGCGAGAAGGAGGAAGAGGCCGACCGTGATCGTCGGCGCAGACGTGGTCGCGACTCTAGCGAACGCGACCTGTACCGCGAGAGACCCCGGTCTAGAGGTGAGCGATCTCATCGTAGCAGTGGCCGTGCTACCAGGCGAAGTCGTAGTCCGGAGCCAGACGCGTATGAGGCGGACAGACGCAAAGCCATTGCCGAGCGCGAGCGCAACCACCGTAAATCGACCATGGCCGAGAGCCTTCTCTCCGTGGACCGGGAACGCCGCTTGTCACCTCCCCCTCGCCGTGAGAGGGAGCGTGAGCGCGATAGAGATCGCGAGCGCGAGCGCGATCGCGACCGTGACTATGATCGCCATCGCTCTCGTCGCGACGACGACAGTCACTATGACCGCGAGCGTCGGGACAGGGAGGAAGAGCGGGAGAGACTGTACCGACGCCGCATGGGGTCCTATGACGAGCTCCCTTATGGGGATGAGCGCCCGTCTGGATCGCGACGCCGCCGCGAGGATGACGAGGACGACCGACGGGATTCTAGAGACTCAAAGGTACGACGCATCGCCTAGACCAGCATGTCGCATCCGACTTGTGTCACTGACAACCAACGCAGAGAGTGAGGAGAGAAAAAACACCCCGTGAGCGCACCCCCCAACGTGATATCTCGCGTCACAAGAACAGGACACCGCCGCCGGCCGCCGCACCCGCTGTCGTTGTCCCCAAGGACAAGGAAACGACGACTGTTAAGGAAGTCGCAAAGGAGAAGGAGAAGGAGAAGGAGCAGGAGAAGGAGGACCCCGCCGGTGTCCACTCAGGGTCCGAAGAAGGCGAGATCGAGGAGGACTGATTGTGTTCGTCGACGACGCCTCAGGAATGACTGCACTTGCAGACCACGAAGAGTGACTTTCGAGTACGTATCGGAATCACCAAGCCGTCACTTGAGAGCCTGATGACCGCAGTGCGTTACAGACTACATGGCATCACTCCCCGCTTCGCGGCCCTTCTTTCTCCGCGTCTGCAGACGTGACCTTACGAGACCGTTCGGTCCGCGGGGCCGGCCATCGTAGGATTTCGATCCTCTGGATGGCCAGCTAGTTCGTATGTATCGTTTTTTACTCTCGCTATGTTCTAATGGTTCGTACGCACACAGTAGCAATACAAGGAGAAGAGAATAAAAGTTGGTTTGCTTCGTAACAACGGTCTCGTGTATTTTGTTTCTTAGCTTGAGAAATGCGTGTCTCTGGCGCAATCAAGTACATCTACGAGTTTTGCTACAAAAAAAGTGTGTAGCAAAGACTGACGGTAGTCATCCTGCTTGATCCATTGCCCCTCAATCTACGGAGTCGGTCCCGCCCCCAAATGAATGTGTGAGACCAATGAAACGCCATGGCTCGTAGCAAAATATCGGGGGTTTTCTTTTCCATCCAACATGCGGGAGAGGGGGGACCCATACCATCAAGAAACTTCCGCAGCTCCGTAGGACCAGGCAACAGGGGATAGACTACCGTCGCCATTGTTATCCGTCGGCGTCGTCGTCCTCGGACGTGCCGTCCTCCTCTAAACCGAAACCATGATCCTGACCACCGGAAGCGCGCCTCCCCAGCTGCCGCTTATGCCCCTTTTGAACGCCATGAACGCCTGAGTTGAATGCATCGTGACGAGGGAAAACATCCTTAAGGATGCCCTCTTCAACTCGTCTTGTCGTCGTCGTTGTCCAGGAAGAACTGTCACGGGTTAGTAAAGTTGAATATGGTTAACGATAGTTGCTTGTGACTCACGAAGTTGCCGCTGGCCTTCTGCTCCTGGTCCAACTGAGAGTTGGCCTTGTTGATACGAGGGCGGTAGTTGGTAGGGTCGCGACGGAAAGAGACGTCGAGGTTCTTGAGGAAGGTGTTACAGCCGGTCAGGAGGGACTCGGGCTTGTTGGCGTGGGCGTCGATGCCGGGCTGGCCGTCGAAGACGATGACGCGGTCGGCGAGGTAGGTGGCCATGATGAAGTCGTGCTCGACGATGAAGGCAGTCTTCTTGGCATGCATGATGAAGCGCTTGATAACGCGGGAGGCGATGATACGCTGCTCAGAGTCGAGGTAGGCGGAGGGCTCGTCGATGAGGTAGATGTCGGCGGGCATGCCAAGGGCGAGGACGATGGCGACACGCTGCAATTCACCACCGGACAAGTTCTTGACCTCCTGGTCGATGAAGTCGTCGAGCTTCAAGGGCTTGACGACGTCGGTCTGGAACTGGGGTGACAAGAAGGAGGCTCTGATCTTCTTGAAGAAAAGCTGGCGGACGGTACCCTCAAACTTGGGGGTGATGGTCTGAGGCTTCATGCTGATCTTCATCTCGGGGACGGCAGCCTTGGTGTCGGGCTTCAGGGCACCGGCAAGGAGACGGCAGAAGGTGGTCTTGCCAGTTCCGTTCTCTCCCATCATGACAATAATCTCGGAGTCAGTAAAGTCACCAGACTCGATGCTCAGCTTGAAGTTACCCAGAGTCTTCTGCATCTTGGGGTACTTGAAGGCGCGCGACTTGTCGTTGATGAATTCGTCGGCACCCTCTGAAAGCTTGAAGGTGAGGGACTCGTCACGGAAACGCAAGTTTTCGGTAGGGATGTGACCGTCGAGGAAGATGTTGATGCCTTCACGGACGGACTGGGGCAGCGTGACGACACCGTAGACGGCGGGCTTGCCGTACAGAACGCAGATGAAGTCGGAGAGGTAGTCGAGGACTGACAAGTCGTGCTCGACGACGATGATGTAGTCGTCATCGCGGAGAAGAGAGCGAATGATACGGGCAGCCGCCAGTCTCTGCTTGACATCGAGGTAGGAGGACGGCTCGTCAAACATGTACACGTCGGCCTTGCGGACACAGACGGTACCAATGGCGAAACGCTGCAGCTCTCCACCGGACAGGAAGTTGATCTCACGATCCATGATGTGGTTGAGCTCCAAGGTGTCACAGACCTCCTTCTTGTTTCCGAGGGTGCTCACAGCATCAATCAAGTGCTGGACGCTCTTCTGGGGGCCCTTGACGGCTCGGGGAATCTGGTCGACATACTGGGGCTTGACGACGGCCTTGAGGTCATCCTCCAGGAGCTTGGTGAAGTAGTCTTGGTGATGAAAGTCAGTTGACTGTAGGGTAAAGGATTGCACAGTCGGGGAGACCTACTCTGAAGCTCAGAGCCACGGAAGTGCTTGATGACATCCTCCCAGTCGGGGGGTTGTCGTAGCGACCCAAGTTGGGCTTGAGCTTGCCGCTGAGAATCTTCAGGGCGGTACTCTTTCCAATACCGTTGGTTCCGACGAGACCCAGCACATTACCAGGACGGGGCATAGGCAGACGGTGAAGCTTGAAGCTGTTGGCGGAGTAGCGGTGGGTGACCTGGGTCTCGAGGTTCGTGGGCAGGTTGATAATGGTGATGGCGCTGAAGGGGCACTTCTTGGGGCAGATACCACAACCAATGCATAGCGACTCGGAGAGGAAGGCGATGCGGGACTCGGGGCTGACTTCGATGCAGAGCTTTCCAGAGCGGACGACAGGGCAGGATTTCTTGCACTCCTGGCGACACTTCTTGGGCTTGCACTTGTCGCTATTGACAATAGCGACACGGGTGAGCTTGTCCGACATAGTGATGATGGTGCCCGACTGATCGAGGGCGGGGTTAACGATGAGATGGTGGGGCAGGAATTTTTGCGCGCAGATTTGGCACAAATAACAAATAAAGAAGAGGGGGACCGCGGGCGGTTGGAAGGCAGTTGTCGTACAGCGGTTGGAGGGGAGGCGGGATTGAGAAGAAGGGACAGAATAAAGCAACAGGACCGGGAATTCGGCGAGGATTGTCGAGGCGTCGCGACCTGGCCTTCTGAGGGTGACGAAGGGGGAAAAAAGATTTTGGTGTTCCAATTTGTTGCAAAGTGTCAGAGACGAGAAAGACACACGGTTATGGCGGCGAAATACAGCGGTCAGCCAATTTGTGTGCGCCGTCACTGGTTGTGAGCGTGTGAATTGGCCAGATTTGGCGGGGCATTTCCCCTACCCTACCACCTTCCAAGTTACCCCGCCAGTGAGGGTTGCTGGGTATTACTAAAGTATCAGGTTGCGCACGTCGCAGCAAGGACAGTACCTCATTGGTACCTTTCAAGCACCTGACATCACAACTTTGAGTGAGGCCAAACTCCTGGGCTGGAACGTCCCATGCAGATGGGCTATTCATAGCCTTGTCTTGGAATGCACCAGTGCACAGCTTTGCAACAAGGCTTACCGCCTGTTTATTGTCGCTGCTGGAGGTTGGCCAACTTTATCATAACAGTCTCCACAATATTCTTTGCCGGCTTGCTTCAACACGTGCACCTATTGAAGAATAAGGGACTGAATCCAATGGCGAGGCTTCTTGACATGTCTGAGCTGAATGAAGTTGGCCATTCAGGCTGTAAACACCCCTCTACTATGCGCATAGGTCGCACCTCCTTAATTATACGCACATTCAAGAAGTCAGTCACTTGTAGCCGTGCATTCGCATTTGTCGGTATGGAAGTTACCTGCGAGCTTGGATATGTCTATCCGCGTGGCTGTGGCTCAGCTTGTACTGGATATCTTGACAACAAGGATATTGGCTTCGGCGTACTCTCTGTGCCAGACGGAGCCTAGCAGATTGTATGGCGAGATTCGGTGCCATTATAGCTGGGAATCGAGCTACTACTGGAATAGTGACTACACGGCCTAGTGAGATGTCAACTTCCCAGTCGGTTAGACTAGACATCGCTGCTTGCCAGGCATGTAGGTAACACTTGGGTCCCGTCATATTGGGTCGAAACATATGTCCTCCACCACCTGTTTTAGGGCCTCGATACATCTGGCTTTCCTGTTATTACAGGTGGCTTAATTCCATCGTTGACTTTGGCTTTCCAACATCGTGATCAAGCAGGATAGTTGGCGAGAGACGGAAATGATGGAAGGCGCCAGCGCAACACTCGCTTGGTCGAGAGCATTACATACATTGCAAATTCCCATGGGAGACAACTAATCTGTATTTAGCCAGCTCGCAATTCACGTGATAAGACTCAAGTACATAAAGTGACCACAGTTACAGACGCTCTGGGAGACCCTGGAATCGACGACCTGGCATCCAAAGTAAGGACTTGGTGTTCTGATAGTTCCCAAGTTGCTTTCTGGAACGAAATTCCCCAAAGGGTTGCTGAAAGAAATAACCCTTCAACGCCAATCAATATGCACATCAGATGACACAAGAAGTGCGAACTGGACGATGGGTTTCCTATTCTCATAACCTTGAGTAGCCACGAGTCAATTGCCTACTGTTTTCCACCAGCGCCCAATGTCTGGGAATGCCGCCCGGCACGGCGAGCGGACAAAAGTTGATCCTAGAGTTGTCCGAGACTTAACATCGCCAGCTTGCCTAAGACAGGTCATGGCGAGGGTCTCTGCCGGCCTTATCACGTGTCACCCACCGACAGAGGGAATTCTATGGCGTCTTTTGAGTAGAGAAATATCTTATGAAGCCCTCAATCTAACCTAGCCCAGATATTCGGCATGATATACAGACAGTCGCCTGTCAAAGTATGGCAGGTTGGGGGGCAGTCATAGAGGCCCGAAGACACGGCTCTTTGAATGCTCTCGGAGTTGCGTCGTCAAAGGTGGGGAAATCAAGTCAGACGGAAGCGGTCAGATCGGCCCTGGTGCTAGCGGGGTTCCGAGTCGTCTCGGTGAATAGTGCGCGCTCGCAGCACATTCGGCGGCGTGTGTACTCTGAGGCTGGTGGCCCCACCTTCCACGCCGTTCTCTAGTATCCCATTCGTCCATCCGCTATGCCTTCTCCCGCTGGGAGAGCACTCGTGGATAGTTGTTCCTGCCTCAGGCCACAGAACTCGACCCTTTTTGGGGTGATTCAGTGTGGGCTAGCGCTACAACCACCTGTACCTCACCCGTGCATCCACCTCAATTCTTTCCTGCCTCTCCACCAGTACATTTTCCATCCACCACCACCATTCACCCGCCAGGCCTTCGGACTACCCAGCACGTCACTTGTCCACTTCCTTTCTTCAATACCTCCTCTGGTCAAGATCAATGGTATTTGCTGCCTGGAGGCCATTTGTTAATGACTTGTAAGTTGTTTCACTGCCCTCTGGTTACTGGCCCTGCATGGGCCAGCCAGTTTCCCGTCGCGAGCCATCAAGCCCAGCCTCGTAGCGGCGCGCTCCCATCCTGATATCCCTATCGGGTATGACCTCAGCGATCCTTGGGATGCGCCGTGTTGATGGAAGTGACTTCGCTGGATGATTCTGATGGCCTGGTGACACGTCACGGGCTTCTGGCTTCGCCTGACTGCCACAATGGCATCGCCATCAACTTTCAGCCTTGTCTCCATCAACCGCGTCCCCGCGATGCGACGAGGTCGATTCCTTAGTCATTATCCAGATTATTCCGGATGTCCTATGATTATCCTGGTCGCCAGACCTCATTCGCCACGCACCATTTGCGCTTCTTCTTCCAAGCGGTCAGGCACTGGGCTAACGTCGTGTTATCCATAGCAGGCAGCTTCGACTTAGACCATCGCCATGTCTAGCCCCCTCGAACCCGGTCCCACAAACGGGTACCGGTCGCCGGAGCGCGATTCTCCCTCCGCAATAGTCGCTGCTGGCCACCAGAGCGATAGCGACCTCTCAGATATGCGTGATAATGCCGCACGTCTCGCTTCATCGTCGCCGTCGCTGGATCCCAACGACTCGACCGGTTACATCAACGGCGCCCCCGACTTCGCCGAAACCGAAAGCTCCGGTGATGAAAACAATGCATCTGATGATGCCGACTTCGATATGGACGAAGATGTGGCGTCCGTTGTCCAAAGCGATGGAGCTGGTGACGTCCACTCGAGCTCCAACGACTCCCAGCGGCCCACGAAGCGGAAACCTGCCGCTAGGGAGGATGACTTCATCAAGGCGAACCCCGAGTTATACGGACTGAGAAGAAGTGTACGGCCCATACCCCTCAGTCGAACCAAAGCATCAGCTAACGATAATATACAGTCCCGTCCGACGCAACAGCGCAGAATGGTAAGTCGGACGCGTTGCTTATCTCCGTAACCGCAGCTGATAAGTTGACGATGGCAGGTCGATTCTTCTGATGAGTCCGATTCCGACGTTGTTCCTACCAATAGGAGAACCGTCAAAAGAAGACGCGTCGAGACATCCAGACAATGTAAGATTTATCACCCTTGGGCACCTTGATGCGACCGACATGGCCAATGCTAACTCTCGTTTCTGTAGCCTCGAAACGCGGCACACCGGCACGGCAACCTTCGACGGACTCCGATTCCGACTCCGATAACTATGGCGGTGCCCGCGCGAAGAGCCTCCAGAAGAAGGCACGTCGTCAGCGTGAGGCCCAGCCGAGCCTCCTCCTTACCGAGAAGCGTTGGTCGAGCAGGCGAGCAGCCCAAGTACAGCAGGGTGCCTACGAGGAGAGCGACGTCGATGACGAGGAGGACGGGTCCGAGCTCACGCCCAACTATTATGCGGCAGACGTAGTTGACGACTCCCCATATATCGACAAGGTCCTTAGACACAAGCTCAAGGATGGACTCGAGCTCAGTTGGAGTTCAACAAGGAACGATTTCGAGTACTATATCAAGTGGCAAGGGAAGTCGCATCTACACGACACGTGGGAGACGGCGGAGACTCTGCGTGGCATGCGAGGCTATCGCAGAGTCGAGAACTACTTCCGAACCATCGTGGAGCATGAGCTGCTGATTCGGTTCGGCGAGGACATCCCGCCCGAAACCAAGGAACAGTTCTTCCTGGATCGCGAACGAGCCGAGGAAGCATTGGAAGACTATACCAAGGTTGACAGAGTCGTCGCTGTCCGTGATGGCGATGATGAGACTGAATACCTGGTCAAGTGGAAGGGCTGTTACTACGACGAATGTACGTGGGAAGCTGCGTCGGCTATTAGTTCGGATTTCCAGGACAAGATTGACCAGTTCCTGGACCGATCTTCACGTTCATGGGTTTCTGACCGCAAGGAGTCGAATCCGGATACACGGTCAAGAATGACCAAGCTCGAGGCGCAGCCCGACTACATCAAGGGCGGCGAACTGCGCTCGTTCCAGCTCAGAGGTCTCAACTTCTTATGTCTCAACTGGACTCGCGCCAATAATGTCATTCTCGCCGATGAGATGGGTCTCGGCAAAACTGTCCAAAGCGTGTCGTTTCTCAGCTGGCTTCGCAATGAGCGCGAGCAAGAAGGCCCCTTCCTGATTGTTGCACCTCTTAGTGTCATCCCCGCATGGGGCGACACCTTCGACAACTGGTCCCCAGACATGAACTATGTCGTCTATCTCGGCAACGAGACTTCTCGCAGCACCATCCGTGACAACGAGCTGATGGTCAATGGCAATCCCAGGAAGCCCAAGTTCAACGCTCTCATCACCTCGTACGAGATGATTCTCCAGGACTGGCAATTCCTTCAGCAAATCAAATGGCAAGCCCTGCTTGTCGATGAGGCTCATCGCTTGAAGAACAAGGATTCTCAATTGTATGCGAGACTCGTCAGCTTCGGAGTCCCTTGCAAGATTTTGATCACCGGCACGCCCATTCAGAACAACTTGGCTGAGCTCTCGGCACTGATGGATTTTCTCAACCCCGGCAAAGTCGTCATCGATGAAGAGTTGGAGAACCTCGCTGGCAACGATACCCAAGAGAAGCTCCAAGACCTACATAAGTCAATCGCCCCTTACATTTTGCGCCGTACAAAGGAGACTGTCGAGTCAGATCTTCCACCAAAGACCGAGAAGATCATTCGTGTCGAGCTTTCAGATGTTCAGCTGGAGTACTACAAGAACATCCTGACAAGGAACTACGCCGCACTGTCCAACGCCACAGGCCAGAAGAACTCGTTGCTCAATATCATGATGGAGTTGAAGAAAGTCAGCAACCACCCTTACATGTTTGCTGGCGCCGAAGACAGAGTGCTCGCTGGCAGTACCCGTCGGGAGGACCAAATCAAGGGCCTGATTGCTAGCAGTGGCAAGATGATGCTCCTGGATCAACTGCTTACAAAGCTTAAGAAGGATGGCCACAGAGTTCTCGTCTTCAGTCAGATGGTCAAGATGTTGGATATTCTCAGCGACTACATGGCTCTCAGAGGCTATAAATTTCAGCGTCTTGACGGCACTATCGCCGCGGGCCCTCGCCGGATGGCAATCAATCACTTCAACGCTGAGGATAGCGATGACTTCTGCTTCCTGCTTTCAACCAGAGCAGGTGGGTTGGGTATCAACCTGATGACGGCAGATACCGTCGTTATCTTCGACTCCGACTGGAATCCGCAGGCTGATCTGCAAGCTATGGGACGTGCTCACCGCATCGGGCAGAAAAAGCCTGTTAGCATCTATCGGCTCGTATCCAAAGAAACAGTCGAAGAAGAAGTTCTGGAGCGAGCTCGCAACAAGCTTCTCCTTGAGTACCTCACAATCCAAGCTGGTGTCACTGATGATGGCAAGGCGTTCCGCGAGGAAATGAACAAGAAGGGTCTGAAGATCGATGGCCCGAATTCTGCCGAGGATATCCAGTTGATCCTCAAGATGCGTTCTCAAAAGATGTTTGAACAAAGCGGCAACCAAGAGCGTCTTGAACAACTCGACATCGACTCGATCTTGGAGAATGCCGAAATCACGAAGACCAAAGTCGATGACAAGATGAACCTCAGTAGTGGTGGCATCGACTGGGACAATTTCATGCAATACACTGATGTAAAGGTGGATGACTTGGCTCTCGACTGGGACCAGATTATCCCTGCCGATGAACTTGCCGTCATCAAAGCTGAGGAAGATCAGCGCAAGAACGAAGAGTATGTGGCAAAGGTTGCCGCCGAGAGCGCTCCACGCAGGGCGGCAATGAAGAATCGGAACGAGACGGACAGATCCGACCGCCTTGCGAAGAAGCGACAGAGGGAGGAACAACAACGCCAGGAAGCCGAGGAGCAGCGTGCCCTGCTGTCTGATCCCAAGCGCCCACTCAACGAGAAAGAGACGCGAAACCTTCTGAAGGCCTTCTTCCGATACGGCTCAATGGAAGACCGTGGTGATGAACTCGTTCAAGAGGCCCGACTTGCCGAACGTGATCGTGACTACCTCAAATCCATCTTGGACGACTTCGTCAAGACTTGCGAAGACGCACTCAACGAGAACAACGCGCGTCTTATGGACGATGAGCGAAAGCTTGGAAAGACGTTGACGAAGAAGGACAAGAAGGCTGTGCTGATCGACTTTGGCGAAGTGCGGAAGATGAACGCTGAGACAGCTGTCGAACGCCCGCGGCAGCTCCGCCTGCTGAGGCAAACCATTCGGAAGAACGACGATTTCAAGACGTTTCGTCTCGCCGATGCGACCAAGGCCGCCCATTACTCATGTGAATGGGGCGCGCGAGAGGATGGTATGCTTCTTGTTGGCATAGACAAGTACGGTTTTGGCGCTTGGGCGCAGATCCGAGACGACGACCAACTGGACATGTCGGACAAGTTCTTCCTCGAAGAGCATCGCATCGAGAAGAAGGAGGAGCGAAACAAGGGAGCTGAAAAGGTGGTCAACTCCCCCGGCGCTGTCCATCTCGTTCGTCGTTCAGAGTATTTGCTCTCCGTACTTCAGGCCAAGCACTCAACCGACCCGCTAGCTCACAGAGCAGTCGAGAATCACCACCGGAATAACAAGAGGTTGGCGAATGGACATCGTCGCAGCGACGTTGGCAGCGGCGCGGCATCCCCTGCCCCACCAGCTCTCAAGAAGAGCGGCTCGCACCGGGATAGGGAACGCAGCCACGCCGACCATCATCGCAGCCGTAGTAACGTTGATGAGAGAGGTACACCCCGTCCAGACTCGAAGAGGAAACACTCCGGCCACGACGAGGGCCGCATCCCCAAGCATCGGAGAATGGACGAGACGCGGCGCACAAAGAGCAATGGCGATGAGCAACAATCTCCCAGGGCTGATCGACCAAGGCACCGTGATGAGGGCGAGCGCAGCAACAAGCACCGTCGCCCGGATGAACATCGGCATGGAGACGACCGCCGTCGTTCGAGCAACACCCCGCGAGCTAGCCAACCTGATAGCGAGCGGCGCAACCAAGCCTTGCGCCGGCTTGACCAACTCCGCAAAATGGGAGACAACAAGGAGGAGAGAGAAACGGATGCGGATGCCATGCTATGGTATCTCCTGAAGCCTGTTCGAGGAAATTTCGAGGCGATTCTGGTTACGACAAAAGAGAGAGTCAAGTCTAGCAAAGAGCGTGCTAGAATCTTTGGCGAGGAGTTGGTTGTCATTGGCAACTTTCTGGACCGCGAATTCGTCAAGGAGCGAGACGATGCGCTTAAGAATCGCTTCTGGTAGGTTTTCTTGGTCTTGTGGGCGATACGAAGCTAACCAAAGCACAGGGAGTTCCTGGCGAACCTATGGCCTGTTGACAGCACCAGTAATGAGGTGACGGGCGACCGACTGAGCGCCATGTATAGAGTCCTGCGGGACAGAGAGGTCAAGAAGCACAACGGAGACAAGCCGGCAGCGGCGCCGACGAATGGCACGGCAGCCACCTCCTAGGTGCAGGGTCTCGCATCATAAAAGCAGCGGAGTGACATACGAATATTCATTTTGCGCAATCTCGATTCGGTCACAACACGTGTCTAATTTCAGCATTGGCCTGGCGTTTCGGTATTAAGGGGGAAGGCATTTTTTATCGAGGCGAGGGAATGACAAGATAAACTACATACCCGGACTTGCATGGTACAGGACGACCCGATTTGGAGTTTTGCGAAAGCATCATGTCTTTATCTCCTGCGTTTGAGATTTTGTTTTTGGGAGATGAGGAAAGACGGGCTGGCATGCTTTGACGACTGACTTGGCCGAGGCAAGCCTTGCGATATCGAGGCGGCCGGTCACATGACATTAGCCTTGCCAGTGTTCGAGGAGTGTAGCCTTGTCGGCCGCGACGCGGTGGGCGCGGCGGACCTTGCATCCCCACGGCATTGGCTCACACCAGTACTGGCAAACACCGGAATGGAGCGGGGATCAAGATTCAGCGCCCTGGGGAGAGAGACTCCTTCATGTTAGAATATTTGCAAGCAGCGAGAAGGGAGCTGGCGCGCGCGCACACCAAAAAAAAAAAAAAACCAAGGGTAGTCTGCATGTTTTTAAGTTTTGTTTCGTGGCCGATGGAGAGAGGTCTGATTCGTGAGCACGGTGTGAGCGCGCGCGCCCCCGCGGCCGCAGGAGGGTGTCGAGAAAGCCCCATCTGCCGGACGTGTCACGGCGCAGACAGCATCGTGAAGATGCTGCGAAATATATACCGTTCTACTCATTGATACAACATCTGTTGTCTGTGACTGTAACTTGTGATTGAACCCATGGCCCGGGTTGATCATTCCGGAGCAGGCCGCAAAGAGTCGGCGGGCGATGCCGCAACGCTGGCGGCGGCGGTGGTCATGTGCTCGAGTCCACTGTCCAAGCTTCTCAAAAGTCCGAGGCCAGTAGCCGAGGGCGTGTCCGCCTGCTGGCTGTCGTTGGGGTATGGCCCGAACTGTTCGCCAGTCCAGTGCGTGCCTCAGGGACATGGTCAGCACTCAGCCAGCACCTCACAGCAAGCCCGTCGAGCCGTCTCGTCTGCCTTTTGCCAGTCATCGCTGCCCGGAATAACATCACATGAGACATCGCACAAGTTGAGAACGTTGTGTCGTCTCGCACCATGTAGTATATTGACGCTATTGTTGGTTCCATGTCAGGACGCAGGACGCCTCTATCCATTTGTAACCCTCAGCGTTTCTGGGGCAGTGTGTGCGCGCGTGTGTGGTGCCCGCCGCCCGATGAAGCCCTCGCTTGCAGTAGCCCACATCGTGAGTTGTGTGTGAGCCTTCCCGCACTCAAGACGGGCCGTTTTATACAGAAGGGCAGATGATATGTATGTACATGACAAAATGATGCGACGCGACCCGGGTCAACTCCGTACGCGAAATACCTCCCGTAGACCAACACCTGTGGCCCGAACTCTTCGGTACCGGCAGGCCGATGCCTTTCTATGAATAACAAAATATGACGAACGCCGAGTAGTCACATGATCGACAACTTCTCTGAACCGTGTTCAATCCATCAAAGACTCCATCCCTCGAGGGATGGACTCGGGGGAAATCGTGTCGGCCGACCGTCGCCGCACGTGCATGGGCGTTGTGGGGCGCACGTCGTCGCTGTTCCTGCCACCCTCCATTGTGACGCTGGTGTGCGGTGAAGATTTCGGCCTTTCTGACAGAGATGGTCTGGACATCTTTTCGAAAGGTCTCGTGGGTGGTGGTGTGTCATCCTCCTGCCCCTCAGTGTCCGGGTCCTCTGCACGCTTGTATACGGAGCTTTGGATGGGCTTCTGAACGGGTCGCAGGGGCGGGAGCTGGGACTCGAGCTTGTCTTCGACGTACTTGTAATGCTGGTTGTCCAACTTGCCAGCCAAGGTCTCCTGAGGCATGTCGGCAAGCTCGCGGTTCTTCTGGGTCTTGAATGTCTGAGTGACGCTGTTCTTGGGCGGCTCTGTAGACTTCTTGTTGGACTTTCGGGGTTTCTTGACAGGTGCCTTCTTGGCCTTCTTCGCAGACGCGTCACTTGCAGAAGCAGCGACTTGCTGGCCGCCAAAGGAGAGCTTGCTTTGCTTGGGCTTGGCAACCTTCTTTGAAGCCTCGGCGGCCTTGATCTTCGGGCTCGCTGTGGGGGTGGGAATGCTCTGAACCGGGTCAACAAGCTTGCGTTTCCTGGTCTCCAATGCAGTGCTGGAATCAGACTTGGTCGGCGAATCGGGCGTGGGCGATATGAGTTGCACCTCGAGATTATCCCTGTGAAGTCTGTCCCGACGCCTCTGATCCTCTCCCTCACTGAGGTACGCGGATTGGTCGCCGGGAGGCTCGTCGAAACGTGGCAGGGCGGCCCAGTGAGCAACATCGTCGCATTTTCCACGAACCACGAGGTCCCAGCAGTCCTTGAAGTCGTTGTGTTGGGGTTCTGAATCCGTGTTGATCCATGCGGTAAACCCATCCCTACGACTGCGCGTGACCTGGCACAGCTCCTTCACGAGCCTTCGGACGCCGGGAATTTTCAAACTTGTGCCAACAACAATGACCGCGTCGGGACGCGACTTCAGGTCCACGCTTGACACTTTTCCAATGGCCTCTTCGTCTGGGTTGAACTCGTTGTAGAGCACCATCCTGGGGCGCAGGCGACCAATGCCGTGGCTCCGCCTTTGCTCAAACTGGGTTCGGAGTTCGTCGATTGTTTTGCACTCCTCGCACAGTGGAGCCTCGTGGCCCACGAAAAGCTCTGTCTTCAGCGGCCTGATGTCGGTGCATTTCGAGCAGACCATATGCTCGACGCTCCCGTGGAGCTGAATAGTTTTGGGCCATGGACCCTTGGTGTTGAGGGGGACATTCGTCTTCAACGGCTGCATGTTGGTGTCGATACAGTCGACGTTTTGGCTGTAGAGGCGCAGTAGTCGGTTCTCTGCGGCGAGCGACGCTAGGAGGTGGTGGAACTTGGTGGGCTTGGCCGCCTTGACCATGGTAGCCAGGTCGCAAATCATTTTGTGGAATTTTTCGGTAGAGGAGTCGTGCTTGTAGACTGAGGCGTCAAACAAGTGCTTGCCTGAGCCCTTGACTTTGTGCTCATTCGGAAGGGTCGCGAAAAGACCAGTCTTGGATCGGAAATCGGGAATGCCTGCCGAGACGGAAATCCCAGCACCAGCGATGACGACAATCTTCTTCCGCTTCTTCAGGGCGGAGACGAGGCGCGCCAGTTTGGCGTCGTTCTCGTCGCAGTCATCCAGGTTGAGATGCTCCGTGGTGCGCTCCTTGGGCGGCGTTACCTTGCGCCGCTTTCGGGGCGGCTGGCCGTCGGGGGCATCGTTGGCATTGACGTTGATGGAGTCGGCAGCGTCGTCGAGCTTGATGGCGGGCACGGAGTCGTCAGCAACCTCCAGCTTGATTGGTGATTGGGCGCCGGAAGGCATGGAGGAGGTGGGCGACGGGTATCGTTTTGACGCGTCAAGAGCGATTTCGGGCGACGAGGGTATTGATGGGGATTTTGACAGTACCGAGAGAGGCGAAGAGAGGGCGGAATCTGAGGGAGAAGAGGTCTGATGGTGCGCGTCGACGTCCATATTTGAGGATGTGGAAGGCGTTGCATCCATTTTGAGGTGAGTGGTCGGAGATGGAGGAGAGGAGGAGGAGGATGGAAAGAACCAAGAGACGAGGCGCAGGTACATGGGCGAAACGTCCTATACCATGGCGATTGTTCGACGTTTTACGGGGCTGTGAGGTCCTTTCTCCGGCAGTGGTATGAAAGGGTTTTCGTTGTTGGCGGGAAGGTGAGAAGAAGTGTCGTTGAAGAAAGACAAAGTGTGGAGAGCGGACGGGCGAGGGTACCTTAACAAGTACATAGCCGTGGCATCTGCTTGCAGACGTCCATGGATTGGGGGGCACGGAGGAAGAAGGGGGCACGGGGGGGGGAGGAGGCGGAAGGAGGATGTGGGAGCGGACGTGACTTGGAACACACACCAAAAGCGAGACGGGCTAAGGAAGCCTGAAGTGCCGTCAACACAGGTCAGGAAAAGCCCAGCCCAACCGGCAGCAGCAGTGTGAGATCAGATTGTATGGATCCAGTCAGGACCGACGCGGTAGCAAAGAATGCGGGCGGGTGGGCGAGGGAGAGCCAGAGAGACGGGAGAGGCGGGAGAAGGAGTAGGGGAACGGTGCGGTGGCTAGTGCTTTGCTGCTGCGCTGCTACTGCCGCCGCTGCTAACGTCTGGGTTCGGTGCGCACGCGCTTCTCTGTGTTTTGGTTCCGGCTTTTTCAAAGCAGAGAGTCGCCTAATTTCCCATTGGGTCCGATCAAAGTCGGATTTCGCTTCTCTCCTATTGCTCCTGCTCGGCTGGTAGGGACTTCTTGCTCCTAACAATTAATGACTGAGCTCCACTACATGTACATGCCCGCCGTACTTTGCAGGAGAGGTACCCTGGTCCCCGACGCTCCGTCCACGTCCTCCGCCCTCCGGCATCCCCTCTTGTTGTTCCTCCGTTCCCCCTCTTCTTCGACTCACTTGTGCATCCCGTCTCCCTCTCTTGTCCTTCAGAAACCATGCGACCTCTGGGATGATGACGACCAACCCCGCTGTTTATTCTTTCTCACCAACAAAAATGACTCGACAGGCGCCTCCGGCACAATGGCTCCTTTATCCCGCACCTCGCACGTCTTTCGAGCAGTCTTTTTTTTCACGGGCCAAACCCTACCCAACGAGACGCTGACCGGCATTTTTGAAGAGAGACAAAGTATTGTTCTCGATTTCCAAATTACAGTATTCTGGGAAGGTGTTGTGTGCTTGAACAGGAGGCCATGCCTGAAAGAATCGGCCACAGTCCGGAGCCGCGAGCTGGAATAAGCTTACAGCGGCTGCCATCCAAGGTGAGTGAGTGGCCTGTCGATCCAGCGGTGAGCTGCAGTCCGATGCACCGCAATGGCGGCAATCCAACTCGTCCCCAAGTCACCATGCAAGGTCACTCGCCACCAAACGGTGACCGAGACGGCAATCGTCCAGCGCTCCTCGCTGCAGCAATTGGACTTTTGCCGCTGTCTGCAACACCCATGCCGCCTCACAAACCAAAGTTGACAAGAACGACGTCATTCGCCTGGCGGGCTGAAGACGCGTAAACGATCGGATTAAGTCCTGACATTAGTGGCGCGTCGAGATGGATGTCTTTGTCAGGTGCAGGTGCCTCGGTTTTGAAAGCTTGAGCAAAAGGCTGTTGTTTGTCGTGATGTTTTTACCGCCGACACGATGGCATCGGTCCAGGCAAGGCAAGGCGGTCGGCTGAAACGCGACCGAGTCGCGGGGGCCAAAAAGTGACAAGAGCACGACACACATAGACCAATGTGCCTGCACCCACATGGGCCACAGGGCGGGCGAACCGGACGGAGTGGACGCCCGTTGCCCGGAAACACTGACCTCCTGTGCCCTGTCTGTTGTCCACGTCTGTCCCTCGTTCCCCCTGTCACAATCGACGGGGGCCGGACTTGAGATGCAGGGATCATCGGACGGACGTCACGGGCGCCTTTCTTCCCCACGAACGTCGAGGCTGGACTTGCGCCAGCACACTTGCCGCACAAAATCATGATCACCAGCCCCAGTGTGGCTTGACACGCCAGTGTTGTCGAGCTGATCCAATCCGGGCTTAGCTCGAAAGAGGATGTCCACCCCCTCCTCCCAGCCGCGTGCGAAGTTGAGGCTGAGGTAAAGTGTGGTCTGGTGGGGCACCTTCACTGCGCAAATCCGTTTCCATTGGCCCTGTCTCACTTGCTCGAGATTCGCGGTCCACCTAGCAATTCAATGTTAACGTCTGGGTGCATCTTTCAGCCACACTTCACATCGCCTCTTGTCCATCCTCGCATCGTTCCATCAGGCCTCACCAAGGCCACCACATCAGAACGACATCATTTTGTAGTTCCAATATCTTGTATGAAGTGTCTCGCCTGGCGCCCATCGTATGATTTCACGAGCCTCGTTCGAACTGCTCCTAAGATGAGCTCCTGCTGGCTGTCAGAACTGTTGCCTTAAACCAGCCCTCCAGCCTCGCCCATCGGCCGTGGTGGACACTTGTGGATGCACTCGCGCATAGACACGAAGTTCCCGAATCGACGCCCATGACTGAAGCCAAGATGCCGCTCATGCTCGAAAACGGCATGAACGGGTCTATGCAGGTCGATCAGCTCGACGTCGATGACCTCTTCGGAGACGGCGTCGGCCTATCTCTTCATACCGCCCGCCCTCCCACCAAGCACTTGCGTCAGAGGGTAGATGAGCTGCGGACTCGCGGTTGTTGCCAGTGAGAAATCATCCCGTCCACCGGCTTACCTTGTCGTGTACTCACGCTTTCCAGAGGAGTAGCATGGTCGAGATCCGGCGCCATCGCCTCCATTTCGCCTGACGGAAAGACCCTGGAGGCCAGGTTTCTCCGCTCTCATCCCGATGATGGCAACTGGGGTCTCAGCGAACCTACAAAGGTTGACCTCATCACCATCAACGCATCTAGCCCCATAGTGCATTTGGCCTGGGCTTCGACAGCAAGTCCCGAACTTGCCGTCATCGACGCGACTGGCCGAGTCGCCATCCTTACCTACTCCATCACACTCAATCGCCCCTTCGCAACGCGGAAGTGGGATCATGATCCGAGTGATGACCTTCACGCCATTGTCGGTAGCTACTGGCTTCCACTTGCACCACAGGCCAAGCAAGTAGGTTCCCATCAAACCTCGACACTACTCCAGGTAACTGACTGTTCAGTACTACGTGAGCCATGGACCGGCTGTCAAGGATGGCAATCAGTACCGATACGAAAGCTCCTTCGTACATGCCTACGGCCCCTGGCATCCAAATCCATCCAAGAGCGCTCTCCTATGCGTCACTACAAACGGCCATCTCAAGATGTTCTGGGCGCAGAACAATAACAAGATTGAGGAAACCACACTTGAACTTGAGAGTGTCAATTCCTCGGATGATTTGATCACGCACGCAGCGCTACACAGTGATAAGAGTGAGTACCATGCCCTCTTGACGGCGAGATTTGCTGACACGCTCTAGGTAATCTGTGGGTTGCTCTGGCGACTACCTCCAAACAATTGCGACTTGTGCGAGTTGGCATTAATTGGGGCTTGCCGCAGTCTCAATCCGACAACAAGCCACCCCCCGGGAGCCAGGCTCTAAATCCAACCATGCAAGAGAAGCATGTTGCAATCTCCAGCTGGTTGCCCAGTGGCTCGTCTACCACACCAATCGACTCCGCCGCGAACCAACTAACACATCTGGAGATTTTACCGTCAACCTTGGATCATACAGGCCAGGGCTGGGCCCCTCTTATCATTCTCGCAGTCCGTACCTACTTGCCAACACCCAACACCCCCTACCAGGAAACACAGAGCATTATCGACAAGTGGGAGGTCCTCAATGACCAAGCCCAGAGTCTTCACCCAGCGTTCGAGCAGTTGGGAAGCCGCAGAAACAGCACAGGCGCGGCTCCGGCTGTAAGTCAGGCCCTTATATCCCCAAGAGTTGCGTCTAACAAAGTCAAAGCCCACATCCCGACTGAAAAAGCACGAATCCGTCGTCGTCAACAAGGTCATCGTTGGCGTCCACTCTCTTCAATACGGCAGAGTTATTTGTCTGGCCTTCAGCGATGGTTCTGTAGAATACCGTGACAGGTTCACTCTACAGGAGATTTACAACGAGATGAATCTCGATAGAGTCATGACGCTGAACCAGGTGGGCTTCACCTTTCAGGACGAATCGCCATGTAAGTCAATCTGTTGTGCTTTTGAATTTGTGCTTCGACTCACTGTCCGCTCAGGTCTGCAAATGGCGTTTTCCCCCACAAACTGTTCCATAGTCAAGATACAGGACGATGGCAAGGTCAAATGGAACAAACTGCATTATCCCCTGGGCGATATCGGCAACTCCAGCCAAGACGGTAATTCTCGATTCTATAGTTTCTCCGAAACCACGCTGACATCAAAAAGCACCATACGCCGCCACGTTGGCGGCATTGACGGTAGCTGCCTCGACAGCAACGTTCAACAACATAAACTATGACGATATTCTGGCCGTCGCTCGACCGTACGCAGACAAGAAACGTATGCTTGCTTCACAGAGGCCACTTTAACTATGAAAGCTGACCTCTGTAGGGTTCACGTTCGATTGGATCAACGAGATCGTGCGCATGCTCAAGGTTCCTGTCGACTACTCCGAGGACACCCACCACGATAGCCTCGTCAGAAACAGCTCTCTACAGATGTGCTTGAGCATCCTCAACCACCTTGGCTACAAAGGCATGTTCCAGCCTCGTTCGTTTGGCGGCAAGTTCGCCATGCTGGCGCTCAACGCGCGCAACGTCGTCATTCTCATCACAATCGCGAGCAACACCCCGGTCAACATCCGAGAAAAGCTCAGCCCGCTCGACGAGCACGAGGTTGTTGACGCGCTCGCTGGCTGTGCGAAGTGGTCCCTCGACCTCCTGTCTTGGCTGACCGATTCTCTCTTCGCTCTCCTCGACGACCCGCAGTTCCTTGCCCTCCTCACGCCACAGCGCTTTTCCGAGATGAGCACCTACTTGCAATCCCGCGCCGACGTCTCCCTCCACCTGCTTCTGTGCTCCTCAACACGCGGCTTCCTCTCTGCCGTATGCCGCCGTATCCTGCACCTCGAGATCCTCTCGAACCGCGCCATCGAGTTCTACGAGCGCCGGGCCGCCATGCAGAACGCCACTGACCCGTCTTCCCAGGGCAAGAGTCTGCACGTCGTCCTCTACAAGGCCTACCAGAAGATGCAGCGCGTCACCTCCAGCAGCCTCATCAAGGTACAAGAGTTTGACCGTCTTCTCACGGTTCTCAACAACGACATTCGCTCCGCCTACCAGAGCTCTCTCGCGTCTCTGGCAAGCAAGAACCCCCCCGGCGCCGGTGGACAGAAGGCCATGGACGCGCAAATCAAGAACGCCCAGATCCACTGCGAGCTCAACATGCTTCTCGCGTCATCGCCGCCGCCGGCCTTCCTCCCCGTCCTCCTCAAGTTCTTCAATTCCGACCTCAAGACGTACCGCGCCCAGGCCGACCCCTCCAAGCTCTTCTTCGCGGACTTTGACCTCCTCGAAATCGACGACGATCGCCGCGCGCTGGCGGCGCGCAAGGCCAAGGGTCGGTTCATCGACGTCTTCAAGCGCGTCGAGCTGGCTGCGCCGCCGGTCCGCGGCACGAAGGAGGGCGACGAAGCCAAACTGGCGCAGTGGAGACGGTGTGTCCGGTGCTCGGCGGTCATGGAGGACGTCTTTGGCTCTAGGCCAGGCTTCACATTTGTCCTGGCCCAGCAGAGGAAGTGTTCCTGCGGTGGTCACTGGGGGCTCTTGCCCAAGGGAGCTCTCATGATTTGAACCAGCTGGATAGGCGTAGAATTGGCTCAAGGCTGGGTGTGACAGGGTCCCTGGGAAGCCCTCAGCAGTGGTTTTTTGAGAATTGTGTGTACTGGGTCAGATTATAGCATAAGCCGTCCGAACAGAGTGGTGTTAGATAGCCAGCTAGCCGCAAGTCTGATATAATTCCCTCCTCCTTGGGCCTTCTCCGACAGAACATCGGGGCCTCTATCTTTTCTATTCTTCCAAAACAAGGGATGTGCTACATAGCGACCTACGGCAGAGTGGATCGAGCAAGGAAGCTGCTGGAAACCCGATCCGCCGTTGGCGGGAGAATGGGTTGCCGTGTCCGTGCCGAGGAGAAATGCTCGAGGGGTCGTCGGCCGTGCCATGCCGGCCGCGAGCATCTCTTCCGGGCCCTCGACCGCCGCGTGCACAATACAAAGATCATCACTTTCCCGAAGCATGTGGTGGTGCACAGTCAACCCCCGATGAAAGTCATGACGAGCTGGCGGAGGCGGGGTGTTGGTGCTATTCCCATGCGAGAGGACGAGGCTGCTCTCCAGAAGCATAGGGGGGTTGGCCTCACATCCGCGCCAGGTCACGGCCGGTCACATTTTCTCGGAAGAGAGATGGCTTTTTGCCAGCAGAAACGCAGCGGCGGGGTTATGTCTCGCCGTATGGATCCCTTCGAATATGGAAAGGGGGGCGGAGGGTGCTCAACTCGAGGACTTCTCAAGCGGCGTTGTGGAGCGAATTCGCGATATCAATCCCAATGACAAACCATGCGCTACTTCCCGTCGGGCGAAAGCGAATGGAACCGCGGAAAGGGGCTCAAGGATCGAGGAGTCAAGGGCCAAAAGAAAAGGGGGCGTTCTGGCGAGTGCAGTTCTCCGTTCTAGCATTGGTTCGAGGCTCGAACAGGACCCTAGGAGCCAGCGGTTCCCATTTGCTGGTTGGCGTTGTTTCGTGTTGTTTTAGGCATCCAGTATAGCCCACGCCTGGGCCCTCCGGCCGAGCCCAACATCGTGGTCTATCGGCCATGGGGGATGATAGGAGTAAAACTCTCGATGGCGAAGGAGGGCTTTCCACTGCCCCCAATCCCCGAACACGTTGTTAAAACAGCTCCATTCTTTAGGAATGTGAAGGCAGTAACCTCTTTGAATTGGCCTTTTCGGTGGCACAGGCCACAGACAGAAAGTCCACGGCTGTGTGATTGGAAAGTCACGTCTAGACCGTCGACGAACCTGGGGTTCTCTTACCCCGTATTGGCTCTGGCATCACTTGATCTTAGTCTTCGGGGCAAGGAGTGGTTTGTCGATAGAAGAGATTGTCCCTTTATGCCTTGTCGCGGTGAAGAGTCCATATGCGATGTCGAGTGCGTCGCTGATATGAGCAGGATCGACGAGGCGCACTTCTGGACCGATCACAAGCTTCTAATATCCGATGGTCATTAACTTCGGTAAAGATATGGCCAGGTTGCATATTCGGCCCATGAACCACACCTGGGATCAATCGGTGCCAAGAGAACGTTAGCCATTGGTTCATTGTGGGGGTGATGATAGCCACCCCTTCCTCCCGGTCAAGAGCGGGATTACTCTCGCATGCTACTTTACCTACGGCGAGGATGACCAGCGGCTGTTGACACCGTTACAAGTGCAGGGTTGGTATACCGAGCTCCCTCTCCGGAGTACTAACCGTGTGCTACAGAGGTTAGCTCCCGCATAGTCAAGCATGCGGTCCGATTGAACCTCCAGACCCGTCAGTGACTTGCAATCTAACGAGTGTAAAAGCCGTTGAGCATGTCCAGCGCCCCGAGACACTCCTTTGCTTTTGCTGGACACTTGATCGGAATGATTGTCTCTGCCACTTCCCCAAAACCCAGTCCGAGGTGAGCCTCCCGGATATGTTCTGACGACGTCCGCAAGACAACCAACTGCAGACAGCAGTCACGGTCGTTCCCGGACAACGAGCTGTGGATACACGGAATCGTACAGCCCCGTCGGAAATATCATTGCTGACAAGATGTCAAAGCGCTAGTCTCATTAGGAGAAGACAGCCCGCAGACAGGCCTGGCCAAGCAAGTGAGAGGCGGAGCTCAGGAGTATTTCCTGGCGCGGATCATGGGCCGCGGTCAAATGACGTGACGCGTAGGTTGGATGTAGTTCCTGGGGCGTGACATTTGAACCCCCTTTAATCCGGGGGAGATAAATATCCTGGAAGATGATTGTATGACGAGAAGAATTGATCAATTTAATCAGGGCTGGGAGCCACTCAGCATCCCTGGCCGTGGGCTGTGAGTGTTTCCGCTGTCCTGTCAACTAGAGTAGCGATAGAGACGCCGGCCGTGGGGGATAAGATGGCTCGACTCGAGCACGGCCTTCGAGCTGGTCTGCCACAGCTCCATCGCCACGTTTAACGACTCCAATAGCTGCTGCCAGGCACAACGCAATGCCGGTCCGCCGTGCTGCAAAGTGCTTGCCGCAAGAGGATGGGATGCCGGTCGAGGTGCTAGTTCTGGAATGTGACTAGTTAGTCTAGGTGCCGGCCGCGAGGCTTGGTGCAGCCGACGGTCCATGAGTTGACGTGGGACAGGTGGTAAGGCGCGTTGAAACCCCCCTGCAGACCCGAGATGAAGCACTGGTGGTTCGGTGAAACGACGAACCCTCACAGGGCGTGTGCATTGGAGCGTTCCTTTAAGGAAAACCGCACTTGGTTAAGTATCAATGAGAGTGAGCCCGACCGGGCCGCGAGATGATGGCACTAATACGAAGTTGGTTGAGCGAGTGGCCGTCGAGGAATTCGAGGGACCAAGAGACCCTATTGCACCGACGCATTTCGAACTCAACGGCAGCCTCGTCAATGGCCATTCACAGTCGGCAGCGGCCGTGGAACAGGATACGACGTTGAAAAGGCGGCGCAAATGACTGGAGGCGACGGTGCGTAGTGTAAAGGAGGGATGATGGACTGAGATTGGCGGCAGGGGTCTAGAAAGAGCAAAGAAGGTTCGAAATCCAAACCGCGCCCCCACCTTGCATCACTAGGCTCTGGCCTTGCCATGCACCGGCTAGGGTGGCCTATCGGCCAATCAGAATGCAAGGGCTTATCATGACAAAGGGCAGTTACTCGGTGACTTCGGCCGGTGTGCCCTTGTCTCTCTCTGATCCTTCGGTCTCCCATCAGGATGGTAGCGGCGGGACTGCCTGCCATCCTTGCTTGCTTTCCCAATGCGGCACCAGGCGTTTGATACCGTCCAGAGGCAGTGTGAGATGGGGAGGAGCAGAGGTTCATGTCGGCGTCCATGTGGAAGCGGGCTGGCTCATTCGTCGCCATCGTACTAGTAATTACAGGCTGGCAGCCAACCAAGACGTTCGATGCGGAGGCCGAAGCAACTGACGTGTCGCAATATCCACGACAACACCTCTTCCTGCTACAGGTACGTCCTGTCTCTCTGCCCTTTGCTTCATCTTGTTCATGACATGACGAAATGGCCAACCTCGCTGACTTGTCCCAAAGTCTATTTGCCCGAGTGTCGCATATAGTGCAGACTTTGAGTTCCCGCCCTGCCGCAAGAAATCATCAGCTCGAATCCCGTCCGTTTCAGCGACACATGAGATGACGGCTACAATGCCGCTTCTTTTCGTCTCGAGCAGCCTGGCCCGACACGACACGGTACGCTCGCCACGCATCTCCTAAAGCCTAATCCGTCTCCTTTGAAGGTGAAATACAAGCTCGCGCGCGTTTGGCCAAGATTTTATGCGAGACGGTCCCTGGCATCCTTCCCTTCCGAGAAAGCACGCATCCGAATGTATTCCCCCCTCTTGCCGCCTTTCCAATAGCCGATGTGAAGGCCAACGGAACAGAACGTGCCACTCTTGTGCGACAAAAAAAGCCGACACTGTCGCCCGCAAAGCGGTTCATCCGCTGCTCCCGGCCCGCAGACGGCTGTTCCTGGCCGCATCTGACATGCTTTGTGGCCGCTTCCACCTGTATGTAGTCTGCTCATTTGATCGTTCTGCTGGGCCGCATCACGCACGCTGCCTTGGCAGTCGTGGCGACCCCATTGCCCCTGAGATCTGCCGGACGTTCGAGCTGTACAGGTCCCGTGGTTTCTCGCATCCTCGGACGATCAATACGCTGAGCCCGTGATGTTCGAAACAGTGAGCCGGCCGGCAATAGAAACAAGGTGAGGACTGAGCAGCAGAACAGAGCTCCTTGATCGACTCATGAGCAACCGCCCGACGCCCGTACCAAAACATGCTCAGGGGCTGGCCACAGTCACCTCCCAGTCATTTCAAGGTTTGAGTCGAAGATCTAGGTCCTGCAAAAAAGTTCAGACCATAACGTCTCGTGTGTTCGGAGGAAACACGGTCGAAGGGGCTCGGTACCGCCTTGTGCTAGCACGAAGCACCAAGTAGGACCATGGCCAGGCCTACAACTGCTCCAAGCATATGCGCACCGAACGAATACGGATCGATCCTTTCGTTTCTTGGCTTCCTGATGGTGGAAAGAAGCAATAGGCGGCGGCGGCATCAAGCCAGCAAGGGCAGCAATTCTGGTCGTTATCTCATGCCACACTAGACCCTTGCTTGATAACGTCGGGCCTGCGGGTTCTCTTCCCCATTCGTCCTCCGCCATTCAGCGGCGATTTCGACCCTGGCGGGACAGGGGAGGGCGTGGCCAGATGAAGGAAGCACATGCATTCTCCCATTATGACTTTCATTCGAGGGGACAAGGAGAGAGATGACTTCGAGACCCGTGAGCTATTTGGGGGTGAGGACTTTGGGGCACCAAAATTACCGAAATCGACTCAGAGTACGCCGGGCGAAAGCGAGCTGGGTACAGAGCACGAATGTCGGCAGGATGAGGGAGTTGGAACACAGGATAGACTAATCAAACTGCTTCTCGTAGTGCAAACGGTGCCGCTGCCTTGGCCAGAGACAGCGACCGGTCCCTACCAACGCCGTTGCGTCTTGAAGTTGTCTGATCAACCTAGCCTTCTTCCGTCTAGTGGCACCGGATTCCAGCCCTCTTTCTTTTTGCTCACCTCGGTGTTCCTCGTTGCCTCTTCCTCCACCTCCTGCCTTATCGCATCAACGTTGTTTCTTTTTCTTGACTGCACTTGCGTGCTGGACATGCAAGTACACTACCGTTCCGTTGCGTCAGGTCCTTCACCGAACCCCCCCCCCCCGGGCAGCCAGCGCGGCCAGCAGGGAACTCTTGGATCTGCGTCGTAACCGATAAAGCCTCCACCCCGTGCCTCCCCCCTACTGAGTGTCCAGTGCCTTTGTGTGTCCCGATTGGCCATGGTCGGGTTGGTGGGAACCCTGCCTCACTCTCGCAGGGTCTCCCACGACATCCCACACACCCCCGAGGAACCGGAAAACCTTGGCCACCCACGCCCTAGTCCCCAGCCGGTGGTCTTGGCCCAGGACGGACAGCCCAGGGCAGCTTCTCCGTGGGACAGCCCAGCAATGCTGCAACCTGCGGGTGGCTCTCACACTGCTGCCGCGGCCGCTGCCTCTGTTTCTGCCACTGAAGCCGTCGGGCGAGTCCTGCCGTACCCGTCTAGTTCGCCCGCCACTGTCAGGGCTAGTCGCCATGCCGCCCGCAACGCCCGCAACGCAACTCTCTGTCGACCTGTCGGAGCGCCGGGGGCATCCACATTCATAAGCTTCGCGCATCCCGCGCCTGGTCTGCCTGCTCCTGTCCATCTCACCCCAATTGCTGTCCTTTCCGACAACCCCGCGACGGCCCTTCGCGCTCATTTACGAGGCTTCGCTCACACGAGAGCCTTGCCGACAGGCCCTTTTCAACAGATCGTCAACTGTCGACCGACGATTCCCGTCACCTTGCCTCCGGGACGGTCGACGTATCCTACGGCTTTCGCCCTGGCCCCCCAATTGCCGATTCGGCGATAAGATAGCGAGGACCTACACACGATGGCGTCCCCTCTCGATCTCGACGACCTCAACTATGTGCACCTGGTGCCTTATAATGGCTCCGGCCCTACGGGAGGCGATTCTCTGACGGAGGACCTGAACATTTGGTACGAGGTAGGTCGTCGTTCGACATGCAACTGCGCACCCTGCTTGGACTCCCGTGTACAGCATACTAATACAGAGACTTGCAGACTGGCGACATAGGATGGATGATCACGGCCACGGCGCTAGTGTTACTCATGATTCCCGGCGTTGGGTACGAACTGTCCAAGCATGGTTGGAAGCTGGCCTGGTTACTGACGCAGTTCTCCATAGTTTCTTCTACTCGGGGTTGGCAAGGAGGAAATCAGCCCTCTCCCTCATCTGGCTCTCGGTCATGTCGACAGCCGTCACCAGCTTTCAATGGTTCTTCTGGGGCTACTCGTTGACCTTCTCGCACTCGGCTGGCGCCTTCATCGGCGACCTGTCGAATTTCGGTTTCAAGGACGTCCTCGGCCGTCCATCCGTCGGCTCAAGCCGCCTTCCCGATCTTCTTTTCGCCGTCTACCAGGGCATGTTCTCCTGCATTACAGTCGCTCTCGCCACAGGTGCTGTGGCTGAGCGTGGGCGCATGCTGCCCTGCGTAATCTTCATGTTTATCTGGGCTACCGTCATATACGATCCGATCGCTTGCTGGACGTGGAACCCCAGTGGCTGGTCCAACAAGATGGGTGGTCTCGACTTTGCAGGAGGAACGCCGGTGCACATTGCCTCTGGCACGGCTGCTCTGGCCTACTCGATGATGCTGGGCAAGCGTCGTGGTCACGGCACTCACGAGCTCAATTACCGACCTCACAACGTGACGCACATTGTCATCGGCACCGTCTTCCTCTGGGTTGGTTGGTTCGGTTTCAACGCTGGTTCGGCTCTGTCTGCGAACTTGCGCGCTGTCATTGCTGCCGTCGTCACCAACTTGGCTGCCTGTGTCGGCGGCATCACTTGGTGTGTGCTGGACTACAGACTAGAGCGCAAGTGGTCCACCGTTGGCTTCTGTTCCGGTGTTGTTGCCGGCTTGGTCTCCATCACGCCGGGTTCCGGTAAGTGCTCAACGCCTCGGACCACTACCTGTGAGAAACCGTTGACTAACTCGTCGTAGGATACGTCCCCGTTTGGGCTGCCGTACCTTTCGGCATTCTAGGAGCTGCGTTTGCCAACTACGCCACTAAGCTCAAGTTTATTCTCAGAATCGACGACGCTCTCGACATTTTCGCCGTCCACGGAATCGGCGGCCTCGTCGGCAACATCTGCACTGCCTTTTTCGCCGCCAACTACATCGCTCACCTAGACGGTGTTTCCGAGATTGACGGCGGCTGGATCAACCACAACTGGATCCAGCTGGGATATCAGCTTGCCGATTCGTTTAGCGGCGGTGCCTACTCGTTCGTCGGCACCTGCATAATCCTCTTCATCATGAACATGATCCCTGGTCTCCGCCTACGTGCCACCGAGGAGGCCGAGATCCTGGGCATCGATGATGCCGAGATCGGCGAGTTTGCCTACGACTACGTTGAGCTCACCAGAGAGGTACTCAACGACATGGACAACGAGGCGGCCAGCCGGTACTCGAACGACCTAGCCTCTTTCCAGCCCATGGAGAAGAACAACAGCATCCCATTGATGGACGCCCGCAATTTTGCCGGATCATCACAATACCCACCACAGTTCGGCCATGCTCAATGAGGCACGGGCGGCTGAAGTCTCAATTGCGCGAGCTCTCGCACGAAGCTACACCTCGGGCTCCTGAGCAACCGCGACAAACTCCTAGTTCGACATGACCTTGCTATTTGTTCACGATACCAAATGCAGCGCACGGCACTGTCGCTGGCTCAACTAGGAAAGGCCCCGCCAACTCATCCGAGCCGAGGACAGCTGTAGGATACATGGCGGCATATCATACCAACCGCTCGGCGTGGAAGAGTGGAGAAACGAGCGACGTCTTTTATTTGTTCATATAGTTGGATTCCCCAAAACTACGGTGATACCATGGGAAGCGGAGGATGAGACGGTCCTTCCCTGACCGCTGTACTTGTAATTACATAAAAAAGTAAGACAGACGAGAGACCCGTGACGACCAAGGGTTCGTTCCTTTTGGCCAATAGACCAGAAATGGAAATTTCTTTGTTCGACTTGATGAGAGTGAGTGTCTCGGCGCTATTGTTAGAGTATAGCGAGGAGTGAGAAGGAAGGCCGACAAGGGGCCGCTCACTCTTTACCATTCTTCTCGGACCTCCTTTTTTCCTTTCTCGACCCTTTTGTAACCGTCTCTTGTTGGACTGTTCAAGATCTTTGGAGTTGCTGTTGTTTTTTCCTCTAGGGTGCGGGAGAAGGTGCATGGAGGTAGCTGACTCTGGGCTTCCCACACTGATTTACCAGGTTTATCACAGGATCCAGTACGATGTTATGAAGCCCGCGATCCTGAAAGTCGCTGTGCTGACTGAATCCTGCTGAAGAACGCTCAGCTTGGTTCGGTCGATCCAATGCAACCTGGCGTCAATCCACTAGGAAAGAGCCTATCGGGCGCCGGTGGCTCCTGCGTCGTGTCCTCCTGTGGAGAGCTGTCAATGCTGAGGGCGGCCTTAATTAGATGACTTGCAGGCGGCCACAGCACTAATGCAGCACCTTCTCCACGCAAATGTGCCAGATTTGGCCAATTCCAGCATCTTTGTTCCAGGGGTCTCCCAAAGGCATCCATCCCTTCCATTGACAACCTCGCCAAATGACAACTCACCATCGGCCATCTTGTGTGTATGTCACACCCCTCGCGCCCTCACTTGCATTCCGTCCTCCTTCCTCCCCGTCACCATCGCCCCATGGTCGTAGGCAGCACCACCCCACCACCGACATGGCTTTGGTTCACCCGCCGTCGATAAAAGGTCCCTGCGCGCCTCTTTGACAACTAGCAAACCCACCATGGCCGACGCAAACACAACCTTGAGAGACAAGGCGCGCTTTTTCCACCAGCTGGAATCTCTCGGCAGGCAAAGTGGCGATGACGACGACGACGAGTTCCAGGAGGCCGAGCTGCGTCACAGACAACAACTAAAGGCCTTTCAAGCTGCGGCGCAACCCCGTCGGCCGCTCCAAGAGAAGACACAGCAAGAGTCGCAGTCGCAGTCGCAATCGCAGTCGCAATCGCCACCTCCCCAACTAAGCTCGAACACCAGACGAACGTCGCCGGTCCCGGCCCCGGTCCCGGCGTCGCTCGCGGCTCCCAGGCGGGAGGAAGTCATCGAGCGGACCCCACTTGCCGAGATTAAGGCTCCCGGGAGAAAGGACGCTCCTGCCGCCGACAGCTTCATCGAGGATACACCCATTCCGGATTCTTCAGCCAGGCTCCCACTCCAGCCTCTTCCACGTCTCACCAGAAGCGTTACTACGCCGCTGCCAGCCGTCGCTCGGCACATATTGCCTCACCGGCTTGACAACTCCCCCTCTGTCGCCGCGATGAAGAAGAGAAAGAGGGACCCTTCCATCAAAACTGTGCCTGAGGAGCAGCAGATCTTTCGTGGCTTACGGTTCTACTTTATCCCCAACGACGACATTGCGCCGGCCAGGAAGATTCGAATCCGAAAGGCGCAAGAGTTCGGCGCGTCTTGGGCACGATCGTTGGGGGATGCGACCCACGTCATAGTTGACAGGAACCTGAACTGGAAAAGCATCGAGTCTATCGTTCACTCGAAGAACGGCGCGCCTTCCTACTTGGTTCTCAACGAAGAGTATCCTTTGGACTGTCTCAGGTTCAAAACTCTACTCAATGCAGAACAGAAGCAGTATCGAGTCTCTGGCTGCCCAGAACCATCTGCTGTTCCAGCTGAACCCAATATCGGGCCACGAATCCTCCCACCATCGGCAACAGTCTTGCAAGATTTGCCGCTCAAGTCCCGTCAGACAAATGCGAAGAAATGGGATTACGGACGGCCATCGACTCCATTCGGGAGTCAGGAGCCATCTGGGAGGACGAATGAAAAAGATGCGGCTGCCACATCGCCGTCGGCTCTGAGGGACATCACAGATGTTGCACAGGCATCAAACACTCATGGAGCCAGTAGTCAAGGCATCGATGACTATAATAACGGACCTTCTGCAACTGTTGAGAAGCCGGCCTCTACACTTGATGACGAACTCGAAGATGTTATCTCCCAGATGCAAGAGTTTAGGGATCTACCGCTGGAACATGACGACGACGAAATGGCAACCTTGACGCAGCCGCCGGAAGAGGATTCTGATGGCGATGGCTCCGAAGATGGGCGGCGGAGAAAGAAGAGAGGAGCCGCCAGAACTCGGGGCCGCAAAGACATGACGTGGGAAGACAAGTTCGCATGCCATAAAGGGGGTACCCATGGAGGCGACCAAACGAACCCGAACAGCCGTACAATCAAGATTTTACAGCAAATGTGCAACTACTATGAGCGTATCAACGATACCTGGCGCCCCATCGCTTACAGAAAAGCCATCACACAACTCAAGCGGCAACCAAGCAAGATATCTACGGCCGAGGAAGCAATTCGACTGCCTGGGGTGGGCCAACGATTGGCCGACAAGATTGAGGAAATTGTTACAACGAACCGGCTTCAACGACTGGAGAGTGCAGAGCAAGAGCCCATGGACAAGGTTCTGCAGACGTTTCTCAAAATCTACGGTGTGGGCAGTGTACAAGCAAGTCATTTCATCTCGCAGGGGTTCCGGACACTAGAGGACCTGAAGGAGAGAGCCAAGCTCACCCCGAACCAGAGAATTGGCATCGATCACTATGACGACCTTAACACGCGCATCCCACGTTCCGAGGTCAAGCTTTTGGGGGCAGTGGTCAAATCAGAGGCAGCAAAACTGGACCCGGCAATGCAACTTATTGTTGGAGGCAGTTATCGTCGAGGCGCCATGGACAGCGGCGATATTGATTTCATAGTCACCAAGAAGGGGACGAGGGCAACAACCGACCTCACACCATTCCTACATGAGTTGGTAAAGACGCTCGAGGCCCAAAACTTCCTCGTTGCGAGACTTGCGGGGTCCAGAGATGAGACGGACGGCAGCAAGTGGCACGGATGCTGCGTTTTGCCCAAGATCAGGGGCATCAACGACGAGAACTATCGTCGTGTCTGGCGACGCGTGGACTTTCTCGTGGTCCCAGAGACCGAGATTGGGGCGGCGCTGATTTATTTCACGGGCAACGATATCTTCAACCGAAGCATCCGGCTGCTGGCATCGAAGAAGGGGATGCGGCTCAACCAGAAGGGACTTTACAAGGATGTGATGAGGGGCCCTGGGCGCGTTAAGCTGACCGAGGGCGAACTAGTCGAGGGGCAGGACGAAAGAAGGATATTCGAGATCTTGGGGGTCAAATGGAGAGAGCCCCATGAGAGGTGGTGTTGAGGAAAGCCGAGGCAGGTTGGATAGCATAGCGTGGCGTTGGATGGGCTTCTTTTCGTTGGCTTATTGCTCCTCTACGAGATGTCCAATTGGAGAACGCATTCTCTTCAAGCTCTTTTCAAGCTCACTGGTTCGATGTGGATTGCTCCGTATGAGCTGATTCAACCGTCCACTCAACGGCACAGGAAAGAATGCAGAGGCCCCTCGCTTGACAAACGATCCAGGGAAGGTACATTATTCTGCAGGATCTCGTCCCAGAGACCCTGCACGGCGTACCCGTGAGCGCGGTGCGGTGGCGAGGAACGGGCCGGCAATAGGGGTCTGCCAGCTGTAGCACCTTGGAAAACAAAAGAAAAAGGAGAGAACGAAATATAGAAAATTTTTAACAGAAAAAAAGTAAAGGCCCGCGAACGTGTAGTGTCGCGGTTCTGGCCCAAAGTGGGATGTGAAAGTGGGGCTAGCGGCCGATGCAGGGTGCAGGCGGTGACGGACAATGAGCGGCGCAATCAGGATTGATTATTTTTTGCCGTGTGCTGTCCCGCCGCCCCTCCCCTCCAGTCTCTGTCAGGTCCCAATTCTGCCGGGCCCGATCGTGTCGAGAAGGTCCCCAGTTTCCAGCGCCCAAAGCCCCGCCGACCCTTTTCCCTTCCTTCACCGCGCCGACTCGACTATCCGTGTTTCTCTTCCCTCCAGAAATTTCCTCCTTCCTCTCTTCATCCTTGTGTTTAGGTTTTGTTTCTTTCGGAATCGATCCCTCCTACACAAAACTTCCTCCTGTTTTCTTGTAACCTTGTACACATCGCAGACCTTGACTGAAAAAAGTTTCGTTGCGAAGCAAAAAGAAATTCAACATGGGCAACGACACGCATATGGAGGTTGACGCCGCCGAGCAGAAGCTCAAGGGCATGGAGCACTCTGAGCAGCACTACTTCAAGAGGTACGTTGGAGACGCCTTCCAGACTATGCGGAGGAATCCCGCAGCAAGCAAGATCACTGCTAACATTTTCCCGTCCAGCTACGACCACCATGGTAAGTCGGCTCTCGCGATCCGAACGAGTATAATAGAAACATGATGTCTAACCTGGTGGGATGTGGATTAGGCATTCACGAGGAGATGTTGGTATGTTGCCGTGCCCCCAATGCACACCCAGCCGTCCCCACGCCTACGGCTGCGATCTTTGGATAGCCTCGCTAACCACGCCGTCCCGCAGAAAGATGAGGTTCGCACGCGCTCCTACATGAACGCCATCGTCCAGAACAAGCACCTGTTCAAGGACAAGGTCGTTCTCGACGTTGGCTGCGGTACCGCCATTCTGTCCATGTATGCAAATAACCCACCTCGAGAGAAGACCACGAAGAAGAATTGGACGGATGGACTGACCATGGGTGCTCTACAGGTTCGCTGTCAAGGCTGGCGCGAAGCACGTCATTGGTGTCGACATGTCCACCATCATCTTCAAGGCGCGCGAGATCGTCAAGGTCAACGGCATGTCTGACAAGATCACCCTGATCCAGGGCAAGATGGAGGAGGTAGAGCTCCCCTTCCCCAAGGTTGACATCATCATCTCCGAGTGGATGGGATACTTCCTCCTCTACGAGTCCATGCTGGACACCGTCCTGTACGCCCGTGACCGCTACCTGAACCCCGACGGCCTCATCTTCCCCGACAAGGCCACCATCTTCGTTGCCGGCATCGAGGACGGCGACTACAAGGATGAGAAGATTGGATGTGAGTTTTGCTGCCACCCCCTGCCTTGAAAGCCTCGCCAGAAGACGTGAACAGACGCTGATTGGGACCGATAGTCTGGGACAACGTGTACGGCTTTGACTACAGCCCGCTCAAGTCCACGGCCCTGTCCGAGCCCCTCGTCGACACGGTCGAGATGAAGGCTGTCGTTACTGACCCCACCCCCGTCCTGACCCTGGACCTCTACAAGTGCCAGGTGTCCGACCTTGCCTTCACCACCCCCTTCCGCCTCGCCGCCCGCCGCGACGACTTCATCCACGCCCTCGTCGCCTGGTTCGACATTGACTTCACCGCCGCCCACAAGCCCATCCGCTTCTCCACCGGCCCCCACACCAAGTACACTCACTGGAAGCAGACCGTCTTCTACCTCAAGGACATGCTCACAATGTCGGCCGGCGAGGAGGTCGACGCCACCCTGCACGTCAAGCCCAACGAGAGGAACCGCCGTGACCTCGACATCAAGATCGAGTACAAGTTCTTGACCGAGGACCCTACCCGTGCCGCCGAGGGCGTCTGCGAGTACAAGATGTGCTAAGCGCACCAATGTCTTGGACCCGGTACACACGTCCTTTCCCCCCACACTTGGATAGTCGACCCCGGAAGAGAGAGGTCAACACCCAACCACAGCAGGGCTTCGTGAGAAGCGGGGTCTGTTCTACCCAAGGAAGCGGGCTGTCCACGTGACCACGACGGGGGAAACCGCCGAGATATCCAGCTTCTGCTCCCCTCATGGGCGACGAGCCCGCCTGCTATTTGTTTGCGCCCAAAAGTTTTTTGAAAGGAGAGAGAATCCAGCCTGGCTGCGTAACCTGCGCCGGCGAGGAGGCATGGCGCGGCCTTCTTCCCATTTTCGAGATATCCCCCCTTTTTTTGTTTGTTTGCGTATTCTGGTTCTTTTAATGACACGGGTCTCAGCGCCGACGAGCGCGTGTGTCGTGACGGAGGAGAAGGAATGAGAGGAAGAGGGACAAGACATAGAGAAACCAAAGGCACATGCAGTCTTCTGCCTGCTACAATAGATCATGACTAATGAATCAGACATGAACCTCGTCCATTCGCTTCCTCTGCCCGCCTCGCCAAAGGGGGACTGCTTGACAGTGGATGCGTTGTCGGATAATGTGTTGAGTGTGTTCATTCATCTTGTCTATCGTCGTCTCTTGAGGCCGTGGAACGTAATCGTCTCGCCCACGCCCGTCTATCAATGCCACAAATGCTGTATGCCATGCTCCCCGCCCCGTCCCGCAGTACTTCTACAACCATCTCCTCTCGACCGTCTCCCCCATGCGCAAATGACACGAGAATGTACACCGAAGAAAGAAACGAAAAAAGAAGTAAAAAAAGCAAGACCCGCTCCTCCCTCTCCCCAGGCCCCTTCCCCCTTGCCTCCTGCCACGTCCGCGCAGACGATGCCGCCCATGCTGGTGAAAATGCCCAAAAGTGAACCGCCCCCGCGCTTCCTTTTCCTGCCCCCGAACGCCGGCCCCGCTGATGCTTTATATCGCGCGATGCAAAAACCGTAAAAAGTCCCGCCGCCTCTTCTCTAACCCCCCCCCCCCCTCTCCCCTCTCCCCTCTTCGGTCTTGCTCTGCGTGTCCTCGTGTTCCCTCCCGTGCTTTTCTTTTCTTCGTCGTGTCGTTTCCCGTCGGAATCCACCCACGTCCCTTGGGCAAGGCCGGCGAACCCAAAAGGACGGTACTCGGCGTCTCGGATATGGGTTCAGCATCCGCATGCTGCCCCCTCCCCCCCTCCTCGCCTCCTCACATCCCGCCCGGCCCGTGCGTGATCCAGTCCTCGACGGTGTCCTTGCCCCGGAACACGACGCTGAGCATGACGGTGAACTCGTCCACCTCCCGCGGGTCGGCGAGCGCGAGCAGGCCCGAAAAGTCCATCCGGCTGACCCACCACGCCGTGTCCCCCTCGCGGGACCGGTTCCACCGCTCCGGCGTCGTGGCGGCCCACAGCCGCGTCTGCGCCGTGAACCCCATGTCCGAGAGCCCCAGGGCCTGGTGGTGGTGGTGGTGCGAGTGTGGGTGCGGGTGTCCCCCGCCGCCGCCGTGGTGTTGCCCGCCGCCGCCGCCGCCGCCGCCGCCGCCTGCCCCGGGGCCCCCGAGCTTGCCGTACCCGCCGCCGTGCTTCGCCGCGGCGTACACCGCGCGGACGAGGTGTGCCATGACGAGGACGCGGCGGATCGACTCGGCCATCAGCCACCGGCGCCAGGCCGCCTTCAGCTCCTCTTTCGTCAGGCGGCCTCCCCCCCCTCCTCCGGGGGTGTTGGAGCGCGAGTTGTCCGGCGAGATGTCGTGCTGCTGCGGGTAGGACGACGTCGACGACGAGGACTGCTGCTGCGGCGGGACGTGTGCCGCCTCGGGGATGACGGAAGGGGGTATCGCCTCCTCGACGAAGACGGCGGCGCCGACGCGGGACTGCAGGGCGGACGTCCACGCCGCGAGGACGGGCTCGACCGAGTCCGCGAGGACGCGCTGGCGGATGTCGCCGTCGAACCACCGCATGATCTGGTACATGACCAGCGCCTGCAGGGCGGCGACCTGCTGCGGGAGGGTCCAGGTCGCCTGTTCGGGCACGTAGAGCAGGGCCGTGGCCTTGGCTTCCACGACGCCGAGGACGAGCGCCGAGTTCTCTTCGTTCTTGGCCGCGTACGCCGCACACGCGCAGAAGCAGTCCTGGAGGACGGGCGGCAGGCCGTCCGCGCCGTTGGTGGTGGGGAGGTAGAGCGCCGGGTGGATGAAGGGGGCGACGCCGTTCTGGCCCGCCCAGCGCCGCGGGAAGCACCTGAACTGCTCGTTGCAGTAGAGTACCGCATCTCTCTGGATGCACTCGCTGGTGGGGGGAGCCATGACGGAGGGCGAGGGTGTCGGCACGGCGGCGGCGTTTCCGTAGAACAGGGACCACGAGCTCTCTGTCTCGGGCACGCCGGGGACGGGCATGATGTTGTGGAGGGAATCAGTCGGGGTGCCCGCGGAGCCGCTGAGGACGTCTGTGAAAAAGTTGAAGTCGGCGGCTGCGACGGCGGCCTCGAGGGAAGGGTAGTTGCAGTCCTCGAACCCCTTTTGTGTGCACCGGCCGCACCGGGGCAGCCGCTGGTCGCACCGACGCTTCGCCTGCTGACACGCAGTGCAGGCGCGGCGCCGCGTCGATATGAGGGGTGACGAGGAGCTCGACGGGGCCGACATGGTGGTCGAGTCCGCAGCCCGCTGGGCGGTTGATGGTGTGATGCTTCAATGGACGGTTTCAGGCTTGTTGGCTCCGGTGATGCCGAGAAGGGACGTGTTATGCTTGGCCGTGTGAGAGTCGGAGCTGCAGTGAGATTGTGTGTATGCGTATGCGCGCGCGCGCGTGTGTGAGTGTGTGTGAGTGTGTGTGTGTGACCGTATCGTCGGGACGCTCAAGCTTGGTCTTGCACGCAAAGAAGCAAGCAGAGCAAGCCACGTTGACGGCGGTGGAGTGGAATAGCTCTGGCAGTCCTCCCAAGATGTCTCCCCCCTCTTGCTTGGCTCGACTTTGCCACTAACAATTCAAGCGGCCAGCGATCTTGTCCGCCCCCTATAGTACTTCCTGGTGCCGTTTGGACGGAGTAGTTGTCGCCGGTCCGGAGCGGGAGCGGTTGCGGCTCTCCGCCTTGGGTGTGAGTGGAACTCCGCTGCGGGCAACGGCTTTCCGCGTTGCTGGGTTTTCCAAGGGGCGGGACACAGTAGCGATCACCCGTCTAGTCTTTTCGGGTCGGGCGGTGCTCCGCAGTTGCTTGCTGTACATGATGAGGGAAATCCGGAGGCTCTTTTCTCAATGTGTCCTGGGCTGCCGCCGGGCCTCTCCTCCTTATATGGAGCGTGGGATGCGGCCTTCTTCTCTTGCGAGCCCTCGCCCACACGAGCCACACACTATGGGGAGTTGGCCTTGGATGGATCGAGAAGACACGATTGTTGCCCGATTCGACCCAGGTAAGCATTTGTTCAGAACGCTAGTATCGAGGGCCTGGCCTTGCTGGTTAAGTCATCGAACGCCGCCCGTGAGTAAGCGTGCGTAAGGAGGTGACCGAAGATGGGACATGCCCTGGCTTGACGAGACCGAAGGGAAGACAAATAGCAGATCGGTGGTGACGGCCCGGTACCGTCGTTGTGTGCGGGACGAGTTGCCCTGATACTCGACCAAGGGAGTTCCCACCCCAGCGGAGGGGGTGGATTCTGGGTACTCCGTCTGGTGGTGTGTCAGCTAGTTACCAGGGGACCAACAAGCAAGATCTGGGGCGATGGAGACATGCAGATGAATTTGAGTTATTCTGCGTCGTTCCTCGTCGCCGCCGGTATTGCGTTCCAGTGGGAGACCCCAATGGCCTCTACGGCCTAGAGACAAGGCAGTGCACAGGACCGTGTGTGAACTGTATTCCTAAAGGGGCAATCATTTATCCAGAGAGTCCTCGATGAGACTACCCATTCCAAATACGTGCCGTTGTTGTTCTGCTTTCCCTCATAAAACTGCGTGACTGCGCACAGCTTATCTGCATAGACAAACGCTTAGAAGCAGATGCAGCCATCACCGCTTTCCTCCGACGCCAGTACCAAAACGGCGGCCCCTGGTCCCTAGCACGACGAACGAGAGGGCAGAACTCGTGTCTGCGGACGGGGGGTGGATGTGCGGTCTGGCTTTCTCCCCCTCCCACCCGGGACTCCCCATCCAAGCCATTGCGTCACATAATCAGTTTGTCACCCCCGTCAGGCATGCCGTAAGCACCCCAGAACTGTCTTCCAACTTCGACACTCAGCCTTATGAAAGCATGATCTTGAAGATCGTTGGGGGTCCAATGCTTGCTCCGCCGTTTTCCGGATAGTTTTACAGGAAGAACCGCAGAACCACTTGACGTGGGAAACTCAAATGAGAGAGAGAGAGAAAGGGGGGGGTCGAGGGTTTGGTCCACTGCATCTCCTCAACCCGGGGACCCCTCGTCGTAGTGCCCCTCACCAGTCAACTGCATCAACCTCGCATCCTGCAAGCTGACGTCTCTGCCAGACCTGTCGGTGAACATGCAACAGCGCGTGGACGCCGCCGGCGACCACCAAGACCGAATCGCCTCATGGCTTCGCCGGACACGGGGGAATGTGACGTGGTTGAGGCTCTTCAAGCTGGACGAGTCTCGTTTTTGGTCACCAGCCATCACGCAGGCTTTCCAACGACGCGCGCAGCCAATCTCGTATTCCGCCGCCAGAGCCCTGGTACCCCCGAGAACCAAGCATTGCTCGTAGGCAGCAGAATTAAAATCAAGAAATCCTCTGTCGGGTCTCCAGTGTGCTGATTGCAGTTGCCGGCTAATGCGCCTCTAGCCACCTGAATTCCAAATTCAACTTCAAATGTCCCAGCGGCCATATCTCGGAGGCTGGGTCCAATCTCGTCAATCGCTGGGACTGGCCGGTTCGTAAAAAAACGGCGGCGAACATGGCACCATTGCGGACCGTCGACCACTCATCAATTGGAGAACCCGAGAAGGAAAACCCCCGCGATCATGTCACCGCCAGCAACCCCTGCTTAGAGCTATGCGATGTGAGTTCCCGAGTTGCCGTAGTGGTACTATGTTTAGAACAGAACGACATTTGCAGTGTGGGGGCTCTGCGTTCGATCTCAACTCTGCAGCAAAGCTAAGCCGTTCTCGCTCTGCTCATATCGACAACATCTTCGACTCGATTTTGGTTTGGCGGGCTGGTTTTCGCACCGCCCGATTCCAGCCTGCAAAGCTTGCAGAACTTGCCATCTGCAACTTGTGACCGACCTGATCATGTGTTGGTCTCGCTCATTCTTGGAACTCGTCGCTCGAAGCAGCCTCGCCATCGGTTCGGTCCTTCTGCTGAAGTGTCATGCGCATTCGCGTAGAACGGTCTTCTTTTCAGCGCGGACAGTCGGCGGATATCAAAACTCTTGCACATGGGGCAATGATTCAGGCGAAGAGCAATTGGAGTTCAAAAGACCCGGGTTTCAAGCACTCGGCTCGAAACCCAAGAAATGCTTTTTCGCAAGCCCACCACCACATCGAGGTGGAACAGCCCATTGTCAGCTGGATGACACGGAAAAGGGCGTGGGCACACGAATACGATCAGTGGACGAAATCATTAGTAGTAGCCTCCAGGCCTGGAAAGGTTGTCTGGGACTGCATAAGACATGGGCCCAAGTCGCTGGGGTACATCAGTGGCACGCCGACATTCTCAGATTGTTAGAGCTGGCGCAGTACGTATGAGCTACTTCAAGGTCCTGGCTTTCGAGGTGCTTGCCGGAGCACGGCGAGTCTTGAACCTCGTACGGCCCGATCGGATGGAATTGATCCCCCCCAAAGATTTGTAGGCTCCAGTAACATGGCTTAAGATGTTCCCAGACAGAAGTCGACATGCCATATTCACCAGGTCTTCGGCGAACAAGAGGTCGAGAGGGTCGCGGAACGTACCAGGCCCATGAGGCCGCCCCGGGCTGCTGCACCAGACATAAGCTCCGTCTTCACCTTCGCCGAAAAGGGCGACCCACATCCCGAAGGGCAACGGCGCCGTAACCCCATGGGTTAATCCAGGCCCTAGCACTAAACGGGCACGTTTTCGGACAGAGTCGATCCAGCACGGCTCGAAGTAGGCCGCGTCGTCCGGATTCACAAGGACGAGCACCGCAATGTCATGGTTGCTTCTCCTGCAATTAGTCTAAGCCCGTTTTCTTCATGTCGCGTAGTGGCATTCTTTTGGCCGAGAATCCGGATCGCAATTTGAGTCCATCTCCGGCGTGGAGGGTCCAGTGAGGCAGTGCCGCCCACTCCAATCATTGGTTGATGACACAGGCATGCCTTGCATGTCGTTTTAATTAACTGGGTGTCCAGATGCGCATTGAACCCAAAGCGGTAGCTTCCAGGATGCGCGCAATATCAAGATACATAACCCTACAAAGTTGCCAAGGTCGCGGTGGAAACGATCGCCAAACATCGACATTTCGAGGTTGATCTGGGTCTGGGTCCATTCTGCCCGCCCGTCAAACCAAACAGGTAAGTTGCAGCGGGGGGATATTAGTGTCGCCTCGACAATCTCTACCTCCAGTGTCACGAGAAGCAAGAGAATCGGTGATCATCGGCCTGAGCAAACGTATCCTCGACCAGCCATTGTGGACATGGGAGCAATGTCCCTTGCCGTTGAGAAGATAGCAAGACCAGTCGAAACGAAACCAGCAACGCCTGTAGTTGTAGTGTGCGACAAAGTAGCATACTCTACCTGGGCGGCACTCGCTGTGTGGTCCGCATCGAGTTGTTGCTTGCGTACCGCTGAAACCTCATCGAGTTCTGGCCAGTCTTGCTCTCGGCTCTCTAGTTTGGGTATCTCGTCGTGAGCGAGAGTGCAGAGTGCATGACCGTCGCACTGAGAAGCCTGGCAAAAGACAATTTCGACTGCGCCCCTTGCTCTCGTGGAAGAAAGCCAAATGGTTTCTGTAGCGCTTGATTCGCTTGACCCAATTTCATCCAGTCCGGGTGCTCGCATCCACCAAGATGTGTGTTCCTGGCACTAAGCCATTTTCGACAGAAGCCTTTTCTGAACAGGCGACCAATGAGGAGATGACAATCGTAGCCGCCCGGAGGCCAGCCTTTCGGATCGAAACCTTACTGCAGCATCACCACATGCCACCGGGCTTCAACTGCGGTCTTTGATTAGATATCATGGGATTGGTATGCAGCCAACCGCCAAGGTTTCTGGCGCTAGTACTTAAAGTTACGTTGCCGTTGATTTGTAACCGTGGAACGGGAAGAAACAGCCTTTGCCGCCAAGCTTCGCGATCCGGGAGGCATGCCGGGTGATGGCTTAACGATCGCACGGGCGACCGAATTGTTGGCGTCTCGCCTTCATGTTTGATTGTAAGAGGTTGATGTGAGGATGTAGGAGCCCTACGCTAAAAAGTCTCTTTGCTCGAGTCCTACTTGATGTAAAGCATAATGAGCTGTTGGGCTAGATTGGCAATGGTCACGCCGCGGTTGCAACCCAGTTGTTTGGCAGGCAGGCAGTCTGGGGGTAGACTATTTTGTGATGTTCCGGAGCCGAGCGCGAGGTGGTGTGGCACGTGCCGGAACGACTAGAGCGGGCACGTCTGTGCAGCAAGAACCGCGAGTTCCCGGTTGGGTCCATTCAAGGCGATCCGAGCTGCCGGCGTTGAATTTTGACGGGAATCCAAACTCCAGGGCTGCATCCAAACTGGTGGTACTGGATGGGCATGAAGTGGGTGGCGGCAGAGAGGCATGGCTCTGGCCTTGCGTTTGTCCCCCTGCTGGTAGTCCATGCAGCCAGAAAAGGGTCGAACCTTCGAGGGAATGTAACCCCGTGTGTGATTCGGGTCGCCGGTAGATGCTCTCGATGGCACGTCTTGTGTCAAGGGCTCAGTCGAGGCCGAGAGGCGAGGCAGGAGTGAGGCTGGAGGTTGACAAGGCGATACCGGGGAGATAGCCGGGTGGCAGCAGGTCTGATGGTTGCAATGTTTCGACGATGCGCACGAAACATCGGCAGAAAAACAAAGCCAAGACGAAAGAGGGTGGCGTCTGGCTGCTGAGGTTGGGTATGGGTAGCTTTTTCCAGCAAGGTGGTCGGGGTTTAAGTTCGGGGTCTCCCGCCAGTGTTTGAGCTGGCAAACCTACGTCGTTGGTCGGGGTCGTGGTGGCTATTGGGCTTTCTTATCGCCGTGTCGGATTGGGGAGCGAAACACACACAGGACGAGTCGACAAAGAGGGGCTGTGACAGCGGGCGGGCGCTGTTTGACATCTGACTGTGCTTGTCGGACATGGCCGAGTTCAGGTAGCCGTGGAGTCGGCTGGCCGGCGGCGAGAGAAAGGCATTGAGATGAGACCAGTGGACGGAGAGGCATGAGGCGGTAAAATGAGGTTAGACGTGTGATGAGAGCAGGTGAGCATTTCCCGTCACAATGCATGCGGTACGGAAGCATGCCAGCGGCAAGGCATGGCAGGCATGGCCGGCATGGCCAGAGTCTCTTTGAGCACAGCCATCTGCATGCTATAGGCAGGGACAGGTGGCTGGGTGTCTGTGGTGCCGTGGTCGAGGAAAGCCGTGCAGACGGAAGCAAGGAAGGAGGTTATCATGGGAGAAGCCTCGAACAAGGCGTGCGTGCGGCGTGCCGTGGGCCTTGGCTGCCCGTCCTCGAATGACAGCCCGAGTGACATGACACGGACGTGGAGGCGGACGAGGGATGGATGACCAGGGGCGTGGACGACAATGGAGGCGCCCAGAAGCACGGATTGTGCCCCGTGTGTTGCGGTGGTGGTGGGGGGGGAGCAGAGCCTCGGGAGTCTGGCTCGAAAAGGGTGCGAGGAAGGGAAGCAGCGGGATTGGCACAGGTACGTACTTACCCACCTGATTGGGCGAGACTGTCAAGGAGGCTAAGATTGCACCTGTTCGAATCCGTCAAAAAACGGTTGTCTCACCCCCTGCCGCCCGCCAGGGGCGCTCCACGGCTAGAGCAAGGTACCATCGGCCAACGGTGCTCCTTGTTTTCCTGTCCAGCATGTTTCCTCTGCGTCTGGATGCGGCGACCAAGGCCTCCCATTCGCCTGGCCGTCCTCAAGCTACAGGCTGGACGATGCGTCCTGCTCAGTGCTGCGGCGGGTAGAATGTGCCCAACCAAGCGTGTGAGCAAAGGCGCTCCTCTGTGAGTTCGGTTGTTTCTCCATTTGCTGATGTTGGTCACCCCTGAATCGCCGTCGGGGAATCGCACCGCGCGGCAGCGACCAGTCTCAAATGAACGCCAATCGAGTGCACCGACATGCGTTCGTTCATCCAGTCGCATTACACCGTCCTGCCCTGTCGACACCGCGCTTCCCTACCGCAGGACGGATGAGGCGAACACAGGAAGCTCTGCTACCATGTCCCCTCCCGCGGCGCTTCCCCCTAACTGCCGCCTACCTTTTCACATGCTGACGGAAGCGATACAGTTCAACCCGTCCAGTGCATTGCCCCCCCAAACTCCGTCCGGATCGATTCTCAGCCCACCGCCGACGAGATGGGAGTCGCGGCCCCGTCCCACGTCGTGTCATGGATGCCAGGCACAGCTCCAACGTGAGTGGCCCAGGGTTGCTTAGGGGAACCACCCCAAGCGCCCAAAGGGGCAATGGCGCCAAAGCAGGAGCGCTACGCTACAACCATTGCCTCCACCCCTTCTCCAGGGTCCCTGCGCGCGAGCATGGCCCCTTTCTGGCCAGTCGCCGTCTGCAATCCCACCCTACGACCACTTTGATCATTTGCTTTCCAAAATCCCCCAAACACTGGCCCATTTCCTCTTTTTGCCCTTCCATTTCCTGATGGACGACGACCTTGGAGTCTCGAATCTCTCGCTGGTTCTGCTACCGCCTGGTGAGACATCCCCGACTCAGATCCGTATGATTAGAGACAGCCACCGCCGCTCAGGTCCCGTCCTTAATCATGGCCGCCCGCGACCCTCGTCCACCTCATCTCAACCTTCGCCTCGAACACCCACCGAGAGCCACGGAGGACCCTCCATATTCTGAGACTCTCAGCGCTTCATCTGATGTGTTCCGGGGCCGTCCACCCAACCGCGATTCCCACCGCCCTGCAGCCTCCCCTTCGCCCTCGCCTGGACGTACCAGATCGCAGACCTTGCCTGTGGTAACGCCCACCTTCAACACCGCCAAGGCAATCAAACGAAAGCCTCTCTCCTCCACGGCGTCTCAGTTGGCCGCCAGCTACGGCTCCGGCTCGACCACTCCCTCTGTTTTGTCGCCTTCCGACTTTCCTGCGCCCGACACGCGTTTCTCGAGGTCCTACTCCGTCGACAGCCCGACTCTCTACGAATACCCTGACAACGTCCGCCCTCTGTTCGCGCCCCCGGCCGCGCACCAGAAACTTGACATCCAGTGAGTCCGAACACCTCAGCCCTTTTCG